>CM037587.1:7895365-9156615 GCA_021018995.1 Chloranthus sessilifolius
GCGTATCGTTCGATACATTCAATGTATCGGCGATATATTGAATGCATCGTTTTAATATAAAAAAAAATTTTTTTTTTTTTTTTTTTTAATTTAAATGTGTCGTCCGATAATTTGGCCAAACATTCAAATTATCGTCCGTATCGGATGATACGGACAATATTTTCAATATATCGTCCGATAATTTGGCCAAATGGGATTCCTGTCAATCTGCCAAATTATCGGACGATACATTGAAATTTTCGTTCGATAATTTCACTGTATCGTTCAATAATTATATGATTTTTTGGGGTACTCGGTAAAAATGGTATTTACCGTATCGTTCATGTCCAAAACCGATATGTTATCGGTTTCGGACGATATTTTGATCCATGGCGTGCAGGGAGCGGACAAGAAGCGAGTGGGAGCTGCAGGGAACTTATGGAGCGGGTCTAGGGAAGGTTTTGGTAGATTGGTCAATATATGCTCTAACGGGAAGCTGGCAGGGAGAAGACAGGGCACTGGTGCTCCCGTCCCACTCAATACCGAACATAGCCTTAAACACAACACCAACATTGTGTTTAAATGATCTTACACCATAAAATAAGAATTTTGATTTTACACCATTAAAGTATGGTTTATTATTGTGCCACATGGAACACATATGTCATCAATCTAAATTGTCCGAATTGCAATCCATTGGAGCATCACTTAGCCAAAGAAACATCCCTATAAGTGGAGGTGAACCATTCGATTGCTGAGCTTTAATACCAATCATTAAAAGCTAAGAACTATGACTGACATTGGAGGGCATAGATTGGATCATATTCAAATCTCCGTACAATACTGTTTAATTTGGGCATGTTGCATGATCTATCACTTTGATGATATCGATTACCCATACCTTAAACCATTAATGGTGTACGATCATTTTACGTAGGGCTCTCCATGGGCCGGGCTGGTCTCGATTCGGGCCGATTATAGTTGGGCTTCTTGATTCTAGCTCATACCCGGCCGGATTTCTAATTGAGTTGGGCCGGGCCAGCCCATTTATGAATCGGACTTACCTTATGTTAGCCCACACCCAACCCATGTCATGTCAGGCAGCGCTGGGCCATGGAGCGCCTGTCTTTTTTTATATGAATTAACTCATTTGATGGAGTTGGGCCAAGCTTAAAAGGGCCGATTTTTAAACGGGTTGTTGGAACTAGCTCATACCCGGCTTGACTTATTAATCGGGCCAAGCCAACAAATCTGTGCATTGGGCCTACCTACCTTAAACCAAACCCGGCCATTGTAGACCGGGCTGAAGCCCGGCCTTCTGAGAACCCTAATTTTGACTCTAAGGTGAGTCGGGTCTTGTTTAAAGCATAGCTCTATTAACACCACCAAAACTCTGAAAGCACCCACCTATCAAATCTTCTGCTGGTGGGTGCAATTAGAGGTATCCTTGTTTAAATTAGATCCACTCTCCTCCCATCATCTCTGGTTCATGTCAGATACGTATGAGCCAATATGATCTCTGGTTCCATGATTCCATCTTTATTCCTCGTCGTCTGATTTAAAAGTCATGATGTAAAGATCTTTGATGGTAAAGATTGGAACGAAAACAATGGCTATCGTCTGATTGAACACATTTAAAGCCTATCATTTGGTTCAATGGTTATGCGAAAGTTGCATAAAGCCTCTTAGGCATGCCTATTATACACTGCATCCCCTTTACATATACCCCCTTACTGTTAAACAGCAGCTAAGTGTCATTTCTTCTATTGAATGACATTTTTGCTCTTAGTGAACATTATTTACGAAATTGTCATTATATTTTTTTTAATTTAAACTGCATTTTTAATGGTGGATAAGCATCGAATCTTGCCCAAGTTTTTTGGGTGGATCATGATTGATCTCACTTGGCTCGTGGGAAGTGTCACTCAATTTTCGGGTTGGGTGGTACATGGCGCTCACTTAACTTGTGGAAAGTGTATCACCCAATTTTCGGATTAGGTGGCACATGACGCTCACTTGACTCGTGAGTAGTGCTAAAATGTTACTCCGTTAGTAGGATATCAGCCCTATATATATATATATATATATATATATATAGGTAAGGAGTCCCTTCATCAATGCCACAACCTTGAACGTTGTGCAAGGACCCCGAATAACTTACGAAATAGCATGTGATCTATAAAAAATTGAAAATTAGGTTACATGTCTTTTCCTTTTAAAGTCCACACCAATCGGGTGACACACTACCCACGAGCTAAGTGAGGCCATGTGGCACCCAACCCGAAAATAGAGTGACATAACAACTTAGAGGAGATCAGTCATATTCCATCCTAAAGAGTTGGGCAAGATCCGATGCTTATCTATCATTAAAAGAAGGGTCAAAGTTGAGAAATATACAATAATAATTTTATAAATAATATTCATTAAGAGCAAATGTGTCATTCAATAGAAGAAATGATGCTTAGTTAACTACCGTTTAACAATAGAGGTATATGTAAAGGAAATATAAAAGTACGGGGTGCAATATAAATAGGAATAATTGAAGGGTTTTATACAATATCCGTATAACAAGGGGTTTATTTGCAAAAATCCTAAGAATTTTTCATCATTGCTTTCAAATTACTGACTTAAATGATGGTATGAACAAGTCTAAAAAATATTTAAGTATTTTAAAAAAAATTTGTCCACCAACACAAATCTTATGTGCAAGTAATCGCTCTTAAATTATATATATATATATATATATATATATATATATATATATATAATTAAAAGGTCTTTTGTTATATTTGAGGCGCATCAGTCTTCAGACCCGATTGATATGCCGATATGTATCGATTTTTAAATTTATGCTAAATATTATAAGAATCCACTTAAATATTCATCACCTAACGTGTCATTATTGGTAGTTTTACTTAATTTAAAATAATTTTGGCTGTTACCTTCGAAGAAACTGGTGTGATATGTTAGGTGAGTCAATATCTAATGTCGGAGGGCATAGGAACCACACCTCAGCTGTTCATTCACATAGAAAGCAATGTAAATGAACAGCTCCCCCCCCCACCTCCCCTCTCTTTTGGCCAAGGATCAAAATTTTCGGTCGAAATTATCAGTTTCGGTCCCCACCTAAACGATAATTTGGGACCGAAATTTCGGTCATCAAATATATGGAAATGAAATTATCGGCCGAAATTTCGGTTTCGGTCTCCTCCGAAACCAAAACGAAACTCGAAATTTTGATCCTTGCTTTTGGTACACTCCCGCCTCGAACACATTTGGTACATGTGCAGGGAGCTGACAGGGAATGGTTGGGGGACTTGCGGGGCACTTGGGGAGCGGGTCTAGGGAGAGTTTTTCCAGAGAGGTTAAAAACTGCTAAGACGGGAGCTGACAGGGAGCGGATGGGGCACCTGTCTGTCTCAATACCTAACACAACCTTATAACCATGGTTTTAAATATCGGTCATATCCGATACATATCGGCCGATATATATCGGATTAGGCCACAATTGATACGATGTATACCCTTGATTTTGTGAAGGAGACAAAATCAGGTCAACAAGGTCAAATATCGGGTCCATATCGGATATCAATCGGAAACATATCTAATAAATATCGGACATGTATCGGATGTAATACCGAAAATGCCATTTCGGTAATTTTTTTTTATATATTTAATATTTGTAAAGTAAAAAGGAAGTTACTTTAATATCGACTGGTTTAGCCAATAGATATTGGATATATTTGACACATATCAACTTGGGAGCCGGCTGATATGCATCGGCCTTTAAATCCTTGCTTATAGCAATAACATTTTGTTTAAATGATCTTACACCATTAATTGAAATTTTGATTTTACACTATCAAAGTGTTGATTACTATTATGCCACATGGCACACATTTATAATCAATCAAAGTTGCCCACGTTACAATCCGTCATTGGAGCATCTCTCAGCGAAAGAAACATGCCTATGAGTGAAAGTGGACCAACCGATTGTAGAACTTTAATATCGGTCATTAAAGCTGAGAACAACAATTGATATTAGAGTGTCCATATTGGATGGCTCAAATCTCCCTATAATATTATTTTTGGGCCTCCGAATGCATGATCTATCACTTTCACGTTATGGATTACCCACATTTAAAATGATTAATTGTGTAAAATCATTTTACATAGGGGGTCTCCACGGGCCTGGCTGGGCTGGGGTCAAGCCGATTATAATCAGCCTTCTTGAAGCTAAGCCCATATTTGGCCCAATTGCTAATTGGGTCGGGCTAATCGGGCTTACCTTACCTTAGCCCGCACCCAACTTATGTAAGATTGGGCCGGGGTACGTGAGCCATGGGGCACATGTAAATTTCTATATAAATTAACTCATTCGGTGGAGTCAGGCCGAATTCGGGTCTAACTTAAGTGGGCCGATTTTTAATCAGGCTTTGGAACTAGCTCATATCCGGCCTGGCTTATTAACTGAACTTGCCCAACAAATTTGTGCATTGGGCCCACCTACCTTAAACCATACTCGGCCCATTGCAGGCCGACATGTTGAGACCCATAATTTTACTCCCATTTTGATTTTTGAAGGACTATAAATACTAGGGTGGCAATGGGCCGTACTATGGGTGGGCTAGAGTAAATCCAAGCCCATGACAGGCTTATGAACCATGGTCACTAAATCAGGGTTCAGCAATAGGTCGGCGAGGTAAAAATTCGGGAAAATCCAGCAAATCCGGGAAGTTCGGGGAAATATTCGGAGGAAAAATCGGTGAGAAAAATTTTAAAATAGAAATAAAAAAGATTTAAAATTATAAAAAAATTAAGTAAGCCACAACTTTTTTAAAAAATTCGGGAATTATTAGAGAATAATTCACTAATTATTCGCGATTTTTGTGATCAAATAACTTTTCGAAAAATTCATGAATAATTCGGGTGACTTTTAATTCGTGAATTATTCGCGATTTTTTCAAAAGTTCGGCTATTTTTGTGACTATATTATGAACCTAAGGTCAAGCCCAGGCCAATCATTAACATTCAAGGCCCAAGCCCGGACCAGCCAGCCCATTTATTTATAGATTACTCGTTAACTTATAAAAATTAGATTTATATTCATAAAAATAGAAACAATTATACTGACAAATTTCTCCCATTTTTTTAAAATTTCTCCTAAATTCACCAAAACAGGAGTTTGGACGAATTCGGCGAAACTTCTCCGATTCAACACAATTGAAGCCCATCAGATTCTTTTTATAGCCAATCTGTAGCACTAATGATTTTGACATCATTGCGTTCAAATCAGAATACTTTTTTTTTTATAAGTCAAATCAGAATACTGAAATGATTTCTGAGTGGCCCATATCGATTCTTCTTTGAAAATTATGTACAACAACAATAAATTTATGTGCAAGTAGTCACTCTTAATTTTTTATTATTTTAAATTATCTATATATAATTAAAATTATATTTTAGATTTTAAAAAAAGGCCCTTTAATATAGGCCGGTTTGGCCGTATATATCGGAGGCACCTCGGCTTGGGACCCGGCCGATATGCGGATTTGTATAGGTTTTTAAATCTATGCTTCAAATTATACGATACGAATCTACTTAAATATTCTTCACCTAAACATGCCATTATTGGAAGTTCTACTCTCACTATCGAAGTTGCATATTTTTTGTTGTCACCTTGGAGGAAGCTGGTGGTGATGAGTTGGGTGAGCTAACAAGTAATCTTTAAGTCAAAGTTAAATGGAATAATGGCTCATGACCCACAGTTAGGGTTTGTTTGGTAACGCTCCCTCCCCACTCCAGCCTCTCTTCTGGCATGCTCCCTGTTGGAGCATGTTTCGTATCTGTGCGGGGAGCTGAGAGGGAGTGGGTGGGGATCTGCGAGGCACTTGGGGAGCGTGTCTAGTGAGGGCTTTGCCAGAGCGGTCAAAAACTGACCTAGCAAGAGCTGGCAAGGGAGCAAAATTGGGCGCTAGTGCGCTCGGTCGGTCTCGATACGACACCCAATCTTATGGCATCAACATTGTGTTTAAATGATCTTACATCATTAAATTAGATTTTCAATTTTAACCATCAAAGTGTGGTTTAGTATTATGTCATGTGGCACACGTTTGTGATATTATCCAAGTGGCAATCCATTAATGGAGCTAAAGAAAGAGATAAGAAGATGACAAAATAGAAAAAGTAACATTTATTATATTTTTCTTTGATGATTACAAAAGAGCTAGAGTTCTCTTTTTATAATACACTAAGTAGTGGCAATGTGGGTTAGTGGATACATGGGTAAGTGGATAGTTACGTAGAAGTGGGAATGAACATGGGTAAGTGAATAGTTATCTAGACATGGGTAAGTGGATAGTTATGTAGAAGTGGGAATGAACATGGGCAAGTGGATAGTTATCTAGAAGTGAAAATGATACAGTGTTGAGCGCTTATTACCCCCCATCAAGATGATGGGCATTCTTTGATCATCAGCTTGTCTTTGAGATAAGCAAACCGAGGAGATGACAGAGGTTTGGTGAATATATCAGCAATCTGATTGACGGAGGATATGTGGAAAACTTGAAGCTCATTGTTGATTACCTTTTCGCGGATATAGTGATAATCAACCTCAATATGCTTGGTGCGGGCATGAAATATGGGATTTGAGGCCAAAACTATTGCAGAGATGTTGTCACACCAGATGATTGGCTTCGATCGTTTAGGAATGTGTAGGTCCTGAAGTAACTGTTTTAGCCATGATACCTCAGTTGCAGTATGGGCCAATGCACGGTATCCGGCTTCGGTTGATGAGCGAGCAACGGTGGGTTGCTTCTTTGCACACTACGAAATAATGTTTTGTCCTAAGAAGAGACAAAATCCTGTAGTAGATCGTCGATCTATAATGTTGTCTGCACAATCGGCATTTGGGTAGGCTATAATATCCAAAGAATCAGGTGTGAAAGTTAAACCATGATTGATTGAACCTTTGATAAACCGTAGAATCCTTTTGACTTCACAAAAATGCTTATTAAGAGGCTTATGCATATGTTGACACACTTTATTTACCGCAAATGATATATCTGGGCGAGTAATCGTGAGGTATTGTAGAGCTCCAACCAAGCTGCGATACAAGGTAACATCAAAGAATTCTTTGTCTCCATTCGGGTAGGTGGATGGCTTTGTGGAGAGTGGGCTTTTGTATGGCTTGCAATCAGTCATGGAGACCCGAGCTAGGATTTCATGAGCATATTTGGTTTGGGTAAGGTTGACCGATGTTGCAGTTTTTGTAACCTCAACGCCGAGAAAATAGTTGAGAAGCCCCAAATCTTTGATACAAAATTGTTGACCAAGAGTGCGTACAAATTCTGTGATGCAAGTGTTGTCACTGCCGGTGACCAAAATATCATCCACATAAACAAGTACAATAGTTAAGCGACATGCACTGTGTTATACGAATAAGGAGCTATCGGCAGTACTAGATTGAAAGCCTTGGCCGACTAAAAATTTTGACAGCATTGAAAACCAAGCGCATGGAGCTTGTTTCAAGCCGTAAATGGCTTTGTGAAGCTTGCAAACGTATTTCGGAAAGGAGGGATCCTCAAATCCAAGTGGTTGACACAGGTAAATGTCATCTTCTAAATGTCCATGGAGAAAAGCATTAGACACATCTAATTGTCTACTTGCCCAATTGTAATGAATAGCTATTGAAATTATAACACGAATTGTTGGATGTTTGGCAACAGGGCTAAATGTTTCTGTGTAATCAAGGCCATATTCTTGATCATAGCCTTTGGCGACGAGTCGGGCTTTGTGTCGCGCTATGGTACCATCTGCACGAGTTTTGATTTTAAAAATCCACTTGCACCCAATAATTTTTCTATTGTTAGGCATTGGGACTAGGGTCCACGCGCCCTGTTGAAGAAGGGTATTGAATTCATCAGACATGGCGGATCTCCATTCGGAAAGTTTAGAAGCCTGAAAGTAAGTTCGCGGTTCATGAAGAGTGAGAGAGGATCGGGTATGGAGAGAAAGTATATGTTTCTTCTTAAACACCCCTGATTTGGACCGGGTTTGCATTGGATGAATATTATTGATTGTAAGGGTAGAATAAGAGTGTTGATCAGGGAATATACTAATAGAGGGCGGGATGGGAGTAGGAGGTAATTGATTAGTGTTTTGTGGGGAAATTGGTGGAATGATGTGGACCGGTGTAGTATAGGGGTTGATGGTAGTAGGTGATGTGGAGTGAGAAATTGATAAATGGGTAGAAGTGGAAGTAGCTAGTGGGGAGATTGTTTGGACGGATGTTGAAGCAAGTGGCGTATTTATAGCAATGGGACAACTTGTGGAGCCTGAAGAGGTTGGGTACAGGTCTTTGAAAGGAAAGGATTTTTCAAGGAAATTAATATGTCTTGAAATGTATACTTTACCTGTATTAATATCGAGACATCGGTAGCCTCTGTGTTCAGAGGAGTAACCAAGAAAGTAACATTGAGTAGACCGGGGTTCTAATTTATGAACAGAGTAGGGTTTCAACCAAGGATAACAACAGCAGCCAAATGTCCTTAGAATTGAAAACTCTGGAGCAGCATTGTAAAGTTTTTCATAAGGAGTTTTATTGCCAGTGGTATTGCTGGGCAATCGGTTAATGAGGAAAACAGCGGTGCATAGGGCATCCAACCAATATGTGGAAGGCATAGATGCGGTGTGCATTAGAGTAATGGTAGTTTCTATGAGATGTCGGTGTTTCCTCTCTGCAAGCCCATTTTGCTCGGGCGTATGTGGGCATGATTTTTGATGGATGATGCCATTAGTGGTGCATAGATGGAGTATTTGTTTATTAACAAATTCTCCCCCATTGTCACTCCGAAAAACTTTTATTTTGCGAAAAAATTAATTTTCAACTAACTTTTTAAAATGAATAAAAGAACGATAAACATATAATTTTTGTATGAGAGGATATAACCAACAATATCGAGAAAAATCATCAATGTAGATAACATAATATTTATATCATCGAAAAGAAGTCAAGGGGGATGGACCCCAAACATCTGCATGGATAAGTTATAAGGGTGCTTGAGTTTGAGATGAAGATAATTCAAAGGGAAGTTTATAGGCTTTCCCAATGTTACAATGCTCACAACATAGATGAGTTTTAGTAGAAAGGGGAAGATGAAATTTAGCAGTTAAAAATCGAAGAGTATTTGATGAGGGATGACCGAGCCGATTATGTCATATTGTTGCAGGTTGTCGAGAGGAAATCAAGGCTGTAGTGGAGTTTGAGAATGCTGATGAGGATCGGATAGGATAAAGTCCATGTTGGCTACTGCCCTTGGTGAGAATCCTCCCCGTTTCTTTGTCCTGAACCACAAACTCAGAAGAATCAAAGGAAAGAGCACAATTATTATCCTTTGCAAATTTGTGCACAGATAATAAATTGGTGGACATATGAGGCACATGTAAGACATTGGTGAGAGTAAATTTATTATGAGAAGTAGAGATAAAACCAAAACCTGTATTAGAGATAGAAAGCACTTTACCATTACCGATGGTTACACGATCAGACCCATGGTATGGGCTGTGAACAGAGAGTTGTGATAGATCTGATGTGATGTGGTTAGAAGCTCCACTATCAATATACCAATTAGAATAAGGAGGATTGTGTTGGGTAGCAACAAAAGCTTGATTCGGTGTAGGAAGAAGGGGCAGTTGACTCTTGTCATTGCGGTACCAACAACGGTCGGCATTATGGTTGGAGCGGCCACAAATGTGACAAAAGAATCGAGGTGTTGAGGATTGATAGGGTGGGTTAGATGTTTGATAGTAATGCCAGAGAATCTGACCGCCCGAGCGATTTCCTCCAGAGCGGCCGCGAAATCCGCCATTGGCGCGGCCTAATTGCCCGCCATTACGACCACCAAGAAAGAATGATTGAAATTCAGAGGTTGGAGTTTGAGTAGCAGCCATGGCTGTCGTTGTGTCGGACTTTCCATCATCATCCGCTTCGAGCTCCAGATTCAGGTCTTCACTGAATAGTAGAGAGAAAAACTCATCAAGAGTCATGGGAACAGGACGTGTTCGGATCGACATCTTCACTGCGTCATAGGTCCGGGGAAGACCATTTAAAGTGTAGAGAATAACATCTTCGTCATCTAATGGTGACGATGCAGCAGCAAGATTGCTAACGATTTTTTGAATTGAATCAATATACTCTTGCATTGTTAGTTTTCCTTTTTGAAACTGCTGGAGTTGAGATTTTTTTTGCATAATATGAGATCTGGAGGGATTGTTAAGTCTGGTATCAAGGGCAACAAACAGTTCATGAGAACTTTTAATGGAAATAACATATGGAAGAACAAAGGGTGTGATGGTGGTATGGATGGCAGAAACTAGTAACTGGTCAACTTGTTTCCATTCAGTGTGTTTTGGATTAGAAATATTTTTGCCATCTAAATCAATAATAGATGATGAAGGACAAGAATCTGGATCATCTATGTATTGAAGAAAGCCAGTAGCCTCAAGGATATTTCTAGTTTGGGATTTCCAGGTTCTGTGGCTAGAGGCATCTAGTTTCACAGTGACTAAAGAGTGAATATTAGACAACAGAAATTGAAGGTTAGAAGGTAAAGAAGCCATGGATATATAACCACAGTTGGATCAAAGAGAGCTCGCAGAAGCTTTTATGGAGAGGCTCTGATACCATAAAGAAAGAGATAAGAAGATAACAAAATAGAAAAAGTAACCTTTATTATATTTTCCTTTGATGATTACAAAAGAGCTAGAGTTTTCTTTTTATAATACACTAAGTAGTGGCAATGTGGGTTAGTGGATACATGGGTAAGTGGATAGTTATGTAGAAGTGAGAATGAACATGGGTAAGTGGATAGTTATCTACAAGTGAGAATGATACGGTGTTGAGCGCTTATTAGGAGCACCACTACACCTACGAAACATGTCTATAAGTGGATGTGAACCATCGGGTGGGTCCTTAAAATTTAAAAACAACCGTTGATATTAGAGTGCAAAGAGTGGATGGTTCAAATCTCCCTACAATACCATTCACTTTCAGGGTATGGATTATCCACATCTTAAACCATTAATAGTGTAAGACCACTTTACATAGGGGTCTCAACTGGCCAGGCCGGGCTGGGTTCAAGCCGATTATAATCGGGCTTACTTTACCTTAGCCCATACCCAACTTATCTCTGCTCGGCCCGGTGGACCATGGGGTGCACAACAACTTCTATATAACTTAACTCATTTATATAGAAGTTGGGCCAAATTTGGGCCTAGCTTAAACGGGCCAATTTTTAATCGGGGTTTGAAACTAGTTCATACCCGGCCCGGATTATTAATCAAGTCGGGCCAGAATATTTATGCATTGGCCTACCTACATTAAATCATACTCAGTCCATTGCAGGCTGGGCTCAACCCTGACCCGTTGATGTCTAAATGACTGTAAGGAAGTGGCTATGGGTCGGGCTTGGGACAGTCTAGAGTAAACCCAAGCCCGGCCCTAGCCCGTGACAAGCTTATTACCCTAAACCAAGCCCAGCTGTCATAAAGTTTCAGAGTCCAAGCCCGGACTGGCCCGACGAATTTATTTATAAATTACTTACTAACTTATAAAAATTAGCTTTATTTTTATGAAAATAGAAACATTAATACAGTACAAATATCTAATAAGAAGGTAATATCTATTTTCATAGTGTAAAGTTTAAAAATCGAAAATCTACGATTCTGCAAGTTTTTTTTTAAAAAAATATTACAAGTGAAGTATATACCATATGTGAGAGCCCAAGAGGCCTAGAGGTTTAGGGCCAAGCCCGGCCATTTTAAATTTCATACTAAAAGTATTACGCCAGGTTTGGACCGTGGGTTTTATGCAAAGCCCGAAGCCTCCGTAAAATGGTCTGCGCCGGGCCATCCATCTCATTGCACCCCTATATTAGCACCGAATAAAACTCTGAAAGCACCGACTTCCCCGATTTTGGTATCCTTGTTTGTATTAGAATGACTCTCACAGATTTTGGAAACTTTGAAATCTTGAAAGTCTACATTGTATGCTATGCGGTGGCCAAGTGGCAGCGCCTTGTAACTATATTCTCCTGGGTAGCTCATTCGCGCCGACCAAAACTCTAAAGCTT
This sequence comes from Chloranthus sessilifolius, assembly GCA_021018995.1. Lineage (NCBI taxonomy): Eukaryota > Viridiplantae > Streptophyta > Magnoliopsida > Chloranthales > Chloranthaceae > Chloranthus > Chloranthus sessilifolius. The sequence goes on from CM037587.1 coordinate 7,907,476, forward strand.
GCACTGCCCCACTGAAATCATCCATTGGTGGAGGCGTGGAGGTCAGAGCCTTTAGAGGTTTGGTCAAAGACTTACAAATCGATAATAGTGATGCTAAGTTTTTAACCGAACACAAAAAACGAGGCTCTCGAGCCGCACTGAAAACTTATTCAAACCGAACTAAACCCCATTTTGGTTTGGTATCGGTTTGGGTGGCTCGAAACTGAAAATTAAAAACCGAAAACTGAGGTGGTAGGTTGAGTAGATCGAAAAAAAGTTGAAAAAAGAAAAAGATAAAAAAAACTGAAAAAAATTAAAAAAAATACATTAAAATACTAAAAAAGTAGATATTTTACCTACACTGAACCGAACCGAACCGAATTGGATTCAGTTTCGGTTTCAGGAAAAAGAAAAACATACCGAACCGAAATGGGTTTCGGTTCGGTTCGGTTGAGTACACCGAACTTGTGACAGCCCGGATTTTTGCATCCGAAAATCCGTGTCATCAGGATCATGATCTAGATGATCCCCAGGACAAATCACAGAGTGTCTGCTCGTATAGCGGAAATGAGAGCAGACACAGTCTAGTAGTGGCAGATCGAGTCATCATATAAGACATTTAAAAAGGAAAAAGTAAAACAATGCATATATATATAAAGAATATACATCTTCAAAAAGGAAAAAAAAGTACACTGATGATGGACATCCATCACCCAAAACAATAGTTCCCGATAGTGGTTCCTATAGAATGTATAATAATACAAGTAAAACATCTATAGAAATAAATACAGAAGGTGGCCACCAGACGCGCAAATAACCCAAAATACAGTATAAAAACTCAAAAATACAAGACTAATATACCCAGGCTAAGGGTAAAACTCATCTACTTGGATCCTCATTTCTCGGCCGATAGTCCTCATCTCAATACCCGGTGCTCTTGCCTCAAAACCTATGACACAGAATCAGGAGTGAGCTAACCATTTAAGCTGAATAGGAGAATTTCAGTTAAATTTACATCTTAATTGTAAAACATGGTCAGAAGGTATTTCAGATAAATAAGTAATTGCAGAATATTGACATTGGACAGATGCAGATAGATGATCAGGTATGCAGAATAATCAGAATGCAGAACTTATCAGAGCAGACAGAACCTCAGAGTTTGCAAGATGTTATGCATAGATTATTTAGATGACTTAAAATAATATACTTAAGTAACTCCCGTGAGTATAGCACGTAGTAGCCAGATTTGGGCCGATGGGTAATCCTGACTATCGTCATTCAATGAACAATTTCAGGAATGCAACAATGCCTCATTTATGGAGTACAATTGTGTCGAGGGATTTCCAAAGCAGATGCACGATTGTGCCAGACACGGATATACCGTCGAATCGATGAGATTTGTCAGATTATTAAACTTGAAATTACATGCATACTTATCATATAACAGGAATCAGGTGACAGATATCAGATAGCAGGAATTAGATATAATAGAATTTTCATATATATATCAGACATGATTTGTAAACATACTCAAAACATGCAGCAGAAACCAGAAGATTTGAAACCATGAGATCAAGAATAAATGCAATTTCAGTTAAATTTTCCTATCACATATCAGACATTTCTAAGCAAATCTAAAGCTTTTTAATGCGTCACGGTTTGATCCTAGACCATAGATATAGTATACTTAGTGTTAGACATGTCAGGACATCAACTAGTACAGTGTCCAGTAGTGTTTTATCTATAAAATTAAAACAACAAAAAACAGAGGAGATTGATCGATCAATCACCTTGCTTAATCGATTAATCTTTTTCATTGATCGATCAATCTCCCATTTAACTCATATGTGACAGAGGGGATTTGATCGATTAACATTCCTGTTTGATCGATCAATCCTTCAATTTGATTGATCAATTTTTTCATTGATCGATCAATCATATTAGACTCAATTTTTCTACTTCCTGTTTGCACACTAAGTTTATAAAATTTGATCAATCAATTCTCAAATTGATCGATCAATCTTCCACATTGATCGATCAATGTCCATATTGATCGATCATTCTTACCTTTGATCGATCACCTTACTGTGATCAATCAACCTCTCATATTGATCGATCAATCTTCAGATTTGATCGATCAAATACCAATTTGATCTATCAATGCCCATTGAGTATTGAAATTCCAGAAAAGCACCCTACTATTTTCACTAACTAAATTATATGGATTGATCGATCAATCCTTTACGTTGATCGATCAATCCCAAACTTGATCGATCAATTCACTAATTTGATCGATCAAGGATGATAGTTTTTGTCATTAATGACGATCACTGTTATTGACCTATTTTCTCCTTTGATCTTTAATGATCCCTAACCAACACTCAGACACTATCATTTATGCATTTATGAGGTCTTAATCTCCACAATTTAAATCTAAAAACTCACCTCTTTAAATGCCCTTTCGGGTTCTCTGCAAATGCGATCCGAAGATGGTTTTAGATCAGGAATCAGGAATTTGTCGCCTTCACGACCCAAAAAAACAAACGCTCGGCTCTGCTTTAGCACATAGAGATACCACTCCTCTTCGCCAGAACAAATACGACGTACCAACGTTGATTTAACGCTCTTAGCTCAATAATCACAGACCTAGGTTTCTTCTAATTGTGGTTTCTCAAGGTAACCACCTAAAATAATAACCTAACTGTAGATTCTCAGGAAAAATAAGAAGAAGAAGATGCAAGGTAGGTATCCAATCCTTCTTCCTTCTTTTATAAGCTAAGAAAATAAAATATCTTTGATATTTTAGTTTTCTCTTAACTTAAGCTCCGATGTGGAGCACCTACACAGCTTTTCCAGCGTATCACACCTTATCTAAGGTCTAACACGACTCGGACTTATATAAGAAGTCACGCATGACTTCATCTAATTGCGGATTAATATTATTCCCAATAATATTAATCTCAAAAAAAAATTTATTTGTCTCAATTTTCGTGCTGGGTACGCTTATCGAAGCAATCGAATTCTTGTTCTAAATTTTAGGGTCGCTACATTATCCCCCCCTTATGAATTTTTGTCCTTGAAAATATTAGGGAGTCGCAGACAGGTCGATGGTGTATCCTAAGTTTAACGGGCAGAACAAAGCAGAAACAAACAGACGAATATATCATGCAGGAACATATATGCATGCATAACAAGAATTATATGGAAAACAGATTAATAAATATACAGATATAATTATTAAAAAGAAAACAGATAATAGCATAGTAATTACCTGTCGGGGCGTCAGAAGGTCCGGCCGCATCAGGTGCAGGTCTACTGGGCCGAGGTGGCTCAGTACGGTAGTCGTGTGGGTCCACGGTATGTTGTCGGGCATGAACTATCATCGATGTAGACGTGGTAGCATAGGAGTGCTGCATCAGAAGCTCCAACATCCCCTCGTGGTAATCCAATCGCCAATGAACCTAATGATGGAACTCCTCTATCCCGTCTAGCCGCTCATGAATGCACTTGCTGCCCTCAATAATCGCCGCAAGCACCGCTTCAAGGGTAACGGTGGAAGGTGCGGGTCTACACGACGTAGAGGCACGGGCAGGTCGACGTGTAGTAGTAGGAGCAGGTCAAGTAGACACCTTAGGCTGAGGTGTCTGGTCAGGCTGGGCCTCCCCCTCACTAGGAACTCTCTCTGCCAGCTCTGCACCCTCCGCAATTGGAGGAAGCTCCTCCTCCTCAGGTAACCTTTTCACCAAAAGGTTGTAACTCTTCATCCAGTCCTTGAGTTTAAACACCTTAGTGTTGTTGGCTAATCGAGGCTCGCTAGGAGCCAAGCTATACGCCTCCCTCAATGCTATATACTGCTCGGCCATTTTAGTTATCAATCGAGCATAGGGCATCTGCTTCTTTGAAGCAACTTTAGTCTTCTTTGACATCATCTCCTTGGCATTGATCATGCCATCAAGGACCGAATCGACAACAGAGAACCAACGATTCTCGAAAGCCGTAAATAACGCTTGTTGCACGATGCTGCTCCTCGCAGACTTATATAAAAATGGGTTCAAGGCACACTTAATATACGTATCAAGCATCCACAACTTATCAGGGAGTTGGGCCCGGGTAATGGATTGACCCAAACTATGCTGACCTTGGATCATTTTGGTAACCACATCATGGAAGGGGACATCCTTAATGTAAGGTGGCAACAGGCCACAAGTCTCAATATACACCAAAGTGCACTGTAGGGCGGTCGCGATGTGAAATTGATTAAACTTATAGTCCAAACCGTCGATCTTGGTGACCAATTGATGACGGCTATCATCCCGACGGAGGTTTTGGAAGAAAAGCCGCAAGATTCGGGGACAAACGTGATCGTGAAACGGCTCAAGCAACAGTTTCAACCCTAGCTTAGTGATGTAGTCGATGGCCCAAGTCATTTCGGGTCGATCCTCAAAGAGCGTAGAGTCAAAAACGTACTCGGGAAAAACGTTTTGGAAGCCCACCACTGGGTTGGGACTCCACACTAAATTTGGAGTGGTTGGGGATTTATAACAGGTGGCACCATGTCTTCAACGGGAGCCATGGGTGGGACAAAGGGTTGTACAGCCGGTTCGGCGGGTGGCACGGATACACGAACTTGGGATGTGGGGACTTTACGCGACAGATTCTTCGTTTGTGGCCCCATAGTTTAAATACCCCAAAAAGATATAAAAAATCCAAATTTAGAGAAAGTTAGGGTCTACCGATCGAACCGAGCAAAATCTGAGCTAATGATGCGCGGGGAGAAGCTCCAGTAGCCGGCAAATACTTCGAAATGTCACTTTGAACGCAAAGGAGCAAAAACCCTCTTGAACAATCAAACTCTTCAATCGTGCGAAGTGAAAAACAAAAACCCAATCATTACTTAAACGATAGGTTTGATCGATCAATGCTTAAATTGATCGATCAATTTTAAATTAAAATGCCCTAATCCGATAACTTTGATCGATCAATCTTTCATATTGATCGATAATGCTTAAATTAAACTGTCCTAGCTCGACATCCTTGATCGATCAATGCACTTATATTGATCAATCGACCCATAAAATTGATCGATCAATCTTCACTCTTGATCGATCAATCATTCAAATTCATCATAAAGTTCAAACTCAATTGATCGATCAATCCTGTATGTTGATCGATCAAAGCCTCAATTGAACGATCAATTCACTAATTTAATCAATCAAACCTGTCAGTAAGGCCATTTCTTAAAATATTCTTGTCTTTAACGCAATTGAACTTCATTTCAAGAATGAGGATCTATTGTACCTCATATACCGCGTCCGTATATGTAGATTATACAATCCAAAATATTTTTGCTCACATATGATACGCATACAATTACGATAATAAATTTAATCTAAAATTGTGAAAATTATCTTCCACATCAGGTAAATAAATGCGGGTACTGCTCGCGAATCTCGGCCTTGCGCTCCCAAGTAGCTTCCGAAGCTGAATGATTATGCCACTTTACGAGCACAAGTGGGATCGTCTTAGTCCGCAAAATCTGATCTTTATGGTTCAAGATTTCGACGGGTGCTTCTACCAGAGTTAGATCCTCCTGAAGTTCAATCGGTTGGAAGTCCAACACATGAGTCGGGTCTCTCACGTATCTCCTTAGCATGGAAACATGAAAGACGTAATGCATACTTGCCAACTGTAGTGGCAAAGTAATCCTATACGTGACTTTACCAACCCGTCCAAGCATCTCAAAAGGTCCAATATAACGTGGACTCAGCTTTTCATATTTTTCAAAGCACATCACGCCCTAGGTCTGCGAGATTTTCACGAATACCTTGTCTCCTACCTAAAAATAAGTGTTAGTTTCATACCAATCTGATCAAATAAAGAAACCTAAGTTTCCTGAACGCAACTAAGTATACCTGAAACTCAACGTGTGTCCGATGAAGATCGACATAACTATTTTGAAGACTTTGAGCAACCCGTAATCTCTCGCGGATCAATTGAACTGTCTCAGTTGCACTGTCCACGATATTCTATCCCAAAACAAGCTTGTCATCGACTTCTTTCCAATTCAAAGGAGATCTGCATCGTCGTCCATATAAGGTTTCGTAAGGCGCCATCCCAATTTTGGACTAATAACTATTATTGTAAGAGAACTCAATCAAAAGCAAATATTGATTCCATAAACCATGAAAGTCCAACATGCATGCACACAACATATCCTCTATGATCTGGTTCACTCTCTCAGTCTGCCCATCTGTCTGAGAATAAAACGCCAATCTAAACTCCAGTTTAGATTCCATGCCTTCTTAAAATTGCCGCCAAAATTGTGACGTATAAAGCAGATCTTGGTCGCATACAATGCTGACTGGTATGCCATGTAACCAAACTATCACTTTTATGTATAGCTCTGCAAGCTTGCTGGCTGTATACGTAGTACGGTACGATAGAAAGTGTGCAGACTTAGTCAGTCAATCTACAATGACCCAGATGACATTATTTTTCCTTAATATACTCGATAACCCCAATATGAAATCTATAGAAATGACTTCTCATTTCCATTCAGGCACTGGTAATGGTTGCAATAATCCTGTTGGGTTTCGATGGTTTACTTTTACTTATTGGCAGACCAAATATCGAGACATGTATTCTGCCACATCTTTCTTCAATCCTCTCCACCAGAAGCTTTGCTTCAGATCTTGGTACATCTTGGTACTCCCAGGATGTATAGCATATATTGACTTGTGAGCCTCTTCTAAAATGATATTTTTAAGATCCTTATTAGCAGGTATGCACATCCGATTTTTGAATAGTAGAGTACCATCATCCTTGATGGAGAAATCCTGTCTGATCTCGTTGATCACATCCTTTCTAATGGTCATAAGCTCATCATCAATCATCTAGAGCTCATGTACGTTATTAAACAACATGGGTCATATTACAATGGTAGCTATCAATGCTCCTGAACCTTTGACATTAATCAGCGTGTCACATAAGGTCAGGTCCTCAAGTAGATGCCATCTCTGTACTCTAGTAATAAGATGTGACAACTGAGCCGAAGATTTTCTGCTCAAAGCATCCGCCACAACATTAGCCTTCCCAGGATAACACTGGATGGAACAGTCGTAATCCTTTAAGAAATCCATCAATCTGCATTATCGCATGTTCAAATCCTTCTGGGTAAAAAGATACTTGAGGCTCTTGTGGTCGGTGAAGATGTCAAACTTCTCACCGTATAAGTAGTGCCTCCAGATCTTCAAAGCAAAGATTGCCGCTGCTAACTCCAGATCATGAGTCGGATAGTTCTTCTCGTGTTCCTTGAGCTGTCTAGAGCTGTAATATCCCGATATTTTTGAATCCGAGTTTGACTGATTTTGTGCACAAGTCCGGCATGGTGACCAATGTCACCATAATTTTATTTAATAATAAGTCATTAAATAATATTTGGATAGCTTTGTGTGGAAGGATTAGAGTTCAGAGTGTGATTGGGCAGCTAGTGTGAAAGTCATGCACCGACTTGCGGTGTGCCGCTCAACACCAAAACCCAACCTTAAGATAAGAAGATAGAAATTGCAACTAAATATCCTTGATATTTAGTTAGTTTTTCATTCAGTTATAAGAGAGAGGAGGTTGGTTGCTTAATGGCTAAGCTTTGCCATTTGAAATTTTTGTAGAGAGAGAAAGGGAGTGAGAGTTGAGAGAACCGACCCAACCTATTTGAGCATCGTCACCTTTGAAACCCTTGCGGTATTTCAATTGTGCAATCACCTATAAGCTCCGCACACTCTGTACCTTTCACAACGCTTGTGATGCTGATCATCTCACAATCTTCGTTTGTGTTTTGAAGAGATGGGAGATCAATCGTTGAAGAAATCCGACGATTTTGCTTCAAAACCCTCTTCGGCATTATTTCTTAAAGTTGTGGGATTAATCAACAAAAAGGTTAGTTTTTCTTTTGATTTTAATGGTTTAGATTGTAGAATAAATCTTATTTTAGTTTAGTGTATGTGTGTGTGTGATCGATTTAGAATGTAACCCTTGCAAGTGCACAAGATCTATTGCAGTATGGCAAGAACAGGGGTGTCGAACCCACAGGGAAACGTGAATTTTTAATTAATTCTTTTAGAGATTTTAAAAACGTCCCTAAGGAAGTACCAAAGGGCAGATTCAATTTTACCAAAAACTTAACGCACTTTTCCTAAATGCAGAAAAATAAATTAATCTAAACAATTAATTACTGATAAATCTACGAACAATATTAAAATGAGATCAAGGAATATGCTACCCCAGATTCGTACCCCTTTTCTATCATTAAAACCCACAGTTTCATTAAATCATCATTCACACCATCATTCATCTAAAAAAATGACTTGAAATAAAATATGATCATCAATCCGCATAATTTATCTAAAAACAATGACTCCTAACATTGCGGTATGAGTCATGTAAAAGCATAAGCGTATCTCATGATATCAATCAAGACATAATCGCTCTACCTAGATCGACTGCGGGTCGAGATCTAGCGATTACTACCGTTGATACGCCGTAATCAACGGTCATAACAAAGCATTTAAAATATTTTCAATCACACAAACTTTGAGCAAAACGATTCCATGATAACAATAATAGGCGTGGTATTAATCATAAACATAGGTACTTATCCTGGGATCGATCTTCCCGATCTCGAATTTAGCGCTCATCTTTGGTGTTTGATCTCCTTTTTTTCAAAGTCATTCCTCTTTATTTCTTCCAAAAGATATTTGCAATTATTTTTCCTAAATATAATCTATGAATTTCTAGAGAAAATAATGCAAATCCTAGGTACAATCTACCTGAATAAACCCTAGAAGAAGGAGAGAAGAAGACTTGAAAAGATGAAGAAAATATTCCCCAAAGTGAAGAGCCCTAAAACTAAAAGAAAGAATGAATAATATTCTAATTGCAAAAATAATAATCCCCTAAGAAACTCGTGGCTTCCTTTTATAATAGCCTAACCTAATACCTCTCTCGATTGACATCTAAGAGTAATTTTCGTGAATTCGCCTAGCTTTGCATCAGATACTGCCTCGGTATTTTGCTCATAATTTTCTGTACCGAACTCGGATTGAGGTGATTCTTGAAGCGTTGGAAAGCTGACGACGAGCTCTACAACTTTTATGTTTTAGCAATTTCCTGAATCTGACGTCTTGAAGGTCCAAATTGAGCTGCAAGTCGCACTAAGTTCTCAATGACCCAAAATAGCGGTGTTTTGACATTATTTTCGGATTCTTGGGCTGTTTTAGAAACTTGACTGTATTTACGAAACACTTCAAATCTAGCAAATCTCATCAGATAGCCTTCATCGGACGGCTAAATATAGGTATTTAGGTGAAATATCATCATATTTCACTACTCATCACACCCCCAAACCTACACTTTGCTAGTCCTCGAGCAAAGAGAATGATAGAAATATAAAGCAAATCAAACTAACATCCTAAAATTTAAATGCCACTTTCGTAGGGAACACGATTGCACTTAGCATGTGCAACAAGCCTTTAAACCCCTAGGTGATCCCTAGTGGAGGAGTTGTGTCTCCTGAGGGTTTGCGGTGAAGTTACCCACAAACTTCCAAAATTTCAAACCATCAAGAAATTGAGTTTTCAAAATCTGATATCTATAACATATATTTAACTTCAAAGCTCAAAATCAATAATCAATTCAACATGCAAATTCTCAATTTTAAATAACAATGTTACACTAATCATACCAATATCCATTCAAATTAGTCTAATGCTCCAAATCGTTAGATAACTCATCCATTCATGCTTAAACGTGTAGTGTGTGCATACCAAAACCAAGATTCATCCATCTAGAACTAGTCCAAACGGAAATCATCGGATCTGTTGTCTTGACTCAATCCTCACTTTAGGTATACTCTCAAAATAAAATCACACCGATGATTGGTAAGTCTTCGCACACATGTGAGAGATCAATACAAAGGAAATAAAAAGGTCTCACATGATAAATGAAACACGATGCAATCAATGAACAAAAATAAATCTCATAAGAACAGATACTTGTATATCCTAAGCATGTCATATCAAGTGTCATAAGTATTATATATTGACTCTCCACAAGACAGTTACCAATGCAAGATCGGATCATGAAGGTCTTATGTAGGGTTGTAATGGGGCTCGTAAGGGTAAGAAGAAAGAAGGAATTGTGATTCAAAATTTACGAGAAATTGGAAAAGGAACCAACTTCTGATTTTTTTTATTTTTTTTATTTTTTATTTCGCTTCTTTTCTTTTTTTATCTTTTCTAATTTCGCACAATTTTTTTTTCTTTTTTCTTTTCTCATTCTTTCTTCTCTTTTGAATTTCCTTTTCTTGAAGCACCTCATTTTTCATTCCTTTTTTTTTTTTTTTTTTTTCTTTTTTCTTTTCTCTCCTTTTTCTTTTATATTTGCCATACACTCTCAAGAACACCATAACTCATTATCTCTCCACTTACTCTCTTTTCGCTCATTTTATCCTCGCTCCTAATTTCTCGAAATAAGAAGGGTAAAGCTAAATTTTGAAATTGTGAAGGGTTAAAGGTTAACGTGGCTTATCAAAGAATGTATAAGGTAAATTTTCTATAGGCTCAAAGGGTAAAAGGATAAATTTATATGAGGTGGGGCATTTTAAGCACAAACGAGCCAAAGATGGCCTTCAATCATTTCCTTAAAAGATGGTAACCTTGCCTATTTGTCTTGAGTAGATATACTGATGCGTTCTAACACAATAATATGAATTTGATATCATGCAAAGTCACAAGCCAAAATAAAATGTATGAGATTATGCAAGATAATTCAGTATTCAAAGAAAACTCCAGTTTATATATTCACTCATCAATGACGGAAATTAGCTCTAAAGCTATCGGGTTTAGTCTCCACTAAGAACCTAAGATTCAACGCTCAAAATAGTTCATCGATTTCTAAGTCTTAGCTTGGTATAAGTGCAAAATTCTAAGCATGAATTTGAGTCATCCACAAATTATCACATTAAGCTTCATCATCCTAGATACAAGTATTCAAAATATGACATCAATATTCTCAAAATTAAATTCACATGCATCATCAACTAAAGTTTGAAAACTATTGCAAAGTAAATCATGTATGATGGTTCCAAAAATTTTTTTTTTTTTTTCAAAGAAAATCAAAATAAGTGATGAAAGATAGATAATCATACATACCCCAAACCTAAAAATGACAATGTCCTCATTGTTTGAAATAAGTAGGTACCCCAAACCTGTTGAAAAGTACCTCAACACAAAGATCAAAAGAGAATATGGGCATCAAATTAGAACATGACCAAAAATAGATTGAAGGTAATGTGGCTACACTAATTTGGAAATTAAAATAACCTAAACTAAACTAAAACTAATATTCTAGAACTAAACATACTAAAAGAGAAATAAATCCTAAATCCTAAACTAAACTGTGTCCAACTCCTAAATAAAACACACCGGGTTGCCTCCCGTGAAGGCCGAGTTTAAGTGTCGATGACTCGACCTCTTCATTGATCAAGAATCGGATCACTAAGGTGCATCGCCTCAATCTTAAAGCTGGGTCATCGGCTCAAACATTGGTTTGAGTCTTTGCCCATTCACTTTGAAAACTCGATTGTCACCAAGGCTTTGAATTTCAATTGCACCGTGCTCACTAATGGAAACAACTCAAAGCAGGCCTTCCCATCTAGATTTCAATTTCCTGTGATGAAGCTTAAGTCGGGAATTGAATAACCAAACTTTTGGCCAACATGAAACTCCTTCCGAGAAATTAATTGATCGTGCAACTTTTGTACCTTTCCTTGTACATCTTTGAATTTTCATACGCATCGAAGCGTAACTCTTCTAATTCACTCAATCAGAACCTTCGATTCGACCGCCGCTTGCATATCGAAATTAAATCGTTTGATCGCCCAGAATGCCTTATGCTCCAATTCGACAGGAAGATGACATGCCTTCCCGTAGACAATTCTGAAGGGAGACATTCCGATCGGTGTCTTGAATGCAGTACGATAGGCCCACAAAGCATCAGATAGCCGGTTTGACCAATCTCTTCTATCCGGTCGTACCGTCTTTTCTAGAATTCGCTTGATTTCCCGGTTAGACACTTCCACCTGACCACTAGTTCTGGATGGTGCACGGCGACTTTGTGAGTGACGTCGTACTTCTTCATTAAAGTGGCAAAATGGCTATTGCAAAATGCGAACCGCCATCATCGATGATAGCTCTTGGGATCCCGAATCGGTTAAACACATGTTCCCTCAGAAATTTGACCACAACCTTGTGATCATTTGATCGGGTTGCCACACCTTCAATCCATTTGGAGACATAGTCAACAGCCACCAGAATATATGAATACCCAAAGGATGGTGGAAAAGGACCCATAAAGTCAATCCCCCAAACATCGAAAATTTCAACAATCAGAATTGGATTAAGGGGCATCATATTTCGTCGTGAAATATTGCCAAGCTGTTGACACCGGTGGCATTCCTTGCAGATTGAGCGGCTCACGAAGATTGAGGGCGAGAATCCGCTTTGAAGGATTTTACATGCGGTCTTACATCTCAAATGGCCTCCACGTGCAAAGATGGCAAAAAATTTAGGGCTTAGTTGCTCGTCTCCGCACGCATCATCCTAATGATCGATCAAGCGAATTTAAACAAATATGGTTCATCGAAATAGTATTTTATTTGGGAGAAAAGAGATTCTTATCATTCTTACCCCACTCGGTGGGAATTACGCGATGACGGAGATAATTCACGATGTTAGCAAACCACGGAACTTTTGCAGCTACATCAATTGCCATCAAATGTTCATCCGGAAATGTCACGGATGGTCTCAGGTATAGATGATTCTTCAGGCAGAATTCTAGACAGATGATCAGCCACAACGTTCTCAACCCCCTTTTTATCTTTAATCTCAAAGTTGAATTCCTGGAGAAGCAGGATCCAACGGATCAGCCTTGGTTTCGCATCCTTCTTTGCTAAAAGATATTTCAAAGCAGAGTGGTCTGAAAAGACCACTATTTTCGATCCAAGCAAATAGGAACGGAATTTGTCCAGAGCATACACCACAGCTAATAATTCCTTCTCGGTGGTGGTGTAATTCAGTTGGGCATCAATTAATGTCTTGCTAGCATAATAAATTACGTGAGGTAATTTATTCACCCTTTGCCCTAAGACGACTCGATCTCATAATCAGATGCATCACACATGAGTTCGAATGGTAAAGAATAATCCGGTGGTTGGATTATTGGTGCATTTGATAAGAGTTCACGCAATTTTAGGAATGCCTTTATGCAATCCTCATCAAAATCAAAAGGAACATCTTTGCCAAGCAAAGTGCACAATGGTTTAGCCACCTTGCTAAAATCCTTAATGAATCTTCTATAAAATTCAAAGATGCCCCAAAAATGATCGAATTTGTCGAACACTTTTGGGAGGTGGTAAATTTGCAATTAAGTCGACCTTCGCCTTATCAACTTCAATTCCTTTCGTTGAAACAATATGCCCCAACACAATTCCTTGTTGAACCATAAAATGGCTCTTTTCGAGAACAAGTTTGGAATCTACACAACGTTGCAACACACGTGAAAGATGATTCAAACAAGAATTAAATGTTTTCCAAAACCGAGAAGTCGTCCATGAAGACTTGATGAATTTGTCGATCATGTCAGAATATGGCCAACATACATCGTTGAAACGCGTGGTAGGAGCATTACATAAGCGAATGGCATCCTTCGATATGCAAACGCACCATATGGACACGTGAATGTTGTCTTCTCTTGATCACCGGAAAACGGGCACTTGATTGTATCCCGAATAACCATCAAGAAAGCAATAAAACTCTTGCCCATTAACTTCTCAAGAATTTGATCAATGAACTAAGGGGAAAATGATCTTTTCTGGTGGCTGTGTTCAATTTTCGATAATCAATGCACACACGCCATCCAGTAGTTTCACGAGTGGGCACCAATTCTCCCTCCGTAGTGTCTTTCACTGTAATTCCAGACTTTTACGGAACGATCTGTACTGGACTAACCCATTCACTCTCAGAGATCGGATAGATGGTTCCGATCGAGGAGTTTAATGATTTCCTTTAAAACGACTTCTTGCATGTTCGGATTAAGTCGCCTCGTGGTTCCTCGATGGTTTACTCTCATCCTCCGGATGTATTTTATGCATACATCCGATGGGTCAATCCCCTTGAGATCGACTAAGGTCCATCCGATGGCCTCCTTGTGCTCTTCGGCACCTTCAACAAATCATTCTCTTGTTCTTCCGATAATGTGGATGAAATTATCATCGGAAGTGTTTCTCGAGGTCCCGGAAAAGCATATTTGAGGACTTAGGCAATTGTTTCAATTCCACGGTTGGTGGTCGCTCAATTGATGGAGTCAAGACATCCTTTACCTCGAGGTAGTGGTTCTACCTTAGTCACAACTTCACATAAGTTATCATCTTGACATGATGAATTTGACTTTTCTCTTATTGCTTCCTTTCAAGCCCTTTGACCTCATAGATGGCTAACAAAGCAGTTTCAAATTCCTCTTTGGTGAGCATTGATGGTATTGCATCATCCACCACTTCGTCCATCTGATCGATGTAAAATCATTCGACCTCATCCTCATTAGGGAAATGGTTCATCGCATGGAATATGTTAAGCCCGACTTTCATGTTTCCAAAAGAAACGTCCCATGACTCTGCGACAATTAATGCAAGCGTTGGCGATGGCGAAACAGACGTCCCAAGAATAATTGGGACTTGATTGATTGATTTCGGGTGGTTCCATGTCTAAGACAACGAAGTCCACGGAAAGACAAACTTGTCTATTCCAACCAAAACATCCTCGATAACACCCTTTCTTCTTCCGATCTATCTCGCGGTTGGAGGTGACCGTCGTGGGTTTCAATTCACCCAATCCGAAGTTTCGAACATTGAGTATGGGATCGATTAACACTTGCTCCCAAATCCAATAACGCCTTTCCAATTGGTTGCCCACCAATGACACATGGAACAGTTGGGACTCGGTGGTCTTTCGGTTTGTGGGGTTTCCAATCGTAATATCGAATCGACTTGATTTGTTAGAACACTTTCTTTGAAACGTGAGCGTGCCTTTCTCTTCCGAGTGCACAAATCTTTGAAAAACTTGGCGTGCTCGAGGACTTGTTTGATTGTTTCAAGTAATGGAAGATTTATCTTTACTTGCTTGAATGTTTCAAAATTTCTTCCATTTTGTCGGTCCCTTTCCCATTCTAGATGGAGGAGTTAGGCATTGAGGAATGGTGCCTTTGGGACATAAGGTGATTCCATTTCCGATTCTTTTCACGTCCTTGTTGGAGTTGAAGGAAACTCTTCCTCTATTACTTTTTCTTTCCTTTCTCTCTTCCTTGCTCTTGCACTTTTCTTATCTCGGCTCTTTGTCTCTTTCTTTCTCTTTTCCTTTTCCTTTCTCCTTTCTTTTCTGATTCTTTTCCTCTATTGCTTCTCTTTCTTCATCGCCTTCTGAGGCATTTCCACTTGATTATGAACCTCTCGTCCCACTTCTCAAAGACCGTAATGTTTTCAACTGCTGACTATTCGATGGTCCCGCTTCGGATGGTGCTTGGCCTCGAGGATTATTGATGGGTTGGTGGGGAGCCTACCTTCCTCTCACTCGCTTGATTGGCCAATTGATCGACTTGGTCCATTATCATCACGAAGATTGCATGCTTCGATAAGCTTTTCTTCCAGATCGTAATCTTTCGCATCGCATGAGATTGATTAAGATCGATTGAAATTCGATTTTTCTGAGTCGAATTTGGATGATAATCTGAGCATTCATTGGAAATTGGAATTCTGTTGGAAATTAGAATTCCGGAAATTACATTGTGGACGAAAATTTTGTTGAAAATTTGGTTGAAAAGGTTGTTGTCCACCCATTGTGTTGGCTCTATGTTGCTGGTTTACCTGGCCAGTTTGGTTCGATTCACCCCATCCTAAGTTGGGGTGATTTTTCCATTCCGGATTGTAGGTATTGGAGTACATGTTTCTACCCGCGATAAGATTGAGTCACATTTACACTCTCTTGAGGATTAGGTTCATCGGGGAAGAATGACAAGGTAGTAGGGCACTCATTAGCCATATGACTGGGTGGTCACAAATTGAACACGTGGGGGGTGACAGAGCTTTAGCTTGCTTGGTAGCGACTAACAACATGTTCATCTGTTTGGACATGACATGTCAAACTTTGTTGAGAGATCGAGGCATTATTGTTGACATCGACAATCCGCCTTTTGTCAACACATGAGATTTAGGTGCCGGAGTTCAAGTTGGTTCGCCCAGGTCTCACGTTGTATCGAAGTTTGATATAGCTTTTCAAACAATGCCCACAATGCGTCAGCTTCTTGCGTGGCACAAGATCCACCACAGGATGCATCAACCAGGCGCCTCTCTTCGGGAATCAGTCCATTGTGAAAACTTTGGACTTGTTGCCTCCTTGGATCTTGATGATTTGGGCAACTTCTGATCAATTCCTTACACCGTTCCCAACATTCATGGAATGTTTCTGTAGGTTGTTGGGAAAAGAACTGGATCTTCTGACGCAATTCAATGGCCTTAGTCATGGGAAAATATTTTTAAGGCGGCGATGCTACCGCCCAACTCTGAATAGATTGTGGTTCTAAGGAATAGAACCATGTTTTTGCCTTATCTCTTAAAGAGAACGGAAAGAGTCGGAGCTTCGCTATCTCATCAGTGACATTGTGGACTCTGAACATTTTGCATACCCGGTGAATTCATTTAAGTGAGCATGGATTTTCATTTGCTAACCCATGGAAAATTGGTAGCATTTGAATCATTCTTGATTTGAATTCATAGTGGTTCCTGGAATGGGAGCATAATACATTCTCGATCCTCGTAAAACCGGGATCGTTATAATACTCCGATGTTCTAGGGCCTCATCAAAATTATTGTTCCTATTATTTCCATTATTGACATTCCCATTGTTGTTATTCTCATCTCTCTCCTTTGGTATATGGTCTCGGTTTGTTGATATTGATTCCTCTGGACTCTTGATTCTCTCTACAAGCTCTTCGATCTCAAGATTAAATTAAGTGGCAGATGTGGGTGATGAGAACGAGTAAAGCTCATACACCAACACTCACAAACAGGGTTGAAGAATCCACAACAAACCCACAAAATTCTGCTTCAAACGATTTAAACAAAGATGATAAAGCCAATATAAATGGAGGAAAGATTTCTTTTTTTTTTTTTTTTTTTTTTTTTTTTTTTTTTTTTTTTAATTAAAATTCAAATTTAAATTAATTTTTTTTTATTCAAATTAAAATTAAAATTTAAATTTAAATTAATTAATTAATTAATTAAATTTTTTTTTTTTTTTAAATTCAAATTAAAATTAAAATTTAAATTAAAAATTTTTTTTTTTTTTTTTTTTTTTTTTTTTAAATTCAAATTAAAATTAAAATTCGAATTTAAATTAATTAAATTTTTTTTTTTTATTTTTTTTTTTTTTTTTTTTTTTTTTTTTTTTTTAAATTCGAATTAAATTTTAAATTTTTTAATTTTAATTTTTTTTTTTTATTAAATTCGAAAATTAAAAATTAAAATTGAAAATCCTATAAAATCTTTCCTAAAAGAGAAAAATAAGGAGAAGAATGAAAGATTCATAAAAATCCTAAAACAAAAGTCCCACAAAAGTTAATGACAAAATTTAGAAAATCCTAAAAATATCTAAAAGAAAATAAGGAAAAGAGTCCTACCAAATCTAAAATAAGAAGTCTAAAAATCTCTACTTCCTAAATTTCCTAAGGAAGGTATCCAAAAATCTAAACTTCCTAAAAGACTCACAAAATCTTATCAAAGAGAGAAAATAAGGAAATAAATTTTAATAATTATTTTTTTTTTATTTTATTTTTTTAAACACTCAAAATGAAAAATCGCTATCCGAAATATTCAAAATTTCACCGATTTCCCGTACGCAAAAACTTGATCGATTTAGAATGTAACCCTTGCAAGTGCACAAGATCTATTGCAGTATGGCAAGAACAGGGGTGTCGAACCCACAGGGAAACGTGAATTTTTAATTAATTCTTTTAGAGATTTTCAACACCTCCCTAAGGAAGTACCAAAGGGCAGATACTATTTAACTAAAATCTAAACGCACTTTACCTAAATGCAGAAAAATAAATTAATCTAAAGAATAAAATACTGATAATTCTACGATCAATATTAAAATGAGATCAAGGAATATGCTACCCGCATTCGCACTTTTCTATCATTAAAACCTACAGCCATTAAATCATCATTCACACCATCATTCATCTAAAAAATGACTTGAAATAAAATATGATCATCAATCGCATACCCTATCTAAAAACAATGACTCATAACATTGCGGTATGAGTCATGTAAAAAGCATAAGCGTATCTCATGATATTTAGATCACGACAATCGACATAATCGCTCTAGCTAGATCACTGCAGGTCCAGATCTAGCGATACTGACGTTGAATCGCGCAATCAACGGTCATAACAAAAGCATTTAAAATATTTTCAATCACACAAACTTTGAGCAAAACGATTCCATGATAACAATAATAGATGGTATTAATTATAAACATAGGTACTTATCGGGGATCGCATCTTCCCGATCTCGATTTAGCTCATCTTTGGTGTTTGATCTCCTTTCTCTTTCAAAGTCATTCCTCTTTTATCTGTTCCAAAAGATCTTTGCAATTATTTTTCCTAAATATAATCTATGAATTTCTCAGTGAAAAATAACGCAATTCCTAGGTACAATCTACCCTGAATAAACCCTAGAAGAAGGAGAGAAGAAGACTTGAAAAGATGAAGAAAATATTCCCCCAAAGTGAAGAGCCCTAAAAACTAAAAATAAAGAATGAATAATATTCTAATTGCCAAAAAAATAATAATGTTCCTAAGAAACTCGTGTCTTCCCTTTTTATAATTGTCTAACCTAATACCTCTCTCGATTGACATCTAAGAGTAATTTTCGTGAATTCACTTTGCGCATCGATACTCAGGTATTTTGCTCATAATTTTCTGTACCGAACTCGGATTGAGGTGATTCTTGAAGCGTTGGAAAGCTGACGACGAGCTCTACAACTTTTATGTTTTAGCAATTTCCTGAATCTGACGTCTTGAAGGTCCAAATTGAGCTGCAAGTCGCACTAAGTTCTCAATGACCCAAAATAGCAGTGTTTTGACATTATTTTCGGGATTCTTGGGCTGTTTTAGAAACTTGGACTGTATTTACCTGAAACACTTCAAATCTAGCAAATCTCATCAGATAGCCTTCATCGGACGGCTAAATATAGGTATTTAGGGGTGAAATATCATCATATTTCACTACTCATCAGTGTGTAAAAATAAAGCGAATCCGACAAGATTTGAGGGGAAAAATAGACCAAGGAAGCAACATGAAGGGTTCTGAACCCGAGAAATTCGAGGGTCGAATTTCAATTCGATGGTCGAATTTGAAATTCGAGGGTCGAATTTGGGTTTTTAAGCCTGATGCATTTTTGGGAAATTCGATGGTCGAATTTGGTCTGACACTGCTTTGATATTTCGGTCATAACTTTTTATCCCGAATTCGGATTGATGCGATTTTTAAGGCGTTGGAAAGAAGACAACGAGCCTATAACTTTCATGAATTGATAAATTTGTGAATAGAATATTATAAAAGTCAAAAATTAGGGTGAAATAGGGATAAGTTTTTACATGAGTCAATGTTACCTTAAACTTGCCTGTTTCGCCTAACTGTGAGAAAATTTTAGAAACTTTGGCTTATAACATGTGTATACATGAATGTTTGTAATGTAGATTAAAGATTGGAGATCGTTGAGTGAGCTTTTACTTTGCCTCTGATATGCTCGACTCTAAACTAAGGTAGGGAAAACTTGATATCATGTGCATTATTTCATAAACATGTGTGTTATGTTATGATACGTTCTTCGATCCTATTTTGTGATTTCTGTTTATGATTTTGAAGAAATGAGGCATGTGTTTATGTGAGACTTATGGAATCTTCGAGATTCATTTGATATGTGTATAAGAGACTTTCACACTTTGTTCCGACTTCTGATATAAATTATAATTATCACTTCACACGGCGATAAGCTATATGTATGCACTTTTGAATTTAAGGTTATGTGAACACCCAACCGACGCGGTGGTATAACCGTGACTGACACGGCAAGATATCCGTGATCGGTACGGCGGCCAATCCGTACACCCTTTGTGATATGTGCTTTGTGATTCCTACCGTATAACGGTAATTATGTTTGGCCAAGTGTCCAACTCTACGGGACCTTGGATTTATGTGCAAATGACTCATGTGAGTGACAATGGTGGGTATTCCATCAGGGGCTTGAGGCTATAGTTCCTCATTCTAGTACTTTAAGTAAACACTTTTAAGTTTTTCTTCTTTCTTATGTCGGAATAGAAATGTGAGCATGTTCATGATTCCATTAGCATTGCATATGTATGTTAAGGTTATGAAATCACCTCTCTGCATCTGTTAAAACAACTTTGTGTACATTATGCCATAAGATATGTGTTTGATGTTATGATAAGCATGTTATTAGTTTTTTCCTCGAGCTTGGATGAATACGTCACAGTCCGACATCGCCTTAGGATCTGACGATCGTGATTTGGAGAACTCTGACTACATTGCTGAGGAGGAGTTGGAGACCCCAGCAGAGGAGTTCCCTCCTTGATCGAGATTGGTCATTTTGGTACTTTTGGATTAGAATCTTTTTGAATATTGGGCCCTAGGCTATTGTTTATCTTTTTGGATATTACTTGAGGAACCATCATTAGTAACCATTGTTTAGGTGTTTGGATTGGCCATCACTGGTGGTTCTTTCTGGTTCCTCTTGGTGATATTTTTTGTTAAAGCTTTTAAACTTTTGTTCTTGTTTTATTAGCTTTGCTTCTGTTTAGATTTATGCTTATGTTGCCGGCTTCTGTTGTTACGGCTTATTGAGAAATCAATAAGTTGATGAACCGGCCTTTCCTATACCTTAGGGATTAGAAAAGTCGGGTCGTCAAAAGAGCCATACGTGATAACCTTCTTATGCTGGTTGATGACACAACCCAAACCACTGTAAGATGCGTCACTATATATAGCAAAACCCCCACTGCCAGACGGTATAGCTAGCACTCATGCTGTAGTCAGGCGCATCTTGAGTTCTTAGAAACTCTTCTCACACTGATCAGTTCAATCAAACTTAACATTCTTCTTTGTGAGTTGAGTAAGTGGACTCGAAAGTTTGGAGAACCCTTTCCACAAATCGTCTATAGTATCCCGCCAATCCAAGGAAACTATGGACTTCAGTCACTGTCCTCTGCTGCTCCTAATTCACTACAGCTTTAATCTTAGTTGGGTCAATCATTATACCCTTAGTTGAGACAATATGACTCAAGAAACTGATTTGGTCAAGCTAAAACTCACATTTACTGAGTTTTGCATAGAGTTTGTGATCTCTAAGAGTTTGTAGAGCCACATGCAGATGTTGTTCATGGTCTTCTTTCGTCATTGAATAGATGAAAATGTCATCTACGAATACGACCACTGACTTATCCAAGTGTGGTTTAAACACTCGGTTCATTAGGTTCATAAAAGACGCAGGTGCGTTCGTTAATCCAAATGGCATAACAAAAAATTTATAGTGCCCATATCTGGTTCTGAATGTCGTCTTCTCAATATCTTTTGCTTTGACTCTTAGTTGATGATAACCCGATCTCAAATCAATCTTCGTAAAGAATCTCGCTCCTTGTAACTGATCAAAGAGATCATCTATTCTTGAAAGTGGGTAATGATTCTTAATCGTCAACTTATTCAACTGTCAGTAATCGATGCAAAGTCGCATCGAATCGTCCTTCTTCCTGACAAATAGCACTGGTACTTCCCAAGGAGACACACTAAGTCGGATAAACCCTTTGCCAAGCAATGCTTGCAGCTGCTCCTTCAATTCTTGCAACTCTGCAGGAGTCATCCGATACGGAGCTTTAGATACTGGCTCGATACTCGGAACTAGATTGATAGCAAACTCAATTTCTAGAGCTGGTGGTAGTCCTGGTAAATCCTCAAGAAATATGTCGGGGTACTCGCAAGCAACATGAATATCCGAAATCACATTCTTCTCTTCCCGTTGCTCTTGTGGAAAAGCCATATAGCCACTGCACCCATTCTTCATCATCCTCTCAGCCTGAATAGCTGATATCAACGGTGCTACCTTAGACTTCACCCCGAAAAACCTAAATGACTTTCTCTTTGAAGGGCGGAAAACTATAATTTTTCGTAAGCAATCTACACTCGCATGATAAGCGGATAGCCAGTCTATCCCTAATATCACATCGAAGCCTACCATATTCATCAATATCAGGTCTGCTCGAGTTTCCTCCTCCACTCTAATGACTACCGCCGTGCTCACTGTATCTGTTTTCATTGATTTACCTGTAGGGATTGCCACTGCCAAAATGAAATCCAATTTCTCTGGAGTAATCCCTATACGTGCTGAGAACATCGGTGTAATGAAAGAATGTATGGATCCAGGGTCAATTAGTACTCTCGCTTCAACCTGACATGTCTTGTTCTTGACGTATATGAAGAGTACCTTAGTTTATTTATCAACATACACGTCATGCATATAATATAAGTCATAGCATCACAATATTCATATGCATTTAAGATCTACTAACACATTAAAAAATAATTGGAATTAATAACAGAATTTAACTCTCAAAGCTTAAGGATACCTTGGATGACATCGTTCGATGTCAGAGCATCAGTTGCGGTGACGGCATATGCTCGACCTTGAACAACAAGTCGAGACGATCTCTGAGTAGACACGGATCCGGACCGCTCCTTGCTCTCCTTACTCTCCTCTAGGCAGCTCCTAACATTTTGGTATTTTAAAATATTTTTATTACTTTTTCTCAAAAAATTTTGCCAATTTTTTCCTTCGCCTGTTTGCCTTCCCAATTTTTTCTTGAATTCCGACTTGGTAACTATGAATGTCTACATGCATCATAAGGTCGCGCATAATTAGGGGTGCAGATTTGAACTGAAAATCAGAAATCGATCGGACCGAAATCAATTGAAAACCAAAACCAAACCAAACCGATTCGACCCGATTCAGTTCGGTTTTAGTACCTAAAAACTAGAAACCAGCTGGGTAGGGTGAGAAAACCGAAAAATGAAAAAAAAAAAAAAAAAAAAAAAAAAAAAAAAACAAGAAAAAAAAAAAAAAAAAACCGACCAAAACCGAAGTCGGATTTGTTCGGTTCAGTTTCGGTTTTAGGGGCAGAAAAATTCAGTTAATCGAAACTTAAATGTTTCCCCATAAAAAAAAAAAAAAAAAAACCTAAGGGCCTGTTTGGATAAAAACACTAGAAACGTGGGAAAGTAAAATAATATTCCTATATTTTCTTATGGATACCTAAGTTGTAGGAAACCATGGGATTCCTTTGTTTCCCTTTGTTTTCCGATGTTTGGATAACCACATTACTAGCTGGGAAAATGCAGGATTAACAAAATCCTGTGTTTGGATACATATGCAGGAAATTGTAGGAAAATAGCGTATCCTAATAAAAAAAATAGCCAAATGACCAAAAACTTATATATGTATTAAGTTTTTTTCTCTGTAGATATCTTAGTGAATTGCTCTAGTGGTTGACTTGGTACTTTATGAAGGTTAGGTTCTAGGTTCAAACCTTGTTACGTGTAATAAATTATTTATTTATTTTTAATTAATTATATTAGAGCATATACACCATATTTGTGAGTATATAGCTCTACAACATAGTAGAGCCCCTTCTGACCAGATGCCCATTAAAGAAGAGCTATTTTTTTCTCTGCTAATTTAGTCTTCATCTTAATTACTCTAATTGGTCATTTTGTAGGATTGGATGAAGAGTACCTTTATATTGACCTACCTAATTTTTGAGTTCACCCACATTGAAACACACTGACTGCATTGAATCAGACAATGGAGATCGTTTGCAGTCCCAATCTTTCACTCGGTGGATCTTGAGATCATGTGCGTACTGTCACATTATCAGTTGTTTATTCATGCGGTACACACCCAAAAAAGACCTTAAAATTAATTTTTAGTGTGCCCGTAATGTTAAGGACACATTTCTAAGATGTGTGCCGCGTGAAATAATATATTGACCTTCGGATGATACGCCCGTGATCTTAAGATCCATCGTGTAAAAGATTCAGAAGATAAACAATGGAGTCATCGTCTAATTCAACGAAGTCAATGTGTTTCAGTGTGGGTGAACTCAAAGTTTTGATGGGTGGATTTAAAGGCACTCTTGGAAGAAATCTCTATCATTTTATCTTTTAACACCTCTTTCACAGGGATTTCAATTATTAGGTTTGCAGGATTCTTCTATGGATGTGTTTGATTGCAATATTCAACTAACCAGAATTTTTTATTGAAAAATAGTATAGCCTTCTAATTAGTTTATGGTGTGTTGGCCATGCACCTTTACTTTTATTATTATTATCATCATTATAGGAAGATGAATTCATTATACTAATTCAACAGAAACATTACCATGAATACATGGTGGAAAATTATTATCATCATTACTAACATTATTATTATTGAAATTTCCATGATCGACCACCATAATTTTACATTTTCCAGCAGCGGACCTCTAGTTTAACCTTTTCCATAACCTAACAGCTTAAAGCCAAGCCAAGTTAAAAAGTCGTAAATAACCCTAAGGTTTGTAAAAGGTGATAAAACCTTGGGTGATTCTAAACGTCTTAAAATCATTGATTGCTTTGGATCCTATGATGGAGATCATCTTTCGTCTTGGATTGATCTTGAGATCATGGGCGTAGCATCAGACGGTCAGTTTTACTCAAAAAAGGAGACAAAAATTAAAGCATAAGGTGATGAAATTATTGGACTCTGAGAGGAGCGATGTTGCTTCCTTAGGGGAGCAATATCGTTGTCATTGAGGTACGATGTCGCCTCCATAGGAAAGCTCGATCGCTCCTCAAGGGGGCGTCAGCGCTCCTCTAAGGGAGCTCCAGCACTTCTCTAGCGCTCCTCTAGGGAGCTCCAACACTTCTCTAGCACTCCTCTATAGTGGCTCCACTTTTAGTAAAATGGACCATCTAATGGTACGCCCATGATCTTAAGATCAATCCTATGGAAGATCGGGATGAAAAATGATCTCCATCATGGGATTCAAAACAATCAATAATGCTAAGGCTTTTACAACCGCCCAAGACAAAAAACTTTGTTTTATCACATTTTACAGACTTGGGGATATTCACAACTTTTTAAATTGGCTTGGATTCAAGGTGGTCGATTGTGGAAAATTTGAAATGAGAGGTCCAGGGAAGAAAATGTAAAACTATGGTGGTCGATTCCGGAATTTTCCATATTTTTTTTAGGGCAGTGTTATACAATGGACAATTTTGCAGGCATCTTATGTGGCGCGATGTGACTGGCTGCACACATACCCAAACACTGTAGTCAGTCAGGTCGCTCCACATAAGTTGTCTTCCAAAAATTGTCCACCGTTTATAATTTTCCTTATTATTATTACTTTTTAATTTTTTGGGCTGGTTAGAAAAACATGCCTACTTCCATTCAATTTTAGGAAAACATGTCTACTTTTAAGGTTGCAGATTCGGTTAATCGAACCAAAATCGAAATTTTGGTTTATTGGTTGATTGCTGCAAAATCAAACCCTAACCGAAACATTTTGGTTTCGATTTTGGTTAACCGAACTTTTCCCTCGAACCGAAACCAAACCAATCCAATTTCGTTTTCAATTGGTCCGGTTATGGTCGGTTTCGGGTTTTTTTTTTTAAATCCGATTTTTTAAATTTTTTGATTTTTTGCAAGTTTTCTCACCCTACCCGGCTGTTTTTCGGTTTTTAGTTACTGAAACTGAAGAGGGCCAAATCCGTTTTGTTTCGGTCTGGTTCAGGCCAGTTCGGAAGGCCTAGTGTTCGGTCGATTTTCGGTTTCAGTTTTTATTTGCAACCCTATCTACTTAAATTATTTTTGGAAAATAATGCTTTTGCACTTTTAGAAAAATATGCTCATCTATTCGTGGGCTCCACATTGCACCCATCTAGGATTTTGGGCCACGACAATTTCCCCAAAGACGATCAGGTACAACCCAAAAAGTTTGGGCATGATCCGATGTGTATGAACCATTGAAAATGTAGTCAAAGGTGTTCAAATTCAATGCAGTAGATTGTGTGAGCATTATCCCATCTTTGACTCATCAAATAAAGGGAAAAAAAGTAGGTTTTTTAAAAATCAACGTTCCACACATAGTAGGAGGAACCTTCTACTTACTATGTTGCTCCCGCTTCGGAATCTGGCTCCCACTTTTGACCATAAAATAATTCAAATCTAAGCTTTTGATGACGCTCCTGCTTCCAACCCATACATGCTTCCTGCTACTTTCAGGTAACTAAGTTTCCACATGGCCGATCAACCCAAAACGAGGTTGTTTTGGGTTGAATCATATTTTGAATTTTTTTTTTCTTTCGAGCAGGTAAAAACTATTATTGAAAAAGAAAAAGAAAAGAAGGATACAATACAGCAACCAACCAGCCACTCCAAGGGAGGCCACCCCTTAGGAAGCTTTGGCATTGCCATCACCTCCAAGGAGTAGCTGTTGGGTCCCTGTACAATCCTTGTGGGTACAGGGGGGGCGTGCTCGAAACGCTCTCCCAACACCTTAAAACTTTAAGTTGTACCTCTTCCATCCCCAATTGATTTTGGTCGGAATGGCAGCTCAATGGGGTCTAAGATCCAACAGTAGCGCCACCCCCAAGCAGCAGGGGAACACAACCAAAACCCCTTCTAAAACATGGGGCACAAAAAACACCACATCCCAGCAAGAGAGCTGGAGGAGAGAATACCCCCTGAAGCTGAACCACTTATAGCCAATTCTCTACACAACTGCCTTAACAAAAACACCACATCCCAGCAAGAGAGCTGGAGGAGAGAAGACCTCTAAAGCTGAACCACTTAGCCAATTCTCTACACAACTGCCTTGGACCCAGACACCCCATTTGCTTCATCTCGGAGTCAATCAAACCTTCCGCTATGGCCCATTTGCTGAGGACCGACAATATCGATTTTAGGATCTGCTCACCACCAGTTTCCTTGCCCGCAAACAGTCTAGCGTTTCTCTCTTTCCACAATCCACAAATGATAGCAAAGAGAGCCATGCGCCATAAGGCATTCCCAAGCTCAGAAAAATAACTCTTACCCCAACCAGAAATTACCAGTTTCACTGAATCAGGAAGCCGTAGTGACAAAAGTCTTCAAAAATCTCCAATTTTTCCCCATCCGATTACATCTCCGAATAATCGGACAACCTTTGCCAGCTTCATAACAGACCATAACATCCTTCTTCGCGGGATTTAGCATAATCCCCTCTAAGAGGCTAAGCAGGCTAGAGATAATTGGCAGTGTTTTCCTAAATAAAGACATATTCCTATGCATTTTTCGAAAAGTGAATAGGCATTGTTTTCCTAAATCTATTTGAAATAGGCATGCTTCCCTAAAATTGAGTGAAAGTTGGCATGTTTTTGTTCTAATTTTCTCTTATTTTTAAGACCCGAATCCCGTGGCGGGTGTAAGATGGGAGCAGTCCATGCCTTCAATCGTCCAATTTGTGCACTCTAATAACAACTGTTGTCTGTAATTTTAACAGCCGATATTAAAGTTCACTGATCGGATTTCATCAGCTTATAGGCATTGTTCTTTGGCTAAAACATGTTCCAAACGATTGCCACTTTGATTTATTTAGATTAATAAAAGAAAGTGTGCAACATGGTATAATAGTAATGTGTACTTTAATGGTTTAGGATCATCTAAACGCCTCGCGGCTCATAATTTAATGTCGAGTGAAATTTCTCGGTGAATGGGTCATCTGATAAAAAGTGTTTGGAGTGGTCATCCTGTTAGAATAGTCCCACATCGGTTGTGGGCTGGAGGCCTTGGGTTATATATAACCTGGGCAAACATTTCCTTACAAGCCGGTTTTGTGAGGTTGAGTTAGGCCCATGGAATTTTTCATGGTATCACCCAATTCAATTGTTCACGTGATTTGGCGTTTGACTTTCCGATCCAACTCTGCATTGTTTCTCCCATGTATCTTCTCAACTCTTAACATAACCTTTAAAATTTTCATGTCACTTTTCATCTCCCAATATACCCTTAAAAATTCTCATCAACTTTTGGACTCGTAACACAGATAGGAGAGAAAGTTGTTATAAAACCAAAGGATACTTAAAATTCTACAAGTCTGATTAAGATTGGAGAGAATTCAAAACTTGGTAACATGTCTAAGCCCTCTCTTTGAGCTTTTTGTGAAATCTAGATAGGGAGAGGAAACAAACACCTACTATCTAAACCAGGGCTTAAACCATCGTCCTTAATCTTATAGGAACTAAAGATCTCTATGAGTGATAAGTGTATCTCTTGATTGAAGAAGGGTCTTGCATATATATTAATCTCGGAGATAGAAATTGAAATTCGAGTCCAATCATGAATTGAATTAGAGTCCGTATTCGGTGCTCTAATCCAATCAAGCAATTAATTATGTATAAAATGAATTGCACAATCAATATACTTGTAAAATATACAATTTAAGCAGGGTAGGACTAGATTGCGCTCTCGGAGACGAAGCGTTCAATCGGGCACTCTAGTTGGCCTGTTGTTAGGGCTATTAGAGAGTGTATTCTCAGTTATTGAGCACGCGATCAATTTGTGAAAGATTTAATAATTTGAGCTGTGCAAGATTCAATATTCAGGAGAGCAATTAGGGAAGTTCTGAATGTGAGAAAATGGATTGAATGTGCAATTAGTCTCCAACTATATCCAAATTTTTGTGAGGCTACAACTTTTGATCCAACCGTAAGATTTCTTTGACTCATCTTGCTAAGATAGGTTACACGGATTTGAAGTGTTCTCTTGAGAAGTTTTTGGAGTATTTTTAGTTTCAAAGGTGTGCCCTTGAATGATTCTTAAATCGCTCAAAGTCGAGGAATGTGCATCTATAAAAACTGGCACACCTGAACGTTTCCTTAATTTTTAAATTTCACTTCAGTTTTCTTATATGGGTATGTGGAGGAAGGGTTTGGGAGTCTCTATCTCTATGTTTATTAAACTTTTGTCACAATTTTCTTTAAAGTTTTAGATGATTCGAGTTTTTTAAGTAGTAATATGGCTATTTTATGTTCTTTTTTTTTTTTTTTTGTAGATGTTGGTAGGATTAAAATTAAGGCAATTATTTCTTATTCAGAATTTGAATGGGGATCGTAAAATTGGTTATCTTTCTTTTCTTATGCATATGTTTATCATCAAGAAGATATTGGTCGGTGCACTATTTTAGATTATAGTTAAAGTGTAAATAAAAATTATTCTATTTTGTGATTAGAGTCCTTTTAACTGTTTGATCTGTTTTATGGTAAATTTATGGTGTTCTACGTGTACCTGAATTTTCTTTCTTAATTTTGTCTTTGTTCAATCAACAGATGAAGATAGAGACTACAAATTCTTATTGAAAGCAGTTGAGGAAGCATATAACGCGGTAGATTCAGGAGATGGATATCCTTTTGGCACAGTTATTGTTCGTAACAATGAACTGGTTGCCAGCTGTCACAACATGACTTCAAAAAACATCGATCTGACTGCCCACGCCGAGGTGACTGCACTAAGAGAGGTTGGACAAAGAAAACTTTTTTTTTCTATGTGAACTTTTCAGACATTAAGTTTTACAAACAAAGTCGGAAATGAAGACTTCATCTCGGTATTGTTTTCTAGCAAAAGAAATATGTTTAGTTATATTTAGTATTCACTAATCCCTTCTGAGAGACATCTCTTAAGTACTTTTATGCCTTGAAACAAATTTTATTGGTCTCAACCTTGGTTTACAAACGTTTTAGCCTAATATATAGAACCTAAAAGTTTTAGAACAAAAGTTTTTTACCTTTTTTTTTATATCCGTGAGATCTCAAGTGGATTTGTGAGTTTACAAATTTGTCCCTGGCTCCACTCAAATCACCGAAGACACCAGCTCCGGCGAGTTCACGCCCGACGGCTGAGGCAAGTTCACGCCCGATGAAACCAGCTCCGGCGAGTTCACCCCCAACAAAACCAGAGTTCCTCCCTGCCCTTCTAGGCTTCTACTTGAGCTCCTCAATCTGAGAACTTACCCGCTTCATCTCCTGCCCTTCTATGTTAGAAAAATAGGTTCAGGTTGCAGAAGAAGATAAAGATCGAAATTAAAATATACGCTAATCCGATTCGAGGCACGTTAAATATCGTTGTCTTTAAACCGAGATTTGCCCCTACCACTATGATCTAGTGGTCACCAATAGGTTACCGGCAAATCGGTTTCAGGATACAACGAACCGGCAGCGTATCCGTGTGATCAGATTTGGTGAATCTGATCACGCAACCAGAACACCAAAAAACTAAAGCGGAACTCTGAGAAGGAGAAAGCTTAAAGGAATTTGCGAAAATATGCAGTATTTAAAATGAGGGGTCTTGGGGCCCTTTTATAGATAAAATGGGTGTAACCGAACGGACATATCCGTAGCATATAACTGAACGGTCGGATAAGACATATCCGTTCAAAATTCAAATGGGCGGTTAGGCACTTGTTTAATTAAATTAACAGATCGCCAACGTGACATCAGACATCGCACACGTACAAGCAGGCGCGCGTGCTGCGTTCTGCCCGCCTCGGGCCCCGACTCTGACTCTACTCGGCTCAAGGCGCTACACGGGTGTGTGTGTTGA
The DNA here is from genome assembly GCA_021018995.1 of Chloranthus sessilifolius. Lineage (NCBI taxonomy): Eukaryota > Viridiplantae > Streptophyta > Magnoliopsida > Chloranthales > Chloranthaceae > Chloranthus > Chloranthus sessilifolius. The sequence goes on from CM037587.1 coordinate 7,938,306, forward strand.
TGGGTTGCATGGCGGTGGGAAACTTACAAAATTCCGGTGGGGTGAAGGCTACAAGCCTTGAGCCAAGACAAAGATATATAAGCCAAACCCAAAAAAGAGTTTATACGATGTGGGACAAATCCTAATTTCAAAAGCTTATTTTTTAAAACCTTTAAAATATCCAACAATCCCCCACTATTTTAAAGATTTAAAATATAAAAAAAAACTTTTCTTAAAAAAATAAACAATCCCCCACTATTTTAAAGATTTGAAATAGAGCAACGCTAGAAAATGTGCATAAATGAAAATGTCTTACAGAGTTGAATTTTCACTTTAGTGAAAATAATTCAAAATTTATCAAGATTTTTAGTGAAACTAAGTCTTGAACTAACGATCTTATATGACAAATCGAAATTATTTCACACATATTTCATATATTTTGGTGTTCAATAAAAGGTTAGCACATTTAGGCCCTATGCTAGTACCCTGGTTTTCGTAAGTGTTTATGAGATAAAGCCAAGTCTCATTGAAAGCGGCTCCACCTTCACACTTATATAGGCAGACCTATAAGAGATGTCCCTGTAACTGTAACATCTCAACACATAGTGTTATAGGACTGTTAAGAGCAATGCTCTACCTTCCCTTATCCATTACAAGTGAAACACTATCCTTCCTGGGATGTATATGAGATATATTTGTCATCAATGTAGTAGTGTCACCGCCATTTATATTTCGACTTGTTTTTTCCTTTGAACCTAAACATTGATTAAACAAATATTAGGTAGGGTTCCCATCATAAGTGGCTGTTTAGGTTTAATGGCTTTAAACCCATCCCGATTGAAGTTTTATTAATCTCATCTCTACCAAGGCTTTTAGTAAACGGATCCGCTTGGTTTACTCCATCTCTAAGTAATTGTTTTACATACCTATGTCTTAGACCAATGTGTCTATTTTTTCCATTATACGTTTGACTATAAGCCTTTGATAGTGTTGCTTCACTATCACAATGTATAGAGATAGGTGGCAATGGTTTAATCATAATTGGAATTTCTAGTAGTAAATTTCGTAACCATTCTGCTTCTTTTCCACTTGCCGCTAAGGCAATGAATTTTGATTCCATAGTGGAATGTGTGATGCAAGTCTGCTTCTTTGATCCCCATGAGATCGCAGCACCCCCAAAAGTGAATATCCATCCACTTGTAGACTTTGATTCTTCTGAACCAGATATCCAACTTGCATCGCTATATCCTTCTAAAACGTGAGGATAACCAGAAAATTTTAAACCATAATTAATAGTACCCTTTAAATATCTAAAAACATGCGAAATAGCATTCCAATGAAAAGAACTAGGGTTACTTGTAAATCTACTTAACTTACTTACTGCATATGCGCTGTCCGGACATGTACAATGCATTGCATACATCAGGCTACCCATACCTCTTGCATATGCTAACTGTTGCACACATCGCCCAGCATTTTTAGGCAATTTAAGATTAATATCTAAAGGTGTATTTGGATTTCAAATCAAAATAATTAAATCTTTTCAAAATCTTTTCAACATAATGAGATTGAGTTAAAGTTAATGTATTTTCATTTCTTATAATTTTGATTCCCAAAATTACATCTGCCTGACCCATGTCTTTCATGTTAAAAGATGAACTTAAGAAGTTTTTAGTTTGTAAAATAACTTCTAAATTAGTTCCAAAAATAAGTAAATCATCTACATAAAGACATATAATAACACCATTATTATGAGAAAATTTATAATACATACATTTGTCGGCTTCATTAGTTTTGAATCCAAAATTGGTAATAGTATTATCAAACTTTTCATGCCACTGTTTTGGTGCTTGTTTGAGCCCATATAGAGATTTAATAAGTTTACAGACTTTCTTTTCTTGTCCAGGTAAAACAAATCCTTCTGGTTGTTCCATATAGACCTCTTCTTTTAAATCACCATTTAAAAAAGCGGTTTTAACATCCATTTGATGGATTTGTAACTTATGTATAGAAGCTAAGGCAATTAGAAGTCTTATAGTCGAAATTCTAGCAACGGGTGCGTAGGTGTCAAAATAATCAACACCTTCCTTTTGTCTATATCCTTTGGCAACCAATCGTGCCTTAAATTTTTCTATAGTTCCATCTGTTCTAAGTTTTCTTTTAAATATCCATCTACATCCTATGGGTTTAGATCCTTCTGGTAAGTCTACTAATTTCCATGTTTTGTTTCCCATTATTGAATCAATTTCATCATTGATAGCTTCTTTCCAAAAAGCATTATCTCTAGATTTCATTGCGTCGTTAAAAGTGATAGGATCATCGTCTATATTTAGACACAAATGTTTCTTAGTACTTTTGGTCCTATTTCCTTCAATCAAATAGATATAATAGTCTTTTGAAAGACTAGTTTCAAATCGTTGACGTTTACTTGAGGTTCAAAGATGACCTCTTCATCACTTGAAGATTCAATAACTTCTTTAGATTTAGAAGATTTTTCATCTTCATAAGATGTACTTTTAATATTTAATTTATTAGTTAGAGTAGTGAACTTAGATTCATAGAATATAGCATCTCTAGATTCTATTATAGTATTTTTATCGATGTTATCATTAGATTCCATAACTAGAAATCTATAAGCTTTACTATTTTGTATAGCCAATAAATGCACACTCAATAGATCTAATCCTATCTTAGGTCTTTTAGGATCTACTAATCTAACTAGTGCCCTACACCCCCATACTTTAAAATAGGCTAAACTAGGTTTTCGATTCTTCCAAAGTTCATAAGGTGTAATTAAACTTTTCTTATGTGGAATTCTATTTAAAATATGAGTAGCGATTAATAAAGCTTCACCCCATAAATTTTTATCGAATTAGCATTAACTAATAATGCATTAGTCATTTCTACTAATATTCTATTTTTTCTCTGCAACTCCGTTTTGTTGTATGCGTAAGGAGGCTCACCTCATGACGAATTCCATGAATTTCACAGAAATCGGAGAATTCATTTGACATGTATTCTCCACCCCGATCAGATCTAATGACTTTTATTCTTTTATTTAATTGATTTTCTACTAAAGCTTTATAAACCTTAAATTTTTCAAAAGCCTCATTTTTAGTATTTAATAAATATATATGAGTATATTTTGAAAAATCATCTATAAAAGTAATAAAATATCGTTTTCCTCCTCTAGTAGGAACATTATTTAAATCACAAATATCACTGTGTATTAAATCTAATAAACATGAATTTCTAATAACACTAGGAAAAGGTTTTCTAGTAATTTTAGTCTTAGCACATACACTACAAGCACTACTAGCAAAAGATTCATGTTTTGGAATTAAATCTAAGTTACCCATACATTTCATAGACCTATAATTTATATGTCCTAATCTATCATGCCATAAATTAGAAACAGAGACCAAGTAAGAAGAAGATGAGATTTTATTGATGGGATCAGTTACATTGAGTTTGAACATGCCTCCCATGGCATATCCTTTTCCAACAAATTCACCATTTTTAGATAAGATAAACTTATCTGATTCAAATACAAGTTTAAAACCATGTTTAATCAATAAACCACCCGAAACAAGATTCTTACGGATATCGGGTACATGGAGCACATCAGTGAGTGTAACGACTTTTCCGGATGTGAAATTTAATTTCACTTTTCCACGCCCCTATGATCTTTGCCGTAGATGAGTTCCGCATGAAGAGATCTTGATCATCATCAGCTTTGTCATAAGTCACAAACATGTCACGATTATTACACACATGTTTTGTGGCACCAGTGTCGATCCACCATTCATTGATGTCACCAACCAGATTGACTTCCGAAAGAACGGCTACGAAGTTATTTTTCACTTCCACTGCATTCGCTTGATTCTTCAACTTCTTGAAGAGGCGACAATCCCGTTTGAAATGTCCGGGTTTCCCACAGTGATAGCAACCACCATTCTTGATCATGGTCTTATTCTCCTTGGCGAATTTCTTATTCTCCTTAGAATGAGAATATCCTCTCTTCCTCTTCTTGGACGGTCCACTAACAACCTTAGACTCAACCAAGTGTGCTTTTGATGTCATATCAATGTGATCTTCTGTTTTGTCCCTAACTCGGGATTCTTCCTCAATACGTAAATGAAGGAGAAGATCTTCCATAGAAATCTTCTCATTATTACGCTTAAGGATTTTTCGGTAATCTTTCCATGATAGAGGCAACTTGGCGATTACCGCACCAACCAGAAAATCCTCATCGAAATGAGAGCCATTAGCAACCATATAATTACTAATAACTTGAAAATCATGAACTTGGCTAAGAATATGTTTATCATCAACCATCGTAAAATTAAAAATTGATCGATAATATAAGAATTATACCTGCATCTTCGCTTTTGTATTTCTTCTGAGTGCATCCCGAGTTCCTTCAAGTATCGTAAGAGCGGTAGACGTCGAACAAAGAATCGACAAATTGCATTCAAAATGTAGCCTTTGCAAGTGTAGTCGCCATCGCCCCATTTCGCTTTTTACGGCCTTGAGGGTGGATGATTCGGTAATAGTCGGACACGAATTGTAATAACGTATACAACTTTTAGTGTGGTTAATGTAAATGCAATTTACAACCGCTTGAAATTCGAACCATCAAAATTGTCTAACTTGTGGATGTTGTTAGCGTCACGATGAATCTTATCATTCACTAGAGCAGAAGTGGAGGACAGAATATTGGCCATAAATCTCGGTTTAAACTGTTAGATAAATAGGTTCAGGTTGCAGAAGAAGATAAAGATCGAAATTAAAATATACGCTAATCCGATTCGACGCACGTTAAATATCGTTGTCTTTAAACCGAGATTTGCCCCTACCACTATGATCTAGTGGTCACCAATAGGTTACCGGCAAATCGGTTCCAGGATACAACGAACCGGCCAGATCAGGATCGATTTGGTGAATCGATCACGCAACCGTAACACCAAAAACTAAAGCGGAACTCTGAGAAGGAGAAAGCTTAAAGGAATTTGCGAAAATATGCGATTTAAAATGAGGGTCTTGGGGCCCTTTTATAGATAAAATGGTGTAACCAACGGACATATCCGTAGCATATAACTGAACGGTCGGATAAGACATATCCGTTCAAAATTCAAATGGGCGGTTAGACACTTATTCAAAAGTTTAATTAAATTATCAGACGCTCATCGCTTCATTACGTGCGTGCCGCCCCTGCCCCGTCGGCTTTCGGCTCGGCTGTGCAGGTGTGTGTGGATCGATGGGTTGCATGGCGGTGGAAGCTACAAAATTCGGTGCCCCCTGGGTGAAGGCTACAAGCCTTGAGCCAAGACAAAGATATATAAGCCAAACCCAAAAAAGAGTTTATACGATGTGGGACAAATCCTAATTTCAAAAGCTTATTTTTTAAAACCTTTAAAATATCCAACAATCTAGGCTTCTACTTGAGCTCCTCAATCTGAAAACACAAATATTAGAATGATTAAAATATGGATATTAACATTAAGCAACCGAATTAAATTTCGAGCATACAAATTTCCGGGGATGATTTAGTGAGTGCCAATTGTTTGAAGGCAGCCTCCCCATTCCACCATTCATAGAGAATAAGAAATTATTCAAAATCTGTCGAGGAGGGAAAGTACAGAGTTGATTCGAGGGATCGAAATTAATAATGGGTAGTTCTTCATTTTGATCTCCATTTTGTTCTCTGTTCTTTAACTTTTCATCTGAAAATGGATTCCTCTGATGTCCAAAACCCTGGAAATCCATGACTAAATTGGCACAAAAGAAAACCTAAAATCTATTTAACGGACTTCTGTTCTTCACATATAAAGAAGGGGAAGTTAGAACCTTGGTTTACAAACGTTTTAAGCGGCCGAATCAACAAGCCATCAGATGAGTCACGCTTGTTTCGGGGGTGAACTCGCTTGAGCTGGTTTCATTGGGGGTGAACTCGCCGAAGCTGGTTTGGTCGCAGGGGGGGACTCGCCACAGCCATTGGGGGTGAACTCGCTGGAGCTGGTTTCGTCAGGGTAAATTCGCCACAGCCATCGGGGGTGAACTTGCTAGAGCTGGTTTCGTTGGGGTGAACTCGCCGGAGCTGGTTTCGTTGGGCGTGCAGTAGTAAGGCCCGCATTCGAATTCCTAAAGAAATGATCGAGTGTGAATCTCACAGATGGAAGAATTCTGTGACGACCAGGACCCACATGTCAACAATATTGTCCGGTTCTAGGCTTAGGTCCCCGCCCAGGTTGGCGTAGGCGTTACGTTTCACTGTCTCCACCCAAAACGCCTCGTTACATGTCAGGGCCGGTCACACCTCATAGCCCAGGCTCAACTTCGTCTTCTTTTTCTTCTTCTTTCATGAACTCCGCAATATGGTTTATAGGAGGCATACTCTTGATTATAAGAAAATGGTCCTCTGATCTTAAACTCGAGCGTGAACTGGTCAAGCCCATGGATTAGATTACCTAGGTTGCCATTACAATTCTGGTCTCCGTAGGCGTTGGGATGCCGAAGAAGAACTGGTGGGAGGAATCTGATGAGCTTGTTCTTGAAAACCCTGTTGTACACGGTTTGGTGATAGTAGTGGCCATACTATTCAGATCGATAGCGGGGAGTCCCTAGTGATTCAAATTATGGGAAAGCCAAAGGAGGACCAGCTTGAAGAAGCAATTCCCATACTGGTGAAACAGATCCTAGGAAAGATGACGGAAAAAGCAAGTCGGATGAGATTTGGGGCATGGTGTAGTCTTCAATTCTAAGTGTTGTGAGGCACATGGTATGTGGGTGTAGCAAAGCTTATAGTATGTGGTCCTTAACATAGTTAACAAATCGGAATTTAGGAAAAAATGGGCAAGGCAAAAAAGCGAAAAAAAAGGTGTAGTATGTGGTCTTAACATAGTTACCAAATCGGAATTCAGGAAAAAATGGGCAAGGCAAAAAAACGAAAAAAAAGGTGAAAAAATTGGTAAAATTCGGAAAAAAAAAATCGAGAAGAATTTGATGGAAATATTTGAAAATTGAATAAATTTTGACAAAATTGAGGAAATTTTTGGGAGACATTCGTAAAATAAACGTTTAAAATGTAAAACGTGATTTAAAAAAAAAACAAGTATCTTTGAAAAAGACGCGTTTAAAACGTGTTTCCGACATTTTAAACTAATTATTTTTTCAAACAATCATTGATTTTGGTAACTATATATGGTCCTTAAGGGGCTTTTGTATTTGTGTCTTGTGAGGCATATAATATAGGAAAAGTATAAACCGTGGACCGTTTTCAATAGACAATTTTGCAGACAGCTTATGTGGCACGACGTGACTGGCTATAGTGCTTGGGCCCCCCCATTGTGTGTGCAGCCAATCACATCGCGTCACATAAGCTGTCTGTAAAATTGTCTATCAAATATTGTCCATTGGATAACACTGTCCTATAGTATATGTTATTGGTGAGGCTTAAGTATGTGTGCCTTAGAGGCTCGGGGAATACAATCCTTAAGGGGTTTATGGTAATTGGACCTTTTGAGACAGATATAAGAAACATTTGGAACAAACATAGAGTTTTGAGTCAGGGCCAAGGATAAAAATTTCAGATTTCGTTTCGGTTTCGGGCTGGTCTGAAACCGAAATTTTGGTTAATCTTCCACACCATACATAAAGCACCGAAAACTTGAGTTTTCATTTCAGTTTCGATGGGGACCAAAACTGAAACAACATTTCGGCCGAAATTTGGAAATTTTGGCCGAAATTTTGAACCATGGTCAGGGCAGTGAGTACAAGACTATTGAAGTGAAGTTTGGAATCATTGTGGGTTTCTATCGTCAAGATTACCCAATTTTGGATTCATCAAGCCCTTTTCAAAGTATGTGGTGCTCGAGAGGCTTAGGTATTTGGGTATGGACGATATCGATTCATTTGAGTTAATACAGGAGAATACCTTGCTAACGCTAGCCTCAGCTAGCCTGATGCCTGAATGACTCTGGTTTAGAAACCTCCTTCTCAGGTTCCTCCCTTGCTTCACCATAAGGAAAATGTTGGTTAGGTTTAATCCCAACCATATGTTGTGAGACACTTAATTGATCGATCGATGTTGGGAGCGATCGATCGATTTTGGACAAAAATAAATAGACTGCTCTCAGTTTGAAATTGATCAATCGAGTCTGAGCATCAATTGTTTGGTATCTCACGGGTTGAAATCGATCAATCGATTCTGGGCGGATTAAATATCGCGGATTTGGATGGTTTGGCTATTTTAGAAGATTTTGGTCAAAGTTTCCAAATGGGAGTTGGAACCTATTAGCAGAAGATTTCTCTAGGGTTCCGAGAGAGTTTTCTACAGAGTGAAAATTGGTGAATACTTTGAGGGGCAAGGTATTGAAAAAAAGTTTGGGGATCGAAGCATCCGATTAAAGTCGTTCTTGTGTTGAAATCGTTACTATATTCTAGCAGATCTTTTCTCTGTTATCGAAGGACTACGTCATTGTTTATTCAACGTATTGGCTGTTGAACATTGTGTCATATCTTGATTAAGAGTGCACTAGAGAGAAGAGAGTGTGCGTTTTAAACGTTTATAAAATAGTACATATACTTCGTGGACGTAACCCTAGATTAGGTGAATCACGTAAATTTCTTTGTGTCGTATGTGATTGCTTTTGCGTATTCTTATTTTGTCATATTCATCGCGAAAGGGATTTCGGTGGTGCCTTGAGGATTTTCCTAACATAAAATGAACTAAATCAACTTTTCGTAGAATGACTAAGGAGAACACCCTTGCTACTGCTAGCCAGACGCCTAAGCTTTCATGGATAATCATTCCCTTGCTTGCGCTAGCTCGCACTTCCCTTGCCTACACTTGCTTTGTATTTTGCAGGGTAACTTCCTTACCCTTGCCTTAACCGACCGTGGGCGGACTATAAGTGGACCATGGTTCAAATTTTTGGCCGAAATGTTTCGGTTTCGGTCGTCACTAAAACCGAAACGAAACTCAAATTTTTGGTGCTTTATGTATGGTGTGGAAAATTAAATTCAAATTTTCGATTTCGGACCAGCTCGAAACCGAAACGAAATCCGAAATTTTTATCCTTGGTGGACATAGTTATGTCTATCAGTGGGTAAGGGTTCTCGTTTCCAGTGGAACTCCCTACTGGCTAGCTCAGGCTAACTTTAGCAAGATATTTGTTAGGAATACAAGTAATATGTGCAATGTGTGTGCAGAGTAAATTTGGGTGTGTATGTAATAATCCACTCACTTAATATAAAAGCTAGTGAGAGAATCCAACTCACTAAGCCTTTTCTCTCTCTCTCTCTCTCTAACCCTAACATTTAGAGACCTAACCTTTCAAATCCTAAATTGATCTTGGTATTAGAGACAAACCAAACCAAACCCGTGCCCTCAAATCCTCGCAGCTGACGTTGTGATAAGGTCAAGCTGACTTCAACCGAGTCAAGTTAGATCGTCTCCTCCAATGAGTTTCTTCTATTTTGCAACTTCAGTTTCTGCATTGCGGGTTCTAATACATGGATAGCAATATTTGGTTTTTTTTTTTTTTTCTCCTGTTTACTTTTACTTATTTTGATTTCTGGAGAATAATCTGAAGATGCAACTTGTTTTGACACAGTTTTGCGACTGATTTGGCACTATTTTGGGCCTCTTTTGTGGTAATTTTGGCACTATTTAGTGGTTGATTTTTTGTGCTATTTGGTGTTTCCAACCTTATATTTTTATGCCTGATTTTTTGTGTTATTTGTGTTGCAAAAGCGCATGAAAACTGCTTGTAAAAATGTCTAGTTGGTGCTGATCTATGAGAATGGTGATGCTGAGATATTTTGGACATGATGGGTTGCACAAAAGGTGTTTGAGGAATGTTTATTTGGTGTATTTCTACTATAAAAGTTCTTTTGTGATACTTTCTTTTAGTTCATTCTTCTTTTTTGACGCTTTGCTTATTGGCTAAAATGATCGAGGGTTATAAAAATATGAGTAGTGAGAATTTCCTCACTACCATAACTACTTTGAAGTTGAATTCCAGCAATTACTTATAATAGAAAAGAGCAATGATGCTCTACGTTCAAGGCCGTATGAAAATGAGATTGTTGACTAGATCTACCCCAAGTCCTAAGACTAATGTAATTGATGCCGAGAAATGGGATGCGGATAATGCGATTCTTCTTGGCTGACTTTTTAATTCAATGAATCCCTCTATATATTGGACCTTCATGTTTTATGACTCCGCTGCTAAGCTTTGGGACAAGCTGGCAGATACTTTTGCTCCCTCTGATCATAACACAAGAATTTATCAACTCAAGCAGATGACTGTTGAGTGCAAACAGAAGAATTCTTCTATGGGAGAGTACTACAGCACATTACAGAGTATGTGGGAGGAGCTCAGTCACTATGAGCCTCTTTCAGAGTTTGGGGAATACGTTGTTGCTAAGCTGGGTAAGCGCTATGAGCGAGATCAAATTTACAAATTTTTGAGTGGCCTTCATTCTGATTATGAGCAGACCCATACACAGATTCTCACTACCAAGCCGCTTCCCACTCTTAGCACTGTTTATGGGATACTTTTTATTGAGAAGCAGCATCGCCATATGATGTCTTCTAGTGATCCAGTCACTTCTCCTCATGAGCATGCTTCCTTTGTATCTGATATTCACCCTCCTGCTGTTAAGGGAAGGAAGAGCGATAGAGGAGTAGAAGAGGTCGTGGTGGCCGAGGAGGTCATTCGTCCCTCACATGTTCTCACTATGATTTTTTGGGACATGATCGTGATCATTGTTATCGTCTCCACGGTTATCCAGAGGGTTATCAGCCTAGATTTCTATATTTGCCTATACTGCTGCTATTGATTCTCCTGGGACTTCTATTGGTGACTTTAGCTCCATTCGATCCTAAGTAGCGGAGTTATTTCGATTATATGAGCTTCGTGCCTCATAGACTCCTACAGATCATCCAGAGACTTCTGCATCTGCATCTAAGCCACCAGGTACATCTTATTCATCTACTTTTGTTGAGACCACTACTATTGCTCCTAGTTGGGTTATTGACTCAAGGGTCATTGATTATATGACGGGTGAGTCTTAGAGTTATTCTCTCTATTCTCCTCTTCTCCTGCTTAAGTTCGCATTGCTAATGGTTCATTTACTCTCATTCTAGGGGTTGGGACCATTCCTATATCTTCTTCTTTGTCATTATCTCATATTTTACATGTTTCTTGGTTTTCTACTAATCTTTTATCTGTTAGTAGTATTGTTAAGAAACTAAACTGTTGTGTGATCTTTTATCCTACTTACTGTGTATTTCAGAAGCTTATTACGAAGAGGATTGTTGGTAGAAGAGTTGAGCGACATAGACTGTACTACCTGTTGGCCGACTTTAGCACACCTGCAGTTGTTGTCACTGATGGCACTGCTACTGCTTCCCCTTTTATTTTTCCTTTTATTGTTTGCATTCGCCTTGATACTTTATCTTTGTGGCATGCCAAACTTGGCCATATCGGATTTCAAAACTTATGTTCATTGATTTCAAGTTTTAAATATCTTTGTAGTTCAATTAAATTTTAATGTGATATTTGTCAACTCTCGAAACATGGAAGACATTCTTATCCATTGAATATGCATAAATCTGATGCTCCATTTCATATTGTGCACTCTGATGTGTGGGGCTCATCCCTAATTATTTATGTTGATGGTTTTCGATATTATGTTACTTTCGTTGATGACCGCACTAGGTGTACATGGCTCTATTTGTTGAAAAATAAAAGTGAAGTCCTTTTTAAGTTTCAAGAATTTCATGCCTTGGTTAAAACTCAATATGATTCTACTATGAAAATTTTAAGGTCTGATAATGGGGGGGAGTATACGTCTCAATCCTTTGTTAATTACCTGACAATACATGACATTATTCATCAGTTCTCTTGTCCTTATACTTTGCAACAAAATGGGGTTGTTGAGCGTAAGAACAAACATCTTTTAGGATTAACTCGGTGCTTACTTCGTGGTATGTATGTGCCAAAATCTTATTGGTCTTTGGCACTACTTACTACATGTTTTCTTATGAATCACACACAATCTAGGGCTTTAGTGGGTCATACTCTATATCAGACTCTTAGACCCGCAGATCTTCTCTTTTCTGTTGAGCCTCGTGTGTTTGGGTGTACTTGTTTTGTCCACAACCTTCGTCCTGCTCGAGAGAAATTAGATGATAAAGTTCTGATGTCTTTTCGTTGGATACTCTACGGTTTCTAAAGGGTACTATTGTTATGATTCTCATACTCATCGATTTTATATTTTCATGGATGTCACATTTTTTGAGGATGTTCCTTACTTTAATGAGGATTGTCATACTCCTACCCCTGCCCCTCCTCTCCCTTTGTCTGCACTTCAGGATCTTCTTGTTTCTCAACAACAAAAGGGGGTGCTTATTTATATCCGACGCAGGTGGTGTGGTCCAACCGTAGCAGTGCCTCCTCCAGCATCCTCCTTAGTGGTGACTGTATGGGCTTAGCGAGGCTTGAAGAATGTGGATCTTCTAAAACTACGGGTATTTGGGCCTCAGACATATTAGTATATATTTGTCGTGAGATTACAGGTGTTTGAGGTACTTATTGTATATGAGCTTGAAGAAGCTATGATCGCTTCAGGCGTATAATTAAGGAGATGATTATGGGCCTCTAATTTTCTGACACTTTTTTTTCGATAATTAATTGGGGTTGCAAGATCTCCACCCTTATCATTAAAGAATATGAAGATTACGACGATTACATGTGATGAAATATTGTGTACAAATCTTCATAAGCGAGAGAGGTAAGAGAAGAACGGAACATATCAATGTTTTGCAATCAGCTACACCCTACTAGCTTCGGATCCTAGATTTGCAAGATAGTCTGCACATCTTTTGCAATTACTTGCACATACCATGTGTGTCCTTGCACACAATTTTAAAAAGATCTCTATTTTTTATTTTTAAAATGACCATACCCTTTGGAATTGGGCAATCAAGGGATGTAATGTGCAATGAAAAATGTTCTTAATTTAAGGGCAACACACGTTTTGTGTGCAAGGGCTCCCAGTTACAAATGAGGCCTTTATGACCATATACCACCTGAACTTTAGGTTCAAACTAAGCCTACTAACTAGAGTTTAAATTTGTCATGAGCGCGCACACACAAAAGCATAACAATTGCAAAGAGAATTCCCAAATTAAATAAAGGTACCTTTGTTGAAATGAGCCTTAGCCTTCACATTTAGTCTCCAATCTGCATGATTCTGAACTCATCTTGATTATGTCTTAGATGAATATTTTTATGAAGTTAATGCCTTTCTTGCATGCAAACTCCCAATGGACAGGAGGCACCATAGTTAAGTGCCTCACCTGGTCATCAACTTCTATATTCATATAGATCTCAAAAATGGCACTAATTTTCTTTCGTAGGCATGTACACAACTCAAACGAACGGATCTCTCCGATTGCGAAATGTATGCATCTTGCGAGCCTTGCCCAATGTGCTTCGCTGCAATGTATTTTTCGCAAATGAAGGTCGAACGAACCCATCTTCTTCTCATTTTCCTTTGCTTGCAACCTGTAATTTTACCTACTTAATTCAGTGTCATATGTTTTGCTTATATGATGCAAAAAGTGGTGTATGGAGCCAAGGCAGAGGCAGCCATCGCGGCATTCGGGTTTGCGGATTTCATTGCTGATGCACTGAAAGGGGCCGAATTCTTTCAAAAGGGTCACTTGAGAATACTAAGGGGAAGCTCTAAGTACGTTTATCTCTGAACAAGTCTTTTTTGTGTCCTTTTGTTTTTTAAATCAAATCTTTTGTTACCAATCAGGAAAAAAAAAAAAAAAAAAAAACTCTTATTTCAGATGCTTGACTAAGGCTGCATTTTATGAAATATCATTTTGCCTGAGAAATTTTATTTATGTGATTTGAAGGCCCCATTCTTGGCTTAGCATTTAAATTTTATTCGCTTAAGAATTGTGTCCTATTGAGGCATTCAGGAAGTATTGATGATCTAGCCTCAATCACGCTCAAAAGGCACGGGGCCGAGGGTAAAATAGTAATTTCACTTGTTGTTTTGTTTAGGCTTAACTATAGGGTATTTGTTATATTTTTTTGTTGTTATTTATGTAGTCGTAATCTTTTTTTCTAGCTCTTGAGAATAGTGAAATCTGCGTGAATCCGTGGATGTAAGCACCATTGTTGAATCACGTAAAATCGTTATATCTTGTGTCCAAGGATCAAAATTTCGGTTTCGGAGGGGACCGAAACCAAAATTTCGGCCGAAAATTTGATCCCCATACAAAAATGACTGAAATTTCGATCCAAAACTTTGATCCTGCTTGTGTGTGATTGGTTTGTTTTCTACTTTTATTTTTTCTTTCTGTACACATTTGGATGAAAAGGTATCGCCAAACAGATGAGTTTGGTAGTTTTGTTCCTAAGATCATTTCCAAAATTGCTTCAAATAATTAACTAATAGATAGTGTTATACACCGGATAATTTTGCAGGCAATTTATGTGGCACGATGTGACACATAGTGGGGCCCAAGCACTGCAGCCAGTCATGTTGTGTGCTGCATTAGTTGTCTGCAATATTGTCTATCAAAACCTTGTCCAAAGTTTATAATTGAAAAAAATGAAATAAAAAAGAGAGAGGATAAAGTATTAATAAGGCAATTAGAAAATATGTCTCTGGGAGGAAATTGGTTTGCAAAAGTTATGCTAAAAAAGAGAGAGGATAAAGAATTAATAAGGCAATTAGAAAATATGTCTCTGGGAGGAAATTGGTTTGCAAAGGTTATGCTATTAGGAAGGTGCCTTGCGGTGCATTTCTATTCGCGCCTATCAGATTACTTGCGGCACTTACACTAAAAACAGTTGACTGCATTGAATCAGATGATGGTAATTACTTTTCATTCCAATCTTTCAAATAATGGATCTTGAGACCATGGTGTGTCATCGGACGATCAAGTTTTTTATTTCATGTGGAACAAATCCCAAAAAGTGGCCCGAAAACATAGCTCGAATAACTCTAACCATGGATGTGAATCTAGCGTTTGGGCCCACACAACTCTAACTACACGGCCTGAACCCGAACCTGATAAGCTACTTGGGCCTTCTAGGCCTGGCCCAAATAAAACTTTAATCCCAAATCCAGCCCAAGGAGGGACAGGCTCGGAATGATCCCGGCCCATTGGCAATCCTACGGACAATTTGACCGGCACGTACCGACAACTCTAGATAAATATCATGTCCACGGGACCATTAGAAAACTTGAAAATGCCACGTGGAGCAATCAGATTTGTTGATTTCCATGGGGAGATAGTGACGTCATAAAAAAATCATCAAATTCGAGAATGTTTTGGGGAAAACTTGTTTAATTCCTAATATTCGTGAACTATTCGTGACTTTTTCAAAAGTCGGCGAATTTGCTACGCTGTCAGGTTGAAAATGGACCCCACCCACCTACGCCTAAGAGATCTCCCTAAATCTACTTATCTAGTAATCTATCTAATCAATTTAGGGATGCTTCTACTCGCACCAACATGTTTTCTGAAAGCGCCAATTTGTGAAACCCATTGACTGCTTTGAATCAGATAATGGAGATCACTTTTTACCCCCATCTTCTACATAATGGATCTTGAGACCATGATCTTACAATTAGGCGATCAGTTTTTTATTCCACGTGTTACAGATCCTAAAATAATGGTCCTAAAATTAAGTTTGAGCGTGATGAGTGTCTTATGCTTTGGGGGACATTTTTTGAGTATCCTGCCATGTGGAATAAAAAACAGGTACACGCTCAAAGTCTTAAGCTCCATTTTGTGAAGTATCTCAATTATCGTTTCTCCCTAAGCTTATATCTCAATTATCTGCTATTCTACTAATGAATAGGTATAAAGAGACTTGCGTAGGTAAAATTAAAATTTTCCATATGTGGGAAGAAATAAGACTTATACGAGATTTAAGTTATTGATGGTTCACTATTGGTATCATGGTTCAAAATTTCGGCCGATAATTTAAATGTATCTGCTTCCGTTTCCTCCAAAACGAAAATTTGAATCGAAATTTCGATTAAAATATGTTGAGGGGAAATTTTTAATCGAAATATCGGTTCAAATATTCGGTTTCGGTCATGCCCTAAACCAAAAACGAAACCGTTATTTTGATCCTTGATTGGTATGTAAATATAAAAGAAGGTTATTCTGGTAAATTTCTCTAAGATGTGTGCGCGTTGCGCAAGCGCAAAGTCAGTCAATATCAATTAGAAAAAATATATATATTAAAAATTAAAAAATAATAATATAATATATATATCATCGGAGTCAATATTGGTCAATATCTTAAAAATGAATGATAATTTGAGAAATCATTGTTAATTTCCACACCGCAAAATCAGGGTTGTATTTTTAGTTTTTATTTGATTATTTTTCTTCAAAACACCCGACGGGCATAGTGCCAAATTTCGCCGAAAAATTTCGCGAAATGGGGGTCAAACAAAAATTTCGGGAAAATTTCGGTTTTCGGTATTTTCGGTACTTTTCAGTATTTTTCAGTAAATTTCGATATTTTTTGGTAAATTTTTTTAAAATATTTAAAAAAATATTAAATATATATTTTTAATCTCCAAAACTTTCCCGAAATTTTTTCAAAAAGCATCAAAATTAATCCGAAATATACCGAAAGAACTCCCACCCGAAAAATTCCAGAAAACGAAATTTGTCACTATGCCTACAGGAGTGATGAACCTCAAGTGCAAAACCATGACCCTACAATGAGATGCTTTCCTACTGTCTAAACTAGTACTCTCTCTTGCTATATATATATATATAGAAGAGCTCGAGTTAGGGGTAATGATTCTCACACCTGATATGACATATAGTCGATAAGAACTCGAGTCATAGATTTATATCTTACAACTCGAGTCATAATATTATTTCTCATATATATATATATATATATATATATATATATATATATATATATATATATATATCTTCACACGTCAAACTTTGTGGTTTACTGTTCAACCATGATGTATTCGAATTTTGTACCTTTATTATAAATTTTTATAATAAAAAATTATTTTTTTAAATATTTTTTTATATAATAGTTGATTAACCTTGAGTATATTGTCAATAACAACTAATTCTCAAGTTGGGTGCCACATGTCACTTAATTGGCTCCAAAGTAGCATCTTGATAGTGGTAGGGTTGTGCAGAAATCGACTCGAACCGACCAAACCGACCCGAATTTTCACTCGGTTTCAATTTTGGGACATAACGGTTCGATTTCGAAAAATAGAAACCGATAGTTATTGGTTCGGTTTCGGTTTTAACATTAAAAAATCGAAACCAATAGTGATGTATGCCTGAGATTGGAGTTCTGTGAAGTTATTGGGATCTCGATATAATTTTTCTATTATCTACATGCATGTATTTAAATGGATCTTGTTCATGCATTACCTTCTAAATTGGTTTGTAGAAAATATATTTCAATCATTTAGGTTCTCTGTTTTGATTTCTATTTTTTCTTTTTATGCAAAAAAACTAAATATATATATATAAGTTGTAATGTAATGAAAATATGAAATAGCTATGGAGGGTCATGTGTCATGGATCTGGTCGATCTGGACAATATATGTTGGCAACTCATATCATGTATTTGAAAAATGCACGATATTTCACAGATCAGAGGATTACTAAATGGATGGTTGAAAATTATGATCAACTGTCTAAAATTTGACATGCAATTAAATGATTAGGGTTTTTTGACATTCTACTTTCGGACTGTTTTTTATCGAATAACGGCCAACCTATTGATGATCGGATTGTAATACTGTATGGATTCATGTCGTCGAGACCTATCAGTGTGTAGTAATAATTGGTGCATCTGCACATCGATCTAGATTGTCCGATAGGTGTATTAATTTCTTGGAAATGTTTTTAGCTATCCGATCAATCACCTACTTTTAGATGATTAATAGCAAATTAGCAATATAAGCAATAACCTACAAAGTCTTTAGTGATCTGATTCTTATGAATTGGCAATGACTTTCTAATAAAATAAAATAAAAATTAAGATTTAAAAACTGAAAATTGACCGAACAGACCAAACCGATAACTATCGGTTCAATTTTGGTTTTAAACTTTATCAGTTTGATTTCAGTTTCCTAAAATAGAAACCGATAGTTATTAGTTCAGTTTCGATTTTATCTCAAAACCGACCCAAACCGACCTAAAAACACCTCTAGATAGTGGAAGTTGAGTGCTTGTATAGAGCCGTCATCTCAAACACATAAGAAAGGGAAGGGAGACTTTTGAACTAAGCAAAACCACATGTTTGAAAGGAAAGTTGAGATGTAGCCATGTGGGCCTTAGCCTACTATAGGAAAGCATATACATATGTTACGAAACATTTGTACCCAACTTGAGAACGAATAAATAAATAAATAAGAATCATCTAATCGTCTTAATGAAATGTGTCATAATCTCATATTCAACTATATATATCGAATAAATAAATAAGAATCATCTAATTGCCTTAATGAAATGTGTCATAATCTTATATTATGAGGGAGGAGGTTGTGGTTTCGATACTCGTTCTTCACGCTATTTTCTATTTTTGTCTTTACAAGGTGTGGGTTGAGTTCTATTAATTAACCCTCACCACTATAGTTGGTACTCTCTCATGCTACTCTCCAACTGTCATATGTATATGCATGCCTGCTCATCGGTTCTCAAGGCAGTCTCAGCCTAAAATGGCCGTATCAAAAGAAAAATGATCTATATATATATATATATATATATATATATATATATATATATATATATATATATATATATATATATTATTTTCAACATTCAAGAATATTTTATCCAAATTTTTAAAAGAATATGACACTAGAAAGTAAACTTAAAATAATATTTTCATTTTTCTTAATAAGTTAAATCAACAAATTTTCAGGGTATATATAGATTGTTTTATACTTTCAACAATGTTTTTGTATTGGTTCTCTAAATTTGTTTTTAGACTAGATAAATACGTGCATTACAATATTTTCGCCGGCCTTACCATTTATTGTGCTTTTACTTCACATATTATTTAAATTACTCATCATTACACTTTTGATAATACCTAAGATATCCCTACTTTATTGAAATATTGATGGCAGTGATCACTGTCTTTTTAATAATTTACATGATTTTTTAGTAATTTATATGATTAAAGAGACAACTCATCCTGCATAATTAAAGAGAAAGGGAGTATCCAATTACCCTTACCCTTAGAATACTAGGAATTCACAAAACTACCACCGAAGCCCTAAAGCAATTATGACAATCCAAAATCCATGTAGTTAATGTGTTTAATTTGGGGTTTATGCAAAAGGGTGAGGACAATTTTAGAATTTTGTTTTTTTTAAATGGATTTAACTTTTGAGTGTGAAAGAAAGGGGTGTCTTTTCGAGTGCCTTTATGCCCACCCACTGAATCTTTGAGTTCACCGAAGTTAAAACCCATTGACTGCTTTGAATCCGACAATACAGATCATTTTTCATTCAAATCTTTCACACGATGTATCTTGAGATCATGCTTTTATCATCTACCACCAATTTTTTTATTTCACATGGTATCCATTCCAAAAAAAGTGACCTTAACATCTCATGGAACTCATCACACTAAAAAAAAAGTTAACTTTTTGATATGTGTACCACATGAAATAAAAAAACATATCGTCTAATGGCAGACTCATGATCTCAAAATCCATTATATGAAAGATTGGAATGAAAAATGCTCTTCATCGTTAGATTCAAATCAATCAATGGGTTTATGTATGGGTGAACTCAAAGATTCAGTGGATGGAATTAAAGGTGCTCTTTCTTTTTTTGCTTCTCTAGAGTAATAGGTACGGCTATATGCAACTTGCAAGTGAGGATTTGGTCTTCATAGCATGGGTTTTCACCAATACAATGTTGACTTCCTTGAATTGGACGATATAGATCTCTTTTCGCCTCAATCTTGCATGAGATAAATCTTCTTATCTTCTCATACGATTTGATATGGGGTATACGATTTGAAGATGTACTATGTGAAACATAAGGACTAAAAATAGTCTCTACAAAAAGAGACTATTTTCAGGTATAATCTTTTCGTCCTTCTCATAATATTAGCTGGCATTTAACCTCATATATTTATTCGCAAATCCATCTTCATAATCATAGGTATAGGATGCGAGCTAAGATTGGTGATGGTAGTGGTACAATTTGGATTGATATAATTGACAAAGAACTTGAAAAGGTGTTAGGGTATATCATGATGAACCTCCAAGCATTGAAAGTAAGTTTCATATCCACTCCTCTTCATATATTTACAATATTCATTTCAGCGTTTCTAAAATCTATACTTTCCCTCCACCAGCATTATAGCATCTTTGACTTTCTCAAGTGCATGTCACGATGTATTGGTAATAAATTCATTTTCACCATCAAAGTTAATATTTGGGAAAATAATATCGAGAAAGTGCAATCATATACTTGCATTAATCTCTTTAAGTCTGCTAATCTTAATTGATGTTTTTATTATACTATATATCACTTAAGTGTTACGAACATTGTCTCTTACTTAATTGCTTTATATAAACTCCAAATACATAGTAATCTCTATAGTAATTCTTTTATATTTACAAGTTGCTCTATATTGCTATATTTTTATAAGTCATAAATAAAAATTTTATAATCATCATATAGGAGACAAATTTAATTCACGTACTTCATCAATTATCATAATCTCAAAATTAAATGTCAAACGTGCAAAACACATGCATTTAACTAGTGTATATATATATATATATATATATGGGAAAAGTACAGCCCATATCTATCATGAGAAGGCATTGAGGCATAAAAGCATTACCCTTTTTTTTTTTTGTGGTTATGATAACATAAAAGCATTACCTTTGAGAAAGGAGAGAGGGAAAGTTGAAAATAACCTTTCATCCAAATAAAATGTAATCTTCTCTTCTTTTCTCATTTGGGTGGGTTTATTTTTATTTCATTCGAAAAAATTGTTGATTGCCTTGAATTAGATGATGGAGATCATTTTTCATCCCAATCTTCCATATAATATATCTTGAGATCATGATGCACTTGTCAGACGGTCAAACCTATCTTGAGATCACACTATCTTTCAATGAATCTGATGTTTGGACCCATGGCAGCTATTAATATGAGTTATGACTTTGATGACTTGAATTACTAGAAAGGTGTCTCTGGTGGCTTTAATGGATGTTTCGTATGATCATAGTCGCCAAATCAGGGTTCGAAAATAATTCAGCGAGGTTAAAATTCGAAAAAATCAAACAAATACAAAAAATTCGGGGAAATATTTGAAGGAAAAAGCGCTAAGAAAAATTTGAGAATAAAAATAAGAATATTTAAAACTATAATTTTTTTTTTAAATATATAAAAATATTAAATAAGTCACAATTTTTTTGAAATATTCGGGAAATATTCGGGAATACTTCGCAAACTATTTGAGATTTTTTGTGATTAGGTGAATGTTCGAAAAATTCGTGAATCATTTAGGATTAATTCAAAGAACCTTAAATTCGCGAATTATTCACGAATTTTCCGAAAAATAGGCAAATTTTGTGACTATGCTTATGATCATTATCTATAAATGCTTCTTATATCCCGTTACACCTTTATGCATCTAACAAGCGATCATCCTAAATCTAGGAAACAAAAGAGATGGGAGATGATCAAGCGATCATCCTAAAACTAAGAAACAAATGAGATGGTAAATGATCATGATTGTCATTTTGATCGGACCAATTAGATGCAAAAAAAATTGCAAAAAAAAAAAATATACCATTCTGTTAGCGGGAACATATCATGTGTCGTAGCTTGTACATTATTATTATTATTATTATTATTATTATTATTATTATTATTATTATTATTATTTTGATAACTTGGGTATCCGGGCCTCTTAGAGCACCCGCCTAATCTCAGGGGCACATGCGCACCCCAAAATTAGTAGAGGTCGGGTCAGCACAGGATATAAATCCCGGCCTCAAGGGAGGAAGGGGATTCAAACTCAGGTCTCCTACCTAGAATATTTAGAAAGCAATCGGATGGTTAAGGCAACGGATTGCTCCCTTTATTTGGTATATTGCCCATCAAAGAGGTGCTTTATCTGTTTAAGTGGTCCAAAATGATGGAAAATCTCCATCAATTGCGAGTAGAAATCACTTATACAACTTTATTTATTATAGAAGAATAACATATGAACTTATCCTCATATATGAAGTCAATTTATAGTAGTTTTCACTTTTCAGGGTGTAAATAGACGGCAAAGAAATTAAATTTAGAATCAGAGAAATAAATGCAATTAATTAATTCACAGGGTACTCCAGGCACAGATGATTGTACTTAAGCAGATCTCGACCGCACAATTTGTACATATATTTGGATAGAAATCCACTAGAATTTATCCGGTGTAAGAGGTTGGCCCGATGACCTAGGTGTGTCAACGGACCGGGCCTAACGGAAAATCGCGAAAGTGTAAAGTCATGCTAGGTGCATTGACACTCGATCAAAATCTTCGTTCTAACAACTTGACAGAAATATCAGGTGGGTCGAAGATTGCATCGAAAAAACAACTCTATTGTATGATTCAAAGCTGACAAATCCCCTAAAAATGAAATGTTAAATAAGCTTAGAGATTTACATGGCAACCGCTCATTTTAAAGGCATTTGATCATTTTTTAAATCACACGATAAAGAAGTTTTTTCTATGCAATTTGTGACCCACCTGATCTTCACATCGGACCCTTTATATAGACTCGTACATCGAATTTATTTTCGACTCTTACTTTCTTTGATTAGTAATTATTTTATGAATGTTATTACATTTATTATTTATTTATGGTTGTCCTAATGTTTTATTATTTTATTATTGGATTCACAAATTTTGTGAAACAATATAAGTGTCAGAACTCTGATTATGAATATGTTTCGTTTAACGTATCTGGGATACGTGCGGATCATAATTTAAAATTTTAGGCTGTCGGAATGGAATAGAATTTCGGGTTGTAACACAATTAGTGACCCGTTCTAATCTAGATTTGGGAACGGGTCAATTAGCTAATACCAGCTTACAAAGTAATCACTAGAGCTCGTGAATTTATGTATCGGGTGTTGCCCACAAGGGTAGCTTCAAGCGCTGCCCATGAGCCAGATGGGCACCATGTGTCACCCAACTCGAAACTTGGGTGTTACAGCAATATGCCGAAGGTGGATGAGGTATCATCTAGAAAAAAAAAGTGTTTTTCACGTTGAAAATGAGATCAAAATTGGAAACTTTCAATACACTATGTTCGGGCTACAAATTACGATATTTGACTTATGATTTGAAATGTAAAAAAATTAAAATATATATTTCTTAAAATCTTATAAAAATGGTGAACCGTTAGAGGATATTGTGCAACTACTCTTCATTAGGGGTCATGTGGCACATAATCTGCCCTTAAAACGTATCCATAATACCTTTTACGAGTAGCGTCCTTGAAGGTAAGCCCATGTCCAAATTAGGAATCACTCCTCAAAAAAATGTGTTCATAGCATCTTTTGAGTAGACACAAACTTTTCCTAATTTTGACTATCTTATTTGTGAGATAAAATAAATTTGGGTGGCTCTGTTCACACCAATGCACTGTGTGAAAGCACTAAGGTGTGCAACCCTTACAATCAACCCATTGATTAGTCTGGATAGATAATAAAGATCATGTTTCACACCAATTTTCTACATAATGGATCTTTGAGACCATGTCGCACTTATTATACGATTAAATTTTTATTCCATATGTCACGGATCCCCAAAATATGCACTTTCTGTGTAATGACACACATCACATTCAAACATGATTTTAGGGCCATAGTTTGGGGATCTGTGATATGTAGCATAAAAAATTGACCGTCTGATATATAGGTGCAACATGGTCTCAAGATCCATTTTGTAGAAGATCGGGGTGAAACACGCTCACCATTGTCTAATCTGACCCAATCAATGAGTTTTATAGGGTCTTCGACGTAGATGCTTTCAGATTACCAGTGGGTGCGAACAAAGCTACCCAAAATTTTGCAACTTTTGCTATCTACATATTATTTCCCCTTTAGGTGTGTGGGAAGGAAAAAGTGGTGTGCTGGTAGCAGTCCTCTTATTTGATATAAGAATCATATAATCATGTCCATCCGATTACAACATTGTACGGTGATGGGTGAAAATATATGGTCACCATTAGCAATCATATCTCACAAATTTACTTGAGAAATTTGCACTTTCGGCCCTAAAAGTTTGCATATTTTTAAAAATGGCCCTATAGTTTCAAACTTTGCAAAAGAGGCCAGCTCCAAGCCAAGTCGTTTCCACGTCAGCACAAACCTTTTAAATGTCTAAAAAATCTTTGACTTTTAAAATCCTTTATATAGTTAACTTTAACTTTAACTTTTCACAGTTTACTTTTAACTTTAACTTTTCTGTAAAAATCGAAAGAATGACGACAAAGCGCTGATATAGCGGCAAAATAGCGAGAGACAATTTTCAAGTATTTATTTTTTTACTTTTAAACAAATATACTATTCCGCTATCTTCCCCACATAATCCGCTATGTTGCCGCTATCTTACCGCTAACTTAAGTTAGCGGTAAGATAGCGACAACATAGTTGATTATTTTTATCCTCTTTTTTATTTGTTAATTAATTGTTGTTATATTTTTTACAGTTCCCACTAGCTGATTCTAAGATGACGAAGTCTCTAAAGGCCTTTGGGAAATATACTGGAGTTTATGTTAGAAAATTTTACATGCATTGCAACGAAGAGAGAAAGAGGATACTAGTTGAATCAATTTTTAGTCATCTGTTTAGGATCTCTGAGAAATTAGTGTTCATTAGAGACTTGGTTGATGCGATTTTAAGCTTCTGGGTTAAAGATAATGTTTTCAAGGTCAAGAATATCAATATACTATTGCAGGAGTCTGATATATAATTGATTTTAGGCCTTAAAATATTGACGAAACCTGAGTCTGAGCATGTGGCAGTGCCAGAACAAGATACTATTCGATACAAATTCTTTCAGAGGCAGTCGACCAAAAGGAGTCTTATTGAAGAAATGGTGGATAGTGCTCAACTTTTCAACGATGAAAATTTGAAATTATCATTGTTGTTTCTCAT
Organism: Chloranthus sessilifolius; assembly: GCA_021018995.1. NCBI lineage: Eukaryota > Viridiplantae > Streptophyta > Magnoliopsida > Chloranthales > Chloranthaceae > Chloranthus > Chloranthus sessilifolius. The sequence goes on from CM037587.1 coordinate 7,963,524, forward strand.
TTACTTGTTCCTACTTTCGGACACATACCAAGAAGTGGATACTTAGTACTTGAACTTAGTCGATAATCTTGAAAAGTTCAACAAGTTTCTGTGGGGCCTGATAGTTTATAAAAATTTAGTGGAGTGCATATCGAAGGCGATTGTCAGAAAGGAAGCGGCCAAAACGTCACCAAAGGGGCAATATAACGTATATAGATGCACAATCGCCCTACAAATTTGGGCGTTCAAGCACTTTCCAGGAGTCGCCCCCCCTTATACTCCTCTGATAAATCTATTTCCGAGGCTGATGAAATGGGAAGCCCTAAAATTCAACCGGACTCTAAATTATTTTCGAGAAAATTTTCTTAAGTCTACAGTTGTCGTAGAACTTGATGCTGTAAAACACGAGTTACAGTATCAATCTGTCCGACTCTTTCTCATGCAAAGAGAAATAGAAAGGGAACGAGAAAGAGAATGCTCGACCGAAGAAAAGATATATGAAGAAGATGTCCTAAATTACGAGACGCGTCCCCAAAAAAGAGCCGAGGAGACTCACGATGATGACAATGATGACAGTGACGATAACGACGAGTACGAGATCTTTATACGTCAACAATCGGAATTAATGGGCAAGCAATCGGAGAGTAGGCACAGCCAACTAGGGAACTACCGGCTAAGGAACCCCATTTAATCAAAGAAGTATTCGAGCTGAGGAAAGAGTGCACATCTCTCTGTATGATCGTTAAAGAGATGAAAGGTGAATTCAGGCTTGCGTTTACGGTGTTAAAAGGCAAGCTATGACTATTGAATAACTCAAAAGAGAGAAGAAGACCCTATAGGAGCAAGTAGGGTCACTACAAGATCAGGTAGCCAATTTAACAAGCGAAAATGTCGCAATACGGAAGGATCTTGACGCTGTCAGATCTCATTTGACAAAAGTACTAAATCTCTAGCTTAACTCAAATCAAATTTAAATCTTTAAAATAATATTTAATTAATCCATTGGTTACGCTAATTTAAGATAGCGGACAACCGTTCGCTATCTTAAGTTGGCAGATCGCTATCTTAAGTTATTTTTGTTAATGTCATTTGAATTCAAATATATTTGGCAATCAAATTTTTATTAATGTAATTTTGGAATGATGCAAGATAATATTCTTTCCTCCATTCTCTTCGACGCCTTCGTTTCCCCTCAACCCACTACCACTGAACCCACTACCCCTCACCCCACTGCCCCACAAACTTCTGCCCCTGAACCTACTGCTCCTCAACCCCTTGCCCCCAAACTTTTACCCTTGAACCCCTTGCCCCTGCCCCTCAATCTCCTGCCAGCCAACCCTTAGTTGAGGCCTTGCACGAAGTGGGTGATGAGGGTACTCCACCTACCCAGCCTTCTCGCGAGTCGCAACCAACATCACTAAACTCAATTTTAATTAAACTATCTACTTTAAAGAGTAAAGCCGAGAAAAGCATGGGATATGACTTGCGTGCTCGGAAGAAAAGAAAGACTCCGACCAGCAAAGCCACTATTAAGAGAAAGACTCTGAAAGTGGTCATGGAGGAGGATGAGGTTGAGCCACAATCCATAGAGCATAAATTCATGCTCAATTTTTGGAATCGGCCGACGAATGAGGATACTGTGATCGTCAATAATGTCATGGGTATTGACGTCACAATTGCTACTTTAAGGGTCCTCAAAGGACGCACATGGCTCAACAATAAAGTCATGGATGAGTACTTTAAGGTCCGTGAGAATAAAAAAGACTCAATGTTTCCAAAAAAAGCGGAAAAAAGTTGGTTCGCTTCTGCCGCGGCCCTGGTAAGGTTTTAATTCTTTATTATTTTCTTTATTTATTTATCTTTCTATTCTTGACTTTCAATTTACGCCTTTCAGACCTTGATTATAGCGGATAGTGTAAAATTTGAAAAAAAAAATCGTGATCAAGATTTGGGAGCACTCAGCGACTTCGATAAGTGGCAGACCTACTTGACAAGTGGCAGGTACGTTACCGTTGCAAGCCGCTTGAAGCCCAGCTTACCAATGCCACACGTGAAATTCACGAGGTCGATTGTGGGACGGCAAGATTTTTTTATAAGACTCCACTCCGCTTTAAGTCACATTAACACTTTTTTATATTTTTTATTATTTAAGACTCCATTGATTATGTCTCCGATTCCGTTTTCGTGTAGATTATTTTTTCGATGCATAGTAAAAAATATAGTCACTGGGCCTTGGCCATAATGTCCGTAGGTGATCACGTTAAGTTGATAGACCCGATAAACCGACAATGCTCAAGAAAGTTTGATGTGCACAAACAATGTCTATTGCATCATCTGTCGTGCTTTCTTCACGTTGTTGGTATGAAGTTTACTCTCAACAAATTATGAAAGTTAACGGTCATGGTCAATGTCGATCTCTCACGCCAACGCAACGGTTGGGACTGCGATATTTTTATACTGAAGTATATCGAATACTTCTCCCAAAGGTAGACTGTTGATTTCGAGGAGCAACGCATGCAACAATTTAGAGTCGAAATCGGGCATTCATTGGCCACATTCGGGAGTTAAATTATTTATTTGTTTTTCTTTTTTTATATTTTTGTAACAGTTGTATATGTTATTTATATTATACAATTAATTTGTATAATTTTTATTTCTGTAAAAAAAATTTATAATTTTTTTAATATTTTGATTAATTTTAATAATAAGATGGTGATCCGCTATCTTAAGTTAACGGCCGCTATCTTATATTAGCAATCACTAACTTAAGATAACAGACCGCTAACTTAAGATGGTGGACCGCTAACTTAAGATAGGGATAGCGATTGATAGCCCATAATCTCTAACATGCGACAACATGCGATAATTTACTCTATTTTGTAATTTCATTTCATATTCTAACAAATTCACACAATCGTCGGTTATGTTCGTATTCGTTAAAATTTTACATTGTAGTGGTCGAACTTCGCCTTTACTTATTTCTTTTTTCTTCGGACGATCGGCTTGACGTATTTTGTGCGAAGGCAAAACCTTGATGTCGTCCCTTAGCGTAGTCCATTGGCGCTTATCAATGGTCGACACAAAGTATTTTTTGTAAGTTTCCTTAAACAGGTTACTAGTAAACCAATGCTCACAAAACTGGGGGATCTCTCTCTCTGATCAGTCATATAATTTATCATTTTATTACCCTTAACTTAGTGATGTTCGACCTCAGTTTTCTACTAACAAGTTAATGATATGTAAATATTAAAGATAAGCAGCAAAAAAAAGTCAAAGTGTTAATATTCGTCAAAGTGAACTCAAAAAGTAGTAAAAAAAATGATTGAAAGAAAAAACGATTTCCCATATGCTGAGAGCTAGAAAATCGTAAAAGATGATTGAGCGTTGTTGCTGAAAGAAGAGAATAAGAAATTGTAAGAGACGTTCAAAAAGCTGAAACGATTAGAAAAGAAAGGTGATCGTTCGTAAACAAAAATTGTTCCATTGGAAGGTGTGTTGAAAGATAGAAAATCATGATTTATGATTTCCCAGAGAAAGGAAGCTTGCGCTGCTGCTGCTTACGTGAAGATCTACACCGCTATGCATATTTTTAGAAGTCTTCTATAACTTGAAGTCTGGTAGATTACGGATCTGAGAAGATTGATGAAGAAGAATCCTAGAAGACTTTGTTGCTGAAAATAAAAAACAGATTTAAAGCGCATCAACTATCTAAAACAAATGGAAAATAAAGATAGAATTATAGTTAAAGTAGGAATATTTTATTTTTAGTAGTTCTTTTATTAGAATTAGATCACTGTAAACCGACTCCTTATGATCTATAAATAAGAGAGCTCGGTATAGTAATTCTTTATCGAAGAAATTCTCAGCATCAATTGACGACTGAAGTTGGGTTTTCTTTCGATCAAATTTAGAGTAGATTAGTTTAGATATCCAAGTTTCCTCGATCACAATTGACGACTAAGTTTGAGAGCTGGAAGTTTAAAATAGATATCCATAATTTCTCAGAAGCAATTGATGCCTGCGGGTGAGGGGTGAAAGATATCATTTTTATTGCTTTCTAGTTTAGATTTATTTTTATTGCAATTTACTGCTTTGTAAACATCTTCGAGTTTTAATTTGAATTGATGACTCATAATGAGATTTGCAGATTAATGTAACGACTTTACTTTTCCATATTTAATTTTCTCGAATTTGATTGACGTCCAAGTTTTAGGAGATTGTTGATTAAATTAAATCTGTATTGATAGTATTCTAGTTTTGATTGATGACCAACGCTAAGAGACTTGATATATAGCGTAACGGTATTTTAATTTTATAAATATCTGAGAACAGAAGGAAATTGATTGACGATCAGAATCCTAAAGTTTGAAGATTAGGATTTATTTTCTTCAATTAGTTTAAGAAATATTTTTTTATTCATATTTCTCAAGTAGTTTAGGATCTTAAAAGATAATAATAAGTTTTTAGAAAATCAATAAATAGGTAAGTCACTTCCTCATGGGAACGATCATATGTTAGTATTACAATTTTTATTGTGCGCTTGCAATATGTTAAGGCTTAATTAGAACAACATAAATAGACAAGAACACCCTCTATTTTGGCGCGACAATGTGGCGATCACATGTGAACATGGTAATCCAAGGATAGCCCAACGTTGACATGTACACGTTCATTTATCTAGATCGACTGTGAGTATATTGCCCCCTTTAACTTAAATTGTATCGCGATCATAAGGAAGAACGTTCTTTTAACAGGCCCACCCTGAATTTTGTGTTATGTGCTCTTTCGTCACCGATGTCAACACGTGTGTCATTTTATTTTCTTCCTTCTGACGCCGAAGGTAGAATTTTGCTACCTTCGTGTGAATGGTTTCTAACATGGTCATGATCGGTTCTTCCTTGGCTATCTTAAATACACTATTAATATTGTACATTACAGGGAGGGCTTGTCTTCAATTTTTCATAAAATTCGTTTAAATTTTGCCTCCGAGAATACACGGGCAGCAACCCATAAAAGAGGACAAGAGATTGTTTCCTTATATGTATAAAAAAGATTCAGAGCTAGGTATCGCATACAGTAGCTGTGAAATGCATTAGGGAAAACATTCTGCATAGCTTCCATCAACCCCTTCTGCCGGCTTGATATCAATACAAACTGCTCTTGAAAGTTTTCGATTACACGACTCCCTAATAGTTCAAGAAACCAGCTCTAATGATCTTCGTTCTCTTTAGGTATAACGTCGAATACTATGGGAAATAAATGTCTATTCCCGTCTATCCCCATAGCTATTAACAGCACTCATTTATATCGTTCGGGTAAATGCGTCCCATCTACAGCGATTATTTTTCGTTTATTTCACAAGCTCCTAATACAAGGTCCAAATGCCTCGAAGAATTTTCGAAAGGCATTATCAGGTTCGCAACACAATTCAGTCTGTATGTCTGGATCGACCTGTTATAATTTGGTGACATAGAATGATAACATCTTAAATTACTCCTTCTAGCTATCTCGGATGTCATTCAACGTCATTTCTTTCTCTCTCCACGCTTTCCAGTAACCTACTATTTTATCATATTTTTTTTAATATAAAAAATTATTAAAGCAGGAGTCTCGTCAAAGCCTTTTAATAACTTATCTCTCACGAAGGAAGCTATCCACGATATCGTACACTGGCGATGTCCACTTCTGAAAGCTAACTTTTGACACATTTGTTCCGGGCGGAAAATTTTCATGGCAAACGTATCCACACCCATCAATTTCGATACATGTATTCGCCAATTACTTTGAACCCCTGACCAATAGTAATTGGTCTTCTTTCATACAATTCCTCATCGTCCGAATTTATGTACACTCCTTCCGAGTCATTAAGCTGATAGTCTTCATCCACCAGAGATTGATCAATTCCCCTATTAGTATTAACACGCGAAGTGGGCGAGAACAGTGCTTCATTATTTTCAGGATCACTATCACCATCATCGACTAGATGATTATTACGTGTTTGGGATTGAGTCCGTCAAGGTATGGCTGGTTGAGGTGCAGTTGTTTGGATTGAGGTTCACCGAGGTGGGGATGTTTGGGGTGCGAGAGGCTGTTGTATTGAGGGCTCGATTACCTTTGACTCCGAAGTTATTAGTTCGGAAGGCCATTGGTATGGACTAAGGCCTCTTAAAAATATTTCCCACTGATTCCAATCGATAAACAATACATTCGATTGGAAGTTAAGCTTACATGTATTATATATCGGATTCATTTCAGGACAATATCATTGATCCCTATTGTCTTCTCTCATTGAAATGTCTGAAAAGGGTTGCTCCAGTGGCCTATGGTATGGGTGAAATCTTATATTCATATTTCTATCATCGTCGATTATCATCGATGCAATGATGTTCTCCAATTCAAACTATATTCCTTCATTTTCAATTGAATGTTCTGGTTTCACACCATCATCATCTCCTAATCTGGCATTTTCCTCATATTCTTTATGATCTTCGTTTGTTTTCTGGAACGGTTGAAATACTTCAAAAGACGATAAAATTTTCGTGACGAGAGTAGCCAATAATTTTTCGATATAAATATTTATCACACCATCACCAATACGATATGCTATGAATAAGTTTGCTAGATCATCGAAAGTCCGACAATTCAACAAACACCAACTCCTTTCCTATGCGCAATGAAACCAATAGTATAATAGAATGTTCTTCCAGACCTTATACATTTTTTGCATAAATTGATCAAATGATATGTTCTTCGTAATAGTGACAATCCTCCGATGTCTCCCACTATAAGTATTATCGCCACCACAGACGCCATCAAAATGACAAAGAAGGAGAACATCCATTTCAACCTAAAATATAAAATAAAAATAAAAATTAACCGATTAAAAATAGCATATTTAACGTACAGTCTAATAGTCAGCGTCTCACAAACTTAAGCTTCCGTCCTGCTATCTTAAGGTAGCGGGCGCTATCATAAGATATAGGCTGATATCTTATGATTGTGCCCGCTACCTTAAGATAACAACCAATATCTTATGATAGTGAGTCGCTACCTTAAGATAGCAGGACAAAAACTTAAGTTCGCGGGACACTATTTTAAATTTGAGATAAGCTATCTTTTGACTCTATCTTATAGTTTTTTATATTTGCTATGAAGGATTTTAGATTATTTGGCCGATTGTCGTTCACTGAATTACTTACTGTAGTCGAAACTGGAAAAATGACATACAAGAAAAAATAAAAATAAAAAATAAAATAAAATAAACATATATATATATATATATATATATATATATATATATATATATATATATATATATAATGGAAAAAAGGTCTTTACTGACGTGAAAACGGCTTAGTCTGGAGCTGGTCTCTTTTGCAAAGTTTAAAATTATAAGACTGTTTTTGCAAATATGCAACCTTATAAGGCTGAAAGTGCAAATTTCTCAATTTACTTACTTGGTCGGTTTAGTCTAAATTTGTGGCTACAATTCAATCACTTCAGCCATATATGGCCATTTTCAGGCTGCATTTGGATTAGCTCTTAAAAAAAGAAACGCAACTCTTTCTCAGAACAAATAAAGTTTACTCCGATCTAACAAAGAAATTTTTTATTACTGAAAACAGCTCTGTTAGAGTTGTATTATTAAACATAAAAGCAATTTTTTTGTGGAGCTAACGAGTGAAAGAGCCGCTCTTTGGTCCGAATGAGCTAACCAAAAGGCAGACTTAGTATTTTTGTCACCACTAATCACAGGGTTTTAAACCCGCAATATAAAAGTTATAAAGGCCTTTGATCATTACCACTATATACCGTTATAACCGATTATAAGAGTTTTACAAGTTTTTGTAATTATTATTATGTATTATGACAAATATCGGCCTTATAATAGTATTGTTTATATTTATTTTTTATATTTAATTATTTATATTTTTGTCACTTTGACTGTATGGATTACTCATACCTTTCATTTTATATATATATATATATATATATATATGGGCTTAAATGCCCAGCAATAAAATATAACAATGGCAAATACGATAAAAAGTCGAATTGGTTTAAAGTTCTCGGAGACATTTGGGACTTCCACTTTCATCGGAAAATGTGAAATAACTTTTCTTAAAAAAATTCTATATATACAAAAGCACATTACCTTGTCTTCTCACTGTACCCCATATTTATTATTTTATTATATTTTAAAACTTATTTTTAATAAAATAATATATATTTAAATAATACTAATAATTAAAATGTAAGAGAGTCATGTCCTTAGTTTGATTCTCGTCCTTTACATTTTTTTTCCCTCTTTTTTTTTTTTTTTAAAGGTGTGAGTGGGATTTTAGTGTTCCCTTACGCTACTCCGCAACTATCACTTGTGTATTTATGTTTGTTTCTGATTCTCGAGATTGTCTCAATCAAATAATTATATATAAAAAAAAAAAAAGAGTAACATATATAACATTTTCAAATCTATTATAATAAAATATAATATATTACAAAAATACGATTCCAACTTGATATCTCATACAATGCAAGTCAATGCAACTTTGCGACCAATACAGGGCATATGTGATAATCAGCCGAAATGTATGAGGTTTTGCCCCATTGCATATGGATATCGACCTCGATATTAAATGGCCTCAAATATTGGGTCAAACAGGTAAAAAATTGGGCCATATGTGGTTATATCCGATCGTATCGGCCGATTTGTATTAGATATGAGTTAGATAAAAATTCAAATATGTCTTTCTTTGTAACAAATTTTATATTAAAATTTTTTTTTTGTTTTAAGAATTAAAAAGAGCTTTCGAAAATTGGCTGAGTTGGTGGATACTTATCTGCCATATCAGATGCATAGCAGCCCAGGACCAAACAGATATGTATCCAACGTTAAATCCTTGCTTGTGTACTCTTAAAGTCGCTATTAGGTATTTGGTGATCAAAACAAGAAATTATAATCTCACCACAAAAGTTGGATTGCACATAGGAATTTCGTGTGCAGTCCTAACACCATAAAGTTAACAAGCTCTCAAGGACTAGGACCATTTAAAAAAATGATCCATTGTCTTACATATTACATGATCCAGTGTCACCTAGATGAATAGGTTGATGATTTCGTGTGTAGTGACAAACATCATGCTCAAATGTAATTTTGGGGCTTTGTGAGATGTAGAATAAAACCACTACGTGCTCTCAAGATCCTTTGGAAGATTTTGGTGAAACACGATCTCCATCATATAACCTGGTACAATCAATGGTTTTAAAGAGGTTCCGAGGTAGGTGCTTTCAGAGAACGGGCGAGGGTGTTTAGAGCTACCCTTATATATCTGAACGATTAACGTCGTACAATTTCTTTTTTTGAAATCCTTTTTCTATGGTCCACGCATCAGCAACTCTTTGGCACGACACCTGATCAGGCAATCGGATGTCATAGATGCCACATGGCAGTCAACTATCATGGGTCTTGATTAATCTTTGTCCAACTATTTAATTAAGAGATAATGGCTCCTGACCGACATCTAAACACCATAATGTTATTTAAATGATCTTATACTATTGAAGTTAAACTTTTTGAGTAACTTTAAAAGCACCCACCGAGTCCTTGAGTTCACCCACGTTGGAACACATTGACTGTGTTGAATCTGACGATGGAGATCGTTTATCCTATCAATCATTCACCCGATAGATCTTGAGATTATGGGCGTACCATCAGACAATTAGTGTTTCATTCCACGTGGCACAAATCTCAGAAAAGTGACCTTAACATCACGTGCATACTTAAAATTGATTTTAAGGTCACTTTTTTGGGTGTATACCATACAAAATAAAAAAATCAACTGTTTGATTGTACGGCCATAATCTCAAAATCCATCATGTGAATGATTGCTACTGTAAACAATCTCCTTCGATATATTCAATCCAGTCAATGAGTTTCACCGTGGGTGGACTGAGACTTGGTGGGTAAGTTCAAAGGTACTCAATGTGGCTCATATATGGGAACAATCTAAATGGCCCAAGTGATAATCTATTATTGGAACATGTCTCAATCTAAAAAAATATACTTATAAGTGGATGTAGAATGGCCCAAGTGATAATCTATTATTGGAGCATGTCTCGATCTAAAAAAATATACTTATAAGTGGAGGTAGACCATCCGATTGATAAACTTTAATAATAAAATTGAAAACAATGATAAATATAACAATGGCAATGGTTAGATCAAACAAATTGAATACTCTAAAAGGTCTAATTAAGTTTAAAGCACTAGCATACAAATGAATATGGACTTTTGTGGCTTCCTCTTCCATCGGTAAATGTCAAAGAACTTTTCTTAAAATAATCTTATATATATGTGAATCATTATCTCCCTTAATCCGTCAGAATCTTATATGCCCAACAAATTGTATCTTACTATTAAAAGCATCTTCAAGCTCTATTCCATTTTAGCTTATGTGACAAATTTAGGATGCCAAAAAAATTGGGGTATGATAGAATCCACTCATATAATTTATATTTATTTAAAAAATAATAATATATATTTAAATAACATTAATAAATAAAATATAATATTTTAAACCTACTTTCAAATATATTGTAATAAAATTTAATATCTACGAAATATAGAATACAAATTTAATATACTATTTTATAGAATAGGATATCAAATTGGTATCTTATATCAAAGCAAAGTAGTAGTTCAAATATAATTGTTATGGCTTCTACACTGAATATGAGATGAAGGATCAAAATTTCAGTTTCACTCTCCAGCAAAGCAAAATTTTGATTCTTTTTGTATGGGGATCAAAATTTCTGTCAAATTATCGATTTTTGACTTTGGTTATCCCTGACACCGAAATTTCGGCCAAAATTTTAATCCTTGCTTAGAATACCTCACTCGAGATGCTCGAAATATGGACTTTCCTAAAGAGAGCTCTTCTGTGATTGGCAGCAGTCCTGTTGGGAAAGTGAATTGCATCCAATATTAAATGTCCTCAAATATCGGGTCAAACAGGTTTAATATCGGGTCATATCAAGTCATAGCTGATCCTATACACCGATATGTATCGGACATGAGTCGAACTAAATCTCAAATATGCCTTTCCTTGTAAATTTTTTTATATTAATATTTTTTTTATTATTTAAAATTTTTAAAAAAGCTTTCAAATATCAGGTGAGTTGGGAATTATGTATTCACTATATCGGATATGTAGCGACATGGGACACAGTGGATATGCATCCAACGTTAAATTCTTGCTTGTGTCACTGTCAAAGTCACTATAAGGGTGGTGGTTCAATCTGGTGATCAAAATAAGAAATTGTAATCTCAACCAAGGTATCAAAATCGGTATCGGTATCGGTATCGGGTATCGATTTGCTTGAGGCCGATTCAACTTGGCCGATATGTATTGGACTTCTTTTTTTTAATTTTTTTTGAACTCAGGCATATCGGCCAATACTGATACGTATCGAATTGATACATATCGGTTTGGCCTTGATACGTATTTGTATTGGCCGATTTTTAATACCTTGATCTCACCACAAAAATTGGATTGCACATAAAATTTTCATGTGCAGTCCTAACACCATAAACTTAAAAAGCTCTTTGGGACTACGAAAAAGGCAAACATGATCCAGTGTGTTACCTATCACATGATCGAGTGCACCATGGATGAATGGGTCGATGATTATAACCATTGAAATCAAATGCCCTAAAACAATCATATATCTGATCGATCAACGTGGTACAATTTTTTTTAAAAATCTCTTTTCTATGGTCCACTCATCAACAACTCTTTGACGTGGCACCTGATAAGATAATCGGATGCCATAGATGCCACATGGCAGTTAACTAGCTGGATTTTAATTAATCTTTGTCGAATTATTTAGTTAATCAACAGAATGATGTTTAAATGATTTTATTCCATTGGAGTTGAACTTTTTGAGTAACTTCAAATCCACCCACCTAATCGTTAAGTTCACACGTTGAATCAAACAATGGAGACTCAAAATTTTCACACGATAGAGAGATCATGAGCGTACCATCCGACGATTAGTGTTTTATTCCATGTGAGACCAAAGATCAAAATTTCAGGTTTAATTTCGGCTTCGGAGGGGACCGAAACCTAAATTTTGGATCAAAATTTCGGCCAATAATTTTAATCCCATATAAAAAATGATCGAAATTTCGGTCCCACATTATTGTTTTGGTGGGGACCGACACCGATAATTTCAGCCGAAATTTTGATACTTGTGTGAGACACATATGAGAAAAGTGACCTTAAAATCAGGTGTACGCTCAAAAATGATTTTAAAGCCACTTTTTTCGATGTATATTACATGAAATAAAAAAGAGACTGTCTAATGGTACGGCTACGATCTAAGATCCATTGTGTGAAAGATTGATATAATAAACAATCTCCATCGTCCAATTTAATGCCATGTGATACACATATGTGATAAATCTAAATTGTCTAAGTGATAATCTATCATTGGAACATGTCTAAGGCTAAAGAAACATGCTTATAAGTGGATATGAACCATCCGATTGCATGTTTTAAATCTCTATAAAACACAATTTTTGGGCCTGTTGCAGGTCAATCTACAATCTATAAACAATTGATGGTGTAAGATCATCTAAAGACTATTATGATGTTTAAACCACAGTCAGGAGATTCATTCCCTTTAATTAATAATAAAAAAATAAAAATATTATCCACAATTTTCTCGTAATCAACAACAACATTTGGGGCTTCGATCAGTTATAAGGCGCATATACTAATTAATATATTCTATATCTGTAAACCAGTTGGAAAATATTTATATTATATATCCTTTTTTTATACTCGTCTAACATAATATATTTTCCTTTTACCGATATTATTACAATTTCTTTATTGGATTTTAGAGTTACCATTTACTACAATTTTGACTTTCTCTATAAATCCGATCGTACTATATTTTCGCGGACGCGAATCTAGTTTACAATACAGCATAATAAGACCCGACGAGTCCGCTTCCCCTGTCTAAATCTCACAGCCGGTCACCCTCTTCACAAAAGAGCTACCTACCCGGTAAAACCCTAATGCTTTTAACCGGTTCGGTCGGTTACTGCCATTTTTTTTTTCAGTGTTTTTTAAGAATTTAACCCCTTTATGTGAAATGAGTTTGAAATTAATCGCCATTGAATTTGGAATTTTATCTCATTTCATAATTTAAGTCGTCTTCTTTCTTCGGCGAGTTTTTGAGCAGCGATCGATTTATGAAACGTTGATGGCGATCTATAGCTCGGCCTGCGACTTCTATACGCGATTTTGTTACTTGGTTTTGGAGGGGATCTCGTCTTCATACGTCTCTTGCTGGTTTTATTTTTCGGATACTTGAAGTTTTCAACTGTTCTTGCAGATCTGTGGTAATAGATCACGTTTTCGTTCTTTTTCTGCTGATGCAGGTGAGGTTTTTTTTTTTTTTTAAAATATTTATTTATTTATTCAATCTAATAGATGTTTGATTCTAGTTTTGTTATGAAAGTGAAGGTCTTCTCTTTTATATTTTTTATATTTTTTATTTGACCGAGTTTTGAGATCGAAATGGAGTGTAGAACTGCCGATTAACATCTCGATTTTTGTGTTTAAATTTTTTATTGATTTTCTTTTTGTTAGATTTATGTTTGCATTTGATGTATAGAGGCCAGGAGTTTCTTGAAATAATATTTTTTTTATTTCTTTATTCAGTGAGATTTTCGAATGCATTTTGTTCGAGAAGTGATTTTCTTAAAAACTATTGTGAGTTTTGAATAGAGTTTTGATCTGCTATTTTTCACTTTTTTTTTGAAACAATATGTTTTGATTTGAATGAGTTATGAGGATCGAAATGGAGCGTAGGTTAAGGCTTTGATATATGTTTCTCTTTATCGTTTTCTGATCATTTGATATATAGAGCTCGAGAGTTTCTTGAAATATATAATATAATTTTATTTTTTTGAGGTTTCGAATGTATTTTGTACGGAAAGTGCGTTTTCTGAGACTCTTGTGAGATTTTAGCTAGGGTTTCGATCAGCTTTCTATTTTTTGTTTTCCAGTGTTTAATACCTGTTCATTTAATATTTTATCAATTGTTTTGGTGTTTCTGAGTTCATTATTTATGGTATTTTTGTAAGATAAGTAGATCTGTAGGTTTTTTTCCGTGCTCTTTTAATCTGTTTTAACAAATCTGGATGAGATATTTGCAAATTATAACATTTTTTTTTGACACAGTTAGTTCGATTTTATTTTTTTTCCTTTTTCTTTCTATCATCAAATCAGATTTGAGTTTCTATATGTTCTGAGTTCTAACATGTGATCTTAAATCTTACAAACAAAAAAATTCGCCAAAAATTTAGAGAAGTTCTGTATATTAGATCATATCCATCTTAGTTCTTGCAGAATTTTTTTTATACAAAAGATTAATGATAAAGTAATTTAGAAGCTGTTGACCTAGGGTTCATCTATTATCTAGGAGCTTTTAGGTAGGGTTTCTCTCTCTAGACTCTAGAGTTCTTTAGTTCTTTCATTAGTTATATTGTAGATTTGTATGAATATATCTCCAAAGCTATAACTTTTAGATATGTGAAATCTTGATGCCTTGTTTTCACCACTTCTGGGTTATGATCTGATGAAAAATCAAATTTTCAGTTTGGTTTGGAGGAATTGAAGCATGTGTGGTTGTCCTGAGTCCATAAATTTGTCTCGAGAAACTAATAGTCATGAAGCAACTCTCTATAGAAACAGAAGATTGTTTTTCCAGCCTCCTGGAGCTTGCCGCGAACAATGATCTCGAAGCATTCAAGCTCTCGATCCAGCGGGATGCATCTGCCATTGACGAACCTGGACTCTGGTACGGCCGACAAAAAGGCTCGAAGCAGATGGTTCTTGAGCATCGGACACCTATGATGGTTGCTGCTACTTATGGGAGCATTGAAGTTCTTCAACTCCTGTTATCCCTATCTGTATCCGATGTAAACCGATCTTGTGGTCCAGACAAGAGCACTGCACTGCACTGTGCTGCTTCAGGTGGGTCATCCAATGCCGTTGAGATTGTCAATCTGCTTTTACTTGCAGGATCGGATCCTACTTCCTTGGATGCCAATGGGCAGCGTCCATATGATGTGGTTGCCGTCTCTCCTAAGCTTCCCAATGTAAGAGCTGCACTCGAAGAACTCCTTTGGTGCAACACAGGTGCACCCAATCAAAATCTCCGTGTTTCAGTATACCTCACTTCACCTCCTCGCTCTCCGTCCCCGGAAATTGGTTCACCATTGTCTAGTGCATCTGAGAAGGCATCAGACAAAAGGGAATACCCTATCGATCCGACACTACCTGATATAAAGAACAGCATCTATGCCACTGACGAGTTCCGCATGTTTTCGTTCAAAGTCCGACCTTGCTCTCGGGCCTACTCGCACGACTGGACGGAATGCCCTTTTGTGCACCCTGGTGAGAATGCTCGTCGCAGGGATCCGAGGAAGTTCCACTATAGTTGTGTCCCTTGCCCTGATTTCAGGAAAGGGGCGTGCCGACGGGGCGATATGTGTGAGTATGCCCACGGAGTTTTTGAGTGTTGGCTGCACCCGGCTCAGTATCGAACCCGTCTTTGTAAGGATGGCATAGGTTGTGCGAGGCGGGTTTGCTTTTTTGCTCACACATCCGATGAGCTCCGGCCACTTTATGTCTCCACGGGATCTGCTGTTCCGTCCCCACGTGCTTCCATGGACATGGCTGCTGCAATGGGCCTATTCCCTGTGTCTCCATCTTCCGGGCCATCATCTTTCACGCCTCCGATGTCACCTTCCAATGGAATTTCTCACTCTTCTTTAGGATGGCCGCAACCCAACATCCCAGCCCTGCATCTTCCTGGAAGTAGTCTACAGTCCAGTCGGTTGAGATCTTCTCTCAACGCGAGAGATATTCACGATGATTACTCTATGCCATCTGATTTTGAGCCGTTGCACCTTGTCAATGATTTTTCAGGTTATTCTCCTCAAACCCGAATTGGTTCTCCGGCCGGAAATCGACCGAGCTGGTCGAAAATAGCTCCATCCAACCTCGACGATCTTTTCACTTCTGAAATCTCAATGTCGTCCTCCCCCTATTCCGACCGGACCGTTCTCAATCAATTTCCGCAACAGCAACAGAACTGCCACCCGATGTTGCAAGCCTCGCTCGGGGTCGTATCCTCTCCCAGCCAAAACTCTCCGCGATCTGTGGACCCAATCTCACCAATGAGTTCTCGATTATCCATGTTCGCCCAGCGAGAAAAGCACCAGCAGCAGTTAAGAAGCCTTAGTTCTCGTGACCTCGGTTCCGGAGGTATTTCGGGAATGATTGGATCTCCGGTGAATCCTTGGCCATCCAAATGGGGGGAATCCACTGCTGGAAAAATGGGTTGGGGGGATCACAGAGAAGAAGTTCCGAGGATCAGAAGATCATCGTCATTTGAACTTGGGTCGGGTGGGGAGGAACCGGATTTGTCGTGGGTGCAGTCTTTGGTGAGGGAATCTCCACAGGAAATTAAAGAGAAGTCTGAAATTCCGACGGTGGCTTTGTCCGGTGAAGGTTTAAATTCGAACTCTCAGGTTGACGCCATCGATCACTCCGTTATAGGTGCATGGATTGAGCAGATGCAGCTTGATCAGATGGTTGCTAACTAAGTATTTTTTTTTTCTTTCACTGAGATGGTGAGGACAGGGAACTGATTAAAATCCAATTTTAGCTAATAATGATTTTTTTGTTTGTTGGGGGGAGGGTTGTGGAAATAGTAGTAACAAAACTGAAAAGTAGAAAAGGGGGAAAAGTCAAAATTCAGAAATTCATTTTCATAGTTTATTATTTACATTGATGAGTTAGATGAAAAAAAAATGACGAACAAAAGCTCATGTTCTGTCCCTTCATTAATATTCCCTTTTGGTAAATGAGTAAAGTTGGTGAAAATAAATAAATAATATTTCTATATATGGATTTGAATTTTCTCTATTTTTAGCAGATAATGATCCATTTCACGTGGGGAGCTGAGAGCCTGAGATTGAGACTCTCTTCATATTTGAGAGGTAAAGAGACTGTTGACTTTGTTACTACTTTTAGGTACCACTTTTAGGTTGCATTATTATTAGTTTTGTTGTTAATTTTGGTAGTTTTACTAGATACAACCCATATGATGTAAGTAAGTATTATTATTATTATTAGTTCAAGTATCTTATTTTTTTTTGGGAACTGTTACTCCCACACCAATTTTTGTTACAGCCTTCTACTTAATTGTTTTTCCCATTTTGAGTTTTGCGTTCACACCAAACTAGTTTTATACACCAATCTAAAGGCATGCCCAATGATCAAAATATAGGTGAACGATACGTATCGGGTATCGGCTGCCGATACGTTCAATGTATCGGCGATGTATCGGTTTGATACATTGAATTTTATTTATTATTTTTTCAAATAATCTCAAAAAATACTTAAAAAATTAAAAAAAATAAATTTAATAATTTTCTATTTTTTTTTACTTTAAAAAAAAATTATTTTACTTATTCGTGAAATTTTTTTTATTTTTTATTTTTTTTTCTTTTCCGATTGTCTATATAATTGATGGGGAAATTTTTTTTCCTCGATTGTTTACACAATCGATGGAGATTGTCTGTATAGTCGCTATCGATTGTGTAAACAATTGAAAAAAAAATTGCACATTATACATATTATCGAATGAGATATTGAAATTATCGTCCGATACATTGCTCGTATCAGACAATAAGTATATTATTTTTACAAAGGCATTGTATTCTATCGCCCAGGTTCAAAACTGATATGTATCGGTATCGGACGATTTTTTGACCCATGGGCATACCGCTCTCTTTGACTGTCGCTAGGGCGTTCAATGGGTCGGGTTCCCAATTGTTTTAGCCTGGCCCTAACCCAGGCTGCGATATACTCATACCCAAGCTTGGCCCGCCCCGCTGGGCTTATATTTTTTTGAGCATTTTTGAAAAATAAAATTTGGACGGTAAGGTTGCCTTCTTAAAATATATCACTTTTTTTGGGCAGGGCCTTGAACAAAGTCAGGGCCAGCTTGGCCCATTGAGAGACTAGCTGTCACTCGATATCTCTTTCTCACTCATGCCGGAAGCAGGGAAACGGCTGGCTGGGGTTCAACTCGTCCCTAATCTTTCCGGGCTGAGTTCTCAAAATTTTCAGCCCGCTCCTAACCCGGGCAGTGATGTACTCAGCCTAAGCCCGACTCTTATTGGGTCAGGCTTTGGCATTTTTTCGTGCATTTTTTCTAATAAAAACATGTTTAGCCCGGTTTGAATACTTGGCCGGATTTGCTTGATAGAAAATATCATTTTTCCTGGATCGGTGCGGGCTAAAATTCGGGCCAGCCCGGCCCATTGAGAGCTCTAAGCCTATATGTATCAAAATCTGGGGTGTATATTGCATTGGATGGGGCTTAATCCTTCACATATTGGCCGAAATGTATCGGATATGGCTGCAAGTGGCAATCATAAGAAATAGAATTGGGAGCCAGTACTTGCACATTAGCGGCTATCCCTTGCACATACTTAAAAATAAGAGTTGATATTTTGGGGATCAGTTCTATGTGAAAACACTATTTAAGCAGGCTGATTGATTTTCAAGCAATGATCTACAAATCTTATGTGCCAAAGGTTGGCATGAAACACTATCTTTTAACATATGATTAAATGTTCAACTGCATTGCATCATATAATAGAGATTGTATTTTGTGCCAGTCTTTTATATTAAAGATCTTTAGATTATGCTTTGAATCAGACAACATAGATGATACTTTTATATGGCACTCTTTCGAATAATATATTTCTTTTAAACTATGTGCAAGAGTCAACCTCTCATGTGCAAGTAATGGCTCTCAATAGAACTAATATTTGGTGCTAAATAAGAGTGGCTTATGGGCTGCTGCACAACACGCTAATGTTAGTGCGCCGATCCTTAAGTTAATTGGCGTGTACCTAGAAATGAGTGGTGTGTGGTCTGGGACCTCAAAATATTATTTAAATGATCTTATTTTATTAAATTAGGCTTTTAATCTTACAATGTTAAAGTGTGTTTTATTATTGAAAAAAATATTTTAATTTTTTTTTGGAGAAAAAAAAGTTGATTTTGGTAATTATAATTTTACGCACATCATCAACTAGCAACAGTGTAAGATCATTAAAATAAATGATTTTGGGTGGAAGTGGAACTTGGAATATGTGGATGGTGAGGACAAGCACAATCTCCGACATAGTTAGTGGATAAGGAACTTTTATCGATTCTAAGGATAGCAAAAGTCTAAATTACCACTTTCTTTATTATTTTAATGGTTTTTAAAAGTCAGAAGTGGCGAAGGTGACATTGTCTTCTCCTCAATCCAAACTATTTCGATCTGTTATTTGGATCGATTCAGATACACCTTTTTCGTCAGAGATTGTAGCAGATTAGAATAAGGAAGAAGAAGATACACCTATATAATTTAAAATTTTAAATATTTATATTTTTCTATATTTACGCGATGTGAAATGAGATTTATGCCGTCTAATTTGAAGGCTAAAATATAAAATCGATAGTTTCAAAGATAGATATGAGAAAAAGGCGATATCGACTTTATACATAGTCGGTATTGATCATTTTAAGAGTCGTCATCGACTCTGTACAAAGTTGTCATCGATTATATATATATAAAAAAATAAAAATAAATTATGTAATCGATGATGACGATCTAAAGTCGATGTGACTCTTAAATGATCGGTACTATATATGCAAATCGATATTATTTTCAATCGATATTGCCTTTTCGTATCTATCTTTGGAACTATAGATTTATATTGTAAATTAAATCAGACATTTGTTCTATCTACTATCAATTTAAAAATGTGTATTTGGGTCGATTCAAATAGCAGATCGGAATAGTTTGGATTGATGAGAAGACACCGTCACCTTCGCCACCTCTGACTTTTAAAAACTGTACCAGATTAAAATAAGGAAAAAGATAATGTTTTTGTGAGTTAAAGAAAGAACTAACCTAACCTAAGTTTGAGCGGTTTGGGTAAAGGTGAAACTATAGGGCTTCTGACGTAAAAGGCGTATCTCTCCACCTTGCATCAATCGCCATCGCTAATTTATTGGATTGGATTTGCTTTAAAACTACATAGATTCTGTGCACCTTGTTGGGCCGGTTATACAACCTAGTGGATCCGGAAGTCCACATCAGCCCACTGAAGTTTGAAATGTGCCCACGCTTAAAAGTCAGTGATAGTCAAAGGATGGAAATCATGTTTCGCTTGAATCTTTTACACAAGGGATCTTGAGGCTATAAACGTACCACCAGATGGTCAGTTTCCGATTTCACATGGTAAAAATCCTAAAAAGTAACTTTAAAATCGCATTTGAGGTTGATATGTGCACATGACTTTAGGGCCACATTTTTGAGATTTGTGACATATAGAATAAAAAATTAATCCTATGATAATATTTTGATGGCCTCAAGATCTCCCTTGTTTGATTTAAGGCAATCAATAGTTTTTGGGGTTTGCACATTACAAGATTTGGCTCTTAAATAAAGGTCGGGACTTGACCCAATGCTTTTATATGCATATATAATATATAAACGGGTTAAGGGAGTTTAGGAGATTTTGAACCGGGTCCTATAATATAAAGGGGTTAAGGGGAATTTTGGACCGTGTCAGGTGACCAATTAGGTCTAAATCTTTGTTACCTAATTAGGGTTTAGGGTTTAGGGTGGATTCGCTCAATTCGAACTCGAAAATCATTCCTTCCAGAGTAAATCGATTTAAAACAGAGATATTGCGGTGGAAGGATTGGGATCAAAAAGTTTTTGATTAATATATTAAAGTGAAAAGTTTTAGGGAATCAGGATTCACCGATTTCCAAGAGCTTCTGAAACCGTGAAATACAACTTTTACCATTAAGGTGAAATATCCAAAATGCCCACATATAAAGGATTTCTTGAAGTCATTTTTGGGCATTACCCATCCGTGCAAGCAATCTGAGATCGACGGTTGGCATCCCTAACTCTGATTTCCAATCAGGCTTTCCGATAAGCCATGATTTTGTGTGTTTTTGAAGTGGTCTTTGGGCATTACCCATATGTGCAAGCTATCTACGAATGACTGAGGGCTGAGTTTGGATTTGAATATGGCCAATGATATTGCTTTCTATTTTTAATGTAGGTACCTTATCTGCATAAGAATCTTGCCAATGATAGAGCTTCGTAAAGCTATTTAGCGGTGAGATTGTGATCGGTGAGGCCTTCTTCTTCTTCAATTTTCGAGTTATTCCCCGGAGAAAAAGTCGACGTTACCGGGATAGCTTCGCAGAAGAGACAACGAACCACTTAAGCGATTGTGCCTCTTAAAAGAAAGGCCAAGATCGACATTTCATTCCTATATGATAGCTCACACGGTTATAATTTCTTATAATTTTCAAAACTTAAAACTCTAGAATCTGTGCAATCATGATTCTCTGGGAAACTTTCTTAATCAGTTTAATAGCCCAAAACTTTCCCACTTCAATCCCATTTTGCTAAAGTGCCCTTTTAAAAATATAATATTTTAGAGTGACCAAGAAGTATATAATTAGGGGTAATGGCTCTTGACCAACATTTAAGCATCAAATGGTGTTTAAATGACCTTACACCTTTTAAATTAGAATTTTTTGTTGGTTCTATTGATTCGACCACTCATAATAATTGTCTTAGGATTTAGGCGTGTGATCAATCAAAATAATAGATCAATAATCTATAAATTAAAATATGTGTGCGTACCTTATTGCGAAGATCGTTGCCGTTGATTTAAGTTGACGCTTTTCCTGCGAAGAAAGATAAAGGTGGCTCTACCCGCCTCTCTTGTTATACTCTATTGATAGGAAGATACTAAAAAGTTTGTGTGTAGTGAGCGGGGGACGCCCCCCTATATATATATATAGCATGAAGAGTCATGCCCTACCTAGAATACCGGCCATCAAGGTATTCTAATAGAAATAAGAATTACATGTAAATCATAAAACCTTGAAGTTCCCTTTAATTTTTAATAATGCCTTTTATTATTTCAAGCAACTGCAATCAAATCCTAGTGTGTGTGTGGGCCACCTAAAATAAAAATTTTGAGATTCCATAAAAATTCCAATATTTTTATCTCACACAATTTAAGTGTAATGCATATCTGTGATCAATCTAAATTAACAGATCACCTCTATCAAATTCTTTCAATTGACCTCTCAAATCACATCATGTGTTAGAGGACAAACTGTGCGTTCTCATGGAATGCATAGCCATTTTTCCTGCGAATAGGAACCTTGTTCATTTATACCTGTTGAATTAATATTTGATTTGTCATTGTAAGAAGTCGGATAAATTCCATTAGAAGGGTTCTGATTAGGTCAGACGGCGATCTTGTATCATATATCCAACATGTGGAATTATAGACCCATTTTTTTGGACTTTCTATAAGCTTATCAACTGCTTTCTTTGTTTAATACTATTAGTTGACATTAAACAATATATTAATCATCTAATGGAGAAAGCAATGGACAATGTTCTTAAGCCTCAAATTATATATGGCAGTAGGCTAGTTTGTAAGATTTAACTATCCAAAAAAGAAGGCTCGTTTATAATGGAAATTAATAGTTATCTCTCTGCTTACCTTTGTCTGTCTCTCGTTACTTATTAAACATCTCTTTGACATGGTTATGAACAAATTTCATTTCAAGTAAAACAATGCCATCCATGCATGCGGTTGATAGTCGTTCAAATTCAAACGGTTGTTTTCTAGGGTAGTTGAAATAACCAACCCCATCAAATGCATTTCTAGAGGAATTAAAGAGTAATGAGATCAGAAGATGTTAAAATATTGGTCAGACTTTTTGTTCATAATGTTGTGGTGACTAGTAAACACGTGGAAAGTTAAATATGAGAAGCTTAATCTTGGCTATAATTTTCTATGTGGCCCTGTGGCATCAAAGATGAAAATCTTTAGTCAAGTTTTGGGTAAATTTTGTATGCAGGTCATGGATGGTCTGCTTTTCGAGCATGAAACATCATCTCATGGTTCAGTAAAATTGAAGAACCTAAAATAATTAGAGTTTTAGCATAAAATCCAAGGTTTGTGCATGGTGGAGACATGGATCAGTTTGGTGATCTGGTGTTTGATGATGGGGTTATGCTTTCTCATTTTTTCGTGGTTTTTGTTTTGTTTGTGTAGTGAAATTTATAAATATCAAAAGTGCATAGAACTTTTAATTTGGTTTGTGAAATTTCTCATGATTTTAAGGTGTGAGTTTGAATTAGAGATTGAATTTTGAGGGCTTCGTGTATTAGTTATTTCTTTGAAATTTAGCGCTACTTGCAGAATAACGAGTGCTTATTGCATTAAGACAATGAATTGATCTCATTTGATGGCAAAGATATAGCAATGAAGCTCTCATACGATTTTACTATTTTTCGTGATTTGTTGAAAATGTAGAATAAGTAGTACTTTGTATGTCTATCATATTGACGCCATTTCTTGGCAAACATGATTGATTAATAATTATACTATTTTTGGTGATTTATTGAAAATGTAGATAAGTAGTTCATTGGTATGTCTATCATATTGACTCCAGTTCTTCGTTGTTGCCCTATCATGGCTGAGATTTTTCATGTTGTGGGCATTCAGATCTAGCTTCCAACTAGCGATAGTTTAGTTTGAGAATTTTATTTAATTTTGTATTTTATTTTTAGGATTGCATTTATATCATATGAGTGCTAAGTTTTCTAGACCTTACTTGCATGAAGTGAGAGCAGGAAAGCGGCATTCTCCGGAAGTAGGGGAGCTTTTGAAGCGCCTGTAAAGATTAAATATTCAGAATATATTTATATTCAAGAAATATAGAAGGTGACTTATTTGATGTATGTATATATTAAAACTAAGAACACTCTACGAAAAATAAAACTATTAGCGGCAGCCATAAACTGCCGCTAATACCCTTGCTGCTAATAGTCTTAATAGCTTTTTTGTTGATAGCGACAGTTTTTATCTGCAAAAAACTGCCGCTAATAGTCTTATTTTTTTAAGCGACATCTATACTGTAGAAAAAAAAAAAAAAACTATAAATAATATCCAAATGCTTTCATCAAAGAAGTCTTGGTGAATTATGGTTTAGTTGGTGGTATGGGCAAGAGGTTTATGAACTGGAAGATGAAACATGAGAAATTGGATGGAGCGGGACTGACACCTTGGGTCTGTATAGTATACAAACACGACATTTTCCGACTTTTAATGTTTTTCTTAAGGATATTTTGAATCGTGAGTTTAGTCACACATTGGTTATGAATCATTTTTATACCCACTCACTCGCTATGTAGAGAAGCTTAGGCCTATTAATATATATGTCAAAATGTAGATGCCCATAGAAGTTCTAATATTTTAGAGTGCTTTAGCCATTTGATATCCCAATATTGAAGATTATAATTTTTCTTTCTTTTTTGTTTTCTTATGTGAGGTGGTATTAGAGGAAGAAGAATTCAAAAGAGATGAAACCAAAGCTTAATTCAAAGAGAAAAATATATGAACACGGAAACAAATGCTTACTTTCAACCAAACAAACCATTAGAATTGGAGAGTGATCCAATTTGAATAAAAATGGGCCACTTAAGTGAGTCACATGACTTCTTATTTTATTAAGTGATCACGTTATCCATTAAGGACTCACATGACTTCTTTTTTATTATTTGACGTGAACTTTCTTTAAGCCTCAATAACTCAATAATGGGTCTATTTTTGAGGCTTAATGTATTTCTTCTTCTTGGACTTCTTCGTCTCCATTCTTGTCATCTTTCATTCTTCTGTCTCCATCACTACATTCTCTTTAGATCCTATTTGATTTCCTTTTGTTGTGGCTATATGTGATGTATATATGATGTATGTTATGTCCCTATTTCATGGAAGTTCTCTTTCTATTAGAATTGATTTTGTTACATTGATTGTTGCTACAATCGAGCTCAGGTTTTTGTCTGTATCCTTTTGTACTATAAAGCTTCAAACTATGAATTAGGAAAAAAAAAAAAAAAGAGAGATAAAAGTGGGGGGTTGGATCAGGAAGATTATTGCTTTATGTTCATATTTTTCATATGCTTGATCTTTTCTATAAAATATTTTTCATTTTGGCATCGAAAGAATATCCTTATCTTCGGGTTGTGCTTGTAGCTCAACTGGAAGGTGCATGATGGCATGTGTTTTGAAATTGATTATGTGTGGGTTATAATACATTGGCATATGTTTTGAAATTGATTATGTGTGGAGGAATTCACGAAATGTCTGAGATCCATAATTTTTACTAGCCATTATATATGATTATTATCCAAAATTAATTCTTACTTCCAATTTAAGTCACGAGTAGTATAACATATTGCCATCTTTTACTAAACATGATATAATCAATTATGAATGATATTGTCTTCTTGGTTTGTTTATACGATGAATTGTTGAACGAATGTGGTTTGTCACCAAACTATGTTGGAGGAAAAAAGAAATTGAAGCTGTTCAGTGCGACATGACATACGAGGTACTCGTGAAAAATATGTATGAGGTAATCAATATGGGACGTGAGGAGTGTAAATTCACTCTCAAATACTCATGCACCTCGAGTGACCAATTTTTGACTATAGACATTGAAAACAATAAAGACGTGCATCAAATGTTTCTTACAAATCAAGGATGCCGAATGATACATATGTATATTATTAAAGAATTGACGAATAACAGAAACAAAGGAAGAGAGAATAAAAGCATGAACAAGATGGATGCATTCTCTTATGCGTCTCTTATGTTCGCAACTCCCTGTGGTGAGAAAATGTAATTTATTATTTTTATATATTTTTTTATACAATTTGTCATATTGACATATCCCGTACAATTAAGAGACTATCTTTGTTAATAATAGGAAGAAATCTGTCAATGACAAAAGTATACCTATTCATCTTTTTAGATTTCCAAGTCAAGATAGTGTTGGGTCCGTTGGCGATATTTCTATATGATCTTGCAGTAGTAGGTAAAATCATTTTTTTTGTCATTTAATTTTTGTAACATAAACTATATTTATTTTGTAAATTTTTTACCCTAATGTATTAGGTTTTTATTTGTAGGAGCCAACATGGTATGTTTCCTTGTGGCGATAGCATGGATGATGTCGATGCATCTAAAGGTTCTGATTCAATTTCAAATAAAAGTCATATCAGTAGTGAAACTTTAAACGGGTCTCCCTTTGACACGAACCTTATGTTCGAGAGCATCGCAATCGAAAGATCAAGAGATAGTGGTGGCAGATCTAGTTTGAAGAGTCGGAGTGAGGATAGAAAGGATGTGCCCCCACGTGATCCAGATCGCTATGTTCGAACGTCTGACGTTGAAGATGATGTGCCCCCTTACGAGGTACACAGAGATAAGTATTGTTTTGGGGATGAGAAGGTATACGATGAGGCAGGTACTTACAGACGGGAGATGACATCTATGTAAGTTGGAAAACTTTTCGCCTCGAAAGTAAACTTTCAAAATGCTTTGAAAGAATTTGCAATATTGGTGAATTTCCAATATGCACCTTTAGAGACTCGTGCAACCAAGGTTGTAGCAAAGTGTGCCATTCCCTCATGCCTCTGGCGCATCCATGCTTCAAGATACATTCTGATACTACATTCAGAATCGTTATTCATATCCCGCATACATGTGGACCAGCAGAGCGCGGGAAAGACCATCGACAAGCAATTAGTTGTTGGGTTGCAAGCTGCATCAAGGTTCTTCTAAAATTATATCCGGATTATAATGCAGACAAGATTATATCATACATCCAAAAATAATATAGTGTGATAGTGTCATATCAAAAAGCATGGCGTTCGAAAGAAATTACAATGAGAAATATTACAGGAGGTTGGGAGTGTTCTTATGACTTATTGCCCAGATATTGTGAGAAGTTGATGCGAGTTGATCCTGATGCAAGAACAGAACTAGTTTGTAGAAAGGGAAACACTTTTCTTAGATTTTTTTGATCATTTGGCCCATCAATCTGTAGTTATAGGAGGACTCTAAGGCCTGTAGTTTCTATCGATGGGTGTTTGAGGGAAAAATATGGAGGAGAGATTCTAATGGCTCAAGCTGTTGACGGTAACAACAGATTGTTCCCTCTGGCATTTGCAGTGGTTGAAAAGGAAAATCATCAATTTTGGGAGTAGTTTTTAGCGTTGTTATGAGACTATGTGATCAGTAATCCTTCCGAGTTGATTATAATATCCGATCGATATGATTCTATAATGAAGTATGTGCCACTGGTATTTCCCAACTGTAAGCATGATTTCTGTGTTTACTATTTGGCAAAGAACTTCCTCTTAAAGTTTAAGAATTCTTACGTCAAAGAATTGATATTGAAAATTGCTAGAGAACTCACCCTTCAGGGGTGTAAACACGAAATGGATGCTTTAGAAGAGAAATTTCCAATTATCATGCTTGGCTTAATGACATTGTTGAGAGACATTGGAGTAATGTGCACTTTCCTGGGAAGCGATATAGGATATTGACTACAAACTACTCTAAGTGCATGAACTTCATGTTATTGGTTGCTGGAACTTTGCCTATTACTTTGATTGTTGAGCATACTCATGTAAAGGTTATCAGTTACTTTTATCAGAGGTCATTGGATGGTGAGGCTCGTGCTAGTAAAGGAAAGAAGCTCACAAAATATGCAGATGCACATTTAAAGGATGAAACCATGGCCGGTCGATTTTTAACAGTAGCTCCGAGTAGTATGGATGAGTTTACAGTTACAGAAAATGATAAGACTTACTGCGTGAATTTGGAGACACGAACGTGTTTTTGTCATAGTTATGATGTATTTGGTATACCTTGCATACATGCACACGCTGTTATTAGCTTTCGATCTGTGTCGGTACACGACTTTGTGAAAGAGTGATTTACAAATGAGAGATACTGTGATACCTACAATGATGTCATGCCAATTGTTGATGAGAGTCAGTGGACAAGTGGAGCTACGCAGGAAGTTGTAAAACCACCCTATGGTAGAACTCATTCAGGTCGGCCACGGAAAGCTAGGATAAAGTCAGCAACTGAGAAGGGTAACAACAATAAGTGCTTTACTTGCAAGAAAAAAGGTGACAACTGTAAAACATGCACGCCCGCGTCTCCGAAAAAAATAAATGAGGATGGAGTAATCGTCTTAAGGATAAAGAAAAACACTTTCGTGTAATTTTTAGTGTCTTTATTAAGTTTTTATTTCAATTTGAAGGTAAATAACTCATAGTATCTTTATCAGGTTAATATTTAAATTCCGCCGTATATGAACACGTAGGTATCCTCTACCCTGACAATTTTTATCTTCTTTATGTAGAGTCATTGGTTGAAGGGCTCTCAAATCCGCATACGCTCATCTAATAGGTCATTTACCCGTGATGTAATTGTTGGAGTCTGTGCTGGATATGTTTCCATTCGTGGTGTCAGCCTGGGAGCCTTCTATGAAATTACTGTGTTGGAAGTTCTGTTGATTGTAAACTACGCCTATGTTGCAGGTTGATATGTATTTTTACTTTTAATTTGAATCCAGAACTGATCATATCGTAATAGATAACACCACCATTATGCATAGGAGCATTTTTCCAAAAAATTTAAAAATATTGGTAACTTCAGCCATGAATTGTGGGGAATTCATCATGCGATTATTTGGTTTATTTCTAACCCGCTTTTTGTGGTTATGTTGTTGGTTATTATATCATGTGATTAGGTGAATGGAAACCTATCTTGTGCAGGTTTTGAGCTATGATTTCAAACTATTGTGCTTAGTATGTGTCCATCTATTTTACCCGATACCAACTTTAAGATTACACGACTTTTTATCTCAATATTGCTCTTGAATCAATTTCTTTACATTTTCGAATGAAGCTGATGAAGGGTAGTTTGTTTTTTTATTTTCTGTTTTTGATAAGAACTCTTGCTTTTTTTTTTTTAAGGTTGTCCAAGATAAGACTGTTACCTTAGTTCTTTTACAAGATGGTGAAGGCCATGAGCAACACTTCAAGATTATGGGTAGAATACATCAAATCTGATGTAGCGGAAATTCCTCTTTCTTCTGCAGCAACAACTATATGCTCTTCATTAAAGGTAAATGAAAGCTCTTCTTTGCCTAATGATGTAAGTCTTTGCATTTGGAATAAAATAATAAGATTAAAGGTTCTTGTTTTTAATTTGAGAATATGGATAGTGAGGATGAGTATAGTGTAGAAGAGCATGTCCAAGAGTGATTCTGAGATTGGTTTCCATGCTGTACAATCGCAGGAGTCTTATGAAGATTCGTCATGATCACTCTATTCCTTTTGCGAGGCATGTCTAAAACAAAATTCGAGGAACGTTGTCAAATACACGGTAGGCAACAGTTAGCCATTTTCTCGGATATTCATATGCTTGCGAGCCTCTATCAACGGCTTCAGTAATAGGTACCGACCATTGTTGGGATTAGATGGGTGCCGCTTACATGGCAAACATGACGAGTTTCTTCTATAAGCAATATCTCTAGATGGAAGCAATAATGTCTTCCCCGTTGCACATGCGGTCGTCGAGGAAGACACTAGAGATAGATGGATGTAGTTCTTAGAACTCCTGCACAATGCCATTGGTACCCCCGAGAGTTGGTAATTACGTCCGACTGATTGGAACGAACGATTAACGCTATCGTTGAAGTGCATCTAGTTTGTGAGCTCAGGTTTTGTGCCCGTCATATATGTAGGACACTTTTGAAATACCATGACGAACTTGTGATGGAGGAGGAATTTTGGGGAGCTTCCAGGGCATATACAACTGAGGAGTTCTATGATCACTATAATATTAGTCAATTCCATTCTAAGGATCCATTCAAATGGCTTGAAACAATCAATTAAAAACATTGGTCAGTGGCTTTCACCCAGAGGGACATTAAATCAGTTCATGTTACAAACGACTTCTCTAAGCTGTTTCACAAACAGTTAGTCCATTCATGGGAAACAAGTTTATTAGATCTTCTTGTATGCTTGTATACGAAGATTGGGAGGAGAATGTCCATGTTGCATCACCACGCACATAGCTTGGAACATTGAGTTGTCCCTTCAGTTTATTGACATTTAAGGAAGTTGGAGTTACAATCAACACATTGCATGGTTCGAAATGTGGGCATGCTAGAATATGAGTGCATGTCAAAACATGGGAAGTACACAGTCTCTCTGGAAAAACTCACCTGCACTTGTGGGTTGTGGCAGAAGTGTGGTGTGCCCTGCATACATGGTCTTCGTGCGAATCTTTTAGTAGGCATTCCCTCACAGGAGTTTTGTTCTAATTATTTTTTAATTGATAAGTGTAAGGCCACATATGAAAGCGTCCTAGCTCCGTTGCCTGGAAGTGAGCAATGGCCACTCATTTGAAGGTTCTTCTACCTCACGGTGAGACTGGTTGGACAATGTTGACATGCACTTATTGAATCAAGCGGTGTTTATTGGCAACTACTCTATCGTCTTTTCTATTAATTAGATCAGTTTACGTAATTTCGTTTGTAGTGATCCTATAGTATGTTTTAGCTATCGCTTATACTTTTATGCTTTAACTAGATGAATTTCAAACAACTACCTTCTTCAAGAGAATGGGTGGTCAGATGAACATGCACAATTATTTATCTGGCTTGGGAGAGATTTTTCGCATGACCAATCTTTTGTGATTTTGTTTGTTAATTTTTTTTTATGAAGTTAGGCAGATGGTGTATCCTATGTTCTTTGAAAACAATGGATGTTATATTCATTAGACTTTGTTTGAGGCCTTGTCTATTTTTGTCTTACAGTTGATATTGAATGATTTTGTTCATAGTTCGTAGGGCTCTAGCTTCAGCTCTCCCTAGCGAGAGTAAGCAATTACTTGGGGGATTTTTTATAGTTTTATTTGACCCAATAAACTATTGTGTTCGTAGAATAAACAGGGATTTGCAACCAGCTGGCTCGGTCAGCTAGTAGTTCATTGAGGCCCATAAGGGCCCAAGACTTCAAATTCACCATCTAGTGCCAAGTCACACTAATGATGTACATTCGATACCGTGATTTGCTAATAAATTAGCTTCCATGTTTGTTTATGTATGCATGTGAGAAGATTTTCCTATTAAAGGCCCACAAATGATAGTTGAAGGAGGCATGGCCAACAAATGAAATTTAGTATTTGGCCCTGAACTACTAAAAATACACAACTTGCACCCATTCCTCCTTAGGCTGACCTTCCATGACCATTAGATCATGTAATATATGACATCATTTTATCCAATGAGCACTTTCTAACCAGAAACAGTCTCATTAATTTTATCCCATGGATCATTTTTTCTGCTTTGAATATTTTTATGTTGATCTCTTTTGGTCAAACGGTCATCACTATCTACTCAAGCATTACATATAAGTTTCAAGTCCATATGCAGGTTTACCCATCAAGGGCATGACTTTGCAGTGCAGGGGCATGTGCAATTGTTCGGTCGAAATCCACCGATTACCCCAATAGTTGGTTCTTCCGATTCCCACTGGAGGTATGACCCTCATTAAATGCTATTTTTTTGTTATGTGATCGCTGTCATTCATAAATTACCAGTAACGTACCCTCTTTAATTATGTGTAGGAGAAGAAGCAATTCCCCTTTTTCCAATGGTGTGATGAGGACCTGTACAAGGATCCTCAAGAGAGCCTTCGAATCTGCGAAGCAAAATCTGTGGAAGTGCAATTTCTGAAACAGGAAATCGCTATCCTGAAGAAACAAAGAAAGAAGATTAACTTCTTTACAATTTTCTTCTTTGGAGTGATTATAATGTTGTCGTATTTTATTACGAAAAAGTAGACTTACACATTTTGGGATGTATAAATTCATACAGTAGGGTTTATATATTTGACAAGAAGTCATTATGCGACAATATGCTCACATGAGACTTGAAATGAGTTTTAGTCATTTTTGGTGTGAAACCGAGTTTCAGTCACTTGAGACTTGAAATGACTTCCTTTTAAATTGGTTTGTTGTATGGAAATTGGATTCCTATGTGGACCACTTAACTTCTCTCACATAACTTTATCTTGCAAGAAAGTTACTCTTCTATGTTTAATTAGTATCTAATGTTGGCTTAGTTGTGTTCGTGTGTGAGGTATTGGAATAACTTCAGTTATCCAAGGCATCCTTTCTCGCAGGTGCAGACGACAATTTTTTCTTCATAATCTTCTTCAATAATTTCCTTATTGCATAATGATATTTATATATTTTGTATTTCAATGAATTTTTATACCAGGAAGATATGATATATAATATACTTTTCGCGGCGAGCGGCATTTGAGATCATTGTGGGGTAGCCGAGCCGTAGATGGGGGTGACACAGGTATACAACAAGACCTTTCATGTAGTTTTTCTTTTTTCATTGAATTTGCACCAAGTATATATTTTCTCCACTTTACTAATAAAAATTCATCTCCACTTCACTGAACATTATTTAACATTGTTAACTCGGTTCAGGTCCTTGGAACAGATGTGGGGGGCACACAGGAGATTGTCGAGAACAATGTAACATGCCTTCTTCATCCCATTGGGCGGCCAGGCACTCCGATCCTGGCACAAAACCTCCGATTTTTACTAAGTGACCCGTTAGCAAGGAAACAAATGGGGATGAAAGGAAGGAGTAAGGTACAAGGGATGTTCTTGAAGGAGCAGATGTACGAGACATTCGTAAGGGTCCTCTTCAAGTGCATGAAAATCAAATAAATAGTTCAACTGAGAAGGCTCGACATTTTCTCTTTCTGTTCAGAAACTGATTGATCAATTGGCAACCTAGTTCATTTTTTGTTTCTCAAATCCATGTTTGAACTAAATAACAGGGTTGACTCAATTGGAAAATTCAGCTGAACAACAAAACCATACCCCATTTTCATTGTTGCTAACTGCCACTATTTCCACTTGTATGTTCAAAGTTATCCTTGAAATATGAAGCAGAGGAGGCAATGGGAGATTTCTGCTATATTATTGGTCATTCAATTTCAGGTTACCATATAGTGGACTGAGGTGAGAAGCCCATTCGTTAAGCCCGAGTTTGAGGCTATGGCCCATTACTGAGGCGATTGCATTTTTCGGGCTATCGAGGCGATTGTTTTGGCCCAATCCGCAGAGCACCATGTCATGGGTGTGCTAGAACCAATGTAAAACCATTTATTGCGTTTATTACGGTCTCTTACCACACTGTGTGATGATGTACGACTGCATTTGTAGGCTTAAATTTCTAAATGAGACGAACCAGACCTAGCCTTAAATTTTTAGGAGTCGAACCGGCCCAAATGAATAGAACCAGAAAAAAGGTTTGCGGGTTCAATGGTGGTTGCATGACCCCGGTGATCGTACGTCTATTTTAACCAACCAACACTCTAAAAGCATCCATCTGTCAAATCAATTACAGATGGGGCTACACCCTACAGTTTCCCAACTCCTATTTGCACAGTTTTGTCATTGTTATTGAGATGCAACAGAAGCATTTTTTATAGGCCCCTCAATTGAAATAATAAATCCCCAGAGAGATAAAATAAAATGAAAACCTCAAGACTGAGAATAAACAAGAGAATTAGTATACCTTAACAAATCATGTTTGAGATTTTTTGATAAGAAGTTTGGCTGATACCATTTAACTGTTTAAGAGAAGGTGCAACAAGATGCAAATACCAATATCTCTAAAGATTCTATACAAATTATTTACGGCGCGCCCTCGGGGTGCGGGTGCAACCTGACACTATTTGTACAGGACCAATGCTTCCTGCACATTTGTACTAAGCTTCAACAAATACAAATGGCCCTACATGCATGATCATTCATCCATCTGATATGGCTTCCAAGTTTCTGTTCGACCAAAAAAGGTCCATTTAGTATTATTTGTGCAAATTGCTCTATTGATAGGGTAAAACACATCCTGAAACAAGACAAAGGTAAAAGAGGAGAAAAATTATGTACAATGATTTAGCAACCAAAACTCTACACACCCTTTCTCTTGCAGGAAGTTATAAACTCCCACCTAATGGAGAAGACGACTAATTTCTCTGATTCTGCACATCCTTCGTGTTGAAAGTTCTCTTGGAATTCATCCATAATGACGAATCAACCCCTTGAGAGTTCAACCGCCCTGATCAAACAGCTAAATTCAGGCAACGAAAGACCCTAAAAACCCATCTCCATCTAGAGTCGTTGGCCGCCACGAAATTGTTACCAATTTCCTGATGTTGCTTGCTACTATTCTACCCATGTCGCCTCTAGTTCATTTTCAACTTACCCATTGCTAATACTGTCTTCCTTGGAAGCTTTTTTGGCCTCTACAATCATATGAGCAAGCCCATATTTGACCGACAAACTCCATTCCTCTTCTTATGCAAGAAGTTGCTCCCCGTTAACATACATGGAAAAGGATTTTAAACAAGAGGGCTCGTTCGGGTTAGGCATAAGGAACCATATGTTATGCACCCTTAAAGTTGCATAGACCATCTTCTCTCCGTAAGCTTTGCACCACCCTCCAACTTGTACCAAAAGCCGAAGTAAAATTACCGAGAAACATCAATATTAATGATCATACATTACAAAACTAAAATTATTAGTGGCAGCTTTTGGTTGTAAAAAACTGCCGCTATTAACAAAAAAGCTATTAAGACTATTAGTGACAATTTTTTGTGGCTGCCGCTAATAGTCTTATTTTTTTGGGTGATAGCTAGAGCTCTTGGCACCATCCTCCTACAAGAAGACAAAAAAATCATCATGAAGAAATCGTTGGGTAAATATCCTTATCCACAATAAACTTAGACAATAAGTAACATTTTGGGATTCTAAAAGCCAATTAATCTTGATTTAGGAAACGTACAAGATAATATTTGAAGAGAGTAAAAAATACAATAGAGATTCCTGAAATTTATCACTATGGTGAAAAGTACATTACGGTGAAAGCTGAAAATTCAGATGATATAAATAGGACCCATCAAATATGTCATGGGCATTTCGGTGAAATTTTTTTTGTTATAATATCCATACAGGCATATCCCAGATATCCTTCCATGGGGTTCAAACCAATGTTCGATACTTCAAGTAATTAAAATTTTACAGAATTTCCCTTATGTTTCCAAATCCGATTCAACCAGCGGAAATACTAAGGACTAATCAATCTCTTGAGTTACAAGATTCGCACGCGTATCAGTGTATAACACATACATGAGTTTCAACATGCGTGTATGCAAAAAAATGGTTTACATATATGACTGTATTTCATTTTCCAAAAACTGTAACAAGGTTGGTTTGCTTGGATCAGTTTACATATATGAGCACACTAAATATAATTCAAATTTCCAGCTTGCTGTGACACCCCACTAAATATAATTCAAATTTCCAGCTACCAAATGAACGACTAAATGTATGGTAGAAAACTTTTGCTACCAAATGAACGACTAAAACTAAAACCCTTTGCGTAGTTTGGTTTCTTAAACACTATCCTTGTGAGGATGAGGTTAACATTTGACTCTTTTACGTCATATTATCATCATTTTATGAATTATAGAAGTCATTCCAAACACAAAATCTAGACTCCCCAAATAGGACGTATCGAACTCGGTGGAACAAGATAATCCAAACATTTCACGTCAGTGAAGCGGGAAAGGGTATATCGTACATTTCCATCGTACAAGCTGAAAATGGTACGGAGACAAATTATATAATATATCACCCTGACGAATGAGGATAAATAGACACTAAATCTGTATCAGAGATTAGCCGTCTAAAAATTACGGGCGATGTGACTCAACCCAGTCTACGAGCAGCAAGGTGACAGATGCATGTCTGCTAGCATCGTCTGGTCTCGTCATGTCAGATGGAAGTGATTAGGTGCGGGGCTCAAAATCTATACTACTTGAGTTGGCGCATCTACCGCAACACCATATTGTCCTATCGCGTACGTTGAAACTTATATGGAGGCGATTTTCTCAATGGGTCTCTGCAAGGGACATAATTATTATAATGTCAATAAAAGGGATCGGCTGTAAACCCTCATGATCACTATCCATTTCGGATCCTTGAGCATTGCGTGCAGTTTCATTACTATACACTTATACGTTATCATCAGGTGCACTTGTCTCATTTGGCCACCCACATAAAAGAGGTATAAGATAATCTTGTATGAACCAGACATACTCTCCTTTAAAATATTAAAGACATTAATTATAATGTGGATCAATTATGAAGTCTTATGTATATGCATATGAGATGTATAATTTCAATAATAATAAAAAAAATTGAACATAATATGTAAATCATTCTTGCATATGACTAGAAATATATTAATACTCTGTAAGAAGCTAAAACATAACATAAAAATCATCTTGTAGATAATATGACATTCAAAAGAACATAAGAGAGGGTCCCAAAGTCGTGGCCACGAGATGTCAAATTCGTGGTTCGTGGCCGCAAGTTTGCACCCTAAAGTTTGTACAATGCACTCGTAAAATCATTTTCTTAACTTAGTTCCACCTTTTATCCATCCCTATCAAGATGTTGACTTTTAAACTCCGTCCCTCTCAAGACGTTGGGTCTAATGTGTCCTTATTTATTGTTTATTAGACTTCGTCCCTCTCAAGATGTTGGGTTTAATCATTCTTATTATTCAATGTTCGTTAGACTTCGTCTCTCGCAAGACATTGGACCTAATCAAACACAATCATAGCTTAACATTTTCTCGTATTCTTATAGTTCCCATCATTTAAAATCTTATATCATTGTGCGATCTAAAGTATAAAAGAAATATAACATGGTGAACTTTCATAACGTGCTTTAAATCTAACCGTAAACATTCATCATTTATGCGATAACACATATTATTTGAAATAGAAAACATATTTAATTCGGTAATCAAATTCTAAAGGAAGACATGATTTCTCCATACTCAATCGATCGTAAAACGTATCTTCGAGTCCCAATCAGTTTCCCTCACCAAGATGACGAATCTTGACGGATGAGAAAATCACTTGAAAACTCGATGCCGATGGTCTTACCAATCTTTTAAAAAGAAAAGCTCTAGAAAAGTAGATCTAAAATTTCTTCTCTTAAAGTAGAAACCCTGTTTTCGCCCCCTAGTTCGGAGTATACAAAGTGTTCGATCAACCATTGACTGTGTCCTCGATTTCTGGAAAAGCCAACATTTTCTCAGAGTCCCAAAAACCTTTAGTTTTGAGAATTATACGCTGGAATCTCAGCGTATAATTGATTATACGCCGGACTCCTAGCGTATAATTGGACTCGACCTAGTTCCGGTTTTGTCGCGAATTATCTGCTTGGATCCAAGTGTATAATCGATTACACGCAAGAATAATTGCGTATAATCGCCGTTGCGGCGTACTGGACTGTCACTCATAATCATGGAACTCCCCTGGATTATACGCTGGAATTCTAGTGTATAATTTAATTACACGCTAGACTCCCAACGTATAATCAGTCCACTTTGGATTGGGCTTCTCTCTCTCTCAATCGCTCCGACTTCCGGATTAACCTTCCAGACCGATTCGGTCATTCGGTCACTTGACCGATTCAATTGGTGTTTGGCCCAAATTATACGCTGGAACCACATCGTATAATTCATTATACGCTAGACTCCCAACGTATATTTCAGATTATACCCCGGACTTCCAGCGTAGAATTTTCGATTATATGCTGGACTCCCAACATATAATTAGTCGAGTACTATAAATAGAGCCCTTGCCTTCCCATTCCAAATACACAATTTTGCTTATTTCTTTGGAAAACTCGAGGTTAGCTATGAGATTTCGAAATAGAGAAGAGTTGCACTCTAGGTATCCGACTCTTAGAACTGCGACTCTCCTCTAGAAGCCTCGTTGAGTAGTCATGCACGGTGGGGCTTGCCCACTTGCTTCGATTCTCGAGTTAGTACGAAGGGAAGAGAAAAACTAGCCTTAGATCCAACCCCTAGGAAACCCTTGCCAAAATTCTTAACCTGGCAATTAGGTCCACAACCCTCTCCATATTTTCAAAATTACCCTAATCTCAAACTGAATTGCCCAAGGGAGCCAATGGAGGGTACCCGGGAACGTGGTCAATCCTTCCACGCATAACGGGCCAACACTTCCTTTTAGATTAAACCCATTTAGGATTAGGAAACCCAAATTAGTTAAAACCCTAGAGACCCTTAGCTGCTAAAACCGGCAAACCGG
Organism: Chloranthus sessilifolius; assembly: GCA_021018995.1. Taxonomy (NCBI): domain Eukaryota; kingdom Viridiplantae; phylum Streptophyta; class Magnoliopsida; order Chloranthales; family Chloranthaceae; genus Chloranthus; species Chloranthus sessilifolius. The sequence goes on from CM037587.1 coordinate 8,001,801, forward strand.
TGATTAGCATAGAAATCCAACCCAAATCTCGCACCCTATCCTTGCGATCAATGACGCTCTACAATGTCGATAAATCTGTAGATGACGATCATGATAGGTACATCTAGATTTGACAGCAACTAATAATTTTCTACAGGTGCATTTAAAAATTCCTCCCCTTTATTGTTGTCATCTTACTTTTCCGCCCACCTTTGTAAACACAATTCTCTTGTGACCGATTTGGAATCATTTTTCGAGATCCGATAAAAAACGAGTACCAACACGACTCTAATGACATTATGATTTATGTGTTCTCCGTAATGCTCTTTTTAACTCTCACTTATTAGGGAAATATATAGTGTTAAGGTAGAGCACCATAAAATGATGTTTAAGCTTTTAAATCACAGTCCAAAATAAATGTTCAAAAAGCGACCTACCAAGGTTTAAACCTCTGACCTCTTATCCCTAACTTAACCCTCTAACCAATAGGCTACCACATAACTTGTGTCAATTAATTGCAAAAATAAATATAAGAGTTTGAAAGAAAAACTGATATTTTTAATTAAAACTTTTGAAAATTCTAAGCATACATATATATATATATATATATATATATATATATATATATATATATATATATATATATATATACTATTAGGCATATACATTGTAATAAGGTGTATCAATGCAATAAAATTTGGATCACCACAGGTACACGAATAAAATGACTCTAGAAATATACAAAAAGAATGGTAAATTTTGAGGAAAAACGGGGGAAATTTTGAAAGATAAAAAATATTAATGACTGATATATATATATATATATATATATATATATATATATATATATATATATATATATATATATATATATATAATGACCTAATATGGATTTTAAATCGAAAAAAAATTGGGGAATTATTTTTTTTCCAAAAAAACGGGGTTTTTTTTTTTTAAGTATTATTATTACTATATATAGATTTGGGAAATTTACCGGATTGACTCTGTCAGAAACACCTTTTCCGTCAAAGACCCTATATTTTCACCTTTACCCAAAACGACCAGCTTTTAGCCGAGCCATTTTCAACTAGCACAAAAAGTCAGAAATACCCCTTCTTACACTTTTTTTCGTTCTACATAGTTTAAAATTTTAAAAATTTACACTTTTCTATATTTACGCGATGTGAAACGAGGTCTATGCCGTCTGATTTGAAGGCTACAATATAAAATCGATGGTGCCAAAGACACGAAAAAAGGCGATATCACCTCTTAATTCTTTTTAAAAAAAAAAAACAGTCAACGTCAACTCTTTAAACAGTCGATGGCGACTCTTAAAGTAGTTGGTACCGACTACTTAAAGAGGCGACATCGACTGTTTAGACAGTCGCCATCGATTGTTAAAAAAAAAAAAAAAAAAAACTGTAAAATAAAAATAAAAATGGGGACTATTTGGACAATCGCCATCGACTTTCTAAGCAATCGATAGTGACTGTTTAAACAATCGATGTCGCCTCTTTAAGCAGTCGGTACCGACTATTTTAAGAGTCACCATCGACTGATTAAAGAGTTGTCATCGACTGTTTAAATTTTTATTTTTATTTTTAAGTGGCGATATCACCTTTTTTCGTGTCTATCTTTGGCACCGTCGATTTTATATTGGGGCCTTCAAATCAGACGGCATAGATCCCGTCTCACATCGCGTAAATATAGAAAAGTGCAAATATTTAAAATTTTAAACTATGTAGAACGAAAAAAAGTAGGGGTATTTCTGACTTTTTGTGCTAGCTGGAAATAGCTCAGCTTGGAGCTGGTCGGCTTGGTTAAAGGTGAAAATATAGGGTCTCTGACGGAAAAGGTGTATCTGACAAGTCGGTCCGGTAAAATTCCCTTTTTTATAGATTTTCTTTTGATATTATTGTCATTATTTTTTAGGGAAATTTACCAGACCGACCCTGTCAGATACACCTTTTCCGTCAAAGACCCTATATTTTCACCTTTAACCAAACCAACTAGCTCCAAGCCGAGCCAATTCCAGCTAGCACAAAAAGTCAGAAATACCCCTTCTTACACTTTTTTTCGCTCTACATAGTTTAAAATTTTAAATATTTGTACTTGTTTATATTTATGCGATGTGAAACGGGATTTATGCCGTCTGATTTGAATGTCCCAATATAAAATCGATGGTGCCAAAGACAGACATGAAAAAAGGCGATATCGCCACTTTAAATATATATATATATATATATATATATATATATTTAAATAGCCAATGACGACTCTTTAATCAGTCGATGGCGACTCTCAAAACATTCGGTACCGACTACTTAAAGAAGCGACATCAATTGTTTAAACAGTCGCTATCGATTGTAAAAATAAATTTTAACAGTCAATGGCGACTGTCTAGATAGTCGCCATCGTCTGTTCAAAAAATATATTTTATTTTTATTTTTTTACAGTTGATGGCGACTGTCTAAGCAGTCGATAGCAACTGTTTAAACAGTCGATATCGCCTCTTGAAACAGTCGGTACCGATTGTTTTAAGAGTCGCCATTGACTGTTAAAAAAATCGTTATCGACTGTTTAAAAATTATTATTATTATTATTATTATTATTTTAGAGAGACGATATCTCCTTTTTTTTGTGTTTATCTTTGGTACCATCGATTTTATATTGTGGACTTCAAATCAGACGGCATAGATCCCGTTTAACATCGCATAAATATAGAAAAGTGCAAATATTTAAAATTTAAATTATGTAGAATGAAAAAAAAGTGTAAGAAGGGGTATTTATGACTTTTTGTGCTAGCTGAAAATGACTCGGCTAAAAGCTGGTCAGTTTGGGTAAAGGTGAAAATATAGGGTCTCTGATAGAAAAGGTGTATCTGATAGGGTCGATCCGATAAATTTCCCATTTTAAAAATATTAACATTACTAAATATAGATTTATAATTCATATCTTATGTTGGGTCACGCTGATTACCTTCGTTGGTTTGGCTCTTTTGAATATTGACAACAGAGATAAAGAGCGAAGATCAAATTTTTTTAATTCCCAATTTGATTTTTGGAAGTACTATTTTCGACATAATTCAAGTCTCTTTAATCTTTACTTCAATTGGGAATTAAAAAAATGATTCCATAACCAATTTATAGTTTCTATTGCGTTAACGGCTCATGATCAAGGTATCAAAATTGGTATCGGTCTTGGGTACTGATTTGTTCGAGGCTGATACGACTCGGCTGATTCGTATCGGCCTATTTTTATTTAAAAAAAGAAAAGAAAAAAAGTGAACGTCTTGATCAAAATCGAGACGTATCGGCCGATACCCGATACAATATCGAATACGAGATACGGACACGTATAAGACCGACACGTATCGGTTTGGCCGAAAACTGATACGTATCGGTATTGAGCGATTTTTGATACCTTACTCATGATTTATCATTCCATTAAATGCGATGGTTTACTTAGATTGGGTTGTTTGCAGAGCTACACTTCAATGCACATGTAATAGTTGTTTTTAGTGTTTGTTGTTTGAATTTCCACATTTTTTGTTTAAATTTTCGTGTCGTGTGTAATTTGTTGACACATTAAAACTCCCCATAATTCATTCTTCATTTCATCTTTTTCTGTAGACCAAACACCCCCAAAATCATCACTCTTTTGCCCTTAAAACTGTCAACCTTTAACTAGGGCTGACTCAGTATGTGTCCCTTGTCTGCCTTTTCTGAGACCAAGTTAACATTGATGTGGCCTATAAAGATTAGGGTTAGGTACAAGATTAGGGTTAGGGTTTGGAAGAGGAAGAAAAGAAAAGGAAGAGACTAAAAGATACATAGAGAAACCTGGGTTGTAAGACACGCCCTACTGATACTAGTGACAATCCAACAAGGTTCGTGCTGATTCAACCTGATTTCCAGTTGAACTAGCCATTTAGGCCCCCATAAGGGCCTGATTGGCTTAGGATGTCTAGGTCCAATCCTGTGACGACCCTGACTCACATGCCAATAATATTGTCTGATTCTGGGCTTAGGTCCTCGCCCCAATTTTGTTCCTTGCATGTGCGTTACATTTGCGGTTTCGACCCAAAACGCCTCGTGCTTTGGACATTTCCCTATTCGATGTGAGATTATAATAAATCCCGACCCTTTTAATTAATCAGGTCCATCCGATACTCCCAGTAATTAACAGGCTATCCATCTCCGCCTGAATTGGGCCATTGACATCCATATGCTATGAGAGCCCCCAAAAATGGTTTTTGTAGAGAGAATTTTGAACCTTTTCATGATGATGATAATCACCATCATCATCATTCTCATGGTCTTGCCCCGTTGCCCATCCTTTTTGGATCAACTTTAAAAACCCTATTTCTAGGTCCATTTTTTGTTTGAGGCTAAATTTTTTGTCAATAAGTAATCTCTCATGTCACTTCTCACTATTTTCTACGTGATCTTTATTGGTCTTTCATAACAACTTTCATGCACTCACACCACTTCAATCCTTAGAGTCTAGCAATTTTCCGAAGAACATAGGAAAATTTATAAGGGTTGTTGGATTTATGATGAACATGCTCAAACATCTCAAATGATATTTTTTATTTTTGGGCACTTTAGAAAATAATGCCTCAAAAACAAACTTTTTAGCAAAAAAGACCTGACTTCAAATGTTTTAGAAAAACAGTTCTTTCATGGATTTTGGAGCTTCAGAAAACCGTGAAAGCATTATTTTTATAAATTTTTTTTAAAAGTGTTTTCACGATTTTCTGAAGTTCCAAAATCCATGAAAGCACTGTTTTTCTAAGACATTTGAGGTCGGGCCTTTTTTGCTAAAAAGCTTATTTTTGAGGCATGTTTCTCTAATTATCCCTTTATTTTTCTCTTCTATTTTGGCAATCCCGAAATATCCACTTCTCATTGCTAATTTATCTTATCTTGTTACTTCACACATTCACTCGCAGGATAACCTCTTGTCGGGGCAGCTTTCTATATATATATATATATATATATATATATATATATATATATATATATCTATCTATCTATCTATCTAGGAACCCTTCTATTTTGCATTATGATCTGGATGCTTGCGACATGGCCAACTGTTTGAAGTTCTACGTTGCTCTTTTCACATTTTAACACCTATCTTATGGGTTTTGTACTTCTTTCATAAAATTATTATAGATTATTTTATTTTATTTTATTTTTATCGATAAAAGAAGAAGTTTCACCTGATTAACTGGGATGTATGTGATTTTAGTAAAGAGGATGGAGGTTTGGACATTCGGAGACTGGAAGATATAAATATGGCTCTGCTTGGTAAATGGTTGTGGATTGGTATAGAGAAGGAGAAAAATAATTTGTGGTGGCAGATCATTACCAGTAAACATGGTATAGTAGGGAACGGATGGGAGATCTGGAATAGGATTGAAGGGGGTGAGGATGGTGGAGAGGTGTATTCTCAGTTCTTCCAATGTTCAGAAAGTGTTTTTAGTTTCAGTTGGGGCAAAGGTGATAGAGCCATATTCTGGAACGATAATTGGCTAGGGGATCCAAATTTATGCGATGAGTTTGCTGATCTGTTTTCTATTTTGACTTATGAGAATGTGTTGCTTTCTGGTGTGTTTGAAACAGTTGGAGAAGAGGAAGGTATCAATTATCAAACTCGGTATCTGTATCGGGTATTGGTCAATACAGATATGATATTGCCAATACCGTACCGGCCAATATATAAATTTTTTTTGAAAGAAAAAAAATAGAAAAGAGTAATTGTATCAGCTGATACCGAGACAGTATCATGGGGAAGAGAGGGTTCGGAAAGTCAAGCGGTTGTGGGGAATGAAATTTTCTCTGAAATTAAGATTCTTCAGATGGAATGTGGCGTGAGGGAGAAAGGTCTGCTCTAATACTATAATAGAAATTTTAACCGGTCTAACTCAACCTCACAAAATCGATTTGTAAGGTGAGATTTGCTCAAGATATAAAGAGCCCACAAAGGACCAGCCCACAGCCGATGTGGGACAAATCCAACAGGGCTCCCTTGTAATCTTGGGTGAAGCCCTTTGCCTTTGGGATTCTTTTTGTTGTACTTTTTTATTGCTTTTTTAATGAATACCTTACCTATCCGAAAGGAGAAAGTCAGTCTGCGGAACAAGGTATCAACTTAGGTATTGGTCCATGGAGGACCGATACGTATCAAGATCGTCTGAATGTCTGATAGGCCGATATTGTGTTTTTTTGTTAAAATTTTTTTTTAAAAAAAATCTGAAACATTTTAAAGAAACTGGTAGATTTTAAAATCTGAAACTGTTAGGTTTTTTTTTTTAAGAAATGAAATATTTAAAATAAAAAATAACAAAGATTGAAAGGTCTCGGCCGATACCTAATACGTATCGACCGATAGGGTGCAGTATTGGCCGATACTGATACCTGATACCACTAGATACTTGTATCGGGGTGGTATTGGTATTGGCCGATACCGGTACCTGATACCACCAAATACTTATATCGGGGTGGTATCAGTATCGGTTTATTGAGAAATCGATACGTAATGATATAGGCCGATAGTTGATACCTTGCTAAGGAGTTTTGCCTATTAGTAAAAATTATTCTTTTCAATATTAAACAGATTATTGAATGAGATGGATGACATCAGATTCGCAAATTGGATGTGCTGTCAGTAACTAGGTAGGCGTGAATAGAGTTACCCTATGTGGTTTTCCTCATTAGGCATGTCACTGAAACGCAGGTGGTTGGGGTTCTACAGCTAGCTGAATGCACCTGCTTAACCATCGAAGAGACTAAGTAATTGAGAACGCCAGACTGCTTAAAAATCTAATGAGGTACATCATCTTCATCATCATGGCCTTATCCCCTCGATTTGGGGTTGGCTTTGCGAGTTCTATTTCTCCACTCCTTATTATAGGGCACCTTTATTAACACCCACAGAATCTTGGAGGGCACCTTCGCCAAAAATCATTGACTGCTTTGACTTAGACGATGGAAATCATTTTTTTACCTTAATCTTCCACACAAGTGATTTTGAAATCATGGGCGTACCATCACATAGTCCGTTAATTTTTTATTCCACAAGCCGCACTGAGCACATCCCCAAAAAGTGATCTGAAAATGAGTGATCTACACCACAAGATTGTTTTTATTACTTTTTAGGGATGGATGCCACGTTGAATAAAAAACTAACCATCTGATGGTATGCCAGTAATCTCAAGATCCCTTGTGTGAAAAATAATCTCCTTCGTTTAATTCAAAGCAATCAATAGTTTTTGGCGTAAGTGCCCACCAAGATTCGGTGGGTGCCATTATCCGACCTCAAAGACGTTACCTTGATACATTGCCATTATAAGGCCTCATAATCATGAACTATATGGTTGAAATCCTATAAAAGGAAATTAAGAAACAAATCTTGAGCAAGAGAATTGGAGAGAGTTCTTGGATAATTCTCTTGTATTTCTAATGAACAACATTTATTGGTAATAGTGCTTTTTGGGTAGATCGATACCATTGATCTAAAAATCTCCATTTTATTCCTTCTACTTTTAGAGAACTCATCTAGCACCATTGATCACTGGTGAGATCTAGACACAAATTTACAACACAAGTTCTATTGTTAGTAATCGTAACGTTGTAATCACGATTTGAAGATGTTGTCTTTGAAACATGTCGTTTTTACGTTCGATCAGATATTCTTCAGACCGCTTCTCCAAATCGGGCCGTTGGATCGTTGAGTATCACCACCCATCAACATTACAAATAATGGGGTGTGAAATTCTCACACAAAATTCCAGTTTAAGTTGAATGTTTCAATTTGTCCATGAATTTTTAGAGTCGGGGTCTTATCATGACAGTTGAGACAAGCGTGAGGAAATGAAAGCCAATTCATTCCTAGGATGGCATCGAAATCTCGCATATTCAATAAAAAGAGATCAGCCTCTAAGGCATAATCCTTGATATCTAGGGAACACGATGGATATAGCATTCGGATTTTGACTTGTTCACTAGTAGGGGAGATCACATACTAATTTTCAGAAAGTTTCATAGGTTCTACCAATATCTTACTAGCAAAAGATGGTGATATAAAGGAATGTGATGATCCAGGGTCTATCAAAACTTGGGCTAACTGGTGGGAAACAAACATCGCCCCTCTGATGATGATAGGGGATGCTTTCGCTTCTTCTTTGGTCAGAGCGTAGACTCAACCTTGGGTCATCGGTTTCTTCCCGTCAACTTTCTCTTGCTTCACTTGGCGAGTCGGGTAGTATCTCATTAGGTGCCCTTTCTGTTCACAACTGAAGCACACTCCTAGGCAGGGACGGAGCCAAGGGGGGGCTAACAGGGGCCACGGCCACCCCCAGTTATTTAGTTTTTTTTTCTCTCTTTAATCTATCTTACCTATTTGTTAGGCGTTAAAATGATTGGCCCCGTCTAAATAAATACACATCTGATCTCTCTCTCTCCTATTTTTTAGACGTCTCCTCTCTCTCTCCTATCTTTTAAGTGTCTCAACCAAAATGTTACTTCAGTCTCTCCTATTTTTTAGGAGCAATAGTTCAACCAGCCGCCTAAAACTTCTCTTCTTAAATTATATCCTAAGACACATCTCTCTCTTTCTCTCTGACACATGATTAGGCCATCGAAATCATAAAAAATAAAAGATCATGTGGATTCCTGTAAATTTATTAAATTTATAAATCCAAATTCGTCATTTTCCTACTATTTTATCTAAATAGACCTTAAAAGTTAAAAATGAGGCTTAGCCCAGTTAATATGGCTCCCAGCTATGACAGATTGGCCCTAATGCCTATTGATAGGTGCACGAATATATATAAACAAAAGATTTATTTTTTTAAAAAAATTTGTTAACAACAAATGAATGCTATTTTCATTTTTTATAATATTATACATTTCTTGTTCATACTTCGGCCCCCTCCCATGAAAGTTTCTGGCTCCGTCCTTGCTCCTAGGGCCAGATAGCAAGTCATTGAGGTATGACCGGCCTTTCCGCATCGCTGACAGGGTTCCACTTAGCTTCTCAACAGGGGTTACTTCCTCAACCTTCCTCTTCTTATCCTTGAATTTCTCTCCCTTCCTCACCTGTGGGTTTGGTCGAGAGTTTCCAATCGGGGTCTTTCGGTTGCTTTTGTTCCTCTGATCACAACTTGCAATGAACTCTTCATTTTCGGCCTCAATGAGAAAGACCTTCTCGAGTACTACAGCATAGGTGTCTAAATGATAAGGAGACACGAAGTGGCGAATGTCGGGCTTCAATCCCCTTTCAAACCTCCTTGCTTTCCACTCTTCATCTTGCACTAGTCAAGTCGCATATCGAGCGAGCTGGTTGAAGTGGACGTTGTACCTTTTTACGTCTAGAGCACCTTGCTCTAATTCCAAGAATTTGGTTTCTTTCTTCAGTCGTTGTGCTTTGGTGAAGTATGCTTGATGAAAGAAACTTACGAATCGTTGCCACAGTATGGGGAATTCGTCTTCTGTGATTCCTTCCTAATTTTATTATTGCCCTCAAGTTTCTGGCCTCTCTTTCGAAAAGAAAGGTTGCCAGTTCTATCCATTCGGTCTCGGGACATTTGAGAGCCGTCAGGAGTCTCTCGACTCTCTTTAACCAACTGTCTGCTGCCATGAGCTCGCAGGTTCCCATAAATGCTAGTCGTTTATCTGCTGGAATTGTTCTATCATCGAACGTCCTCGATCCTGATGTGCGGCCATTCACTCAATGTGCCGATACAATCTGGCCCACAGTTCAGGTCCAGGAGCTCCTTCAGAATTACGATCCAGGGCCGACGATTCCAGAAGGGGTTGCCTGATTCTCCTAGTGTTTACCGTCCTAAGGGATAAATGGAACACATAAGGTTTCTCCTTGGCAGACTTATCAATAGAATCTCAACCTATCATTACTAAAGCTTGTTTTTCTTATATATGAGCAATCTACAAAAGTATTTTAATTTCTACTTATTTAGGTTGAAGGTGTTTCACACAACAATCAATCAAGAGGGGTTTTCTTATATTGTTCAATTTAATTCAAGTTGTCACTCCTCTTAGTAGAGGTAGTACTTCATCAGGTCTTTTCAATTTCCAGAGAGAAGTCCATTAGCCGAACTTCCAGTCATTGCCTTCAGCTAGGGACGTTGATCAGTCCTATCATCAAGACTCTCTAAGGAATACACTTTCTAAGTGAATACACTATCTAAGTTTATATGACATGGTCATCCGAATAGTGTCATATGTAGTTTTCCAAAATTTTGGACAACACTCTTTGTTTCGAAAAACATTTTTTTTTTCAAAAGCATGTTTGTAGCATAAAAGAAAATTTTAAAACTTTTAGATCTAATACCAACACCTGTGTGTCACGCCCTTAGCCCCTTGCCTCACCCGTTCGGACAACTCTCGCGCCCTTCACGTTCCGATCCACGAGTTGGGTCGGCACAACATACATCGATATTTTAAGTTTGATTTTCGATTAAATCATTTGTTATTTATTTTTTGAAAGAATTTAAGATGTGCGGAAGCGCTTTGCGAAAGCTTTTCATTTTCCTTTCCCATTTTCGTTAACCTAATTGAGCTATTTCGGTTTTCAGAATTCAAATATTAAAATCCTACTTATTGCAGAATTATAAGTAGCACTATGAAATTTAGAGTCAAAAGTTTAACTTTTTTTAAAGACAAATATTTACAATCAGTTCAAATACAAAAGTACATGCGTGATTTCAAAAGTGTTATACAAGAGTCCAAAAGAAAAGATCCAATAAATACGTGAACTAATCACATGTGTGTAGGTGTTAGTAGCTCTATAGACAAAATGACCTCAAACTATCAGCTTAGTGATTGCTCCTGGATCTTTCCTCGTCTTGCTTCTCTAGCTCTGATCTGGTGGTTGTTGGCTAGCCTCTGAAAATTTTGAGTTATAAAACGATTGTAAGCGGTGAAGCTAAGTAAAGTTTTAGTTATTTTAAATTATGATTTTCAGTACAGTTTAATGTAGCTAAGCTTACAGTTCATATGCTCAAGAAGGGTTCACATTGTGATATCATGCAAAGTGAACTTTACAACACATCGTAACATCAACAGAATAATAAAGACAATCGATGTTAAACAAGAAGATTATGATACTAATGTACCACCATGACATGCATGCAATTACCATTTATGCAGGAAATATTACCTTTGCTACCAATATTATGAGAGAAAACATCATGCTATAACATATCAAATTAGCAAGAAATGTAAAACGATTATATTTATGAGGTTTACAAGGTTTACTGATCAAATTATTGGTTTATTGGTTATCGATTCGCTAGTTTATTAAGTGCATGTATCATCCAATTATCTATTGGTTTATTCATTAACCTAAGAATTATTTATTAAATGTCTTTTAATTAATTCGGTGTGATACTAAATATTAACCATGGTTCGATATCAATATTCAATTGCTAATGTCGCATAAAACAGAGGCTGACACTCTCCACCATTTAGTCAATCAAGACAAGGATCAATGACCTTGATGGTCTAACAAGACCCAATCCTTAGTTGATATTTCAAAACTCATTTGAATTCGAGGTGATCATAACAACCCTGTTCACAAGAACAACGATCAACTATACGAGGTTCAATAATCAATACAGTATCATCTTTTCACTTTCAAATTTTAAAATTCCATATCAATATTTGATATTCGGTATTCAATATTTAGTATTCAATCCGATAACTTTTGGTAACTATATTCGAATTCAATGTTCAATCATCAATGTTAATTCAAGAAATTTCATTATCCTTATTCAATTTATCCCTCATTTGGGCTCGATATTCAAACAGATTTTTATTTCTTCATACTTCATTTTAAGATTTCAACAATCAATTTAGATCATTATTCGATATCAATGATGTGACTTTATCTCTTTGAGCTCGCCAATCATTTTTCAATATATTTTTCACTGCTCAATAACATTTCCTAATGTTTCATATCATTCAATTCTTTCAATCATCAGTCATTTTTATCAATCAATATTCATTTATCTATATCAATCAATCAATTTCTGTCTATGTCGATAATATATTATCAATCAAGCATTGTCTACCAATTTCAATCAATTGTCGATCAAACTCAATCCTTAGAGAGGATTGGCATAGGATCAGCCGTCACCATGTTTAGTGCTGCTTTAGTTTAGAGTCCTTATCGGACTTATTTTTATTGTCATTCGTAAGAAGAGAACATCTATTCCTATTACGAGTTACTTTTAAAGCCACCTGGGTGCTTGTTCTCAGTTATCCTAAAGTGATTTCAGATTGTTCTAGCACTTTCAAGCAGTTTTAGCTAAACTAAACTAACACCTGAGTCGGGTCAAACTTTGACTTAGACTTTTATCGGTATGTTAGTTGGACACTTCCAACTAACTTTAACCATTTGGGAAATAGTCACGAGGTTCATCATGGATATCCCCTCTTATGATTGTACTAACTCGTTTTCAAACTCCTACTCAAGTATCAGGTCACTTTCCCAGTTTCACTATATTTTTTAAAGATTCGACGAAGTGCTCGTACGAAAATTATAATTTCAGGCGAGGACCTCGGGACCATACCTTATAAATGAAGGGTCTTGAAATTAGTAACTTGGGTTTAGGACCCAACAGGCTAATCCTCCAAAAAGGGGGTCCATTTATTTATTAATGGCCTTTGCTAAGCATGAGGGTGCTAGCAGTGTAGTCCATGTTAGGTATTGGGTCCGGCCATGGGGCTCCGCACTATCTAAGTTGACAACTTAGAGATCCTTGGGTCATTCCTTAGGTCTTTTGGGCCTTCACTAAGTCTAAATCTAAGTATATGGGCTTTTTTCAAGTTCGGGCCTGCGAACAGGTGTACACAATATTTTGAGGGGGCTATTATCAATATTTCAAAAGAAGTTTGGGGCTGGACCAAAACTTTGATATTTTTGTTTTGGGTTCAAAATTACCGGCCCATGGGCCGGGCATTGGGTCATTTAACTTAGTAGATTTTAGTATTCGGGTTTTTGGGACTTCAAAAGGTCCATTCTTTTACTTGGTTGACCAAGTCAACTCTATCAGGGCTCCACAATGCATCAATAGTAGTCACTGTGATCTGGCATTGCTTTAGGTCATTACAGGTTTTCAAGAAAAGTCAAAATTTTAACCATATCCCTTAATTTACATATTTTTCCTAAGTGTACCGGACACTTTACGGTAAAATAGCCGCCATTTTCGACACCGATCAAATTTTCGAGTCCTTCTAAAACTGGGTAATAGAGTACTAACAACCTCATCTTTCCCAAGTGGTGGCACTCAAAAATCTGACCAGAGCTGATCATTGCTGTCATATTACATACGTATGTTTCTCTTAACAGATCATTAGACCAAATTCAATGGTATCTGATGTCAGGTCTGTATTTTTTAGTACTGATATCGAAATTGCACACGTAATATCTTGTTGGCAAGCTTAATTAGCGGTTATCTACATTTTCTATATATATTTAGGAGGTCAAAAGTCTATGTATCACGATGAAATCAGGTCCATCTGATCAGGGGTCAATCATAGTCATTAGCTGTGGGCCTTTTGACATAGTTTTGTGTGCCGATCTTCCGAATTTTCTAGCCATTAAGGTAGGTGTCGTTTTCTCACGAAATTTCACACAAGGCTGCGGCACAAGTCAAACTTTTACCCAAAATTTTCATGGTTTTATTGAGGAAGGTTTTGCACATGAAATCATAGCCTTTTTGAGGCCCAGATTTTTTGTGCAAACAGTATAAAAAATAAGACTATTAGCAGCAGCCAAAACTGCCACTATTAACAAAAAAACTGTCACTAATATCCTCATCGCTAATAGTCTTAATAGCCTTTAACAAAAAAACTGCCACTATTGACTGTCGCTTATAGTCTTATTTTTTGTAATTTGCTGCCATCTAATCCGAATTCTGTGTAGGTCAAACTACATGAAACTAAAGTCTAATTTTTGTGTGGGATATTGGGAACCCATTTGTTTACTTAATTTTTATGGATTTTTTCCTTCTTCAAAACCTATGATTTCACACTCATCTCACTGAATATTCTGTTTTAGGCTTTAAGGCCTTTAAACTTAGCCATTGATGGGGACCTCTTAGTGGCCCATCATACGTTACATAATTTTTTTATCTTGACCTGCGCACATTCCAGATCAATCACAGATTAGTCAAAAGTCTCTTTTTTCTCTATTCTTTAGATCAAACGTCACGAATTGCAGCCACAACTATTCTAATCGCAGAAATCACATTTTTAAATTCTGCATCGATCAAATTTGATCTAGCCTTTAAGGGCCGTCCGATCAAACCAGAATTCTGACTCATTTTATTTCAAAGGCTAGTATTCCAGAAAATCAATTTTTTCAAAAAGTCATTTTTGTTTGTGACTATGGGATCATCAATCCTATATGTCAAAATATCAAAATTTCCCTTCTAATCTAGAATTCATCAATTTCATGGATTATTAGATTTTCAATAAACCACCGTTGATTTCCCATGATCAAACAATGATCACGAGTTTCCAAGTTCTGGAAACTTATCAAATTTTCAAATCAATCAAGACCATTCAATTAAACATCTATCTTTTCATTGATGTTTCACAAATAAGCGAAGTGTAGTCTGGCATCCTACACTATCATTTCCTACACATGCATCTAATACCATCAATTTCTCATGATCAAATAAAATTATGGAATCTAAATCAACTAATCATCCATCACAGTCATTCAATGTTAGCATTTTCTATCATACTTCATCAAGCAAGCAAGGTATAGTCTATACTATTCTATGTTCATCAATTCTAACACATGCATCTAGTACCATCAATTTTCTATGATCAAAACAGTGATAAAAAATAATAAAATTCTGTTATCTAAATCAAATAATCATCCATCAAAACCATCAATGTTAGTATTTTCTATCATATATACTTTATCAAGCAAGCAAGGTGTAGTCTATACTATCCTATGCTCATCCATGTTCTAACACATTCATCTAGTACCATCAATTTTCTATGATCAAAATAGTGATCGAATAAATTCAAAATCTGAAATTCTAGTATGTATTTCATCAATTAAAACCATTCAAATTCATGCACATGTTCTAAAATTTTCAAATAAAAGAATTTAATCATTTGTTTTCAAAAGCCTAATCTATGAAAATCGGCTAAGGCAAATCGGATTAATCTTAAACCATACGATTTTTCCATCAAAATCAAACATAAATCAATCTTTTATCAAGCTTCTGAAATCACATGGTCCTTGAAGAGATGATCAATGGAGGAGTAGTCATGCTAAGCCACTAAAGGCACATGTACTCAACTCAAACTCCTATTGCACCATCACCTTCACAAGAGGGATCTAGGACCACTTGGTCTTCATCATGGATGATGAGAGGGTGGTGTGTGATCACTTTAATCCCACACACCACTATATCATTCCAGATGTCCATATCATCAAAGATCAAAACCGAAAATCACATAAAAATTCTTCAAAAATCAACTTTTCTAACTTTTTGTGAAGAATCCTAGGCTAGCATTGGACATAGTCCAAGCCTTGCCTATTTGGACCATTGGATGGCTATGCATGATCATGGAGATCACATGCAAGGTCATCCTAACTTCACTTCTATCTCATTTCACATATTCACTTCAAAAAACTTCAAGAAAATTCAAGAAAAACCTTCAAAACTCAAGCTAATCCTACACTATTTTGTACTAAAAATTCAAAACTAGCAATAACCAAGACATTACCTTAACACCTTCTTTGCTTGCTGGTTTGTACAAGTGTCAATGGTGCGAAGGGCTGGGATGGAACTAAGTTTGAGCTATCTTGTTCTAGAAGAAGAGGGGGTGCAATAGTGGTGTTGGATTGAAGTTTATGGCTAGATGAAGAGAACTAAAGCTTGGGAGGAGGGAGCTCTAATGGTGATGGAGAGAGGAAGAAGATGAAGATGGAATGAGAGGGAGGGGTTATGGAATTCAAAATTTGCAAGGGGCTTGGGCTTTAGGCTCAACCATTGGGGACAAGCTTGTCATGTGGCAAGCTTGGTGTTCCCAAGCTTCTTTCTCTCTTTCTCCTCTCTCCTCTCTCCTCTCTTTATCACATGCGCATGGTGGAGTGGGTCCCACATGGGATCACTCTCCATCCTCCATTTAGTCTCCATCTTGGCTTTTCTCTTCTTAGGAGTCCTCATATCATGTGAATGACCACTTTTCTAGAAATCTTGTGGTGCATGGCCCCTAACCCAATCTTACACCTTAGATGTCCATAATGCGAAATTTATGGTCTTAGATGGAGTCCAATTTGGTCAAATAGATCAAGGACTTGGATTTGCTAGAGAAATGTGAAATTCCTAATTTTTAATTTAGAAATTAGAGAAATTATATCTAAATGCCCTTGGAGTTCTCTTTTATTTACCTTAAATGTCATTGTTCCATATAAGGCACATATATTTAACTCAAGGTGTTTGTTCTTTTTGCTCCCTTAAATTAATGAGTCCAAGTTTAACTTGCTTTATTGATCACCATCATGATAATCATCAAGATCCATATCATTGATGATGATCTCCACATCATCACTTTGGCTCAGCCTCAATTCGGGCAATTTCTCAAGTCAGGATCAATCACCAATTAGTTCGGGTTCTCATATGTGGTTCAAGATGTTGGGTGTGTGGCTGATTTAATTACTACCACACTCATTTAATTTATTAGGGTGTTCTATAGGTGCCATTAGGAATAACATTTTCCCATCATAATACTGGTGGGTGCTTAACATTTTTTGATGGACCTGGCCTCAGACTATCACCTAGTGCAGTCAGGTCTTAGTCAACTTGTCTCTCAATGATAAAATCCTCTTCAAAGATTGTATTATGACCATTAGAGGATGGGCGGCGGTGCACGGTCAAATCTCTACCCCAAGTTTCAGCTTTAGAAGCTTCGATGCCGATCAACTCATTTATTTTATCATTCCTTTGTATTAGGGATTTCGGGTGTATGGGGTCCATGGAGTGTTGTCTAGTTTCTTGTTTATTTTTCCATCGGTTTTTTTTCCGTACATTTCGGTTTTCTCCTCATGGAGGTTTTCTCCCTAGTCATTTGGGTTTCTTATATTTTGCCCGAGTATCTATTGTGATTTTCTTTGGAAAGTCCGACTTTCTAGATAGCAATACCCGCGGTGCTGACACATGTGTTTTTATCAGGAACTCCAAGGCACATAATTCAGTGCTTTTTACTCAATAAAGTGTAAGAAGTTTCTATTTTGGTGGCCATCACTATGGTCAAACCCGTTGACCGATGAATGGTATAAGATCAACCTTAAGATGTACAATTGCTATTCTGGTGACTTTTAAAGAGAATAGGCAACTGATTGTTGAGTCTTTCAGTTAAGGTATGATTGTGATTTCTAATCACACTATAATTAGCAATTTCAGTCCTTAATGGGATAGGACTCTTTGGCTATAAATATAAGGGGTGCCTGGTCCCAACGATAGCTCGACAGAATTCAATCCTCCCTATTGGCGAGAGCATCCCCATTGTGCTAGGAGACATTGAACGCGAGAACATCGTTGAAGATCGGCAACCAACCATCGATGGCTAACGCTCAAGGTGCGCATATTTATAGGTTATAAATTTATTGTTTTTGATTGATCGTGCGCTTAGATCTTTAGGCTTAATTTTGGATGGTCGGATCGTCAGATCCATTTAGATTCCATCAATTGGTATCAGAGCCATGATTGGCGTTATGATCGGTCAAAGCTTTAAAATGAGTTTTTTTTTTTTTAATGGTTGTTTTATTCTGGGGGATGCTGCGTAAAATAAAAAAAAAAAAAATTTGGGGTTTTGTGGCGTGATGGCCGTGGCCTTTTTCCGCCAAATAAAAAAATAACCAACGTCCGACATCGGGGCCAATGGTAGGATTACTGCCGGACCGTCGGCGCCGGTCACCAGTGAGGGGGTGTGATTAAGCCCATGGGGGCGGCTGTTGTAACTTCAAAAAAAAAAAAAAAAATTCTGAAGAAGAGGAAGAAGAAGAAGAAGAAGAAAGGGGATTTGGGGCGGGTCCGCTTCCGGCCCACTGTCCGACCCGCCTAGCCCTTTTGGGTCTATTTGGCCCTTGGCAAGACCCGCCTGGCCTCCTTGGCTCACCCGACCCGCCAGCCCCCCTGAGCCTATATGGCCCATGGACCCGTCTGGCCCTTTGGACCACGGCCCGACCCGCCTGACTGGCACGACCCGTCTGGGCCTATTTGGCCCAACCGACCGGCCCAACCCTGCTGGGCCTCTTAGACCCACCCGACCCGTTTTGGCCCCTGGCCCGTCATGCCTATTTTGGCATATGGACCGACCCGTATGGACCCGTCTGGCCCTTTGGACCATGGCCCGACCCGCATAGCCTTGGCCCGACCCGCTGTGCCCCTAGCCCACTCGGCTTTTGGCCCATGACCCGATCTACAGGGCCCTAGGCCCACTCGGACTTTTGGCCCATGGCCCGACTTGCAGCCTGACCACAGGGCCCACTGGCTGAGGCCCACTCAGCCACTAAGGCCCATGGCCCGACCCGATACCCGGCCCAATTATGATCTTTTGAATTTCTTATTCTTTTCGGGCATTTTCTGGGCTATTTACAGGTCCGATTTTCGGATATTATATATGCTTTTTGACTATCTCGGACATTCCAGATCTGTTTTTGAGGTCTATTTTTAATAATGAGCTCTCTATTATGATATTTTCATGACCTGATGTTATTTTTTATATTTTTTAATTGTGCAATCAATTTTTGTTCAAGTATCATTCATTAGAAATGGGTAGTGGAGGTTGTGCTCCACCACCATGGCTGGTACTTACACATTATAATGTTCATTTATTGTCTATCTTGACACCTCCTCATAACACGGATTGTGATCCTCTAAAATATTATCAAACCTAATTTGAAAACATGGCTTGGAAAGATTCTTCTGCCCAACGGTGATGGCCTTTCCTAGTGTCGTGGTTTTCATAGTGAGTTTTAATTTTGTCCAAGACCGTGTTACAAATCCAGTAAAAGTGTGTAGTGAACGTTGGCGTTACAACATAAGGGATTCTTCTGCCCAACAGTGATGAATCACTTAATATTATATGATGGCTGTGTTTCACTATTCATTATTTTGTGTGTGTGGGTACTGCTCGCGTGTTGTGACTCGACCCAACGGAGGGTCATAACGACGCAATTAGTACCACAATCATTAATATAGATTGAGGAAGCGACTAGTGTGTTATGGCTCGACCCAACGGAGGGTTATAATGACACAAATCGTTTCTCAATAAAACCACATTGATTTTAATTTTTATATTCCTTGACATATTTTAATTTTCGTGTCACATACTATAATTATAACATTGTGGAATTGATAGTTATTTCGATTGTATGTGGACATAATAAAGCCCTTAATTATTGTGCAGCATTGAACCCGTCTATCATAACCAGTATGATTGGTGGAATTGAACTTTTGAGTGGATCAAATTATAAGAAATGGAAGGAACAAGTTGCAATTGTTCTAGGCTGCATGGATCTTGACTATGCTATACGATCTGATAAACTCAAGGTGCTCACCGATGCCTACCGAGGATCCGATAAATGAACCATACGGATTTAGAAAAATGGGATAGATCAAATCGTATGAGCCTCATGATCATAAAGAGTTTCATTGCTGATGCGATTCGGGGAGGTATTCTTGACTCGCACACTGCAAAAGAATACATGCAAGCCATTAAGGAACAATTTCAAGGGACTTCTAAAGCCCTTGCCAGTAGTCTAATTGTTAAAATGGGAACCATGAAATATGATGGTCATAGCGACGTCCGAGAGCACATTATGAAAATGAGTGGCATGGCAACTCAATTGAAAGAATTGGACATGGGTTTTTCTGAGGGTTATCTTGTTCACTTCATTATGACTTCTCTTCCTGCACAATTTGGCCCGTTCAAAATCAATTATAACACGCAGAAAGAGAAGTGGAAGATGAACGAGCTAATCGCTCACTGTGTCCAAGAAGAAGAACGACTTCGGGCTGAAAAACCTGAAAGTGCCCATTACGCCGCTCTTGGCCCATCAAAACAAAATTTCAAGAGAAAACCGGGACAATATAAAGGAAAGAACGTGAAAGCCCCTCCACCGGAAACCAAACAAGGAGAAGCTAGCACATCTACTTCTGGCATCAAGTGTCACTTCTATAAGAAGAAGGGACACATTAAGAAGAATTGTCAGAAATACAGAGATTGGCTAGTTAAGAAAGGTAATGACTGATGAGTAGTGAAATATGATGATATTTCACCCCTAAATACCTATATTTAGCCGTCCGATGAAGGCTATCTGATGAGATTTGCTAGATTTGAAGTGTTTCAGGTAAATACAGTCCAAGTTTCTAAAACAGCCCAAGAATCCCGAAAATAATGTCAAAACACTGCTATTTTGGGTCATTGAGAACTTAGTGCGACTTGCAGCTCAATTTGGACCTTCAAGACGTCAGATTCAGGAAATTGCTAAAACATAAAAGTTGTAGAGCTCGTCGTCAGCTTTCCAACGCTTCAAGAATCACCTCAATCCGAGTTCGGTACAGAAAATTATGAGCAAAATACCGAGGCAGTATCTGATGCAAAGCTAGGCGGGAATTCACGAAAATTACTCTTAGATGTCAATCGAGAGAGGTATTAGGGTTAGGCTATTATAAAAAGGGAAGCCACGAGTTTCTTAGGGGGATTATTATTTTTTGCAATTAGAATATTATTCATTCTTTGTTTTTAGTTTTTAGGGCTCTTCACTTTGGGGGAATATTTTCTTCATCTTTTCAAGTCTTCTTCTCTCCTTCTAGGGTTTATTCAGGGTAGATTATGCACAGATTTGCATTATTTTTCTCGAAATTCATAGATTGTATTTAGGAAAAACAATTGCAAATATCTTTTGGAAGAAATAAAGAGGAATGACTTTGAAAGAAAAGGAGATCAAACACCAAAGATGGCTAAATCAAGAGATCGGGAAGATCGATCCCCAGATAAGTACCTATGTTTATGATTAATACCACATCTATTATTGTTATCATGGAATCGTTTTGCTCAAAGTTTGTGTGATTGAAAATATTTTAAATGCTTTGTTATGAGATTGATTGTATCAATCTAGTAATCGCTAGATCTGGACTGCAGTGATCTAGGTCAGAGAGCGATTATGTCTTGATTGTCGTGATCTAAATATCATGAGATACGCTTATGCTTTTACATGACTCATACCGCAATGTTATTAAATTTGTCATTGTTTTTAGATAGGGTATCGGATTGATGATCATATTTTATTTCAAGTCATTTTCTAGATGAATGATGGTGTGAATGATGATTTAATGGAAACTGGGTTTTAATGATAGAAAAGTGCGAATCTCGGGTAGCATATTCTTGATCTCATTTTAATATTGTTAGTAGATTTATCGATAATTAATTGTTTAGATTAATTTATTTTTCGCATTTAGGAAAAGTCGTTAAGTTTTTGGTAAAATTGAATCGCCTTTGGTACTTCCTTAGGGACGTGTTTAAAATCTCTAAAAAAATTAATTAAAAATTCACGTTTCCCTGTGGGTTCGACACCCCTGTTCTTGCCATACTGCAATAGATCTTGTGCACTTGCAAGGGTTACATTCTAAATCGATCAAGTTTTTGGCGCCGCTGCCGGGGAAATCGGTGAAATTTTGATTAATTCAGATAGGGATTTTTCTGGTTTGAGTGTTTAAAAAAATAAAATAAAAAAATAATAATTATTAAATTTATTTCCTTATTTTCTCTCTTTGATAAGATTTTGTGGAGTCTTTTTAGGAAGTTTAGATTTTAGGATACCTTCCTTGAAATTTAGGAAGTAGAGATTTTAGGACTTCTTATTTTAGATTTGGTAGGACTCTTTTTCCTTATTTTCCTCTTTTAGATATTTTTAGGATTTTCTAAATTTAGTCATTAACTTTTGTGGGACTTTTGTTTTAGGATTTTTAGGAATCTTTCATTCTTCTCCTTATTTTTCTCTTTTAGGAAAGATTTTATAGGATTTTCAATTTTAATTTTTAATTTTCGAATTTAATAAAAAAAAAAAATTAAAATTAAAATTAAAAAAAAAATTTAAAAATTTAATTCGAATTTAAAAAAAAAAAAAAAAAAAAAAAAAAAAAAAATTTAATTAATTTAAATTCGAATTTTAATTTTAATTTGATTTTAAAAAAAAAAAAAAAAATAAATAAATTTTTTTATTTAAATTCGAAATTTAATTTTAATTTGAATTTTAAAAAAAAAAAAAAAAAAAAAAAAAAAATTTAATTAATTAATTAATTTAAATTTAAATTTAAATTTTAATTTGAATAAAAAAAAATTAATTTAAATTTGAATTTTAATTAAAAAAAAAAAAAAAAAAAAAAGAAGAAATCTTTCCTACGATATTGGCTCTTTGCTTATCATCTTTGTTTAAATCGTTTGAAGCGAATTTTGTGGGTTTGTTGTGGATTCTTCAACTGTTTGTGAGTGTTGGTATATGAGCTTTACTCGCTCTCATCACCCACATCTGCCACCGCTTAATCTTGAGATCGAAAGAGCTTGTAGAGAATCAAGAGTCCAGAGGAATCAATATCAACAAATCGAGACCATGGCGGACCAAAGGCAAGAGAGAGAGAATAACAACAATGGAATGTCAATAATGGAAATAATAGGAACAATAATTTTGATGAGGGCCCTAGAACATGAGTATTATAACGATCCCGGTTTTTACGAGGATCAGAATGTATTATGCATGCTCCCATTCCGTGGAACCACTATGAATTCAAATCGAATGATTCAAATGCTACCAATTTTCCATGGGGTAGCAAATGAACATCCGCACGTTCACTTAAATGAATTCACTGGGGTATGCAAAATGTTCAGAGTCCACAATGTCACTGATGAGATAGCGAAGCTCCGACTCTTTCCGCTCTCTTTAAGAGATAGGCAAAAACATGGTTCTATTCCTTAGAACCACAATCTATTCGAGTTGCGTAGTCGCATCGCCAGTTCCTTAAAAATATTTTCCCATGACTAAGGCCATTGAATTGCGTCGGAAGATCCAGTTCTTTTCCCAACAACCTCTGAAACATTCCATGAATGTTGGGAGCGTTTAAGGAATTGATCGAAGTTGCCCAAATCATCAAGTTCAAGGTGGCAACAAGTCCAAAGTTTTACAATGGTGATTCTCAAGAGAGACGCATGGTTGATGCATCTTGTGGTGGATCTTGTGCCACGAAAGAAGTCGACGAATTGTGGGCATTGTTTGAAAAGTTATATCAAACTTGATACAAAGTGAGACACTGGGCGAACCAACTTGAACACGCACCTAAATCTCATGTGTTGACAAAAGACGGATTATGCGATGTCAACAATAATGCCTCGATCTCTCAACAAAGTTTGACATGTCATTCAAACAGATGAACATGTTGTTAAACTACCAAGCAAGCTAAAGCTCCACCCACGGTGTGTTCAATTTGTGACCACCCAGTCATATGGCTAATGAGTGCCCTACTACCTTGTCATTCTTCCCCGATGAACCTAATCCTCAAGAGCGGTAAATGTGACTCAATCTTATCGGGCGGGTAGAAACATGTACTCCAATACCTACAATCCGGAATGGAAAAATCACCCCAACTTAGGATGGGGTGAATCGAACTAAACCGCCGTAAACCAAAGAACATAGAGCCAACACAATGGGTGGACAACAACCTTTTCAACCAAGTTTTCAACACAATTTTCGTCCACAATGTAATTTCCAAAGAATTCTAATTTCCAATGTAATTCCAATTTCCAACGTTCAGATTATCATCCAAATTCGACTACCGAAAAAATCAATTTCAATCGTAATCTTAATCAATCTCATGCCAAGATTTGAAGATTCGATCCGGAAGAAAAGCTTATGCGAAGCATGCAATCTTTCAAATGAGATGATAATGGACCAAGTCACCAATTGGCCAATCAACTGAGTCAATGAGAGGAAGGTAGGCTCCCCAACCCATCAATAATCCTCGAGGCCAAGCACCATCCGGCAGACCATCGAATAGTCAACAGCTTGAAAGTCATTACGGTAGAAGTGGACGAGAGGTTCATAATCAAGTGGAAATGCTCGAGAAGCCGATGAAGAAAGAGAAGCAATAGAGGAAAAGAATCGAGAAAAGAAAGGAGAAAGGAAAAGGAAAAGAGAAAGAAAGAGACAAAGAGCGAGATAAGAAAAGTGCAAGAGCAAGGAAGAGAGAAAGGAAAAGAAAAGTAATAGAGGAAGAGTTTCCAACCGTCCAACAAGGACGTGAAAAAGAATCGGAAATGGAATCTGCACCTTATGTCCCAAAGGCACCATTCCCTCAATGCCTAACTCCTCCATCTAGAATGGGAAAGGGACCGACAAAAATGGAAGAAATTTTCGAAACATTCAAGCAAGTAAAGATAAATCTTCCATTACTTGAAACAATCAAACAAGTCCCTGACTACGACAAGTTTTTCAAAGATTTGTGCACTCGGAAGAGAAAGGCACGTACTCACGTTTCAAAGAAAGTGTTCCTAACAAATCAAGTCAGTTCGATATTGCGATTGGAAACCCCACGAACCGAAGACCACAGGTCCCAACTGTTCCATGTGTCATTGGAGGGCAACCAATTGGAAGGGGGTTATTGGATTTGGGAGCAAGTGTTAATCTGATCCCATACTCAATGTACGAGAAACTCGGATTGGGTGAATTGAAACCCACGACGGTCACACTCCAACTGGCAGATAGATCAGAAAGAAGACCGAGGGGTGTTATCGAGGATGTTTTGGTTGGAATAGACAAGTTTGTCTTTCCAGTGGACTTCGTTGTCTTAGACATGGAACCACCTGCGAAATCAATCAATCAAGTCCCAATTATTCTTGGGCGTCCGCTTTCGCCAAGCCGCTTGCATTAATTGTCCGACAGAGTCATGGACGTTTCTTTTGGAAACATGAAAGCCAGGGTTAACATATTCCATGCGATGAACCATTTCCCTAATGAGGATGAGGTCGAATGTTTTTACATCGATCGGATGGTGGTGGATGAAGCATTACCATCAATGCTCACCAAAGAGGAATTTGAAAGCCTTTGTTAGCCATCTATGAGGACAAAGGGCTTGAAAGGAAGCAGTCAGAAGAGAAAAAGTCAAATTCATCATGTCAAGATGATAACTTATGTGAAGTTGTGACTAAGGTAGAACCACTACCTACTGAGGTAAAGGATGTGCTGACTCCATCAATTGAGCAGCCACCAACTATGGAATTGAAACAATTGCCTAAGTCCCTCAAATATGCTTTTGGGACCTCGAAACACTTCCTGATAATTTCATCCACATTATCGGAAGAACAAGAGAATGATTTGTTGAAGGTCTTTGAAGAGCACAAGGAGGCCATCGGATGGACCTTAGCTGATCTCAAGGGATTGACCCATCGGTATGTATGCATAAAATACATCCGGAGGATGAGAGTAAACCATCGAGGGAACCACAGGCGACTTAATCCGAACATGCAAGAAGTCGTTTTAAAGGAAATCATTAAACTCCTCGATCTGGAATCATCTATCCGATCTCCGATAGTGAATGGGTTAGTCCAAGATAAATCGTTCAAAAAATCCGGAATTACAAAGAAAGAAACTACGAGGGAGAATTGGTGCCCACTGAAACTCGGATGGCGTGTGTGCATTGATTATCGAAAATTGAACACACCACCGTAAAAGATCATTTTCCTTCCGCTCATTGATCAAATTCTTGAGAAGTTAGTGGGCAAGAGTTTTATTGCTTTCTTGATGGTTATTCGATACAATCAAGTGCGCTTTTCCACCGATCAAGAGAAGACAACATTCACGTGTCCATATGGTACGGTTGCATATCGAAGGATGCGATTCGGCTTATGTAATGCTCCGGCCACGTTTCACCGCTGTATGTTGGCCATATTCTCGGACATGATCGACAAACTCATCGAAGTCTTCATGGACGTCTTCCCGGCTTTTGAAAAACCATGTAATCCTTGTTTGAATCATCTTTCACAGGTCGGGAAAGGTTGTGTAGATTCCAAACTTGTTCTCGGTGGGAAAAGAGCCATTTTATGGTTCAACAAGGAATTGTGTTGGGGCATATTGTTTCAACGAAAGGAATTGAAGTTGATAAGGCGAAGGTCGACTTAATTGCAAATTTACCACCTCCTAAAAGTGTTCGGACAAATTCGATCATTTTGGGGCATCTTGAATTTTATAGAAGATTCATTAAGGATTTTAGCAAGGTGGCTAAACCATTGTGCACTTTGCTTGGCAAAGATGTTCCTTTTGATTTTGATGAGGATTGCATAAAGGCATTCCTAAAATTTGAACTCTTATCAAATGCACCAATAATCCAACCACCGGATTATTCTTTACCATTCAACTCATGTGTGATGCATCCGATTATGCGATCGAGCTGTCTTAGGGCAAAGGGTGAATAAATTACCTCACGTAATTTATTATGCTAGCAAGACATTAATTGATGCCCAATCAATTACACCACCACCGAGAAGGAATTATTAGTGGTGTATGCTCGACAAATTCCGTTCCTATTTGCTTGGATCGAAAATAGTGGTCTTTTCGCACCACTCGCTTTGAAATATCTTTTAGCAAAGAAGGATGCGAAACCAAGGCGATCCGCTGGATCCTCGCTTCTCCGTGAATTCAACTTTGAGATTAAAGATAAAAAAGGGTTGAGAACGTTGTGGTGATCATCATCTAGAATTACAAGAATCATCTATACGAGACCATCCGTGACACATTTCCGGATGAACATTTGATGGCAATTGATGTATGGTGCAAAAGTTCCGTGGTTTGCTAACATCGTGAATTATCGTCATCGCGTAATTCCCGAGTGGGGTAAGAATGATAAGAATCTCTTTTCTCCCAAATAAAATACTATTTCGGGATGAACCATATTTGTTTAAATTCTACTCGGATCGGATCATTAGGAGATGCGTGCTGAAGACGAGCAAGCGTCCTAAATTTTTGCCATATGTCAGCTGTGGAGGCCATTTCGAGGACGAAGACCGCCTGAAAATCCTTCAAAGCGGATTCTCTGGCCCTCAATCTTCGTGAGTGCTCAATCGCAAGGAATGCCAACGGTGTCAACAACAGCAATATTTCACTGACGAAATATGATGCCCTTAATCCAATTCGATTGTTGAAATTTTCGATGTTTGGGGATTGACTTTATGGGTCCTTTTCCACCATCCTTTGGGTATTCATATATTACGGTGGTATTGACTATGTCTCCAAATGGATTGAAGCTGTGGCAACCCGATAATGATCACAAGGTTGTGGTCAAATTTCGAGAGAACATGTGTTTAACCGATTCGGATCCCAAGAGCAATCATCGTTGATGGCGGTTCGCATTTTGCAATAGCCATTTTGCCACTTTAATGAAGAAGCACGACGTCACTCACAAAGTCGCTACTGCACCATCCACAGACTAGTGGTCGTGGAAGTGTCTAACCGGGAAATCGCTTAATTCTAGAAAAGACTAATTTACCGGATAGAAGAGATTGGTCAAACCGCTATCCGATGCTTTGTGGGCCTATCGCATCGCATTCAAGACACCGATCGGAATGTCTCCTTCGTAATTGTCTACGGAAGGCATGTCATCTTCGAATTGGAGCATAAGGCATTCTCGGCGATCAAACGATTTAATTTCGATATGCAAGCAGTGGTCGAATCGAAGGTTACAGCTTGAGTGAATTAGAAGAGTTACGCCACGATGCGTATGAAAATTCAAAGATGTACAAGGAAAGGTACAAAAGTTGCACGATCAATTAATTTCTAAGGAGTTTCATGTTGGCCAAAAGTTTGGTTATTCAATTCGACTTAAGCTTCATCCTCGGGAAATTGAAATCTAGATGGGAAGGCCCGTTTCAGTTGTTTCCATTAGTGAGCATAGTGCAATTGAAATTCAAAGCCTTCAGACAATCGAGTTTTCAAAGTGAATGGGCAAAGACTCAAACCAATGTTTGAGCCGATGACCCGCTTTAAGATTGAGGCGATGCACCTTAGTGATCCAGATTCTTGATCAATGAAGAGGTCGAAATCATTTAACACTTAAACTCGCTTCGGGAGGCAACCCGGTGTTTTATTTAGGAGTTGGACAGTTTAGTTTAGGATTTAGGATTTATTTCTCTTTTCGTATGTTTAGTTCTAGAATATTAGTTTTAGTTTAGTTTAGGTTATTTTTAATTTCCAAATTAGTGTAGCCACATTACCTTCAATCTATTTTTGGTCATGTTCTAATTTATTTTGATCTTTGTGTTGAGGTACTTTTCAATGAGTTTGAGGGTACCTACATATTTCCAACAATGAGTACATTGTCATTTTTAGGTTTGGGGCTATGTATGATTATCTATCTTTCATCACTTATTTTTGATTTTCTTTGAAAAAAAAAAAAAAAAAAAAAAAATTTTTGGAACCATCATACATGATTTACTTTGCAATAGTTTTCAAACTTTAGTTGATGATGCATGTGAATTTAATTTTGAGAATATTGATGTCATATTTTGAATACTTGTATCTAGGATGATGAAGCTTAATGTGATAATTTGTGGATGACTCTGAAATTCATGCTTAGAATTTTTGCACTTATACCAAGCTAAGACTTAGAAATCGATGAACTATTTTGAACGTTGAATCTTAGGTTCTTAGTGGAGACTAAACCCAGTAAGCTTTAGAGCTAATTTCCCGTCATTGATGAGTGAATATATAAACTCGGAGTTTTCTTTGAATACGAATTATTTTGCATAATCTCATACATTTTATTTTGGCTTGTGACTTTGCATGATATCAAATTCATATTATTGTGTTAGAACGTACTGTATATCTACTCAAGACAAATAGGCAAGGTTACCATCTTTTAAGGAAATGATTGAAGGCCATCTTTGGCTCGTTTGTGCTTAAAATGCCCCACCTCATATAAATTTATCCTTCTAGTACCCCTTTGAGCCTATAGAAAAATTTACCCTTATACATTCTTTGATAAGCCACGTTAACTTTAACCCTTCACAATTTCTGAAAATTTAGCTTTACCCTTCTTATTTCAGAAATTAGGAACGAGGGATGAAAATGAGCTAAAAGAGAGTAAGTGGAGAGATAATGAGTTATGGTGTCGAGAGTGTATGGCAAATATAAAAAGAAAAAGGAGAGAAAAAAAAAAAAAAAAAAAAAGGAATGAAAATGAGGTGCTTCAAGAAAAGGAAATTCAAAAGAGAAGAAAGAATGAGAAAAGAAAATATTGAAAAAAAAAATGGTGAGAAATTAGAAAAGAAAAAAAGAAAAGAAGAGAAATAAAAAAATAAAATAAAAAAATCGGAAGTTAGTTCCTTTTCCAATTTCTAAATTTTGAATCACAATTCCTTTCTTTCTTACCCTTACCGAGCCCCATTACAACCCTACAAAAGACCTTCATGATCCGATCGATTGTAGTAACTGTCATGGAGAGTCAATATATAATACTTATGACATTTGATATGACATGCTTAGGATATACAAGTATCTGTTCTTATGAGATTTATTTTGTTCATTGATTGCATCGTGTTTCATTTATCATGTGAGACCTTTTATTTGCTTTGTATTGATCTCTCACATGTGCGAAAACTTACCAATCATCGGAGTGATTTTATTTTGAGAGTATACCTAAAGTGAGGATTGAGTCAAGACAACAGATCCGATGATTTCCCGTTTGGACTAGTTCTGAGATGGATGAATCTTGGTTTTGGTATGCACACACTACACGTTTAAGCATGAATGGATGAGTTATCTAACGATTTGGAGCATTAGACTAATTTGAATGGATATTGGTATGATTAGTGTAACATTGTTATTTAAAATTGAGAATTTGCATGTTGAATTGATTATTGATTTTGAGCTTTGAAGTTAAATATATGTTATAAAAATCGATTTTGAAAACTCAATTTTACCGATGGTTTGAAATTTTTGAAGTTTGTGGGTAACTTCATCGCAAACCCTCGAGACACAACTCCTCCACTAGGGATCACCTAGGGGTTTAAAGGCTTGTTGCACATGCTAAGTGCAATCGTGTTCCCTACGAAAGTGACATTTAAATTTTAGGATGTTAGTTTGATTTGCTTTATATTTCTATCATTCTCTTTGCTCGAGGACTAGCAAAGTGTAGGTTTGGGTGTGTGATGAGTAGTGAAATATGATGATATTTCACCCCTAAATACCTATATTTAGCCGTCCGATGAAGGCTATCTGATGAGATTTGCTAGATTTGAAGTGTTTTGTAAATACCCAAGTTTCTAAAATGCCCAAGAATCCCGAAAATAATGTCAAAACACTGCTATTTTGGGTCATTGAGAACTTAGTGCGACTTGCAGCTCAATTTGGACCTTCAAGACGTCAGATTCAGGAAATTGCTAAAACATAAAAGTTGTAGAGCTCGTCGTCAGCTTTCCAACGCTTCAAGAATCACCTCAATCCGAGTTCGGTACAGAAAATTATGAGCAAAATACCGAGGCAGTATCTGATGCAAAGCTAGGCGGGAATTCACGAAAATTACTCTTAGATGTCAATCGAGAGAGGTATTACGGTTAGACTATTATAAAATGGGAAGTCACGTGATTCTTAGGGGGATTATTATTTGTTCCAATTAGAATTTTATTCTTCCTTTCTTTTTAGTTTTTAGGGCTCTTCACTTTGGGAGAATATTTTCTTCATCTTTTCAAGTCTTCTTCTCTCCTTCTTCTAGGGTTTATTCAGGGTAGATTGTACCTAGGATTTGCATTATTTTTCTCTGAGAAATTCATAGATTGTATTTAGGAAAAACAATTGCAAATATCTTTTGGAAGAAATAAAAGAGGAATGACTTTGAAAGAAAAGGAGATCAAACACCAAAGATGAGCCTAAATCGAGATCGGGAAGAAGATGCGATCCCGGATAAGTACCCATGTTTATGATTAATACCGCATGATCTATTATTGTTATCATGGAATCGTTTTGCTCAAAGTTTGTGTGATTGAAAATATTTTAAATGCTTTGTTATGACCGTTGATTGCGCGTATCAACGGCCGTAATCGCTAGATCTGGACCTGCAGGCTGATCTAGGCTGTAGAGCGATTATGTGCTGATTGTCGTGATCTAAATATCATGAGATACGCTATGCTTTTTACATGACTCATACCGCAATGTTAGGTTGAGTCATTGTTTTAGATAGGGTATGCGGATTGATGATCATATTTTATTTCAAGTCATTTTCTAGATGAATGATGGTGTGAATGATGATTTAATGAAACCGTGGGTTTTAATGATAGAAAAGTGCGAACTGGGGTAGCATATTCCTTGATCTCATTTTAATATTGTTCGTAGATTTATCAGTAATTAATTGTTTAGATTAATTTATTTTTCTGCATTTAGGAAAAGTGCGTTAAGTTTTTGGTAAAATTGAATCTGCCCTTTGGTACTTCCTTAGGGACGTTTTTAAAATCTCTAAAAAAAAAATTAATTAAAAATTCACGTTTCCCTGTGGGTTCGACACCCCTGTTCTTGCCATACTGCAATAGATCTTGTGCACTTGCAAGGGTTACATTCTAAATCGATCAATGACCAAGCTTTTGTGTGTTTTGAATCACTTTATGTTGATGCTCCACGCAATACTTGGTGAATAGATTCTGGTGCAACTATTCACATAAGTAATTCAATGTAGGGATTTCGATCCAGCAGGAAGCTAAGTAAAGGTGAACGTACCATCAAACTCGGGAATGGAGTAGAAGCAGACGTGGAGGCCATTGGGACTCTCCGTCTCATTTTAGATAGTGGTTTCATTTTGGATTTAGTTGATACTATTTATGTTCCCAGTATCACTAGAAACCTTATCTCAATTTCTAAATTGGATTCATTAGGTTTTGAATTTAAATTTGGACATAATATGTTTACTCTATTATTTAATTCCGATATTGTGGGTGATGGCTCATTAGTGGGCAATCTTTATCAGTTGAACTTGGATTCATCTTACGCCCAATCTTTAGTTTCTATGCATGTGAATGATAAAATAAGTAAGAAACGAAAACGAGCACTCGATAACTCCTCCATTTTATGGCATAAACGTTTAGGCCATATATTCTAAGGATAGAATGGAGAGGTTAATTAAAGATGATATAATCGATGCGCTCGATTTCTCTGATTTCAATACTTGTGTTGATTGCGTTAAAGGGAAACTCACAAAGACTAATAAGAAAGGGGCTCTCAGAAGCACGAGTTTGCTGGAAATAGTCCACATTGATATTTGTGGACCATTTTAAACTCCCGCTATTGGTGGTCAAAAGTATTTTATTACCTTCACTGATGATTATTCTCGTTTTGTTTTATATTTCTCATTCACGAGAAATCTGAGGCCCTGGATATGTTTAAAATCTATAAAGCCGAAGTTGAGTTACAACTCAATTCGAAGATTAAAATTGTGAGATCTGATAGAGGCGGAGAGTACTATGGTAGATACTCTGAAACAGGTCGCAATCCAGGACCCTTCGCCCTGTATCTACAAGAGCATGGCATTGTCGCTCAATACACCATGCCGGGAACACTTGAACAGAACGGTGTAACTGAACGACGAAATCGTACTCTTATGGATATGGTGAGAAGCATGTTATGCAACTCTACGTTGCCTACGTTCTTGTGGGGAGAAGCCTTGAAAACAACGGTGCATATCCTCAATCGAGTTCCTAGTAAGGCAGTTCCCAAAACTCCTTATGAGCTATGGGTAGGCAGAAAACCGACTTTAGGATATTTACACATTTGGGGCTGTTTTGCTGAAGCAAAGGTGTACAACCCACAATTAGGAAAATTGGACCCTAAAACTATAAGTTGTCATTTCATTGGTTACCCTGATAGATCAAAAGGCTACCGATTTTATTGCCCCACTCATCGTACCCGGATTGTTGAGACTAGACATGCAAAATTCTTTGAGGATCGTGAGATCAGTGGGAGTATAGAGCTTAGGAAAATTACCTTTGAGGAGAATCGGGTTATAATTCCTATCCCTTTTATCCAAGAAAAAGTGGCACCAACACCAGTTATTCAAGCCAGTGTTGATGCACTTGTGGCTATACCTATTGACACACCCCACATTGAGGAGACTCTTGCTCCCATGGCGACTGCCAATGATCTACCATTGCGTAGATCAGAGAGAGCAAAGAAGCCTGTCATTTCTGATGACTATATAGTTTACCTAAATGAGAGTGAGTTGATTTTGGAAAGAAATAAGATCCTGTTTCCTTTCGCCAAGCCCTGAAGAGCGACAAATCCACTCAATGGCTCGAAGCCATGAAAGATGAGTTGGAATAAATGAAACATAACTCGGTCTGGGATCTTTGTGAGTTACCTAATGGAGTTAAGCCTGTAGGCTGTAAATGGGTATTTAAAACCAAGCAAGACTCTAAAGGTAATATAGAAAGATACAAGGTCAGGTTAGTCGCTAAAGGTTTCACTCAAAAAGAGGGAATAGACTATAAAGAGACATTTTCTCTTGTCTCTAGAAAGGAATCCTTTCGGATAGCCATGGCATTAGTAGCTCATTTTGACTTAGAATTGTATCAAATGGATGTTAAAACTGCTTTTCTGAATGGCGACTTGCATGAAGATGTCTTTATGACAACCTGAAGGTTTTCAGGTTGAGGGGGAGAGTCATTTAGTTTGTAGACTCAAAAGGTCTCTATATGGTTTAAAGCAGGCATTTCGACAATGGTACTTAAAATTTCACGAAATCATTTCAAATTTTGGTTTTAAAGAAAATACTGTGGATCAATGCATATATCTTAAAATCAGTGGGAGTAAGTTTATCATCCTTGTTTTATACGTTGATGATATCTTACTTGCGAGTAGCAATTTGGGCATGCTATATGAGACAAAGAATTTTTTATCGAAGAGTTTTGACATGAAAGATCTTGGTGAAGCTTCCTACGTGATAGGAATTGAGATTCATCGAGATAGAGCCCGTGGCATATTGGGATTGTCTCAAAGAGCTTATATTGATAAAGTTCTTAAAAGGTTTAACATGCATAATTGTTCTGCTACTGTTGCCCCTGTCATTAAGGGTGATAAATTTAGTCTACTTCAAAGTCCCAGGATCGATCTGGAGAGAAAACTTTGACAGCCCCGAACTTCTGTGCTCAGAAATCCGTGCCATCAGGATCATGCACTGGATGATCCCTAGGACAAATCACACAATATCTGTATATAAAGCGGAATTATACAGATACAATCCCACAGCGGCAAGTAGAGTCATCTAATGAATCAATCTAAAAGTAAGAACAATAGAGAAACCTTCATTGATAAATGTAAAAAGCATACATCCTTAAAAAGGAACCAAAAAGAACCATCGGTGACAGACATCCATCACCCAAACAATGGTTCCCAATGATGGTTCCGATAGAATGTATAATAACACTATAAATAGAAATAAAATATATACAAAAATTAATACAAAAGTGGCCACCAGGCACACATAATCCAAGGTCTCCAACAAAACAATACTATCCCAAAATGTCTAAGCTATACCCAGTCTATGGGTAAAAGTCGTCAGCTGGGGTGTCCGTCTCTTCGTCCTCAACCTCAGCCTTAGGATCAGGCTGATAGTCTGGGTCGCTCTCCGTTCCGGGAGTCACCGCCTCAGAACCTAAATGTTTACAAAACAGGGTGAGCTACATCCTAGCTCAATAGAAGAATTCCAAATAAAATTGCATTCTAATTGTATAACATGGTCATCAAAGAACAAAACTGAAATTATGCAACAGATGTATAAATCATGAGACATTTATCCAAAACAGTATGGAATTGATGAATACAACATATAATGACTTAGTGTAGTATACTTAAGTAACTCCCGTGAGTATAGCACGTGGTAGCCAGATTTGGTCCGATGGATAAATCCCAACCATCGTCGTTCACATGAACAATTTTCGGAATTGCAACAATGCCCTGACACGGAGTGCAATTGTGCATGGATTACAAAGCAAATGCACAAGTGTGCTCGAACGGATATACCGCCAGTGGGTGGGATTTTTACTAATATTAAACCTCAAATCACATGCATACTTATCATACTTAATGTAATCTGATTTGGATGGATGTCAAATGTCGGATCAAGTACGAATAGAATGCTCATACATATGCTAAACATGCTTTTAAAATGTAATTAAACTATCTTTGAGATGTGTATGATGATGTAATCCATGAGATCAAAAATAAATACAATTTGTTGAATTTCTACCTCGGATCAAGCTCCTTCTAAGCAATTCCAAAGCTTTTTCAAGGCATCTTAGTCTGATCCTAGACCATAAACATGTTACTCTAAGTGTTAGAGTGACAGATTGTGAACTGGCACCATGTCCAGTGGTTCTTACATATACATTTTCTAACTGTCTGAAAACAGAGTTTATTGATCGATCAATACCTTGTTGATCGATCAATGAACTCTTTATTGATCGATCAACACCCTTGTTGATCGATCACCAAAGCACCCACACATGTATATATTGTACACCATTGATCGATCACCATGTTGGTTGATCGATCAATGGGTTCTGTGTTGATCGATCACCACCACTGTTGATCGATCAATACTCAGTCAGTTGATCCATCAACACCCTGTTGATCGATCACCAACATTAACTCAAATTCCCCAACTCTCTGCCATAATGTTTCCTTTACTATTTATATAAATTGATCGATCACCACCACTGTTGATCGATCAATTTCATACTTAGTGATCGATCAACACCCTGTTGATCGATCAACAATGTCGAATTTTCAGTCATTAATGGAGTTCACCAACCAATTTTTTTCTAACTTATTTTTCTTCCAAAAATTCACTAAAATCTTAACTATTCATATAAAACCTATATTTAGGGCATCCAACTGCCCATTTTTAAACAAGGGAGCTCACCTCTATGTGGGCCCTTTCGGGGTTTCGGCAAACACTCCGGATGAGGGTTTCGGATCAAGCTCTCGGAGTTTTATCACAGCTACAACTCGAATAGGACGAAGCTAAGCTCCGCTTCTACGCACGGCATCAGCGTACCTTCCCAGACTCAATGTGGACCCGTATTTGGCCCCCCCTTCACACTCTATGTCAAACAAATATATAACCTAGGGTATTCCTAACCTAGTTTTCTCAAAGAATCTACTCAATCTATAACCTAGTTGCAGATCTCAAAGGGGAGAGAAGGAGGAGAAGATGAAGGTTAACCATTCCAACCCTCTTCCTTCTCTTATAAGCTACCAACTGAAATATCTTAGATATTTCAGTTGCTTCTCAAATTTGATTTCGGTGTGAAACACCAACATGTCGGTACGGCGTAGTGTACCGTTTCAACATCGTACTCAACTCGGATCGAAACGAGTTTTCATACGTAAACTAACCTACTTATAGGCTAATACTATTTCCATTAATATTAATTTCAAAGTTTTAAATTTTCTGTCTCGATTTCCGTGCCGGGCACGTACATCGATGCGATTAGTTTCTGGTTCAAATTTTCTGGGTCATTACAAAAACAGATGGAGACAATTTCCTATGCATCGGCAGTTGGGAGTCTCATGTATGCACAAGTCTGTACTCGTCCAGATATAGCGTATATAGTTGGCATGCTTGGCAGGTACCAATGTAATCCTGGTTTGGATCATTGGAAAGCAGCTAAGAAGGTTTTTCGCTATTTACAAGGGACTAAAGGACACATGCTCACATATAAAAGGTCGAATAACCTTGAAGTTATTGGTTATTCAAACGCTGACTACTTCATCCACTATGGAATCAGAATTCGTTGCATGTTTTGAGGCAACATGTGAGGCGATATGGTTGAGGAATTTTATCTCAGGGCTTTGAATTGTTGATACTATTTCAAAGCCACTGAGAATCTTTTGTGATAATTCCGCTGTGATTGCTATCTCCAATAACAACAAGATTAGTGGGGGTTCCAAATATATTGATATAAAATATCTTGTTGTCAGGGAGAAAGTTCAGAATCAAATTGTTTTCGTTGAAAAGATAAGTACGACACTCATGTTGGCTGACCCTCTCACAAAAGGTTTACCTCCCAAGCTCCTTTTGGAGCATGTTGCGCGCATGGGGTTAACGGATAATTTTGATAGCCTTTGAGAGTGGATATATGCGAGTGAATACATTTGTTTAATTGATTCAGAAATAAAATTTATTTATTTGCTTTTTCATTTTTATGCAAATAACTCCTTGGAACATATGGTGCCAGTAGATGGCAATAAAGTAGGACCAATATTAGATTAAGTTTATATGTAATCACCATTCAGTTTGTAAACTTACAATCTATGTGAAATCATACTAGTTGGAATCCATATCGGTGATGACTTCCAATACAGTGACTAATGAGTGGTCATATATCGATGATATGATATATTGACTACATTGATTCTGTGTTGAAATTCTCACTGGACCGGACTGATAATAAAGACTTTGATTGAGATTGATTGTGACTTACCATTCAAAGAAAGTTAGCTAACATTGGGTAATCGGAGTTTATTGACATAGTTTGGCCAAGTGGGAGACTGTAAGAAGTTCCTATTTTGGTGGCCATCACTATGGTCAAACCCGTTGATCGATGAATGGTATAAGATCAACCTTAAGATGTACAATTGCTATTTTGGTGAGTTTGAAGAGAATAGGCAACTGATTGTTGAGTCTTTCAGTTAAGGTATGATTGTGATTTCTAATCACACTACAATTAGCAATTTCAGTCCCTAATGGGATAGGACTCTTTGGCTATAAATATAAGGGGTGCCTGGTCCCAACGATAGCTCGACAGAATTCAATCCTCCCTATTGGCGAGAGCATCCTCATTGTGCTAGGAGACATTGAACGCGAGAACATCGTTGAAGATCGGCAACC
Source organism: Chloranthus sessilifolius (assembly GCA_021018995.1). Classification (NCBI taxonomy): domain Eukaryota; kingdom Viridiplantae; phylum Streptophyta; class Magnoliopsida; order Chloranthales; family Chloranthaceae; genus Chloranthus; species Chloranthus sessilifolius. The sequence goes on from CM037587.1 coordinate 8,039,755, forward strand.
AACCATCGATGGCTAACGCTCAAGGTGCGCATATTTATAGGTTATAAATTTATTGTTTTTGATTGATCGTGCGCCTAGATCTTTAGGCTTAATTTTGGATGGTCGGATCGTCAGATCCATTTAGATTCCATCATAAAATACACAAAGTTAAAAGAAAAAAAGTATGTTGACAACTTTATTGTCATGTATATTTCTAATATCTTATATTTTTTTTCATAATTCCTGACTTTTCCCTAATTTTTCTCTAATTTTGCCAAAGTTTCCTGACTTTTTACCTTGCTGATTCATTGCCGACTTGTCACTATGCCTATAATCTGTATTTCGTCTGATTCAAATATCACACCTAGTCAAGGTGTGCCTGAAATTTTCCGGGATCTTCACCGAAAATTTTTATTTGCTAATTTTTGCTGAAGATGATTCAATTTTTCAAGATGTCATTGAGTCCGACTGATAAATGCAAATATATTAGATCGCATATTGCTCATTACATTGGCATCTTCAAATTAATCCAATACAATTGTTAGATAAAATGTTAAAAATTCGCATGATGCAAATTGAAGGTCTGCAAATCATAATATTCCCTTATTCCTGAGAGAATCAAGCAAAAAATTCACTCCTTAGGTTAAATGAATTAATCAAAGGACATTTTGTGGGCTCAAAAGCAATATATAGGGTGAATGTTTATCAAGTCTTTTTATATTTTTTTTTATAAGTAAGCCAAGCATATTAAATAAAGAAAAAAGAAAAGAAATCAAGAAGATTAGTGACTTCTAACATAGGGTAGATCCTTACCATTCAGCAGAAACACCCTTGATCTAACCAGGGAGGTCAACCAAATGAGGAAAAGTAATACTATGGCCACTGGAAGAGGCCAATCAAGCAAGACCATCCAACACCCCATTAACCTCACGAAAACAATGCCTTGTGACCCAAGATATTGATCCTCCCATGAGCGCCTTGATTATTAATATTGAATCAGATTCAATAATCAGTTTTTTATGGAGGCCCTTAGTCATCTTAACACCATCAAAGATTCAATAATCAGTTTTTTATGGAGGCCCTTAGTCATCTTAACACCATCAAAAATACCTCGAGCTTCAGCTTCATTGTTCAAAACAAGTCTGTGGGCATTGCTAAAAGCAACAATAAAATCACCATTATCATCCCTGATGATGCCTCCACCGCCAGAAGGGCCAGGATTGCCCAACGAAGAGCCGTCTGCTTTGAGTTTAATACAATTCATATCCGGGCGATGCCAGTAAACCACCATAGCTTTCTTAATTTTTTTAACAGCCAAAGGCCCTCCAATCCACGACAAAGACTCTTCTCCCGCTTCACTGTTATTCGATTTTGGCTTGACTTGAGAATTAAGGTCTACCAACCATTTGCAAACGTTCATGAACATATCATCTACAAAAACAGTGTTATCTTCAAATATAGCCACATTCCTGCTCAACCAAATCTCCCACCAGAGAACCAAAGGGACCAATCCGCGAACAAAATCATATTGGGCTGAAGACTTCCTACACCAAGTATTGAACCTATCAATCAAAGAATATATCTCAATGGAGGGTAATTGGGATCCGAATCATCCAATGGAGGAGACTCAAGCCATGTCACTTTAAAGACGGAAGGATGAGTTATTTTGCCCCGACTTCCAGAGACACGGGGTCATTGTTTCTTTATTTTTCTTCACCACTCTCTTCCAAACGTAGGAGTCTCCTTGATGCGGTTGAGCAAACCAGAAGCCTTCATTCCGAATATATCTCTTATTCACAAAAGAAGTCCAAACCGACTTTCCTTTAATCACCCGCTAAGCTGATCTAACCATGCCCGCTTGATTAACATCTTTTAAACTATGAATACCAACTCCTCCTTTAGCAAAAGGAGTCGCAAGATCAGCCTAATTTTTGTAAAATACATCTTAAGATCATGGCTCATCTATAAAACGATTATTATTTGATCCCATGTGTCACAGATCTCCAAACAATGTCCCTAAATTCACAGTTGAGCCTGATGTGTGTCATATAATTCAAAGGCGATTTGTTTTGGGATTTGTGATATACACAGTAAAAAAATGACCGTCCGATAGGTGGGCCATAATCTCAAAATCTATTGGAATATCAAGCTGAAACACAATCTCCATCATCTGATTCAAAGTAATCAATGGTTTTGAAGGGGTCTAGGATGTGGGCGCATTCAGAGAATGCGTGAACGCAAATAGAGGTACCTTAACCAAAATGATATCTTCATGGTTTGGAATTTTGATAATCACGTTCGGTCAAGCATTAATTAATGAAGTCTACATAGTTTGAGTTTTTGCTACAATAAACATGAATTTTGTTAACTTGCAATTAACTTTTATTGTCCTATAGAATGAAAGAATGTCCTTTCAATATATAGAAAGGAATCAAATGAATACCGAATTTTAAATTTATTTTTTTTTTATATGTAGGTGGGGTTTATATATAGGTACATCTCCTTTAAGTATGTATATTTATAATTTTTAATTATCGTCAAATTAGGACTAAGGCTACTAGCTAGGCATCTGAAAGCCCGAGTCAAGATTTGGAGTCATTCGATTGGTGGACTTTAATATTGTTCTTGAAAAAAAGAAAAGTGTCCAATCATCCACATGTTGCTATCTAAGAACCATGGTTTTAAATATCGTTATTGGCCTATATGAATAGTGTTAGGCTCCATCCTTTGTGTATGGACCTTGATTTTATAAGAGTCCAAATTCGCTTCAAGCCGGTCAAATATCGGATCATATTGGTCTATATTCCGTTATATCGGATCATATGTGCCGATGTGTATCAGATATGACTTGGATAAAATATCAAAAAATTCTCTTTTTATAAATTTTTAAATATTTTTAAATATTTGTTTATATTTTTAAAAATAAGAAGGTGCTTTGAGGATCGGTTGGTTTGGACGAGGCCTACAGGATATAAGCCTGGGACCTAGTGGATATGTTGATTTAAATGGTACTTTAAATCCCTATAAGCACTATGCTAATAATTGCATCTCCATTTTTTTGAAATCCCTTGATCATAAATAAATGAACGCTGGTGCTATTACCACACCACTTGATGTTAAAGCTACCTCACTAAAACAAGGAAAAACCCGTTGACTACTTTGACTTAGAAGATAGAGATCATCGCTTGTCTCAATCTTTTGCATAATAGATCTTGAAATCGAACATGATCCTAGTGTCATATCAAACGTGGTTCATGTTTACATTTGTGCCAATTGGAATCAATATATGACCGTATGAAGCTAGAGGCATGATCTTAAGATCTATTTTAAGGAAGAATGGGTCAAATACGGTCTTCATCTTCCGAATCAAAGCAATCAACATATTACTTTTGTTTAAGTGAGATGGCTGTAACATAAAGTAGTGTGGTAGTAACACAAGTCTGAATAAAAAGTGGTCATGGCAGCACAAGAATCTACTACTCATAAAATGCCAAACACATCTTTGGTCAATCCAAGCAGTGCGCTCTCTAATGAGCATTTTAAATTAAGGATTTGAAATATATGGATTTTGAGAGCGATTGTTTGGATGTTTAAATAGTGTATTTAGATTTGGTTTAATATTTGTAAATCCTTCATTAGGCTGATTTAAGAAATTTTGAATTTAGATGTCAGTGACTCAAATTTTACATAAATCACAGCTATGACTTTCAATGGATCGGGTGAACCCAATGCACGACTACACCCACCCAACCCGATTTTTTTACGAAGTCGGGCACATAAGCTTGACTCATCGAGACGGTAGGGCATGAGACATCCGACCCGGCCTTTGGGGGGGTGGACTAATAGATCAAGTCGGGTTGGACAAAAAGTGGGTTGGTTCGAGTCGATCCGCCCCGACATTTTATATATAAAGATCAGGAAAAATTGGGGATTTTCATCGGGTCGGGATGGGTTAAAGAGTCAAGTCAGGCATATGTCATTTTCTCATTGAGCACCCAAAATTACCTTGGATAGACAACTAGTGTGTACCCTCTACCCATTGGATAGACAACTAGTGTGCATAATATAAATTAAGCAAAGAAAATTATGTTGACAACTTTCAATCAAACGATGTATATCGCTTTTTGTCCCAATCTTCCACACAATAGATCTTGAGATCATGGGCCTACCATCATACGGTCATTTGTTGATGCCTTATACGACATAGATCCCAAAAAGTGAGCATGAATCATTTTTTATGGTATGCTACGATCGTCTCTTTGGGAATTGTGCCTCGTGGAATCAACAAATGACCATCTTATTGTAGGCCCGTGATCTCAAGTATATTGTGTAGAAGATTGGGACAAAGTTCAAATTTTTGGGTTCGGAATCATAATCTCGCCACAAGCCTTGGCACGGGGCTTTGGCCAAGTTCAAAATTTTCGGGCTAGGCTTGGATATACTCAAGCTCGGCCAAAACCCGGCTGGACTGTTTACACCCCTAGCCATGTGGACCCATGATCTCAAGTAATTTGTGTGGAAGATTGCGATAAAAACCGACCGATAATTGTTTGTTTTGGCGAGAGCCTAACCCCTTAAGCCTGTCACCCTCTCATATTTGATAACCTTTTATCACCAATCTCATGATATCCATTTAAAGTAGAAGAGATTATGGATCTATCTCTCTCTCTCTTAACATCTAGTGTAATAATTTTAAATTCAAATTTCTCACAAGAAGTTATATTTTAAATAAAAAAATAATTTTGAAGATATCATCTTGGCAATAAAAAAGGATTTCTAAAATTTTAAAAGAACAAAGGAATTAAAAGCCTCCTTATCTTCCCTCCCATAATCTCATTCGCTGGGCTCATCTATGAATAAATGGGTCGGCCGCGCTTGGGCCAAAAAGTTGAATTTTAGCCCGGAATCATAATCTCGCCACGGGCCTTGGCCGGGCTTGGGCCAAGTTCAAAATTTTCTGGCTAGGCTTGGATATGCTCAAGCCCGGCCAAAACCCAGTCGTCTTGTTTCCACCCCTAGCCATGTGGAACACCATTAAGGCATTTGATTTGAAGGTCATGACCTAAAAATCTTTTCCGCCAACGATTGAATGAAATGTGATATATATGATATGATTCAATATAGTCAGAGACCATTATCTGATTCACCATTGATTCAATGGTTGATTGAGACAAATCATATGGTAGAGATTATGTTTCGTGTCAATCTTTGGCTGCAAAGATCTTTACGTCATTACCTTAAAATCATATGGCTTAGATGGTGTTCCACATGGCACAAATCTCAAAACTATCAGATTTTCTAAGCTATGTGCCACGGTACAAATCTCATGTGCAAGTTGAGCTCCCTTTTGAACATGAGGGTTTCAAATATGCAATTCTCAAATGGGGCACCGGTATTTGCAACTGAAGATTCAATCTTTGAAGTTTGTAATTTTTATTGTTAAAATAATAAAAAATTAACAATTTTTTTTTCTTGAAAAATGAATCGATTTGATTTTTTCTGGTTTTGACTTTTGATTTCTGAAATTGAAAATAAAAATCAAACCAAATCGGCTCGTTTCGATCCAGGTTCAGATTTTGGGTCAAAATATTGCATCCCTACGTAAGCCCTGTGATTTTGTCAAAATATCAGATTTTCGGTGTTATTACCAATCTGTCTTTACAATCAATTTCTAAAACAAAAAATCAAACAATATGATAGCGCTTTGGCATTGCCATCACCCAAACATATATATATATATATATATATATATATATATATATATATATATATATATTAGACTGATGAATCTATGAAAATAAGCGAGGATTCGGTGGGAAGTTCTCATTCTCACACCGTTTTAGAAGTACTCATGGCCTTCAAATGATCATCGTCTTTGTCTTTTTTCTCGTTTCATGAAGGCTTAGAAACCGATAATCATAGAGAGCTTTTGGTTTTTGTCTTTATCACGCAGCAGTGCCCACAGCTGGACCTTGTGATCCAAAGCTCTCACCCCATGAGCCTTCACAAGATCGTTCCAGTTCCCCATCAACAGATAGCTTCCGCAGCTCTTCCATAACTTGAAAGTGAGAGCCCACTTGTCTCCCCTCTCATCTAGGAACACCATGTCACGGATTCCTTCCTCAGTCTCTTTCACTTGGAGCCTCTCTGTTTCGCTCAACAAAGGCAATATTTTATTCTCTTAGTCAGCAAAAGGCGATTATATTGAGGTTGGATGTCTGTTTTGTGAGTGTCTTTTAAAAATTAGAATTAGAGCTCAATTATAAGTTTAGTTATAGATAAAGAGTTGTTAACTTGGGCCTTAGTCATCTACGTTCATCACATGTTTGCTATTTGCGCTTACCTATTATTCTCCACCGCATTCAGGCTTGAAAGGGTTAAAATGGCAAGTGAAAGTGTTAATTACAACTCAAGTAAGTAATATCTCCTAATTAATATCAAGTATCCCAAAATGGCAAGTAATATCTAGACTACTTACGGATGCAACTTTGGCAATATTTCAGTTTTTTCGGTTCGGTATCGATATTTTTACTAATTTTATTTCTTAATGTATTTTCTCGATTTTTTCAGCTTTTCTGCGCATTTTTTGGTTTTCTCATCATACCCCCTTAGTTTTTGCCACCCTAAACTGAAACCAAACCAAAATGGAATCGGTTCGGTTGGGGCCGGCTTGAGTCGATTTTAGGACGGTTTTAGTTCACTCAATTTTCTGATCGGTTTCGGGACTGGGCCAAGTTTGCATCCCTAGGACTACTAAAGCCAATCAGCATGCATACCGAAAGAAGTGACCTTTAAATCAATTTAAGCGTGCACATGATATTAAGGTCACTTTTCTGACATGTGTGTCATGTGAAATAAAACACTGACCATCTGATGGGATGCCCATGGTCTCAAATCCATCTTGTGAAAGATTGGGAGGATATACGATCTCCATCATCGGATTCAACGCAATCAATATGTTCTAACGTGGGTGAACTAAAAGATTTGGTGGGTGGATTTAAAGGTCCTATACTTTTTTATTTAAATCATAATCACTAAATTCTTCAATATTTGAATTTTTTTTAATAGTTCGCAAATTTAAGGTTTTACAAATTAATCACCAATTATTCCTAAATTAGTGAAAAATTTGTGTATTTTAAAATATTTATAAATTAGTTTTGCAAATAATTCATGAATAAATATTTTCAAATATTGAATCCTGTTCTCTAGGGTACATCGGACCCAACCCGATTTTTGCCTAACCCAATCCGATTTTTTTTTTGTTTATTTGATTGCAATTTTTATGCTTTTATACATATATTTGATCTCTTTGTGTAACTTAAATTTTGTTACTGTATCATAATATTTTGAGATTGAAGTAGTTTATCCTGTTTTGCTGAACATTAATATTCTTAGACCTCGTTCAGGTGTTTCCTGATTTTTCCCAAAAAAACTCATATTCTTGAACATTCAAATTCCTGCAGATTCTCAGCAGACTCAGATTCCTGGCTTTTCGCATATGCATTCTTAAGTTACTCAGATTCCTGACTTTTCTAATAAAAGATCATAATCCTTTGTTCTTAAGTTCCTCTAAGAAAATCCTCAGAATTGACTGAATGGGTGGTTATGCTACGATCGTAGAAACGCTATCTAATCATCGGTTTATATGTCGTACTCGGATTTCTCTCATATTTTACGAGCAACCAATCAAAATGGGGCCGAACATATTTGATGGAGTCTTTTTCCGAATTTGATTTAATGGCCATTACTTTGAAAATTTGCCACAAATACCCAATCGAAAAGTTAGTCAATTAATCGTCCTACAAAGAACATTAACATAATATATCACAAATGACACTTTTTATATATACAAAACAAAATATACATATTACATTTCGATTAAGCTAGTAAAACAGAGTTGGCTTAATTTAAAATATGTACAACCTAAACAATACTATAAACAAAACATAAACATATACATATCGATTAGACTCTGAAAAATAAAATTGGCCTAATTCAAAGACACCTCTACTAATCAGTAATTGGTAGCATCATCATAATCATCATCATCCTCCTCCGAAGAGTAGGATGATGTTGAAGTACGTCTTGGGGAGCTCATCCCAGCATCCAAGCTGTCGAATATATCCCGATGATGAGGAGGAATGTGATAAACGGACACCTACTCGGATCGGATGTAGACGGGACGACGGTGGTAACCCAATAGTGGGCTTGCGAGTGGTCAAGCGAGGGATGCACGACCCTGTCCCTGTTCGGCACGACTCCAAAGTGGAGGCGAACCAGCAAGTCCACGAACTTGCTGGGGGATAGCAGCTCGAACGGGTGGTGGTACGGGAGCGCAGACAAGTTGTGAGGTCGGGGCTCGAACCAGTGAGGGTGGCTGGGCGCGAACTGCTGATGGGGCCACTGGTCGAAGGCCGAATCCGAAGGGGACCATGGGGCTCATCCGCTGGTGGGCCTGCGGTGGATCTAGGTCTATGACCTCTATACGCCGCCAAGCAGTTGGGTCCGATCGAGCCCCGCTGAGTTGGTTCAAGGATGAGGACGAGCTTGGTGTCTCTGCCATTACTATACATTTGATAAACACATCTAAAACGTCAAAACGTTGTGTAAGAGAAATAATAAAATTTTACTGCATATTTTATATAGACATATAACATATGAAAACTTTGAGAAATATAATATTGATATTTAAGAAGAAATCACAGTGACTGACATACATAAATAACTAAAGCGGATAGGAGGACGACAATAACTACATGTGTAAACATTCCACACATGCAATCTACATGCACACTAACATCTGGGGCCTACAACTCTATCCATGACTTGTGTTTGTTAGGTTATTATTGTAGGTATATTATGATATCTGGGTGGTTATATGAGGGTTCGTTTAGGTGTTGTCGTAACGCATTCAGTGCTTCATCGTACGAATGGAAGAAGCGATGACGAGCCCCAGAAAAATAAGTTACTTCTCTCGAGTAATCCTCTCAGGTTCAATATATATCCAGTATCCTACCAACGAAGACAACGTAATATTACCCATAACTATAAAATATGTTAATTGGTTAGTGAGCACAAGAGTGTGAAGTGGCTCATTTAATAGTTTGAAGATAAGAGTTTACAGAAAAATCATATTACCAACTGTACATTTAATATGTCAACATGATTGCGTGTCTCACATAGTGTTCGTTATATTATCACGAAATGCGCTCATCCATTTGCGATTTGCAGGGGTTTGAGTGCAATGAATGACAGGTTCTATATCATGGACCATGTCATTAGAGGGCTTTACTATACGGTCCTCTGACCATTCTTCAAAGAATAGATCTTCTGGATCATATAATTTTATAAAATTGTGTAGAATACAATATGCGGTGACCATTCTCACTTGTGATTGAATTGGAAACCTCGTAAATGATTTCAATATTGGAAACAGCTGTTTGAGTATCCAAAATGTTTTCTCAACCACATTACGTAAGACGCATGTCACTCGTTGAAAAGTTCTTGTGGAGTCAATGGGGGATTCAAGGTGTTGAATTCTTTAATATGGTAGCGACCCTCGATAGGCAGCTAGAAAGCCCCATATGTTGGAATAACCCTCATCCACAAGGTAATACTTGTTCAGTGGCACTTGAAGTCGGTTATGTGGCCTAGAGAGAACACTAGCTAGCTAGAACTTTCGAGTTTGGGGTAGACCCCTCCCATCGAAGGAGAACGTATTGGAATAGCATGTCGAACGATACGACACACAGAACATTCTGTGATATCACGTTGTGAAGGTTACGATAACGTTGTGACTCTCACTTGGGAATGGTCACGTTAACGTGTGTACTGTCGAGAGCTCCTACAACATCCTTGAACTATAACGTTGTGAGTCCCGCTTGGGAATGGTCACTATCTCAGTCATTCAAGAACTAGACTGCTTAATTCTAATGATGAGGTCCATAAACATAGAGTGGTCAATAAAGTGGTTTGCTCCCATTTCTTGTAAAACTTTCAAGAACTGTTCATGATGGCTACAAGGTGGTTCAGGGATGGCCCAGTTAGCAATGTTAGCAAAAGTTTTTTGAAATCCAGCCACCTATGACACCCATCTATCAAACAAGACCCAAGCTATTCTTGACTCAACTAACCCAAACTGACCCAAACCTCAACTAAACCTGGCTCAGCTGATCAACCCCATCTAACCCGACCATTTTCCCTAGACGGGTGTTGTGGTGGTGGGTTGGGTTGCATGACCCTCCCTCCGTCCTCTCATTCATAACAAGAGGCACTACAAAAAAAAGACTTTTGGAGACGATTATTGGAAACGGTTTTTCGAAGCCGTTTCCAATAACTATATATTGAAGACAGCCACTCAAAATCCGTCTCGGATGCTTTTATTAGAGACGGCTAAAGCCGTCTCCCTATATAAAATAATATATAAAGACAATTATGACCATCTTGATACGATTGACTTAAGGTATAGGTTGGTAAAAACTTTAGAGACTAAATTAAAAGCCGTCTCTATAAGTCAGCGTTAATACCAATAGAGACGACTTAAGCCGTCTCGGTCATTATTTTAATGTACAAGCCTTGCTACTACTTAGTTAGCACTTAATAAAATCTCTTCCCCTATAAAATGATCTCAAACCAGACATTCTCCATTCCATTCATTTCTCCTATCGTCAGCTGTCGATTGTGTGGATCCTTCGTTTCCATTTCTCCATCATCAGCTAAGGGTTTGAACTCCGATGTAGAGAGCTGTCTGAATAGTTTGAAGCAGAGAGTTAGGGTTTGAGACGAATCGAGGTTTGTAGATCTAAATTTGGAGCAAGCTCTTCCAAATTGTCTACATAATCAAAACAAGCTCTCCGAAATCTGTTTGCTTTTTATCTGACCTTCAATGGTTTGACGCAGAGAACTAGGGTTTGAGAGGAATCAGAGGTTTCGAGATCGAAGTTTGGCGTTTGGATAGGGTTGGCAGATCGAAATCGAGATTTGGAGCCGAAAATCCATAGCATGGAAGGTTGAATTCGAGATTTATGTTACTTTCTAGGTAATTTCCCTTTTACTTTGGCTTAAGTTTTGGTCAATCTAATTAGATCGTTCATCTGATTTGGTTAGGTAAAAATTAAATGAATTATGTTTAGAGATTTAGTTTTTGTTGGTTATTTTGAGATTTTTGTGCTGTAGGAATATTAAAGTTTGAATTTTAGGGTTTTGGTTTGTATTAGGATGATTTGATAGTTATGAGATGATTAGAACGTTTGAGCAATTCTGGGAGCTTCTTGTTGATCTCCAATGGCTGGTTTTGGGCCTCTGCAAAGGTTCTGTTGTTCTTGAGATCCGTGGAATCACATAAGTCACGAAATTAAGAGACTTGGATTTAATACTGAAGAGGGGAACCCAGCTCTAAGGTCCTCTATTAATAATTTAATATTAAGAGCATTTCTGGAAAGGGTACCTTTAAATTCAGCCACCAAATCTTTGAGGGCACCCACGCTTAACCCTTTGACTACTTTGAATCAGTTGATGGAAATCATCCTTTTTCATCCCAATCATCATGTTGGTACCATCAGATGGTCGGTGTTTTGTATTTTTCAACCATCACACGATAGATGAAAAATACTCTCTATCATCTGATCGGGTGAATTTAAGGTACTGTTTTGAAAAACCACGCTATTTTTCAGAGGGATTTGTGGATAGAAAGCCTTAACTCTTTAGTGCAGTGAGATGTAAGCCTCATGATTATTTTATTTTGAATTTTTATATTGAAAATCAATAAAAATTAATGAAATATATTAAGGGTGCCTCTGTTTGCAGCCACACGTTCTCTGAAAGCGACCGGGTCTGGAAAAACACCATTGATTCGTTATAATCAAATGATGAAGATCGTCTTTCACACAATAGATCTTGAGTTCATGCAAAGTTTTACATGGTGTGTTTTATGCATGCAAGTCCAACTTATTGGAGAACACCTTAGCCAATATATTGTAGAGAATGCTAAGAAGGCTGATTGGCCTAAAGTCTTATATATCCTCAGCTCCTGTTTTTTCCAGTATCTACGTAATGATGTAGAATTCAGGCTCCTGCCCGCACAACATCGATCATGAAATTTGTGCAAAAATTCCATAATATCCCCTTTCAGCAGATCCCAATAGGTTCTAAAAAACTCGAGGGTCCCAGTGCCTTATTTTGTCACCCTTCAGATGACTCTTTCCGATCCTTCTGCTCCTATTCTGATATTTTCTTAAACTCAAGACCATCTAAAGTCAGTCTATTCCACCCTTCATCACAGTACAAATTTTCGTAGAAGTTAACAACCTGTTCTGCAATCAGATATCAATCTTCATATATGATACCATCCACCATAATACTTCTCATCTTCTTGTTCTTACTTCTAGCTTTGGCCATCGACTGAAAGAATTTGGTAATTTGATCATCATCAGCCAATGCCCTTTAGAGTTTTGTTTCCAGATGCTCTCGTCCCCACGAAGCTTATCATTGAGTTGTATCTTAAGACCTAATCTGACTTCCCTTTCAGAATCCGTAACAACCCTGGTTGCTTCAATATTGTCAAGCACCTGAATTTTATGCAAGAGATCCTCCTTCACTTTATCACCATCCCAAGTTCTTCGACATTCCATCAGAGAGGGAAATGCTATCTAAGTAAAAGATGTAAAATTTATGGGATAATGGCTCCTGACCAACATTTAAACACCATTTTGGTGTTTAAAGGATCTTACACCATTAAATTAGACTTTTTATCTTCCATCATTGAAGTGTGGTTTTTTATTATGACATGTGGTGCACATTTGTCTTTGGATTTGCATCAGACTTTGGTCTTGGAACATTATGAAAAATTAAGCATTTGGTTATCATTTACCTTTATTGCAATGTGGACATTATAGAAAATAAGCAAAAAGTAAGTTTTTTGTCTTTGTTAATTGAAGTGGTTGAAAGAATTTTTGTTTAGAGATATCACTCTTTCTTCCTCGTCTTCTTCTTCTTTTCCTCCATTCCTTGTAGTTTGCTAGGCAGTATTCCCTGGGCACTTCTATTTTTAAAATTTATGTTATGCCGACATTTGGTGGCACTTGGACACTCCTCAACATGACACGACACTACCACTTGATACCATCAAAGTGCGATTTTGTTGTTGTTGAGAAAGTAAGCAATTTCTTGAAAGAAGAGAGAATTACATCAATATGTGATCTGGGGATTTAGCCTTGCTATGGAGCTTCGACATCGCCATCACCACAAAAGTAAGGACAAAGCCCGGAAACACAAGAAATAAAAAATTAGAAAAGACACCCCAAAGAATAGCAACTCAAAAATTACATGATTCGAATACGCGCCAATCCCAAACTATCCTCTACTAGAAGTCTTCCGATTGAACGAGGTAGCATAGTATGGCTATAGAAAACATTTGATGAAGAAAAGTCAGAAGCTCATTTTGCAAATCCATCCACCACGTAATTTCTTTCATGAAAGATGAGATTACATCTCCAATTTTTTCCTAATAGAATTTTCATTCATTTATCTAGGCAGTATTGAACATTCCACGGAACTGAGCCCTCCATAAATGACTTCGCTACAAGAGGAGAATCAGTCTCAATTATAATATGATATTGATCACTTGACAACAAGGTCAAACTGTCAAAAACAGCCCAGAATTCAGCAACATTATTTGAGGCTTCCCCATAGGAATTCAAAAAAGCAAAAATTAACCTGCCATTGTTATCTCGCAAAATACCTCCACCTCCAGCAAATCCCAGATTTCCTTTCGAAGCTCTGGCAAATTCACTCAACAGATAGGCATTATCCGAGTTGGTTTCAATATGATCGGTGAGATCTTTAGCTGTACCAGAATTTTTATATCAATCTCAGTCATTGGCTTCTTGGGATTTAATAGGATGTTAAAATTCCTTAACTAGTTAAAAATCCTTATCATCACACTGTCCAAACCGATGAGAACACCATCATGACAAATGGCATTTCTCTGACATCAGATCTCCCATACAGTAACCCATGGGACTATAGACTTAATCAAATTGACTTATGATTTAGTATGACCTTTCCAATCTATATAATTAGTCTTATAGAAATCTTCGTATTTCTACAGCTCAATGCTAAGGCATGGGAAAATTCAACAAAGAATTTATAATTTACTACATAGAACACGAACATATGCCAGTATCATTAGCTTTTTTGGCTTTTACTTTTGGCATTTAAAATTTAACCAATTAAGTTCTGTACATTTAAATGTTTATGAAGTATATGGACATGATAGTGATTTGGCATATTGAGCTTCTTGAAATCTGTCTCACAAACAACCCATACTAGACTCTGAAATTGAACAAGTCTGCATCCAAGTAACATATATTTTATCTATGTCATAATAACATTATCATGCTTATGTCCGAACTCTACCATTTTTGTATCCATGGAATGCCCATGCCATCCATAAGATTTTTATGTAAATTTCATAAGATTCAACAAGTTCAAATTCCCTGTACAGCAAGCACAGATTAGGTACATGTTTCAGCAGAGGGAATACAAGTTTTTCCTACTTTAACGAATATCTAATCACCGGCTTAACTCTATATGAGGGCTGCAAATGCATTGGGTTGACTCAACGAATCAAGTGAATCAACCTGTGGGTCCACAATCCTGACCCGTTGGATTGGATTGAAAATCCGACCCCAATAAATAATCAGGAAGGTTCAGGTCCTAGTTATTCAACCCAACAGATGCTTATAATAATATTTTAAAGAGATAGGACAAAAGAAACAATAAAATTTATAATATTTAAAAAAGAGTCAAAAATAATAATATACTATATATATAGTTAGTCTACAATGAGTGTCCACACATCATGGGTGGACACGGCAGTCCACACATCTATGTGACTGCATGACATGCACGGGTTTCCAATGCATAAAAGTCGACACATCTGTGGACTGCTTTAATGCATATGATGGGTGGACAGCCATTGTAGACTAACTCATATATATATATATTCTGTGGACTGCGCTCACCCTACCAGCAGCACCACTTCTTGGTGTTGCTACTGTGGTTGCTCCTCTTGTGAGCTCACTTGGGCAAGCTCCTGTGCCTGCACTTACTGGGTTGCCAGGTTTAGTCGTCCCAGTTACTTCTGTAGCTGCTCCTCCTATTGATACCATTGGAGTCCCTAGGCATCAGCAACTTGAATCACAAGGCAGCATGATAAACAATTTTCTGAATAGAAATCCCAACAGCCACACTGTCATAAACCCTTCAAACCAACAATCCCAAGACATGTAAGAGCATAATATCCAACTAGGGGTTGAATACTAGAACTATAGAAGCCTTAGTGAGAAATTGAGGGTTTCATTTTCTTTTATGTTCATCTAAATCTATCCACCAAATTACTAGAAAGAATAGTGGAGAATGCTTTATTTTGTTCGTATTAGATCATAATTGGCTTATAGGGCTTCTAGAATTATTTCTTCTTTGAAAAGAAAATGTATGCTACGATCTGGTGCATGAGAGCACTTTTATGTTACTGACTTTCAATAACACTTCTAAGATTCTTTTTGCAGCACGTATGACGTAACTTACATGCTTATATCTTTCACACTCACTATTTATGCGTCTGTTTCATCTTAAAGGAAACAACTCAAACAAGCATAAGGTGTTTTGCCGATGGAGATGAAAAGATAATACAGAACCCTCAGTTTGAGGATGACCTCAATAATTGGTCTGGAAGAGGTTGCAAGATTATCCAACACGACTCCATGGGAGATGGGAAAGTACTTCCATTGAATGGAAAGTTCTTATACGCAACCAAGCGGGGCGGAATCCAGCAGGAAATCACTGGTCGGGTGCAGCGAAAGCTTGCATATGAGGTCACCGCAGTGGTTCGAATCTTTGGTAACTTTCAGCCTGCTGATGTGCGAGCAACTTTGTGGGTTCAAACATCAAACCTCCGTGAACAATATATAGGCATTGTTGTGTGAGTATCTTATCTTCCACAATATATACTATTTCTTAGTTTTTTTAATTAACCTTCACTTCAGTATTTAGTGTAATTTCCCATCATCGTGATTTGTCTCAACATTTCTTGAATTTTTGAAAGGAATCCTTCCAACGCTTGCGTGCCTTGGATAAGGAGTGGAATGCAGTTCTGGGGAAGTTTCTTCTGAATGGTGTCGCTTCAAAAGTGGTCCTTTACCTGGAAGGTCCACCTCCGGGTACTGATATTCTGGTCAATAGTTTTACAGTAAAACATGCAGCAAAACTCCCTCCTTCACCTCCCCCGATGATTGAGGTTAGCATAGCATTTAATAGCCTTTATGTCTATTGATTGATAAAGTGATGCAGTGCAGGGAAAATGAGGAGTTTGTACTCATCTGAAACTTTTAGCCAAACTCCCTCCTTCACCCTTACAGTCTCATATTTAAGCTATGGAACTTTTTATGACCAATCTAAATACGTTCAAGTGACTAAACATCGTATGAATATAGTTCAACCAGGAAAACATGCCCATCATAAGATTGAAACAATTCGACTTGGGTTCACGTCGATGTAGGGTCCACATTGATGTGCCCAGATTGGATGGCTGATATCTTTTAATGAGTTTTTGTGAGCTGAGTTTGGATGGTTGTTATCTCATTGAAGCCAATGATGAGAGTCAATTTCACACACACACACATATATAATCCACCCTTAGATATCTGCTTAGCTAAGGAGATAACAATTGCAGTCATGGTATCACTAGTATTATTTTTTCAATCTTTTTAATTTTATTTATTTATTTTTATTTTTTGTCTTTTTTTTGGGAAATTCAGAAGTCCACATGTTTTGGTGGCTTTACCGGAGTCCCGATAGAGTTCATGATGCTCAGTGGCTTATAATTATGTGGCTGCAAGGTGGCCTGGTATGTATACTTATTAAATAAAGAGGAGCATGTGTGGTAGAATGGTAAATTCCCGATTTTGATATTTCTAAATTATTTTATTTGTTCTTGACAGACAAGTTTTATAATTTTTATGTAGAAATAGGGAGCTTCTGGAGTTGGAATTGGGAATTTTGACGATGTTGGGCCATTGGATACGGATATGAAGCCTAGGAATTCGACCTAGTTAATGAAAGCTAACCTCTTGTTAGTGGTAAATTTGATTTTCTGCCGTCTCTTTAGTTTACTACTTTACTTCTTCTTTTAAGAATAAAAGCAAGAATTAGAACTCATAATTTTTATTTATTTTGTAATTAAGGATAATCCATTTGGAACAGGATTTAGTTTTGTGGAAGACTATACACTATATGTGAAAAGTGATGTAGAAGTAGCAACTGATTTAACCACCTTTAACAGAGTCTTATTAAGGCAACTGATGTAACCACCTTGTAGCAGAGTCTTATGGAGGCAAATATGCTGTTACTACTGGGTTATCGATTCTATATGCTATCCAAAATGGTGAATTGAAGCTTAAACTTGGAGGTAATTGCTGTATTTTAAGTGTAACCCTTGCAAGTGCACAAGATCTATTGCAGTATGGCAAGAACAAAGGTGTCGAACCCACAGGGAAATCTTGAATTTTAATTAATTCTTTCAGAGATTTAAAAACGTCCCCAAGGAAGTACCAAAGGGCAGATTCAATTTAACCAAAAATTTATCCCTTTTTTTTTAATGCAAGAAAAATAAATTAATCTAAACAATGAATTACTGATGAATCTAAGAATAATATTTAAATAAGATCAAGAAATATGCTACCCCAGATTTGTACCCCCCTTTCATTAAAAAATCATTCACACCATCACCATCATTCATTCATAAAAATGATTTGAAATAAAGTATGATCATCAATCCGGCATACCCTATCTAAAAACAATGACTCAGCCTATCATTGCGGTATGAGTCATGTAAGAAGCATAGCGTATCTCGTGATGTGTAGATCAAAACAATAAAAACATTAGACTATGGTATTAATCATAAATATGGGTACTTATCTGAGGATCGCATCTTTCCCGATCTACTGATTTAGCCGCTCATCTTTGGTGTATGATCTCCTTGTTCATTCAAAGTCATTCCTCTTTTTATTTCTTCCAAAAATCTTTGGTTACAATGCCTTTTCCTAAATACAATCTATGAATGTAAAAGAAAGACAGTGCAAATCCTCAGTACAATCTACCCAAATCAATTCCTAGAAGAAGGAGAAAAGAAGAACTTTTAAAAAGATGCCCAGAGGAGTTTAAAACCAAAAATAATAATGAATAAATAATCCTCTCAAAAAAAACTCTCTCTAAAAAAATCTCTAATTATTTCCTAAAAAAACCGTCTAATTCCTATCTCTAATTCTTGCTCCTAATTCCTATCTCTAATTCTTCCTCTAATTCCTATCTCTAATTCTTGCCCTTCTTTCGAAGTGTTTGATCCGCTTTAAATAGAGCCGAAGTTTCCCAGCCGCAGAGGTGTTCCAACTCGAAAATTTAGGGTCGATTAATTGACCCAATAGGGTCGATGCATCGACCTCCCAGATTTTCGTGAATTCCCGCCGAACTTTACATCAGACACTGCTTCAGTATTTTGGCCATAACTTTCTGTCCCGAACTCGGATTGAGGCGATTCTTACGCCGTTGGAAAGCTGACAGAAAGCTCTACAACTTTTATGTTTTGACAATTTCATAATTCGGGCATTTTGAAGGTCCAAATTGATCTGTAAGTTGCACCAAGTTCTCGATGACCCAAAGTTGCAGTGTTTTGACATTATTTTCAGAATTCTTATCAGATAGCCTTCATCGGATAGCTAAATATAGGTATCTAGGGGTGAAATATCATCATATTCCACTACTCATCACACCCCCAAACCTACACTTTGCTAGTCCTCGAGCAAAGCAAACTAAAGAAAATAAATGTCACTTTCGTAGGGAACACGATTGCACTTAGCGTGTGCAACAAGCCGTTAAACCCCTAGGTGATCCCTAGTGGAGGAGTTGTGTCTCCTGAGGGTTTACAGTGAAGTTACCCACAAACTTCAATAAATTCCAAACCATCGGCAAAATTGAGTTTTCAAAACATGATTTTTTTAACATATATATATTATTCAAAAATAAAAATATTAATTGTTTCAATATGTGAATCATCAATCTTAAATATTAATGTCATGTCAATCATGCTAGTATCCATTCAAATTAATCTAATGCTCAAATTATTAGACAACTCATCCATTCATGCCTAAACGTGAAGTGTGTGCATACCCAAACCAAGATTCATCTATCTCAGAACTAGTCCAAACGGAAAACCGTCGGGTCTGTTGTCTAGACTCAATCCTCACTTTAGGTATACTCTCGAAATAAAATCACTCCGATGATGCGTAAGCTTTCGCACATATGTGAAAGATCAATACAAAACAAGCAAAAAGGTCTCACATGATAACTGAAACACGATGTAATCAATGAACAAAATCAAATCTCATAAGAACAGATACTTGTATATCCTAAGTATGTCATATCAAGTGTCATAAGTATCATATATTTACTCTCCACAAGACAGTTACCAATGCAAGATCAGATCATGAAGGTCTTTTATAGGGTCGTAATGGGGCTCAGGAAAGGGTAAGAAAGAAAGGGAATTGAGATTCAAAATTTCTGAGAAATCGGAAAAGAAACAAACTTCTGATTTTTCTATTGCTCTTCTTTTTCTTTTCTAATCTCTCACTATTTTTCTCAATATTTTTCTATTTTTCTCATCTTTCTTTTTCTTTTGAAGCACCTCATATTTTTCATTATTTTTCACAATTTTTTTTTTCTCCCCCCTTTTTCTTTTATATTTTTGCCATACACTCTCAGTAAACACCACAACCCAGTATCTCTCCACTTACTCTCTTTTCGTTCATTTTCATCTCTGCTCCTAATTTTCGAAATAAGAAGAGTAAACCTGAATTTTCAGAAATGGTGAAGGGTTAAAGGTTAACGTGGCTTATCAAAGAATGTATAAAGGTAAATTTTCCAATAGGCTCAAAGGGGTACTAGAAGGATAAATTTATATGAGGTGGGGCATTTAACCATAAACGAGCCAAAGATAGCCTTCAATCATGTCCTTAAAAGATGATAACCTTGTCTATTTGTCTTGAGTAGATATACAGTACGTTCTAACACAATAATATGAATTTGATATCATGCAAAGTCACAAGTCAAAATAAAATATATGAGATTATGCAAGATAATTCGTATTCAAAGAAAACTCTGAGTTTATGTATTCACTCATCAACAACGGATATTTGGCTCTAAAGCTTCCTGGGTTTAGTCTTCACTAAGAACCTAAGATTCACCGTTCAAAACAGTTCATCGATTTCTAAATCTTAGCTTGGTATAAGTGTAAAAATTCTAAGCATGAATATCAAAATTACCCACAAAATATCACATTAAGCTTCATTATCCTAGATACAAGCATTCAAAATCTGATATCGATATTCTAAAAATTAAATTCACATACATCATCAACTAAAGTTTGAAAACAATCGTAAAATAATGTGCATGATGACTTCAAAATAAAATTTTTTTTTTTTTTGAAAATATAAGTGGCCATAAAATAGATAACCATACTCCCAAACCTAAAGATTACAATGTCCTCATTGATTGAAATAAGTAGCTCACCCCAAACACGGTGAAAAGTACCTCAACACAAAGATCAAAGAATATAAATATGTGCATCAAATTGGAACATGACCAAAAATTTATTGAAGGGAATATGGTTACACTATTTTAGTGAATTAAAAACAACCTAAACTAAAAAAAACTAATATGCTAGAAATAAACATAAAAAAAAAATAAATAAATAAAATAAAATAAAACCTAAATCCTAAACTAAACATGAATCCAACTCTGTTAATCGTTGTTAGGTGGACCCATCCACCTAGGTTCACTTAAATTTATGTTCTTAGGCACAGGGAACAATTTCTCCCAAAGATCAAGGGAAAATTGATGAGACACCGCCGATTGTATGAATGGAGGCGGCGAGGCTAAAGTAGGAGATGGAGATGGGGGGGACGGTGGCGGAACCACATCAATTATCTCGATATCAGTATCGATGCACAGTGTAGGAGATTTGGAACGTCTTACCTTCTTTCTAGATGGTTCTCCCCAGGAAGGAAGGATCATCGGATCGAGGTCGATGATTTCAACATTGCTAGGCGCAAAAGGGACCGTCCGATGAGAGCGGCGCTCCTCCATCCTTGATAACCGAGCTCTTGTAAGATAGAATCGGCGGGCTATGAGAAAGGTGTACAAGAGTTAATGAAAAGTGAGCCTAAGGGTGAATATAAAATAAAGAAATTAAAATTCGAGTTTAAAATAAAGAAATTTTTTTTTTTTTTTTTTTTTTTTAAAATTTAAAATTCGAATTTAAAATAATTTAAATTTTTTTTTTTTTTTTAATTCGAATTTCAAAAATAAAATTTAAATTCGAAAATTAAAATATAAAATTTAAATTTCAAACCTAAAGACAATCCTTCAAAATCCTATAAAATCTTACCTAAAAGAGAAAAAGAAGGGAGAGAATAGAAAGATTCCTACAAAGCCTAAAGCAAGTAGTCCCACAAAAATTAATAACTAGATTTTAGAAAATCCTACAAAATATCTAAAAGAGGAAAATAAAGAAAATAAACTCCTAAAAAATTTAAAATAAGAAATCCTAAAAATCTAAACTTCCTAAAAGAACTCCATAAAAAAAATACTTACCTAAGAGAGAAAAATAAGCGAAAGAAGATTTTGCAAAGCAAAAAATTAAAAATTGATTTTTTTTTTTTTTTTTTTTTTTAAATTCGAATTTCAAAAATTAAAATTAAAATTTCAAGATTAAAATTAGAAATTAAAATTTTAAATCTAGTGGCAATCCTAAGAATCTTATCTAAAAGAGAAAAATAAGGGAAAAAATAAAAGATTCCTATATTTCCGAAGGAAGGTATCCTAGATTTATAAACTTCCTAAAAAAAAAAAAATTAATAACTAATTTTAGAAAATCCTAAAATATCTAAAAGAGGAAAATAAGGAAAAAAAAAAAAAAGAATCCTACTAAAATAAGAAGTCCTAAAAACCTAAACTTCCTAAAAGACTCCTACAAAATCTAAAATAAAAAGCATAAAAATCTCAACTTCCTAAAAATCCTAAATTTATAAACTTCCAAAAAAATTAATAACTAATTTTAGAAAATCCTAGAATATCTAAAAGAGGAAAATAAGGAAAAAGAATCCTACTAAAATAAGAAGTCCTAAAAAACTAAACTTTCTAAAAGACTCCTACAAAATCTAAAATAAAAAACCTAAAATTCTCAACTTCCTAAAAATCCTAAATTTATAAACTTCCAAAAAAATTAATAACTAATTTTAGAAAATCCTAGAATATCTAAAAGAGGAAAATAAGGAAAAAGAATCCTACTAAAATAAGAAGTCCTAAAAACCTAAACTTCCTAAAAGAGTCCTATACAAACTTACCTAAAAGAGAAAAATAAGGGAAAGAAGATTTTGTAAAGCAGAAATCCAAATATTGATTTTTTTTTTTTTTTTTTTTTTTAATCAAAACACAAAAAAAAAAAAAAATCCCTAACCGAATTAATCAAAATTTTGTCGATCTCCCCGGCAACGGCATAAAAAATTTGGTGTTTGTTAAGTATAACCCTTGCAAGTGCACAAGATCTATTGCAGTATGACAAGAACAAAGGTGTCGAACCCACAGGGAAATCTTGAATTTTAATTAATTCTTTCAGAGATTTAAAAACGTCCCCAAGGAAGTACCAAAGGGCAGATTCAATTTAACCAAAAATTTGTCCTTTTTTTTTTAATGCAAGAAAAATAAATTAATCTAAACAATGAATTACTGATGAATCTAAGAATAATATTTAAATAAGATCAAGAAATATGCTACCCCAGATTTGTACCCTCCTTTCATTAAAGAATCATTCACACCATCACCATCATTCATTCATAAAAATGATTTGAAATAAAGTATGATCATCAATCCGGCATACCCTATCTAAAAACAATGACTCAGCCTATCATTGCGGTATGAGTCATGTAAGAAGTATAGCGTATCTCGTGATGTGTAGATCAAAACAATAAAAATATTAGACTATGGTATTAATCATAAATATGGGTACTTATCTGGGGATCGCATCTTTCCCGATCTATTGATTTAGCCGCTCATCTTTGGTGTATGATCTCTTTGTTCATTCAAAGCCATTCCTCTTTTTATTTCTTCCAAAAATCTTTAGTTACAATGCATTTTCCTAAATACAATCTATGAATGTAAAAGAAAGACAGTGCAAATCCTCAGTACAATCTACCCAAATCAATCCCTAGAAGAAGGAGAAAAGAACTTTTAAAAAGATGCCCAGAGGAGTCTAAAACCAAAAATAATAATGAATAAATAATCCTCTAAAAAAAACTCTCTCTAAAAAAATCTCTAATTATTTCCTAAAAAAATCGTCTAATTCCTATCTCTAATTCTTGCTCCTAATTCCTATCTCTAATTCTTGCCCTTCTTTCGAAGTGTTTGATCCGCTTTAAATAGAGCCGAAGTTTCCCAGCCGCAGAGGTGTTCCAACTCGAAAATTTAGGGTGGATTAATTGACCCAATAGGGTCGATGCATCGACCTCCCAGATTTTCGTGAATTCCCGCCGAACTTTACATCAGACACTGATTCAGTATTTTGGCCATAACTTTCTGTCCCGAACTCGGATTGAAGCGATTCTTGCGCCGTTGGAAATATGACAGAAAGCTCTACAACTTTTATGTTTTGACAATTTCATAATTCGGGCATTTTGAAGGTCCAAATTGATCTGTAAGTTGCACTAAGTTCTCGATGACCCAAAGTTGCAGTGTTTTGACATTATTTTCAGAATTCTTGGGCTGTTTTCTGCACTTGGCTTGTATTTATCTGAAACACTTCAAATCTAATAATTCTTATCAGATAGCCTTCATCGGATAGCTAAATATAGGTATCTAGGGGTGAAATATCATCATATTTCACTAATCATCAGTAATCCCATATATATATATATATATATATATATATTTATTTATTTATTTATTTATGAAACCTTTTAATTGAGTTCAGTGATTCTGAGCATGCTTCTGCAGCACGGAATGCATTGGATGGAAGAAGTATTCTGAGGTATGCAGTTGACCATAATTTATGGAACTTCTAAGTGTCAATGATTTTGATACAATATTTGAGATGCTGTAATTCAAAATTTCAGATTGAGCAACCATTGATGACAGATCGAACTGCTTCAGGTTTCCAAGAGGCATTGGAGTTGGTGCAATTCTACCTCCTAATGGCAAAGGCACCCCTCTTGAGGTCATTATCTCAATCTCTCTAAAAAAATTCTTCCGAAAAATATTGCAAATGGTTTGTCAAATGGTTTGTTGTTTTAACAAATTGGAAAGGGAAGAATTCTGATGAAGGCAATAGAGTTGCTATTCTCGGATTTGGGTACCTAGACATGTATCGAAGCTGCAAATAATCTTAAATCCAACGGCATCGATGAGATCCTAATTATGGTGGAGGAAGGTTCAATTGGAGAGTTTGGGTCTCATGTATCTCATTTCTTAGCATTGGAACTTGAAACTTGAAACTTGAAAGTTTTTAGCCTTTTAAGTGGTAGTGGTTATGACCATGGTTAAAATCTTGGTTTTCCGATATGTATGCTTGATACCAATATCAGGAGTATATGCGTCGGCGCACAAAAAAAAAGCAATAAAAAAATTGCCTTAAAAAAGTATTAAAAAAATGCATTAAAGCAATTGCATTAAAAAAAGTCATTAAAAAAAATAGTATTTAAAAAAAAAATTGCATAAAAATTGTCGACGTAATTTTTAAAAAAAAAATTATATATATATATATATATATTAAAATTCATAAACAATCACTACCAAAAAATTTTCATAAAAAAATCACTGCCAAATATATTATTTTAAAAAATATATTTAAAGAAAAAAGAAAAAAATGTTGGAGACGGCTAAAAGCCGTCTTCAATAACAAGAGGTCACTTATTGGAGACGGCTTAAAATCGTCTCCAATAAGTATTGGAAATGGTTAGATGACTTATTAGAGACGTCTCTAACATATCTTCGGAGACGGCCATATGCCGTCTCCAATAACCTTGACTATTAGGGACGGCTCCCATTTGGTCTCCAAAGACAATGGAGACGAGACTATTTGAGACTACATGGAAGCCGTCTCCAATACTATTGGAGACGACTTAGACACTTTTGGAGACGGCCAAAAGCCGTCTCCAATAAACACATTTTTTGTAGTGAGGATCCCCTCCAACTGGATCGGCAAGTCACCGCCTAGATCGCTTTCCGGTGATAATCCTTAGAATTGGTGTTTTCATAATTTAGTTTTATTAATTTTTTTAAAACAGCAACTCCAATCCAAACCCATCATATTTTTTTGAAACAGACACCAAATCCGATTCGGTTTTTTCAGTTCGGTGTGGGTATTTTACCTACTTTTTTATTTTTTAATATATTTTCTCATTTTTTTGATTTTTTTGATTTTTTCAATTTTTCTTTATATTTTTCGGTGTACTCATCCTACCCCCTTGGTTTTCAATTTTTTCTATCCTAAACCGAAACTGAATCGTTTTGGATTCAGTTCGGCTCACTTGTTTTTCATTTGTCGGTGCAGTTCGGTGTCCTCAATTTTCGATTAAGTATCAGGTTTTGGCTTAGGGTTTGCATCCCTACACGGGCTGCAGATAGATAAGGCCACGTAGGAAGGATGTTGAATAACACACTTTTTTAACCTAGTCAGTCATATACTTGTTTAATAAGTGGCCATAAATTAAAAATCATCATGTGAAAGATTGGGACAGAAAAATATATGAATCGTCATTTTCAAGACAGTCAATTGTTTTAATGGTGGAAACCCTAGGCTGCATAGATTGTATCTTATATATATATATATATATATACAAGTGGACCATGCAGATAAGATGCACGTGAGAGCTGTTTATTGGAAGTTTATTTGGAGAATGAATCGCTACAATGTAAATTTTAAAAATATTTTTTGCGTTTTGTTTTAAATTGGGTGAGCTCCCAATATTTAAACTTCTAAGTATTTAGTTTATTAAAGTCATTTTATCATAGGTGCATTAGTTCAAGCAAGCACTTGATACCAACTCAAAAAAAAATAAAATTCAATTGGGTTGTACCGATATTATATATATATATATATATATATATATATATATATATATATATATATATATATATATATATATATTGAGGATGTCATGAGTCATAGACATCCTAGATATAGTGTCTGTGCAAACTTATACGCATAAAGGATCCACTATTGGCTTAGCACACTGGGAGGGAACCTGCACAATGGTGGGAGCAAGCATGGGAATTGAAATCCCTACATGTGCTTCCACAAGGAAATATTATACTATTTGAGCAATTGCTCAACCGATGCATGGATATTGTTGAGCACCAAATAAGTATTGGAAGCTCACATACATCAATGAATTAATTAACATTTATTATGTTAAAAAAAATTCAGTTTGTTAGATATCCTGCTCTCAATAGATCAATTATGTTTATTTTGACGCAAATGGTCAAAATAGATCTATTATGTCTCTATATTCCATTCTGAACAGACAAAAAAAAAAGTAACTCAAGCCCAATCAAAATACATACGATTGGAGCCTATAAGATGAAGACAATACGACTTAAAGCAGTAAACCGTAAGCAAGATACATATGCTTAAAGCTGGCTCACCTGGTTTGAATACCTTTGATTTGGATGGAAGGTTGTGTGACATTACTGACATGAAAAACATTTATATTGTAGTTTTGAACAATTAATTATTTTTAGGGTGACATTATTTGCACCCGTTTTTCCTTTGAAGAGCACACACTCTATCACGGGAAAAAAAAAATGTTGACTACCTTGAGTCAGACGTTGGAGATCATTTTTCTTCCCAATCTTCCACAAAATAGATCTTGAGATCATGGCACACTTGTCAGACGATCACTTTTGGGGATGTGTGCCATATGGAAAAAATATATAACAGTCTGATAGTTCTGGCATGATCTCAAGATCTATTATGCGGAATATTGGGATGAAAAACGATCTCTATCGTCTGATTGAAGGCAACCAATAGTTTTTTCGTGTGAAAGAGCATGTACTGGTATGAATAACTCTCCTTTATTTTTATTTATCATTGATATTATTATATGCTAATATAATTCCCTTTTTATCATAAATTGATGAGTACCTTTCTTTGCGCTCAGTCCCAAACCCTTTGAAAAGCATTGATTGCGTCAGATTAGATGATGGACATCATGTTTCACCCCGATATTCTATAAAATACATTTTGAGATCATGACTCATCTATAAGACAGTCATTGATTGATTCTATGTGTCACATATCCCCAAACAATAGCCCTAAATTCTCGTTTGAGCGTGATGTGTGTCATATGATTCAAAGGCAATTTGTTTTGGGATATGTGACATATATAGTAAAAAAATGACCGTTTGATAGGTGAGCCATAATCTGAAGATCTGTTGTGTGGAATATCGAGCTGAAACACGATCCCATCACCTGATCCAAAGCAATCAATGGTTTTGAAGGGGTATACGATGTGGGCGCTTTCAGAGAATGCGTAAGCGTAAACAGGGGTACCTCAACCAGAATAAAGTCTTTATCATTTGGAATTTTGATAATCATGTTCTATCGAGTATTAATGAAGTATGTATAGTTTGAGGTTTTACTACAATATGCATGAGTTTTGCTAACTTTCACCTAACCTTTACGATCCTACCATAGAATGAAAGAATATCGTTTCAATAAAAAGGAATAAAATGAATACAATTTTGAACTACTCTCTTTTATATGTAGGTGGGATATATATATATATATATATATATATAGGAACATCTTCTTTAAGTATATATATTTATAATTTTTAATTATAGTCAAATTAGCACTAAGGCTAGCTAGGCATCTGAAAGCCCGAGTCAAGATTTGGAGTCATTCGATTGGCGGATTTCAATATCGATCTTGAAAAAATGAAAAGTGTACAATCATCCACATTTTGCCTATATGTATTGTGTTATGCCCCATTCCATTTGTATATGGACCTCGACTTTATTATAGGCCAAATATCGCCTCAAATTGGTCAAATATCGAATCATATCAGTCTATATTAAGTCATATCGAGTCATATGGGCCGATGTGTATCGGATATGATTTGAAATAAATACCAAAAACGCTCTTTTTACAAATTTTTTAAATATTTTAAAATATTTCTTTATAGTTTTAAAAATAAGAAAGTGCTTTAAGGATCGGTTGGTTTGGACGAGGCGTATCGGATATAATTAAGCCTGGGACCTAGCGGATATGCCGATTTAAATCATACTTTAAATCCCTATAAGCACTATGCTAATAATTGCATCTCCATTTTTTTTAAATCCCTTGATTATAAATAAATGAACGTTGGTGCTATTAAAAAAAATAGAAATAAATCTAAGAAATAAACTCACATTATATAAATATATAAAGTTTAAATTAGCAAATACTTTTGAGTTTACTTTAGCTCAATATATATGAGCTACATTTTAATGGTTGGCATTGCTCAAAACATTTCGTAGAGGACCCAAAAATGGGGCTGTCGTAGCTCTACCATAATGATACGATGGTCTCTGAATCCATATAATAAATTTGGTAAAATAACAAAGGGAGTCATGACTTGCAGTCGGAAACTTGGCCCTTGCACCCAATTTAAAATAAAAACTTTCAAATTTGGTGACTTTTACTATTTGAAAACACCATCTAAATCATTGGATTTAACGACCATGATATAAAGATCTTAAGTGCAAAAGATTAGCATGAAACATAATCTTCGTCATCTGATTCACTATAGTCAAAGGCTATTATCTAATTCAATAGCTGACTATAATAAATCATATGATAAAGATTATGTTTTGATCCAATCTTATGTACTAAATGTCTCGAGATCATGAACTTCAAATCGGACAGCTCAGATTGCATTTTTATCATCACATGTCCCTAAAATACTAAGTCTTTCTTTAACTTCAGTGCAAGGGTCAAGTTTTTGAGTATGAGTAATGGATCCCAATAACAAAACTTGTTAATTGCTTTGCATCGGATGATAGAGATCATTTTTCGCCCCAATCTTTCATTTTGACTTACTCCATATTTAATTTTGCTAGTGATAGAACTAATCTTTGGAAGCATCTACGGAGGATTTCCAACACCACGCACCGCGATGCTCCCATGGCTGGTGATTGGGGACTTTAACAGTAACAGATATTATACGGGAAATTTACCTGATCGGCCCTGTCAGATACGCCTTTTACGTCAGAAGCCCTATAGTTTCACTTTTACCCAGACAAACCAGCTGCGCGCCGAGCTGAGGCACGCCTGTAGGAAATACCCAAACTACCCCCACAGTAATAAATAGCCGCCGTTGTTTCAAATCATTTACTGTTTTGAATTTACTTTTTCGTTCGAAGTCGGTGGAGAGTCGTTGACGCTTCGTGGACGATCGCGTTCAAAACTATAACCTTCAAGCTACCAAATCTGTAAGTTAGAATTAAAATTAGCTTCCATCGCTATAGATTTTTTATTTCTCCTCTCTTTGTTGCATATTTTGACATATTTTTTTTAGGTTTTCCCATATGTAATCGGTAACGATTACATATGTAATCGATTACGACTACATATGTAGTCGATATCGATTATATATGTAATCGTTACCGATTACATATGGGAAAACGTTCTCGATTACCTTTAGAGTCGATAAAGATTATATATGTAGTCGTAATCGACTATATAAACTGTGGATGACGAATCTATAACAAATCGATATCGACTCTCTATGAATATAATTAATACCCGTCATTTGAAATAATTTCCTATAGTTATTACCCTCGATGCCATAATAAATCATACGAGGTTTTATATTTATCTCAAATTGACGTTCAATTTATTGCCAACTACCCTTTGTAAAACCATTATGGCAAGTTAGGTTGGAAGAATGAGAAAATTTAATACAACGATTCGTATTCCACAATCTAGGAGCTTTAAATACAGTTTAGTTCGACCTTAGCAAACCACCTATCATCCCTAGCACCATATTTTTCCCAATGTCCCATTTAACGACGAAGAAAAACCTTCTATAACCCAATAAAGTTCTATCTCAGATGGGAGGATTCCACCACCACCACCACGTAACAGATCCTCTGCAGTTCACGTGGGACGAGTACTGATAGTAATGAAGATTTTGGCGAAGGAAGAAAAGAAGAAGAAGAGGAAGGAAGAAAAGAAAAGAAGAAGGAAGAAAAGAAAAGAAAAAAAAGCTGAGCGGAACCCTCTCCACCATCCACCACCTCTTCATCCTTCTTCCTAACTTTTTTTTTTTAATTATAAATGAAAAATTTGAATGTAATTCAAATATTTTGAAGTAAATGAAACAACTTTTGATGCAATGGCGACTTCATGAATTCTTTTGAGTCAAATTAAATATTTTCTATGTAAATAAGGGAAATTTACGGCGAATTAAATTAAACATTTTGAGATCAATGTAGATTTATATTTAATTGATAGCGATTTCATAAGTAATCGAGATTGATTACGTTGAGAGTCGATGAGCGATTACATATAGAGCGATATCGATTATAGAGATAATCGATGTAGGTAAAGAAGAAGGAAGAAAAGAAATAGAACAAAAGAAAGAAATAGAAACTTAAGAGTCAGTAAATCAAGTAATTTCTATATAAATAAACATTTTGAGGTCATTGCGAATATATATTGAGTCGTTGGCGATTTCATCGGTAATCGATATCGATTACATATAGAGTCGTTGGCGCTTACATATGTAATCGTTATCGATTATATGTAGACTTGCAAGATTTTCCTTTTACTTTTAATTTTAATTGAACTATTATGAATGTAATTGAAAATTTTGCAAGTAAATGAAACATTTTGATTCAATGGCGACTTCATGAAATCTTTTGAGTCTATATCGATTACATATAGACTCGATATCGATTACATATAGAGTCGGTTTTGATTATATATAGATTTATTCGACGATTACATCTAGAGTCTGCATCGATTACCTATGTAATCGATACCACTCTAGATGTAATCGAGACTTTTATATATACATTTCATCAACATTTTTAACTATCCTTGTTAGTATGGTGTTGAGTCCTTTCGTTTTACTACATTCATTTCAAAAGATCCAAGATGGTTGTACACCGATTTGCCAAGTGTTCTCCCAGGTGCGTTTGAATCTCCACGAAAGTGCTACTCCAGATCGGAAGAAATTCTTGAGAGATTCGATTTTGGTGGAATATTTCAAATCAAGGGTGTGGGATTTCTTTACGATGTCGTGGATTCTCTGACATTTTGGGTTGATAAAACCATTTCAATTGGGAAGACCGATGTCTATCTTCGAAGATAGACATTGCATTGATCGGCCTGCCGTAGTTGGCCCGTAAAAGGATACCCATCCAGAAACCATCGGTAGAACAAACCATTAGAAACAAATACTTTTTGGAACGCCTCCGGAAAAATTCTCCGGTCTCATATAGATGCTGCAATTTATAAAGCGGAAAGTGATGAGGACTTCTTAAAGTTGTCCCTTCTGTTTGTGTTGTGCATATTTCTCTTCCCCGGTTCCCACCATCAAATTTCTGAAGACTACATCGACCTCATCGATGATATGGAGGCCTTCAACCGAACTCCGTGGGGTCTGCTCGTCTACCAGGACTTGATGGAGTATATAATAAAGGGCGCGACGAATAGAAAAACCGCCGAGATGGATAAAGCCCTGAAGACGTACAACACATATGGATGCATATGTGTACTTCAATGGTGGGCTTATGAGATCTCGCCGATATATCGCCATCCGGCTAGGCCTCAAGGACCCTTTCCCACTTTGAAATGGTGGACGTATGCGCGATCCGAGATCAAAGGTTACACTCATGAGCGTATGTTAGACAAAGAAGGTATGAGGTCTATTCGAAAAAAAAAAAAGCAACTTACCGATTCATTCTAGAATTGATACCGATTCATTACAGAATCGCTACCGATTCATTTACGAATCGATAGCGATTAGACTTAATAAGTAATCGATAACGATTCATTATCTAATCGATAGTGATTTGTTAAGGTAAGGAATCGATAGCGATTCTTTACACAATCGAGTGATTTATTATATATAACGATCATTTTATTCATTGTTTCATTTTCTTTCAAAAGGTTCGCGCTCCTCATGCCTCGTGGCTTTGAATTAGAGATACCCGTGGTAAGAGAATATCTACGGGTTCAAAAGGAGGTTGGGGGGAAGAGGAAAGAACCGATCAAGAAAGCTGTGGAAGAGATTCGGCCGAAGAAGAAAAGAAATTACATTCCGGCCGATAATCTTGGAGAGGGAGAGGAAGAATGGGATGACGCATCGACGTCTGAAGAAGAACCCTCTCGAAAAAGGGCCCGTGCTAGTGGGAGAGGGTCGCCAAGAACTAGGGGGCCGCCAAGGAGAGCCTCGGCAAAGGAAAGATAGCCCGGTCAAGTCAATGATTCTTTGTTGAGGAGGGTCGATCATTTGACGGATAACTTGAAGCTCACCCAAAGAGTGAGCGATTTGGAGGGAGAGAATAAGGCCCTGACTAAACGTTGCGCTTCTTTAGAGAAACTCTGCAACTCCTTCAATGAGAGGCTGAATTCAAGGGATGCGGAGTGGCAGAAGTTAAATCACTACAACTCTTTAGTCGAAGGGCCGATCAAATAAAAGATCTCCTTGAAAATTTATTGGGCGAGACCTAAGGTATATGTTGAAATCTAGTTTTAATATTCAATTTTCGTTATCTATATAATCGATAACGACCATATATAAAATAGATAGCGACTATATATATAATCGATAGCGACTATATATATGATCGATCGCGACTATATATATAATCGATAGCGACTATATATATAATCGATAGCGACTATATATATAATCGATAGCGATTATATTTAAAATCGATTTTTTCTTTTAAAATGTGGACTAAAAATTAATTCTTATTTTGCATCATTATTACGATGTACAGGATGTGGCTATAGAGGAGCTGATAACGAAGGTGTGCGACACAGCCTTCGGTGAGGAACCATCAGCTCCTGCGCATCAGGTTCCTCCTCCTCCTCCCGTTGAAAAGGTGAAGGCAGCTGCTGACAAGCAGCCTGAGACCCAATCTGATAAGGGTCCTGCTGGTGAAGAGGAAACCTCTTCCCAATTGCCTCACCAACAAGTGAGCTTCGCTTAAGACCTAGGTGTTTAAAGCCAAAAAATAATTTCCATCAAACCTAAGGCCCAAGGGTAGCGGTTGAAAAGAAGCCCACCGCAAAGGCCAGCGAAGGACCAATCGAGCTCGGACGGTGGCAATCATTACCGTCTGGTCTACTGATGAAGATGCTCCTGCTGAGCTAACAGCGGAGAAAAAATATATGCTAGACATATGGAACAAGCCTGTGAAGGAGGACGAGTAAGTAGAATAACCCTGAATACTTAACTTTATTATTATATATTTATCGTGAAGATTAGTTAAGTTGGTCATTTTTTATGCAGAGAATATGTTAGTTACCGCAAGTACAAGCTGGTGGTGCAATCCTTCAGATGTCTGGCGGAAACCCAGTTCCTGGATAACTTTGTAAGTGTATATTTTAATATACTGTAGGCAAAATCGGTATCGATGGCTTATGTAATCGTTATCGATGGCTCATGGAATCGGTATCGATGGCTTGTAGAGTCGCTAGCGATGGCCTATGTAATCGTTAGCGACTCTGTACATCATCGATATCGATTCATTAGAGAGTCGACAACTATTTCGACGACTTAAATAATCGTTACCGACTCTAAAAGGAATCGATATCGATGATGTACAGAGTCGCTAACGATTATGTATTAAACTCTTACTGCATATTTTAATCTAACTGCATTGGTTTCAGGTTATGGGCGCCTACATGAGACATTTGGAAGTTATTGATGATAAAATTCATCCTGAGAAAAATGTCAAAAACTTCCTAATGGACCCTGCGACACTGACGTACATGGGCTATGAACTGAGAGATTTCAACAAGTTTTTGCTTGCTGAAAAATTGTACGACCAGTCGATCGAGGTTCAAGTTCACAGGTGGGCTGCCTATAAACAAAGAGAGACCGGAGGGAAGAGGCTGATGGAAACTTTCTTCTACAATGAGCTTCGGAATCTGTGGGCTCACGAATGCAACATAGTATGCTTTTATCCTCTTTATAATTATTCTTTTTAATTTTTTCTATCCTACCCTTTGAGATTATATTACTTTTTTGTAGATATTTATGCCAATACATTCTGAACAACCACTACACTGGGCGCTTGCGATCGTAAAGGTAGTCGAACGATCGATAATGATCGTCGACCCTATATTTAATAGGCCCTCTAAGGAAAGATATGTGGCCCAATTGCAGGCTCTGGTAAGATATTTTTATTAGCATATCTTTTATCATTGTTAGCTTAACATATCTGACACTCCTCTCTATTATTTCGAAACAGACACAATACCTTCCCGTGATCTTATATTTGTACGGTGACTCCTCTGCGCTAATAAAGAAGAACTATCCTTGGCCATCTACTGACTGCCGGATCAAAGCCGTCCCCCGACAGACCAACTCCTGTGATTGCGGAGTGTTTGTTGTGAAGTATGTCGAATACTTTATGATGGGGAAGAAATTTGACTTCGCGCAATCAGATATAGAGAGGATCAGGGCAGAAATTGGCCATACACTGGCTACATACACATGCGATGGTCGTGATCTTGGAAGGAAGACAAAAGGAGGGAGCGAGAGTGTGGTTGTATTTGAATATTTTTGTAATAGTGTGGTTGCATTCGAATATTTTTGTAATTGAAAATTGAATTATTTTGAATATAATGGCACTATTTTTATGTACTTGTAGTTAAAAAGTAGAATAGCATCCATTAGCGACTACATATATAGTCGTCATCGACTATATAAATAATCGTAATTTAATGTATGTAATCGCTTTCGAAATAATCGATATCGACTATATATGTCGTCGTCATTGACGATATTCATAATCGATGCCGATTCTTAAATGAATCGATATCGACGTTATACATAGTCGATGGCGACTCTAGATAGAATCGATATCGATTAGTTATACAATCGATGACGACTCTATGATACATCAGTAACGACTATAATAGAGTGTAAAAAAATATGGATTCTGAATTTCTCATTTACATTCAATCTATCATTATTAAAAATATACACTGTTAGCCCATCGGTCCCACTGCCTTGCAGCTCCTACGGTTGTGACCATATTCGTTGCACCTGCTACACTGTAGTGCCCTAACCTCGCCCTTAGACCTTATCCTTCTCTTCCTCGGACGGCCGGCTTGCTTTCGGCAATAATAGGGTGGTCTCACTTTCATATTTTCAGGGAGTTGCTCTGCTTGGAACTCCCATTGACTTTTATCGAGGGTGGGAACCCATTGCTCGTCATATGTTTGTCTAAAGCAAGCGGTGAAAAACCAGTTCTCACAAAATTTATGGTAGTCGTAACTTCTTCGATTGATGGCCACCACGGCATGGGAGCAAGGCAAGCCATGAATGTGCCAACGGCGGCAACTACAGGTCTTGTATTCCAAGTCGACGTGATGAATGTAATTTCCGGAATTGACTTGGAATTGATCGCGCCCGTATGGTTGAGCTCTCTTTCTACCGGCCCATTGCAACACTTTCTTCATGTGAGCATCTGCTTTCGGGCAGAGAAGGGTGGTCCATTTATCAGATATCTCTCTGCGTTTTTGAAAATGATCGGCGACTTTCTCTCTAGTAGTTCTGATTAAGTCAATAATTGGTCTCTCTCGAGCTATCTTTAGCACGCTGTTTAAACTTTCGGCAATATTCGTAGTCAGGGACTCGTACTGCCTTCCTTCCATATGTGCGCCGCGTCAATGCTTTGGATCTATTTTCAAAATATATTCTACGGCGAGAATCAGCAGGATCTTTCTTCATTTCGTTGATAAAATAATCAAATTTCTCTTTCGAATATGCACGCGCGGCGCACCACCATAGACCCTTCACATTGTTCCTGGGATACTTGTGCTGCAAATTTTGTGTCATATGCCGCATGCAGTAGTTGTGATATGCGTTAGGGAAGATACGTTTCACCGCATTTATTAAACCCTTCGACCTGTCCGTGATAATTACGAGATCCTCGTTAAACCCACCGATCACTTAACGCACCTACCCGTTCAAGAAACCACATCCACGTATCCTCTTCTTCTAACTCGACCACGGCAAATGCTAACGGTAATATATGACCATTACCGTCTTGCGTAGAGGCGATAAGGAGGATCCCTTCGAAACGTCCTCGTAGGTGTGTGCCGTCTACAAGCAATATGCGACGAAGTGTATTGCGGTAGCTTCCGATGCATGGGCCAAAACTCCAAAAAAATCTTTGAAACTTACCGTCAAGAGTAAGTTGAAAGGATGTTTGTACATTAGGATCTACCCTCTTCATCTCCTTCACGTAGGCCGGTAGATCAATAAATTGTCCTTCCCAACTTCCTCTAATATCATTAAGGGCAAGCTCTTTTCCCCTCCAAGCTTTTGCATATGAGATTTGCACATTATAAGCTTTTGCAATATCAAACATTATCGACGCCGGTGTGTAGTCGAATCCTTCCATAAGTTTATCCCGTACATAATTCGCTACGAAGGAGATTGTTGCATTACGGTGACCGCGCGGTCTGATCTTAGCGCCTGCTCCTGTGTGTGTACTATTGAATGTCTTGATTTGGAAAGATTCGAGCCCAGCCAATTTAGAAGCATGTATTCACCACGACCAATCGGGTTCGTAGCATCCGGTGTCACTCGATAACTAGCGGTCCTCAAAGGCCGAATTTGAAAGTTTTTCTCAACCGCGTGTTCTTTCAATGCTCTTTGAAATGTTTGTTTGTCTCGGAAGATCTCTCCAATTTTAAACGTCCAATTCCGATATTCAGTTTCCACCTCTTCATCGGAGGAATCGCCCGATGTCTCTGACATTTCGTAATCTCCGTCTACTAGGGGATTGTCAATATCTCTCACAAAAATTTTCGGGTCCTCTTTGATAAACCCATCTGGTTCGCCTTCATATTCTTCTTCTAAGGTATCTTCATTCATGGCGGTGTTCTCGGGTGGTTGACTAGATCCTTCACCGAAGGGGTTCTGATGTGATTGACCGGATCCTTCATGTAATGGATAATGGCGTGGTTGGCTAGGCCCTTCAGAAGGGTGCTCATATGTATGGACATGGGGTTGAGTTACTAATTTCCATCGATGGCATGGTAGAACATAAGTTTTGAGTAAACCAAGTTGTCCATCCACCGGGAAGATATAATCGAAATCGCTTGGTATCCACCACCCTCTCAAGTATAGTCTAACCATTGACTACATTGTTGTGACCCATGAATGTATTTCTTGGGTCATCATACGATTCAATCGAGCATCGTTTAAATCAAATGTTGCTTTCCTCCGCCATCGTTTCGCCACAATATAACCGTCGCTCTAACGACGGTATCGTATACAATTTCATCCTCAAACTTACATGGCTGAAATGAATGAGACACAAAATCGATCCGAGAGATTTACTTGTTCACTTCAATGGGAAGGATGACGGTTCCTTAATGATGAATACTTTTATAACGTCCACTCCGGATTTATAAAAACTAAATAATGTAGCCAAATCATCAGAGTCCAAAATGTCGGCAACTACAGGCGTATTCACTATCTTCATATGAAACTTTGTTGAAACTGTTTCATCCGCCTTCGCAAAACTGACAGCAGACATTCGCCTTATGAATTGTTCATAAGAAATTTCAATTGAAATGTTAATAAGCCTCCGCCGGCCACCTTCATACAAGCCATCATCGTTTACAAGAAGGCCATCATAGTGACAAAGAAGAGGAATCCTCACGTCCGTCATCGTCTGTTTAAGAATGAGAAGGAAGGGTCATAAGACTGATGAAATAAAAGAGAAAAGACGACTATAACTCTTAGTCGATTGCAAATACAATCGATATCGACTCTATTTGAAATCGATATCGATTGTTTATACAATCGATATCGACTCTATATACAATCGGCATCGACTCTATTTGAAATCGATATCGATTGTATATATAATCGATATCGATTTCAAATAGAGTCGTAATCGACTCTATACACAATCGATATCGATTTCAAATAGAGTCGTAATCGACTCTATACACAATCGATATCGATTGTATGTGATATCGATATCGGATGTATATGGAGCCGATGACGAAATGCAGGGCCTTCTTCTTCTAAGAGATACTGCATCACTACATAACACTAATAAACTGAAAATGGGGTTAAGTAGGATACCTCTAGTCGCAAGGACAAAGTTCAGGGCCTTCTTCTTCCAAGCCTCTGTTTTCTTCTTCGAAATAGCAGATCGGAGCAGATCGGAGCAGATCAGACTAAGTAAGGACACTCCGTCTAAGGTTTTACACCTCTAACTTTTTTGCAGGTTAAAATGAGGAAGAAGACGATGCTTTGTTTGTTAAAGAAGGTCTTAGAAGGGGGTAATTTGGACCTTTTACTCTCCTTAGGGTCGGCTAGGCTTGGAGCTGGTTTGTCTGGGTAAAAGTGAAACTATAGGGCTTCTGACGTAAAAGGCGTATCTGACAGGGCCGGTCAGGTAAATTTCCCATATTATACTGAAAAGTTTGGAGGCAGAATAGTACGAGATATAATTCTTAGGTTGCGTTTCGGAACGAGTGTTCGAATTTGAGAATTTCATATCAAAGATTTGAAATATTTGGATTTTGAGAGCGCTTGTTTGGATGTTTAAATAGTGTATTTAAATTTGGTTTAATATTTGTAAATCCTTCATTAGGATGGTTTAAAAAAATTTGAATTTAGATGTCAGTAACTCAAATTTTACATAAATCACAACTAGGACTGTTAATGGGTCAGGTCAACCCGATGCACGACCACACCCTCCCAACTCGAATTTTTTACCAAGTCGGGCACGTAAGCTTGACTCATTGAGACAGTCGGGCATGAGACATCCGACCAAACCTTTGGGTCAGGTGGACTAATTGGTCAAGTCGGGTTGGGCAAAAAGTGGGTTGGTTTGAGTCGACCCGACCTGACATTTTTTATATAAAGATAAGGAAAAATAGGGGATTTTCATCGGGTCAGGATGGGCTTCCGAGTCAAGCCAGGCATAT
Organism: Chloranthus sessilifolius; assembly: GCA_021018995.1. NCBI lineage: Eukaryota > Viridiplantae > Streptophyta > Magnoliopsida > Chloranthales > Chloranthaceae > Chloranthus > Chloranthus sessilifolius. Next base: position 8,079,029 of record CM037587.1, read on the forward strand.
GCCATTTTCTCATTGGGCACCCAAAATTACAGGGATAGACAACTAGTGTGTACCCTCTACCCATTGGATAGACAGCTAGTGTGCATAACATAAGTGTGCGTAATATAAATTGAACATTTTTACTGCTACACCACTTAAACAAAGAAAATTATGTTGACAACTTTCAATCAAATGATGTAGATCCTTTTTAGTCCCAATCTTCCGGATAATAGATCTTGAGATCATTGGCCTACCATCATATGGTCATTTATTGATGCTATATATGACATAGATCCCAAAAAGTGAGCATGAATCATTTTTTATAAAATGTTGTGATCGTCACTTTGGGAATGTGCCTTCTGTAATCAAAAGATGACCATATGATTGTAGGCCCATGATCTCAAGTATATTGTGTGGAAGATTATGACAAAAACCAACCAATAATTAAACGTTTTGGCTCGAGCCTAACCCCCTAAGCCTGTCACCAGCTCATATTTGATAACCTCTTATCACCAATCTCATGGCATCCATTTAAAGTAGAAGAGATAATGGATCTCTGTCTCTCTCTCTTAACATCTAGTGTAATATACAAGAAATTATATTTTCAATAAAAAAATGATGTTGAAGATATTATCTTGGCAATAAGAAAGGATTTCTAAAATTTTAAAAGAGCAAAGGATTAATGAAGCGTCCTTTATCTTTCTCCCAAAATCTCGCTCGCTCGGCTCATCTATGAATAAACAGGTCGAGCCGGGCTTATGGTTTTAAAGTTTGTTGCGGGTCGTTTTTTAGGCTCGGAATCATAATCTTCCACGGGCCTTGGCCGGGCTTAGACCAACTTCAAATTTGTGGTCCAGGCTTGGATATATTAAGCCCGGCCAAAACCCGATCGGTCTGTTCCCACCCGTAGTCATGTGGAACACCATCTAAGGCATTTGATTTGAAGGCCATGACTTAAAAATATTTTCTACAAAGATCAACATGAAATATGATATCTATCATATGATTCAATGGTTGATTGAGACAAATCAGATGGTAGAGATTATGTTTCGTGCCAATCTTTGGCAGCAAAGATCTTTACATCATTACCTTCAAATCATATGACTTAGATGGTGTTTTACATGGCACAAATCTCAAAACTATCAAGTCTTTCTTTTTGAACAATGTGTAACGGTCCCTTTTGAACATGAGGAGTTCAAATATGAATTCTCCAACGGGGCACTGGTATTTGCAACTTAAGATTCAATCTTTGAAGCTTGTAATTTTCACGGTTAAAATTTAAAAAATTACTATTTTTTATTTTAAATGAATTGAATTGATTTTTTCCGGTTTTGATTTCTGAAATTGAAAATAAAAATCAAACCAAATCGGTTCGTTTCTATCCGGGTTCAGATTTTGGATCAAAATATTGCATCCCTGTATTTTGTGATTTTTGGAGACCTTTCTTTTTTAATTTTTCTACTTTAAGTAAGTGAGCTCCTGTTGAGCTTGTTAAACCAGACTATGACAAGAAGCGGAAGTAATTGAGCAATTGTAGAGAGAATGGAGTGTTTGAAAATATTTCTTTTTCGCATACTTGAGTGTTTGAAAATATTTAGCCTGGAAACCGGCTTGGTGAGAAGTCTTAAGGGTCATTTGTGTTAGATAAAATTAGGAACAGAAATCTGAAAATAATGAAATGGGCTAAAGAATTGGACTCGAGGCACGTAATCGTTGTCTTTAAAATGCTATTCGCTCTCTACTCGAATAAATTCTCAAGTTTGTAAAACGGTTTCAGCGAGACGTTTCCAAGATACAGCGAACGTAATCTCTTAGATGCAATCCGTTATTTTGCAACAGTAGAGGATCGCCCGAGAAAACTCAATCTGATGAAGTACCACCAAAAGAAGAAAGCAAGAAGAAATTTTCAGGTTTATGCAAGGATTCCGATGGATTTCAGAGTATCCAAATCTGTGTCCTAAGGCCTCCATGAATAATTTGACCGTTGGATCTACCTGGTCAAAAAGTTAAATTTCTCCTTGCAACAATGCGCACGTGCAAAGTGCAGAGCACCAATGCGCCTACTCACCGCTAAGCACACTCTTCTCTTTTTATTGCCAAACAATAATATAAGGTAAAATGTTCTATATATAGTCTAGACACTTTTTACTTTTATCAATGTGGGACTCTTCATTTTCATACAAAAATAATAATATCTATTGCTTAAAAATTAACTCACAAAACTAAGAAAGAAATCAAAAAGAAGTTTTATTTTCTTTCAAATTATTTAATATATCTATTATATTCTAAATTAATAAATAAATATAACAATTTGGTCACTCACTCCAATGGGTAAGAGCCTCTCCTTCCTTTTCCAAAACCAATGTCTCCCACAGTCCACTGGCCCATATAATAATGCTATCAGAAGCCAAATTCATAGATAATAGAATTATGGTGGTTCAATCAGAGCAAAAGGATGTGGAGTGAGACCACTCTGTTCAATCAGTGCAAGAGGTTTAATTAAGCATCCAAAATTGATAGAAAGAGAGTGGTCTCACTCCACATACATGATACATTTGTCTCTATCTCATGCTCAAGGTGAGTACATAATAGATCTTAATTTGAATGTCTGGATCGATTCCTTGTGAATCAAAATCTTTCTAATTCTTCCGAATTTTGAATGCATACTTTAATACATGTAAAAAATTGAAAAAATTACCAATCTGTCTTTACAGTCAATTTCTAAAACAAAAAATCAACAATGAAAAGAAACTCAATTCCATAGTCTAATATGATAGCACTTTGGCATTGCCACCACCCAAACATATTCGGTGGGAAGCTCACTCTCACGCCTTTTAGATGTTAAGTAACACACTTTTTTAACCTAGTCAGGCATATATCACGAGAAGGGTAGTAGCGACAAGGGTATTAGCGGTAGTTTTGTGTTAATAGCGTAGTTTTTGGCTGCCGCTAATAGTCTTGTTTTTGTAATGTTTGGGGATGCGTTCCACATGGAATTAACGTCTAACTGTTTAATAAGTGGCCATAATTTAAAAATCATCATGTGAAAGATTGGGAGAGAAAAAGATCTCAATCGTCATTTTCAAGACAGTCAATTGTTTTAATGGTGGAAGCCCTAGGCTGCATAGACTGAATCATATATATATATATATATATATATATATATATATATATATAGGTAGGGCTTTGAGACCACTCTGTTCATTCAGAGCAAGAGGTTTAAGCATCCAAAACTGATAAAACAATTTAAGCATCCAAAATTGATAGAAACAAAGTGGTCTCACTCCACTCTATCTCATGCTCAAGGTGAGTACATAATAGATCTTAATTTGAATGTCTGGATCAATTCCTTGTGAATCAAAATCTTTCTAATTCTTTCGAATTTTGAATGCATACTTTAATACATGTAAAAAATGAAAAAATTACCAATCTGTCTTTACAGTCAATGTCGAAATTAAAAAATCAAACAATGAAAAGAAACTCAATTCCATAGTCTAATATGATAGCGCTTTGGCATTGCCACCACCCAAACATATATATTAGACTGATAGAATCTATGAAAATAAGCGAGGATTCAGTGGGAAGCTCTCACTCTCACGCCTTTTTAGAAGTAGTCAGGGCCCTCAAATGATCATCTACTTTGTCTTCTTTGTCGTTCCATGAAGGCTTGAACCTGATAACCATAGAGAGCTTTTGCCTTTTGTCTTTATCACGCGGGAGTGCCCACAGCTGGACCTTGTGATCCAAAGCTCTCACCCCATGGGCCTTCACCAGATCGTTCCACTTCCCAATCAGTATATAGCTATCGCAGCTCTTCCATAACTTGAAAGTGAGAGCCCAATTGTCTCCCCTCTCATCTAGGAACACGATGTCACTGATTCCTTCCTTAGTCTCCTTTACTTGGAGCCTCTCTGTTTCGCTCAACAAAGGCAATATTTTATTCTCGACTTCCTTCTTAGTCAGCAAAAGGCGATTATGATGAGGTTGGATGTCTGTTTTTGTGAGTGTCTTTTCAAAAGTAGGTTTCGGGGTATTATTAACTGTGGATAAGGAAAAGGGAGGAGGATTAGGGGGACGTCGTATTAAAGATAATTTGAGATTATTGGGGTGGTGGTCGGTTTTCTTAAGGCTCCAATGATCTGCAGGTTCTAACAAGTCTTCTTGGTTCTCTTCGGCACGAGGCCTTTTGGTGTCAGTTTGGGTATGTTTCTTTTCAAAAATTAGTTTGGGAAGGGTGATAATTGGGTTCTCTATGGGTTTGGGTGGAATGGGGTTAAGCTCCTTATGATCACTAGGAAGAAGCTCTAGCCTGTTATGTTTCTCTCCTTTGGGGAGCCTTTTGAGATTAGGAGTGGCAGAGAAGCCCAAACGGAGCTCTAACCAGCCCTCATGTTCAAGTGGTACTGTATAATCTTTCCCTTCTTTGAGATGCCTTTTGGAGGGCATGCGACTGAGTAGATCCATAGTAGCAGTCATCTTCCTCTTTTTAGAACAGCTATCCACCACCACCATAACGCCAGAACCTAAGGTCTTCTTCGTCTTTCTTTTATGTTTCTCTTCTTTGGGGAGCCTTTTGAGATGAGGAGTCGCAAAGAAGCCCAAACGGAGCTCTAACCAGCCCTCATGTTCAAGTGGTACTGTATCATCTTTATCTTCTTTGAGATGCCTTTTGGAGGGCATGCGATTGAGTAGATCCATAGCAGCAGTCATCTTCCTCTTTTTAGAACAGCTCTCCATAGCACCGAAACCTAGCGTCGTCTTCTTGTTTCTTTTCTTCTTCCTCGCAAGCGCAGCAGTGAGTCAAACCCTTGTTGCTCCTCAAAGTTGGAAATGTTAATTGTGTGTTTGAAGCAGAAGTGGTGAAGACGAATTGCTGTTGGCTTTGTTCTTCTTCCTCAGTTCTTCTTCCTCTTTTTAGAACTAGTTTTCTTCTCTCCCAATGATTCAGTGAGGTGGTTGCAAAAGCGAGTGAGTGAGGTTTCTTCGTAACTATATATATATATAGCTATACGTAGTATGGAGGGTTTAATTAGAATTAGAACTCAATTATAAGTTTAGTTATAGATAAAAGAGTTGTTAACTTGGGCCTTAAGTCATCTAAGTTCATGCTGTTTCTGCTTATCCACTACTCTCCTTGGCTTTCACGGATTTTAAGGGCTTCAAAGAGTTAAGATAGCAAGTAATAGATACGCGCTGCAATTTAGGTTCTCCTAATTATACGCTGCTTTTGTAACTAAACCCCAAACGGGTTGTAATTGGGTTTCCTTTTGGACAGTTTTGTAGAGATTAGAGCGTTTCTTATCTTTGGATTTACTTTACAAAATCTCCAAAGATTTTTTTTTTTTTAGCAAAGTCAAATATTCTAATTTTGGGTCAAAGATTTTCTTTCGAAGTTACTTCACTACAAGTATTTAACGAAACCGAACAGAATATCGTCAAGCCCGTCAAGACCAAATTCATCTAGGGGTGCAGATTTAACCGAAACAAAATGAATGATTCCTTTTTCTTTTTTTTTTTTAAAAAAATCTGCAACTGATTTGGTTATGTTCTGGTTCTTGTTTGATTTTTAAATTTTTATTCATTTTTTATTATTTTGGTTCTCCAATCCTACCGAATCGATTTTTTTTTTCTGCCACCCAAACCGACCTAGATATGCTTCGGTTTTGTTTCAATTTCAGTCCCGTTTCGGTCCAATTTGTGTCGCCTGTTTTTTATTTTCACCACCCAAAATTGAAATCAAAACGACCTAGACATGGTTCGGTTTGGTTTTGATTCAATTTCGATCTAATTTTAGTCCGATTTGTGTTGCCAATTTTTGGTCGGTTTGGATCTTCGATTCCAAACTTGAATCCCTATAACATCCAAGACGAGACGTCTCGGGTCGTAAATTCCCCATGACTTGTTAGTTCCACAAGGGAAGAAGATACCAGTTGAGCTATAGCTAGCTGAACCAGTAAATGGATTTGAAAATTGAAGAGAAATTCCATCTGAAATTCCAAAAGAGCATATTTGGCAGGTGATATTGACTCGTGCACCTGACTCTGCTCGTGTTGGGTAACCTAATACCATCTGAAATGAGAGAGAGAGAGAGAGAGAGAGAGAGAGAGAGAGAGAGAGAGAGATGATTGCTCTCTTCCTTTGTTTTGATTACTCTGTTCCTTTTTTTTTACCTTAGACATGACAATTATGCAAGTCCCTTTTTTATAGATAGAGATGCATAATACATAATTTTTACCAATCCAAGTTTGTCCAAGTGACAAAACTTCGTGTAACTTCTGTGGAGCCCTAAAAAAACCATTGGGGGATCCATCCTATCGAATCCAAGAACTTTAACATGAACCTTACATTAGATGTGAGCAATGGTCCATATTAAACTTCCTCCATGAAATAGTTTGAATTCTTAGAATGAGTACTTTTTGGTTGAATGCTTTTTATACAGTTCTATGGCATATACGGTACATGTTTTGAAATACTTATAAATGTACCCCTGTTTCACTTATTTATAAATAATCACCTAATTTGCATTTTTTTTGTGTGTAAATAGCAACTTGAGTTGCTGTTATGTTGATTGTTGTCTCTGAAAAAGCAAAGTGCACTTATCACTCATTGTTTTTTTCTCGTGTTAGAAATACTATCTCACTTTGCTTTTTTAGGGACGACAGTTAACAGAACAAACACAAAACAGGGATTATTTATACGTAAGTGAAATGGAGGGGTGGCATTTATAGATATGCCAAACCATAGGGGTATATGCGAAAAAACACCCTTTTAATTATTATAATGTTTAGCCACTTTTTGACAAATTGGATTGGCCAAAAAAGTCTTATTAGGAAAAGGGAGATGGTGAGGTCTCTATCTAGGGTGAGCTTCCATTTACCCTTTTTACTTTCCAGGAAGAAATCGAAAGGTGAAAACTATTTCACAGTGAAAAGGCATTTTTACCATTTCTAACTATGTCACTTCCAACGCTTTTATGCAAGTATTATTTGCGGATTCTATTTTTATACAAAATTTGTGTACAAATTTATGGCAGACTCTGAGGTTGCATATCTTATTTCGATGTCAGCTCTAAATTTAATTCAGGAAAGTGCATGAAACTCAACCTTGAGGTTGCAGGTGCAAAACTATCAGAATAAATTTTTTAAGTTGAGTCATCATGCACCATCCAATTGTATTTTGTAAGGTGGGATTACACCCCTTTGATAGATTGCGTCATACAGCCATCACTTGTTCTTGATTTAACCGAACGATCTCAAGAACTATTTTATATAATTTGAGGATCGGGTGCCATGTCAACATGCCCAAATTCGATTAACAATTTTGGGTCACAAGTGAGATTTTTTAATGCACCATATTTGGGTGGTGAACTAAGGTGTTCACGTAAAATTGCTCCACGTGGAACCTTAGGACATGCTCATTGTGCTCGGTTGGAATAGGCTTCCTTTTTCCCATACATATATGTATAAGTGCGGGGGTTAGATCGAACTATGTTTTTCAACAACTGAATCATGTTAACCTCAAGGGGTTAGGCGAGCTGGCTAGGTACTTGCTTTCAAAAGCAGGAGACTTGAGTTCTAATCCCCTCCCCCTTGCGGCTACCCTAGGCGGGTGCTCTAAGAGGACTGGATACCCAGGTTATCAAAAAAAGAAAAAAAAAACAATTGGATCATGCCTAGCCCGAGCGATTGACCCAAAAAGCGCGTCCTTCCTAAATAGCTACCTCATGATACAACTGTCAAAAATATTTAAAAAATAGGATCCGTGAACGTTATTTAGGTAATTTTTTTCATTAAAATAGGAATAAAATACCTTATCCGCTGTTTCATCAAAAATAAAAAAATACCTTATCCCCTAGAGGAAGCCATGGTCATGGTCCTCCAAGCTCAACATAGAGGTACATATAACACCCAAAACATTTTTTGATTGTCAAGTGGAACACGGGTGGATGGTTTAAATCAATATTAAAAAAAGAAATTTTCAAAATAAGTTTTTAAAAATATAAGTTAATGTTTGACTAATTTTAATGGTCTATATTTCACGACTCAAAAAACACGTGATAGAAATGAGTTTTAATTTTTTTTTTTATTTTAAAAATGATTTAAGCAATGCACCCGAGATCCATGTGGCATTAAAACAATGTTTTAGATGTCACTTGGACCTCCACCTGGAACCTTAAAGGACGATGACCGTACTGCCATGGAGGACGGACACACCTTTTCATATCTCCTATTTATTTTAAGGCAATGTTATATGGCAGACGGGAAATGACAGACCATTCAACCGACGGGTAACGTAGGGCAATGCAAGAGCAGACGGGCTAGCCACTTATATCTTGCCACGTAAGCATTTGTTTTTATAATTTGCCTTTATTTTTTGCCCTTTCCGATTAGCGGTTAGTTCAAATAACCGTTAATTAGAGAATCATGGCATCTTTAATAACTACCACTCCTCCCATTTTCCCGCCATCTCCTTCACAGCAACAATGGCTTCAACAAAAGATCTCTTCTTCTCTTTCTTCCTTGAAAACTTGCACCAACATCAAATCACTCTCCCAAATCCACGCCCAAACTATTACCACAGGGCTCGCTCGTAACCCCATCGTTGTCGCAAATCTTGTCGAACTCTATGCTCGATTCCATACCAAAAATACAGATTTTTCGGTCCTCCTTGTCTCCTATTTGGACTCTCCAAATCTAATCACTTTCAATCGTGTTCTCCGCATCCTCTCTTTGTCTCCTTTGCCTCGAGAAACCTTAAAAGTTTACCTTTGGATGATCACAAATGGCACCCTGCTAAACCATTACACTTACCCTTTTCTTTGCAAGGCGTGCACTTGTTTTTCGGGAATTAAAGAAGGGAAAGAGGTTCATGGGAGATTATTGAAGTCGGGTCTCGAACCGAATATTGTGACATCAAATTCCCTCATTCATTTGTATGCAGTTTCTGGGCTCGTTGGTGATGCACGGAAATTGTTCGATGAAATGGCTGAGAGAAATGTAATTGTTTGGAGCACTTTGATTAATGGATATGCTCGAAATGGTCAGTCCCGAGAGGCGCTAACTACGTTTTTTCAAATGATTTTAGATGGGTTTGTGCCCAACAAGGTGACAATGATTTCAGTGTCGTCTACTTGTGGGCATATGGGGAATCCGTGGATTTCAAAATGGGTCCATGGCCTTACAGAGAAACTTGGGATCGAAGTTGACGTTGTTTTCGGTACTAGCTTGATAGATATGTATTGCAAGTGAAGTGATTTAGATGCCGCAGTTCAAGTATTTAGAAGAATGGCTGAAAGGGATTCTGTCATTTGGAATGCATTGATAGCGGGTTTTGTTTCTAATGGCCGTTTGAAGGAAGGGTTGGTGTTATTTTATGACATGGTAAGGGCTGGAGTTAATTTGGAAGGTCCAGCTTTCATCAGCGCATTTAAGGCATGTACTGGTCTAGGAGATTTCGAGACGGCGAAAAGGGTCCTTGTTTTATTGAATAAAAGTGGGACGGAGCTGTCTTTGAATCTTAGTTCGTCCATTATCGATATGCATATGGCATTTGGAGATTTCAAGACTGCGATCCGATTGTTTGAAAAGATGGAAGTAAAGGATGTAGTGGTATGGACATTGATGATAACTCGGTACGCACAACACGGTTATTCCAAGGAGGCATTGATCATGTTAAGGCAGATGGTTAACTTGAATGTGGAACCAAATGAAGTCACTCTAACTAGCATTCTTTCTGTATGCGCCCAATCCGAGAATTTGAGGTTGGGAACTTGGATTCATCGGTACATCAAGAAACACAAAATGAAACCGAACGTGGTGCTATTTAATTCCCTAATTGACATGTATTCTAAATGTGGGAGCATCGAAGAGGCACTCCAACTATTCAATGGCATGCCTACTAGAGACTTGTCCACTTGGAATATAATAATTAATGGGCTTGCGAGGCACGGATTGAGCTTGAAGGCTCTTCATTATTTATCTCGGATGATGGAAGTGGGGATAAAGCCCAACTCGATAACATTTGTTGGTGTGTTATCTGCATGTAGTCATGCTGGTTTTGTTGATCTTGGCCGGCATTATTTTGATTATATGAGTGGTGTACATGGTATCAAACCTGCTCTTGAACACTATGCTTGCATGATCGATATGCTAGGTAGGGCCGGGCTTTTGAAAGAGGCAGAAGCTTTTATAGGTAAGATGCCAATGAAACCAGATGCCGTTGTGTGGGGAGCTTTGCTTGGATCTTGTAGGATTTATGGGGATCTTGAGATCGCCGAACGTACAGTTCGGAGGCTCGTTGAGTTAGAGCCTGATGTGGATGGGGCCTGCGTGCTTTTGTCGAAGATATATGCTGAAGCAGATAGGTGGGAGGACGCAAAGGAGGTAAGAAGGTTGATGGAAGATAAAGGTGTTCGAAGAAGTGTGGGGTGTAGTTGGATTGAGGTGAATGGGGCGGTTCATCTGTTCCGAGCGGGGGATAGAACACACAGAGAGTGGGCCAAGATTCATAAAATGCTGGATTGCATCTATCAGCAAATGAATTCATTATGTTTCGTGCCCGCAAGTTGTTATACTACTTCAAGAAGGAATAACTAGATGGAAACCGTAAAATAAATTCAAAACCCAAAACCTTAAAACACAGCGATTGGGATGAGATTCATAATATGTTCGATTGCATCGGTCAGTAATTGAAGTCATTAGGTTTCCTGTCTGCAAGTTGATATACTGTAAATGAGCTGTGATCAGAAATGTCCAATCATTTGAGTGCAGCTTGCATTGGACATAGCCCAAGATTCACGTCGGTTTCATTTCATCCTCATCATTGAATTAACCAACGACATTTGATCCTAAAGTTATTAGACCACAAAAGATTTGACAGTCCAGATTGATATGTAGTGTCCTCATAGATGGCTGGAAGATTGGAACACTTGCATTTGAATGTCTGCAGTGGTGTCATATGATGACCTTTTTCTGCTGTTAGATTACAATTGAAGGGTTTGTATAATCTTCTGAGATGTTGATCAGTAGAAATGCCCATCAACTGACTGTCGGATTGATTTTCTCAATGGATTGGCTTCAACATAGGATGCACGGATTGGATGATCGTAACCAATGGATTAGTGAAATTTTATGTGGCCATTTGTCATGGCTTCATTGATTGAAAATAAGAAGGAATTGATTGGACCAGTAGAGCTTATTGTTGCTATTTTTGGGCCATATCTAAAAGGAAAACTACTGATCGGGTGGTCCACACAATTGGATATGTGCATTAATCATTGATCAAGGGTGTTAATGGTGTCCACCTCTTTCTTTGTGATAGAGGATTCACACTGGGTATTTTACTGAATGACAGAAAAAAGAATGTATTTAACTTATCTTTCAAAATGAGGATCTGCTCCTCTAAATTCTTTCTTTAGAGCAGTTTGACTCTCCCCACTGTCATCATAAACTTATCAAGTTTATGAATAGCATTATAGTCAACAAATTCCATCAAAAGTTGACTTTTGTGGACTGTACATGCCTAACATCTGTAAAAATCATCTTTGGACAGGGTTGATGCGGTAAAAATGCTCTTCATAAGCTTGAGCACCTAATGATATTGCTAGCCCCTCAGCTCTTTGCATTATATAAGCTTAGGGGACCTTAGTTTAGTGCTCTTCTTCTTGGGTTCTCTTCCTACAGGATGCCTAATTATTAATAAAAAAGTAATAACAATATTGTTTTTTTAAGTAAACATCAATGACACGGAGGGCTAAATCTCAGTAATAATGACAACTTACTTTTTATTTATTTAGAATAACTTAGCAATTCAGAAAGAGAACAAGAAAAGGGTGGGGTGAAGCCATTGTCGTAAGAAACATGCCACCCTCGCCGGCAAGGAGATGCGTTTTCGTCGTACTCGGCACAGCAGCTCCACCGTTTCTTCCAATTGGGGATTCCGGTCTTTGGTCTGTTCCCTTTATCATTCCATTTATATACGATCACACCACTTTTATCACTCCATTCACCGTCAATCCCTTGGTGTGGTGGCGCCAATGCGAACAAGCGTCTCTCTCCTACAAGTCATGACAACCATACATCGGCATCTCTTGTATCAAAGCTAGAACAGTCAAAATGCAGAGAGAAAATTTTCATGTCAGGCAACGTAACATGGTGATCAACTTGACATGGTGATTTAAATGAGTATCATAAATTTTGACTGGTCTAACTAAAAATTAATATAAGTGGAAACATATAATGTTCAAATTAGGAAAATATTATAAATCTAAAATCATAAATCTGTTTTTTTTTTGAGAAAGATTGCATGACTAGCATCAAAGAGAGAGAGAGAGAGGGGGGGGGCAAGGGTGATAAACCTGTTCTTAACACATATTAAGAGTTGAGACTCAATAGAAAGGTGTCCAGAGCCTGAGGAATTGATAGCTTTAGTATGGAGATTAAGAAGTTCATTCAGAAAAGAGAGAGAGAGAGAGAGAGAGAGAGAGAGAAGTTGAGGTCCAAGGGTGATAAACCTGTTCTTAACACAGATTAAGAGTTGAGACTCAATAGAAAGGGGTCCAAAATCATAGGCCCCTGAGCCTATGAGGAATTGATAGCTTTAGTATGGAGATTAAGAAGTTCATTCAGAAGCATAAACTTAATATCTTCTGTATCATTGAGTCTAAGGTCAGAGAGCAAGCAACAGAAAAAAACAGATGACACAAATTAACAGGGGCCGGGAGCTGGTGGCAAACTTGGCTTTCTGTAATTATGGCTGAATTTGGAATGCTGAACAATTCTCTGTCCAAAAGATCTATGAAGATTATGAATAGGGTAACTTTCGATTTCAATGCACCTTTGCGTATGACTCTAACGTGGCTTCTGAAAGGCCTTTGTTTGACCAGCTTGTACAAATGAATGGTGCAATTAATGAGCTGTGGCTTGTTATGGGTGTTTCAATTGCACCATATATCGTTCTTAGAAAGTTGGAGATACTTTAATGCTCGGATCAATCAGGAAAGCTTTGAAGAGGAGATCAGGAATACCTGCAACATTTCTGTTTCGGGAAATCTCAAGGCATGAAATGAAAAAAAATGTTTGGTTTGGGTCTTGGACTTCAAATTGATTATGAGAAGGAGGTCTTTTATATTGAGATCCAAGATGGCCCCCTTAATGAAAATGTTGCGATTTTGGAACATCAAGCCTCCAGTCATTCGATAATGAGGATCAAAATTACCAAGTTTTCCATGCTTTTGTGGTTTCTCAATGCTCGGAATTCTATTCAATAACTTAGGCTCGATACCGGGGAAATCTTATCTAACCTTCATGACATCAAATTCACTATTTTCAGTAGGTTTTGAATGATATTCAATCCCAGCTGTTGGATTCCATTCCTATCAAGTAAAAGCCCAGTAAAGATGGCGAAATCTACGTCACTAGATCGGACAATAAGGATGAAGGAGTTGTTATGGGATATCCTTCTGACATTTCCAAAGCATTCTGGCACCGCATTGGAGATGATCTTTTCTTGGCCATTAAAACTTTCTTCTGTCTCATCGTAGTTTGCTCCAGTCCCCTTCAGAAACTTTCGATATTGGGTTTGAAATTTTGAGAAAATAGAAGTGGGGATCTTCAGTGAATTCTACCTTCCTACCTAGCTCTTGTATGAGAGAAGACAAATCAAACTCTGTTAAAATTATAAAATACAAAAGAAAATAAGAAAAGATGAAAGAGAGAAGAAGACAAATGGCCACAATCAATTACATTGTTTACGGTTTTGTTACTCTATTCTCAGAGAAGAAAGTGTATAAATAAGATTACAAATATAACCGTCAGCGGTTATCCCAGAGAAGAAAAATAAGATTACAAATATAACTGTCAGCGGTTATCTAGAAGTGGAAATGAACATGCCGAAGTGGATAGTTATCTAATAAGGTATATTCTAATACTCCCCCTCAAGTTGGAATGTGAACATGAGAACATCCAACTTAAAAGATAAATAGTTATGCAATTATGTAACAACCACAGATATTCACGATATATCTTTCAAACTCAATCTTGCTTGTTGGTGGTCACTGCTTGTCTATGAAATCTATCACTGTCGCATCCCGCTGATCTTAGAGTCTGTTAGAGCCGGTGGCTAGATCAAGTCTGTCATGATCTCTCCCAACTACGAATCATATGACAAGTCTCTTTAAAGAGATCTTGAAAAAACGTAGAATATAGAAGACTAGAGAAGATACAAGAAAAGGCATCTACATAGAGTATAGAAGGCTAAGAGAAAATATGATAATAGAAGCAATGACAGGAACATAACTTTGATACCATGTTAAAATTATAAAATAAAGAAGAAAAGAAGAAGATGAACAATAAAAAGAAGAAGACATATTGCCACAATCGATTACATTGTTTACGGCTTGTTACTCTTTTCTCAGAGAAGAAAGTGTATATGGCGAAGTGGATATAATAAGTGGATAGTTATCTAATAAGGTATATTCTAATAAACTCTTTGGACAAGCTGAGGCCCTTTGCACTTTGCAATTTCTTATACAAAATGATCACAAAGATCTTCAAAAGCCCCCTGTCTACAACCTGATTAGTCTTCATCAATCAGCTTTTATAATGAGTAGAAGAATTGCAGAAAATATATTATTTGCGCCCGTAAATTTCACATACATTTGAGTGTGACAAAAGATTATGTATCAAAATTGATCTCCGAAAGGCTTATGAGAAGATTCATGAATTTTATATCGGTTTCCTTAGGGAAAGATACGGAGATCGGCCATCTCGAACAGGTCATTGTTTCATTTAGTAATTTTTATTGAATTTCAGTAATATATTTTAGTTGATTGCTTCATTTTCAATCTGATTATCATAAAATCATCATCATTTTGTGTCGTTATCTTTCTAATTTCCATAATGAAACGAGGTACTGGAACAAATCGGTTTTCAATGGTTACCAAGTCTTTTGGTCTCTGAAAAAAATTCTTAATCTTATAATTTGGAAGGAGGTATGCAAGCCTCTTATCCAGAAGTCAGGCTGATCCATATCGTATCGGCTGTCTCGGACGATATTTTAAGCCCTTAATTTTTTTTAACATCATTTTAATTGAGAAAAAATTAAATCGATATTAACTAAAGGGCATTTTCAGCATCAAAACAATAAATATCAGCTATATCAGCCCATATGATATCAACATCGGCTGATATAGACCGATAAGGTATACCCTTGACATCAGCTTATATAGGCGGAAGACTACATTTGTCAGCCAAGATGGATCGGCCGATATTTAAAACCATGGTTGGGAGGGCAAGATCAGGGCCGCAAATGGGTTGGGTTGACCTGAAAGGTCGAGGAACCTGACCAACCACAGGTTGGGTACAGGTCCAAAATCCTGATCTAATGGGTCGGGTTGAAAATCTCATTGGTTTAATATAATGGGTTCGGTTTTTGAGACGACCCAGGCCCACATGCCACAGTATTGTCCGGTTCTGGGGTTAAGTCCCTCCCCGGATTTTATTTTTGGCATGGGCTTAAGTCCCCACACAAAACGATTCTGCAATCACATATAGCCGAAGGTCGGAACTTTTCCCTATCCGATGTGGGACTATTACAGTTCTTAACCGAACCCACCTGACTCTTTGCCCTATATCCTAACCCAGCATGGATCAACCCGACCCAACCCCACCTGACCTTTTTCTAAACTTGTCGGGTTCGGGATCGGATTCCAAGGCCTCAAATAATCAGGTTAGGTTGTGTTCGGGTTTAGGCGGACCTTAAAGGGGTTGAACCATTGAACCCGATCCGGGCCGTTTGAAGTCGAGGTTAGAAACCGATTGAGCTTCAAATTTTAATTCTGAATAACAAATTGGGCCAATTCCATGCTAAGCTAAATTTATTCTATTTCTGGTCAATAAAAGGGTGATGATGATGATACCGCTGATGAAACATTTTTAAAAAAAAAGTATTTTAAATACATTTTTTTTTTCAGAAATTTTTTAAAATCTCCCACCTTTAAAGTTACTTTTCTAAATCCTCCCCTCTATTTTTTTTAAATATCTAATAAACCCCTACACTTAAAACTTAGTTATCTAAATGCCCCTCAACCATAAATATCCACCTAATACCAAAATTGCCCTTAAAGGGGAAGAATCGAGATAATAGGCTAGTAAATTTTACATTAAAAATAATAAAGCATCATATTTTTTTCAGTAAAATTTACATTAAAAATTCAGTAAAAAGCCAAGAAAATTGGAAAAAGTTTGAGGAAACAAATGTAAAAAAATAAATATTAAGGAGGATATTTATGGTTGAGGGAGCATTTAGATAACT
Organism: Chloranthus sessilifolius; assembly: GCA_021018995.1. Taxonomy (NCBI): domain Eukaryota; kingdom Viridiplantae; phylum Streptophyta; class Magnoliopsida; order Chloranthales; family Chloranthaceae; genus Chloranthus; species Chloranthus sessilifolius. Next base: position 8,095,319 of record CM037587.1, read on the forward strand.
AAGTTTTAAGTACAGGAATTTATTAGATATTTACAAAAAAATATGAGGATGATTTAGGATGGAAATTTTAGAGGGGGGAGATTTTAGAAAATTTCCCTTTTTTTAAAAAAAAATTATTTTTCTAAAAAAGAGTTTTTTTGTGAATGGGTGCAGTAGTAAGGGAAGCACAGATGAGTCATAAGATACCTGTGGTATGGCCATGGAAAAAGCAAGCAGTTGGAGAGTTATCTTTGGTACATAGTTTTGCACCTTAGGCATCTTTTCTCAATTGGGATTTGAATTGTGTGGCTTGGAAGTGTGTTTGGTTTTTGGTTGGAGTTTGAAGATCTCACTTGGTGGGTTTAGCATATGATTTAGGGAAAGGCTATGGATGCCCATAGAAATCTATGTTGGAAATATTTAGTTGTTTATGTCTTTGGAATTGGAGAGAGGAATAATAGGGTTAAGTGGTTCTTACTTATAATTAGGGTTTGGGTACAACTATTTTTACAGAACGAAAATCATTGACTGATTGGAATTAAATGATGGAAATTATTTTTTAATTCAATCTTCCAACGACCGATCTTAAAATTATGGTGCGCCTATCAAATGGTTAATATTGATTTCACATAACAAACTTCCCTAAAAGTGACTTAGATCATGGGCAAAAGGATGTGTGCCATGTGGAATCAGCATTTGACCGTTTGATAGGTGCGTCATGATCTTAAGATCTATTGCGGGGAAGATTGGAATAAAAAATAATCTCCATCGTCTTATTGAAATCAGTCAATGGTTTTGTCTGTAAAAAATTGTGGTACTTACTCTGAAAATGGGTGATCCCTCCTTCAGGTCTTTCTCACTTTCTCGGAAAATGCATAAAATCTGAGCAGACCATTTTCTAGCATAGATTCCTGACTTGGAAATACCCATTTTTGAGTTATACAGAAAGTGCATTTTCTGAGCAATACAACATTTTCCTTTGTTCAGGTATTTTTGTACCATCATTAGAAAATGAGTAATCAATACCATCCATTACTCACGTATCTTATTGATCCAATGTCTTCTAATAGTTGGAATCACCTAAATTTCGACAAATGATCAATCTAGCAAAGGTTGAATGAATTGAACCGTTCAAATTGACAATTAAGAAATCAAACAATGTATGGTAGTTAGATTAGCCTATTAAAAATATTCGTGGCTAACATATGAGTTACCCCATACCCAAGTGAGGTGTTCCTATTTAAATAAGGATTTGGTAGTCCCTAAAGGTACAATGGTCAACAACAGGCAACAACAATCATATTTAAAAAGGGGTAATGGCTATTGACTCACATTTAAACATCAAATGGTGTTTACATGATCTTATACTACTAAAATGTCATTTTTTTATCTCACCCCATTAAAGTGTGATTTATCATTGTGCCATGTGGCACGCATATGTGATCAATCTAAATTTTTCAAGTGACAATCCATCGTTGGAATATATACCAACCAAGGGATCATGCTTGTAAGTGGATGTAAACTATCCGATCGATAAATTTTAAGATCATCCATAAAAATTAAGAACAATCGTTAGTATTAAAGTGTACTATTACAGTGCACAAATTAGATGGTTCAAACCTTCTAAAAAAGTGTGATTTTTGGACCTATAATCCTTCAATTGATGATGTATCACTTTGACGGAATAAATTTTTAAGATTATACACTAATAAATAATGTAAGATCATTTTAACACTATTTGGTGTTCAAATGATGGTCAAGAGAGTCAGTCCCATTTAAAAATAAAATGGACCCAACCTACCATATAACCAATATTCAGCCATGATGCTAATTGTTAAGCCCTAATTTTAGTGATGCCATAGCTCATCTGGAAAGTTCCATAGTAAATAAGCATTGGTTCCTAAGAAGGCATGGGAGTAATCACATGTTTCTTTTTATATATATATATACACCGGTGTCCGGGCCAGCTTGTACGCACCTCAATTAATTTTACGGGGCCCTAAAGTTAACAGGTAGGTAAACCTCTAGTGGCTCTAAGGAGACTTGAACTGATGACCATCGGAAAACAAACCTAAAGCCTGACCAATTGAGCTACCCATTCTGTCACAGGAGTATACTCCACCCTCACTTTCCTGGCACTCAAAAAGCGGACTTTCCGAGCAATTTGCTTCGAAAATTTAAAGCACTGTTTGCTCGAAAAATGTCTTGTCCGTCGTGAGATTCACATGAACTTAAAACATAAGGAAAGTGACTTTATGAGAAGGAAAAATATATACAGATGGCACTTTCTCCGCTGCCGAATGGGGCTTTACAGTTTAAATGATATTCCTACACAAGCTTTGGGTCAGGTCAGGTGACCAACCCGATGCTTCATGCATGAGCTTACTCGACAAGTCAAGTTTATGTGGCGGACCCAATAAAAAACTCGGTTAGGCGGGTGATGTCGGGCCAACCCAAACCGTTGACGCATCGGATCGGATGGCTGATGGGAATTGTTTGATATAGAATTTTGTACAAATATTTAATGAGCACTCGTTTTAATGGTTCACCAACTGGACCACTTCTGACCACTTGATCAAATGTCCTATTTTTGGATCAACGGACGAGTAGCTTTTAGGGCAATAGCCTATCCAAGAAGTGGTCCACGGTTTGGCAAATCTGGATCAATGGAGCAATTACCGGGTCAGGGTAGGCCCAAACCTAACTGATCACCTTATGGGTGTCAATATTGGGAAACCAACTTAAGATTTCAACTCTGGTATAATCTATGGAAAATTATAATGAGTGGTTCTCAAATGATAGACTAACAACAGACTGCTTACATGGCGCGATATAAGTGGCTGGCCCAACCTGTATTGCTGGTTCTCACTGCACTTGCCTCACACCACATAAGTGGTCCGTTGAATGATTTATTGTTTATGGTCCGTCATATAATGATCTATTATAATCAAAACACAAACCATTTACTATTGGGCCGAGTTTGGGAAACTCGTATATATAAGAAAATGTTCTAGCTTGGTTGAAAAGGTGCCATGTGGCACCTAAGACTCGGTTTTGGTGCCAAGTTGACTAACAGGACAATGCATAGTTTAATTGCCAAAAAAACCAAATTGATTTCCACCGTGTGATCCATATTTTTGAAAATTAGATAATTGATTGGAGTCAATTTTTTTAAAACATAAGTTTAATTTGTTTTCGGTTTTTCAAAATGAACTATGCAGTGAACTCTGGCTTAATGAGACACTCAAAACTATGTGGGTGCAACATGAAACCTCTTTAGAGTTTGGGGACTACCCCATTGCTAACTATATACGAAAAAGAAAAAATCGTAGTTCCACATACTATATTAAGGGAAATTTACCAAATCTTGTCGGATACACTTTTTATGTGAGAGGCCCTATATTTTTACCTTTATCCAAACTGACCAGCTGGGAGCCTAGCCGACCGTGAGGAGAGTAAAAAGTCCAAATTATCTCATTTCTTTAACTCACAAAAATATCATCTTCTTCCTCATTTTAATCTGCTAAAATTTTTAAAAGTCATGACGAAGATGACAGCGTCTTCTCCTCAATTCAGTCTACTCTGATCTGCTATTTGGATCGACCCAGATACACTTTTTTCGTCAGAAACTGTAGCAGATCAAATGAGGAAGAAGAGGATACACCTATATAATTTAAAATTTAAAATTTTTACATTTTTTTATATTTGCGCGATGTGAAACGAGATTTATGCCGTATAATTTGAAGGCCACAATATAAAATCGATAGTGCCAAAGATAGATATGAAACAAATGCGATATCAACTCTGTACACAGTCGATATCGACTCTGTACACAGTCAGTACCGACTATTTTAAGAGTCGTCAACGATTGTTTACAGAGTCGCCATCGGCTGTAATATATATATATATATATATATATATATATTAAATCGATGGCAACTCTAGACAGAGTTGATGACGACTCTTAAAATGGTCGGTACCGACTGTGTTAAAAGTCGCCATCAATTGTTTTAAAAGTTGCCATCGATTGTTAATTTTTTTTTTTAAAGAGGCGATATCACATTTTTTCGTATCTATCTTTGGCGTCATCTATTTTATTATGTGACCTTCAAATTAGACGGCATAGATCCGGTTTCACATCGCGTAAATATAGAAAAATGTAAATATTTAAAATTTTAAATCATGTAAAATGAAAAAAGTGTAAGAAGGGGTATTTCGGACTTTTTGTGCTAGCTGAAAATGGCTTGGCTAAAAGTTGGCCAGTTTAGATAAAGGTGAAAATACAGGGCCTCTGACGGAAAAGGTGTATCTGACAGGGTCGATTCGGTAAATTTCTCCTATATTAACCATAGTCCCAAATCTAAAAAGAAAGTGTCATGTAGGACCCACATACGACACTATTTTCTTATTTTGTGGATCAATGGGATGTTGTATAGATTAATTTCAAGGGAAAAATAAAGGGAAATTTATCGAATCAACCCTGTCAGATACACCTTTTCCGTCATAGGCCCTATACTTTCACCTTTATCCAAACCAACCAGCTTTTAACCAAGCCATTTTCAGCTGGCACTAAAAGTCCGAAATACCCTTTCTTATACTTTTTTTCGTTCTACATGATTTAACTTTTAAATATTTACATTTTTTTATATTTACGCAATGTGAAACCGAATCTATGTCGTTTGATTTGAAGGCCGCATAATAAACTAGATGACGCCAAAGATAAGACACGAAAAAAAGGTGATATCGCCTCTTTAAAAAAAAAAAATTTAAACAATCGATGGTGATTCTTAAAACAATCGATGGCAACTTTTAACACAGTCGATACCGACCATTTTAAGAGTCGTCAACGACTGTTTACAGAGTCGCCATCAACTCTGTACATAGACGCTATCGACTCTGTATAGTCGCCATCAACTGTATAAATATATATATATATCACAGTCGATGGCGACTCTGTACAGAGTCGCCATCGACTGTAAAAAAAAAAACAATTTTTTTTTTAATTAAAACAGTCGATAGTGACTATGTAAACAGTCGTTGGCGACTCTTAAAATGGTCGGTACCGACTGTGTAGAGAGTCGATATCGACTGTGTATAAAGTCGATATCGTCTTTTTTTTCATATCCATCTTTGGCACTATCAATTTTATATTGTGGCCTTCAAATCAGATAGCATAGATCTCGTTTCACATCGCGTAAATATAGAAAAATGCAAATATTTAAAATTTTAAATTATATAGGGCCAGTTTAGATAAAGGTGAAAATACAGGGCCTCTGACGGAAAAGGTGTATCTGACAGGGTCGATTCGGTAAATTTCTCCTATATTAACCATAGTCCCAAATCTAAAAAGAAAGTGTCATGTAGGACCCACATACGACACTATTTTCTTATTTTGTGGATCAATGGGATATTGTATAGATTAATTTCAAGGGAAAAATAAAGGGAAATTTATCGAATCAACCCTGTCAGATACACCTTTTCCGTCATAGGCCCTATACTTTCACCTTTATCCAAACCAACCAGCTTTTAACCAAGCCATTTTCAGCTGGCACTAAAAGTCCGAAATACCCTTTCTTATACTTTTTTTCGTTCTACATGATTTAACTTTTAAATATTTACATTTTTTTATATTTACGCAATGTGAAACCGAATCTATGTCGTTTGATTTGAAGGCCACATAATAAACTAGATGACGCCAAAGATAAGACACGAAAAAAAGGCGATATCGCCTCTTTAAAAAAAAAAAATTTAAACAATCGATGGTGACTATTAAAACAATCGATGGCAACTCTTAACACAGTCGATACCGACTATTTTAAGAGTCGTCAACGACTGTTTACAGAGTCGCCATCAACTCTGTACATAGACGCTATCGACTCTGTACAGAGTCGCCATCAACATAGTGACTATGTAAACAGTCGTTGGCGACTCTTAAAATGGTCGGTACCAACTGTGTAGAGAGTCGATATCGACTGTGTATAGAGTCGATATCGTCTTTTTTTTCATATCCATCTTTGGCACTATCAATTTTATATTGTGGCCTTCAAATCAGATAGCATAGATCTCATTTCACATCGCGCAAATATAGAAAAATGTAAATATTTAAAATTTTAAATTATATAGGTGTATCATCTTCTTCCTCATTTTAATCTGCTACAATTTCTGACGAAAAATGTGTATCTGGATCGATCCAAATAACAGATCGGAGTAAATTGGACTAATGAGAAGACGCTATCACCTTCGCCACCTCTGACTTTTTAAAAACTGTAGCAGATTAAAATGAGGAAGAAGATGATGCTTTTGTGCGTTAAAGAAACGGGGTAATATGGACTTTTTGCTATCCTTAGGGTCGGCTAGGCTCCCAGCTGGTCGGTTTGGGTAAAGGTGAAAATATAGGGCCTCTAACGGGAAAGGCGTATCCAATAGGGTCGATCAGGTAAATTTCCCAAAAATAAAATATTATCTCCACATGTAATTTATATCTTTTTAAAATTAGACTGGTAATTATAATCAGTTTCTTACTTTTTGTCATAGAAATGTTAGTTTTTATATCTTTTATTATTTTTGTTATAATTATTAGGAAAATGGTCTATGCAACTCTCTCTTGTTTCATCGAGTGCCAAAAATCATGTTTGATTACAATGTTATGACCCCTTGTTTAAAGGGTGGGACTATGGTGGAGGTAGTCATTTGGACTACCTAATTAGTGTGTTTGTATATATCACACAAATATATATATATATATATATATATATATATATATATATATATATATATATATATATATATATGGAAAGTAGTTGGTTGGTTTGAAAGCATGGTAGAATCATGTATTCGATCCCATTATCACATGTCACATGATCCCAAAACAATCTCTGTTTTGGATTTATAAGTCACACGACATGTAATGTAAATAATAATAATAATAATAATAATAATAATAATAATAAGTCAAAATGTGCCTATTGCCTAAAAAATTAGAGGTGGAGTCCGGATTTTTTCATAAAGTGGTCATCTAATTAGTTAATGTTGAAATTTTGTATAATTTTTATCTAAGCAAACACTAAAAAAATAGAAAATATCTACAAACGAAACTACATACGAAATAAAAGAAAATCATATACATATCGGTTAGGCTGTTCCAATAAAATTGGTCTAATTCAAAATTCTCTCGAAGAATGACTACGAGGTATCATCATCCTCGTCGTCATCCTTCAAAGAGTAGGATCATGTGACAGTACGTTGTAGGAAGTCTATGAGACCATCGAAGCTGTTGAACATATCCCAACGATGAACGGGAAGACCCAATATTTTTTTATTTAATAATTTTGATGCATTTTTAAAATTATATATGTATTAAATTTTTTTTGCTCTTTACATATCTTAGTGAATTGCTCTAGTGGTAGACTTAATGCTTTGTGAAGGTTAGATTCTAGGTTCAAACTTTGTTATATGTAATAAATTACTTAATTTTTTTAAGTAATTATACTAGCGCGTATACACCATAAATGAGAGTATGTAACTTTACAACATAGTAAATAAGTCGGAGCACCTAAATAGATGGAGGGGAGCTAAAAAATTGGCTAAGATTGTAGGATTTAGTTAAAAAAATCAAAGAAGAAATATTTGTTATGAAAACAAAAATCATAAAAAAGTTTATTTGAAGATTTTAAATCATTTTGGGCGGTCAATATAATTTTGGAAGGATGAAAATCCACTAATATAAATTAGGACACGTAAATCTTAATAACAAAGTTTTAGAAAGTTTGGGTGGTCAATTGACCACCCAAAATTGACCACCCAAGTCATAACGTGGCTCCGCTCCTGTAGAAAACCCAATGCATGAATTCTAGGACCTTTGACTACATTTAGACGGTTATTATACACCACTTTTTTTAAAATGAACCCGTCCGTTCTTGAGCAAGTAGAGTACCACCATATTCCAACATCCACATGGAGGTAGGTCCACGCGGCTACCAAAATGCTATATTTTTTGGTTTCATTGTCCCTGAGACCACCTTAAACTATGGTCTCAACTCCAATTCACACTCCATGCAGCAATCAAACCACTGGCGTAGCCACATAGAATGGTGTGGGGGCTCAAGCCCCCATTTAACTCTAAAAGTGTGGTTCTTATACAATATTTGTTTGCATATAAGCCCCCAAATTGGCTGAAGTCCCTATTTAACTTTAGAGTTTCTATTAAGTATGATTTTTTTTATTATTTGTAGCTCCCACCGACAAAATTTTTTGGCTACACCGCTGAATCAAACATGATTTTGGGCTCCAAGTGGAGCAGGAGCTCATTGCAAGAATCATATAAAAATGAAAACTAAAAACTCTTTTTGATAGAAAAGTAAAAAATTGATTATATCGAATAAACAAATATTAGATGGTATAAACTACACGATGTAGGTTAGATTTTAATTTTTCTTTAAAATTGACATATGCTTGAAAGGTTCTAGGTTTTGCCACCGATAATTATCCTTTTAGCGACATTTTTAATACGAGCACCACTAGTAGTTAACCTTTTGCGATGTTCCCATGCAAATGCCACTAAATGTTAACCCTTTAGCGATATATTTTGAAAAAACTTGGTCAAAGTAACCTCTTAGGCTGTATTTGGGTCAGCTCTTTTGTGGCAAAGAGCAATTTTTTTACTTTTTGGTTCCGATAAAAAATTATTTTTATATTTGGTAACACAGCTTCTTGCTTCATTTGTTATGGCGGGAAATTATTTTAAGTGATAAAATTGCTCTATGTCTGTTTTATCTTAGAGCAGATTTTATTTGCTCTGACAAAGAATAGGCAAAGAGCTACTTCTGCTCTTATAAGAGCTAACCCAAACGCAGCCTTAGCGTTGTGCAGTGGGAAAATGTCTGGAATATATTCCTTTTGGCAACGTCTATAGAAAAATGCTGGGAATACGTACAACACTGGAGAAATTATGTTGGTAAAATTTAGCCACGCTTCTACTTAAAACGTCACTGATGGTTGTTTTTAGCGACATTTTCTCAAAAATGCGGCTAAAACTGCATCATTAAAAGCAAGTCTTTTTGTAATAAGATTAACGCATTTTTAATGCTCGAGTCCGTGCAAAACTAAATCCCATTAATTAGATAGTTAGATTGATGATAGTTCTAGCATCAATTCTCATTTAGATGGGGCTGCACTATGGGATTTAGTGGTTCAAAGTGTTAGAATAGTCTTACATCGGTTGTGGGCTGGAGGCCTTGAGTTATATATAGCTTGACCAAATTTTATCTTGCAAGTCGGTTTTGTGAGATTGAGTTAAATCCATAGAGTTTTTTATGATATCAAAGCAGGTATTTCTTCACTCCATGTCACTCAGTTCAATTATCCACATGATTTGGCTTGACTCAATCCTACAAACACATGCGGGGTATGTTAGAATAGTCTCACATCTGCTGTGGGCTGGAGGCCTTGGGTTATATATAGCCTGGGCAAATGTCATCTTACCAGTCAGTTTTGTGAGATTAAGCTAAGGCCATAGAATTTTTCACTAAGCACCATTGTAACATGCCCTCAACAAATCCAATAGAAGGAATCTGGTATGATAAAATAATCTATTTGAAAATTCTAATAAACTATACAATCATTAAATCCCTTTCCTTGCATTTTTCACGTTGGAATCCTCATGCACACTTCAGTATTGGTCATCACATGGGGCTTTGATCACCTGTTAGTCTTTTGAAAACAGGAGCCTTTATAAACCTAATTGATCTCTAGCTAGGGCATTTACCTTCAATCAAACACCCTTCTTTTGTAGGCCATAGCCCCCAAAAAAATCAAACCGATCAATTAATCTAAACCGTTAGATGATCTGGTTGGTCTAATGATTGAGGTAGAACCCATTGATTGGGCTCATGGCATGAGCATTATTTTCAGAAGACTCACTCACTGAATCTCTCTCTCTCGATTCTATATTTTATAAAGGCCCACTTACCTTTTTATATTGAGCTGGTATAGGGATTTGAAGGGGTTACTGATTGGGTACATGTGCTACTATATTTCATCAAGGTGCACCACTTGACTTGAAGGGCTAGCTGTAAAAATTTTGGTGTGTAGAAGATTGCATCGAAAAAGCATTTACATTGTGTAATTTAAGGCAGTCGAAAGCCTTTAAAATGAACCTTTATCATGAAAATATCGAATCCTGTTTTAGCCATTAGGCATTTGATTGCTTAATTTGAATCCAAACGATTGAGATGTTTTTTCGTTGTAATCTTCTACATATGTTTACACTACAAAAAAACAAGACTATTAGTGCAATTTTTGGTGCCACTATTAATAAAAAAGCTTGTTGTTTCAGTAGCACCAATTTTTTTGTTAATAGGGCAGCCAAAATTGCTGCTGAAACACCTTATTTTTGTAGTGTTATGTCTAAGTCCTTTCCATCAAGTGATATACTTTGATGAAAAAATTGCCACATGTATCCAATAAGTAACCTGCTTCAATTTAGATTGTGAACGGGTTGATTATCCCTATACCAGCTGTTATATAATTATAATCCTGTAAGAGAGAGAGAGAGAGAGAGAGAGTTTTTATGTGAAGTCGAAGCAAAATATATAACTTGGTTACAAAACAAACTCTCTCCGTTTCTGTTCATATGATGATTACCTTGTGAGTGAAGAAATATGAACCGTAAAAGACAAAGATATGGAGTCAAAGAAAAGATGACCACCCATCTCTCTCTCTCTCTCTCTCTCTCTCTCTCTCTCTCTCTCTCTCTCTCTCAAAAATGTCCCCATCTAAACCGTTTTCTACAAGACCCAACAACAAACACGAGTCTCTCTCTCTCTCTCTCTCTCTCTCTCTCTCTCTCTTGTCCATATTGTAAGCAACATCATTGCCTTTCATCCCCACTCGATGAAGCCTTCTTTTTCCCTCCACCCTTCTCACTTTCACCCATAAATTTCTCTCTCCTCCCAATCAAACCAGCTTGACAAAAACAAAGCACTCAAAAGAGTCCAAATCTCACCATGAGGAAGCCGGATTTGCCGGCAAAAAACAATAACAACAACAACAACAACAACAATGGTCACAATAAGCTTAGGAAAGGGTTGTGGTCACCAGAAGAAGATGACAAGCTCATGAAGTACATGTTGAGCAATGGGCACGGTTGTTGGAGCGACGTTGCGAGGAATGCTGGCTTGCAGAGGTGCGGCAAGAGCTGCCGGCTCCGTTGGATCAATTACTTGAGGCCCGATCTCAAGCGAGGCGCCTTCTCTCCCGAAGAAGAGGAACTCATCATACATTTGCACTCAATTCTTGGCAATAGGTCTCTCTCTCTCTCTCTCTCTCTCTCTCTCTCTCTCTCTCTCTCAAGTGGTCTATGAATTTGTCCTTAGTGTGTGAACGGTTCATTGCCAACTCATCCTAGAAAATGAATTGATCTTTTGTCACTTATGCACAGCCACACATAATTTAGAAGTGCAAATTTTTATGTTCTTTAAAGTTTATATATGTCTCAAGGTTGGGTCACTGCACAACTCACAAAACTCAGCAAGCTGCCTTTAATGAGCAGTCACCTCATTGTGGACAAATTAAATTGGTGATTCTCTCTCTCTCTCTCTCTCTCTCTCTCTCTCTCTCTCTCTCTCTCTCTCTCTCTCTCTACATATAGAGATACATCTTTTGCCTGCCTGTGTGCATATGCATACTTATGGAAAGTCAAAGTATGCTTCTAAGAATTGGTATTAGATGCATCCCTGCAACGATCAGTCATGCGCGGCTAAACTTGTTAAAAACTGTCAGATTTAGAGGCCTCTAAATTTAAGCCGTAAGACTTGTTTTCTCCATTTTTTAATTTTTTTCGGGAATAGTCTATCATCTCTATTCCTAGCTTAAGGGTTACCTTCCAATGACCCATATTCCGAAACTGAAAAAGGCCACTACCCTCTAGGGTTGGTCCCTTATGTATGTGGTGTTAGAAGGAAGTGGAGGGGATACAGACCTAAACTCTGTCTTTTTATGTACAACGTGGCTGCTCTTCGGACTTGAACCCCACTTTTCACTCTTGACGGCCCAAGCCTTTTACCATGGCACCAAGTAATGGCCCCAAATCCTCCGGCGACCATATATACCCATGAATGCTTGACTTTCACTAACTCCATTAAAGTTATCTAGCTTGACCCTAGGTATTGGAGCACTGCTGTCCTAAATTTCATTGATATTGATCAATGTTGTTTTATATATTTTTATCCTACCTTGTAGCAAGAAGACCATGCCATATATCAGGGCTCCAACACTTAGTTTAATTCTCTGCCCACCTTCGGAAATTCATGAATATTTGACTTTCACAAGTCCAATTAACGCAATTGATCTTCATAAGCATCGGAGAAAGCAGAGAGAGGATTATATTTTTTATTATATAATTAAAAATATATAATTTTTTTACTTTCAGGGGTAAGTTGGTATTGAACTGCAACCTCAAGGTTGAAATAGTGCTAACCTTCCAATTTAGCTACAGTCCCAACCCCTTTGAAGAGTGCTACTTTGATTCTATTCAAAAAAATAAGGAAAAAAAACACTACTTGAAGAAAGATTCAAGGTATTATACTACTTCACAAAGTTTTAGAAAAAAATGACTGACAAACTTTTTAAGGTCCCAAAACTCATTTGGTTAATGTATGAGGGAAAGGGTGATTTAGACCTACTGGAAAGATTCCCAAAGAAGTCATTCGGATAACATATGAGAAGCATTTATAATGGAAATTATGAAATACCCTTCTATTAAATGCCAAATGATATCGTATATTTTATTGGGAAGAAGGGTGATTCGATAATTTCAACTAAATTTTTTTCCTACATGCCGACAGATTATCTTACTCTTAACTAAAAATATTACCACGATCCCTTTTTCCTAAAACTTTCTGAACTAGTATAATAAGCTAAAACTTTTAAAAAATAATCCCTGTTTTCCTAAAACCAAAAACTTCAAATTATCAATTTTTGACTAATAAGACATTACAGTACTTAGACATAAACTTCCATACAAACAATGCATTTTATGCAATATAACCAATTTTATTTATTTTTCGGCTTCCTTCAGGTGGTCACAGATCGCAGCACGCTTGCCGGGGCGAACTGATAATGAGATAAAGAATTTTTGGAATTCAACAATTAAGAAGAGGATAAGAAATTCCTCATCATCCTCACCAAACCACAGTGACAGTTCAGAGCCGACAGAAGTCATAGGGGGATTGATGTCCATGCATGACCATGACATCATCAACATGTGTATGGGCTCATCCTCATCCTCGTCATCAATGTCCATGCAGACTATGAATTTGTATAATCAGATCGATTTGTTGCCACAGCTCGAGAACCGTTTCGATATGACCGGCTTAGCGAGCAGCTACTTCCATATCCCCACATATATAGCACAAGAAGGCTTGGAGGGTGGGTGCTATGGGGGTCATGGGTTTTCAGAGGGTGGTCACTTTGGGGAAGGAGAGCTCTTCATCCCTCCTTTGGAGAGTATAAGCTTAGAAGAGAATACTACTACTAATAACACTAGTGACAAAACTACTGTTAACAATAACAATATTAACAAACTAGATAACAATGTGGGGATTGAGAATTATTGGGAAGGTGAAAATTTAAGGATGGGTGAGTGGGATATGGAGGAATTGATCGAAGACGTTTCATCTTTCCCTTTTCTTGATTTCCAAGTTGAATGATGGGCTACCAATTAAAAAAAATGGTCTTCATCATGACCTTTTTTTTTTTGGCCTCTCCTCTTGGGGGAGGGGAGAAATGTACTAAAAACTCTTATTTTTTAGTAAAAATACCCAAATCACTCATGTTTTTTTAGTAAAAATACCCGAATCTCTCTTGCCATTTGAAAGTTGAGAAATTTTTTAATTACCAAATACCCTTAAAGCCACTTAAGGCCTTTCTCATTTTGTTATTAGTCTTTTTTGTTTTGGGTGTTATTTTCCTTCAGTAAGGGTATGGTGGGAATTTCATGAGAAACTAGGAGTGGAGAAGCATTGAAATCTTGTGGAAAAATAATCACACTTGAATTAATGTACACAATAAGCTTACTCCATGTAGAGAGGGCTCTCCCCATCTTTGTAATATTTAGATATTATGAATGTACAAAAAATGGAAGTAAAGATGAAGGTTTTCATGAGCATGCAAAATCTCTCTCTCTCTCTCTCTCTCTCTCTCTCTCTCTCTCTCTCTCTCTCTCTCTCTCTGGTAGCATTGCAGTATTGCACCTAGTAATCTATTAACCCTTTGCCAAAAAGGGTTCATGAGTACGTGGAAGAGCTTGTTTTCTTCAAGTGGGATTTAACTTTAAACACTTGGTTGGGAAGTCCACTTGCAACCACTTTTGTTACCATCTAATAATTAAGGTTGTTAGCATTGCTATTTTGAGTCTAAAAGGTTAATAATAACTAACATGGAAAATATAACAGCCTATTGTAATTATGATGAAGGGTTTGAATAAGATTTAAGATAAAAGGAAAGAGAATAAATTATGCACTTAATACTTCTTCTCTTCAAGATCTCACTGATGATTGCTTATTTTCCCTAAATAAGAAAGAGAATAGCTTAAGAAATTAAAAAGGAATAATATCCCTCCATAATTCATTATTAATTAACATGGATGATCTCTCTCCTATATAAGTTCATTTAATGAAATGTGGCAAACCGAATAAAAAGCTAAAAAACAAAAAAATAAACTATTTGGCAAGTCCTTAAACATAAAAAATAATAAATTTGAGTTGGTATTAATGAACTTCTTGACTATATATATATATATATATATATATATATATATATATATATATATATATATATATATATATATATATATATATATATGAAGCAAGAAACAAGAAATTCCATTAATGAAAAATATGAGAGACAATGTTGTCATAGATCTCTGGAGTTACTAATTGATCCAATGGAGAGTTACCATCTTTGTAAGAAGGAAATTTTTAAGTATGTCTTATGGCATAGAAATATTGAGAAAATAAATGAACTTAATTAAAATAACACTCAAGTTAGTGTAGGAGAGATCATGATCTCCATCTAGGGTCGTAGTCTCGTAGATCAATATCATATGATGATCTCCTTTCTTCATAGTTTGAATCATATGGTTTCATCTTATGAAACACCAGCTACCAAGGTCTTTCAGCTGTATCATATTCATCACACTTCAATAAGCCCTACAAAATAAAAAAAATATAAAAAACCCAATTTTTTTTTTAGCTCTAGATCAAGTGAGAATAATAAAAATAATATAATTCTATAGGATCAAGGGTGATAGTGATGCCGAAGCTCTCATGCTATAGGATTTGACAAGTTTTATTTGTTGTATATATATATATTATTGGCGGGTTGTATAAATATTGACGGAAAATAGATCGGAAAAATGTTTCAAGCTGCGATTAGATCGCTGTCTTTAAGGTCCTATTTGATAGCAATGAAACTCCAAAGAGGAGATGAAATCAATTTCTTAGTTGATTTCCTCTAGAGGTTTTCCACTGTTTGATTAGTGTGTTTGAGAAATGAATTTCATTGGAAATTGATTTATTTTGTTTGATTAGTATCTTTGAAAATGAATTTTTTAATTTTGATCATTTATTATAAAAGTCAAATATTAACCAATAATATTTTTAATGATATTCTATTATGTTACAAATTAATGCCATCGTAATCACTCTTTATTATTAAGTTACATAAGCTAGAGTTTGAAAAGTCAAACTCAAATAAATAGTCAAATTTTGACCAAACTTAAAATTTTGATAAAAAAAATATATGTAAAGCTAAATAACAAAGCTGTAAATTCTAGTATCTACTGTAAGTTTATACGTTGAATATTTTGTTAAATATCTAAAATGAAAGTACTGAGACTTAATTTTAAATCTGATAACCAAATACGATATATATATGTACCAAATATGTACAAGCACTTCTTAACTATTGTATACATAAATGAAAGTGTCCTAAGGAATTGAACCATCACTTAGTGATAATACATCAAAGTTGATAAAGAACTTTAGTGATATAAATTCTTGAACTAATTTTCTTGTATAATCAACCGGATATATCACACATATAAGTAATCTAAGTTCCATTTTATTTTTATAGTCAGCACGTTTTATAGCCTTGTGCTTATACTCCGATATTCATGAGTTTTATTCAAGAAAAACATTTATCTATCTTTGAAGCAGCCCCACTTCTTAACTCATATAGGTCAGGTCTATCAGAAATGCCCTTGTAACTTAGACATTTCAACATTATATGTTATAAACTGATTAAGAAAATTATCTCAACATCTTCCTTACGTTACAAGTACCACATTATTGCTTGAGATGATTTGAGTTTTATACTCACACTTTTAATAATGTGCAATCACTTCTTTTGATTTATTTTCCTATTGAACCTTTAGTTTCTAAACTGCGAAAAATAAGTTGGGTTACCATCATAGGTGATGTAATCTATTAGGCTTTAACCTCATCCCTTCCGATATTTTAATTACATCTCTTTTAAGACATTTTGTAAATAGATCCGCTAAATTTACAAAGGTCCTTATTGAATTTATAGTAATTACTCCTTCATGAAGTAATTAACTAACATAACTGTGTCTTAGACTTATATGTCTAGACTTTTCATTATAAATTTTGCTATAAGCTTTAGATAGTGCAGCTTCACTATCACAGAATAAAGAGATTGGTGGCATAGGCTTAGGCCAAATAGGAATTTCCAATAATAAATTTCTTAATCACCCTGCTTCCTTGCTCCCTGCCGTAAGACCAATAAATTCTGATTCCATAGTTGTATGTGTAATGCATGTTTGTTTCTTTGATCCCTATGAAACTGCGGCACCTCCAAGAGTAAATGCCCATCCACTAATAGACTTTGATTCATCTGTATCATTGTTCCAACTAGCATCTGTGTAACGACCCCGAAAAAAAAAAAAAAAAAAAAAAAAACACTAGCCCGACTGCTGTGATCCGCGTGCCCGGCACGGAAACCAAGGTTGATTCAAAAACTTTAGGGTTATATTAGTTTAAATAATGTGGCACCGTGATGAGATGAGATCACGTGTGTAATTTCATCTAGATCCTAGATGTGTAGAGGGTAGGTGGAACACGTTGCGCAGAAGCAACTGTGTTCATGCTTCACACCGGAGCGGGCACCAAGGGCAAAACAGAAATTCTGTTGTGAGGAGGTAGCTTATAGAGGAAGGAAGGGAGACAAGAGAGGAGAGACTTCCACTCTTCTTCTCCTTCATCCCCTTGCCCTAATTGCTCCATAGGTTGGAGATTGTGCTAAGAAAGTGTGAAAGAGATCCTTTGAGAGAAGAAAAGGGTTAGCAAGAGTGAAGATGAGGATTCCTAAGCTAGAGTAGCTAGACCAAGGTGATTGAGTTATTTGGGGTTTGAGATTGGTGTGAGAGGCCTTGATCTGTCGAACCGGTGAAGAGCTTCTCATGGGATCCGGATCGAGGAGGAGCTCCGAGATCTAGGTTTGAGACCCTCTTTTCGGGTCATTGCCGGAACCTCAAGGAACCCACGAACAAGGTGAGTTGTGTAGGATAAATAGGGTTAAAGGATAGTTTAGAGGGTGTATTTATGAAGTATTAATGGTGATTGAACAACCATTAGTGGAGGGAGATCAAAAATGGATGGGAGGTGAACTCCATTAATGACAGCTTTTCTGTCATTGGTGATCGATCACCATAGGGTGGTGATCGATCACTGAGGGTTGGTGATCGATCACCAGTATGGGGAACAGAGACCCCAGAAGCTAGGAAGTTCTTGCCCGAGTTGTAAATCGATCACTAAGGTGGTGATCGATCTACAAGGGAGTTGGTGATCGATCACCAAGGTGGTGATCGATCTACAATGAGGTTGGTGATCGATCACCAAGGTGGTGATCGATCAATCTGTATAAGAAATTGATGTGGACAGAAGGGGGGAGTTTTTGAAATTGCATTGGTGATCGATCACCAAGGTGGTGATCGATCTACAGGAGGGTTGGTGATCGATCACCAAGGTGGTGATCGATCAACCTTGACTGTGTTGAGAGAGAGATAAGCAGGTTGGTGATCGATCACCAAGGTGGTGATCGATCTACAGTGGGTGGTGATCGATCAATGAGGTTGGTGATCGATCACTTACCCTGTTTTTGTCTGTCTTGGCTTTATAAAGTAGACACCCCGGATGTGGTGCCGGGTAATTCTCTGACACTCCTAACACTTAATGTACTGTGCCTATGGTATAGGATAAACCCTGACACGTCGAAAAAGCTTTGGATTTGCTTAGAAGATAAACGATCAGGTAGGAGAAAACCAACTACTTTTGAGTATGATTTTATGTTCATTTCATGTTCATGCCACGATTTACTGTTTTTTTACCAAGCATATATGCATAGCATGAATCTCGTCATCTTGATTTGCTTCGATCCAATAATGACATCGCATTTTCAATTTTCGCTATCCGATCCATAAGTATGTGATTTAATGATTTAATCCAGATGATCCCCACCTACCGGCGGTATATCCGAAATCGAGCACACTTGTGCAATTGCTTTCAAATCCTGCACAATAGCGCTCCATAGATGAGGCATTGTTGCACTTTCAAAATTGTTCATGTGAGCACGGCGATTTGGTTGGGGTTTCCTATCGGTCATTCTGTTTACTCCGTACATACTGATCGGAGTTTCTTAAGTTAAATAGACACACTTTAAGTACTCGATAATATATCGCATGACATCGACATCTTGCATAAAGTTCCCGACTTTTAAGCGATTTGTTTTGAGTACATGATCCTGGATTTGTCTTGTTATGAGATAGCATGATCGCATATTCAATTCATTTAGATGGTTTTTCTTCTATTGAGCTATGATGTAGCTCACCACCTTTCTGAAATCTTTTAGGTTACGAGGCTGCGATTGCACCGCAAAGTGACGGACTATCGGTACCGGATCCCGAGGCGAGGCGGAGGGCGAGGAGAGACGTCGTGCAGACGAGTTTTATCCGTAGCACTTTGAATGCGATGCGACATTTTGTACTTTTGATCTTTTGGACTATTGTGTGCTTGGTGGCCACCTTGTATATACATATATGATTCTCGTTTATTTAGTTTATGTTAGTCCACATTCCATTTGAACCACTATGGGAACCATTGTTTGGGTGATGTCGTCCATCACCGATGGTTCTGGTTCCTTTTTTGGGAATGTGTATGTTTTTCTTTACATTTAAATATTGTTGACGTGTATTTAGTGTAGAAATTGTTTGACTCAGACTACCGCTGCTCGGATGTGTCCACCTAGCTTCCGCTATATGCGCGGACACGTGTGATCGATCCGGGATCATCCAGAGTATGATCCTAACGGCACGGATTTACGGAGAGAAATCCGACATTACGATTAATGTCGAGCCTGACAAGAGGTTGAACTACGGGTTTAGAGAGGATTGTTTTCACAATATATGTACTGATCAATGTTGTTGTTTTTACAATGACAGACCAGTATGGGCCCTAAGTTCAAAGGAGGGCATAGTGGAGGTAGAGCAGGACAGAGAGAGATTCCCCTGAGGGATGTGCCAGAGGTCACGTCGCGGGGTTTAGAATTTCTCTCGCAGCCAAATGTGGTTAGAGGAGGAAGAAGAAGAAATGAGGAGAGGATGGGCGGTGTTGGAAGCATTAGCTACCAAGCTCAACAAACAACGTTTGGCTCAGCAGCTAGACACCACCATCGCCTAGTGGGTTTTGCGGAGTTTAGGAGAATGAGACCTCCTAACTTCTTCAAACGGATCCCATAGGCGGAAGGATGGATTGAAGAGATGGAAAAGCTCTTCGAGGTACTACAATGCAGTGATGAGGAGAAAGTGCGTTGGGCCACTTTCAAACTTGATGGTGACGCCGGACCATGGTGGAAGTCGGTGTCACAAAATCGACAAAGAGAATTCCCTCACACTCCTTGGACATGGGAGGAGTTCACGGAGGTGTTTTACCACAAATACTTCCCGAAAATTGTGAGGCACCAATGGGAAGTGAAATTCATAGAGTTGAAGCAAGGCGCCATGTCGGTGAGAGACTATGGAGCGGAGTTTGACAGGTTGGCTAGGTTTGCTCCTCAGCATGTAGCCACAGAGTTGATGAGAGCCAGAAAGTTTCAACTTGGCCTTAGACAGAATCTACAAAAAGACGTCGCCATGTGGGAAATGGAGACGTATGAGGGAGTCATGGCCAAGGCTCTCATAGCCGAAGAGGAGAATCAAAAGCAGTTTTCTTGGAGAGACAAGCAGGCGAGAGAGAGACCATTCCAAGGGCAATCTCAGGATGCAGAGCAAAACAAGAGGGCTAGATATTCCAGACCTCCGAGATACCCTACGCACCCTCGGACCGGTGATTTCTTGGACCCGAGTTCATATCGAGAAGCGGTGACGCCTACATCTACGGATCATTTCGACCAATTTGGATCTTACGGTAGCGGGGCCTCGATGACTCGAGGGACCTTCAAGAGTCTCGTCCTTCACTCCTCCGGCGATATGTGCAAAGTGTGGAAACCACACAAGGCAGAGGGCCGGAGAGAGGCAGGGCATGCTTGGTGTGGCAAGATGGGTCACTTGGTTAGGAATTGCCCGAGGAGAGCAAGGAGCGGTCGGGATCGGTATCAACACACGAGATCATCTCGACCAATAGTCCACTAGTCGAGCTTATGCATCATGACCGATGCTCTGACATCGAATGATGTCATCCAAGGTATGAATTGAAATTCAATGAATGTGGTTTATTGATATAATGAATTAAGAATTTTGAAAAATATAGAAATTATTGAGTAATTATGATGTAAATAATATGTGTATGCATGCATATTTTAAACATTTGAAGTAACCTTTGGACTTGGCGTATAGGAAGAATTTGTGTAGGAGTTGCGACATTTGCTTTTACGATTACCACGAGCCTTGATAGATCCAGGCTCTACGCACTCCTTTATACGACCTCAATTTACTAAGAAATTGGGTGCCACTCCAGAACAATTAGACTTTATTTTGGCGGTGTCAGTTCCCACGGGTAATACTGTGAACACACTCACCGTGTGCAAGTCAGTGATAGTGGCAGTGGAAGAACACGAGACACAGGCAGATTTGATTCTGTTAGATATGAAGGGATTTGACGTCATTATGGGAATGGACTGGCTATCCACATACCGCGCAAGTGTGGATTGCCTTCGGAAGATAGTGGTTTTTCGTCCACCTAAGCGACGATCATTTAGATTCCTTGGGGAAAAATCTAAGGTGGCCCCGTTGATATCCTCGATTCGGGCGAAAAAGATGATGAAGAATGGATGCAGCGGATATGTGGCTTTTCTACAAGAACAACGGGAAGAAACAAAGGTGTTATCCGATATTCACGTCGTGTGTGAGTATCCCGATGTATTTCCTGAGGAATTGCCTGGATTACCACCAGTTAGAGAGGTTGAGTTTGCAATTAATTTAGCTCCAGGCACAGAACCAGTGTCTAAGGCTCCGTATCGGATGGCTCCATGATTGCAAGAGTTGAAGGAACAAGCGCAAGAAGCTTGACAAAGGATTTATTCGCCAAGTGTGTCTCCTTGGGGAGCACGGTGTTGTTGTCGAGAAGAAAGACGGCTCAATGCGCTTATGCATTGATTATCGGCAGTTGAATAAGTTGACGATTAAGAATCGTTACCCGCTTCCTAGGATCGACGATATATTTGATCAATTGCAAGGAGCGAGGTTCTTTACGAAGATTGACTTGAGATCAGGTTACCATCAATTACGGGTCAAGACTGAAGATGTGGAGAAGACAGCGTTCAGAACCAGATATGGGCACTATGAGTTCTTAGTTATGCCATTTGGATTGTGACGCACCGCATCATTTATGGACTGATGAATCGTATATTTAAACCACACTTGGACAAGTCGGTGGTTGTTTTCGTGAGCGACATTCTTGTCTATTCCAAGACAAAGGAGGAACACGAAGAACATCTACATGTGGTGTTGCGGACCCTTAGAGAACACAAATTATCATAAAGCTCGGCAAGTCGAGTTTTGGTTGAACCAAGTGAGTTTCTTAGGCCATATCGTCTCCATAAAGGGTATAACGATA
Source organism: Chloranthus sessilifolius (assembly GCA_021018995.1). Taxonomy (NCBI): domain Eukaryota; kingdom Viridiplantae; phylum Streptophyta; class Magnoliopsida; order Chloranthales; family Chloranthaceae; genus Chloranthus; species Chloranthus sessilifolius. The sequence continues at coordinate 8,117,422 of CM037587.1, forward strand.
GATCCCACAAAGATCGGGGTTGTGAATTGGGAACAGCCTAAGGCGGTGTGAGGTCCGTAGTTTTCTTGGTTTGGCGAGAAGGTACTCTGGGTTTGTAGAAGGATTCTCTAAACTATCGAGTCCGCTTACTCACTCACAAAGAAAAGTGCTAAGTTTGATTGGGCCGGAACAATGCGAGAAGAGTTTCCGGGGAATTGAAGACGCGCGTCTAACTACAGACCAATGCTAGCTATAACCACGGCGAGGAGGCTTTGCTATCTCTGATGACGCATCGTATAGTGGGTTAGGTTCGTCCTCAACCGGACAAGAAGGTTATCGCATATGGCTCTGAACAAGCGAAGGAACATGAGAAGAACTACCCGACTCATGACTTGGAGTTAGCAGCGGTGATCTTTGCTCTGAAAATTTGGAGGCACTACTTATACGGTGAGACATTTGACATCTACATCGACCACAAAAGCCTAAAGAACTTGTTTACACAAAAGGACTTGAACATGCGACGGTATGGTGGATGGAGTTCTTAAAGACTACGATTATTCCATCCAATCACCGAAAAGCCAATGTGGTGGCGGATGCTTTGAGCGAAGTCTTGACTCAATTGGCACATTTGATCACCGAGTGCAAAGGTGGCATTTATTGGAAGACACGGCCTTATGTGATACGTTGATTGATGTTAAGGGTTCGTGTACTTTGATGGCCACCATTGTGATCTGACCCACCTTGTTTGACAATATCGTAAACTCCAAATGGTCGATGCGAGCTCATGACGATTAGAAGAGATGTGATCAATGGGATAAGGCCTAATTTTTTCTATTAAGGATGATGGCACCTTGCTATTTCGAGATCGGACATGCATCTGGGATACAAAGATCTAAAGGACACAATTTTGGAAGAAGCGCATAAATCTCGTATGGTATACATCCGGGTAGCACCAAGATGTACCAAGATCTCAAACGAAGTTTTGGTGGAGAGGATTAAAGAAGGATGTGGCGGAGTATGTTTCTCGGTGTTTGTCGCCGGTGAAAGTAGATCATCGAATCCAGCGGGTTTGTTACAACCCTTGCGATGTCAGTGGAAATGGGAAGCCATTTCTATGGACTTTATTCTAGGATTACCGAGTACTTTGAGAAAGAACAATGCAATTTGGGTTATTGTTGACCGTTTGAAATCCGCATTTTCTGCGTGTCGGACTACAATTCTGACCAACAAACTAGCCGAGTTATATTTGAAAGAAATAGTTCGATTACATGGCATACCTGTCAGCATCGTGTGTGATAGAGATCCTCTGTATACGTCACAGTTTTGGCGACGGTTCCAAGAAGGCATGGGTACAAAATTGGAGTTATTTCGTTTCATCCTCGAGACGGATGGGCGGGAGAGTGAACCGGATAATAGAGGATATGTTGCGAGCATGTATGTTAGACTTTCATGGCTCATGGGATCGCACTTACCGATCGAGTTCGCGTACAATAATGACTATCGATCGAGCATTGGGATGGCACCTTATGAAGCCTTATATGGGACGTCGATGAAAGTCTCCATTGAAGCGGGAAGAAATCGAGAAGCTTGTCTTGGGACCAGAAATGGTGGATAGTACCACTGAAACGGTTAGAGTAATACGTGAAAGGTTGAAAATGGCCCAAAGTTGCCAAAAGAGCTATGCCGATCTTCACCGAACACAAGTGGAATTTCAGGTATAATAAATTACATTAATGATATATGACCATGGTTAAAATTAAACTACGAAAGAATTGACCCTTGTTTTTAGGTTGGAGACAAGGTGTTTGTGAAAATTTTGCCAACCAAGGGCGTCATGCGTTTTGGGAAACGCGGAAAGCTAAGTCCTCGGTACATTGGACCATTTGAAGTACTTGGACGAGTTGGCGAGGTAGCATATCGGATCGCCTTACCACATGATTAGCAAGCATGCATAACGTATTCCACGTATCCATCTTTGCGCCATTACATCTGTGATCCGACTCACGTCTTGGATTTCCAACCGATAGAGCTTGAGGATATGACGGCGATTGAGGAACCGATTGCTATTTTGGATCGTCGACATCAAGTCCTGCGGACTAAATTAATCCGTTGGTACTAGTCAAGTGGAGAAATCATTGACCTTGAAGCTACTTGGGAGAAACAAATCCGTGAATCCGTGAACATATCTGCACTTGATAAGAAAGGTAAGCCTCTATACTTCGTCTAAGAATTCGTTACCATAATTATAGATTGATGTGTGAGCATGCACTTGATGAATTTCTCTTTTTGGGAACGCTCTGTATAGCGTGTATGAATCGGTAGTCTCAAAATCCGGACCGTCAATATTAGGGAGACTGATCAGATGAAATGTGGTGGTCCTGGCATCAGTGATCGATCTACACCAAGGTGGTGATCGATCTACACAAGCTGGTGATCGATCACCAATGGGCCGTGATCGATCTACACCAAGGTGGTGATCGATCTACAAGGGACCCCGTGATCGATCTACACAACTTGGTGATCGATCAATGACTCGGATTGGGACTTGAAGATTCCCCCGTGATCGATCACCAATGGGCCGTGATCGATCACCAATGGGCGTTAAGTTAAAAGGACGGGGGAGTTCGAAGGGTCATTTGCAACATCACAACTGCTAGAGACCAAAGGGCTTGCGGTTTCCGACCTTCCCCAACCATTTTCCGACTATTCTCCGGCGATTTCGTTCGTTCTCTGGCTCGATTTGAGTGTGCGTCGCCTCATTCACCGGTAAATCTTCCATTTCCTTGATATTTGATTCCTTTCTTCGCATTTTAACCCAAATCTATACCATGGGACCACGCACGAAGAATCCTTCGCGTAAGGTACTGATGTGCAGTGAAATATGATGATATTTCACCCCTAAAGACCTACATTTAGCTATCCGATGAAAGCCATTTAACATGTTTTTAGATGGTTTTAGTGATTTACAGGCCGGCAGATGTGTTGAGCATGAAATAACCCACAAGTTCAGAATATAACGTCAAATTCGTGCTACTTTGGATCACGCGGAACCTATCCCGACTTGGAGCTCAATTTGACCCTTCAAGACAGTAGATTCAGAAAATTGTTAAAACACGAAAGTTGTAGAGCTCGTTGTCAGCTTTCCAACGCCACCAGAATCGCCTCAATCCGACTTCAGGATAGAAAGTTATGGCCGAAAGACCGAGGCAGTGTCTGAATGCAAAGTGCAGCGGGAGTTCACGGAAATCTGGGAGGTCGATTGATCGACCCTTTTTGGTCGATCGATCGACCTGACCCAAAAGATTTGGATTCTGAAACAGAATCTGGTATGGTCGATCGATCGACCCTTTTTAGTCGATCGATCGACCAAAGACGAATTTGAGTCCGGATAGAGTTTGGCCGCGAGAAAATCTTGGAACCAAGAGTGGCGTACGTTTTGGCAATTACGGAAAAAAAAGATATTCTTGGGGGATATATATATTCATCCGGGGAGTCCTTGAGAAGAGGAGGATTAGGAGAATTAGGAGCATTCTGTTTTATTCTGATTAGTTTTATTTCTTTATTTTTCTTTAGAGAGAGTTTTGTCTTACAGAGAGTTTATTCATTTTTTCTGCATTATTATCATTCTTACATGTTAGTTCTTTACGCTTTTCTAAATAAATGCGTCTTTGGGAATAAAAGCTCTTTGTGGAAATTGTTAAAGCTCTTTACGGTATTTTTATATTGATGTTAGTGTTTATTTATATTTTAATTATGTTGTTTACTTTTACTATGTGTGGCTAGTTTTATTAAGGATGGGGATCTAATAATTCCCATCCGAGGTATTTATTTATACTAATATCAATCTGTGATTGAGATGTCAGATGCCTTTTAAGACCCTAATATTTATTGAATATGGTGAAATCATCATTTCAGTCAGAGATCTAGGTGCTAATCATGCCCTATGATTTCAGATCTGTAATAATGATTTTATCCTAGTTATCACCCATCTCGGGGTGAAGTTTTACCACAATCTGAGGTGTGTGTGTTAATCATACACTTATGGGTGGATAATCATACATCTCCTTGATCTCGGATTGATGGTGTGACTTTATCCCAGTGGTGAGTTCCAATCACGATCTGAGGTGTGGGTGTTAATCATACACCTATGGGGTGTTAATCATACATCTCCGTGATCTCAGATCTATATTTTAGAACTCACGTGTGTATAGGGCAGTTCTTCTTTTGAGAAATTTGTTAAGGATTTCATATCTCAAACCATGATTCGTATTTTATAAAAGATAAACCTACGATGGGAGGATTTAGCATCCCAATCCTTATCTTTCATTAATTGTTTAATCCTTTAGATTTCGTTAGTATTTATCTGTGTTATTAAAAGTTACCATAATTCTAGGTTTTCAGTTACTGCATAAGATCTGTAGAAATTCTTTTAGTTAATTAATATTTCTGTTTTTTTATATTTTCTAACTAATCCTCGTGGGAACGATCTGTACTTTACTTATGACTACATCACGATTCGTGCACTTGCGAGTATAAATTTTAGGACACATCAAGTTTTTGGCGCGAAAAGTGTAGAAAATTAAAAACTTTTGAAAAATAGAAATTGAATTTTAAGAATCTTTGTAGGTTTGAACTCAGGAATTTTTTTTTTTAAAATACAATTTTTTCGAAAAAAAAAAAGAAAAAAAATTCTCTGTGTCGACCGATCGACCAAAACAGTCGATCAATCGACTCTCCAGAATTTAAAAAAAAAAGAATCTTTGTGGTCGATCAATCGACCTAGACAGTCGATCAATCGACCCAAGAAAATTTTCATTTTGATTACATTTTAAAAAAAAAAGAAAAAAAAATTTTAAAATTTACATGCACTTTATGTATGCACGAGATCTTCGAGATAAATCTTTAGAACCTCTGAATCACGAGATTGGCGTGCGTGTCGTTCAAATCGAAAAGAAGTTAGAAACGATTCGAAGCGAGAACCGAACCATCAATTCAATTCAAAATGAATGCAAGCGGTTGTGAAAATCAACGGCATGAAAATGAGGAGGAACCAACCACAGGGAGTTGTTACGCCCCAATTACTACAAATACCCTTCTTGCATCACGTATCACCGCAACACACGGTGGCGATTCCAAATCCCTACCAATGTGATACAAATCTTACCAATCTTTCACGGTATGGATAGAGAAGATCCATATCAACATATCAAAGACTTTGTTGAAGTCTGTTCATCGGTATATCAAAATTTCAATGAAGAATCTGTGAGATTACGTCTATTTTCTTTCTCTATAAAGGATAAGGCCAAAGCATGGTTAAACTCGTTACCGGTGGATCCATAACCACACAGGATCAAATGGTTAAGAAATTTTGTCAAAATTCTTTCCCATGGCTAAGACTAATGCCCTAAGGCGTGAAATCACCGATTTTACACAAGAAGAAGATGAGATTCTATCAAGCACAGGATAGATTCATGGATATCTTATTGAAATGTCCTCACCACGGATTCTCAAAATGGAGATTGGTCCAATGTTTTTGGATTAGATCAAGTTAATCGACATTTGATTGAATCTATGAACAGTGGAGGATTCTTGGGATTGAGAGAAAATGAATCTTACCAATTCTTGGAACAGCTAGCAGAAGACTCACAACAATGGGACTTCTCTAGCGATGAGACCGACCAAAGAAGAATCGAGATCAAGCGAAGCTTCGGCAAAGAAAGGAGGATTGTATGTGGTGAAAGAAACACGGACGATGACAAAATAGATTTCCTCACTCAACAAGTTGAGGAATTGAAATTGAAGAAAAATGTAAGTGTTGTAAATGTACAACTGCGGACCCATGCTCATATTGTGGAGTCCAATGCACGGTGACGGTCGTCAATCCGCAAAATTACTCAGAGGATCCTAGTGAACAATTGAATGCATTGAACACTTACGGGCGAAATCAGGGAAATGTTTTCAATGAAAACAATCCAAAGCATTGGAAATATCATCGAAATTTCTCATGGAAACGAAATCAAAGACCCCAAGGTAGAGGTCAAGGGATGAATTTATACCGAATCAAAATTTCAATCGGGGACCACAACAACAGTTTGGTCAAGGACAATTCAACATCACTATGGAGGAGGAAACCAATTTTACCAAAATCGGAATCAAAATGTGCAACCTAGGCAATCAAATCGAATTATCGTTCTCCAATCAACAAGTCAACAGGGTTTGCACAAATTTTCCTCCACCGGGTTCAATAATCAACAAAATCTTGCTCACGTCAGTACCAAAATCAATATCCTCGGTGAGGATATGTGGAAGTTTATTCAATCTAATACCTCTTGATATCAAGGATAGAGACACAATTAGGGCAATCTGGCGACACTCCTCTGCGAGAGAAAAGGATCATTCGAGCCAACCACCCAAATCCAAAAGGACGATGGCTATTGAGCAAGCCTCGACCTCATCTCAGGAGGAAAGCCAACAGATCAAGGCTATCACTACATTGCGATCTGGGAAGGAAGTCGACAACAAAGTAGAAATGCCAGAAGAAGATGAGAAGCATGAGCCTGATGTCGAAATTGAGAAGGACAAGGAAGTAGCAGAAGAAGAGATACAACAAAAACAACAGAAGAAGATTGAAGATAAGAACGAGAGAGAGAAGAATTTCATACCCAAAGCCCCATATCCTCAAAGGCTAGTGGGACCGAAGAAGAATCGCGATCAGGAAGGAATCATTGAAATGTTTAAGCAACTGAAAATAAATATCCCCTTCCTAGACGCCATTCAACAGGTGCCAGCATATGCTAGGTTTCTAAAGGAATTAGTCACGATAAAGCGAAAGACTAATGTCCCGAAGAAAGCCTTCTTAGCAGAACAGGTAAGTTCAGTTCTACAAGCGAGACTCCCAATTAAATATAAGGACCCAGGATGTCCTACAATTTCAATCATCATAGGGGAGAATCGCATCGATCAAGCACTCTTAGACCTTGGAGCAAGTGTCAATCATTTGCCTTACGGTGTACAAGGAACTTGAGTTGGGGAACTAAAACCTCATGACTATGACCCTTCAACTTCGATGGTCAATTAAGATTCCTAGGGGAATAATCGAAGATGTTCTGATCAAAGTAGACACCTTCTACTTTCCAGTTGACTTTGTTGTATTGGATACGGAACCCACTCCTCAGCACAGAAACAATGTTCCTGTAATTTTAGGAAGACCATTTCTGGCAACATCGAATGCTCTAATCAATTGCCGAAATGGGATAATGAATTTATCATTTGGGAACATGACTGTCGAACTGAATATTTTTCATATTTCGAAACAGCCTGCTGAAGATGAAGAACATGCACAAGTTTGCATGATTGATGACATTGTGAAAAATGAATTTTTTTCTTCAGAATATGAGGACCCTTTAGAGGCCTGTTTAGCACATTTTGGCAAAGACTTCGATGTGGATAAGGTGATACACGAGGTCAATGAGATGCTAGACTCAACGCCTCTCTTGGGAGAAGGAGAATGTCAACTGAAAGATAAGAAGAAAGAAGAAGATTGCGAAGACGAATCGCATCAATCAAATGAAGAAGAAAAATCAAAGCTGGAACTAAAACCCCTCCCTGCGGATTTGAAATATGCGTACCTGGACATTGATGAAACTGAGCCGGTAATTATTTCAGCGAATTTAAATGAGGACCAAGAAGAAAAGCTCATTGAAGTACTTCAAGACCACAAGAGTGCGATCGGATGGTCTATCAAAGATATAAAAGGAATTAGTCCAACGGTGTGTATGCACCGAATTCATCTGGAAGAGAGCGCTAAACCCTCAAGAGAACCACAACGTCGATTGAATCCCATAATGCAAGAAGTGGTAAGAAATGAGGTCATTAAGCTCGATCTTTGGGATCATATATCCAATCTCCGATAGCACATGGGTGAGCCCAACACAAGTGGTTCCCAAAAAGTGCAGAGTTACGGTGGTGAGAAATGAGGAGAATGAGCTAGTACCAACGAAAGTTCAAACTGGCTGGAGAGTGTGTATTGACTACAGGAAGTTAAATTCCATGACTAGAAAGGATCACTTTCCTCTCCCATTCATTGACCAAATGCTAGAAAGATTGGCAGGGCACCAATACTATTGTTTCCTTGACGGCTATTCTGGGTATAATCAAATAGTCATTGCACCAGAGGATCAAGAAAAGACAACATTCACATGTCCCTTTGAAACGTTTTCTTATCGTCGAATGCCGTTCGGACTTTGCAATGCTCCGGCTACATTCCAAAGGTGTATGCTGAGTATATTCTCTGATATGGTGGAAAGATTTCTGGAAGTCTTCATGGATGATTTTTCTATTTATGGAGACAACTTCGGTGATTGTTTGTATCATCTTTCTCTGGTTCTTGCAAGATGTGAAGAGAAAAATCTAGTTCTAAATTGGGAAAAATGTCATTTCATGGTGAAAAGTGGAATCGTCCTGGGACATATCATCTCATCCCGTGGTATTGAGGTGGACAAAGCTAAGGTAGAATTAATTTCAAACCTCCCACCACCAAGAACAGTAAAAGAAGTTAGGTCATTTCTTGGACATGCCGGTTTTTATCGACGTTTCATAAAGGATTTTAGCAAAGTTGCAAAACCATTGTGCCACCTACTGGCTATAGGTGCCCCATTCATCTTTGATGAAAAGTGTACACATGCCTTTGAAAGCATTAAGGCAGAATTGGTCAAAGCCCCTATCATCCAATCACCAGATTGGAAGCTCCCATTCGAGATAATGTGTGACGCATCGGATTATGCGATCGGTGCTGTTTTGGGACAACGGGTAGAGAAAGTTCCGCATGTCATTTACTATGCAAGTCGCACCCTCAATGATGCGCAACTGAATTATTCTACCACCGAAAAGGAACTCCTGGCAGTAGTCTTTGCTTTGGACAAGTTTCGATCCTATTTGTTGGGATCAAAAGTGGTAGTGTTTACTGACCATGCCGCTCTTCGTTACCTCTTTTCAAAGAAAGATGTAAAAGCTCGATTAATCCGATGGATTCTACTCTTACAAGAATTTGACCTGGAAATCAAAGACAAAAAGGGATCGAGAAGAATGTAGTTCGATCATTTGTCTCGAATCATTATTGAAAAAGTGAGGATCGACTCCAATTTTAGAAAGTTTTCACGATGAACAATTGTTCCGTTGAGAATCGCCATGGTATGCGACCGATTAACTATTTGGTGACGGATCGGATACAGCGATGGAATAAAAAAAAGTTGTCTTTCGAGCGCGAGCCAAGCATTATTTCTTCGAGGACCCGTACCTGTTCAAATATTGTGCTGATCAGATCATCAGAAGGTGCATTCCAGAACAGGAACAGTCAAAAATCATCTCATTTTGTCATGAGTTGTCCTGTGGAGGACATTTTAGCTCAAAGAAAGGCGCAACAAAGATTCTCCAATGTGGATTTTATTGGCCAACAATCTTTAAAGATTGTCATCGACATTACATTTCATGCAAGAATTGTCAAATCTTTGTAATTTCAAAAAGAAATATGATGCCTTTAAATCCAATCCTAGAAGTTGAACTGTTTGACGTATGGGGAATAGACTTCATGGGTCCATTCCCAAATTCTTTTGGAAATTTATACATCTTGGTTGCGGTGGATTATGTCTCAAAATGGGTGGAAGCACTGGCCAGTAAAACCAATGACCACAGAGTGGTGGTTAAGTTCCTCAAAAATGAATTATTTCCAAGATTTGGTACTCCACGTGTAATTATTAGCGATGGCGGAAAACACTTTTGTAATAAAGTTTTCGCTCAGCTGCTGAAGAAATATGGGATCACTCACAGGGTGGCTACACCATACCACCCTCAAACTAGTGGACAAGTCGAAGTTTCAAATCGAGAAATCAAACGTATTCTAGAGAAAACGATAAGGCCCAATCGGAAAGATTGGTCGTTGAAATTAAACGACGCGCTCTGGGCCCATGTCGGGACATTCAAGACTCCCATCGGAATGTCCCCCTATCGGATGGTTTTTGGCAAAGGTTGTCATTTACCTGTTGAACTGGAACATCGGGCCTATTGGGCTGTTAAGTCTTTAAACTTCGATTTGCAGAGAGCTGGGGATAAGCGAAAATTAGAAATTACAGAATTAGAGGAAGTGCGAGCTGATGCATATGAGTGTGCCAAATCCTACAAGGATCGCATGAAGCGTGTTCATGATTCTTCTATTTTGAGAAAATCATTCACTGTGGGGCAGAAGGTGTTGTTGTATAACTCCAGACTGCATCTGTTCCCTGGAAAACTCAAAACCGGTGGGCGGTCCTTTCATTGTCAATCGAGTGTTTCCCAGCGAAGCGGTTGAGCTGCAATTTCGCAATGAAAGTACATTTCGTGTCAATGGGCAGGTGAAACCGTTTTGGATAATTTTATTGAGAAGATTGATGATCTTGGAGCAATCCTAATCAGTCGGGATAAAATATAAATTTCGGAATGTCGGGCTAGCGACATTAAACTTAGCGCTTCTTGGGAGGCAACCCATGTTGTTTTTGTGTTTGTCTAAAGCTAAAAAAAAAAAAAAATGTGGTCGATCGATCGACCTAACCAGTCGATCGATCGAGGATCGGAAATGGGAATTAATCAATGCGCCAAAAGTTTTCAATTTTGTCTGTTTTGGTCGATCGATCGACTCTTCAAGGTCGATCGATCGACTATGCGCATTGAAACTTGAATTCAATGCCGTGTCAGTCAGCCTTCTGCATGCGCCGAAGTCGATCGATCGACCTGTAGGGTCGATCAATCGACCATTTCAAAAAGTCTTAACGCGCACTGTTCCGACGCCTGGGGAGTATTTCATGTCAGTGTCGATCGATCGACTTCCTCTGGTCGATCGGGCGACATTAATTTTGGATATCGCGCATTGGTTGCGCGTCTTTTCGATCTTTGGTGTCGATCGATCGACATGTCGATCGATCGACTTATATCTCGTCCGAACAGAGGGGTGCCTCTGTTTCTATTTAAAGGACCCGGCGTCCTCCCTTTTGCACACCCCTTTCCACGTTTGAAATTCTCTGCAGCGGTCTCTGGCATTCCTTCTGGCATTCTTTGTGGTGGCGTCATCCTCTTCCACGCCTTCCGCCGTCGATGGCGTTTTTTCGGCGACCAAAAGGTCGTTTTGCCACTAAAGAGCTATCCTCTGAATATACTTACGATCTACCGGCATTTCAAGCGATGCCAGAATGCGCCATCTCTCTTGCATACATCGCTGCGCTCCAGCTTCATTTCTTGATGACTCCACCTGATATCAACGTCTCGGAGCGGGTCGTTCGCCTATTTTATCAAAACATGGTTTGGTGGCTGCCTCCACCATCACCAATGAGGCGGCCCATTTCACCGTTCCATCGATGGTTGGGCGAAAAATCTATCCACGCCATCGCGATCGCGGATGTCTTTGGATTGATGGATGGCGACCATTGGACCACCCACTTGGTGAAGAATTGGACCTTGAGCAAGGCCCAATGATCGATGATATGTGCAATGGTGTGTATCTTTGGCAGCGAATTGCGACTAAACGATCGGCTCTTCCACATCCGTATTGTGGGATATTGTAGTTGTGTAGTCTTTGCCACGGGGCATACCTCGAGAAGCGGACCTCGGGTGAAGGCCCTATCACGGTGCCTACAAGCGCTCTGGTTGAACATCCCCTGGTTTTTGCATGATTCGATGTGGCGCTGCCACGATGAAATTGTTAACCCTCCTGCTGGTGACGCTGCCCTCATCTATTTCCCTCATCTGGTGATGCAACTTTTGCACCACCTTGGTTTTCCTTTTTATTTTGATGATAATATTGGGACCTTGGCATTTTATCGCTATGGGCCGTCACAATGGAGAAGGAGCATGCGTATGTTGGGCACTGTCGATGCACAGCCTGCCCGTCAACGTCGTCGAGTGCGCCAGGAAGACGCCGCTGAGCCTGAACCGGCGCCTGAGCCGGAACCAGAACCAGAACCGGTCCGCAATGAGGGACCCTCCCTCGACTTGATGCAGGCTCAGATCAACTCCTTGATCGATGAGCAACAGCGGCAATATAATCGCAATCTAATCTTAAATCGTAGCCGATATGATCGGTCATTTATGCATCGGTTGGGTCAACACACGTGGCGATGGCTATGGCGAGATCTTGAGCTATGATGATTAGGTTTAGGATTTTCTTTTTGCATTGTTTTTGTTGTTGTTACTTTTTAGTTTTAGGTTTCTTAGTATTGTAGGACTAGCCTTTCTTTTAGTCTTTCGATATTTGTAAAAAAAAAAAAAAAAATTTTTTAATAAATTTTTTTACATTCCTTGTTTCATTGTGCACTCGATAATCGATCAATCGACCATGATGTCGATCGATCATGCCAAAAAAAAAAAAGAAAATGATAAAACAATCTGTTAGTGTCCAGTCGATCAATCGACCTTTCATGGTCGTTCGATCGACTCTGCTGAGGACATCATGTCAGTCGATCAATCGACCATCTCTGGTCGATCGATCGCTGCTGCCGTCCATTTCTTTGACCACTTTCGCTGTCCAGATTAGTCGATCGATCGACACTTCTTGGTCGATCGATCGTCGGTTTCAAAACTTTTAGGTTGTTTAGTACGATAGGATTCTTTGTTTTGCCAGACGTCTTTTACCATATCTCAAACACTCCTTTTCTATTTATTCCATGCACCTTCACCTTCCTTCTCATATTTCATCAATGGTGAGCAGACTTTATTTTACAAGGTCTACTCTAAGGAAGATGAATGAACCAGCAAAGAAACGGGATCGCTTATCGGGAGCACACCCTCCGTTGGATCTCACCAATGTCAATGTCGTTGATCTGGATCCTCTCCCTGTTCAGTTTTGGGAAGAGCCAGCACGTAAAAGAGTGAATCGCTCCGTCCAATCAACCCCATCCTTCTCCACTGATATCGAGATGATTGATTTGGATGCCCTCAAATTCACCATCTATTCCACCTGAGACTTGGGCGAAATTATATCCATCTCCACAGCTTCGGGATCTGGCCTCGAGTAGTGTGCCACACCCATCTTCACCACCGTCGGCAGTGATTCCTGATTCCTTGCATCGGCGTAGGATCACCACTGCAATGTGGGATTTCGCGTTTCCAAAGCTGAAGCCCAGTGAGGGGACCGATGCGGATGTTTGAGTGTCGATATCAACCAGTTTTTAGGAAGTTTACGAAGTTTAGGAAGTTTACGAAGTTTAGGAAGTTTAGGAAGTTTAGGAAGTTTAGGATTTAGGATTTAGGTTTTAGGATTTATTAAGTTTTTTCTTTCCTTTTTGTTTTGTTTAGTTTAGTTTAGGGTGTTTTTCTTTTCCTAAATAATGTAACCATATTCCCTTCAATATTTTTTTGTAATGTTCCGATTTGATACAAATATTCTCTGCACCTGATCTTTGTGTTGAGGTACTTCTTTCAAACAGGTTTGGGGGTGCGCTACTTCTTTCAGTCAATGAGGACATTGTCATCTTTAGGTTTGGGGGTATGGTTAATTATTTTGCGTCATTTATTTGTTTTATTTGAAATAAAAAATAAAAAATAAAAAAAAATAAAAAAAAATAAAAAAATAAAATTTTTTTTTTTTTGAAGTCATTATGCACATTATTTTACGATTGTTTTCAAACTTTAGTTGATGATGCATGTGAATTTAATTTTGAGAATAATAGTGTCATATTTTGATTACTTGTATCTAAGATGATGAAGTTAATGTGATATGTTGTGGATAATTTTGATATTCATGCCTAGAATTTTTACACTTATACCAAGCTAAGACTTAGAAATCGATGAACTGTTTTGAATGTTGAATCTTAGGATTTCAGTGGAGACTAAACCCAGTGAGCTTTAGAGCTAATTTCCCGTCATTGATGAGTGAATATATAAACTCGGAGTTTTCTTTGAATACGACTTATTTTGCATAATCTCATACACTTCATTTTGACTTGTGACTTTGCATGAAATTAAATTTATATCATTATGTTAGAATGTACTGTATATCTACTCAAGACAAATAGGCAAAGTTACTATCTTTTAAGGATATGATTGAAGGCCATCGTTGGCTCGTTTGTGCTTAAAATGCCCCACCTCAAATAAATTTATCTTTCTAGTACCCCTTTGAGCCTATTGAAAATTTACCTTTATACATTCTTTGATAAGCCACGTTAACCTTTAACCCTTCACCATTTCTGAAAATTCAGCTTTACCCTTCTTATTTCTGAGAAATTAGGAACGAGGGATGAGAGTGAACGAAAAGAGAGTAAGTGGAGAGATACTGAGTTGTGGTGTTTACTGAGAGTGTATGGCAAAAAAAAAAAAAAAAATAAAAAGAAAAAGGGGAGAGAAAAAGAAAATTATGAAAAATAATGAAAAATCTGAGGTGCTTCAAGAAAAGGAAATTCAAAAGAAAAAGTGAGTTGAGAAAAATAGAAAAAATTGAGAGAGAGTAGAAAAGAAAAGAAGAGAAATAGAAAAAATCAAAAAGTTGTTTCTTTTCCAATTTCTCAGAAACTTTGAATCCCAACTTCCAATTCTTTTTTACCCTTTCCTGAGCCCCATTACAACCCTAAAAAGACCTTCATGATCTGATCTTGTATTAGTAACTGTCTTGTGGAGAGTAAATATGTGATACTTATGACACTTGATATGACATGCTTAGGATATACAAGTATCTTCTTATGAGATTTATTTTTGTTCATTGATTGCATCGTATTTCATTTATTATGTGAGACCTTTTTATTTGCTTTGTATTGACATCTCACATATGTGCGAAAACTTATCCACTATCAGCGTCGTTATATTTTGAGAGTATACCTACAGTGAGGATTGAGTCAAAACTACAGATCCAACGGTTTTCCGTTTGAACTAGTTCTGAGATGAATGAATTTTGGTTTGGTTATGCACACACTTCACGTTTAGGCATGAATGGATGAGCTATCTAACGATTTGAGCATTAGACTAATTTGAATGGATATTAGTATGATTAGTATAACATTGTTATTTAAAATTGAGGATTCATATGTTGAATTGATTAATGATTTTTATTTTTGAATGGTGTATATGTTATCAAAATCATATTTTGAAAACTGAATTTTATCGAGGATTTCAAAAATATATTGAAGTTTGTGGGTAACTTCACTGTAAACCCTCAGGAGACACAACTCCTCCACTAGGATCACCTAGGGGTTTAAAGGCTTGTTGCATATGCTAAATGCAATCGTGTTCCCTACGAAAGTGGCATTCTTTACTTTTCTTAGGTTGTTAGTTTATTTTTGATTGTTTATCTTCTCCTTTGCTCGAGGACTAGCAAAGTGTAGGTTTGGGGGTATGATGTGCAGTGAAATATGATGATATTTCACCCCTAAAGACCTACATTTAGCTATCCGATGAAAGCCATTTAACATGTTTTTAGATGGTTTTAGTGATTTACAGGCCGGCAGATGTGTTGAGCATGAAATAACCCACAAGTTCAGAATATAACGTCAAATTCGTGCTACTTTGGATCACGCGGAACCTATCCCGACTTGGAGCTCAATTTGACCCTTCAAGACAGTAGATTCAGAAAATTGTTAAAACACGAAAGTTGTAGAGCTCGTTGTCAGCTTTCCAACGCCACCAGAATCGCCTCAATCCGACTTCAGGATAGAAAGTTATGGCCGAAAGACCGAGGCAGTGTCTGAATGCAAAGTGCAGCGGGAGTTCACGGAAATCTGGGAGGTCGATTGATCGACCCTTTTTGGTCGATCGATCGACCTGACCCAAAAGATTTGGATTCTGAAACAGAATCTGGTATGGTCGATCGATCGACCCTTTTTAGTCGATCGATCGACCAAAAGGCAATTTGAGTCCGGATAGAGTTTGGCGCGAAAATCTTGGAACCAAGAGTGGCGTCGTTTGGCAATTACGGAAAAAAAAGATATTCTTGGGGGATATATATATTCATCCGGGGAGTCCTTGAGAAGAGGAGGATTAGGAGAATTAGGAGCATTCTGTTTTATTCTGATTAGTTTTATTTCTTTATTTTTCTTTAGAGAGAGTTTTGTCTTACAGAGAGTTTATTCATTTTTTCTGCATTATTATCATTCTTCTGTGTTAGTTCTTTGCTTTTCTAAATCGTAAATCGTCTTTGGGAATAAAAGCTCTTTGTGGAAATTGTTAAAGCTCTTTACGGTATTTTTATATTGATGTTAGTGTTTATTTATATTTTAATTATGTTGTTTACTTTTACTATGTGTGGCTAGTTTTATTAAGGATGGGGATCTAATAATTCCCATCCGAGGTATTTATTTATACTAATATCAATCTGTGATTGAGATGTCAGATGCCTTTTAAGACCCTAATATTTATTGAATATGGTGAAATCATCATTTTCAAGAGATCTAGGTGCTAATCATGCCCTATGATTTCGGATCTGTAATAATGATTTTATCCTATTATCACCCATCTCGGGGTGAAGTTTTACCACAACTGAGGTGAGTGTTAATCATACACTTATGGGGTGTTAATCATACATCTCCTTGATCTCGGATTGATGGTGTGACTTTATCCCAGTGGTGAGTTCCAATCACGATCTGAGGTGTGGGTGTTAATCATACACCTATGGGGTGTTAATCATACATCTCCGTGATCTCAGATCTATATTTTAGAACTCACGTGTGTATAGGGCAGTTCTTCTTTTGAGAAATTTGTTAAGGATTTCATATCTCAAACCACAGATTGGTATTTTATAAATGATAAACCAACGATGGGAGGATTTAGCATCCCAATCCTTATCTTTCATTAATTGTTTAATCCTTTAGATTTCGTTAGTATTTATCTGTGTTATTAAAAGTTACCATAATTCTAGGTTTTCAGTTACTGCATAAGATCTGTAGAAATTCTTTTAGTTAATTAATATTTCTGTTTTTTATATTTTCTAACTAATCCTCGTGGGAACGATCTCGTACTTTGCACCCACTGACTACATCACGATTCGTGCACTTGCGAGTATAAATTTTAGGACACATCAGGTACCCACATCCCGGGCTCGTACTCCGGTACCGCCTTCTATTCCAAATCCCCCGCCGTCCATGCCACCCATGGCACCGGCTTCGACCTCTACCCCACCCGTTCCCGCATCCGCGCCGCTCACTATTGAGCGTGAAGTCCCCAACCCGTGGTGGGCTTCCAAAACCTTCCTACCGGAATGCGTTTTTGTGTCCTCACTCTATGAGGACCGACCCGAAATGGCTTGGGCCAAGGGTTACATACAAAAGCTAGGGCTTAAACCCTTGCTCGCGCCCTTCCATGACCATTATTGCCCACGTATTGTGCGGCTTTTCTTTCAAAACCTCAAATGGGGTGATAGTCGCCATCGACTCGTCACAACCATCGATGGCCTTGAATATAAATTTAACCATTTCCATGTCGCGGCGGCACTTCAATGCCGTCGCGTACATCGAACCGATGGCCTCGAGCCTCAAATGCGTCAAGGAGGTACCCTATGCCGATGTGGTCACCAAGATGACCCAAGGCCAACACGGTAGGGGCCAATCCATTTCTAGGGCCCAACTACCTGACCGGTTGTGGATGCTTGATACCTACATCAAGTGTGCCCTCAACCCTTTCCTGCACAAGTCCTCACGGACTGGAGTAGTGCAACAAGCACTATTCTCCGCCTATGAGAACCGTTGGTTCTCTATGGCGAATCAGTCATTGATGGCATCATAAATGCCAATGACACGATATGCGAAGAAGCGTCTGGGCGAAAAGCGGATCCCCTATGCCTCGTCACCAAGCTCGTAGAAGCGTTATCGCCCTCTGCGAGGCCTACGTCATGGCTCCCCACGAGCCCCGTTTGGAAAACAATATTAAGGTCTTTCACGAAAAGGGGACAAAAGCTACAACTTGTTGGTTAAGCGTCTTCTGAGGAGGAGGAGGCACGGTGAGCCCATTCCCTCATGAGAGGTTGATCCACGATGTGCCGCGACCACGGAGGCGAGCCACCACAGGACCCACCACCCGGC
The DNA here is from genome assembly GCA_021018995.1 of Chloranthus sessilifolius. NCBI lineage: Eukaryota > Viridiplantae > Streptophyta > Magnoliopsida > Chloranthales > Chloranthaceae > Chloranthus > Chloranthus sessilifolius. Next base: position 8,135,424 of record CM037587.1, read on the forward strand.
CGAGCCATCCGACCAGCCCTGTTCCACCCGCCATCGATTCGTCACGCCCCACCCCTCCCCACCGTCTTCCTCCGGCGATGTCACGCTATGCTTGAGTTGGTGGAAACAACCGCCGCATCCACGAGAGGTGGATGGCGTTGAGGCGTTCGAGAAGACGATGCGTAAATCGTGCGGACTATCAGCGGTATGCATGAGCTAGTCATGCGGCACCTTTATGCCACGGACGTCCCACGCCGATGATCGCGCCGCCCGCCCTTGACACCGGGTGGATCCGCGACTATCATTCACCGGCAAATCGCGTCGGACCAAGCCTTTGATGGCCGGCCCATCAAATGCCCCATGGTATTACCATACTACTAGCTTATTAGCCATTTATATGTGTACATCTCTCTAATTATATTCATTGCATACCTCATAAATTCATTAATACTTTCATTATTCATGCACGATATATGTAAACTCCGTAAGTGTTTTAATTACTCTGCATAACACATAGACGAATTATTCTGTATTAGTTAACATGTAAGTTTTAGAACTACAAAATCCCTGAATACACCTCTTAGACATTTTCGAGGACGAAAATTCCTAAGGGGGGAATAATGTAACGACCCCGAAAAAACAAAAAAAACAAAAAAAAAAAAAAACGAGCCCATTGCGTGATCCGCGTGAAACCAAGGTTGTTTGAGAAACTTTAGGGATATATTAGTTTAAATAATGTGGCACCGTGATGAGAAGAGATCTCGTGTGCAACTTCATCTAGATGCTAGATGTGTAGAGGGTAGGTGGAACACGTTCTTGAAACAAGCGTGTTCATGCTTCACACCGGAGCGGGCACCAAGGGCAAAACAGAAATTCTGCTGTGAGGAGGTAGCTTATAGAGGAAGGAAGGGAGACAAGAGAGGAGATCACCAAGGTGGTGATCGATCAACCTTGACTGTGTTGAGAGAGAGATAAGCAGGTTGGTGATCGATCACCAAGGTGGTGATCGATCTACAGTGGGTGGTGATCGATCAATGAGGTTGGTGATCGATCACTTACCCTGTTTTTGTCTGTCTTGGCTTTATAAAGTAGACACCCCGGATGTGGTGCCGGGTAATTCTCTGACACTCCTAACACTTAATATACTGTGCCTATGGTATAGGATAAACCCTAACACGTCGAAAAAGCTTTGGATTTGCTTAGAAGATAAACTGATCTGAGGTAGGAGAAAACCAACTTAAACTGCTTTTGAGTATGATTTTATGTTCATTTCATGTTCATGCCACGATTTACATTTTTTACCAAGCATATATGCATAGCATGAATCTCGTCATCTTGATTTACATTTACGATCCGAATAAGCGACATACATTTACGAATTTCGCTATCTCGATCTTGAGGTATATAAGTATGTGATTTAATGATTTAATCGGATGATCCCCCGTGGTATATCCGATCCGAGCACACTTGTGCAATTGCTTTCAAATCCTCGGCACAATAGCGCTCCATAGATGAGGCATTGTTGCACTTTCAAAATTGTTCATGTGAGCAACGGCGATTTGGTTGGGGTTTCCTATCGGTCATTCACTGTTTACTCAGTGCTATATCTGATCAGGAGTTTCTTAAGTTAAATAGACACACTTTAAGTACTCGATAATATATCTGACATCGACATCTTGCATAAAGTTTCCTTTTAAGCGATTTGTTTTGAGTACATGATCCTGGATTTGTCTTACATTATGAGATAGCATGATCGCATATTCAATTCATTTAGATGGTTTTCTTCTATTGAGCTATGATGTAGCTCACCACCTTTCTGAAATCTTTTTTTGAGGTTACGAGCGTGCGACGAGAGTGACTGGACTATCACCGGATCCGAGGCCGAGGCGGAGGACGAGGAGATGGGCGTCGGTGAGACGAGTTTTATCCGTAGCTGAGTGCGATGCACATTTTGTACTTTTGATCTTTTGGACTATTGTGTGCCTGGTGGCCACCTTGTATATACATATATGATTCTACGTTTATTTAGTTTATGTTAGTCCACATTCCATTTCGGAACCACTATCGGGAACCATTGTTTGGGTGATGTACGTCCATCACCGATGGTTCTTCCTGGTTCCTTTTTTGGGAATGTGTATGTTTTTCTTTACATTTAAATATTATTGACGTGTATTTAGTGTAGAAATTGTTTGACTCAGACTACCGCTGCTCGGATGTGTCCACCTAGCTTCCGCTATATGCGCGGACACGTGTGATCGATCCGGGATCATCCAGAGTATGATCCTAACGGCACGGATTTCTGGAGACGGAAATCCGGGCTGTTACAATCTGTATATCCTTTAAGTATTGTAGGATAACCAACATAATGTAATGCATAATCTTTAGTTTTATTAAGATAACTTAATACTCAATCAATTACTTTCCAATGTTCATGATTAGGATTACTAATATATCTACTTAATTTCTCTACTGCATAAGCAATGTCGGGTCTAGTGCAATGAGTAGCATACATCAAACTATCAATTACTCTAGAATATTCTAATTGTGATATACTTCTGCCATCGTTGGGTTTTAATTTTACACTTTGATCAAAAGGTGTTGCAGCTAATTTTTCATTATGTTTAAATTTCTTTAACAGTTTGTCTATATAATGTGACTGAAATAAAATAATATTATTATCTTGTTTAAATAATTTTATTCCAAGAATTATGTCGGCTTCACCCATATCTTTCATATCAAATTTTGAAGCCAAATTTTTTTTTATATTTTTAATATTTTCTAAATCAGTACCAAAAATTAAGAGATCATCCACATACAAGCAAACAATTACACCCTTACCGTTTGATATCTTATTATAAATGCATTTATCTGATTCATTAATTTTAAATTCATATGATAAAATAATATTAACAAAATTTCATGCCACTGTTTAGGAGCTTGTTTTATTTATTATTAATATAATAATTTTTATTTATTAGTTTGATTTATGTTTAAATGGTTCCTTAAAATTGTTGGTTCCATGCTTTTACCAATACTTGAACCATCAACCTTCAAGTCAAAATAATTTAATTTTAAATTATTTTGGAGGGAAATCTTTTCCACCACAAGTTTAAAAGTGTTGCAAAAGTTTTGTCCCACCCCGCTATTTTATAAGAAAGTTTCATGCCATATATATAGAAACTTACATTCCATGTTGTTTAGCTTGAAAAGATAAACATAGCTCATAGCGACGGTTCGTCACCGTGCACACACGCACGTGTGTAATGTGCAATGTGCGAATGACGCAATTGACGTTTTTAAGGCACACATTGCACTTCGCACGATGACATCGTCGCGAAGAACTTGAGGAGCCTTTCCTATTTGATCTGAGATAGTCTAATCGGTTGACTTGTTGACTGGGCACGGATTGCCTTCACACATGTGCACCGCATGCGTGCAATGGGCAGTTCCCGATCGTTCATGGAAACAGTCGGATTCGGACAAGTCAGTTACTATTACTGACTGTTAAAACACCAAAAGTTGTAACTGTTCGAGTGTGACCGTTGGATCCTTACAACCATTGATCGAATCGATCAAGGCCCTCAATTGCAAGCAACCGACAGACACAATCGCTTCTGAAAAGGTACTTCGAAAGTTATAAATAAAAGCCAGAGGAGGGATTCAAGACACTTGTAAATCTTGAATTTTACATCTATGTCCTCGATATTCGTGTGCCTATTGGAGCAATCTCTGTATTTTTGTTTCGTTGGATCGCACACTACAATGCAACGTAGTGTGTGACAAATCGGTACTTTACCGATATATATATATATATATATATATATATATATATATATATATATATATATATAAATTGTTTACTTATAGTAAAATAAGAAGAGAGTAGAAGAAATAATAAAAATTGATACTTAAAACAAGACAAAATTGTTACCTATATGCATTTGTAAGAAATTGTAATGTTTTAACTCTTATAAATCAAGATGACTTGCAAAAATAAAAATGTTAATTGTAGAAAAGAAAATTAGAAAAAATGAGATCAAAATAGTGTGATATGCCTTGAAATCCATGAAAAGCCACATCTCCTCCTCCTCTGCCACCACCACTCCCACACCATTATCACCATTACACAACTACGACATCCACAAGTACCTTCTCCAAACCTCCTCCAACCCCACCATCACCACTTCCTTCATCAGTATACACTACACTATTACCATCACCACCACCAACACCGTTTTCATCACCTCCACTACCTCACCATCACATCACAACCTTCTCCACCTTATTATATATATTATGAGCAATGCTATATCCCAGACGTTAAACTCCAAACAAATCCCAGACGCAGACACAAGGGTAAAATGGTAATTTAACCCTCCAAGCCTGTTGTCTAGGGTTTAACGTCTTAGGTTTATAATTTTTCCTGTCTTATCCTTACTACTATATAAAAGCAAAAATAGCTTTTTTCAAATTTTGTTTTCACATAAATTAAGACCAAATAGCCCATAATTAACCTAAAAACTAAAACTCTTGAGTATCTATATTTTCTCCTCCCTAAAACTTCTATATATTTGTTTATATCAAGTTTTTTTTTTCACACTTTTTAATACCAAAAATATCTATTTTTGTTTGAAAATTATCGGGGATTACCTCTTTATCCCAATAAAAATTTATTAGACTTCTAGTTGAAGTCTAATTACATTATATAAATAATTTATATATAATTCTTTTGTAAATAGAAATAAAAATCCACCAGATATCAACTTAATAGAAACTCAGATTTTGTGGGTAGCAAGAGATATTTTGTAGATCAATGTGTGATATTCCGAATCCTCATTACTAACACGAAATCGAAATGATCTCTGGATTGATCAGAAGATCATTCAATTGGCTAGAATCCGTTACTTGAACGAAAAAAGATCTTGTGGAATCATATTGCATATTTGATTATACATTCTGTACCTAACTAAAAAATCGATCCTTGTTTACCAACCACACATTGTCTAATCAAATCAAATTCTCTCTCGATACGTTCATCAAAAATTTCGATTCATACTGATTCTTCTCCTAACTAACGAAGAGATCTTGGCAGAATTGGCACATATGAAATTGATCGAGCTTAATTTTGCAAAGAAATACCTCACTTGTTTCTCAATAGGAGATGGGAAACATGCTCAAATAATTATTCAAGAGGTCCATATAATGTCATTAGTGTGGTGAAAATTAATCTCCATCATCAACGGTTTAATTAAACTTATGAAATTGCATCAACATCAATATCATTTAAAACCCATCCCACCATGTTCCTTAGGTTTATACATTTGACCCAAATTTTTTCAGTGTATGTCTTTACCAAACTTAGCTCAATTCAATTCCGGTAATTCCCCTTATATCTTTATATTTTGCAAACAAAATATTTGTCAACTCAACCTTCAAATAATTCGTGGTCGAACTTGATCCGAAGGGTCAAGTTCATGTGCTCGACCTGGTTAAACAATTGAGTCAACCAATCAATCAAATCAACCTGATAATGTCTTGGTTGGTGTTACCGGCACACTACTTTATGTTACAGTTACCGCATTCAATGGATAAAAATTGTTGAAAAGAACTGGACATCCACGATCCAAAATGTAGTCAAACGATAAAAAATCCAATGCGATTTGATGCGTGAGGCAGTATCCAAACTTTGGTTGAAGTTTAGACCACAAAAATTTTATTTTATTTTAATAGATAACATGCGACAATGCAGACAATCCCAAAAACGGCACTATCTTGGAATCAAGTATCAGTGACATATGATATGAGATTTGAATGCATAAGTTCATCCATATATTAAAATTCATAGACATTTTTTGTTTTATAAATTTATTATTATTTTTATGATTTTATAGAGCAACACGTGCTTTATTAGGTCATATGTTAAAAGGGGAAAAAGGTCGTGAGATGGTATCCTAGTCCGATTGCAATGCTCCCTCCCAATCCAAAGGCCAAGTGCCACAACTCATTCCTAGGTGTGAAAATGAATGGTAACTTAATTTTAGATGGTATTATTCATTTTAACCGCTATTGACCACTATAGCCAACGACAATTAATTTTTCATTTTTCCTTTATTAGTGGTATTGGCTTGACCATTTGTATGTCCGCATGCCACATGGCATCGGAACATATGTTTGACTGCCACATGGTGCCCAGCTGACATTGTTGGGGCTAGGGGTGCCAACGAGTTGCACTACAAAAAATAAGACTATTAGTAGTAACAAAAATTGCCGCATTAATAAAAAATAATACTATTAGCAGCAACAAAAATTGCCGCATTAATAAAAAAAACCTTGCGTTTTAGTAGCGACAGGATTAATAGTGGCAGTTTTTATTTTGTTAATAGCGACAGTTTTGGCTGCCGCTGAAACACCTTATTTTTGTAGTGTTGGGTCAACCAAACGGGTCAAGTCGCGGACCGGCCATGATTTGGATTTAGGTTTAGACTTTGACTTGTTGGGTTGGATCAGATCGGGTTGAATATCCCGCCCCAACTTAACCCAACTCCCCCCCTTATATTTTAACCGAGGTTTCCCCTACTAGGCCCAACCCGATTTTCGCTAACGGGTCGGAGTAAGTTTAAGTATCAAGAGTTGTGGCATGTTAGCACCCAGGGTTGAAAAATGGATCTGCATGCATCTCAAGTTCTTGGAGACCAAAATTTCGGGTTTTATTTTGGTTTTGATAGACCAAAACCAAAATTTCGGGTTTCATTTCAATTTTGGAGGGGATCAAAACTGAAATTTCAGCCAAAAATTTAAATTTCGGCTGAAAATTTCATTCCCATACAAAATATGACCAAAATTTCAGTCTTAAATTATTGTTTCGGTGGGGACCGGAAACAAAAATTTCGGCCGAAATTTTGATCCTTGCCTAGAGTCCTTTATAAGTTTAATTTCTAAATGGAGAAGAGTCTCCGAGACTTATGTAGTGGCTAAGTTAGCTATATGCATGTTCGTTGACTGGCAGGTGACACCCTATTACCTCGGATGTCATATGGATGAGCGAGCGGGTTATTTCATTTATTAAAGAATGTTTATTTCATTTATTAAAGAATATAAATTTACATTATAAAATAAATAAATAATTATTTATTTATTTATTTGACAATCTCAACGAACTAAGTAACTATAATGAACCGATTAAATAAGGTTTGACAATCTCATGATAGCCGTTCAAACTTTGGTCTTTTTAGGTTCTTAATTACATTATGCAAATAGTTTTTCGATGAAGACCGACTCTCTCCACCGTCATTTAAGCATCAAATGGTATTTAAATGATCATACTTCTCTGATTGGCTCATGATCTTGGAAATTCATATTGTCAAAGCGACATATCATCTCCAGGGGAAAAAATCACACTTTTTGAGAGTTTAAAACTATCTGATTTGTACACTCTAATATCAACTATTGTTTTTAATTTTGATGGGTGATATTAAAGTTCACTAATCGGATGGTTTACATCTACTTATAAGTAATGATCTTTTGGGACATGTTCCAAGGATGGATTGTCACTTGGAAGGTTTAGATTGATCATAATAGATGTGTGCCACATGGCACAATGATAAATCACACTTCCAATTGGTGTGAGATAAAAAGTGACATTTTGTGGAAGATCATTTAATCACCATTTGGTGTTGAAATGTGCATCACAGCAATGTTGCCAGCGTGGCGCTAAAAAAAAGATTTATAAATATATAATTGATCGCCCGTTCGCCAACATTGATGAGTGGGTCATACATGCAACACTTTGGATTGGATTAAAAATGGGAAAAATATTAATTCGTCGCCTGAGAGATTCGAACTCTCGCGGGGAAACCCCATGTACTTAGCAGGCACACGCCTTAACCACTCGGCCAAAGCGACTTGATTATCAACTATTTATTAATATATTAATATATTACTGTTTATACTTGCCATTTTACCTTTTTCTTTGGTTTTTTTTTTTTTTCCGATAACCTGAGCTTTTGCTTTTAAAAGTTGAACAATAGTTGGACGAGTTGTCAAATGGATCAAACATTGGGGTCGATATACTTGCCCGAAATCGAAATTTTGAAATTTCGATCAACTTTTTTATTTTTTATTTTAACTGAAGAACTAAATTATTGGCCGATAATATGCCCGAAACAAAAAATATACCAAAATTTTGTAGTTATCGTTTCGGGGACCACCAAAACCGATAAGTTTCGGCAGATTTCGGTCGAAATTTTGAACCATGCATTCTAGAATCTCTTTCCATTGAACTCTCTTCTAAATCTCCCCTAAAATTTTCTTAATATCTAACAAACCATCTACTTAAAACATAATTTAAAAGAGGGCTGCTATGCGGGCACGCAGAAAAGCTTCCTGCACACAAAAGCAAGAAAAATATCTAAAAATTAAATGTGATCCGCTATGTTGGTCGGACTTTAAATCCTAAAAACTTAATGTGATCCGACCTCTGGAGAAGGGACAAGGCCTGATTTAAGTGATCGATTTGTAGGCCGCATCATCCAACAATTTATCTTTTTTTTTTATGCTCATTATAAATCTTTGAAACAATTTATTTATATGCAAACATGATTTTTTTATTAATTTTCATTTGGATATATAAATTGATTTGATTATTCAGCCCAAAACATTGTTTTGGGGATGGAAATATCATGATTTCAATATCAATGAGAAGTTTTATAACAGTTATTTAGTCATATGTTTGTTTTCATCTCCTATTAAGATATAAGATCTTAAATTTTTTACTTTGGAATGTGACTTAACTTATCAAGCGTTGGATCTTGCAAAAGTTTATTTACTAAATTTAATTTTGTTTCAAGGACTAATTTCAACACTTCAACTACAAGGCTAAATTATTTCTTTTTCATTAATCAGGGTGCTGTTAGTAAAAGTTGGTGTGCTTTAAGAAAATCAATTAAGTAGGGTGCACCAAGAAAAAATTTGTGTGCAAGTAGCAACCCTCTATAAAAAAAAAGAGTTAGTCGACTATGGGTGTCCACCCATCATGTAGAGGGAAGCAGTCCACAAGTCTGTGTGATGAGCACGAACTTCCATGCACTAAAAGTTCGTGCACATCATACAGACATGTGGACTGTCATGACCACCCAGTGGCAGAACCAAGACTTTCATCTAGCCCGGGAGCAAGTCATACAAACAAATTTCGATGAAATTCTTAGGAATTCGCTGAACATGAGTCACACGAAATTTTGTTGATTTCTCCGAAATTGCAAAAATTTCATTAATTTCAACAAATTTAACAAAATTTCGCCAAAATTGTGGGACCACGATCTTAAGATCTATGATATCGAAAATTGGGACGAAAAATAATTTCCATTATTTGATTAAAAAAGTCAGCAATATTAGCACTTAGATGCATGTGTGAGGAGATTTACTTTTGGAGATGAGAGATAGGTACCTCAATTTGCGTCAGACCCCTTGAAAACCATTGATTGCTACGGATTTGATGATGGAGATCGTTTTCCACCCCGATCTTCCGCACAATAGATCTTGAGATTGTATCTCACTTATTAGACGGTCTGTTTTTTATTCCATGTGTTACATATCCCAAAAAAATGACCCTAATTCACATTTGAGTGTAAAGTGTGTCATATGATGCCAAAAAATGTCATATGATTCAAGGATTTTTTGAGAATTTGTGACACATGGAATGAAAACGGACTGTTTGATAGGTGAGACATGATCTCAAGATCAATTTTGTGGAAAATTGGGTGAAAAATGATCTCTATTGTCAGATCTAAAGCAATCAATGACTTTCAAGGGATCTGAGGTGTAGGCGCTCTTAGAGAATGCGTGGGCAAAAACAGAGCTACCCATAAGAGCTTTAGGGAGCAAAAATGGGTGCTAATAGGCGTAGATAATGATTCCCTTACTGATTTTTTATGTTTTTACCTTTTAGAAACTCAGTGCGGGCGGATCCCTTAGTGGTTCCGCCACTGTGTCCACCCATGATCGGTGGACACTTATTGTAGACCATGGTTTGTATTTTAAATTTACCAATGGGCGCCTACACTAAAAATGGTTAATCGCGTTGAATCATATGGTGGTCATATTTCGTTTCAATCTTCCCATGGTCGGCCCTAAGATTTTGGGGGCCCAAGGCGAGTTCCTAAAATGGGCCGCCCATGCATATTAATCTTTAAAAAAAAATTTATCGTATTTTTTTTTTTTTTGACAAATAAAATAATACTCATTGCTTTTAGATTACAAATATCTCCATATCCCATCTATTATTTACAATTTGAAAATGCAACTAACAAATTAACGAAAGGCTACATAAAAAAAAATGCAACACAAAAGAGAAAAACTAAATAGTAGAACGTAGTCGATGGATCGAGTAAAATAATCAATAATATTTTAACATTTTTTATTACTTTAACTGTCATTGAATCTTTCACTGTCATTTTTTAGCACATTAACAGTCTTAAAAAATTCCAAAACTAGGTTCATTGGATTTGTCTTGTTGAATAGATCAAAATTGACAAGTCATTTGCAAAAAATGAAACTGTAACGAGCCTGAAATCGCTATTTAAAGTTAGGGTCATTTAATAAGAAAAACTTGTGTGTGTGTGTGTGTGTATATATACATACACAAATTTTCTAGTGCTTTGTACCAAAAACGCCTTGTGCCTTTTTTTATCACCAAAACAACGTATGCCATTTTTTTTTCCTTAAAGCGCCCATGCGTTCGTTGAACACCCCTAGAAACCCATGCACCACCCTTTAATTTTTTACAATTTTACCTTTTTATTTAGGGTTGTTAACGAGCCGGGCTTCAGCCCGCTCTGAATGGGCCGGGTTCGGGCCCCATTTTTTAGAAATTTAATAAACGGGCCCAGCCCGGCCCGTATAAGAAAAGGGCCTGGATTCGGCCTTCAAAGTTTAAGGTCCATCTCGGCCCAGCCTGGCCCGTTTAGATGAAGTCCTCTAAGAAAAAAAAAAAAAAAAAACTTAAAATTTTTGTTGAAATTTGTTTAAAACCCAGCCCGAACCCGGCCCAGCCCGTTTAGTTAAACGGGCCGGGTTCGGGCTACATAATTTAAAATCGGGTTGAGCCCGGCCTGGCCCGTTTAGCTAAGCCAGTAGGGCCCATTTTAAATTTTAAAATAAAGTAGGGTGAAAACACAGCCAACCCCCATTCTTTTATTACATCCCCTCAAAAGTCACTTAAATTTCAAATTTGCCATTAATATAAAGCCTATGAAGCCTCCATTCGAAGCCTCTGAGGGTTCAAACTTTCTTCTCGTGCGAAACGGTAAGTGGAAACCCTAATTTCGAAACCTCCATTTCCGGCAAGCGATTACCATTTTTGCACCCTCTCCATTTCCGGGGAGTTGAAACCCTAATCTTTGTCCTCAGTTGCCTCTCTCAACCTTTTCCGGTGAGCGTTTACCCCGTCGAAACCGTGCAAGAGAAGCCGCGGTTGAAGACGGTGGAGGAGAAGCCTAATGAATCAACGTAGAAGTCGCCCGAAGCTGCAACCCAAATCCTTGTTGCAATAGTCTTTTCCTTCTCGCTACGTTCGTTGGGTTGTCTTCTTCAACAAGTAGTATTTTTCCCCCTTTTATTAATTTAAATTTATTTATTCAGATCATATGTTTGTGAATAAAACTAAATTTATCTTCGTTGAGAAACCCAGATTTATTAATTGAAAGTGAAAATCATATTGTTTTCTTTGAGTGAAAAGATTGGAATTTATTTTTTAGCTCGATTTTTCTACGGTTTGTGCTCAATTTCTTGTTGGTAAGAAACCGAGCCGTGAATCGACTAAAAGATTGAAAAAAAAATTTAGCTCAATTTTTTCTAGGATTTGTGCTTGATATTTCTTGGGTTTTTTTAGCTCAACCCAAATTTGTTTCTAGCTAAGAATCCCAGCCGTGAATCGACAAAGATATTCGTCCTTTTTGTAGGGTTTGTACTCAATTTCACGTTGCAAGAATCCCAATCGAGAATCATCTAAAAGATTAGAATTTGTTTTTAGCTCAATTTTTTCTAGGGTTTCTGCTCGATTTTTCTAGGGTTTTTTAGCTCGACCCAAATTTCTTTCTAGCGGTTAATTTTCTAAGAGTTCTATTTTTTTTTGTTATATCCTTAAGATAGTACAAGGATCCAACTCCAAATCACTAAATTTGCACAATCATGACTATAAAAATTGGGATTAAATTTAGGTAGTAGCTGTTAAATATCATTAATGAATATGATGAAGAAGAATTTTTTATAGGATAAATAATCAAAGTTAACAGTTAATTCTTCACTGGTTTTTGAGGTACTTCTTCACCAAATATTGATCTGAATGGCTATATATTGATAGGTGAAAGAGCTTATACATCTTTCCGTTCACTAATCTTCACTCGTTACTAAATATAAGCCTCATAAACATCTTAAATTCTTAGACTGATTCCTGCCTAAATGTTTTGTAAGGCCTTTTTCTTGTGCAATAATTGAACAGAAGATGCCATCACCTTCAATGTTGTACAAAAAAACTTGTTGCAACTCTAGCGGACTTTGGCTGCTAGTAAGGAAGCATGTAGACAATAAGTCCAAGTTGAAGGCACTAAGGCTCTTTAGGCCTAAACTGCTAAATCTGTCATCAAACTTCACCAACACTAGCTTGAAGATATCATAAATTCAGAATCATTGGGTTGTAGAATGGTCAATGTCTTCCCCCGACCATGTCTGTATATTCTTCCCTTTGCCCAATGCGGGATCTTCATAGACATTTGGAACTACTCCAAAAGAGAGGTTGTATCCCAATATGAATCCTCTTTCTGAATGGGAAAAAAAGAGTTGAATGAAGAGTCTCTGATTGTTCAATCTCTTCACCACTCATGATACCGTTTTTCCATCAATGTGTATCACCTTACGTAACATTCCCTAAATTTATTATTTCCTAAGACCACATGTTGAAGCAAGTTAATTGAGTATCCAAATATCCATGCTTTTTCATACCGATTAAGTTCAAGATCTTGATTCAAAAGTGATGCTCATATTTCTGCTATAATTAATCCATTAATTACCAAAAGATCAGGACACTGTTATTTCCAGAAAATAAAATAGTAAAAGTAATTCTTAATTATGTAAAACATGGCTCTAATTTTCAGCCACTAGTTAGGCCTCGCATTATACATTAGTTATTGATTGTTGAATGAATTGAGCAGGAATTGTTGAGGGATTCCTCTACTTATGCAATTCAATTTGACGAGATCATGACACTTATGCTGAGAAGGGCTATTTCAATTGAGCATGTCCCCGTCTGAGTCCTCTCGTCGAGGAATCGTTTATTAATTTGGTCATCGACTGAGTGTAAATTGGTCTTAATAAAATAGCATAAGGCTCTCCTTGTGTTTGTATTTATGATGTGGACACATTTTGGGAAGTCATCCAAAGATTGTGAGCATTCAGTGATTCGAGATTATTTCTTGCTTTGAAGAAGTTTTTCGTAAACTCCTGTATATGGAAGTATGCAGCTTCGGTTCCATTTTATCCATGCTGCATCTTGACAACAATTTGCCTATTTTTTATTTTTTCGTAATGAAAGACAAATACAATGTATTGGCCATAAATTTTCCGTTTCTTTGGATATGAAACTACCACTTGGTCACTAACATAACTGTCATTTCTAATTTCATCGCTGGGTTGGGTTGTCTTTTCCCAATGCGCTGACGTAAAATTTAGTGATCATCTCTATTACTTCATGCTATATAATTTTAATGAGTCTGTTCATTAGGCCATGTTGTTCTTGATTAACAATCCTGTTCATTGATCGGTTTGGAATATATCTTAAACATTATAGATAAGTTGAATTTGTTTTATGCGCCCCGATTTTTTATTAATGCACAAACCTTTTCCATTATTTCCATGTAATTATTCTTTACTAACTTTTTAAAAGATATTTCCTTCTTTAAGATTCAATTGTCTAACATTTGGGCAGTTTGCATGGTTGCGTAGTGAATTTTATGCAGGTTTTAGCACCATATAACTTAAGTTATTTAAAATAATCGTAATCAAACTTTGCAATGACCCTTTGCTATGGAATCTTTGTTATGAGATAACTATTACATTATGATTGTTGTTCAACTAATCTACAAAGTTAGGAGCAAAATATTTTTCAAACGACCTTCTATCGAGATATTACCAAAAATGATGCATTTCAATACGTTTAGAAGAGCATGGTCTCAAGCACTTACTCAAAAAAACCGAATTAGCGGAAAAAATCTTCACAAAAAAAATGACTCTATTTTCGTCATTGGTGCTTTAGTCACTTGATTTTTAATTAAGGACTCATGCCCTTAGTCTGTGTTTAATCTTTTAACACAGGTTGTCAAAGATGATTCCTTAGGAAAACTATTATTTCGAAATCGAACGGTGCTTTTAGTTTTAAAGCACTAGGTAGCAACAATAGAAGCTATAATTGATTGGTACGATACATTGTTCAGATACGGCAGATGTCAAAGAAAATGGTATGTTATGGCCACATCTTATGTTGGTCATTTATTGCGCCTAGTATGCTTACTGTAGCAGTACTCACATTTATATGTCTTTGAATGAACGTGCTCAGGAATATAATGCATGTCGTCCAATTAGAATCAACCATTTTATTTCTTCTCTCTAAAATTTCGAGAAGGAAGCCATTATGCTAACATCCTTTGGACCACTTCTCGAGCTCGCCAATCTACACACATGTTGTAGTCTCATTTATCTTTTGATCGAGAAGTTTGATTTTATAAACGAATGATTTGTCATAGGTGGTAAGCGCATACGTTTTCATATCTATGAAATGGCTGTGATTACTGGCCTAGATGTGATTGATAGGTAGAGTAAAGTTGATAAGAAAGTCGGCGACGATGAAGTTAAACTATTTTGGTAAGAAGAAAGAAATTGTGATGAACGAAATTGAGAATATTCTCATGAATTTAAATTCCTTTGAAAACCTTGATGACTTCAAAAGACTGTCTTTATTGTATTTTTTTGTGACCTTTTTTATACCAAACAAAGAACGGACTATCAACATAGAGTACGTATACATGGTTTATGACATTGTGAAATTCAACAATATTGCATAGGGGGAGATTGTATACGATGAACTGTTGAAAGGTTTAAAGATCTGTTCAAAGAAGTTTAAATCATATCAAAAGCACACTCATTTGAATGGTTGTGCATACGCCCTTCAAGTACTTTTACCCTTTGTAGTTTTAGTTGTTGGTTGGGGAAAATCTTTACATAGTTATTTTTTGAAGATCTTACTGTAATTTAGGTATGGGCACTTGAACGTATCCCCATCTTAGCTCCTCCTTCCTTACAGACGAGGATTTCAAGGTACCGAAGGTACTCATCAATTTTACCGCTCAAATGCAAAATGTACGAATGCGCGTTATGAAGTGCCGATGTAAGATGGCCTATAACCTTAAAACTGAATTCTTGTTGTATTTGTGTTTGTTTTCTAGTAGTTTATCTCTTTGATGTAATATCTATATTTTCCACAGGCGACAGTTGAGATTAAAGTTTCATATGAGGAATCAAGGATCACTGTCATCCGCAAAGCCTTAACTGCAAGAGGACTAGAAAAGAATACGACTAATTTCTTAGTGAAGCGAGTCAAAAGTTTAGAGAAAGAGGTCCGATTCTTGAAGAAAGGATATACCGAGCTGAAGGTAAGGAAAGGAAGAAAAATATGGCAGGTTATTGATTTGGTAATTATTTTCATTGAAATCGAGAGTAAGCAATCATCTATTTTTTATTATTATAAATTGGCAGTCAAAGAAGGAAAATCTTGTGATTTTTGAGTCCAAGGAAGAAGACAAACATACAAACATGTCGAAGGAGAAAGTGCCAAAGGTAATACAAAAGTTAACTTCGAGATACAAAATGATGGTAGGAGATGATTTAGCATAATATTATATCATCTGTGTTGATGAACAATGTTTTCCAATCGGATGACTATTCACATCCTAAACCACTAACTCGCATATAAAACAGGGACCAAGGATCGTACGATGCTTCTAACCGAGAGTGTAAGAGAACATAGGGAATAAATGTCAAATTCAGAGCTGAAGGTATTATGACAAACTTATTTTTCTTAGTTAAGTCCCTTTTTTGTCTTTACAATATATTTGATATGTAAAACTAGTCATATTATAAAACAGGGGTCAAGCATAAAATTTGAAACCAAATCAATAAAATAAGAGATTGGTGAGTTTTCAAGACTGTGTAAAGAGAGGGAAACAAATAATATGAATGTCGAGAATGATGTAATCGATTTGGCCAATGATGCGGCTAAAGTGCCAGTAGATTATTCCACAACCCCAATCGTAGATGAATCCGAAAATGATAACACATGCAATGTCAACATGAATTTTCTAAAGTCCTTCGAGTGCATAGGGAAACGGATGTCAAAATAGTCATCCTGGCTGAGAACTCCGTATCAAGCGTATGACAATCGAAGGGCAACTAAGAAACAGATGAATGCGAAAGAGGTACGTAGTTTATAAGTAAGAAGATCAAAAAATAGTAAATTTTATTTTATCTCTATGTGCATAAAGCAAGTGGGGTATGAAAATCACACTACTAAACTAGAATTGAGCTCGGAACAAAGTTATCTCGTCGAGAAGTATTGGAATGACATGAACGACAAGTTCGTTACCATGTATCTGCCTTATTTGACTATTTTTTAAATATTATGAATTATATTATGCTAAGCAAAAGTTGTATCTTTGATGTACAGCCTCCTGATTAATCCACATGGAGAAAACTCGACTAAGGCCTCTCATTATCACAAGGGACAAGTTCTACTGCTATCAGAGCTTATGACACTACATTCTCCAGCGTGGTTATCAGGAGCGGTATTGAAATTGCTTAATTTATTGATCTGGACATTTTAAATATTCACTTTGTGTTGTACTGAAATATAATACGTCATTATTTATATGGACTGCCTAGCAGGTTATGGACGCATATTTATTTTTATTGAAGAAACAAGGGGAGAAATACATGGATAAATTCGAGTATCATTTTTTCCCTACATGGTATCTCGTAAGTGTTATTGCGATCCCCTTCAAAGTTCTATTTATGACGAAAATCATATTTAACAACAGTTTTGTTCGCACAGGGTTTGTTGCATACTACCAGCAAGGAATATAACAACTTTAAGGCAAAGTATAACACAACTACGAGATCGGATGGTTCGTTGCCAGCAACATTTATACTAAGTAGCAACTTAAAGAAATTTTCAGACCCGAAAAGTATCGGGTATCAGATAACTAGTGTCGAGAAGGTAATGTGTTTAGTTGGATTATATATGTACTAGTGTCGAGAATGTAAATGTATACATTCAAAGTTATTTGTATGTACTTTTTATTTATCTAATTGACATATGTGATTGATCATAACAAGACATTCATGTCGTTATGTTTAAATATTTATGCCCATCACAGGGAGAGTCTCAGGCATTGGGCCTTATTTACTATCAATTTGAAAGATAAGAGGGTTGACGTTCTCAACCCATTTCTGTGTGACCCTCTCCTAAAGTATGAAGAAGAGATTATTGTATTGGTAAGTTTTGATATCACGGTTATATTATTGAAGTTCCCATTATGATGTGTTATATGGGGCTAACTATGTTTCTTTTCTCTGATATAGAAGGACTTCCTGTCTCTGATATTGAGTCATCTAAGGAATGACATGTTGGAATTGCGGTCATGATCGTGGTCGGGTCCTGCGGACATTCCTAGGCAGACCAACAGTTGAGACTGTGAGATGTTCGTCCTTAAATATATCAATTATGCCTCTCGCGGTGCTACATATTCATTCAATGAGGTTAATTTCTAAGATTTTACTGTACTTAGCAGTTTGTGTTTCTTCCGTAAATGACCCTCTCATTATTTGATGTATATAAGCGGATATGATATACTTCAGAGGATGAGAAACATTTGAGATAATTGTGGGTGCCATTGAACCATAGGGAAAATGCCGATATAGGTATACATCTCGAACATTATATAGAAAGAACTTTTAATAGTCCAAATCGCTTTGGTCTTGGTTGAAACCATTGGAAGGTTGGAATGGTATACATATGTATCTATATGCATATTTTCACTTTGAGGTCGAGTTTGTCATCTATATTTATAGCTACAGTATAAAATAAAATAGGCAGATCAATTTAGAAGCAAAATAAAAGTAGGCAATCCTACTACTTTTCTACGCATAGTAGGCAATCCTATTACAACTAAAATGGACGAAATAGATATTCTGACTAGATAGATCCATAAACACATTGAACGTATCAACCAAACAGTAAAGATTAATTTCCATCAAAATGCTACATGTCAATTTGTTGGTTTAGAAAGTAAATTCATAAAATTTGATAAGTAACATCTTTGAGCAAAACACATTTCTATTGTACTAGAAAATAGAAGAAAAATAGAAGTTCACCTAACATTTTAGGAATGAAGTTCACCTAACACATCATACCCACGCCCAACCCTGATTTCAATAGTCATCACTACCAACAGAGGTATTGACTGACATCACATAGTCCGAATTGTCACTGTTGACCTCTTCAGTGGAGGAAAACATGACGATTGGCACAACTTCTATCAGACCAAGCCGCACTGGAAGAGCTAAGTTCTCAATCAAAGGCTCCTCATTATCACTTTCTTCTTCAGTTGTAGCTACAACTGCGTCTACTGAAGGGGTGTCAATCGGGACTAGTGGGTAATTTTTACCGGAACCCTCCGGTGGTACATCATTCCCTGCCAATTGGCAGTTGATGTACCCACAACTCCGCTTATAGTGGTCGTATGACGTTCGATTGTGTCCCGGTGGTGGTCGAAAACGTCGTGGATTTTGGAGATATTCCCGCAAGGGCAAATCAAACTCCATTCGTGGAGGGGAGGGAATAGAGTCGGAGCTATTTTAAGAAGACATTCGATATATGCGAATTACCGATGCCTCAATGGTGTTTGCGGGAGTTTCAGTCCTTGTATTTCTAGCAAAATATGTTGAAGTCCCTCCGGTAGTCTTTTATTTTCTGTTCATAGCTGTTTTATTAGACATTTGATGAAACATTTATTATCTAAGAGTTTTTCTTTTTATTGTCGAATATTAATTATGATTGGTATAAGTATGGTACGTTATGGAATAAGAGACGTAATATGGATAATTAGGAATTTTACTTTTTTGGTGGTGGTTATGTCGAGATTTAATGAGATTCATTTTTCTATGTACATTGAATTTTCCTTTTGCTGCATAAATGCACACGTGATGTATTCTTTGGTGAATTTATGTTTTATGGTATACAATGGTGCGGCCTGAGATCTCATAAATTAGATTGTGAGAATTCGGGTCGTTACAATACCTATACTCGGTCAATTGGCTAAAGCCACGAGACCTGTATATTTTTCACTGATTTGCATGCTTATATATAGTTGTGCACTTCCGATACACTTTTTAAGGTTTGAACATTTTAAAGGTTTGAACTATATGTAAGCACATCCGGTACATGCTTATATATAGTTGTGCACATCCGGTGCGCATTTTAGCTAGGGGTGTCAATGGGTCGGGCTAAGCTCGAGAACAACTTGCTTCTGGTCGAATTCCGGCTCAAGTTTTCGGCTTGTATATTATTTGGATCGGGTATTGAAGGCCCGAGTAGCTTACCAGGTTCGGGTTCAGGCCAACCAATCATAGTAATCAGACCGAAATTACACTATTGATTGCCTTGAATAAGATAATAGATGTATTTTTTTGTCCTAATCTTTTATACATTAGATCTTAAGATCATGGCCCGCATATGAGAAAGTCAAATGTTGATTACACGTGGCAAACATCTCAAAAGTGACCATGATCATGATGTAACATGGGGCACTATGATCATGGATATGTCCAACTTAGATTTAAATATGTATGTGTGATATGTGGGCTATTATCTCAAAATCTGTTGTGTACAAGATTAGGACGAAAAACCATTGATTCGATGAAGACGACAACCTGACAGCGTGAGTTGTGCTGAAAGAATCTTTGATTGCAAAAATCACTTTTTTGTAACCTAAAATTTTTTAACAAATTATAAGACATGTCTAACCACCATCTTAGAAAAAATGGGACCAACACTCATGACTGTCATTTAAGCACTAAACGGTGTTTAAATGATCTTATACCATTGATTGACTTTTGATCTTGGAAATTCATACAGTCACACTAATATTTCATCAATTGATGGGCTATCGATAAAAAAAACACATTTTTGGGGAGATTCGAACCATCTGATCTGTTCATTCAAATATCAACAGTTGTTCTCAATTTTGATGGCCGATATTAAAGTTCACCGATCGGATGGTTTACATCCACTTATAAGCATAATCCTTTGGCTGGCATATGTTCTAATGATGAATTGTCACTTGGGCATTTAAATTGATCATAGATGTGTGCCACATGGCCCACTGATAAATCACACTTCAATGGCGTGAGATAAAAAGTGAGATTTTAATGATGGGAAATCATTGAAACATCAATTGGTGTTTAACTGTTTGTCATGAGCCATTACCCCAAAAAAATTTGATGGGGGAATTTCTAAAATCTCTTCCCTTTATACTTTCTTTTCTAAATCTCCATCTTTTTACTAAAGAGGCGTTATCCTAGTTGGTACGCCCCCTCCAATGTGGGGGAGTAGGTTGTGGGTTCAATTCTTGTCTTCCATGTTATTTCCCACCCTTGTCTTTACAAGGTCTGGGTTGTGCTCCCTCACGTTGCTACACAATTGTCATGTGTATGCGTGTCTGCTCCTTGATTCGCGAGGCTGTCTTGGTCGTATTGATGTATAAAAAAGCTTTTGAGGTAAGCTCCTAGTAACTATTAGATCTTCATCTTTTATTTTTTCTTAAAGAATCCTTTTCCGTACAAAAGATTACTTTCACATATATCATGATCCCTAAAATTAGTAAAAGTCAGCTTTGACAAGATTTGAACAAGGTTTGATAATGTATTAAAAGCCGATGATGGGAGCGAAATCCTTTCTAAGCTTTGGTAGCCCTTGTTTGGCAAACCTTATCCAATAAGCACTTTTTAGTTGTTGTGAAGAGGTGGTCTATATGCTACTTCTCAAAACAGTTTATTATATGTTGAAAATGGTATTGTGTGAGAAGCAATATTGGGCAACTTCTCAATATAACACCATTTTTAACAAGAGGTGGTCATGTCTTTGGGTGAACTGTACTTCTCACCCAACATTTTCTCTCTAAGAAAGTGCTTTTGGGCAGAAGATTGCCAAATAGGGTTGTAGTTCGCTCTTTAAGGGTACACCGCACGCCACCCATTCCTTCTAGATTCCTTTGGTTCCGTCACGGAAAGAAATGGGTAGCTTTACTAACACCCACATAATCTAGGAGGGCATCTATGTAAAAAATGATTTATTGCTTTGAATTAGATTAGGGTACCTCTAAACGTGCCCACACAATCTCTAAAAGCGCTCACGTTTCAAGACCTTTGAAAACCATTGATTTCTTCAAATTAGATGATGGAGATCGTTTTTCATCCCGCTCTTCCATATAATGAATCGTTAGATCATGGCACACCTATTAGATGATCACTTTTAATTCCATGTGTTACAGATCCCAAAAAATAGATCTTGAATCATATAACACACATCACACTAAAACATAATTTTAGGCCTTTATTTACTATCCGTGACATGTGGAACCACAAATTGATTGTCTAATAGGTGCACCATGATCTCAAGATCTATTGTGTAGAAGGGATCTTGAGATCATGGGCCTAGAATCAGACGATTAATGTTTGCTTACATGTGGCACACATCCCGAAAAAAGAGATGAAAATCAAGTTAGTGATGTATGCCACATTGCTACATGATTTTTATCATTTTCTTGATTTCTATGTGATAGAAAATAAAAAAATTGGCCGTCTAATAGTATGCCTGTGATCTGAAGATCTTATGTGTAATTTTAGGGTAAAATATAATATCGTGATTTAAAGTTGCCAATGCTTTTCGGCATAAGTAAGGTTCCGTGGGCGTTAATAAAGGCATCCTACTATCATAAAGTCAAATTTAGTTACTCTTTTTTGGGTGTCAGATAGGCTTGTAAGTCTGGACACGAGAGTGGTACAGGTGTACGAGATCACGGGCTGGAGGCGTGACACGAAAGCAGTTGTTTGCTTCAAAAAATCTGACGTGTGAGTTAATAAGAGAAGTAGTTATATAGAGGGGTGCAAGTGCAGCATCTCAAGCTAAACTTTACTTACTTGAACATATTACAGTACTCAAGGTGCTATACTGCTATGCACTTGCTATCCAGTAATCTAATTGACGGCTCTAGACCAAGATATCAAAATGGGTATTGGTCCAGGGTATCAGTTTGGCCTAGGCCGATACCATTCGGCCGGCTTCAGCCGATACGTATTGGCCGACACCGATACACATCAGCCTATTTTAACACTAAGTATCTTTTCTGGTGCATATGATTTGTAGGTTATAGTTACTATAATATTTCAAATATAAAAAATTATATAAAAAATAATAAAAGTCGCAGTTTATGGGTTACTGAACCGCTGAAGTGACAAGTCACTGCCATCATCTAAGTGCAGGGAGAATTAAGGAAAATTGAAAAAGTATGAGTAACTATATTAGCACCCACCTATTTATTAAAAGTGTCAACGTCCTAGATCCCTTAAACTTGTTGATTGCATGAAATCAAATGATGGAGGTCGAGTTTTACCCAGATCTTTTACATACTAGATCTTGGGATCATAGCGCACCTATCAGACAGTAGGTTTTTGATTTCACGTATTACAAATTCCAAAACATGGCCTAAAAATAACGTTTGAGCCTGGCATGTGTCATCTATTTCAAAGGCCATTTTTTGGGGATATGTCGCACACGTAATCAAATATGACCGTTTGTGAGGTGAGCTATAATCCCAAGATCTATTTTGTAAATATTTGGGTGAAACATGACCTACATCATCTAATTCTATCCAATCAACGAATTCAAGGGATTTGAGATGTGGGCGCTTTCAAAAAACCGGTGGGCATGACTAGAGTTACCCACTTTGTCACGTCGAGGCGGGCGTGCAACACAAATCGCATTCATATTCATATTCGGGCATTTCAAGTTTTTAAATCATTTCCCTTTTTATGTAAATTGTCATATATTATTATTTATTTATTTTTCTAAAATATCGCATAAAATGTTTTATTTGCGAAAACGATTAATTTTATTTATCAAAGTAATTTGTGAAAATATATTTAAATACTTTCGATTTAAATTCTCATTTTCGTTAACCTACTCGAGTAAGTTCGGATTTTACAATTTTATCGTAACAAATTTTATCAAGTGCGAAATTATAAATAAGATAAATCAAAAGATTTTTCCAAAAGTAAAGTCTTAATAGATCAACATAATGCAAAGTTCTAATACAAATATGCATCGACTATTTTCTCAAAAGTATTGGACTTAAAACCAAAACGAAATAAAGGAAAAGATCCTATTAAAATCAAGTGTGCAGTGTTGGTAGCTCTATAGGCAAGATGAGCTCAAACTATCAGCTCAATGATCGCTCCTGGATGCTTCCTCATCCAGCTCCTCTAGCTTTAGCTGGGTGACTCTTAACTGGCCTCTGAAATTTTTGGATCATGAAACAACCGTAATCGATGAAGCTCAATAAAGTCTTAGTTAGCGTTGTAATAGGTTTTTAGTACAAATAGTATAAGAACATTTCATATGTGCAAGTGCATGTGGGGTTTTCAGCAGTCATAATAAGCATAATTAAACTAACGTTAGACATGAATTCTAAGTATGAAAATATTAACAATTACTATTTGACATGAAGGCAAATATTCATAATTTAACACAAACATACAAATTTACATTCAACATTATTAAGTATGAGAATTTATTTTACAGATTAACAACTAACAAGATTTACAAGTTACGTTAAAGTTTATAAGTTTATTTATATGTAAATTTTTTACTTTACTACATCATTCTTATTTATGGTATTTGTTTATTATTAGTGTCTTTTAATTAATTCGGTATCGATATCAAAACACCACCTATAGGTCAAGATTCAATATTTAAGATATTAATGTTTGCGCAAATAAAGGCTGACACACTCTGCGTTTAGCCAATCATGGTAAGGATCAATAACCCTGTTAGTCTAACAATACCCGATCCTCAGCTGACATTTCAAAAATCCTTTCAAATACAAGGTTCTCATACGAGCCTGTTCGCCAGAACAGTGATCAACTATGTGAGGCTTTCAAGTTCAAGATAATATTTTTTTTCA
Organism: Chloranthus sessilifolius; assembly: GCA_021018995.1. Lineage (NCBI taxonomy): Eukaryota > Viridiplantae > Streptophyta > Magnoliopsida > Chloranthales > Chloranthaceae > Chloranthus > Chloranthus sessilifolius. The sequence continues at coordinate 8,159,741 of CM037587.1, forward strand.
CTTTCAAAATTTCAGGATTCGTTATCAAGTAATTAATGTTCAAGATTCGGTATATTCAGTATTTTTTATATTCAAGTCAAGTATACTTTTTTCTAGAAGTTCAAGTTCAAGATTCAAGTATTCAAGTACCCATTTGGGATTCAAGATTCAAGTATTTAATTTCAAGTTTTCTTTCAATTTCAAGAGTAAGTTTATGTACAATTTCAATTTCAAGTTCTAGTTTCAAATACAAGTTCAAGGTTAAGTTCTTGTTTCCAAACATGAATTCACATTCAAGTACAAGTTTTAGTTCCAAGCATGTATTCAAGTGTAAGTATGAGTTCTAGTTTCAAGCATACATTCAAGTTTAAGTATAAGTTATGGTTTCAAACATACATTCAAGTTCCGGTACAAGTTCAAGTTCAACCACAAGCTCAAGTTCTAGGATGGGTTCAAGTCAAGCAAGTACAAGTTCTAGTACAAGAATAAGTGCAAGTTCAAGTACAAGTTCTAATTCAAGTTCAAATTCGATATTCAAGCACAAATTCAAGCTCCTGTACAAGTTCAAGTTCCAGTTCGAGTTCAGGCATGAGTTCAAGTTCAAGTACTAGTTCAAATACTAGTTCAAGATCGAGTTCAAGTTCCGATTCAAATTCAAGTTCAAGTACAAGTTCAAGATCAAGTTCAAGATCGAGTTCAAGTTCTAGTTCAAATACAAGTGCAAGTTTAAGTTCAAATTTGAGTTCAAATATGAGTGCAAGTTCAAATCCAAATTTGAGTTCAAATACAAGTTCAAGTACGAGTGCAAGTTCAAATCCAAATTCGAGTTCAAATATAAGTTCAAATACGAATTCAAGTTCTAGTTCCAATTCTAGTTCAAATACAAGTGCAAGTATAAGTTCAAAATCGAGTTCAAATACAAGTTCTAAATCAAATTCAAGTTCGAGTTCAGGCACAGGTTCAAGTACTAGTTCAAATACAAGTTCATAGTCAAGATCAAGTTCAAATTTGAGTTCAAGTTCAAGTTCAAATACAAGATCAAGATCGAGTTCTAATTCTAGTGCAAGCAGGATTCAAGTACAAGTACAAGTTCTAATGCATAAGATATCAAGTTCAAGCAAAAGTTAGGTCCGAATTTCAAATGACTTGATCCTAAGGGAGGATCTCGTCGCCTCACACTTATATCAAGTGTTACCTAAGTCCATAGGGGGACTTATATTTTTCATCAACGATAAAATAAAACTCGGTCATCTCTAACGATGTTTTAGGTATCAAAGTGCCTACTTTTTGTTTTTTAGAAATCTTATATTTCAAGTTAACTAACTGACTGTTTCAAGATGGGTCAATTATCTTACTCATCCTATAATTTCAGGTATGGGCCTTGGGTCCAAGGAGTCATGGGTCCAATGAGTCCAATAGATCCAATGGTATGAGTTCAAATGGGTATATTGAGATATGGGTTCAAATGAGTCCAATGGGTTCAATACTATATGAGTCCATTGGATTTTTAGATCCAAAGGTCCATTAGATCATCCTGAGGTAATTTGGGCCTTTACTAGATCCAAAACTAAGATTTGCGGGCGTTTCCAAGGTCCGGGCCATGATGTTTAATTCTTATGGGCCTTGATTCATATGTCTTGGGTCGGGCTCGAACTCAAATTTTATCGAGCTATGGGCCGGGTCTTTAAACTAGGCTCTTGTCAATTCTATCAATCCTAGTTATTAAGAGTTTAGGATTTTGGGCCTCATCGAGTCATCAAAGTCGGGCCTTTGATTTAGATGACCAAAATCACTTAATTATATCATATGTTAGCATCATAGGACCATGGGTTCTGTCCAATTAGTCACGGGTCTCAGGTCAAGGTCTGAATGCTAAACTTTATTCTATATATTCACAATTTCCGAAGAAGTGACAGACAACCTAAGGTAAATTGGTCGTCATTTTCGACTCAAATCAAATTTTTGTATGCTTCCAAAAATGTGAGCAAAATGACTGATAAGAGCATATCTCTCAAGTGGTGGCATCCAAAATTTCGATCAAGCCTGATCTCAGGAGACAAATCATCGAGATTTGTTCCATTCTATCAAAGTTTTGGGCCAGAATTGTTGGGCCTCGGTGTCGGGTATGTATCTTTTAACTCTGATAAGGGAATCGAGTACTCAGCGGCTCTTTGGAAAGATCCACGAGTTGCGCAACTTATTTATTTATATTGTTTTGGTTAAAATTTAATAGGTCAGGACCTAATCAGGTCCATCGGATCGAATGTTGGATCTGGTTTCTGGCTGGGTGCCATTTACCAAGCTTTCGGACTGTAATTTTTCAAATTTCTTGCCGTTGATTGTGATCGAATCAAGGCATGAAATTTCTACCATATCTCGAATATGTAATACAATATGTGTTCAATTTAATTTAGATTTTTCTGCTGATGTTTCAGGGACGGAAACTGGATCTTATTACGGCTCTGTTTTTAGGTGCAACGGGACAAATTCGCTGCATTGTGTTCTGGGTGCCGTAACTTTCAAACAGTACGGATTTCGGGTCTAAAATTTTTACCGAGTATTAGACACTCAGTGTAGTACATTCAAAAAATTTTAGAGATTTTTCTAATATCTATTTCTATTTATTCTGTTAGCTGTTCCGGGACTGATTTTTGTGGGCTGCAAGGTCCACAGATTTGGGCCTTTGATGGGGTCCACCGTGTGGTCCATCCATTGCCACAATTTCGGGTCTTGGTCTGGGATGTTCCTAAGTTAGTTCCAGGTTTATCAGGATCTTATATCGGTCCATTCTATTAAGTTAATCGGCAAGAGTCGCTTGCCGGCCTTACCCTATTCATCGAGTAGAAATCTATCTCTATCTTTCGGACCGGCTTCGAGAGTCATTCGATCGAGTCTAAATTTCTGGGCATGATTATATTTTTAAAATCATCTTCTTCTTGAAAAACCCTTTTAAATAATTAACAATTTATAAAACCCGTTTCAAACACAAATTCGAGCTCTAATCGCTCTACGTTTTATAGCCTAATTGGCCAAGCTTAATTTGGCTTTTATCGGTAAGCCGTTGATCACCATTGATCATGCATGATCGATGCTGGTAATGAGTTTCCAAATTTGAAAATATCATCAGACCATTAGTCCATCAAAATGGTCAAACTCTGATCTAAAGAGCATCTAGTGGTCCTGATTAAAGTTAACTACATATAGAGTCTATGTATCGAGATTTTCCTATCTATGCATCTATCATCATTGAATTTCCTATGATCAAATATAAGATTTCAAACACAAAATTTACAGAATTTTAAAACTTATCTAAATTCATCATTTGATCAAAGTTCTATGATCAAGACAAGCAAATTCATGATTTTTATATCAAACAATTCAAGCAAATCAAGCAAATTTCAAGACAACCAATCGTGACCATTCGATTGGACTATCATCAAAATTAATATGTAAACTAATTTTTTCTGAGATAAAATCATTTGAATCTTAATATATTCCAGTCACAAAACATGCCAAAAATTAAATCTAATACCATATAAATAAAGTAAGATTTTCATACTAGATCACGTATAGACTATCTAGTAATCAAGCCATTTTGATCATGATTAAATTAGTATATGATGAATAAAATGTTGAGATTTAACGAAGCTAATTCATCAAAATTTTATCTAATATCAAGCCATAACTTCTATGAGTATTCTATGCAAGGAAATCACATCAAGCAACACTATACTACACATAGTTCTATCATGTATCTATGACCACTACTTCGACCTAGAAATCAGTGGTCAAGAAGTCATTTTCCAGAGATAAAAATCAGTGATTATCATCTCCAAATTACATATATTACAGTCATAAAGTCCCTTTAAGCTACATTATATGGCATGTAATTAATAAATCACAAATTTAAGATTCCTACACTATGGTGCATATGGGTCATCTTTGACCAAATCTTGACCATTGGATGACCTTGCATGATCATATTGATCACATGTCTGGCATATAAATGTCAAGAACAAAATATCATCCCAGAATATTTACAAAATTCAAATCAAAATCACATTTTTATTTACAAAAATGCAAGAAATTCAAGGAAATTCGAATTTTGATTGGTCTTGACCTTGTGGACCAATCTAGACCATTGGATGGCTTTGCATGATCATGTAGATCACATGCATGGCCTCCAAATTCACTGGTCCAATATTGTTCTAGAATTTTAAACAAAACTTTGAACAAAAATAAGTTCTATACTATCAAAAATTCAAGCAAAGACAAGAGACTACTAAGCTATGTTGGCCTTAATTATTTTAAATGGCCAACCTAGACTATTTGATGGCCTTGCATGATCATGTTGATCACCTACATGGCTTCCAAGGTCTTGAATATATAATATATATAATCATTCCAGAAAGCTAAACCTAAAAAATATAAGGAAACTTGAAAATTTATGGGCAAAATCCTAGACTATTGGACTAAAAATACCATACAAAGAGTAACCAAGACTTTACCATTGCTAGCTCTCCCTAACTTGCTGGTTTGCTCCAAGTTCTATGGTAGAAAGGGCTGAAAATAAGCCCAATAATACATATGTGAAACTAAAGGAGAAATGGAGTTGAGTGCTGGTGGTGGCTTAGAGTTTTAGTGGTTAGATAGAAGGGGCAAATTCAACGTGTAGAAGGGCTTCAAGGGAGCTTTCATGGAGATTTCCAAGTGGAAAAGAAGTTTCCAAGTAGAGAATAAGATTGCAGAAGGGTGTAATGAGAGCCCCCCTATGGAATTCGAAATTTGCAAGTGCTTGGGGGACATGGGCTGCACAAATTTGCCATGTGGCCTATCATGTCTTCCCAAGGCATCTCTTCTCTTCCTAAAGTATTCCCTCTCTCTCCTCTCTCCACACATCATGTCCACCTCTTGTCTTTTGTAGTATTCAAAACCCTTAAACTTTGTAAATTTTAAAATATTACAAATCTTGTAGGGCATGCACATGGGTGCATCTTACACCCTAGATTTTTTCAAGAAAAATATGTGGTGCAAGATGGGTCAAATCTTGGCCAAATGGATAAAGGGCTAAGATTTGTTAGAGATTTGAAATATCCTAATTTCTAATTACTAAAATTAAGTAATATAATTTTAATTGCCCTTGGGCTTATTTAAATATTATAAGAAAGTCATTATTCAATTCAAAGCACAAACACTCAACCCAAATGCTAGTGCATCTAGTTTCCTTCAATTTTAAGTGTCAAGGTTTGACTCAACCTATCAAGAAATCTCACGATCATTTTCAAAATTCGATCCGTTGGCGATGATTTTCTCATCACCACTAAGACTCAAGTCCAATTCGAGTCAAACCTCTGGTCAGGATCTATCAAGAAGCGGTCTGAGTTGGTTACAAGGTGTGAGATGTGGTGTGTATTTTTATTAAATTTCTAATACACCCATTCAAATAAATGGGGTGCTCTTTGGGTGCCACTAGGAATAGTCAATTTTTCATTAATCGAATGTAGGTGCCTCATAAACTTGGGTGGGCTTGGCCTCAGGCAGTCACTTGACACAATCAGGTCTCATCAGATTTTAGTCAATAGTTTGTCCAACACAGAAATCGAGAGACAGGTGTTACACACTTATCCTACTTGTTTCTTTCGACCCAGTTGTCGTTGCTTCCATTGTTCCATTAAATAGCTATCATGTCAACAGCACTTATAATACTAAAATCACCTACAAAAAGTAGAAAAGGTAAAAAGGAAAACTGTAGCGAAAATTAAAGCGTGAAAAAGTAAAAATTAAAACGAGAAAAAGGAGGCTGAATAGATGGGCGACTCGCAATACCTTATACTTATCAATTGGCCAAAATACCGATACGTATTGGTATCGGCCGATTTTTGATACCTTACCCTAGACTCATATTAATATTTTAGGCATTGGTTTCTCTCCTCACTTAGGCTTAAGAATTGAAGTAGCAAAACATATTATAAGCTTTGTGCAACTCAAAAAATATGTTTATTAGAGGATCTATACTATTTAATCCAAACACTTCAATATAAACCATATATCGATACAAACTACAATTTGTATAGAGTTTCTCTCATAGAATAGTTTGAATCCTTCAATCGGCATGCGTGTAGGTTAGGTGATCTTCATAATGTTTTATCTAAAATTATTGTCATCACCATCATTATCATACCAACCTTATCTCATCTATTTGGGGTCGACTTTGGGAGTCTTATTTCTCCACTCATTTCTGGTTAGCTCTAGCCTCTAGACTTTATGTAACTATACGATCCTTTTTTTTTTTTTTTTTATGGCTTCCTTCTAGGTTTTCATTGCTCTTCCTTTTCTCTTACTTCCTTGTGCTTGAAGTGTCTCAATCCTTTGTACATGATTAACTCCTTCTAGCCTTTAACGAATATGTTCAAATCACTTCAAGCGACATTTCTTAATTTCTTCTCTTATCGGTGTCATTCTCAAATTTTCTCTAATGTGATTGTTTTGAATTTTGTCTTCTCTTGTTATTCTATACATTCAACTCAACATATGCATGTCTAGCCATCATCTTAATTTATTAATTTTTATCATTTAAATTTTTTTTTTTTGTTGTGACCTAACATTTTATATCATATAATAGGAAAGGTTTAACTATCATCTTAAAAAACTTTAGATTGACTAAAAACCCTGCCATGTATCCCCAAAGTGGGACCCCGACGGCTTCATCTTAGGCTTTAAGCATGCTCTCATTAATTATTTGTGATCTTACTGTATACTTTTTTAGAAGAGTTAGTGTTTAATGGGTGGATACATCAGTCCACTCATCTTTGTGACTGTAAGACCTATACGAAATTTTAATGCTTTGAAATCCGTGTACATCATGGAGTCAGTCGCGTAAACGTGTAAACTTGCTATACCGCCCATACTGGGTGGATGCCCATCGAGAAACCCTAAAATCATTAAAAGTCAACTTTGAATCTTTGATAGGAGTTAAATGAGTCTTGACGTAATATTTATATAATATATTTAGGAGGTGGTGGTGGGAGGGGAATCCTTTCACAGCTCTCATGGTGGGCCCTTTAATGGTACACCGTACACCACACGCCACTCATTTCTCCTAGATTCCTTCCGTTACGTGACAGAATAAAACTTTATTCACACTCCCGGAATCTTGGAGGGCACCCACACAAAAAATCATTAGCGGCTTTAAATCAAACTATTAGGTGTCATTTTCGCTCCAATCTTTAACTCGAGATCAAGAAATATGATCAAACGGTTAATTTTTATTCAATCGTGATATATATCCCCAAAAAGTGATTAAAAATCACCAGACACACATTATGCTTAAACCTAGTTTTCAAATTACTTTTTTGGGAATGTGTGTCATGTGGAATAAAAATTTGACCGTCAGCTCTTATAACTTGTAAAAGCTAATCCAAATGCACCATCAAAAAACCCGATCAAATTAAGTTAGTTTTCTATGTATCAGATGGGCTAAAACCAGCCTCAAATCTTAGTGGAGTCACACTCTATATTTATTTAATACTAGTAAAAAGGCACGCGCAAATGCACGTGAATATTAAGACTTTTATTGGACATAACAAAAAATTATCACGAGTAGTCTTATTTTTTGTAGTGTGGTATCAGATGGGCTAAAACCAGCCTCAAATCTTAGTGGAGTCACACTTTATATTTATTTAGTACTAGTAAAAGGGCCGCGCAAATGCACGTGGATATTAGGACTTTTACTGGACATAACAAAAAACTATCTCTAATAGTTTTATTTTTTGTAGTGTGGTATCAGATGGGCTAAAACCAGCCTCAAATCTTAGTGGAGTCGCCCTCTATATTTATTTAATACTAGTAAAAAGGCCATGTGCACGCTTGTGGACATTATGATTTTTATTGGACATTAGGTTTTTTAAATGATTGAATTTGATTTTTAGACATATATTATGTGATTTGAACATAAAAAAATATATAGAATTTCAAGTGTTCGTTACTATGTTTTTTGATTTATTGAACATAAAAAAGGGACCTTTTACCATATTTCATATGTCTTCATTATGTATAATTTAAAAATAGAAAAAATAAAATAAAATATAACTTATATTATCAATTATAGAACATGAAGAAAAAATTTAAAAATTAACAAATAAGTATAATTTTGATAATTCAATTAAATAAAAAATGAGTATTTATTCATTCTCGACTTTAACTTTCTTGAAGATTTTATTTTCTTCATCATCCGCAGTCTCGTATTTAATGCTTTGACATATGTACGACTGTGTAAGATGATTTTGGTAAATTATATCTTGCACTTTGACTTGAAAGAAAATTTTTTTTTGGAGATATTTTTTCAAACCTAATTTTAGGGTCACTTTATAGAGATTAATTTTTAATTTAAGGTGGCATACATCTAAAAAGTGATCCTAACTTTAGATTTCGATCCATGATATGAGCATACAATTAATAAATTATAGGTGACACACCAGCTCATGCTATGTGCGCACTTCTTAATAAAGAGCACCTTTGTTCGCACCCACCTAATTACTGAAAGTGCCCACTTAATAAAAGGACGTGCTACTGCCCACCACACTGTCGGACTTCATCATGTCAGTGCTTTCAATAAGCAGGGGGGCTCAAATAGAGGTACCCATTAATAAAAATGACTTTTTAAAATGGTGTGCAACTAATAAAGGATGGTGTGCCTTTGGCAACTCTTCTTTTCTTTTTCATAGATATGGATGAGATGTATTGTCAATGTTGTCAATGAATGATTTAATTTTTGTACATATAGTAAAATTTGGAATGCACGGAATCTGATTGGTTTTAACTATAGACATTCAACCCAATCCGACCTAATTTAAGAAAAATCAGATTGAAAACTAATAGAAAAATGGATCCACATAAGTATGGGAGTACCTTTGTTTGCGCACACGCAATCTCTGAGGGCGCTTACATTTGAAACTGTTTGAAACCTGTTGGCAGCTTCGAATCAAATCATCTAGATTATTTTTTACCCCAATTTTCCACACGATGTATCTTGAGACTATGAATGTACTATCAGACAGTCTATTATTTATTTCATATGGTACAAATCGCTAAAAATAGAGAACAACTATTTTCACACGAGACAAGATTCCACATAGCACACATCACGCTCAAACTTCATTTGTGGGGATCTATACCACGTGGGAAAAAAAAATTGACCGTCTGATGGTACATTCATGGTCTCAAAATCTATCGTACAGAAGATTAGAGTGAAAAGCTATCGAAGATCATCTGATTTAAGGCAATCAACGGATTTCAAAAGGTTTCGAACGTAGGTGCCCTCAGATATTGCATGGGCACAAAAAGTGGTACCTTAAGTAGGTCGCACACTTTGCTTCATCCTTAGAAGAAACCAAAGTTAGTTCGTTAGTTTGCTAGGTTCAAATTTTGGATTTGCAATTTGCTGTTGTCAAGCAAATACATTTGCCAAGGGTAGGACAAACTTTAAAAGCATTTATTAATTTTATAATATAAATTTGATTTCTTTGAGAAAAGAAATGCAAATAACCACTTATAAATATAAAAGTCATAAGGTCTTAGGTTTAGATCATCTCTTTGCTTCCCAATTTTTTTTTTTATAAATAAAATAATTAGCGTTAGTCAATTTTATTTGTCACATCAAAAATCGAATTGAATCACTGTAACAAAAATCGAATTGAATCACGAACTAATTCATTGTACCTAATTCACGATTCGCTAGGTGAATGAGGGAATTAAGTAATATAAGAAGAAAGCTAGCTACTTCACTTTGAAAACTTGGACTGAGGAATCTTATACCACATGTGGGTATATAAAACCACCATGTTAAAAGAACCTACAAGAAAAAAACCCAATAATTCACTTCAATGGTGAGCCACACAGCTGTTTTCTTTTACCATATCTTGGTTTCACAAATGGGTATTCCTTCTCATGTTCTATAAGAACAATGGGAGGTTGTATGGGAGGGGGGATAAAACATGAATAAATACTCCCTAAGACATATATTTCAAAGTGGACAGCATTAGTGAAAGTTTTATACCATGTTCCACTCACAAAAGAACCAAAATAAATAAATAAAATGCCTTGTAAATCATACAGATTTTTCTTTTAATATTTCATGGGTTCGTAGCACTTGAGTGCTTTGTGAGAGAATAATACTTAGATGCCATTTGAGAGTCCGTATCTATGCCTTTTAGTTGTGCGAGGATTGTGTTTTGGTAGATTTGAAGTCAAAATAAGTGGACCTTGGTTTAAGGGCAATTTGACTCTAATACGTGTGAAAACAAAAATTTGACACAAATTATTTTTACTTTTATATAATAATAAGGATAGGAGGTTAAATTTTTGACACAAATTATTTTTGCTTTTAGTGACTTGTTGTAGTGGTTGACTTAATGTTTTAACTTCAAGGGGTTAAATGAGCTGGCGAGGTACCTGCTACCAAAAATAGGAGACTTGAGTTTGAATCCCCTCTCCTCTTTTGAGGCGACCCTAGGGATTTATATATTGTGTTGATTCGGCATGTGTTGAATTTGAGGTGTGCATGTACCTCTGAAATTAAGTGGGTGCTCTAAGAGGCTTAGATACACACACTTGGATACCCAAGTAAAATTAAAATAAAATACATAGAAGAAGATAGGAGGTCAAAAGAAGGCATCGGTGAGATTATTTGCACCCATTGACTGTGACTGCCTTGAATCATGCAATAAACATTGTTTTTCAGGCCAATATTTTACAGTATAGATTTTCAGATCATGGAATACATGTGATAAATCAGTGACCGTCCGATAGGTGTACCATGATCTTAAGATCTATCATGTGAAATTTTGGAACGAAAAACAATCTTAAGCATTTGATTCATGTCAGTAAACGGCTTTTAATGGCGGAAAATGGGTGCAAATAACGCCACCCAAAAGGCACCCACCTAATCTGAACGTGCCATAAATTCGCCATCTGGAAAAAGCGCAATTGCCTTTTCCTTCAGATTCTGGAGTCACTAAAATTTCTCTGTCTTCTGCCTTTTAGAAGAAAACGAAACCTCCACAAAAAATCCTCCCTTTAAATCCCAATTTCTCCCCTTACATTTTTTCATTGTGTTCTCTGATTCAAGTTCATATTTAACCATTTTATAACTTTGAATCTAATCTCCATTCCAGCATGGAAGAGGCCAAGGGTAAGACTCTTGAATTTTTGTGTAGATTCTTGCTGAATACTTGTTTTTATGTGAGTGTTTCGATAGAGTGATTCAGGTTGATGCATATGTATCGATTTATTTGCTAGATAGATATAGAATTCATGGAAAAACCACAGATTTTTGTAGCAGATCATTATTTATTTATTTATTTGAATTTAAAGCCGTCTGATCTATGATCTCTGTGATTAAAATTAATGGCTCATCCTCAGATGCTTATGAACCCTAATTGGACGTGCTGTTTGGAATAGTTTAATGTCTTTTATATTTGACCAGATGGTGTTTAAATAATTTAATAATTATATATGACTTCCCTGTTGTCTTATGCTGTGTTTAGCATAGGGAATCAAGAAAATACCAAAAACCCGAAAACGACCAAACCAAAGCTGTCCAAAACCAAACTTATTCTGGCTCGGTTCGGTTTCGAGTGCGGAAAACCGAAAATCCATTAGGTATGATGAGGAAACTAAAAAAATCCGAAAAACTGAAAAACCTGAAGAATAGCTTAAAAGTATGAAAAATAATAAAACAATACTAAACACAACCGAACAAAAAAAACCGAATTTTTGGTTCGCTTCCAAAAAATAAATAAAAAATCCTAACCAATTCGTTTTGGTTCGCTTTCGGTTCCGGCTGTTTCGAACTGAAAACTGAAATTTTCGGTTAACCAAATCTGCATCCCTAGTTGGCAACATGCCTATGTGCCCGTGCCCCCGCCTGCTCCCCGTCAGAGTAGGTGAGAAAGTCGAAAACCAAAGTTACTTGGTTTGCTAGTTCGCTTAGTTTGAATTTGGGTTTGCAATTCGCATGCTATCAAGCGAACCCGATTCGCCAGGGGTAGGATGAGTTTTGAAAGTATATATTAATTTTATACTATAAATTTGCATTCTATAATAAAAGAAATACAAATGACCTCTTGATTAACTATAAAACTTAAAAATATAAGGTCTTAGTTTTAAATCCTCTCTTTATGCTTTTAAAATTTTGCTCTAATACAATATAGTTAGCATTATCCAGTCAATTCTCTTGCCATACTGAATGCGTTGTAACCAATTCACAATTCACTAAGAGAATGAGCGAATTAAGTAACATAGGGAAAAACCACAACTAGTGCCCTCTTTTCAGCGCCCCGCCCATTCTCGGTCAACTCCCCTCATGTTTACCAAACATGCTTCAGGCGGGTGTGTGCCTTAAGAGCTTCTAGGGCAGGTGGAGATTGTTGCCAAACACAGCCTTAACCTTTGGTATCATCTCATCATATTGCATCGTTACTGTTTGATGAAAGGTCTCTTAGTAACATTTTTATTTGTGTCTTTAATCCTTTGCTCGATTTGCATTGTGGTGAACAGTGCTTGAAAGCAATCTTATTTTCCAGAATTTGAGAGAGAATTTATATATTTTATTTATTTATTTATTTTTAATTTTTTTATGGAGGATTATTTTTAATTTATCTGCTTATTATTGCTTTGCTTTCTCCCTTTATGATGAGGATGACATTGATGTTTTTTTTTTTTCTCGGTTTTTTTCTTAATTAATCAAATATATTTCTCCATGGTGACAGATACACAAGGAATGAAAATTGAGAAGAGTAGCCTTAAATTGTGAACAGAGCGGGGCTTCAGCTGTAACACAAAATAGGATGACTGTTCCGCCACTTGTCAAAAAATGACCGCGAGTTCATACATACTAACAAGATAGATTAAAGAAATACTCAAGACACAACCATCTACTGCTTAGTTTCCTTACCATTCTTCTGTGATACATGGTTTTTAACTTCCCCAGTCTGTTCTTTGGACCCTGAGTTCTGGTTTTCGTTCACATCTTCTGATCCGTCTTGCAACCCTAAGTTCTTTAGAGATAGTTGTTGTTTTGCAAGTTAGAGATTTCTTGGAGGCAATCCCTTTTTCAGAATTTGGAGAGGAAGTTTTAAATGGGTGCTGTTTTTAGGGCTGATTTGGCAAAACCCATGGAAAGTATTTTTTTAAAAAAAACTTTCCATAGAAATAAAGAAAAAACGGAATGTTATACCATCAAATTTTATGCATGTTCAATTCAATCTATGGCGGTGAGAGCATCTTGAACTGTTAGGAATCGACTATACTATAATAGCTGACCTCGAGCACGCACCTTGAGCAAATATATGTGATATGTATAAAAAAAACATAAGACTAAAGTACAGAGGTCCAAAAAACAAGCAAAAGACAAGGCCAAAAGTGGGCATGAGTGTCCAAAGAATGAGTCAGACTCATCTCTATCCTCATCGACACTAGATTAGGATGTGACCTCCTTCTTCATCCCATAGCCCCATTGTGGCCATGTCAACCACCTTCTCCTTTCTCATCATGTAATCTATCATGGTGGTGAACTTCACCTTCTTTTTCTTACCCTAACTTCTCTTCACTCGCTTCTCCGCCTCTCGGTCCCGTTTGTGACTCATCCATTCATGGATTGCGGCTTCCATAGAGATCTTGTTTGAGGGCACTATAGTTACCTCCTTCAGTGGAGGTGGGGGTGGTGCCGCAATGGGGTTAGTGTGATGGGGGGACCATGGGGTGGCAGAATCTGTCGTTCAGGTTTCTTCTCCTGTCCATGTGGCAACCTGATAGGTGGTGTGGAACTGGATCCTACATCTTTGATGTATGCCATGGCTATACAGGCAAATGTAAGCAATGATATTATGAGGGCTACAATAATATGTAGAAATAATATGAAGATAGTAAAATATGCGATACTGGAGATATGGAGCAACAATAATTCATTCTAAAGTTCAACTTTAATACAAATGATGCATGATTATAATGGGTGCTACGACCCTACATTGTCTGAAATACGAAAGCTATTACATAGACCGCGAAGATGAAAATGTGAATGGGGGCAGTGTGTCACGGGGTCACTTGTCCAGCAATGTCAGCCCGTGCGGCACCTAACGCCCGATGCGCTAAGTCAGTCATCTCTGATACCAACTATCGCGGGGGCGTCCTTCGACGCGCCTTTAACCCGCACGGTGCTTCACTACCGCATGCAACGAAGCTAACCAATCTCTTTCATCAGCTCTGATACCACCCGCGTAGAGGACGGGAACTCCCCCTCGTGGTTACCTCTGTTTCGCTGCCTACCACCCAATGTATCGTGCCCCTTACGACACGCTCGCTTGCACCAATGTGCCTCGTGCTAGCGTGCTCAATTGAGTCCCACGCAACGCTCAAGTTCTCTCGCGAGGTTGCCCAGCTGTATGCACCGCGATGCGTAGTCCGAGCCATACTTCAACCTCACCTTGAGTGTCACACGGCATCGCTACGTCGACGTCCTAGGCCCACCCTTTCAGGCCTAGCAGACACTTGCGCACCCTTTGGCAACGCAAGGCCCCGTGTGGGTGGCAGGCAGCCTCCACCAACTCTCCCACATAGAAGGGTAAAACAGTCATTCGGCCATAGTGGCAGGAGAACCTCAAACCCTTGGTTTGACATACCGCAACGCCTTCACCTTGCTAGCCCAGCTTGGCTATGTCGCGTCCGTGTCACGACTGTGTTACACCCACATCTTACTCCCATGCGATCGTGTCGCGTCCTCGCAGCGCGACCACGTCGCAAGGCCCTCCTGGCCCCATGATGCGTGCCCCAGGCACGAAGTCGCCACTGCCTTTACGTGAGGTACAAGCGGCTCGAGTGGTGTTACGGATGACCCGGGTAGCCACGTTGCATACCTCCGTCACAAGCGGCACGACATGCATAGTGTACTTGTACATGGTCATTGGCAGAAATTTGGGCTGGTGATAGTCATTCCATCTGAAAATTGCGTAAGCGACGCACCGCCTCTTCATACGTTGAAGTTGATGCGTACAACGCACCAGGGAACCCATGAACCTGGTTGCGCATTCTTCCCAGGTTTGGTAACTGTCTGGTTGTCGTCCCACGAAAATCACGTAATAACTTGCCACATACAAACGTACGCCACGTCAAATGCTAAACAGTTAATGAAGGTTGTAATATTGGTGTTACTAATAATATATGGGTATAATATTAGACAAGGAATATCATATTCTTGAACAACATTAATGATGGATCAATGGTTGAAATCTCTCCACATCTTGTTGCTCACGAAATGCATTACCTGCTTTGCGGTTTTCCCTTGTTTGCGTGTCACAAAGTAATGGATCACACTCATTTTCTTCATCCTCTTCATGGTCGACCTCAAAAGGAATGCCCTCTGGAAATGCATCAAAGCAAGGGTCCTCGTCCGCCTCGATTTTTACGAAGTTGTTGAGAATACAACATCTTGTGACCAATTTAGTTTGTGTTTTCAGAGGATACTTAATTTGAACATTTAGAATTGGGAAACATTGCTTTAGCATGCCAAATGCACGCTTAGTAATTATGGGTGACGATGAATGGCGTATGTGGTGCGGCTCTTGAGGGGTTTCAACGGGGTTTGTACTATTCCAGTCGTACCAGTGATACCTAACTCCACGGTTGGGGGTGAGGGATCCAAGCATGTTTAGATAGATTTAGTTAGGGTTAGGGTTAGGTGAGGAGAAAGAAGAAAGTGGATAGAGATGGAGAAAAATGAGGGTTAAGTTGTGTTACCTCAACCCTTTCTATTATTAGTATTTATAGTAATGTATACAATATCACGTATCTCGAGTACATTGATATTTGTGTAAACACATTAGTGGCTAGGCCACTACTTACACACCCAATACATCTAACCACACCCAATACAATGAATACAATATTGCCTAACATGTTTGCGTCCCGCCATCGGCGATGTAGTACTTCACATTTGGAACATGTACTTTGTTGTGCGCAATATTGTCAAATCGCACAAGCCATGGCATATATATATATATATATATATATATATGTATTAAATAAAAAAATAAAAAAAGGACTAACAAGTTAACAAGTACTTAACTCTCTAGAACTAACGTAACACTAACAAAAAATTGGATTTGAAACAAAAATAATAAAACTCAAACCTCCCAAAAGGCTTGTTTGATCTGGGTCACTTGATTGATAGAAAACTAGAACTAGAAGCTTGCTTCACTCTTCAATCTTGATCGTTGATGTTTCCCTTTGAGGCTTTGTAACACTAATACTACTAATTACAAGTTTACAACAATTTAATACGCTAAGAAAGAGGATTATAAAGCATAAAAAAAGACAAGTTAGGAAAGATGAGAGGAGATTGGGAGTATAGAATGAAGATTAGAGAGGAAAATTAAGCTAAAATAGTAATGTGAGAAGTATAAGACCCAACCCACCCTTTTATAGAGGCCATGGGACCACAAAAGAGAAAAATAAAAATTAAGTGCTCCAACGGTCATAAATATGACCGTTGGAGCATCATGCGATCTCATAAGCCATAAAACATGGCTTATGCGATCGCATACAGTATGCGATCGCTTAATTGACTGCATCGCATAAGCCAAGATGGCTTATGCGATTTGAGGGTTTGGAATGGCTTAAGAGATCGCTTATGACAACACTGGTTATGCGTTCTAGTTAGGGCTCTTGCAAGCATGCTAGAGCGAGGAGTTGTACCCTCCCACCCAACTAGTACATATGAACAACATGTCAGAGGTAACGACCATTAACACTTTGTGTGGTCTCCTTTAAGCGTACACAAAATTGTTCCGAGTCTTTCTTGGGCACTGGGACTGGGATATGCGTTCCATCGAGGTCCCCAACACAATCCCAAAGAGACATTTTAAATGCAAATGAGGGCTTAAAACAATAACGAGTATTTTGAGGTTAGTATAATTGACAACTAGTCTCTAAATCTTTCCTTAAAGTAGGGATCGAAAGGAGAGTCGTGTAGTATCTTCTCAGGGACCGTTGGTCCATTTGACTGCATTAAGTGTGGCCCATGGAATTCAAAATGGCATCTAATGCCAAATTGAAGTAGTGAATTATCGTCTCTCCCGAGTGATGGGATCGGTCTTTCAAGACTCAATTGGGTTCATTATGAGATCCCGTGAAAAGGAAAATGGCTACCTGCTCCTCACCGATAACCTCTCGAGAATCCCTCATGAGACCACGTCTCTCAGTACCGAACACAATCTATGGAAGACAGGTGGTTGCATATGAAAGAGCTTGTATGATACTCTCGGTGCTCCATTCCGAGCATGTTTAATGTACCTTGCACCGGTTAGGATGCTATTATGGACTGGATGACGTTCAATCTGGTTGTTCCACAGATACCATGCATTATGGATTTCCATGTTCACGGTCAACCAGACTATCACTTGTTCTGTGTCATTACTGTGATCCATTTAACCTACATTATAGAGGCCAACTCTAGGATGTAATTTTAAATATATCATCTATTGTAAAAGCCGTGACAATGCAACATGGGTAGTTAATCGTATTGACTACAAAGTAAATTGCAATACTAAAAGGCAAAATCCAAATAGGGTTATAGGGGGGATAAGGAGATCCTATTCACATTGGATCCCAAGAAAATTCAGTAAATATGTTTTGCCGCAGTCCGTGGGCATCGCCAGGAAGGGTTTGGTGCTGGCCTGGTCATTGTGAGATTGATGACTGGGTTGGGAGCAAGGCCACTGGTTATTTTGATATGAACAAAGAGGCCCTTCATTTGAACAAACAGGTTCTTGTTAATGATGTTTGCTCCTCAATAGTGCATATTTATTAATATTTTTCTAGCAACAAGTGGCTGTTTGATCACCAAACCCAAGTTCCATCTCCAGTCGATGACTTGCCAAACAAATGCAGAAAAAATACAACTGCAGAGGTGATCAGATTACAATAAATGTAGCGCGTACTTTGGTAGCCTAGAAAGCAAAAGAAATGCAAAAAATAAAAATAAAAAATGCAACAATTGCAGTGGTGCTCAGGTTATTAGATTGCAAAAAATGCAGGAAAAATGACTTTACATCTGCAGAGATTGTGCTTCGAAACTGGGTGTAGAGCAATAAAGTTTCCCTTTAATCTTACCCTTTAATCTCCAACAAAATTCGAGAGCGTGTGTACCTGGCAGTATGTAGAGAAAAGAAGTTGCAGAGACGGTGTTTTGAAACTGCAAGAAATGCAAAATAGACCCATCAATCTCTTTGGAAAAATATAGATGCAGAAAAAAGCACACATAAACCAGTCTACTCCCGAGGCTTCCAACTTACCTCTTGAGCTTGTGGAGATGGTGGTAAAGAAAACCTTGTTGCATTCATGGTTATGTAGCACCAGGGGGCTTTCTATAAAATCCAAAGAGTTGTCATCACTTGGCTATTCCGGAGGTGACGGTTGGCAGAGGGGCATGTCTTGAGAAGCACAATAGGAGATCGCTGTTGAAGCTACCTTATTGAGGATCTTTTCTCTGTAAGCTGCGACAGAGTCATCTGGGCCGCTTGATGAACTCACTGGAGGACTGGGAATGTACGAGCCTATGGAGCTGTAGACGGGCTACAGAGAAAACATGAAGATTCTACCGGAGTTGCAAAACCCAGACGCTTCTCTGTGAAGGCCATTAAAATGGCTTCATGGAGGTCGTTGGGGGCAGTTAAGCTCTGCCACCATCCCGTACCTACTGCTGATTTTTTTCTTTTGCTTCCTTTTTTTCTGATTTTTTACTCAAATACAGCCTGTCATTTACCCCACGACATGCACCAAACGGAGGGAGAAATGGACAATGAGTAAAATTCCATTTTTGCTTGCAAAAAAAGGACTTTAACCTGTTCCCAAACAGGGTCTCAGTGTAGAATTATTCTTAATTTATCTTATTGTTTTGCTTCTCCTTTGATGCGTGTGTGTGTGTGTGTGTGTGTACACAGGGGCATAGCTAGGATTTTCTTCTAGTGGGGGCTAGTGATGGTTGACAAATGTTAATAATTGTTTTACTACGCTTCTTTTATCAATAACAATGATAAAATAGAAGAAATAGTGACATATTAGAAGATTTTTTTTAATTTGGGGGCTACTATACATTAGATTTGGGGATTTGCACATGGAAGAAGGATGTATAATATTTTTCAAAGTTATATGGGGTGGGCTACAGACCCCATACTGCTCTACCTGGCTACACCCCTGTATATAGGTATTCTAATGGAGTACCTTCACTACGCTTTTTTTAGGCTTAAAATCTGGACCTTGGAACTGTAATATAAATCGGACTTTCAGTTTTAGAGTTATTTTAACTTTTTTATTATTATTTTGTTTTTCTAAAATTGACCCATACAAGTTGTTAGAGCTCCACGTGGCGCACCAAAATAGCGTTTTGAAAAATTCACGTTTTACTCGCGACTTTTTCAGTCGACGAAAAAATCCTGCTTAAACTATTTATAAAAATTAAAATTTCATGAATTAAATGCGAGTTTTTCAACTTCTTCCCATTTTTGTTGATTTTTTCCCCATCGTTTTTATATATTCTCAAAATTTTAATTCTTTATTAATATCTTTTTATAATTTTTCTTTTTAGGTTACTCGAATCTTCACCATTTTTCCTGATTTTACCGAATTATTTTCAAGCTGATTCATTCCTGAACCCCGACCTGGTCACTATGCTCGCATGGAGTACGCAAGCTCTGTACTCCTAGATCACACGAAGCTCCATGTGACCAGGGAATATATATATATATATATATATATATATATATATATATATATATATATATATATATATATATATATATATATATATATATATATATATTATTTTGTATTTGGTCACACTGCATGGGAGTATGCAACACATATTTTGGGTGGCACGCGGAGCTCCAGGTAGACTTTGGAGTATGGTGAAGGTACTCCACTCCATTGGAGTACCTTCCAGGGAATATATATATATATATATATATATATATATATATATATATATATATATATATATATACTGAAGATGAAAGGTGAGCTGTGGCAGATTGTGGAGTATGCTGTCCTCTTGGCCATTTGGTTAGAAAGCAATAGCAGAGTCTTCAAAATGGTCGCTAAACCTTTTCAGCTGGTGGTTCGGTGTGTCAGGGATTGGCTACTGATTTGGATGCTTATTTGTCTCGGGGATGGTGAGGCAGAGAGTAGAGACTTCTTGCTTGAGTGGGATGGTATGTTTCAGCAGTCTTAATTCCTGTACGTTTTCTGTCACCTGGCTTGGGCTTGGGGGTCTACCGACTCTTGGGTTGTCTTGTCTTCTGGCTTTGAGAGGGTAAGCTTCTTGGGGTTTTTGTTTGGGTAGCTTCTCAATGTCTGCTAAGGTATGTGTGCTTATCTTCTCTCTTTGTTTTATATATTGCTTTGTTACCGATCAAAAAAAGAAAATAAATAAATAAATAAAAATAAAATAAAATACAAAAACACACGCATACACCAGTTACGCAGTCTGAAGGATTACCTTCATTGTAGTCCCAACTTCTAATGATTGTACCATGTGGCACCCAAAACATGGTTTGGGTTGCAAATGGATGAAGGGGACATTGCATAGATCATTGAAAATGAACAAAAAAAATAAAATAAAAATTGAAAGCTGTTACGACCTTAAAGTAACAGGAGTTTAGCTTTCTGCCCCACTAGAGCCTAGGCATTGTTGGAGCATTGGTCCTTAACAAATGGATGTTAGAGCCAACATCATCTCTCAAGTTCGAGGGACAGAAGGGGCAACCTGAGTCCCAAAGGGGGTACTAGTGAAAGCCGCCAGTCCACAAAGTGGGGCTAACAAGTGGGAGGGGCATCATAAGCACATCTCCCCTTGAAATAATTAGGTTAACAAAACTGAAAACTGTCAACTCAATGTGCATTAACAAATGGTCATTTAGATGAGGCAAAAGAATAAAGCCTTTGATGCCTATAAGTGAGATATCATTAGTATTTATTCTGTGACAGAACTGGGGGAATCTAGAAGAAATGGGTGGCGCGGTTTACTATGAAAGAGCTCACGAGCTGAGCTTAGAAAAGATTTCTCTCCCATCACCACCTTTCAATAGATTACCATGCCAATTGAATAGCCTTGTTCAAATTCTGTCAAAAGCTGACTTTTACAAATTTTAGGGGTCCTAAGATTTGTGAAAGTAATCTTTTGGACATACTTAGGTAAAAAAAATCAAAATAACTATATGATGATGGTCTGATAACTAATGGGAGCTTACCCTAGGCCTAAGATGAAGCTCTCGAGGTCCCATTTTGGGGCCACATGGCAGGCTTTTTGGTCGATCTAAATATTTATAAGATGACAGTTAGACATGTCATATCATATGGTGTGGTAGGTTACAAAAAAGTGACGAAAAGGTAGATTTACATGTTTTAGACATGCATATGTTGAGATGAATGTCTTGAGTAACAAGAAAAGATGAAATTCAGAATGAGTACGTAAGAGAAAATTTGAGAGTGACACCTATAAAGGAAAAAAATTATGGAATGTCTCTTGAGGTGGTTTGGATATGTTCATCGGAGGCCAAAAGCAGACCCTGTACAAAGGTTTGAGACGCTTCAAGCACAAAGAAGTAGGAGGCGGGAGACCATTGAAGACCTAGAGGGGAAGCAATGTAAAGGAACATGAAGGGTTTTGAAGTTACATGGAGTTTAGACCTGACCAGAAACGAGTGGAGAAATAGGACTCCCAAAGCCGACCCCAAATAGATGGAATAGGGCTGTGATGATGATGATGGCGATGATGATGATGGCTAAAGCATTATGAAGTCTCCTAACCCAAAACATGCCGATCAGAGGATTCAAACCATTCTATCGGAGAAGCTTAATACAGACTGTTGTTCTTATCAACATAGGGTTTGTGTTGAAGTGTTTGAATTAAATAGTATAGATCCTCCGATAGACATATTTGTTTAGCTGCACAAAGTTCATAAGGTAATTTACCATTTCAACAACTTGTATCCCATATGGCATCATATTGCCTAAAAGTAAGAAAGTAATGGTTTTATCTTAGGCCTAGGTGAGGTGCTAAATCAATTCTTAGAATATTAATAAGAGTGCCATAAACACCAATTAGATTAGTGGGTAGCAAGTGCATAGCACATGTTTTCCACCTTGATTAATGTAATATGCTGATGAAAGTAAAGTTTATTTTGACATGCTATACGTACCCCCCTCTAAATAACTACTTTTATTATTAACTCATGCACTTTAGATTTTTATGACAAGTGCTTTGGTCATTATAAAAGTGGAACAAATCGTTATATCACACTTTCTCTTGTAACAGTTAAGATATGAGATTAATTCATTATAAACGAGTGCTTTGGTTATTGTAAACGAGTGCTTTGGTTATTGTAAACGAATGCTTTGGTCACTAACTTATGTTCTTCATATGCCTTTTGTTTGTTCTTTTCTCAGTGCTGGAATCCAAAGACGGAACCATTTCTGTAGCTTCTGCATTTTCTGGTCATCAAGAAGGTAATTGTGGTGCATTTTCTGCTTTTTTATTTTTTATTCTATATGATTTTGTATTCTTTATTGAGGAAAGAAATGCTCAAAATATGGTTTTAAGGGGAAAAAAGGACTGTAGTTTATTTGGTCATTTCTTTTTGTGGATTTGTGAAGGATTTGATCCATTATAATTGTTTTGATATGGTTTGATATTTAATTTTCATGGATTAATCAGCTGTCCAGGATAGAGATCACAAGTTTCTATCAAGAGCCGTTGAAGAAGCGTACAATGGGGTTGATTGTGGACACGGAGGACCTTTCGGTGCCGTGGTTGTTCGTAATGATGAAGTAGTTGTGAGCGCTCATAACATGGTTTTGAAGAACACCGACCCAACTGCCCATGCAGAGGTGACTGCAATAAGAGAGGTCAGACCAGAAAGAAAGTTTTGTCAACCTTTGAGATGCTTTAATCAGTTATTTATTTATTACTTATTAGATTCTGGTTTTGACTCTGAATGCATAATTGAAACATTGTTCTCATGTTTTTAGTCCATATTTTACTCCCTAATGCCTTTTTATTGATGTCATACGATTAGTTTAAATTTATTACACGTTTACCATTTTCCCCATTTTCAAGTTCCATCTTTCACTAAAGATGGGAATTTGGGCACTTCCAATGTAGTATTGAAATTGATAGTTATCTTTGGAAATTATACTTGGATCAGTCCCGGCGGAACCTTTCATACAGAATTATTCAAAATAATGAGAAACAGTCTATTAAATCATAAATTGCACTGAAAAGAAACACGTTGCATTTAAAGTTGATCATTGGAAAAGTAGAAAAAGAAACAAATTACTAAGACTGAGATTATTTTTTATATTTTTTTATTTGTTTTGAACGAGCTTGGACTAAGAATGATTAAATCGAGTTTGAGTGGTAGTTCGAAACATGTGGTACTCATCTGCAAACAGATAATGGAGACTGCTCTTTCTGAACACTTATGCTTACATATAAGGGTTTATGGGGCGTCAGCTTAGGCCTAAGATAAAACCCTTGCTCCCACATTTTGCCTGGGGCATACTTTTTTGGCCAATCTAAATTGTCGAAGTGGCTGACTAGCATATGATGATCACTCAGCCAAAAAATATGCCCGTTAAAGAGTTCAAAGCATTTGAAATGAGAAATTTGTTTGGAACATTGTTAATATTGATCTGCTTGAATTTGATGATACATATCCTCCAACAGGCATATATTTGGGATGCACTTGAACAACTTAGAATGCTAAAATCTGCATGCCATGTGGCATATGGCTTAAAATCTAGACAGTGAGGGATTTATCTTAGGCCTAAGGTGAGGAGAGTCAATCCCATTATATAAATAGGCTCATTTTTCCACCTAGTATACTCGTTGTGTCAGTTGGGACCCTCTTTTATATAATTAAAACTGGCTGGTGCCTGTATAACTCTAATTATTTCCAATTTAAGAATCCTTGGGAGCCACTATCGGTTGTAGTTTTTATTAGAAATAATGGTTATCCATATTTTTGGATTTCAGTGAGGAAAAATAGTTATTTTATTATTTATTTTTCAAGGGCATCATTTGCATACCAATGAAAAAGTGATTTTGATCATTTTACATAATAATGTCAGATTTGAGTTGAAGAAACATTTACCACTTTAATAGCAAAGGGTTATTCCCATCAAGCATCTTATCTTATTTGGATACTGAAGTAAATACAGCTCTCCTTCATACAAGTAAAATAACCAACCTACATGGATCCATATGCATTCCACACAAATAAAAAAGCTCCCTAGAAATTAAAAACCTACATAAATCACTCAAATCTCGTTGGTTTGAAGTTTAGAACACTCTTTTTACCTATATCTTGGAATATGATGACACCTTCTCGAACTCCATACTCTCTGCTTGTGAGTCACTAGGAAGGATGACTTCATTCATACTCCTTCAAAGTTCATATACATTGATGGAAGATTTACTCTTTATGAAAGAAATCCCAAGAGTTTGATAAAAATCATCGTTGAAATTGACTAAACAATATTTCTAGGTCCTAGCTGAAGTAGTGTACCTTTTATCGGCACTTCCATTTTTGCATGAGTACCTCAGATTCGACTAACCTTCCAAAATACAATCGTTTTACATATAATATTTGTGCAAGGTCAAAAGGTGAAGGACAAGTATTATTCTTTTTTAATTCAAAGTAAAGATCAAACATTTTCTGGTTTAAAATCAAGGTTGAATATTATAGTTAGGATGTGTCTCGTCTTGTAGCTGTTGGAAAGAATTATCTAACGAAAAGATTTAGTGATTCTGCGATGAAAGAATTTATCAGTTATTACTGAAGCATTCCCAACCATTACAGAAAATGATGGTCGTATCCCATACAACCAAATCGTCATTGCTACTGCCATTCATTTATTGTCTCGGGAAAACCAAGGTGAAGCTCGCAAAGTTTGACGGTCAAGTATGTTTTCTTTTGTAGTCCATAGAAAGAGCTTTCCTACAAAGCAAGTTCATTCAAATACATATTTAAAAGAATAAGTTTTGGCCAAATATTAAAGCGTACCCAAAGTTCTCAGAAAATGACAGCCGTGTAACTATCCACATTCCACAACAAATTTCTGTTGTTAACATGGGTTCAATATTGTCCTAGTGGCTCTAGTAAACAGAGTCTCTTTATATTATGAGAAAAAACCATCCCAAATTGCAATAAGCCCAATTTGAGTTCTTTGTTTTTCTAAATTGGATCTATCTTAAAAATATATAAGTAGGCGACCTCAAATAGATAGGTAAGGTTATGATGATGACAATGATGATGACCTCACAATTTGATAGGACCCAAAAAATAGGGAATCAAAACCTAAATTTGATGGTGTACAATAGAGTTAGAGGGTTTGGCTTTGAGTTGAGAGTTTTCTCTCGAGATCTTGTAAACTTCATGAGAGTGCTTAAGCATAAAATCATCTTTCATCAAAACCCTTGCAGAGACCAAATCCTCATATTTTACCCCAAGCTTCAAGTAGTCACCCATCTAGACTCTCCTACAAATGCACATGAAGAAGCTCAATGGTCGTCTTCCACATCCTTCACCTCTCTCTTCCCCTTCCCCTTCCATTTTCTTTTTTCTTTTCATATTTTTTCTTCATCCAATAAATCTATGTAAGCAGTATAAGTCCGTTAGGAATAGGCTCTTAACACCTTTTCCAATTATATCCTCTAGAGATGATTCTTGAGACAGAAAAATTCACATACAATTAGTAAATTTTCAATTTTATTAACATACGAGGAATATTGTTATAATTTAGGGTTGGACCTTTGCCCAAAATGGTGATTCCCTCAAGTGTGTAGCGTTGAGGTCAGGGATTCAAATCCCATGCTTACCTATAAAAAAATAGGTATATTGCTGTAATTCTAGTTATGTTCGAAGACAACCTAACCCGAGTTGCCAAGGGAGGCTGTGAAGGGGAAGAATCAGATGCTTCACACCTTTCGAGTTCATGACCAAACATTTATTTTTATTGACATTTTTGGAAAGTTAATGGTATAAATAGATAGTTTCTCAACAGAAGTATCCACAAATAAACTTGCTAGAATAGAGAAAATATTTTTTAAACCTTTTTTTATATTAGTTGGGCCTGCCGCTCAACTGGAAGATGCACAGTGATTCAACTTTGAGGCTGCATGTTCAATCTCAGCTTTCCTAACAAAAAAAAAGAGACAAGGTTCTCCAATACGGCCTTTCCAAAAGTTGTGCCAGCAACTCTGTAGTTAAATTTCGTGTGGGATCTACACTTTCCTATCATGTAAGACCTCAATCACTTAAAGAAATAAAACAGTAATTGAGTCATTCCTGGAATATCTAAAAAGTATAAGGGCTTCTTTGCCTAATGCATTGCGTAGAATATCGTTCTAGTGAAGAAAATGAAGTCATGAATGTCCTTGAAGGACTTGAATGTTGTTATGAAGCATATATATGTCATAGAAAATTAGTGAGGCTAGCTTATCATTAGTTAAATCTGTTCAGGAGAAAAAAGTGAATCATTAATTATTTATTAGTTGTTTAAAATATCTTACACATCCAAAGTGGTATCACTGCAATCTTGTTAATTTTAATATGTATTTTTTTAATCAGTGCAATGCTATATATTCATTAATAAGATTGAGATACAACAGACTGGGTGACGTACTTGGTCCGAAGAAAGAAAAGGAAAAAAAAGGACAAATTACAAAGAAAGTACATGCTGCAAAACGTAAGAGTGAGAATGGGATCTCCCGGTTGTATCCCACAATGGCTGACCATGCCTCCTGCGTGCATTTGCATAGCCATAGGGCATAGGGCCCCACGCTGCTCAACAAGATTTTAGTATGAAAAATCTCTTTAGGTGTCAGAAAGCTTGATTCCTAAAATCATGTTGTGTTGGTATGATGTAATCATAAGTGTCTTTTTCTCTCATAGCAGATCTGTTTAAAGGAAGCTTTTCAAATTCTCAAATCAGATACTACCATTTACTCTTTTAATTGTTGTGAGTTTTATTTATGAGATTGATTCTCATGAGAATAAATTAGACAAATTATTCGTTACATACGTCTTCTTTAGTTACATCAGCATCACCTTATCCCATTTATTTAGGGTTGGCTTTGCGAGTCCTATTTCTCCACTTACTTCGGATCAACGCTAAGCTCTCTGTAACTTTGCAATCCTTCATATCCCTTCTTACGACTTCCCTCCAGGTCTCCCTCTTCTCCTACTTCCTTGTACTTGTAGCGTCTCAACCCTTCGTACAAGGTCTACTTGTGCCTCCAATGAACATGTCCAAAACACCTCAAGCGACATTCCGTAATTTTCTTCCTTTGTAAGTGTCATTCCCAAATTTTCTCATATGTGTTCGTTTCGTATTTTATTGTTGTTACTCCACACATCCATCTCAACATATGCATCTCGGTCACATGTATATCTGACTATCGCTTTTCCATGGCCCAACATTCCACACCATTTAATATGGCAGGTCTAATAGTCGTTTTATTAACATGCCCCTTTCAATCTAAGTGGAACTATTGGGTCACACAATACTCCACTTGCTTGCCTCCATTTCATCCAACCTGCATTAATCCTATTTGAGACGTCCTCTTTAAATCCACCAACTTATTGTAAAGTAGAGCGTAAATAGCAAAATCTATGGTAATGTGGTACTAAATAATTTCCTATTTTAATTAAATCTCCCTCCGAGCTATCAAGTTCACTAGAATTGCACTCCATGTATTATGTCTTTGTTCTACTATTTTTCTAACCCTTGTTTGGGCATTGAATACTACGTCATCCGCAAAAAACATGCACCATGAAATTTCTTCTTGTATGTCTATGGTTAACACATCCAAGACTAGGGCCAACAAATAAGGGGTTCAAGGCAAATCCTTCATGCAACACAACTCCAAAAGGACCTCACTCCTCTCTCCATACGTCGTTCTTACATTGGTAACCACGCTCTCATACATGTCTTGAATAATCTCAATTTATAAGTTCAGGATGCATTTGTTCCTCATCGTCCACCAGATTATCTGTCTCGACATTATTATAATTTTTTCTAAATCAATAATTTGTTCCTCATCGTCCACCAGATTATTTGTCTCGACATTGTTATAATTTTTTCTAAATCAATAATTTTTCCTTCTCTCTTTGAACTTCTACGTAAGTTGCCTCAGTAGGAAAATAACTTATTTTTTTATCTTCTGAAGTAAATCCAAACAAGTTCTTTGATACATTTGATTTTTGCCTTAGTCATTGTTCTACTATTCTATCCCAAAGTTTCATAGTTGGGCTCTATTTTAATGCCTCGATAGTGGACCCAATTTTGGATTCTTCTATGTTATAAAAAGGGACCACAATGCTCTTCCTCCATTCCTCATGTGTTTTCTTTATTTTTAGGATATTGTTGAATAATTAGTCTACCAATCCAATCCATTATTTCCCAACACAATCTAAACTTCTGTAGGTATTCTATCTGGTCCTAATGCTCTTCTTTTGCTCATCTTTACTAAGGTTGCTTTTACGTCAGCTTTCGATATTTCGTTGATCATCCCTTGATTTGGTTCCTGTTCTCGATTTACTTCATTCACATATTCCGTGTTCAATAAATCTTTTAAAGTATTCTTGCCATCTATTTTTTTTTATCTCATCCTCTTTTACCAAGACCCTTTGATCTCTGTCTCTAATTCACCTTACCCGGTCGAGATCTCTAATTTTTTTCTCTCTAATCTTAACAGTTTATAGATTTCTTTCTCTCCTTTTGTTCTCAGCCTAGTATATAAATTGTCGCACATTTTTACTTAACTTTATTCATGGCTTTCTTAGTTTCTCTTTTGGCGAGTTTATATCTTCGAGATCATCTATTATTCCTATTCTTTTCCATTCTTAAAAACGCTTCTTCTTCTTGGCAATTTACTTTTGAATGTCTACATTTCACTACCATGTTTCTTTTTGTATACTTTTCTTTCTTTAGATTCCCCGAGCACCTCCATAGCAACTCGTATAAGGAATTACTCCATTTTTTCCCATATCTTATTTGGATCCTCTTCACACCACCATACTTCTCAGTGACTCACTTTCCCTTTAAAGGTTGCTATTTTGTCTCCTTTTAATTCCCACCATTTTATTTTTTGGGGATCCTTTATCATCTTTTTAATCTCTTAGCTCTCGATTAGAATGCTCAAAACTATTAATCTATGTTGTATTATAAGCCTCTCTCCCGAGATGACCTTGCAATCCTTGCAATTTGCCCGCTCTCTTCATCTTACTAAAGAATAATCTATTTGTGTTCTGACGGGGACGCCACTTACATGGACATTGGATTCGGATCGCACCGGTTCTATCGGCGTCGGAAGAAGCGTAGAGGAAGTCCGAGTACCGTAGCCTCAGAGGAGGAACGGACACAAACCGCGAGGAGAGCAACGCTGCACGCGAGGAGAACGACGCAGAGAACCCTCGCGCGAGCGATCACTTAAACTCGCTTGAGCGATGATAAAACTCGCGTGAGCGAGCCCGTAAGACGGGATTTCATGCGAAAACTCCTCTTTATTTCAAACTTAATTATTGGTAGCCTATATATAGAGGCTTGTAAAGACTTTTTAGTAGAGTTGATTGATTATTGAATGCTTTTATGCTTGTGTAATCTTTGCCTGAGATGGGTTTGGTGTAAGGTCAAGGGAGTGATTCCCAAAAGCCATTGTTATCTTCTCTATTCTATTTGCTACTTTTGATCTGTGTTTGCTTCTCTAAACCCCAAGCCTTAATTCTTCCTAGATTTCTGAAACCCTAGATTTCCGAAACCCTAAACCCGTTTAAAGCCTAAATCTCTCTAAGCCAACACCCTTCCAAACCACAAACCGATCTAGAATCCATAAGCCTTTTACAAACCCTAATTCCATTCCATAACCCAATTTGGAATCCGTGAATCCACATCGAACCGCAGACGAGCGCCTTATCCTGGAAAAGCTAGAGTCTTATCTCTAGGCTGATCTTGCCTCGCCTCAAAGTATTTGCGCATCGAACTGGACCCTATTTGGATCTCGTGTGATATACTCATCAAAATTCTGCAAACCCTAAAGGTATCTTAAGATAATTTTGCGATTAAACTTGAATTATTTTATTTAATTTCGGCAAAATCTGCATAAAATCATATTCCGCATTTTAGGGTTACCGTCCCGCGTCAGTTTTGGTATCAGAGCCCTAGGTTTTCTAGGTTAGGGCATCTTTGCTTGTCATATTTACTTTATTGCATTGTTTTAGAGTCCATATTGCATTCCATATTAGAACCTTAATAGACCTTGTGATCACCATGGACTCGAGTGCGATTCTCAATGCCCTTAACGGTATGCGAGAAGAATTGGGTGCGATTAGTGCACGTCTAAATACCATTGAGCAAGCCCAAACATCCCTAAGAGTTGGTAATGATAGATTACGTGATCGAATCAATCAACTGGAAGCGATGGGTGGGCTGGAAAATCAACACCAAGAGCGTGAATGCCCACACTTCGAATGTAATGATCGCCAAGACAACCGGAACCGTAGGGATTATCGTAGAGATGACTATGACTCCCAAGTTCAACTCTTAAAGAACGTTCGAGTTGAGATTCCGACTTTCGATGGAAGAATGGACCCTACCGTCTTCCTTGATTGGCTTTCTGACATGGACCAACACTTTGATTGGTATGCCATGAATGATGACCGTTGCGTTAGACTTGCGAAAATGAAATTGGTTGGTCAAGCTCGACTTTTCTGGCTCAATGTTGAGTGCATTAGGGTGAACGCGGGTTATCCTCTCGTTACTCCTTGGGACGACATGAAGGAACGACTTACTGAGAAGTATGTTCCTTTATCATACCATCAACGCTGCCTCGACTAGTGGCAAAATTTACGCCAAGGTGGTATGCCCGTGACCGATTACATTGCCAAATTCGAAGAGTTCATGATGAGGACAAAAGTATCGGAAGACCCTGAAATCACTCTCTCTAGATTCCGCACTGGATTGCTACTTGATTTGCAAAAAGAATTGGTTTCTCACCCCGTAGAAACTCTTGAAAAATGTTATGCCGTTGTGCAAGATCTTGAACGATACTTGAAAACTACGGTGGTGAAGAGAACCGAGCCACAATATAATAATCAATGATCCGGTGAGGGACGATTCAATCATCCTCCCAAACCTACACAACCCACCCCTACCAATTCTAGGTTTGAAAAGGGAAAAGGTGTAGTTGGAGAATCTTCAAGGGTTAATTCTCAAGTAAAGTGCTATAAATGTCATGGGATGGGACAATTTGCCGCCCAATGCCCTACGAAAGAACCCCAAAGGACTCTCTTCATTGAGGGAGAGGAGGATGATGATGAGGTAGTGGTTGAAGAGGAAGTATTTGAACCGGTTAGCACACCCAGTGATGAAGAGGGTGATGCTATTGGTCATGCTTTAGTTGTGAGGTGTGCCCTTGCACAACCTCAACGGGATGAAAAGGATGACTAACGTAGGGAGAACATCTTCCACACCTATGCCAGATTTGGTGAAAAGAATTGTAGGGCCATCGTGGATAGCGGTAGTTGTACATCCACTCATGCAGTTCGCCGCTTAGGGCTTACGTCTGAAGCCCACCCGAGACCTTATAAAGTCGCATGGGTCAATTCTTCATCCATTCCCGTGTTGAAAAGGTGTCGTGTACCGATTCAGTTAGGTTCTTATTCGAATACCTTATGGTGCGATGTGGTGTCGATGGATGTGGGCCATATCATTTTGGGAAGGCCGTGGCTCTACGACATGGACGTGACTCTTTCTGGTCGAACAAACATTTGCACGTTCATGCATAAGGGCAAAAAGATCACTTTACACCCTTTGCCTCCCAAAACACCGTCGACCAACACCGCCGAAAAGAAGGGCGAGTCTTCTAAATCCATTAATATTGTCAGCCCTTCTGAGTTCGAGAAAACATCGAAAGATGAGAGTGTGGTGTACGTAGTTGTCACCGTAGAGAGTGCTCCCAAGTCGGTGAGCGAATGTCCCAAGGAGGTTGAGCCGATTTTAAAAGAGTTTATGGATGTCTTCCCTGAAGACTTACCAAGCGAACTCCCTCCCTTGCGTGATATCCAACACGCAATAAAC
Source organism: Chloranthus sessilifolius (assembly GCA_021018995.1). Classification (NCBI taxonomy): domain Eukaryota; kingdom Viridiplantae; phylum Streptophyta; class Magnoliopsida; order Chloranthales; family Chloranthaceae; genus Chloranthus; species Chloranthus sessilifolius. The sequence goes on from CM037587.1 coordinate 8,191,907, forward strand.
TTGGTTCCTGGATCTACCTTACCGAACCTGCCCCACTATAGGTTGAATCCGGTTGAGCACGCCGAATTAACTCGACAAGTCAATGAGCTCCTTCAAAAGGGGTTCATCCAAGAAAGTCTGTGCCCGTGTGCCGTACCTGCCCTACTCACTCCTAAGAAAGATGGTGCATGGCGCATGTGTGTGGATAGCCGTGCGATCAATAAGATTACCGTTAAGTATCGGTTTCCCATACCAAGGCTCGATGACATGCTTGACATGATGGTTGGTGCCACTATCTTTTCAAAGATAGACCTTAAGAGTGACTACCATCAAGTCCGCATCCGCCCCGGTGATGAGTGGAAAACCACCTTTAAGACTAAAGATGGTCTTTATGAGTGGATGGTTCTTTATGAGTGGATGGTCATGCCTTTTGGGCTTTCTAATGCCCCGAGTACCTTCATGCGACTCATGACCCAAGTGTTGAGGCCGTTTCTAGGCAAATTCCTTGTTTATTTCGATGACATCTTGATCTATAGTCACGACAAGGATCGACACTTGACCCACCTTAGGCTGGTTTGTGAAACCCTCAAGGGCGAGAATTTGTTTGCCAATCTCAAGGAGTGCACTTTCATTCAACCTTCCGTTGTCTTCTTGGGATTAGTTATCTCGGCCAATGGAATGGTCGCGGACCCCGAAATGGTTAGAGCCATTGTGGAGTGGCCCGAACCTAAGAACATACACGATGTCCGTAGCTTCCATGGTTTGGCTACTTTTTATCGTCGCTTCATCAGAAGCTTTAGCACCATTATGGCCTCAATTACAGATTGCATGAAAAAAGAGGACTTTAAATGGGACAAAGCGGCGACAAAAGCCTTTGCTGAGATCAAACACCGAATGACTAGTGCACCCGTCATGCGATTGCCGAACTTTTCCAAAGTCTTTGAAGTCGCATGCGACGCATCGGGCGTAGACATAGGGGGAGTGCTTAGCCAAGAGGGTCACCCTGTGGCCTATTTTAGTGAAAAACTTAACGAGGCAATGCAAAAATACTCCACCTATGACAAGGAGTTCTATGCGGTCATTCGATCTCTTTGGTATTGGAAACATTACCTTAGACCGCAGGAATTTGTGTTGTTTTCTGACTATGAAGCCTTACGCTTTCTTGCTTCACAGAAGAAGTTGAACCCAAGGCACGCGAAGTGGGTTGAGTACCTTCAAGGGTTCACATTCATGTTAAAGCATTAGGCCGGTGCTGAAAATAGCACCGCTGATGCACTTAGTTGACGAGTGGTGACTTTGCGCACAATGAGCACCAAGGTCGTCGGGTTCGAAAAGTTAAAGGATGAGTACCCCGAGTGCCCAGATTTTATGGTTGAGTACATTGCTCTCCTTAGTAATCCGACCAGCACACACTCTGTGTACACCATCCAGGATGGGTACTTGTTTAAAGGCAATCGCCTTTGCATCCCTCGCACTTCATTGCGTGACTTTCTCATTTGGGAGTTACATGCGGGAGGGATGGCCGGACATTTCAGGCATAATAAAACTGTTGCTCTCATAGAGGATAGGTTCTTTTGACCTAGCCTAATGAGAGATGTCGCTCGGGTTGTCAAACATTGTCGTACTTGCCACGTGTCAAAACAGACTAAATAAAATACTGGCTTGTACACCCCGTTACCCGTGCCACACGCATCATGGCAAGACCTCTCTATGGATTTCGTACTTGAACTTCCTAAGACCCCTAGGAAGCACGATTCCATCTATGTCGTAGTGGTCCGATTTTCCAAGATGGCCCACTTCATCCCGTGTTCCAAAACCTCCGATGCATCTCATATTGTTAAATTATTTTTCGCGGAGATAGTATGTCTTCATGGGTTGCCCAAAACCATTGTGTCTGATAGGGATGTTAAATTTATGAGCTATTTTTGGAAGACCTTTTGGCACATGATAGGCACATTGCTCCAATTCTCTACAGCTTACCACCCTCAAACGGATGGCCAAACCGAAAGCACCAATAGGAGCCTTGGGAATCTCCTTCATAGTCTTATCGGTGATCATGTTAGGACCTGGGATACCATATCACCCACAACCGAGTTTGCATATAATAATTCTGTCAATAGGTCCATAGGCATGAGTCCTTTTGAGCTAGTATATGATCATAGGCCTAGGACCTCATTAGATTGATCCCCATGTCTGCATCCCATAGAGTGTCAAAATCCGCCGATGCATTTGCACAACATATTCATAGCTTGCATGCCGAAATTAAATAGATAATTAATTCAAGCAACAATCAATATAAATTATCTGCAGATGCTCACAGGCATTCTAAAGAATTTCACATGGGTGATTATGTGATGGTCCGGGTTAGGCCTGAGCGGTTCCCATCGGGATCCGCCGAGAAGCTCCAATCTCGAGGCGCTGGGCCTTTTAGAATTTTGGCTAAAAGTGGTCCTAATGCATATGTACTTGAACTTCCTCCAAGTACGGGGGTTAGTTCAACGTTCAATGTGGAGGATTTGGTTCCTTACTTGGGTTTCACCCCACCTCCTGAAAACCCACTCCAGCCACCTCATAGCCCCAGCCTCAGCCCCAATCCACCGTTGCAACCTATACCTCTTCCTTCCCCAAGCAGACAGAGATCCAATGAGATAGAGGATATAATCAACGATCATGCCGTCTCTACACATGATAGGGGATTCCAGTAGTACTTGGTCAAATGGGTCGGCAAACCGGAGCCCGAAAACACGTGGGTCTACGAGAATGAAGTTCGGCGTTTGAACCCCGACTTGCTAGACATCTACCATAAGCGTGTTTCATCGGTGATGAAACCTTTTTGGTCCAGGGGAATTGACAGGGACGCCACTTACATGGACATTGGATTCGAACTGCACTGGTTCTATCGGCGTAGGAAGAAGCGTAGAGGAAGCCCGAGTACCGTAGCCTCAGAGGAGGAACGGACACAAACCGTGAGGAGAGCAACGTTGCACGCGAGGAGAACGGCGCAGAGAACTCTCGCGCGAGTGAGTATTTAAAATCGCTCGAGTGATGATAAAACTCGTGCGAGCGAGCCCGTAAGATGGGATTTCATGTGAAAACTCCATTTTTGTGTTTTATTGGTATTAGAACTCTTTATTTTGAACTTAATTATTGGTAGCCTATATATAGAGGCTTGTAAAGACTTTTAGTAGAGTTGATTGATTATTGAATGCTTTTATGCTTGAGTAATCTTTGCCTGAGATGGGTTTGGTGTGAGGCCAAGGGAGTGATTCCCAAAAGCCATTGTTATCTTCTCTATTCTATATGCTACTTTTGATCTGTGTTTACTTCTCTAAACCCCAAGCCTAATTCTTCCTAGATTTCTGAAACCCTAAACCCATTTGAAGCCTAAATCACTCTAAGCAAACACCCTTCCAAACCACAAACCGATCTAGAAGCCATAAGCCTTTTACAAACCCTAATTCCATTCCATAACCCAATTTGGAATCCGTGAATCTACATTGGACCGCAAACGAGCGCCTAATCCCGGAAAAGCTACAGTCCTATCTCTAGGCCGATCTTGCCTCGACTCTAAAGTACTTGCACATCGAACTGGACCCTATTTGGATCTCATGTGATATCTACTCATCAAAATTCTGCAAACCCTAAAGGTATATTAAGATAATTTTGCGATTAAACTTGAATTATTTTTTTAATTTTGGAAAAATCTGCATAAAATCATATTCCGCATTTTAGGGTTACCGTCCTGCGTCATGTTCTATTTGCTCCACTCTTGAAAGCTATAAGAAGCTCATCTTTCTTCTTGAAAAATGTATTCACTATTGTAAAGTCAAAAGCTACTACAAAATCTAGGATAGCTCCTTACATCTCTTTCCTTTCACTGGAACCATATCCTCCATGTGTCCTCTCATATCTATTTCTCATCTTTCAATCACTATGCTTTCACTATTGAGTATGCCTTGTACTAATTCATCCATCGATTACCAAAATTCTTGTTTCGTGTTTCATTGAAAATATGTCTTCTTTAGTTACATGTGCACCAAAAAACTTTATAAGTTTTACTATCAAAAAGCAAATTGAGTATGTATCCCAAGATGACACTGTCAATGAAAATATTCCCTATTTCTCCACTGAATGGATATTGACGGAGTATAGTCTTAAGTTATCACAAGTAAGGAAGTTTCAATTTACCCTCAACTCGTACCTAGAGAGAGGATCTTCGAGTGGTGATCAATTGGGATTATAATAGGCAAATAAGATTTGAATGTGTGACAAAGGAAGAGTGTATGATTTGAGGAATCAATGACCACCCATCATGTCTTCTCCTTGAATTTAGGTAAACCTCTATTACCTCCTCCGTGGTCTCATTCTAATCTAGACTTTTAGTAAATGTTCTTTCGATAATCATTTTCATCAACCCTTTTGTTTCCTATTGAATTTTGTCCTTTTAGGGCCTTTGTCTCAATGATTCTTGAGCAAACTAGCCTACTGGTATGACTGAAAAATTCTCACTTTGAGTGGGAAAAGGTAATGCTAGAATTATGGAGGCACTTAGGAATGATACTTGGGCACGTGTCAAGTAATTTGAAGGGACGCCACAGTTCTTGGCGATAAATGGATGTACACTCCAAAGTCGGAAAATGGATCAATCGAGGAACAAAACTTGATTGGTGTCACTATGATTCACAGAAGCTTATATGGGCCGTATCATACCTTCGCAGTTTTTTCTTGCTAAAAAAATGCCCATAGCACCAATTTTGTGTGTATTTGTGCGCATGTGTGTGTGATCCTGGATCGTTTGGTTGAAGGAGAGGAAGAAAAAGTGCTTTGGTTAAATGAGGTATTCTATGGTTGACCTAGTTTCTTCTTATACGGTTTGAGGGATGGTGGAAATTGGATACGAAAGAACTAATGCCAATCATTAAATGTTTTGCAAAGAGGAGAAGGGATGGTGATATGATGGTTTTGGCCTATGTAGATGAGTCTTCCTCATCAGGTACTGTCCCTGTCAATAATTAAGCTGATGAATCATCCGGGAAATGTTTTTTGACATCAATGGTTGAATGATTAAGAAAGTGTTCGAGATTGAAGTTGCATGGTTCTCGAAAACCGAGTCTGCAGTTTTTTTTTTTTTTTTTTTTTCTGGATCGGTAAGCTGGGATCGAATCTGCAACCTCAAGTCTACACTGCTACAGGAGTGTGCGAGAGAATGGGAACTCCAAAACTCCGCTGATTCATAATATCAACATTAATGAGGGAGAACCTTTTAAAAATAGTGGACCTTGTGAAAATTTGTTAGGTTAAGTTCTTCAGGCGGAGTGTAGTTGAATGGCATTGGTGTTGAGAGTTGGTGATTGGGTTTGCGGATCTTGCCGGAATCTTAACTTCAGGCGAAGGTCTGTATGCCACCGGGCGGTGTGTCTCGCATCTAGAGATATGGGTCTGTTAGTAAAATCTGCTGATGAATCGGGTCTCTGGAGGTCTAACTATCATCAATCGGTGCTCAATGAGGGTCGGGCCAGAGACCTAACAAATGGTTGGTCTATCGCTGGTAAAAATTTCAGAAGAGCCTCGAGTTTGTTACGCGGAAGAAGAAGGGACAACCGTCATGGGGTGTCGTTTGCCGAGGTGGTGGGGAGCCAGGGAGTGAACCAGCGTGTACTGCAGGTCACCGCAGCTACCTCTGGTTCTGGTCCCTCATTTTCCGGCGACAGGGGGGGTGACGATTTTCGGCTGGAGTTTAATTCCCCTCCGTTTGAGGCAATGGTTAAAAATCTTCCGCAGTTTTGGGTGGTCTTATACAACATTAAAGATACTCTATCTTTATATCATTTACATAAATGGATCCAAAGGGAGTGGAAATACACAGAAAGACCAGTTCTATCTACAATTTCATCTACAAAATTCCTTCTGAGGTTCTTGACGGAGGAGGGTGCTTGGCAGCTTCGCCGCAAAAAATCCTTCAGGATTGATGGAGCTCCGGTGGAATGTGGCCCATGGGAACCTTCAGTGGGAGACCGTCAGCTACATTGGTGGGAGGGAGGGGTCTGGATTCGGCTGGTAGGCTTGCCAATCCATGCGTGGACCCCCTGAGATCTTTAAGGGCATCGGCGATCGGTTCATCCTCACTGATCAGTGTTCTGCTGATCTATGGGATACTAGCGCGGCCTGTATCCTTGTTGCTGTGGATTCCTGGCAGCACATCCCCAGGTTCTGCGAGCTCTGCCTCGGTGGACAAAATTTCGGGATCTTCATAGAATTGGTGCTCGTGGAGCGGGTGCTCGTGCTGCAGGAGCTGAGCGATGAAACCGCGAGGGCCCAGAACGCCGGGATAGACGTATTCAGTGGTACCAGAGAAGAAGTCGCGCCGGTCATCAAACCATTGAGGGATGGGATAGTAGGGCCCCGGGGGGATGTAACGAGGTGCACGGATAGGGGCTCGTCCTCGTATACGGCGGGCAGTGGTATATACCGGAGGTCATCCTCGACGACGGGGTGTTCCAATGTTCTTGGAACTGGGTGCACTACTCATTGCTCAACGGAGGATCTTGAAGAGGGTGAAAGTCTGGAACTGCGAGGCGATCCCAAGGTTTTGAAGGTTGCTGTATGTGCTGACCACGAATTTTCTCGATCGGCGGTACGACAAAGGGGATGGAGAAGAATGAGATCAGCGTCCCTCTTACGGGTGCTGAGGGGGATCTATCGCCGTTGTTGTTTCCGACGGCCGAGATCGTGCCGTACTCCTATCTAGACAAAGGACAACTGCTGGAGAAGGAGGTAGGCGAGATGTCGGAGCTGCCACCGCTGAGGATCGATGCCTGTACCTGGGATCTGATGGTGACTGAAACTCATAGTTCCTTTTTAAGGAAGAAGATAGCTGCTAACAAAAAGTGCTTTACGGTTTTCCAGCGCAGGAAAAGAGTTTATAGGTTCCGGGTTTCAAGAGGCTGGGATTGCGACACGTCATATGCCTTTGGAAGAATCTGGAAAACCTTTGATGAGCCGGGTCAGTGTTGACTTGGGTTGTACTGACAGGGGAGTGGTTAGATCTGATAATGTTTTAACACGTGACCGGCACATGCTGTCGTCGGTACCTTTTTCTCCCAACACATGGATGACTTATGCATGCTGTAGGGCAAATGGGGGCCAGCTGGTGGGATGTTACTTGTGGACCCTTATAAGTTCTGATCCAAGGGGTTTTAGTATGTTTTCGGGTCTGGGGCCCATCGTAAAGATGGTCCTTGTCTCTGTTGGGCCGGAGTTGATGGACCAGATACCGTGGACTCTTGGCAGAGGGGGTGGAATGAGTTTGGCATGGGAAGGAGGGAGATGTCTTGGAGGGATGAAGACGAGTTGCGACTCGGTCCAGCCTTTACTTTCATGTTTGCTGAACTGGGGACTGAGGATAATCCTATGAAGGGGGGCGAGTTGTCGGGACAGATCAACGATTTCATTCATGGACACGAGGCTGAGTCGTCTATCTCTGGTTTGGAGAGGATAACAGCGGTTTCAGTCAGGCTCGATCGTATGGAGTTTGCATCACTGAGTGGGGGTGATGATCCGGGAGCTAATAATAAGGACAATCTGCTAGTGGCTGTGGGTGATGGGATTGACGGTGAGTTGGGCCTGAGTGACGATATCGATCGCCTGATTCATGTGGGGCGTGATCTTGGGCTGTCATTCAAAGGATCCGATGAGGACCTTCGGGATGTGTTTCGGTCCATTTTGGCAAATCGTAAGGTGACTAAGAGGAGGCGTCGAGAGGGGGGGGGCGCGGGAACTTGCTCGATTATAGTGGGGGATGTCGAATGGGAAGGGAGAGGGTGGGACCTAATTCCCCAGTTCAGGTATGAGCGGGACTCTATAGTGCGGTTCATGGAGATGCTATCCTGGAATGTGAGGGGCATTTGTGATGGAAGTAAACGGGCCGAGGTGAAGCGGGTGATAGCCACACTCAAGCCGGTTGTTATTACGTTGCAAGAGACTAAATGGGGCAATTGCGATAGGAGGAAAGTTGCGTCGGTGCTGGGAGGAAAATACTGGGATTGGATGGGTGTCGACTCTAAGGGTGCATCAGGGGGCATCCTGGTCGCCTGGGACACATGACTTTTAGACAAACTGGATGAAGAAGTGGGGCTATTTTCAGCTGCAGTGGTACTTCATAACAAAGACTCAGGGAAAGAATGGATGTTTGCTGGAATCTATGGTCCGACTATTGATCGGGACCGACCCGACTTCTGGATGGAACTGGCTGCCCTTGCGGGCAGATGGGATCTACCCTTTTGCCTGGGGGGGATTTTAATGCAATAAGATGGGGTTTCGAGAAACAGGTTGGGCAGTCGGACGTTGCTGTGATGCGGGAGTTCAATTCTTTCTTTTCAGATTGGGGTTTGTTGGATGTTCCGTTAACGGGCTCGCGTTTCACCTGGTCGAACCTGCAGGAATACCCATCTCTGAGCAGGCTGGACAGATTTGTTTGCAATAAGGACTGGTTGAGTCTTTACCCGAGTGCTAGATTACAGTGTTTGACAAGGGTTGTTTCTGATCACCGGCCACTTGTTCTTACATGCGAGGCACGCCAGAGATGGCCGAGTTCGTTTCACTTTGAAAACATGTGGCTGATGGACGGGAATTTCCGAGAAAGGGTTCCGGAATGGTGGAGTGAATTGACATTTTCCGGGACGGCTGCTTACCGTTTCATTTCCAAACTTCAGCGGGTTAAAGACAATATCAAGTAATGGAGCAAGTAAGTCTATGGGATGGTTCAAGTTAAGAAGGAGGCTCTATTATTACGGTTGAACGATTTGGACTATGTGGAGGAGACGAGGAACCTTACGGTGAAAGAGCATGAAGAACGCTATCTAAAAAAATGGAGTTCAACAATGTGTCTAGCTGAAGAGGTGAGCTGGAAGCAAAAGCCCAAGGTGAGATGGCTCATGGGGGGGGATGCTAATACAAAATACTTCCATGTGATTGCAAATGCGCGTAACAAGGCGAACTACTTGGCCAATATTGTGGTAGATGGGGTGACATATACCGAGGAGGAGCAAGTTAGGGAAAATATAGTGAGTTACTACAAGAAGATGTACACTGAAGAGGGCTTCCTGTGGCCAGACCTTGATGGGATTCCTTTCCAATCTTTCACTGCCGAAGAGCGGCTGAGTTTGGAACAGTCTTTTAGGGAAGAGGAGGTGTGGCAGGTTATCAGGTACGGGGCTAAGAACAAAACACCGGGGCCTTATGGTTTCACTGTAGAATTCTTCAGGTGTTTCTGGTCGACTATCAAGGCGGACCTAATGGTGGTTCTGCATGAGTCCCATACTTCCGGGTTTATAGGGCGTAGTTTCAATTCTACTTTCATTACCCTCATTCCCAAGAAGGATGGGGCTGATGATATTGCTGATTTTCGACCTATAAGTCTCACAAACTGCCTCTATAAGATTATATCTAAGGTCCTTGCGAATAGACTCAAGCCGGTTATGGGTACTCTCATCTCGGATAATCAAGGTGCTTTTGTGAGAGGCCATCAGCTTCTCGACCTGGTTGCGGTGGCTCATGAAACAATCCATTCGGCTCATCAAACATGCAGACCTGCAGCCTTTTGAAAGGTTGACATGGAGAAAGCTTATGATCGGGTTAGTTGGGATTGCCTTGACTATATGCTCGGCAGGCTAGGTTTTGGGTCGACTTGGAGGAGATGGATGCGGGGCTGCTATTCTTCGGCATGGTTCTCGATTCTGATCAATGGTACTCCAGCTGGGTACTTCAAAAGCTCCAGAGGTCTCTGTCAAGGGGATCTGCTATCCCCTTTCCTATTTAATATGGTGGGAGAAGCGTTATCGGGGCTGATTGTTCGGGCCAGGCAATCTAATCTTATAACTGGTATTAGGGTGGGATCTCAAGGTAGATACATTTCGCACCTTCAGTTTGCGGATGATACCTTAAATTTTGGACAGGCCGATGTTCAGGAATTTAGGTCGTTTACTGATGTTTTGTCCATTTATGAGGCGTTGTCGGGCCAGCGCATCAATTTGTCCAAGTCAGCGATAACGGGTATTGACACTAATGATGCTTTGTTAGAGGAGCTGGCACAAACTGTGAATTGTGTATGCGGTAAACTCCCTATTCGTTACCTGGGACTCCCCCTTGGTCTACGACATCCCACAGCTAGAGAGTGGGGTCCGGTAGTGCAACAGTTCAAGCAAAGGTTGTCGACTTGGAAAGGAAAATTGCTAAGCAGTGGAGGGCATCTAGTGTTGCTTAAATCGGTCTTGTCGTTGCTTCCCATTTTTTACATGCCTATGTTTAAATGCCCGATGGAAGTTATCAAACGCTTAGAACAAATTGACGGGGAATTTAGATCCGCATGTTCGGATTATGGCTGAGCCAATCGAAGAAAATCAGCAAGGAAGAAGTGGACCCATGAATGGCCTTTCAAACGGCCCTGAAGCAAAGATTCGCAGCTGTCTTAGTCGATCGATCGAGGATTTTGATCGATCGAAATTGCAATTTGATCGATCGAGTACCACTTTCGATCGATCGAGTGTCTCACTTTCGATCGATCGAAATCGTGCAGAGTAGTTTTAATTTTAATTTCGAATTTAAGTTTTAGAGTTAAACTTATCTTTTAGTATTTAATTATTTTAGGGTTTTCGTTTGTTTTATGACCTACTATATAATGGTCTTTATAGCTTTGTAATAGTTAGTTTTTTTGATTAATGAAAAGAGAGTTCCTTTTGTGCAAACCCAAAAAAACTTGAGATGAGTTTTCGATCGAAGGAGTGATTCTTTCAAAACCTGTTGAGTGAGCAATCGTTTCTCGTACGACTTAGTGCGAAGCCGACGTACAGCCTTGGTGGGAGACCTTGGAAACCCGTTGGTGCGAAGTCGACAAGCCTCTCTAGAGCGAATCCGGAGATCTCCCATCTTATTCTTCTTTTTATTTTATTTTAATCAAAGGTTCAAAGACCCTAAACCCCCTTCCACGCGGGATTCTACTATTTTAGGGTTAGCGAGCGACTTAGTCTTGCGTAAGTTTTGGTATCAGAGCGGTTCGAATCCTCGGGGAATGGATCGGCGAATCATGAGCCAAGACCCAGTTCTCAAAGCCCTTGGTCATTTGAACGATTACATGGTTTCCATGAGAGCGTTCGTGAAACGATGGAACATTCCAATCGTGCGCCAAAAGATGACGAGGGTAACACAACTTTAGCGCGAAGAGAAAGGTAGATCATCTGAGCAGCACGGTTCCATATTCCAGCATAAGGCACTTCTTAATAGCGTTTATTGCGAGTTACTAAGATCGCATCGGATCATGGTTGAATGGCGTAGGAATATCAGCGCAATAATTATCAAAAATTTTATTCACAATCTATCCGAAGACGTATTAGACGTGATTCATGCTTTAAGATCGGAAGCGAGAGATTTCGTCCCCATAGCCGTACCGGTGAGAAAATCTCTACAAGTTGAAGTTCCTCAACCCGAACCCGTGGTTGTACCTGTATCGGTGGAATATACCGAACCTATAGTAAATCAAAGTACTTCCATGCCTATGGAAGAACCGGTGGCGCCCGTTGTTCACGTAGATCCAGTTATACGCCTTGATCTTGTGCCGAAACAACGTCCGGTTGAAGAGTCCATACCAGTTGCTAAGATCGTGGCCGAATTCGAAACCGTCGAAGAGCCCAAGATCATTGAAGTCCAAGCATCCATGATAGGCCCTACCGAACCCGCAATCATTGAGGCACAGGCATCTGTGATCATCCCTACCGAGTCCGAGACCATTCAAAAGTTCGAGATCCATGGGGAACAAGCATACTTCATAACGCTTATCGATGTCGACCAAAGTTCGAGGTCGAACTTTTTCGAAGTCGAGGAGATTGACGGGGAATTTAGATCCGCATATTCGGATTGTGGCCGAGCCAATCGAAGAAAATCAGCAAGGAAGAAGTGGACCCATGAATGGGCTTTCAAACGGCCCTGAAGCAAAGATTCGCGGCTGTCTCAGTCGAACGATCGAGGATTTCGATCGATCGAAATTGCAATTCGATCGATCGAGTACCACTTTCGATCAATCAAAAGCCACTTTCGATCGATCAAAATCGTGCAGAGTAGTTTTAATTTTAGTTTCGAATTTAAGTTTCAGGGTTAAACTTGTCTTTTAGTATTTAATTATTTTAGGGTTTTCGTTTGTTTTATGACCTACTATATAATAGTCTTTATAGCTTTGTAATAGTTAGCTTTTTTGATTAATGAAAAGAGAGTTGCTTTTGTGCAAACCCTAGAAAAACTTGAGATGAGTTTTCGATTGAAGGAGTGATTCTTTCAAAACCTGAGGAGTGAGCAATCGTTTCTCGTACGACTTGGTACGAAGCCAACTTACAGCCTTGGTGGGAGACCTTGGAAACCCATTGGTGCGAAGCCGACAAGCCTCTCTAGAGCGAATCCGGAGATCTCCTATCTTATTCTTCTTTTTATTTTATTTTAATCAAAGATTCAAAGACCCTAAACCCCCTTCCACGCGGGATTCTGCTATTTTAGGGTTAGCGAGCGATTTCGTCTTGCGTCACAAATTCAACGGTCTTTTATGTGGGAAGGTTCAAGCATATCCAAACGGTATCACCTGCTAAATTGGGACATTGTTCTGCTACCAGTTTGTTGTGGGGGCCTGGGTATTCGAAGTTTGAAGTGGACCAATATTGCGCTGCTTGGCAAGTGGTTTTGGCGAGCGGGGAGGGTAGAGGAAAGGGACAACCTTTGGCGTGTTGTGCTGAGTGAAAAATATGGTAATTCTGTCGGTAACTGGGGCATTAATATTACGGTTCATAGGGGCTATTCGGCTTGGTGGAAAACTATGTGCAGCACATGGGAGTCGTTCGCCAGAGGAGTGCGATTCAGCTGGGGTTGTGGGACACGGATACGTTTTTGGGAGTATGCTTGGGTGGACCGGAATCCCCTCAAATCATGTTTTCCGGATATCTATGTTATTTCGTCGAATCCTCATGGCATGATTGACGAGTTTGTCTCCGAGACTGAGGGGGGTAGACTGTGGAATGTTATTACCAGAAGACTTCTGAGGGACAAGGAGGTGGTTTCGTTTTCTAATCTTATGCGAATGATCTATGATTCTTAGCGCAACCAGCTTGGGCATGACCAGATTCTGTGGACTCCGAGTAGAGAGGGTTTGTTCTCTGTCAAATCCTACTATAGGATGCTATTCTGTAGCCCCCTGGTCAGGTTTAGCGGCGCTGGGCTGTGGAAGGTAGCCATTCCGGCTAAAATTAAGTTCTTTACGTGGACCCTGTTCAAAGACAGATTTTAAAATATAGATCGGCTTATTCGTAGGGGGAAGGAAATCCCGAATCGCTGCGTTATGTGTAACGATGAGGAGGAATCCGCTGCACATCTCCTGCTACACTGCAAGGTGGCCCATGAGATTTGGAGTATTGTCATTAATTCTTTTGGTATGTGTTGGGTGAAGCCGGCGACGCCCTACTTTCAGTTCCTGATTTGGGAAGTTGTTAGATTGGAGGGCCCGATTAGTGAATACTGGCGGGTTGCCCCTTTTGCTGTCTTCTGGAGTGTATGGAGTGAGAGGAATAGACGGATTTTTGAGAGTAAAATTTTCCCGGTGGGGATAATCATGAAGCAGGTCCGCGATTTGATGTGCTTTTGGGTTGCTAGAGGAGGGGATGGGTCTGGTGTGGAGTTTTACTTGTGGGATCCGGGCTAAGTAGATGGGATCTGGGAGATCTTTTTTGCAGTTTTTTTGGTTGTCTTGTATTTCCCCTGTTTTTGGTCATGTCATTGTATTGGTCTCGTCAGCGCCTTGCTGCTTTTCAATATATCTTTTTCTTACCGATAAAAAAAAAGTTCTTCATATGACCATAACCAGACCAGATCTTGCATGTGTTGTCGAATTGTGATTCGATCAAGCAGGTAGGCACAACTCTTTTCCCTGACATTCCATATGTTAATTTTGTTTCTCTTTGTATCTGAATGTGATGAACATGGTTTTAGGCATAGTTGTTAGATGCACCTGGCAGGGCCTAGGTGATAGACCACCCTTGGAGCTAAGCGGGGCCTAGGCGGGGGTTTAGGCTGTAAGGCCAGTAATATTGGAATTATTATATTTTACTTATTATAATAATCTATAGAGGATCTATAATAAGTGATATATATGTGAACAAATAATGATTAAAATGTGATTATTTACTCATTAAGCATCAATTCAATCGTCATGTAAAATTTTAGGTGGAAATCGTAAAATAACAACTCACAACTAGCAAACAACAATTAATATTAAACATACAAAAATAATAAAAAGCTGATCACTTGTTTTGATGCATAATAGTTTAACGTTTTTTTTATTTTAATGATCAAATCTAAAGTTAATTTTTTTAGAACAATTTTCAAGATAGTGACTTGATCTAATTTCATTATAATTTGCCTATAAAATATCGAAAAATTTGGTTTCTTAAACCTTAGCGTAAGTGCTGATGCACATGTAATTTGAGGACAGAGGTCTAATCGCAAGATATGATAATTTTAAAAAAGGAAAATGAAAAGAAAAAATAAACAGTGGTTGCAGTGTTTATCATCTCCCTTGATACCTTGTAATGGTCCTTAGTAGGCCCGTCTAAATCCCCTATAGAAATCTAACATGTCTCTTTATGACACCCAACGCGGGTAACGTGTAAGCGGCTATGCCTAGGGCAGTCATCCTCCCTAGGCGGGGACTAGGCTGCAAAGCGGGGGCCTAGTCGCTGCTTTTGACAACATAGGAAGCAAATTGAGTTTTTGTTCATTTGGTTAACCTGTGTTGAGAGTTTTTTTTTTTTTTTTTTTATAACTTAGGGTAATCCCAAGCTTATGCTTGGACTAATCCCTAAAGGATGCCCTCACCCCCACCGTGTAATGAGTATTTCATGATTTACACACCCTAGGGGCATCCTATTATTGCAGAAGGGAGACGCCAACACTTGATCCCATGACCTATTGGTAACAAACCAAAGTCCCTTACCAACTGGGCCAACCCCTGGTTGGTCTGTGTTGAGAGTAATTGATGCATATAGGGCAGGATTGGGCAGATACGGCCCTTTCTTCCATTTTGTGATGGCTTATTCTTGTGGTAAATATTTATCTAATTGTTATAGTCATTCATCTTTACACTCACGAGTTAATGACCAAAAGAAATGGTCGAAAAGTCCAAAGTCAGCTTTGCACGAGCCTTGGAGTTTTGAGTATTCACCAGTTCTATTTCCTGATGGAAGGATTTTGGCATCCCCCCTTATTCTTTTCTCGAAGAAAATTGGATGTGTTTCCCTGTGTTTGGAATAGGTTGTTTTTGTGTGGATGTTGTGTATGTACGTGTAAACGAATTGACCTGACTCTCATGACTTGCATTTAAATACCATCTTGGTGTTTAATGATCTTATCCTTTTAAAGGCTTAAGATGCGAGCAATTGTAGGCTTGTAGCCGTTAAAGTGATAGCTCATACATAAAACTGAAATGCTCCCAAAATTACACTTTTTGGGAGATTTGAATAATCCGATTTGTGCTCTCAAATATCAACTGTTCTTATTTTTTAGTGATCGATATTAAAGTTCATTGATTGGATGGCTTGCTTCCATTTAAGGCGTGATTCGTTGGCTGAGGCATGTTCCAGTGATGGACTGCCACTTGTACTATTTAGATTTTGATCACACAGATGTGTGCCATGCGGCATGACAGTCTAGTTACTTTAATGGTTTAAGATCATTGAAACACCAATTTCGTGTTTAAATGTCGGTCCAACTCCATTATTCATAAAAAATTTATATTCTTCAAAAGTTATTTCTTTGTTCAGTATGTGGATATCAGATATAATATGATTCAGCTTCTTTATTCAGGCATGTAAAAAACTCCAACAAATTGAGCTCTCGGATTGTGAAATGTATGCATCTTGCGAGCCCTGTCCAATGTGTTTTGGAGCTATTCATCTTTCACGAATCAAGGTGGCACTAATCTCTTTCTCCTTTCTTTTTTAATGCAACCATTTAAAATCTCTTTGTGGGCCGATTTTTTATTAGAAGCTACAACTTGCACACGAGATTTGTACCATTGCACAATGTAGAAAGAAAGACTTGGTAATTTTAGGATTTGTGCCACGTGGAACACCATGTAAGCTGTTGGATTTGAAGGCCATGATGTAAAGATCTTTGGTGCCAAAGATCCACACGAAACATGATCTTTATCGTCTGATTCGTCACAGTCAACCATTGAATCCGATAATGGCTTTGACTGTGATGAGTCATATAGATCGCGTTTCGTGCCAATCTTTGGCACCAAATATCTTTATATCATGGCTTCACATCAGACGACTTAGACACTGTTCCGCGTGGCATAGATCCCAAAAATTCCAATTTTTTTTACTATGTGCCATAGTACAAATCTCGTGTGCAAGTTGTAGCACCCTTTTTTATTGGGTAGCTCTATTTGCGCCCACATGTTCTTTGAAAGCGCCTATGTCTCAGATCCCTTGAAAAACGTTGATTGCTTTGGATCCGGTTATTAAGATCGTTTTTCACCTGTCTCCCACAAAATGGATTTTTAGATCATGGCGCACCTATCAAACGGTCATATTTTGATTCCAAATGTCACAGATCCCTAAAAAATGGATCTTCAATCATATGACACACGTCACACTCAAACATGATTTTAGGGCCATTTTTGGGGGATTTGTGACACATAATCAAACACTGACGGGGATTTGTGACACATAATCAAACACTGACCATCTGATAAGTGATCCATGATCTCAAGATCCATTTTTTGGAAGATCTGGGTAAAACAAGATTTAGATCATCTGATCCGAAGCAATCAACGGTATTCAAGGGGTCTGAGACGTAGGCACTTCCAGAGAACGCGTGGGCGAGAATAGAGCTACCCTTTTTTTATATTTGGGTTCTTATTTTTACTCCTGTGATGCAGAGGCTGGTTTATGGAGCCAAGGCCGAAGCAGCGATAGCTATCGGGTTTGATGATTTCATTGCTGATGCATTAAGGGGTACTGGTTTTTATCAAAAGGCCCACATGGAGATCAAAAGAGCCGACGGAAATGGTGCCATCATTGCTGAACAAGTCTTTGAGAAGACCAAGGCGAAGTTTCAAATGTATTGAAGTCTTCTCCAGTGGCTTACTTGGAACAAAGACTTTCTGTTGCTACTTCTCTATTCTCATTAAGTGATTACTTTTTCATTTCGTAAAATCTATTTTTCATGCATTTGTTTGTGACACAACACATCAGTTTCCAATTTTCCATTCATTCTAAGTCAAGCAGCCATAAACTAGCTTGAAAGTTGGTAACCATTGATCTAAGGCTCAACTTTGCCGTATACCAAATTGATGGAAAGTTACTAAATGGACCTTTTTTTTTGGTCCAATGGACGAATGTGTACATTGTATCTACAGTCGGTCCTTGGTTTTTATTTATTTTATTATTAGCTTTTGAAAGTTCGCTGATATAGATTAGTGGGCTGCTTGGTTCTAACATTTTAGAAAGTCACAATAAACGCTTCTTCTTGTTTTTTGTTGAAAAAAATGGTTTTTTTTGCAAGAACCTTATAAAAATTGTTTTATATGGGAAAACCTATAAAACAAATGTTTTTTTGTTTAAAACGCATTTTATACGTTTTTTCCGCATAAAACATGTTTTAAACCAAAGGTTTAATTAAATATAAACGAAAGGTTTATATATATATATATATATACTTCTCTGGGCCAGATGATAGTCTAGCAATTTGGTCCGTCAAATTTTAATTCGGACAGTAAAGCCATACTTATTTACACAAGTATATATTAGCTTGAAGAATATGGTTGTTGGAAATAAAAAAATTGAAGGGTCATTGATAGAAAATTGTACTTGAAAGTGTAGCTCCCTGGTAGGTTCTCCCATTAGAATCCATTTCCAATGTTATTTGTTTTATTAGAGACATGATTTTATTCCTTTTAGAGGGACAAATATGTAATTAAATTAGAGGGTTTGAATGTAATTTACTCTTGGCGTTTATAATAATTTACCCGCTTCTGTCAATATTAAATAAGCATGGTACATGCCATGGCACATTAAATAAGTATGGTACCAAAGTCTCTAGAAATTATATTAAAAACAACTCTACCTTCTCTCTCAAGTTTGCTTTTCTTTCTTCTAAAGCATTAAGGACTCTGGTAGTGTTATGTCTCATTATTTACAGTGATTATGGTTGTGTTTGGGATTGCGCTTTGGAGGCAAAGAGCAGCTCTTTGCTCTAGTGCAGAGCACTTTAGTATGAGATTATGTTTGGTTGTAAGTGCTCTTAACTCTTTTCGGAGAATAAAAAAGTTGAATTTAGGTCTATTTAAAAGAGCAATTTAAATATGCTCCTTCAAGTGAACTGCTCTTTGCCTCCAAACTCCAAAGAGCAATCCCAAACACAACTTTTATTTTTCTTCAAATTTTTTCCTTCTTTGTTGCTCCAAAGCTCTCACCAAATTTAGGTGTTGAGTGACTGCAGTCAATATTTGAGTTTTATTACTCATTAACTTGAAATAAATCAAAGTGTGTATATCAAGCTCCAAAGCTCTCACCAAATCTCAGATACAACTGATCTTCGTATGTCAGTTTTTTTTCCTATATTGATTTTATGATGCTTTGAATTGGCTTGTTCTATTTTTGGTTTTTGGTTTTTGTTTTCTATACCGTTAGATTTCATTTCTTTGTAAATTCTGTGAGGAAGCAACCGTCTAAAGCAATGTTAGGCTTCTTAGAGAGCCAGTTGTAATTTTCTTCTAGACTTGGGGATAATTGTATCACAAGTATTTCATTTCTTGCTGCCTAAGATAGTAAAATTCATAATTACCGATGTTTATAGAGACTCATTTTTCTGTTTAGGTACCAGAAAAGACAGAAAAATGCCACCCCATAGTGTAAGATTTCTTTTTTAACTATTTGCTTTCTACTGCAACAAAGCATATAAATTGCATTTGAGGCACTGCCTGGACCTGCCTTTGACAAAACACTTCACAAGAAGGCGTATTATTTTGTTACCCTGAAGAGTTTAGTATTGGTGTTACATTAAGCAAATTTTAGGTTTCATGGACAACATATTTTGATTGACAATATGTATTTGATCATTTGATGTATTCTCTTTAAGTGAATGATTCTTATTATTACAATTTAAATAAATTTATTTATAATCTTAGAATATTATGCGGAGTTTGTTTCTCCTTTTCTCTCTTGTTACAATCTTATTAGCAAAGACCTAAACCCTAAACCCTCATAGATAGCGCCCTAGGCCTCCCTCTCTCTCTCTATATATATATATTAAAATGATAAGAAAAATTTTCCAAAGCGCATTTTTGGTATCATAGATATTAGATACATACCAGCCAATACGGTTCAAGGGAATGTATGGATGAGATTTAATATGGTTCCTTTAAGGGTTAAGTCTATCTATATTTACACCAGACAATATACACTCCAGCTGCTTGAGGAAATGCGTGAAATGAATTGAATATTGTTTACACTTTCCAAGCCAGGAACTTGTTTCTGGACCAGGTTATGGGAATTTTACTGATCAAATTTTCCAAATGGTTGTACTTCATATGAAGATCAGCGAGTGGAAAAAGATTGATTGAGATTGAAGAACAAAAATAAGCAGTCCTATAAATCTCCTGGAGTTGATCATTACATACATTGATTATGCATGAAATATGCTTAGTGGAGTAGCTAGTTGCACTACTAGTTGTTTATGCACTGAGGTGAGAGGCTTGGGTTCAAGATCATTACAAAAAGGTTATACCATATTTAGACCGTGCAGAAGTGTACCACATCTATATTCTCGTTGAAGATGCATGTCATGTTTCTTTATAAGAAATACCTCTTTGATTTCAAGTTGAGGTAGTTTAATTTTTATAATTTTATAATTTTTTCTTTAACCTATTTCCTGTTTTGGTTGATGACCATGTAAAGTTCCCACCCTTCAAGCTCTCATGTAGTCATGACATATCATATGTATGCAAGGTATTTGAATGTTGTTCGATTATTTGTCAATGTTGGTACATGATTGCTTTTGATTTTCAGTTTGCAAGAGACATAGCGTGCATTGGGTGAGATGGCTTCTATTTTAGTTTTGGATAGTGGTTAGTTGGGTCACCATGCCCTACAACTAAAAAAGCAAACCTTTATGTGTGAAACTTTGTTGCGATAAGATTAATGCACATATCCATTAAATTTTCATTATTTGGACGGTGGCTTTTAGGTTGCCTCTATGAAACCTTCAATTTTGCATTCATTTTTTTACCAGTGTGCAATAACATCAGCTCTAAGACGTACATTTGTATAAATATAAAAGTAGGCCAAAAATATGTATAATTTGACAGAGTTTTTTGTAGAACATGAAGTAGTGTTGTTGGAGTTTACGGGATTTTGAATTCAGTTTGTTATGACTCCTTTTTCCCGACTTGTTAGGCAGCCAAAATTTTCGCTTCACCATCATAATCAAACTTGTTTCAATGAGAAAAATGTTCTTTACAAGTCTCATGCTTCATTCAAATGATCAGAACAAGGTAAGAAGTTGGCTTTGCAAGTACGCTAATTACTCCTAAAAATTCTAGAGGGAAAGAAGTTAAAGATTTTGAGGGAAAGAATGAGAGAGGATATAAAGGATTGCAAGATTACAAAAAGGTGAATGTTGAACCAAAGAAAATGGAAATAAAACTCACGAGCCAGCCCCAAATAAATGGAATAAAACTATTTTGGGGATACTAGTTTATGGGATAATGGCTCTTGACCGACATTTAAACACCATTAAAATCACACTTTTAATTTCACACCATTGAAGATTGATTTACATTTGTGCCATGTGCACACATATATAATTAACCTAAATTTCTCAAGTGGCAATCCATCGTTGGAACACGTCCCAACTAAAAAAGCATGCTTATAAGTGGATGTAAACCATCCAATCGGTGAATTTTAATATCATCCATCAAAATTAAGAACAATCGTTGGTATTGGAGTTCACAGATCAGATGGTTCAAATCTCTCAAAAAGTGTGATTTCAATTGATGATATATCACTCTGACGGTTAGATTTTCAAGATCATAAGCCAATAAATGGTGAAAGATCGTTTAAGCACCATTTGGTGCTTAAATGACAGTCAGGAGAGTCACTCCCTAATTTATGGGGTACTTCTATTCTTGCCAACACAATTTTTGAAAGCACCCACATGTGCAACCCCATGCAACCCATTGACAAGTTGAAATCAAACGACGGAGATCGGTTTTCACATTGATCTTCCGATCTTACCATCGGGTAAGTTTTTTATTCCACATGTCATAGATACCAAAAAAATGGATGTAAAATCACATTTGAGTGTGATTTGTGTCATATGATTTTAAGCCACTTTTTGGTATCCATGCCACATGGAATAAAAAATTGACCATCTAATGATACGCTTATAGTCTCAAGATAGATTGTGTAGAAGATCAAGGCAAAAAATGATCTCCATCTTCCAATTCAAAGCAGTCGATGGGTTTGAAGAAAATTTGAAAGTTGGTGCTTTTAGAAATCGCATTGGTGCGAATAGAGGTACGCTAATTTATATTCTCATCAATAGTTGTGCGCCAAATGAGGCATGACTATTTTAGCATGTGATTACCTAAGAGCTGGTGGTAGAGCTAGGGTTGAAAACGAAAACCAATCATCTCTCATGATAGTTTTATCTCTTTTGGTGATTCTATTAAAGTGGTTGTAAATTTCATAGATTGTATAAAAATATTGAGGATTATTAAAGATTCTCTTAAGATGACTGAAAATTTCATGAATTGTATAAAAAAATTGAGGAAAATAACAAGACGCGTGCAACCTACATGTATTTCACTAGTGTGTGTATATATATATATATATATATATATATAACCTTTTATACTATTTTCCTTTGTCTCGTATTTTTTTTTTTTTTTTTCTGAAATTTTCCCTTGCAGTACTCTTTCCATACTATGTTTTCCCCCTTTTTGTCCCATCCTAACCGTTTTATGCTCTTTTCCGAATTTTCCATTGCCGTTTTATGCCCCGTCTTGGTGACTATGTTTAGAAATTGAGAAAACAGAATGAGAAACGAGCTAATATGTTATCGACGATTATCTAAAAATTTATATAAGAACACTAAATTAAAATTACAACAACTACATTGATAGATTTGTTGTGGGCATTCATTGATATCTAATTGAAAGATTTTCTAGCTCGGGTTTTTGTCTCATAACCAATTGGCAATGAGTGGAGGGGTTCATGATCTTATAAGAGGAGATATACATGACTATGAATACCCAATGATGTGGGATTAAACTTCAACCCATTCCTGCATATGTTGTCAAATTGAATCAAATCACGTAAACAATTGAATTGGGTGACGTGGAGTAGAGAAATGACTATTTGGATACAATTCATTTGGTAATGAGTAGAGGGGCCCGAGATCTTATATATAAGAGGAGAGACAAGGCTATGATGCCTGATGTTTAAATTTCATCAAATTTTATGTAAATACAATAATTTCTAAGGTGACTACCATATATCGAAGGACCCGACTTTCATAATCGTCATTTAAACACCAAAATAGTGTTGAAATGATTTAACACCATCATGGGTTTAAGATGTGGGTATCCAGACAGTCAAAGTGATAGATCATTTATTAAAATGTAATAAGCCAACAATCAAACTTTTTCAAAGATTTGAACCATCTAATTTGTTGATTATAACATCAGCCGTTGTTTTATATTTTAATGGCAGATATTAAAGTTCTTCAATCGGATACTCACATCCGCTTATAGGGATGGATTGCCACCAAGACAATTTAGATTGGTCAAGATGTGTGCCACATGACATAGTGATAAATCACACATAAATGGTGTGAGATAAAAAAAAAAAAAAAAAAAGTACAATTTTAATGATGAAAGATAATTTAAACACCATTCTAGTGTTCAAATATCGGTCAGGATCAATTATCCCTATATTGAATGGTATAGGGATTTAGGGCGTTCATCAAATATTTCTTTCGGCTGTCTACACTTGCTTTGTGACTTGCACCTTGTAGGAAGGAAGACCGTGGTCATATACCTAAGGGAAAAGGCAATATCTTCTTCTTCTTCTTTTTTTATTTTGATAACTTGGGTATCCAGGCCTCTTCGGCAATATCTTCTTTATCACTACAAAAGTGAGCTCTTGCATTCTAAAAACATTAAATAATAAACCAGTTATACATGTGGCACACATCTCCAAAAGTAACCGTCTAATAGGTACGCCTTTATTCCCCAATATCACCGTAGGTTGTGTTTGGGATTACTCTTTGGAGGCAAAGAGCAGTTCTCTCCTCTAGTGCAGAGCACTTTAGTATGAAATTGTATTTCGTTGTAAGCACTCTTAGCTCTTTCGGAGATTGAAAGAGCTGTATTTGAGTCTCTTTAAAAGAACAATTTACACCTGCTCTTTTAAGTGGGTTGCTCTTTGCCTCCAAAGAGCAATCTCAAACAATGGGCCTAAAGAATTTGGGTAAGGTATTGCTATTATGCGGTGAAATAGAGTTCTCAACCTCATAACTATGATGGATAACTTCCCAATTCTCTCTCTCTCTCTCTATATACATATATATGCCTAGGGATATGGGTTGGAGTGCATGATGGATCCATGCCTTTGAATCAAGTGGGGTTCACGTGGCCCTCATACGTATAAGGGATTATGTATCATGACAACTTGTCAAAGGATGATTAGAGGCCACTTAAAAAATTTGGACATGATCTAATGTATATCTACCTTTCATAATGCGGTCAAAAGGGAAAATTTTTCAATGCACCAAAATATGTGGACCAATACCTAAACTTTGACCATAATTTTGACCAACAAAAAAATTAGAAAAAAATTCTAAAATCTCCCCCCTTTAAAGTTACTGTTCTAAATTCTCCCCATATTTTTTTAATCTCTAATAAACCCTTGTACTTAAAACATAGTTATTTAAATACAACAGAACTCTAAAAATCTCTTTTAATATAAAAACTACCCAAATCATGTACAAAAAAAAATGAGAACCCTAAAAAGGATTGTCAAACGGTGCCACGATAAAAAATTGGTCGACAATTAATCGGAGTCTTGTCGGTGATCAGATGGTATTCTGGTATTTTCTCTCTTTCATGTTTTATTTTTTGGTGGGAAAAATGATTTTTTTCCTTTTTTAATGTAATTTTTACTAGCCTATCCTAGCTATCCAACCCATTTTCAAGAATCTTCTCCCTTCAAGGGTAATTTTGGTATTAAAGTGGATATTTATGGTTGAGGAAGCATTTAGATGACTAAGTTTTAAGTATACGGATTTATTAGATATTTAAAAAAATATGGGGAGGATTTAAAAAACCTAACTTTAAAGGTGGGAGATTTTATAAAATTTCCCAAAATTTTAATTTTTAAAACTTTTTTTAATAAATCACATGCCATGTGACACATAATTCCAAGAGGAGTAGTTTTTTGGAATCACGTGCCAAGTGACATGTGATATAGGATTGAGTGCAGGGGAACATCTCCAAGGGACTCTTCAAATACAACGTGGTAAGTGAGATGGTTACATTTGAAGAGTTCTTAACTCTTGAAACACTTCCAACAACATCTTCAATGTTAACTAGGCTTTGAAAAGTTTTTATGGCTGTGTTTAGGTTAGCTCTTATAAGAGCAGAAGCAACTCTTTGCTTGCTCTTTGTCAGAGCAGATAACATTTGCTCTGAGATAGAGTAGGCATAGAGCAGTTTATCACTTAAAATAGCTTCCCGCTAGAGCGAATGAGGCAAGGAGCTGTGTTCCTAAATGTGAAAGTAATTCTCTGTCGGAGCCAAAAAGTGAAAGAGCTGCTCTTTGTCCCAAAAGAGCTAACCCAAACGCAGCCTATGGCTATTCAACATTGACAAACGACTTTTGGCTCTTCAACATTGACGAGCCACTTTTGGTTCTTCAAAATATTAAAATAATATTTATTTAAAAAAAAAAAATTCAGCGTATTTTTTATTTGTAACATAACTCGATTTGAAATTTTGACCTAATCGGATCAAATGGTCCGTGATTATTTTTCTTCTATTTTTTTACTAATGGATCTTACGAATATGATTAACCTATCAAACGATTAAATTTATTTTTTACAAGATATAAATCTAAAAAAAATGACGTGTTTCGGTACTAGTCATCACTTTCCCCTTAAAATATGATTTAAAATAGAAATTTGAAGAGTTGGTTGAAGAGTCCCTTGGAGATGCACAAAACAATCCAACTCTTCAAATCTCCCTCACTATTCAAACAAAGCCACATCAACATCTTCAACAGTAACTTTTAAAGAGTTACTCTATGCTCTGAGTTCATCCATGCACTCCAATCCATCTATTCATCTTGATATATATATATATATATATATAGGGAGAGAGAGAGAGAGAGAGAGAGAGAGAGAGGGCTGCACCAACTTTTAGGGCACTCTTATATTAGGTAATGGATTTTTTTTAATTATTATCAAAGTTGTTGCATGGACCAACTTTTTTTTATTATATAGAAAATAACATATTATTAGCAAGAGAAATCAGATACAATAGTGTCATAGACTTGTGGAGGGGCATCCTCCATCCACACTTCATTACACCAATCAATAAGTCCAAGTTTGACTAGCACATCAGCAGCCCCATTAGCAGAATGCTTGACAAGAGCCCATGAGCAAGATGAAAAGCAGGATGCTTTAGTCTTAATGTTATGAAAAAGAGTAGAAAGTTTAATCACATCTTCCTCATGGGTAGACGCACCATGAATCACCCTTGTGGAATTTCCTTCAAAAATGATCATGTTGAAACCCATTTCAGCCGCGAAAAGGACAACTTCCAATAAAACAATAGCCTCACAGTGGTCACTAGAGGAGACATACAGACAATTCTTTGCCATTGCATCACTCGGCCCATGTGATCTCAAATAATAACACCCACACCCACAGTCCCCTTCTGAGCACACCAAGCCCCGTTGAAATTTTCTTTATAAAGACCATGCGCCGGAGGGAACCAAACTCTAGGCACAGGAGGAGCATGATTGGTAAACTCTGTTAGATTTTTTGAATTAGCCGATTGATACTCAGAGAGAACATTATATACAACATTGACAATAAGAAGAGGATCTTGTGGCTTTTCTCCATGGATAATGCGGTTCCTTTCATTCCATAAGGACCAGGGCAACCTAAAGAAAATTTTCAAATGGGAGGAGCCCACTTGGGAGAGGAAGTCTACCATCCAATCCTTAAAATTGAGGTGATTGTACAAATTCACCCGAATCCCTAAAGGAGATAGAAACCAAATAACAACAACTTTGGGACAATATCTAAGTGTATGCTCCACCATTTCCACCGAATTATCACAACAGTCACAAAACGGAGAGATGCCAGTGATTCTTTTGTATAGAAGTTGTTTCACAGGAAGAATATTTGAAAATGCACGCCACACAAAAAAATTCAATTTATTATGCATTTTCGCATTCCACAAATCCTTCCAAAACGAACAGGAAGGAGATGTACTAGAAGAAGCATTTCATTCACAATTTTCTAATTCCTTCCGAGTAACTATGTAAGCACTTTTCACCAAAAAACGTCAATCTTTAGAAAACGCCAAAGCAATCCTATCATCTTTATCAGCTAAGGGAAGAGAAATTTTCAAGATGTGGTTGACATCATCTTCAAGAAGAAAGTTTCTAATCTTTTCTTCGTCCCATCTAATTGGATCCTTCAAAATTAGATGTGACACTTTACCACCTTCCATAGTATAAGGAGAGATAACTTTGAATGTGGAAGCTCTAGGGACCCGTCTGTCATTCCAAATTGAGATAGAAGTGTCGTTTCCTATCCTCCAAAGAAGCCCATTTGTGATGATATTTCTAGTTGACAAAATACTAGACCAAGTGAAAGAGGAGATAGCCATTGATTTTGCTTCAAAAATGGTACAGTTCAGAAAATAATTGGCTTTTAGGAGCCAAGTAATGGTAGCATTCAGATTAGCGCACAATCTTCAAACCTGTTTGGCAAGCAACGCTTTGTTAAATGTGGTAAAATCTTTAAACCCTATGCCTCCATTGTATTTGGATTTACATACTTCTTTCCAAGGACACCAATAAATCCCTCTTTCCTTTCCGTTTTGACGCCACCAAAATTTCGCCATGAGTGACGAAATCTCATTAATGAGGACAATTGGTATTATAAGCAGCTCATCAGATAAGTAGGAATAGCTTGGGCCATAGCTTTGATCAATACTTCCTTACCAGCCTTCGATAGGAGTTTTCCTTTCCATCTCATGAGTTTCTTTCAAACTCTTTCTTTAATAAATTCAAAAGTAGTTTTCTTTGATTTACTCACAACCATAGGTAAACCCAGATATTTATCTTGTACTCCCTCTTCTTTAACCTGAAGAATGTTAAGAATGGTTTCCCGCAAAGAATGTGGAACATTTTTACTATAGGAGATCTTCGATTTATCAAAATTTATCATTTGACCTGAAACTTCTTCATAAAGTTTGAGGACGTTCACAATTTTCCCACATTCAACTTCATTTGCTGAAATATATAGAGTACTATCATCAGCAAAGAGCAAATGGAAATGATAGGGGCTCCCCTACAAATACGAATGCCTGAGATCTTTCCACTAAGGGTTCTAGAGGAAATAAGATAAGAAAGGACTTCGGCACACAAAATAAAAAGGTAGGGAGAAAGGGGTTTACCTTGTCAGAGGCCTCTACTAGGAAGCACCTTACTAATGACTTGCCCATTGACCAAAAATTCAAAAGAAACGGTGTTAACATATCCCATAATTAAAGAGACCCGCCTATGATTAAAGTCTATCTTAATTATAGTCCTTTCAAGAAAAGACCATTCGACACGATCATAGGCTTTACTCATATCTAATTTTAACGAACACCACCCTTTGTTCCCATATCTCTTATTTTTTTAGGAAATGAGCGATTTCAAAAGACACAAGAGATTTCTCCGAAATGAGTCTACCGGGGACAAAAACACTTTGATTTTCTAATATAATGCTAGGCAAAATTACTTTGAGCCGGTTTGCTAACATTTTTGCAATTATTTTATAAATCATGTTGCAAAGACCTATAGGCCGAAATTGCGAAAGACTAATAGAATTTTTAACTTTCAGAATGAGTACAATATGAGTAGAGTTAACATAAGACAAATTGGAAGAGTTATTCAAATAATCAAAAACAAACTTTGAAATAGAAAGACCCACAATATTCCAATACTTTTGAAAGAAAAGAGGAGGCATACCATTGGGACCCAGAGATTTGATGGGGTGCATTTGGAAAAGAGCATTACAAACCTTCTTGACTGAGAACTCTCGAGTAAGCCACATATTTTGTTCGGTCTTAACTTTTGGTTCCGCACAATGGAGAGATTCATCAATTGTACTCGGATTTGAGGCCTTGAAAAGTTCAGAGAAATGTGATGAAATGATCTTATGGAGGATAGATTTTATGCAGACAAAGTATAGGCGGCTGATGTGACACGATACAATTGACTATATGGGCTGTGGGACTCAATTAATGTAGGTCGGTATCGCCCGTAACATCGTGTCACATCAGCCGCCTGCACTTTATTTATATCAAATCTGTCATCCGTTTCTAATTTTTCATTATTTAATTAGTTGCTATGAAATATTTAAATGTATCTCACGATTGGAAGAGGAAGGATTCAACTATGCAAGTGGGGCCCTTATACACCTTTCATAAGATTTTATATTAGGTACCCCACATTTTCACTAAGAGGCATTGCTTAACCTCCTGCAACACAAATTTAGTCAAAACTTAGAGAAATTCAGAGACGTATATGAATGCCCTACTAAAGTAAGGGGCTGCTAACCATAGCTGAAATGACTACTTTGTATCAAATGATAGCCAACATTTTGTGTTCCAATCTTTAACAGAATGACTCTTGACATCATGATGATCATACCATTAGCCGATCATTTTTTTATTTCACTTGGGGCACGTTTCAAAAAGTAAACACAATCAAAACATACATCAAATGTAGCTCTTAGATCATTTTTTAAGTTGTGTTCCACATGGAATCAAAATCTTTGTGTCTAATGGTATACTATGATCTCTTGATCTATCGACTAAAAGATTAGGCCTATCATTTTATTCAAAGCATTCAATGATTTTCAGTTGTGGTTAGCGGGGGATATTTATTATTGGACACTTTTCAAAAAGATGCCTCATATTGATAAAGTTTTCATTATTATACTGAAAGGGAAAGTTTCTCATAATTAAAATTGCACGGATTTTCTTGATGCGAAAATTTAAAAAAGCAAGGTATCAAGGTCTTTTCACTAATCACTAAACAGTATATTTCACAAATTTTGAGGACTCTGAAATACAGTACATCCCGATTATGAGAAACTTTTGATTTCAATATAATAGTGAGAAACTTTTTTTTTCTCAATCCTATTTCTGTAAATTTCCCTTTATTATTTCGTGAGGAGTTTGTAGCACCACCTAAAGGAAATGGTAAGTTCTATTTGCACATTACAGGCACAATAGAAAATCATTGAATGCATCGAATTATATGATAGGGATCATTTTTCGTCCCAATCTTTCATACAATGGATCGATCTTGAGACTATGACCATATCATTAAATGGTCAAATTTTGATTTTAAGAGACACATATAAAAAAGTATCAAAGAATCACATTTGATCATATAATCATTCTTGATTTCATGTATTAAAGCATGAGGGTGGGTCCCACATTTTACAGGCCTCCTCGACGGAAAAAAAACAAAAAATTACGTCTTCGATATTAACATCTTTGAAAAGGAAATATTTGGTGCTGCCACGTCAGTACACTCATGCTTTAATACATACATATCCATTGGATCTAGGATATCCTGCCCTCGCAACTAATGATCTACCGTTAACAACGTTCACTGCCTTGAATCGGATGATGGAGAGTATTTTCCATCGCAATATTGCACATAATAAATCTTGATATCGTGGTCCGTCAATCAGACGGTCAGGAGTTTATTACACACAGCACACATCTGTCATCATAATGTTCTACCATTAACAACGTTCACTGCCTTGAATCGGACGATGGAGAATATTTTCCATCCCAATATTACACATAATAAATCTTGATATCGTGGTCCATCTATCAAACGGTCAGGAGTTTATTACACACGGCACACATCTGTCATCATGGTATACAATGAGAATTTTTTGAGTTACTTTTATAGATATTATACAGGTGGAATTAAAGTCTGACAATCTGATTTAAAGCTAACGGCGTTAACGGTGGAATATCATTTGCGTGGCATGAATCTTCGGCTGTAAATACAGCTATTATTCGATTTAATACGATAAGAGCTGAATATTTCCATTTTGTAGAGAGAGAGAGAGAGAGAGAGAGAGAGGGGGATTTAATTGTTGTTCATCAATGGGTTCGCTCAACAGGGAAGACGAAGTGAGCGAGATTATTCTGTACGTTAATGGCGTTCGCCGCGTTTTGCCTGACGGATTAGCTCACTTGACGCTTCTCGAATATCTCAGAGGTAATTTTTCATCTATAATCTATTTCTGAATGAAAGAAATTCGAAAATTTGATCTTTGTATGTGATGTTTCTAACTTCTAGCCCACAAATTCTGTTTCGTGATCACTGTTTTATTCGATGTTAGAGATCCTCGAATTATAGTTTGCAGCAGCTTAATTAGTATCTACAATCATCCAAATTTTAAGGAAGAAAATATGGGTATTTTACATATTGATTGGCACCATGTTTTAGGTTTGATGTGATTTTGTATACCAGTTGGTCGATGTGATATCGATTGTTGTGCCCGACGGTATCGTCCAGCTCCAAAACTGCTACGTACCGGTTCGGGATGATACATTGGTATGTATCGGCCATGGGTCAAAATCTTGGATTTCCGATAGTACGGTGTATCGGAATGTAACGTCCTGGTATCATTTTTTTTTAAATCCCAAAAAATACCCTAAAATTCTGGGAAAATATATTTAATGGCTTTCTATTTTTTTCAAAATTTTTTACCACAAAACCCACAAGTTTGTGGCTAAAAAATATAGATCTACCATATTTATGGGTAGATCTATATTTTTCCAATTTATGGACAAAAAACACACAATTATAGGGAAAATACCTTTTGTATGGTCTCTGGCGAGTTGGCGGCATTCCCGTATGATTCCAGGTGGTGGAGATCGTATATCCGGTACTTAGAGGGAAGAGGAGAGGAGAATAGAGGAGAAAAGAGGAGAAAAACAAAAAACAAAAAAAGGGAAATCCGAGCTTAAAGGGGTTTCCCTTCGTCACTTGAAGCTGGGGCCCCCTACTAGATAATTTGAAATTATCTCAATTTATCGTCTGATGCGGACGATAAATTGGACGATACGGACGATAATTTGACTGTTTTTAAGGGCCCTGAGAAAAACCCAATTTATCGTATCGTCCACGTCCAAAACCGATACGTATCGGACGATATGTATCGGTATCAGACGATATTTTGATCCATGGTATCGGCCGATGCATACAAAAATATATGGGTCGATAGTCGGTAAGTTCAGTGTATTGATCTGGTCGCCTCCGAACCTGATACGCCCGGAATTTTGAACCATGGGTTCGACTCTCTGTATCTCCTTTATCCCATTGATGGACTTGATCAAATATAAAAAGTTGAAAATGTAGAGTAAAAGAGTAAAAGTTTCTTGTATCGACCCGGTCACCTCCGAACCTATACGTCCGGAATTTTGAACCATGGGTCCGACTCTCTTTAACTCTCGTCGATGGACTCGATCAAATATAAAACGTTGAAAATGTGAAGTAAAAGAGTAAAAGTTTCTTGTATCAGCCCGGTCGTCTCCCAACCTGATACGTCCAGAATTTTGAACCATGGGTCCGACTCTCTCTATCTCCCGTCGATGGACTCGATCAAATATAAATAGTTGAAAATGTAATGTAAAAGAGTAAAAGTTTCTTTCTTTTATAGCTTTTTAAGGGGTATTTTGTCATTTAGTTATGATTTTCCATGGCATGGAAACTAATCGGCACCGTCATGGAGTCACCCGCTGCCAATATTTCAGAAACATCAGGGTCTCAAATGAAAATTACAGGGCCAAAGCAACTGATGGGTCCCTTGTTTTATGTCTGATGCGATTTGTATGTTAAGTTAGTTTAGTCCCGTATATGTTGGAAATAAATTTTGTACTTGATTGCATCATCGTCATCATCATCATCATCATCATCATCTATATGGTGCCGGCTTTATGACTCTTATTTCTCCATTCAGTTCTATTCAGGGCTAAACTCTCTATTACTCCACAATTCATTATATGCTTCTCTCCAGGTTTTCACTGGTCTTCCTCTTCTGCTAGTTGTTCTTGTAACATCTCAATCCTTCTTGTGCTTGATCCGTCCTAGCATACACATTTCAGCCACATGTACACTCTAGCTTCTTGTGCTTGGTTGGTTTTCTATATGTAATGAAGCTTTGATGGGTTAGTTTTGTATCTTAGTCAATATGTAGTATGTATGCCCACGGGGTCTAATCTTAGGTACTGCTTTAAAACACTTGTACTTATTCTTTGCAATCCTTTTTCATTAATATGTAGTATTATCTTAGATACTATTTAAATATATGTTTTTGTTTTCGTTTGTCATTTTGGTCATTTTATTCAAATGTTTAGTACAAGAAATGTACTCATGTAACTTGCATGATGTGGTATTCCCTTTGTTTAAACTAGCTTGATCATTATAGGTTACAAAATATTTTCTCCCTGAATTTTGCACAACTCCATGTGTACGCTTTTTATACTAGGATCTTATTTTTATGCGCATATGAAAATACCATTAAATGGTTATAGTCAAATACTTTGTTATGAGATAGTGCGCTAAGGGTGAGGACATCAAATAATCATTCAAGATATTATTACAATGGACTATTACACGGGTAAAGCTTATTTGTGGAGTTCTTGTTAATTAGGATATTCAGTTGTGGTATAACAATGCATGTTATGAGGCCTCAATGATAATATGCATTAATAACAATGAAATTCCTGTTTTGAACTTTGGAGTTTATAAAGGTTATATTTTTTCGACTTTTTTTTTTTTTTAATATTCTTTTTAACATGTAACAAGTGATCAAAATATATATTAATAAAACATTAGTAGCTGTTTTGGATTTCAGGGTTTATAAATGTTTTATTTATATTTATCGAGTTTTTTCTATTTTTTTTAAATGGAAATTTGAAATTATGCAAACATAAGAGAAAAACATTCAAACTTGAAAATTAGTAGAATGAAGACAAAATATAGATTCAATTTTAGTGAACATGAGAACTAGGAAGATAAGTTGGTCAAAATAGAAAATTAGGAATACCCATTTAGTGCCACATTGTAATAAATTTTGGCATTTGGTTTTCACTCTACAACATGACAGTGAGGATAATTCAAATAGGATTGGTGCATGGTAGACAAAGTGGAGACAGCTAGATAGCAAGCAATGTGTTGTGTGATCGATGATTGTCACTTAAATTGAAGGGGCGCTGACGCGGGACAACGACCCTAAAATGCGTGAATATGATTTTTATGCTGTTTTGCCTTAATTAAATAAATTAATTCAAGTGTAATCACAAAATTATCTTAAATTACCTTAGGGTTTGAAGAATTAGGTGGGTATATCACACGAGATCCAGCTAGGGTCCAGTCCGATGCGCAAGTACTATTAAAGTCGAGGCGAGATCGGGCCTAGAGATAGAACTCGGGCTTTTCCAGGCTTGGGCGTTCGTCTTCGATTCGATGTAGGTTCACTGGTTCGATCTAGAGTTGTGAAAGAGATTTATGGTTTTGTAATAGGCTTATGGTTTGGTTTTAGGTTATAGTTCCGAAAAGGGTTTAGGGCTTTGTTTGATTTGGGATTCAGAAAGGGATTTATGGTTTTGGGGATCAAGAAATCAATAGAGTGAGTTTAGAAATTTAAATCAACACAGAGAAAGTTTAAGAAAACAGAGATAGATAATAGAGAAGATAACAAAGATTGCTTTTGAGAATCACTCCCTTGGCCTCACACCATACCCATCTCAGGCAGAGAAAACTCAAGCATAAAATCATTCAAATATTCAATCAACTAATTAAATTGTCTTTACAAGCCCCTTTATATAGGCTACCAAAATAAAATTCGAAATAAAGAATCCTACTTCTAATAAAACACTAAAAAAAGATATTTTTGCTAAAACAGGAAATCCCGTCACGACGTCTACAGACTCAAAACCACGGACGTCCGTGGTGCCATGGATCAAAATTTCGGCCGATACCGATACGTATCGGACGATACGTATCGGTATTGGTATCGAACGATACATTGAATGTATCGTTCGATACATTCAATACAGTTGAATGTATCGAACGATACATTCAATGTATCGTCCGATACCAACCGGTACCGATACGTATCGTCTGATACGTATCGTTTTGGAGCTCGGACGATACGTATCGGTAACCCGATATTTTGACCCATGCGTGGTGCACTACGGACGTCCGTCCCTCCAAAAACAGTGAGAGGCTTATTTTACGGACGTCTGTCCTGAACCCACGGATGTTCGTCACCGGTTGACGTTTTCTTCTTCGTTCTTCCTCCTGATGATGTTGTACTCGGGCTCCCTCTTCACTTCTTTCACCGTCGATAGAAGCGATGTGGTCCAAAATCGATATCCACGTATTCGGTGTCCCCGTCAATTCCCCTGGACCAAAAAGGTTTCATCACCGATGAAACACGCTCGTGGTAGATGTCTAGCAAGTCGGGGTTCAAACGGCGAACTTCATTCTCGTGGATCCAAGTGTGTTCGGACTCCGGTTTGCCAACCCATTTAACCAAGTACTTATGGAATTCCCTGTCATGTGTGGAGACGGCATGATCATTGATTATATCTTCTATTTCATCTGTTCTCTATCTGCTCGGGGAAGGAAGAGGTACAAGCTGCAAGGTGGGGTTGGGGCTATGAGGTGGCTGGAGTGGGTTTTCAGGAGGTGGGATGAAACCCAAGTAAGGAACCAAGTCCTCCACATTGAATGTTGAACTAACCCCCGTACCTGGAGGAAGCTCGAGCATGTATGCATTAGGACCACTCTTAGCCAAAATTCTAAAAGGCTCAATGCCTCTAGATTGGAGTTTCTTTGCGGATCCCGATGGGAACCGCTCAGGCCTAATCTGGACCATCACATAATCACCCACATGATATTCTTTGAAACGTCTGTTAGCATCTGCAGATAATTTATATTGACTATTGCTTGAATTAATCTTTTGTCTAATTTCGGTATGCAAGCTATTTATATGTTGTGAAAATGTATCGGTAGACTTTGACACTCTATGGGATAAAGACATGGGGATCAAATCTAATGGGGTCCTAGGCCTATGATCATATACTACCTCAAAAGGACTCATGCCTATGAACCTATTGACAAAATTATTGTAGGCAAACTCAGCTGTGGGCAAAATGGTATCCCAGGTTCTAACATGATCACCGACAAGACTACGAAGGAGATTCCCAAGGCTCCTATTGGTGCTTTCGGTTTGGCCATCCATTTGAGGGTGATAAGTGGTCGAGAATTAGAGCAAAGCGCTCATCATGTGCCAAAGTGTCTTCCAAAAATAACTAGTGAATTTAACATCCCTATTAGACACAATGGTTTTGGGCAGCCCATGAAGACGTATGACCTCCGCGAAAAATAATTTAGCTATATGGGATGCATTGGAGGTTTTGGAACAAGGGATGAAGTGGCCATCTTGGAAAAGCGGTCCACTATGACAAAAATGGAATCGTGCTTCCTAGGGGTCTTAGGAAGTCCGAGCACGAAATCCGTAGAGAGGTCTTGCCACGATGTGTGTAGCATGGGTAACGGAGTGTACAAGCCGGTATTTTGTTTAGTCTGTTTTGACACTTGGCAAGTGCGGCAATGTTTGACAACCCGAGCGACATCTCTCATCAGGCTAGGCCAAAAGAACCTATCCTCTACGAACGCAACAGTTTTATTACGCCCGAAATGTCCGGCCATCTCTCCAACATGTAACTCCCAAATGAGAAAATCACGCAATGAAGTGTGAGGGATGCAAAGGCGATTGCCTTTAAACAAGTACCCATCCTGGATGGTGTGCGTGGAGTGTGTGCTGGTCGGGTTATTAAGGAGAGCAATGTACTCAACCCCAAAATCTGGGCACTCGGGGTACTCATCCTTTAACCTATCGAACCTGACGACCTCAGTGCTCATAGAGTGCAAAGTCGCCACCCGACGACTAAGTGCATCAACAGCCCTATTTTCAGCACCGGCCTTATGCTTTAAAACAAATGTGAACCCTTGAAGGTACTCGACCCACTTCGCGTGCCTTGGGTTCAACTTCTTCTGTGAGGCAAGAAAGCGTAAGGCTTCATGGTCAAAGAACAACACAAATTTCTGCGGTCTAAGATAATGCTTCCAATACCGAAGAGATCGGACTACCGCATAAAACTCCTTGTCATAGGTGAAATATTTTTGCTTTGCCTCATTAAGTTTTTCACTAAAATAGGCCACAGGGTGACCCTCTTGGCTAAGCACTCCTATGCCTACACCCGATGTGTCGTATGCAACTTCGAAGACTTTGGAAAAGTCCGGCAATCGCATGACGGATGCACTATTCATCCATTGTTTGATCTCAGTAAAGACTTTCGTCGCGGCTTTGCCCCATTTAAAATCTCCCTTTCTCATGCAATCTGTGACTGGGGCCATGATGGTACTAAAGCTTCTGATGAAGCGACGACAAAAAGTAGCCAAACCATGAAAGCTGTTGACATTGTGTATGTTCTTAGGTTCGGGCCACTCCGCAATGACTTTAACCTTTTTTGGGGTCCGCGACCATTCTATCGGTCGAGATAATGAATCCCAGGAAGACAACGGAACGTTGCATGAAGGTGCATTTCTTGAGATTTGCAAACAACTTTTCGCCCTTGAGGGTTTCACAAACCAACCTTAGGTGGTTCAAGTGTTAATCCTTGTCATGACTATAAATCAAGATGCCATCGAAATACACAACAAGGAATTTGCCTAGAAACGGCCTCAACACTTGGGTCATGAGTCGCATGAAAGTACTAAGGGCGTTAGAAAGCCCAAATGGCATGACCGTCCACTCATAAAGACCATCTTTAGTCTTAAAGGTTGTTTTCCACTCATCACCGAGGCGGATTCGAACTTGATGGTAACCACTCTTAAGGTCTATCTTAGAAAAGATAATGCCACCAGCCATCATATTGAACATGTCATCAAGCCGTGGTATGGGAAACCGATGCTTAACTGTAATTTTGTTGATTGCACGATTATCCACACACATGCGCCATTTACCATCTTTCTTAGGAGTGAGTAGGGCAGGTATGGCACACGGGCTCATGCTCTCTTGGATGAACCCCTTCTGAAGGAGCTCATTGACTTGCCGAGTCAACTCGGTGTGCTCAACCGGATTCAACCTATAGTGGGGCAGGTTCAGCAAGGTAGATCCGGGAACCAAGTCTATTACGTGCTGGATATCACGCAAGGGAGGGAATTCGTTTGGTAAGTCTTCAAGGAAGACATCCGTAAACTCTTTCAGAATCGACTCAAACTCCTTAGGACACTCTCTTATGGACTCAGGAGCACTCTCAACGGTGACGACTACGTACACCACACTCTCTTCTAACGATGCTTTCTCGAATTCGGAAGGGTTTACAATATTAACTGATTTGGAAGATTCACCCTTCTTCTTGACTTTGTTGGTCGATGGCATTTTCTGTAAAGTAATCTTTTTGCCCTTATGCATGAGCGCGCATATGTTCGATCGACCATAAAGAGTCACGCCCATGTCGTAGAGCCACAACCTTCTCAAAATGATGACTCATATCCATCAGCACCACATCACACCATAAGGTGTCCGAATAAGAACCTAACTGAATCGGTACACGACACCTTTTCGACACGGGAATCGATGAAGAATTGACCCATGCGATCTTATAAGGTCTCGGGTGGGCTTCAGGTGTAAGCCCCAAGTGGCGTACGATTACATTAGTGCAACTATCGCTGTCCACGATAACGCTGCAATTCTTTTCACCAAATCTGGCAAAGGTGTGGAAGATGTTCTCCCTTCGCTAGTCATCCTTTTCATCCCATTGAGGCTGTGCAAGGGCACACCTCACAACTAATACATGGCCAATAGCATCACCTTCCTCATCAGTGGGTGTGCTGACGGGCTCAATTACTCCCTCAATGAATAGAGTCCTTTGGGGGTCTTTCGTAGGGCATTGGGCGGCAAAGTGACCCATCCCATGACATACAACTTTACTGAAGAGCTGCCCCTTGAGGATTCTCCAACTACACTTTTTCCCTTTTCAAACCTCGTATTGGTAGGGACAGGTTGTGTAGGCTTAGGCGGAGGATTAAATCGTCCCTCACCGGATCGTTGACCACTATATTGTGGCTCAGTTCTCTTCACCACCGAAGTTTTCAAATACCGTTCAAGATCTTGTACAACGGCATAACATCTTTCAAAAGTTTTGACGGGGTGAGAAATTAACTCTTTTTTGCAAATCAAGTCGCAATCCGGTGCGGAATCTAGAGAGAGTGATTTCACGGTCTTCCGATACCTTTGCCCTCATCATGAACTCTTCAAATTTGGCAATATAATCGATAATGAGCATACCACCTTGGCGTAAATTTTGTCACTGGTCGAGGAGGCGTTGGTGGTAAGATAAAGGAACATACTTCTGAGTAAGTCGTTCCTTCATGTCGTCCCAACGGGTAATGGGAGGACAACCTGCATTCACCTTGATGCGCTCAACATTGAGCCAGAAAAGTCGAGCTTGACCAACCAATTTCATTTTAGCGAGTCTAACACAACGGTCGTCGTTTATGGCATACCAATCAAAGTGTTGGTCCATGTCGGAAAGCCAATCGAGGAAGACTGCACGGTCCATTCTTCCATCGAAAGTCGGAATCTCAACTCGAACATTCTTAAGGAGTTGAACTTCGGGGCATAGTCATCTCTACGATGATCCCTACGGTTCTGGTTCCGATTGTCTTGGTGACCATCACGTTCAAAGTGAGGACCTTCACGCTCTTGGCGTTGATCTTCAAGTCCACCCATCGCTTCCAATTGGTTGATTCGATCACGTAATCTATTATTACCAACTCCTAGGAATGTTTGGGCTTACTCTATGGTGTTCTGACGTGCGTTAATCGCACCCAGTTCTTCTCGCATAGCTTTAAGGGTATTAAGTACCTCATCCGAAGCCATGGTGATCACAAAAGTCTATTAGGGTTCTAATATGGAATGCAATATGGACTAAAAAAGAAAACCAACGCAATAAAATAAATATGACAAGCAAAGATGCCCTAACCTAGAAAACTTAAGGCTCTGATAGCAAAATTGACGCGGGACAATGACCCTAAAATGCGTGAATATGATTTTTATGCTGTTTTGCCTTAATTAAATAAATTAATTCAAGTGTAATCGCAAAATTATCTTAAATTACCTTAGGGTTTGAAGAATTAGGTGGGTATATCACACGAGATCCAGCTAGGGTCCAGTCCGATGCGGAAGTACTTTTAAAGTCGAGGCGAGATGGGGCCTAGAGATAGAACTCAGGCTTTTCTAGGCTTGGGCGTTCGTCTTCAATCCGATGTAGGTTCACTGGTTCGATCTAGAGTTGCTAAAGAGATTTATGGTTTTATAATAGGCTTATGGTTTGGTTTTAGGTTATAGTTTCGAAAATGGTTTATGACTCTGTTTGATTTGGGATTCAGAAAGGGATTTATGGTTTTGGGGATCAAGAAATCAATAAATTGAGTTTAGAAATTTAACTCAACAAAGAGAAAGGTTAAGAAAACAGAGATAGATAATAGAGAAGATAACAAAGATAGCTTTTGGGAATCACTCCCTTGGCCTCACACCATACCCATCTTAGGCAGAGAATACTCGAGCATAAAAGCATTCAAATATTCAATCAACTAATTAAATTGTCTTTACAAGCCCCTTTATATAGGCTACCAAATTAAAATTTGAAATAAAGAATCCTACTTCCAATAAAACACTAAAAAAAGAAATTTTCGCTAAAACAGGAAATCCCGTCACGACGTCCACGGACGTCCGTCCTGGAGGTCACGGACGTCCGTGACCTACGGACTCAGAACCGCGGACGTTCGTGGTGCACTACGGACGTCCGTCCCTCCAAAAACAGTGAGGGACTTATTTTACGGACGTCAGTCTTGAACCCACGGACGTCGGTCACCGGTTGACATTTTCTTCGTTCTTCTTCCTGATGATGTTGTACTCGGGCTCCCTCTTCGCTTCTTTCACTGTCGGTAGAAGCGATGTGGTCCAAAATGTCCACATAAGCGGCGTCCCCGTCAGGCGTTTTATAAGTTGTTGATAAGATTCGTATTGTGATATATTTGCAGAGTGCTACCTAGGCAATGGGAAGTTCGGTCATGCAGAATCATATCCAACACATTTTAGAGTTAATGTCTTTAGTTATTATTTTATATTGGGGGTGCAATACATAAGTGTTGGTGTGTGTGTGTGTGTATACATTTTTTTAATATGAAGGCTAATGAGTCAATTAAGGTCATTAACCTTTTATATGCGCGAATCATTAAAAGGAAACTTAGGAAGTTCGTATTCGCGAATCAAATCCCAAGATTGTTCTGTTCTTCTAGTTTCTACAGGTGAAATCCGCCATTCCCCGTTGTAAATAACGTCAACAACATATGCATCTTCATCAATCCCAGATTGCAATATAGGTCTCCTATCAAACGGGGCAAGGAGAGTAATTTCATCAATCGATGGATCTTTCCAGAATTAAATTTTTTGGCTATTTTTTAATTATATTTTGCATAGAGGATCTAGCAAGATCTCTAATTCGCATGATGCATTTCCAAGACCAAGAGTAATTATGAGTCATACAACAAGTCCATATATTACTAATGCTAATACATTTAGTGAGCACCTATTTAGATCACATAAACTCCGGGTTTGATGTCAAGTTCCAAAACAATTTAGCAAGCCCCACATCATTCCAATATTGGAGTCTCGTTGTGCCCAATCCACCTTCTCCAAAGGGTTTACATATTTTATTCTAACTAATCGGTTGCATAGAAAGATCGAATGGGCAAGGGAAGGCTCTTTCCAAACAAAGTTGCTAAAGATGAATTTGATTTTTCTGGACCTTTCTAGGAAGGAAAAAGGTTGAAGATCAATATATTTGACAAGAATTCGAGACAGTTTTAATAAGTTTCAACCATCGCACATAGGATTTAAGATTCAACTTTCGAACCAATTGTATCAATAAGAGGAAGTCACAAAGAATACATGAATCTAGAAGAAACCAGAGGAAGGCCCAAATACTTCATTGGCAAGAACCTTTTAGTAAAGTGAAAAATATTCCATAAGTTTCTTTATGGCTACAATTTTGACTGAAGAAAATTTTGCTTTTAGACTAATTTGCTTGAAGCCCAGAGATAAGATAAAATTCATTCAAACATCGTTTCAATTCAAGAGTGGATGTCAATTGTCTTTCGAAAAAGATAAGTAGATCATCCCAAACATAAAATGGGAAATAGGAGGAGATGAAGAAGGTTGATAACAAGGTTCCTTTCTACTTTATCATGAATGAGGCATGGAACAGCTTCCATAACAGGAGTAAGCAAAAGAGGGGAAGAAGGTTACCCTGACGAAGCCCATATTCAATCTGAAAACCCATAAGGAGTACCATTGATTGGCACAGAAAAAGAGGCAGCAGATATGCACTCCCAAATCCATTTTTACCAACCACCATCAAAGCGTAGTTGATCTAGAACTCTCATAATAAAATCCCCACGAATTTGGTCATAAGCTTTCCTCAAATATTGGCACAAAATTTTTTTTGGTCAGATTTGGATGGATGTTGTTATGAACTAATTCATGTGCCAAAAGAATATTTTTAAAAGTTTTCCTTCCCCACATTTCAGGGCCTCAAGGAGCCAATTTTTTTTCTTATGCTCCACCTTTCTCTTGAACATAGATATTTGAGACATATGCCTGACAGGTGCCGTAGAGGTTAAAAATAATACAATGAGAAGGGGAGGATCCTACAGGCTACAGAGCCCTCAAAATTCTCCATAGATTCATAAATGGGGGGAAGAGAGCAAAGGTTTCCTTCACTAAATCTTTTCCTTTTTTTTTAATAATTTGTGGTCTTAGGGAGCCAAGAAAATTAGATTTTTGAGGTCCTACACTTTTGAACAATGAGCTATGGGACTCCTGCCTGGTGTATGCCTAGAGGTCAAAACACATAAAGGGGGGAGGACATGAGGCCTCAAAGTTTTCTATAACTTCGTAAATGGGGAAGAGAGAAAAGGTTTCCTTGTCCAAATATTTGCCTTTTATAATCTGGGGCCTTAGAGCCAAGAAAATTGGGTTTTTTGGGCCCCCACTTCTCTTTAACATTGAGCTATGACTCTCGAGTGGGGGACAGCCTGGAGGTAAAAACATGCAAAAGTGAAGAAGAGGATCCTGTGGCCTACAGAACTTCAAAATCTGTTGTAGATCCATAAATGTCTAGAAGAGAAAAAAGGTCTCTTTCTCTAAATCTTTGCTTTTTAATGATCTAGGGCCTCACAGACCCTAAAAAAAAGAGAGTTTCTGAGGCCCATACTTCTGATGAAAAGTGGGATATAGCTTTTGCGACTCCCACCCGTGTAGAGCTCCTGATGCAAAAAAGATGCCGCAAAAAGTGGAATGGTTCAAAGTTTCCTGACAAAAGGGTTCCCTAGAGGCCGAAACATAAAAAATAGAAGGCTGTCTATAGTTCCGAACCTATATGTAAATTTGTCTCTAGAAGTGAATTACCTATGCATATTATTTTACCTGCTTTCTTGTTTATCTTTTGTTACATTCTATAGTGTTTCTACAGAACT
Source organism: Chloranthus sessilifolius (assembly GCA_021018995.1). NCBI lineage: Eukaryota > Viridiplantae > Streptophyta > Magnoliopsida > Chloranthales > Chloranthaceae > Chloranthus > Chloranthus sessilifolius. The sequence goes on from CM037587.1 coordinate 8,234,914, forward strand.
TTGTATTTCTAGTTGCTAGAATCGTAACAAAAGATGATCCTTTAAAACATGAAGCTGGTTTATTTAAAGGCTTTGTTCCTACTTGAGGGCCCTTTTCCCCTTTCTCACTCTATAGTGTTAGTTTTTGATAAATTAATTACATAATTTTATTTTGATGGGTAAGCTCAATTATGTTTTCATACAATATTCTGATATTAGACTTCATATGGAAATATAGATTTAGGTTTGACAGGAACTAAACTTGGCTGTGGTGAAGGCGGCTGTGGGGCTTGTACAGTGATGGTTTCTTATTATGATCAACATTTAAAGAAGTCTGTGTGAGTTCCCCTCGTCTATGCATGTTCTGCTTAAACTAGACCTTGGTTCTCGAAAATATAGACCATCCGTAGATCTGGAACTCTACCTTGCATATACAGCTTTCTTTTTTCATTAGTTAAGTTGCGATTGAACCTCCAACCTGGAGGTTGGAATATACAGCGTTCTGATACACACACACACACACATATATATATATATATAGCCCATGACTATGGGTTCAAACCCACGCTGAGGTGCTGGGTTAGAGTTAGTTGGAGGCCATGTGGCATCCATCCGATGGATTGAGTTTTAGGCAACTTGCCCAAGGACGATCAGAGGCCACCCAAAAAATTTGGGCATGATCTGATGCATATACACCGTCCAAACTGTGGTCAAAGGGGAAAAATTCAATGCACCATAATGTGTGGGAGGTACCCAAACTTTGACCACAGTTTTGAACATCAAAAAACTTTTTTTTTATAGATCACATGCCACATGATCCCAAAACGGGTATTGTTTTGGAATCATGTGCCACGTAGCATGTGATCTAAGGTTCTAACCCACCACTCCCAATATGGGTTCCAACCCATTGTACAATTTGCCTATATATATATATATATATATACTGGCCCGGGACTATGCGTCCAAATGCAGCCATGAGCGCTGTGTCTAGATCATTTGGGCACCAAGTGGCACCCATCACGAGGATCAGGTGTCACGGAAACTTAGACAAGATCGATGAAGTGCCGCCCAAAAAATTTGGGATCCAATGAATATTCACCATTTAAATTTTGGTCAAAGATGCCCAAAATCAATGCACCAAGTTGGTTGGGCATTTCCTTATCTTTGACCTATCAAATGAAGGCCAAAAAAGTAAGAAAATAATTATTTTCTTTTTTAAATCACATGCCCCATGGCTGATCAACTTAAAACGGGTGTTGTTTGGGGTTGATCATGCCACATGGCATGTTATCTGGCATCTGGGTGCAGTCCTCCAGGGCTTCATCTGGATGCATCTTCCCATTTCTCAGCTATATATAGTTAAATTATTATCTTTTGAGAAATATGAATGTTTATTGAAATATGCAACCAAACCTTCATCCTCAATGGCTTTATCTCTAGTTGCTTCCCTTTAGATCTTTTTCTTTGTGAATTTATAAAAATAAAGAGAGGAACTGTGAGTCTCACTTTTTTTTTATGCATACTGAATGCTTCTGTTTTACATTCTGATGCTGTAAACACCAAATTAAGTTGCTTCAGTTTGTGGTAGTAAAGTTTGAGGTATTAGCTTTTTATGTTGTTATATATATTATATTGAGAAAAGTACCAAATGAGGACCCTAATGCATTTTCGTCACCAAAAAGTGTGATGAGTTCACACGTCAGTCACTGATGCAGGGCATGCACACCCTGTATTAACTCGTGCACCATGATGGAAATTTATTCTCAGAGCGGTGGAGATTTGTTATCAGAGCGGTGAAGATTTGTTATTAGTGCGGTGGAGATTTATTAACAAAGCGATGGATATTTGTTATCAGAGCGATGGAGATTTAACTAAACAAGAGTAAATGGGTAAACTTGCCCTAAAGAGAAGGGTATGTAGTACGCAAATTTCACTGTGCGACGACCTGCTTTAAGTGCTGTTTGGCATCCTGCGTTACTTCATTTCTGATCTTGACTTTTTCGTGATAAAAAACGGCACATGGGCTATATATATATATATATATATATATATATATATATATATATATATATATATATATATATATATATATATATATACTTGAAATCATGGGTATTCCATTAATTGGTCACACTTTCCATTATACGCCTACTCTAATGGTGCAGGCATTATGCAATCAATGCATGTTTGGCTCCACTATATTCAGTTGAAGGAATGCACATAGTAACAGTGGAGGGTATTGGAAATTGTCGACATGGCTTGCACCCGGTTCAGGTTTGTTCATTCCGTAATATTCTTAAATTGTTAATTTTATTCAGTTTAACACAACTTTCTTGTTTTCTCATCCAATTTCCTTGTTCTCTTTTTATAAGCATAATTCTTGTCAGAAACATGGTCACCAAATTCGCCAAATTTTTGAAAAATTCGCGAATAAATCACGAATAATTCACGATTTTTTTAATAAATCGTAATTTTTTATATTTTTTAATTTTTTTAATACTTTTTAATATTTTATTTATTTTATTTTTTCTCTCCGATGTTTCTCCAAATATTTCCCCGAACTTGCCAGATTTTTCTGAGTTTTGACCTTGCCGAACTCTGACTTGGTGACTATGGTCAGAAATGCCTGTGATTCTTTCAACACCTTTGTTCTAGGTCGTCTAACAAGTAGAATACTTGACTTTGTAGTAATTTTCACAAGGATATGTGCAAACAAAAAGCAGCAGAAAATAAATGAAATTAATCAATTTACTATCAGAAAACAGATGGATAAAGGGGCCTTCAGCTCTCTTGATCAAAATATCCAAATACTCACGTTGGATAGCCTATCTCTGCTTTTTATTTTACTAAAATTTATACCACTAATATTAACATTTGTACCAGTCTATTACAGTATAATCTCAGCCCTTCATTTTTAAATAGTCAACTTTAAACGCTTTACTAGGATAGTCCAAACACTAATTATTGTAAACACTATTAGAGTCTCTAAACGGGTATGTAGTAGTGTTTCATACACAACTCTATTGTTAGTGTGATTATATATATTAATAATGAAGGGTGTCAGCTCATCTAGCTCACAACCCTATTTTTTGAAATCTTTCTTCTCCTCTCTCTCTCTCTCTTATCCTACCTACCCCCAACCCTAATTAATCTTCACCATTTCAACTTGGTATCATAGAGGGCTACATCGTACATCGACCCATCTCCTTGCTGATGTCACCCTCGCAGTTCCCGACTTCAGCAGGGTTAAAAGTTTGACCCCAAAATTAAGACTCACCTACATCAGTCGAATCGGAATCCCATGAGTGAACTTCCCTTCTACAGTTTTCTGATTTGACGCTTGGATCTAGATTTTTGAAAGAACCTTTTGTTCTCAGCCTTACACGGTTTTTCACCTTGAGCCTCTATGTGATCGAATCAAGACCTAAGATCAAGACGGTTTGGATCGTAGTTCACAGGGAGTGCTGTTTGTTGTGGTAGCTTGATATCTGTGAGCGCGTTGTGTCGAGTTTTCTCTATATTTGTGTTTCTGAGCTTATCCAGGATCTTCAGGGCTCTCAATCTCCACTCTGGAACCTTCAGAAATTAATTCATTCCTTTTTTTATGATATTGACTGAGATATGGGAGTTTATGTGGCTCGATGTGTACTGTTTCTATGTACGTAGCTGCTGATTTTTTGGGTGACCTATGTAGAGGTTTAATTAGCAGTATTTCTGTAGATACTGTGTAGATGGTATCGTTGTCTCTTCACTGTTGCATTGTCTAGTGAAATTGTACTTTGTATATGGAAGAAGTGAAAATGTCTGTGAGCAGTGCACATGATGACAGCCATGGCCTCCAAATTACCACCATCCTATTTGACAGAACAAACTATTTAGAATGGTCTAGGTCTGCCGCTATGTTTTTTGGGTTCCAAGAGAAAGTTGGATTACGTCAATGGTACTATCCCTCAGCCGAAAATTACAGATCCTAATCATGTAAATTGGGAATGTGATAATTTAACTGTGATGACATGGCTCCTACACTGTATGAAGTCCATTATACACCGTTCATCCATTTATGTGAATAGAGTGCTATGTGGGGCTTTGGAATACTGTTGGAGATGCATATTCTCATAATAAAAACTAGCAAAGATGTTCGAACTAATTGATAAAATCAAATACTACTCGCCAACAAAGTAACAAAATACGGGTACGGGTATAATTGTGAGCGAGAAAGTTGGAAAAAATGGTAAATACGGAAAAAAGGAGAAAAAATCGGATTTAAAACGAGATAATATTAAAAAAATTTAAAAAGGTTTTAAACAGTTTTCAAAAGTACGGTAAACTTTAGAAAAAAATGTTTAATACGTGAAAAACGCGTTTGATACGCGAAATATGCATATTATACGAAAATATACATTTTCATTCAATAATATGGATACTATACGTGTTTAGTTTGTGGCAAAAAAATGAGTATTATACGCGTATTTTTCAAAAGAACGCCATATTTTGTCACAATACTCGCCAGAATTGAGTTTTTCAAATCACCACCAATTTATTTTTAGTTACACATATAAGCCTCTCATATATTAAATTCATTATCATTAGTATTTAAAAAGGTCGTTAAACTCAATATCATTTAAAATTTTTATCCTTTAATCTTCTGTTTCCAATTTTTTTGAATTTAACTTTTGTACACCAGTTTATTGTTATTGAAACGCTGAAGGGTATATGCAAATTTGACTTGGTATGCAGGAATCTTTAGCCCTTGCTCATGGCTCACAATGTGGATTTTGCACTCCAGGATTTGTGATGTCCATGTATGCATTATTGAGATCAAGCAAAACGCCACCTACGGAAGAGCAAATTGAAGAAAGCCTGTCCGGAAATTTGTGTCGTTGCACAGGCTACAGACCAATTATTGATGCTTTTCGGGTTTTTGCCAAAACCGATGATGCTTTGTACACTACAAAGTCTTCCGAAAATAAATCGGGCGGTGAATTTCGTTGCCCGTCAACAGGGAAACCATGTTCCTGTGGAGCAAAGGCTGTAAATAATAATGAAACTTCTCTGGAAAGTGTTACTTGTAGCAAGAGCTACAAACCCGTTTCGTATAGTGAAATTGACGGAAGCTCATACAGTGAAAAGGAACTTATTTTTCCTCCGGAGCTTCTGTTGAGGAAGATTGCTCCCTTGAGTCTTACCGGAAATGGACTTAAGTGGTACCGACCTTTAAGACTTCAACATCTGTTGGATTTGAAATCAAGATACCCGGATGCAAAATTATTGGTTGGTAATACTGAGGTGGGAATTGAAACAAAATTTAAGAATACTCATTATCAGGCCTTAATATCTGTTACACATGTACCCGAGCTAAATGCTTTAAGTGTGAAGGAAGATGGGTTGGAAATTGGTGCTTCGGTGAGACTCACAGAGCTTCTAAATTTTCTTAAGGGGGTTGTAGCAGGGCATAATGCTGACGCGACTTCATCTTGTAAGGCCTTGATCGAACAGCTGAAGTGGTTTGCGAGTAAACAAATAAGAAATGCGGCCTCGGTTAGTGGGAATATTTGTACCGCGAGCCCAATATCAGATTTGAATCCACTTTGGATGTCTGTGGGAGCGATTTTCCGAATCATTGATTGCAAGCAGAACATAAGAAGTACCCCGGCAAAAGATTTCTTTAAGGCTTACCGAAAGGTGGATCTGGCACAAAATGAAATCTTGCTCTCGATATTCTTGCCGTGGACTAGGCCTTTTGAGTATGTGAAAGAATTCAAGCAGGCACACCGGAGGGATGATGATATTGCAATTGTAAATGGCGGGATGCGGGTTTTTCTGGAAGAGAATGGGGGGCAGTGGAAAGTTGTCGATTCATGTATAGTTTATGGTGGGGTAGCTCCGGTTTCCTTTCTTGCATCAAAAACTGTAAATTTTCTTACGGGGAAACATTGGGACCAAGAACTTTTGCAGGGGGCTTTGAGTTTATTAAACGAGGATATTTTTCTTCCTGATGGTGCACCGGGTGGGATGGTAGAATTCCGCAAATCGTTGACACTAAGTTTCTTTTTCAAATTTTTCATGTGGGTTTCTCATCAGATGGAGAGGAAAGGATTCCTTACGGAGGGTCTGCCTTTGTCTCACCTGTCGGCCATAGAATCATACCACAGACCGGCCACTAGTGGAAATCAAAATTATAAAATCTCGAAACATGGGACATCTGTGGGGCTTCCAGTGGTTCATCTGTCATCGAGACTTCAGGCAAAGATTTTCATCCTTTGATCATTTTACTGGAAACATGCCGATATTATATTGCTATCTATTGTTTTATGCTATCTATTTTGTTAAGGTTACCTTTATTTTCAACCCAAAATTCTTCCTTCTCAACCCAGCTCTCATGTGCTTAATTGACCTTTTGACTTAGATGATGGTAGATTTTTTATCCCAATCGTCGACACAATAAATCTTGAGATCATGCTCCTACCGTTAGATGGTCAGAGTCTGATTCCACATGACACATCCCGAAAAGTGGTCCGAGAACCACATTCGATGTATGTCCATGATCATGTTCATTTTTTGGGATGTGTGCCCCATGGAATCAAAGTGTTATCGTTTGATGGTAGGCCCATGATCTCAAGATCTATTTTGTCGAAGTTTGGGACGAAAAACGATCCCCATTGTCTGATTCAAAGCAGTCAACAGTTTAGGCACGCAAAAAAGGGACTGCAAAGGAAGAATTTTGGGGTGAAATTAAAGTCATTGGCATATGTTGATTATGTATCCTTCTTTTGATTCCTATTTTTGCATTTGTATATTACCGTCAATATATCTGTGCAGAAGGAGTAGTCAACACAATAGTTTCCACCATTTCGTTGACCATCCATTTCATTATTGGTAATATTATCCGGGTTGATAATTGACAATTCTTAGCCCTGTGCGTTCTTTTCTAATTCACATTATTTTTTGGACTTTAGACTTTGAAGCATACATTATGCATGTTTTTAGCATTATAGATAAGCAGGGATGCATATTCATGGACAATTATTTGAACAAGGTATAGCTAAAACCAATGTTACCTGATTCGCTAGTTTGCTCGGTTCGAATTCGGGGATGCCATTAGCGATTCGCCACTATCCAATGAACCCGATTCGCTTGGAGTAGGATTATGAATTGAAATGTCTAAAATATTTATAATATATAGAGGGATAATAGCTCTTGACCAACATGTAAATACCAGAATGGAGTTTAAATTAGCTGATACCATTGTTTATACTTTTTATCTCACACCATTGAAGTGTGATTTATCATTATGCCATGTGGTGCATATCTTGACCAATCGAAATTGTCCAAGTGGCAATCTATCACTGGAACATATCTCAATCCAAAGAAGCATCCCTATACGTGGATGTGAAACATCCGTTCGATGAATTTTAATATCAGCCATTAAAAATGAAAAACAACGGTTAGTGTTATAGTCAACAGATCAGATGGCTCAAATCTCTTAAGAAAGTTGATTTTTGGGCCTATTGCCATTTAATGTATGATTTATCATTTTGACGGTGTGGCTTACCCACGTCTTTAACCCTTAATGGTGTAAGATCGTTTAATCACCATTCTGGTGTTTAAATGACAGTCAGGAGAGTCGGGTCCATAAAAGTTCAAAACTATAAACTATGGACAATTTTTTATAGGCAATTTTGCAGGCAGCTTATGTGGTACGACGTGACTGTCAGGGATGGAGCTAGAAACTTTGATGGGAGGGCGCCAACATATAAATCACCAAAAAAGTCCCGAAATCTTGAAAATTTACGAAAATAATAGAAGTTTTGAAAATGTTGATGAAATAACCGAAATTTTCGTTGTAACCTCATTTCAGAGAATTTTGACGAAATTTGTCATTATGGATCAAACATTGATGGATATTGGTGTTGGTGCCCGACCATGCATGTCTGGGCCTTGTGGCTAAGATAAAATTAGTATTTTACATATGTAAACTAAAAAGAAATTGGTCTAGGGCATGGTGTGGGCCGTGGGAGGGCCATACTAAATGTGCTGGGAGCTGGTCCAATGGGCCCACCTTAAATCTTAAAAAAAACAAAAGTTGGTTTTGTGGTGGGGGGCATTGGCCACTGTCAGCCCCCCTTGCCTCCGTCCCTGGTGATTGGCTACAGTGATTGGTCCCCACTGTGTGCAGCCAGTCACGTTGCGCCACATATGCTGCCTGCAAAATTGTCTATAAAAAATTGTCCACTGTATAACACTGTCCTAAAAATATAGCACAACTTTGTAAGAACATGATCATAGCATACCATTAAATGTGGCTCGCGTTCACTTTTTGGGATTTGTGCCATGTGTAATCAACATTTGACCGTCTGACGATAGGCCTATGATCTCAAGATATATTGTGTGGACGATAGGGCCGAAAAACAATCTCCATCGTCTGATTAAAAGCAATCAACGGATTTTTTCCTTTGTTTAAGTGAGGTGGCTGTAACATAAAATGGTGTGGTAGTAACACCAGCCTAGATTTATGTTTAGAAGAGAAGAAGACATTGCTACTGAAGTCAGTACTTGAAATCCACCATCTTTTTGTTAAACTGAATTCAACCACATTTCAACTAACATGCCATCATGAGGTACCATACCGTGCTACGAGATATTTGGTGCATACTTTTAAGCTGAGTGATACCAGCTCATTTTCCCATTTCTTCAAATAGAAGCGTCGTCAAAATACATTAAAAGGCTATTACAAGTAAGATAGATTTCAAGGACTAATCATAACTTGCATGCAACCTGAGATTACTTTATTCAAAACCCCAAATGTATAAGTCTTTTTTTTTTTTTTTGTAGTTTTGAATATCCATTGACAGATATTAGAGAAAGGTTTCTTTCTTTGGCTTAATCTGGATAAATCGTATACTAAATTATCAATTCTGCTGGCATAAGACTGATTCCATAACTGTGTCCAGGTAAGCGGGGAGGCAGAATATGCTGACGACACTCCGATGCCTCCAAATGCTTTACATGCTGCTTTATTATTGAGTAAATTGCCTCATGCCCGTATACTTTCTGTAGATGATTCCAAGGCAAAATCTTCACCTGGGTTTGAAGGGTTGTTTTTATCAAAAGATGTGCCTGGACAGAATAACATTGGACCAGTCATTTATGATGAAGAGCTTTTTGCTTCGGAAATTGTTACTTGTGTGGGTCAGGTAGATGGTTTACCATACAATACTCAATAGGGTACCTCTATTTGCGCCAACAGACTGAAAGCGCCAACATCCAAAACCCTTTGAAATCCGTTGACTGCTTCAAATCGGATGATGAGATCATTTTCCGCCTCGATCTTCCACACCTGGATCTTGAGACATGATCTTCCAATCAGGCAGTCGAGTTTTTGATTACATGTGTCACAATTCCCAAAAAATGGCCCTACAGTAACAGCTGAGCGTGATGTGTTATGATTTTAGGGCCACTGTTTGGGTATCCGTGTCACCGTCTGATTGTACACTCATGGTCTCAATATCCTTTGTGTGGAAGATCGGGGTGAAAAACGTTCTCCATCGTCTGAATCCAAGCAATCAATGGGTTTCAGACGTTGGTGCTTTCAGGAAACCTGATGGCGCGAATAGAGGTAGCTTACTCAATAAAGTTAGTTATTTCAGTTGATACTACTATATATATTTGAACTACCAAACTGTTCTTAGTCACTTTTAGTGAGGGTTTATATTTTCTGAATCAGGTTATAGGGGTGGTTGTGGCTGATACTCAAAGAAATGCAAAGCTAGCTGTACAAAAAGTACATATCGAGTACGAAGAACTGCCTGCTGCTATATCGATAAACGATGCCCTTAGATGCAACAGTTTTCATCCTAATTCAGAGAGAAGTCTGAAAAAGGGTGATGTTGATTACTGTTTTCAATCAGGCGATTGTGAAAAGATAATAGAAGGAGAGGTTCAAGTAGGAGGTCAAGAGCATTTCTATTTGGAGCCAAATAGCAGTCTGATCTGGACAATGGATGGTGGAAATGAAGTTCACATGATTTCATCTACTCAAGTAGGTTATAGTTCTTTGATTTGAGACATTTAAATGGCTCCAATCTTATTACAGAAATCAAAAGATTAAAATGTCAATTTTACTCTGGTTATGTTTAGTGTTATTATATTTATTTGGTGTGTCATATTCGTCTATCAGCTGTAAGATAGCATAAATTGGGACAAAGGTTATTCTGATCATAGTGAAAATTTTCGTTTTTGGCAATATTCCGTTAGGGGGTCATTTCGGATAAATTTCGGGAAAAAATAAAAAAAAATTCTGGAGAATTTTGGGGAGTACCAAAAAATATATATATAAATTATATTTAATATTTATAAAAATAATATTTATTATTTTAAAATAGCCAAAATTTAAAAAAGTTAATTAATTTCTACAAAATTTCGCCTGACCCCTGTTTCGGTGAATTCAGGAGAAATTTGTCTCTATGATTCTGATGTCTACTACTGTTTTATTTTCAGACTGTCATAAATTTAATATTTATGCTTGTTGCGCTTTGCTTGATGTATGTCTTACATATCTCCCATGGATCGATTGTTAAATAAGATGTTTTGGTCGTTTATAGTTATCTCCTTGAAAATCATTTTTTATGGACAGTTTTTATTCAAGTAGAAAAGTTTTTTTCTTTTTTTGGAAATTAAAATCCTTATATATTGTCTAACTATAGATTAACTCACAAAAAGTTAGCTATTATAAGATGGACACATTATGCTTCAAAAAATTTCATGGATTCATGTGTTATGTGTGAAACACTTACTGGTTATTATAAACCTTTATTTTTATTTTTATTTTTTTACAAAAATTTTCTAACATCATATAAAAATTGTCGCAGTATGGCTGCGACAGGTTTGGCTGAGGAACTGTATTTGAGTAAGTGGGCATGAATCCACCATTCTACCCTCATTTATTTCATATTGTCAGTTTTACCCTTGCTGTGCAATGTTTTTTTTAATAGATAAGCTGGGCTCGAACCTGCGACCTTGAGATTAATGCCATTGTGGAGATGTGTTCTCATTTACATCTAGAACAACTTTGACATTAGTAGACATTCTCAGTTAATTTTCATGGAACTCTCAACTTCAAGGTTTGGGGGCTTTCATCACAAGTTTTTTATACTACTGAGACTGTGAAGTTAAACAAGACAAAAGTCATTCATTCATTAAACAAAAAAGGAGTATCAAAACAAAAAGCATATATTAAAGCTTGCTAAAACGTATTACATTAAAGATCTTAAATTCAATAATTTTGATATATTTGATGGGACAATTAGATAGGGACAAGCCAATGATCATGATGATGATCATTGATCAGTGTTACCTAGGCACTTCTACTTTTGGGATTTTTGCTGTGCTGATACTTGGTGGCACTTGGATACTCCTCAACACAACACAATACTTCTAGACATTTGTGAAAATACCACATAATACTATCAGAATGTTCCTCTTTTTGACACGATAAAATGAACCGTCATTTAAAAAAAAATATGTAAGGTTTAGTAACTTATAAAATAAAAAACTTTGGTCCTTAAAAACGATTTATATAATATAGTATACTTTTAGTTAGGTTCATGTCATACATTATGTATCTTTTCAGTGCATATCTCAATTGACTCTCTAAGATTTCCCTTCAATTTTTTTCTATCTACCTTCTATTTTTATTTATTTTTTAAATTTATTTTTCTTAAGGATGTTCCACCGTATTGGAATCTTTAGAAATTGGGGTGCCAAACATTTATATCACCTGGACATTTGGTACCCGTGCCACGTGTCTAGGTAACACTGTCTTTGATACATTTGAACTTGAAGTCTGTGGTAATGAATGGTGAGGAAGTGGTTTACAAATATAAGAAGAAAATATTTTCCATGCATTGTGGTTTACAAATACCAATGTCTATGGTCTTTTTTGTCCAAAAAAAGTTGGATAATGCTAATATTGAAACTAAGTGTTGAGCATTAGCATTCCTCTCCTGGTGATAAGAAGCTAGCAAATTTGTTATTAATTTCAACTTTTATACACTTTGATGAACATTTGAATGAACTAATTGTACATGTTTTTGTGCATACAAGTTCATGCAAGAGAACATTAATACCAGCATGTGAGCTGGTATTTTGGAAAAAATGGTGTTTTCAGTTCGAACCACCCGACTCTCCTGAATGGTTGAAGATGTGGGTGATCTGTACCCTTAAAGTGTTGGGTCATAGATTAAAGTGCAACAGGCCCAAAACGGTGTTTTAGGGAGACTTAAGCCATCTGAACTGTGGACTATAATATCAATCATTGTTCTTAGTTTTAATGGCTGGTATTGAAGATTGATGGTTCACATCCACTTATAGGCATGTTTCTTTGGGCTGAGACATGTTCCAATGATAGATTGCCACTTGGACAATTTAGATCGATCCTAGATGTGCGCCACATGGCATAATGATGAATCACACTTCAATGGTGTGAGATAAAAAGTCTACCTTTAGGTGTAGGATCATTGAAACACCATTTTGGTGTTTAAATGTCAGTCAGGATCCCATTATCCCTTTCACTTCTGTTGGTGCTTGCATTTTTATGTGACTGCATATGTGCATGTATCCAAGTGCATGAAGATTGTTGAGGTTGTTCATGTTTTTCTTTGGGACTGACTCTCCTCTCCTGACCGTCATTTCAACACCAAGATAGTGTTTAAATGATCTTAGACATTAATGGTTTAAGATTGTGGATAATCCACACTGTGAAAGTGATAGATCACAAGTAGAAGAGCAATGGGCCCAGAATCATTTTTTGTGGGGAGGTTTGAACCATCTGATCTGTGGACTCTAATACTAGTTGTTGCTCTTAGTTTTAATCGTTGATATTGAGATTCGCCAATTGGATGGTTCACATTCACTTATGAGCATGATTCTTTGGCTGAAGCATGTTCTAATGATGGATTGCCTCTTGGACAATTTAGATTGAGCTAAAAACTGTGCGCCACCGGGCATAATAAGAAACCACACTTAAATGGTGTAACATAAAAAGCTCTAATTTAATGGTGTAAGATCATTTAAACATTGCATTTGAATTTGCATGTGCATGTGTGTTCAATCCTATTGCATCTGCAGTGTGAAAATGATTTTATTTCTGATAGCAACTCAGTTTCATGACCTAATCTTCTTGATTGATTCTAATGGGGTAGTGCCTTACTACCTGCAAAGGTATGATTTTTTGTACTTTGTCTGCTTTTTTTAATGCATTTCTTTCATTGCTGATAATAATAATAATAATTAAAAAAAAAACGTTCTTGATTGATGTTGCTTAACATTTTTCTTCATTTGCAGGCGCCCCAAAAACACCAGAAATATGTTTCTCGTGTTCTTGGTCTTCCAATGTCAAAAGTTGTTTGCAAGACCAAGCGCATTGGTGGCGGATTTGGTGGTAAAGAGACGAGGTCAGCTTTTCTTGCTGCTGCGGCGTCTGTGCCATCATATCTTTTAAAGCGACCAGTGAAAATCACATTGGATAGGGATGTAGATATGATGGTCACTGGGCAACGACACAGTTTTCTCGGAAAATACAAGGTATTAATTTATTAGGAGGAAGTTAAATTATTGAGTTGAAAGTAAAAATCTAATAATAATAATAAACTTAGAAGATTTACCCTAATTAGGTTTAGGAGAGAGAAAGAGGGAGAGAAAAGAGAGAGCATGGACACTAAATGTACTACATTGTTACCAACTGTGATGGATTGAGTTACATGACATAGCCTCTGTATATAGAGGGCAGCCATAGTCATGGTATCAAAACTCGGCCAATACCACCCCGATACAGGTGTTTGTATTAGTATCGGTATTGGGCCAATTCTGACCGATACAGATTTTTTACTTTACTCTTTTCAAAAAAAGAAAAACACCTAGTCCGTATCGGCCGATACGTTTGGGTCCAAGATGGACCGATTCCTGATACCAATACGATACTGATACCTTGGCCATGTTACAACACTCTTTTCCAACCAATTTGGGACTAAACCCACTAACCCAACTAGATTCTTATAACACTAAGTCATCACATTTACTACTAATACACCATACCTGACATATTATCTCCAAACTATTGTACAGAGGAAGTTAGATTATTATATTGATTAGCGTCAATTTAAGATAGGACCAACTCTGTGTGCTTTTGGCTGCTCTAGGACGACCACCTCCAAAATGCAGGCACTTTGTATTCTCATATATGTTAGTTAGAGCAAAACCTATGATGTTTTTCATATGGTTAAGTTAAATTTTAAGATAACTACTTTATGAACTGCAAAAAAAAAAAAACATTTCATTTATAGGGAGCTCATATTTTGTAGAGATGCATGAAATTTTTATGTCGTGGTGCCAAGAACAAAGTTTTTGCACGGATGCCAGTATGTTTATACTATACATTTATAACTCTATATGAGTAGCTCTTGCTGTGTGTATGTCCTTTCCATGGTATCAAAACTCGGCCGATACCGATACTGGCGATACGGATTGTTTTCGTGGAGAACTGATACCGATACCACCCCGGTACGGGTATCGGGGTGGTATCGATCCGATACCTTCTCGGTATCGGTCAATACTGACTGAGACAAATCTTATTTTCTATTTTCTTTTAGTTTTTGTTTGATCAAAATATATATTGACCGATACAGAATCGGTGACACTGTTTCTGTATCGGCCGATACATATCAGTCCAAGATCGACTGATACCTGATACCACGACCAATTTTGATACCTTGGTCTACACGCATTTGTAATGTCCAAAAACACTAATCTCGCCATTACTAAATTAACCACCCTTGCAAAATGACTAGTTTGAAAATATTTGTCACTTTTACTAGGATTTAAAGATACTAGTTTTGATCTTGGTTTTTCATCCTTCTGGCTTTCCAAATTTGATATGCCGCCACTAACCATTTTGAAAATTCAGGGATCGGGCCTGTAGTACATAGGAAGGTTGGCACTTGACAATATTGAAACCTCAAGGTCGCAGGTTCGAGCTCAGCTTACCTATAAAAAAATAGACAATTTTGGAAAGTAAAAATGGGTAGAAAGTGGACCAGCATCTCGCCTTTTCTCCCAACGTTCTATGCACATGTATACGGTACCCTGGTTTCGTTAACTAACAATGGCAGAACAAGTGAATCACCTCCTAATCTAGTGGAAAGAAGGGATATTTTGGTCTTTTTCGGTGAATAGAAGCCATTTAAAAACAAAAATTTTAATACTCACAAATCTTTTAATGTTTTCAACTTTCAACATTTATGAGTGTGTGCATGCATTCATGGTCAAAAAATCGTCTGATACCGATACGTATCGTCCGATACGTATCGGTTTTGGACCTGGGCGGTACGATACAATGCCTATGTATTGTACCCCCTAAAAATTAGTGTAATTATTGTCTGATACGGGCAAATTATCGCCCGTATCGGACGATACATTGAAATTATCGGATGATAATTTCAATGTATCGTCCGATAAATTATTTTTTTTTTAAATTAAAAAAAAAAAAAATATCAGATGATATGGGCAAATTATCGCCCGTATCGTCCGATATGTCCGATAATTTGAAATTATCGGACGATAATTTCAAATTATCGAACGGGCCCAGCTATTTGTCTTTTTTTGTTTTGTTTTTGTCCTTTTGCTTTTGTTTTTTTGTTTTTTTGTTTTTTTTTTATTAATCGTTGCAAAAGCGGCAACGGATATATTTTTATATCCGTTGCATTTGCTTTTTTTTTTTTTTTTTTATTAAACGTTGCAAAAGCGGCAACGGATATATTTTTATATCCGTTGCATCTGCTTTTTTTTTTTTTTTTTTTTTTGTTATTAAACGTTGCAAAAGCGGCAACAGATATATTTTTACATCCGTTGCATTTGTTTTTATAGTTTTTTTTTAGTAAACGTTGCTTTTTGCAACGGATAGCGGCAACGGATAGTTACAACCCACTATAAAACCCACCCGAGAATTCCTCTTCTTCTTCACTTGCAAACCATCCGAGGATATCTTCTTTTTCTTCACTTGCAAATCACCCGAGGATCTCTTCTTCTTCTTTACTTGCAAACCACCTGAGGATCCCTTCTTCTACACCGCTATACTTCTTCTTTCTTCACTTGCAATCCACTATACTTCTTATTTCTTAGCCATCGGAGACTGAAATCGTAGACACCAGATTGTCACACTCATATTTTCGCCGAATATTTAAGAGAAGGTATAATTTTCCATCATATAACTTGCATTTTTTAATTATTTTTTCATTAGATCTACCATATTTATTACTAATTTTTTTTTAAAATTAATTTTTATTTATTACTAATTTTATCATTAGATCTACCATACTGCTTGAATGATGCTGGTGAGGTGAGTCAAATCTCTTTTGATTTGCTCATTCATCCTACGAAGCACTTTCAAGCTTCGTCACATAAAATTGAGTGGACTTTGGTGGAGGGCATGGGTCAAAAAATCTTTTTTTTTTAAACTAAACTTTTTTTTTACTAATTTTATTTTAAAACTAAACTTTTTTATTTTGTGTTACTTATTTTGTGTTACTAATTTTTTGACCCATGCATGTGACACATATCACGTGTGATGTGTCGTGACACATATGACACAGTGACACAAGTGTCGCGGCACATGTAATTGATGTGTCACATATGTGACACATACCTCATGACACATCAATTACACTAATTTTTTGTTACTAATTTTGTAATACAAAGTTTAGCTTTAAAAAAAAATTAGTAACACAAAAATTACTAATTAGTAACAAAATTAGTAACAAAAAACAAAACAAAAGTTTAATTTTAAAAACAAAAGTTTTAGTTTTAAAAACAAATTTAAAACTAGTTTAGTTTTAAAAATTAGTAACACAAAACAAAAAAATTTAGTTTTAAAACAAAATTAGTAAAAAAAAAGAGTTTAGTTTTAAAAAAAAAATAGTAACACAAAATTAAAAACAATTAGTAACACAAAATTAAAAATAATTTAAAAACCAAAATTAGTAATAAAAAAAGTTTAGTTTAAAAAAGTAATACTAAAATTAGTAACACTAAAAATAAAAAAAAGTTTAGTTTACAGAAAAATTAGTAATAAAAAAAATTAGTAACACAAAAATTACTAATTAGTAACAAAAAACAAAAACAAAGTTTAATTTAAAAAAAAAAGTTTAGTTTTAAAAACAAATTTAAAACTAGTTTAGTTTTAAAAATTAGTAACACAAAACAAAAAAATTTAGTTTTAAAACAAAATTAGTAAAAAAAAAGAATTTAGTTTTAAAAAAAAATTAGTAACACAAAATTAAAAACAATTTTAAAACTAAAATTAGTAATAAAAAAAGTTTAGTTTAAAAAAGTAACACTTAAAAAAAAAAAAGTTTAGTTTAAAGAAAAATTAGTAATAAAAAAAATTAGTAAACTTTTTTAGGGGATACGATACAATCATACAATGCCTATGTATCGTACCGCCAAGGTCCAAAATCGATACATATCAACTAAATTTTATTTTCAAGTATTATCTAATGGCTTTAATTTAGGCCAATCGTTTGGTCATTAATGCAGGTAAAAGAAATAAATATGGTACGATCATCAGATTTAGCCTGACAATACGGCACATCAATAAATGGTGATAAACTCCGAATAGAATGTAAACTTTGTGGGAAAAAATTTTTGGGAGGAGGTATCACACGGTTGAATGAGCATTTGGCTCACGTAAAGGGAGAAACAAAAGAGTGCCCCAATGTACCCAGAGAGGTAAGAGAAGAAGTCAGAGTCAGTTTACAGGCGGCTAAGGGAAAGAAAAAGGTAGAAGCCGACCGGGATAGAGAAATATATGAGAGAATAAGGAGGGGAGATTCTTAGTTTTCTGCACCTAGACATGGGGATGATGAAGATGAGGAGGATGTTGTGACAGCGAGAGTCATGAGGGAGAGTGCCAGAGAAGCACGACAACGACGAGATCAAGAAGAAGCCGATTATCGGTTTCGATCCAGCTTGAGGGGCCCATCCATGCCTACTGCTGGTGGTCGATCTAGTCATAGGCCACATGTTATTGATGATGATGAGGAGGATATTCATGACACTGTCGGGTTGCGTAGGTCAACATCAGAGAGGGACACCAGGCCGTCTACTACAGGTCGTACTATAGGTCCCATGGATCCGTTCATGCATCGGACAGAAAGCTCAAAGCAAAGTAAATTGAGCACAATTTCACTGAAAAAATGGGGAAAGAGGCTTGGAAAAGCGATTGCAAAGTTCATAATATACAGTCACATTCCGAGTCAAGTTGTGGAGTTGCCATACTTCAAAAGTATGATTGATACAAGTGCAAAAGTTAGTCCAAGAGTCAAAAAGCCTTCTGCATACGAGGTATCCGAGCCCTTACTAGATGATGAGTACGCAGAGATAGGAACTTACGTGGGCAGCTTCCACGAAGTATGGGATGAGAGAGGTTGCACAATTATGTGTGATGGATAGATAGGTCCTACAAAGAAGAGTTTGATCAACTTTTTGGTCTACAGCGATACCGGAATAATATTTCTAAAATCAGTTGATGCTTCAAAACACGCGAAGACAGCTGATTATCTCTTCCAACTAATGGATAAGGTAGTTGAAGATATTAGAGAGCATCGGATTGTGCAGGTGGTAACAGACAATGCCGCCAATTATAAAGCTGCAGGTCGTCAGTTAATGTTGAAGAGACGTCACTTGTATTGGATTCCTTGTGCCGCTCATTGCGTGAACCTCATTCTTGAGGATTTAGAAAAAAGAAGTAAGGCACAGACAACTATTCAAAAGGGAAGAACGATTACTTCCTACCTATACAACAGTGACAAGTTGGTGAATTTGATGAGAGACTTCACTAAGAACGAGCTGCTCCGGCCTGCGATTACACGATTTGCAACACAATTTCTAGCCCTACAGAGCTTGGCTAGATATAGGCGTGAGCTGAAAAGCATGGTCTCTTCTGAAGAATGGAGAAAACATGAGTTAGAACTGCCATGAGCAAAGAGATCTGCTTGCAATGAAGTTGTCGACCTGATCTACAGTCCCCAGTTTTGGGCAGATGTTCACCACCAAATCGCCGTTACTATCCCGTTAGTACAAGTGTTGAGGTTGGTAGATGGTGATGAGAAACCAACGATGGAGTACGTTTACGAGTCGATGGCTAAAGCCAAATTGGCTATTAAAACTAAATGTCCGACAAAATATAAACGATATTGGGCAATCATCGACAAGAGGTGGGATGCACAATTCTACCAGTACTTACATGTCGCAGGTATAACATGCTAAACTACTCATGTAGTGATTTTCATTTATTTATTATTTTTTATATTATTCATTATTTTCATATATTGATGAGATTGTTCATATTTGATGTATAACACACTACTTAAATCCGGCCTTCCAGTATACGCGACGCTTTGAGTTGGCTGAGGCCGATGAAGTGTACAGCGGTTTGCTCAATGTGATCCAACGAATGCTCCCTGAGTTGGCAGAGCAAGGTCAAACCATAAGAGATGTGAGTAATAATACCTTATAAGTAATAATGCCGGTGTCATATGATCTGTTTATTGATATGTAGATTGATATATTCCGCAAGAGACATGGGTCATTTGGGATCCCATTGGCGCAATCCTAAATCAAGTATGATAAACCCGCTGATTGATGGATGCATTATGGAAGTGGTGGCCCGATATTAAGGCGGGTTGCCATGAGGGTTTTATCGCAAACTTGTTCCTCATCCAACTGTGAGCGAAATTGGAGCACCTTTTCTCTCATTCACACGAAGACAAGGAATAGGCTAACTATGGAACGATTGAAAAAGTTAGTCTATTGTCACTACAACATGAGATTAAGGGTCAGAAATATGCAGAGAACCAATCGCGGTAAGATATTATATGAAGTCTTAGTTCATACAATTTTTATTTGATCTAATTGATGAGGCATCAGGCATGTACTAATTCATCTATCATATTCTACCTTACAGATAGTGAATATTTTGATCATATCCAATTGGATTATATATTCATGAAGGATGACCCTTTAAATCAGTGGATCGAAAAGAGAGAAGGGGCAATGTTGGATACTGAGGGCACCGCATGGTTGGATAATGCTGAAAGAGTAGCAAATGAGCAGGCTTCCCAACCACCGAGGCGGAAAAGAAGATTGAATCATCATTCAGTGGTTGGATCTGATGACGAAACACAGCCTGATAGTAATAAATGATGGTGGAGGTGATGAAACCCACACTGGCATTAGTGATGAAGCGGATGATATTGATCTCTATACTTTTAGAGGTATTGCCGCATGGGATGAGGACCCGATAATAATGTATGGCATTCCTACATTTAGACGTGGAGGGATTGAAGGAAGAGGAGCGTCAGAATCTTACCAAACACCACCTCCACTACCACCACAAGGTCCACAAGATGATGTGGGTTATATGACTTCTAGCTTCGGGGAATTTAGTTTGCAAAACACTGAAGATTCAACAGCAAGTAACCCATACTATCGGCCTCAACCAACCTATCCCGGGCCACATGACTTTGTTGGTCAAATTTTTGGAGGACCAACCTTCACCTATTATACTGAGTCACATTCGTCGCTAATGCCTTAGTTTCAAGGAGACACACATGATCATGGGTATCAATATGACCAACATTATAGGGAAAGCTCGCGCACCGATGATGATGATAACGAGGGCCAAGAATATGAAATTCAATGTGGCTCTAAAGTAATTAAGTTTTTTATTTATAATATACTTTTTAATTTTGATAATTAGTCATGTATAATGAAATTTTGATCATTAGTCATGTACAATGAACCAACTATGTTAAGAGTGATCTTACCTTTGTTGTGGACTTATATCCTAATATATTTTTGTTGTCTGTTAATAAAATTTTCATTTATTAAACAATAAAAAAGAAAGGAAAAAATTGAAAGCTTTTAGTCGTAATTATGCATGGTCGGAAGAGACCATACTTTAGTTAGGATTCTTTCCTATTATGAAATATGCACCAAATAAGCTTTAAATAAATTTTAAAAAAAGTTTTTTTTTTTTTAAAATCATTAAATTTATTTTTGTTAATTTTTTGAGATTTTTTGAAAAAAAGAAAAGAAAAGAATCAATGTATCAAACCGATACATTCAATGTATCGCCGATTCAATGTATCGCCGATACATTGAATGTATCGTCCTGGAGGTCAAGACGATACAAATCGGTTTACCGATTTTTTGACCCTTGCATGCATTACCTGCATCTGCTCCGAAAATTATTTTTTGGCTTCACTATTCTTGAAGCATGATTTTATACATTTTTTCCACTGCAGGAAGTAGGCTGTCAACGGGTCGGGTCAAAGTTTTGGCTGCCCAATAAGAAAACCGCAAATGCCTGACCCAACTCGACCCGACAGATCAAGTTTATGTACCCAACCCGGTAAAATATCGGGTCAGGTATTGGGCCGGCCCGACCCTTTGACAGCCCTAGCGGGAAGGTATCAATGTGTGTTGTTTAGTTCTTATTTGGCTTGAAAGTTCTCAACTTGGTTTCTTGGAGTAAATGTTGACTTGCATGCTCGTTTTGTTGGAGCAACTGTTGACTTGCACGCTAATAGTAGTTTCGCATGCTTTTGTGTTTAACATTTTAGTTTTGTTTCTGTTGGATTTATAATTGAAAGTAACAAATATATTTTTTCAGGTGGGCTTCACTAATGAAGGGAAGATACTAGCTTTAGATGTTCAACTCTACAACAATGCTGGAAATTCAATGGACCTCTCTCTTGCGGTCCTTGAACGTGCAATGTTTCACTCCGATAATGTCTACGATATACCAAATATCAGGGTTAGAGGAAGAGTTTGCTATACCAATCTTCCAAGTAACACAGCTTTTCGGGGTTTCGGTGGCCCTCAAGGAATGCTTGTTGCAGAGAACTGGATTCAACGTGTTGCTATGGAAGTTCAGAAAACCCCAGAAGTGATAAGGGTAAACTGAGTGTCATACATGTGTAGATGTCGTGTTGCTATCATAGTTCTAGAACTCGAAGAGTCGAGTGACTCGGGATTTCAAGTTGAGTCCGAGTTGAGTCATGGTATCGCTAGGATGATGCAATCACGGTTCATAAGCTGCCCTTATATATAAATTATTTTCACGAGATAAGGTTTTAGATACCCTATCTTTTTAAAAAAGTATTAAACTACCTATTTTATCAGCGTATCTTTCCATCTTTTTCCTTTTAACATATTTTTAGAAAAGAGCTGCAACTTGCACATGAGATTTTTGTAGCATGGCACTTTGCTAAAAAAGAAAGACCCGATGCTTTTTTGATCTGTGCCATGTGGAATGCCATCTAAGCCCTTTGATTTGAACGCCATGATATATAGATCTTAACTGCCAAAGATCAACATGAAATGTGAACTTTGTCTTCTAATTCAAGACCATCATCTGATTCAATGGTTGATTTGATTGAGACAAATCAGGTGGTAGCAATGTTGTCAAATTGCTTAAGCCATGTTAAGCCATTAGACTGCATTTTGCTTAAGCGAAATCGCTGTAATCGCATAAGCCATGGCATAATTTTTTATTTTTTTAAATAAAAAATAATAATTTAAAAAAAAAAGAATAACAAGTTTACAACAAGTATTTAAGTCTCTAGAACTAAAGTAACACTAACAAAAAATTGTATTTGAAACAAAAATAATAAAACTCAAACCTCCCAAAAGGCTTGTTTGATCCAGGCCACTTGATTGATAGAAGACTAGAACTAGAAGCTTGCTTCACTCTTCAATCTTGATCATTGATG
This sequence comes from Chloranthus sessilifolius, assembly GCA_021018995.1. NCBI lineage: Eukaryota > Viridiplantae > Streptophyta > Magnoliopsida > Chloranthales > Chloranthaceae > Chloranthus > Chloranthus sessilifolius. The sequence goes on from CM037587.1 coordinate 8,257,719, forward strand.
TTTCCCTTTGAGGCTTTGTAACACTAACACTGCTAATAATAGAACTAATTACAAGTTTACAACAATTTAATACGCTAAGAAATATGATTACAAAGCATAAAAAAAAAACAAGTTAGGAAAGGTGAGAGGAGATTGGAGAGGAAGATTATGCCAAAACTAGTAATGTGAGAAGTATAGGACCCAACCCACCCTTTTATAGAGGCCATGGGGCCATAAAAAAGAAAAATAAATATTTAAGCGCTCCAACGGCCCTAAATATGATCGTTGGAGCATTATGCGATCGCATACTGAGTATGTGATCACTTAATTGACTCCATCGCATAAGCCAAGATGGATTATGCGATTTGAAGGTTCAGAATGACTTAAGCGATCGTTTAATCGCTCAAGTGATCACTTATGACAACACTGGATGGTAGAGATCATGTTTCGTGCCAATCTTTGGCAGCAAAGATCTTCGTATCATGTCCTTCAAATTAAACGTCTTAGTTGGTGTTCCACATGGCGTAGACCTCAAAAAATCTCTCTTTTAGCAATGTATCATGGTAAAAAGTCACGTGTGCAAGCTGTTGCTCCCTTTTATATTTATAAGATATATATTTTTCAAAATATATACTAAATTACCAAGTCGGAGCGAGTCGAGTTTATCCGAGTCTTCGAGTTAACTCGACTCAATAGAGTTTCGAGTCGAGTCGAGTTTTCACGTTTTAAAGCCATAGTTGCATCATACACATGCTAATTATCTTGTTGAACCTTTATATAAATAAATGGCTGTAATTGCAGGAACTTAATTTCCAAACCGACGGGTGTGTTATGCATTATGGTCAACAACTTCAGCACTGCACTGTGGGCAAGGTCTGGGAGGAACTGAAGGCATCTTGTGACTTATTTAAGGCCCATGAGGCAGTGAATCTCTTTAATCAACAGAACCGTTGGAAGAAACGTGGAGTTGCTATGGTTCCTACAAAATTTGGTATCTCCTTCACAGCAAAGTTCATGAACCAGGTAATTTTTAGATGAACGCGGACAACAGTTTGAATTTTTTTTCTGCATTTTTGAGAGTATTGTACCATTTGAAATTGTCCACCTATCCAAATTTAGTAAATTATTCTCCATATATGGGGAAGCATCTCAAGAATTCATATTTGAAGAGAATAAATTTATTGGAAGTTAGGATTTGTTATAAACAAAGTGACAAAATACGGGTACGGGTTTAATATGGTGAGCGAGAAAGTCGGAAAAAAAGGAAAAAATCGAAAGGTAAAAAACTATAAAATACGGAAGGCAAAAAAAAAACCCGGAAAAATCGAGAAAAATCAGGAAAAAATGAAATAATATTAATTTGTTTAAAAAAAAAACTTAATAGTTTTTTAAATACAGTCAAATACGTGAAAAAATGTTTAATCAGCGAAAAACACGTTTAATACGCATATTATATGAAAATGAGTGTTTTATTAAAAAATACAGGTATTATACATGTTTAGTACGTTGTGGTGCCTTATTTTGTTACAATGGTTAGAAAGCATAGGACTGGTGTGTGTGTGTAAAGGCTACTTTAGGGAGGAAGGTCTGATAAAAATCGAAAAGATCTAATTTACTATTTAATGAGTCTTGATATACACACACACATGTTCTTGTAAGGTGGGGCAAGAAACTGCCCATGCTATTTTTGTTTGCTACCTCAGAATTCCTCTCTTCTTATGATCTCCGTATCAAGAATGAGTCGCTGATACACATTGAGTTCTCCTCAGATACCCTTAGGAGTGGAGTAATATTCTCTCAATTTTTAATCCCCTTTTTGAACACTAAATAATTCTTGATATTGCTGGTAGACTTAGCTACTATTCTTATCAAAGTGACAAAATACGGGTTAATACGGAGAGCGAGAAAGTTGGAAAAAGGGTAAAATACGGGAAAAATAATGGAAAAAAATCATAAGGTAAAAAAATTGTAAAATACAGAAGACAAAAAAAATAGAAAAATCAGGAAGAATAAGACCATTATTTATAAAAAAAAATAAAAAATTAAACAGCTTTTTAAAAATACAGTCAGATATGGGGAAAAAATGTTTAATGCGCAAAAAACACGTTTAATATGCATATTATATGAAAATATGTGTTTTATTAAAAAATATGGGTATTATACGTATTTAGTACATTGTGCCAAAAAAAAATGTATTAGATGCGTGTTTTAAAAAAAAAGCCATATTTAGTACATCGCCTTCAGTGTGTCCCATGCTTCCTTAGATGTGTCCAAAAACATTACACTGGCACTAATGGATGGTTCCATACTAAATCCATGTTTTGTAAGTAGTGGAAGCTTCCTTGGGCCTTTCTATAGTGAGATAGAAAAAATAAAGGAGATAAGTGTAAAAAATAGTTAACACTTATTTATTACATTTTAATTTGAGTATTCAATTCTAAATAAATCTTTTGGAATGAATTTGTCCCTTGAATTATTATTTTTTGTGTTGTTTCATGCTTATTAACTATTTTTTACATTTAAAAATAACCTAAAATATACATAAAGATATATATAAATTAATTTTTAAATACAAGTACCCCCGGTGTACCTGTACTCTGATTTTTTGAGATTGCCGTATCTCCGTAGCCGTATATCGTACCTGCGTCGCTGCTTCCTAGACCATGAACCAACACACACACACGATCACCTTTACGATGATTATAAAGGCATACAAGTATTCTTTACTTGATTTCAGCACACATATCAATATCTAACTCAACACCCTCTCTTATTATTTCATTTCTTCTTGTCCTTCCTCTTCTACTTCTCCTAACCCTAAATAATCACGACACTAACTCCAACCTGCTATCAGAGCGGTTTGACACCATCATCTCCCTACTGACAGCATGATGTCATGCTGAAATTAGTGAGGTCATCATTTGACCTTGGACAGTCACAAAAAAACATGGTTATAGTCGTTTTTACCTCTAGAGCAACTTTAATAAAGGGGGTATAATGTTTTGACTGAGTTTCGAACAATGTTGTGGAGATCTTGCAATCATATTTTTGTGATTATAATCTGTGTGAGGCCTTGAGAGGGATGAAAGCTGGTACGGTTTGAACTGGTAATCCCAGATGAGTCCGATGGTATGAGTCTCCTACTCTCCTCTCAAATTTTTTATTCTTTTGTTTACCATTTTTTTTTTCTTCTGAAAACTCCTTTTCTTATCACTTTCACAGGGTCTGGGATCTTGATCCCCGTGAAGCTGTTAGCCCAGTTTGTGTTAGGGATTTGGATCAGTTTTCCTCCCTGTTTCACTGGGATTTGGTTTCTAATTGACAAAGATATGACAAATTCTTTGAAATAATATTGCTTTGACGTCGGATGTGTGACTGCAATAACTCTATTTTTGGAGCTGTAGATGAATCTATTTTGACATGCATACAGGATTGAATCTGCTTACGAGACATTGTTGGGTTCAATATGGTGATTTATACTATTTTCATGGCACTATGGTGTCAAATTGTTAGTAGAACATGGTCTATGACTATTGTGTGGATGTGTAGTTTGTATCTTGGAGCATTTCTTTGTTGTGAAGCAAAGTATAACTAAGGTATCTCAACGATGGAAGTCAATTCTAGATTTATTGCTGATGGAGCCGTACGCTCCATCGTCCCTTCAGGCTAAACTGGGGCAAGCAAAAATGCATCATTTCAGTTGTCTGAACTTGCTCATTCCCTATAGGTCATTGATTCTAGTGCATTCGATCATATATCTTGTACTTTTTCACACTCTTCTTATCTTGGTCAACTTCTTCCCATAATGTTCGGATTGTTGACGGGTTACTTGTTCCACTGTTCGAGGATATGAGAAGGGTGGACTCTACTTTCTTGACAGTGAAATGAAATCCCCCTGCCACCTCCTGTCCTGCTAGTGTTGCGTCATTGGAAGCTGTAAAGCTGTGGCATATTCATCTTGGGCACCTTCCATTGTCTCGTTTGCACATTCTATTTCCTCAAAACTCTTAAATTGTTTGATACATCCTACTCTGTGTGAAGTGTGTTAGCTTGCCATTCACTGTCAATCCACCTACCCTGTAAGTAGTAGGAGGTGCACAGTTCCCCGTTTAGATTGTTCATTCAGGTGTATGGGGGCCATCACCAGTTCTCTGGTTTGGGTTTTTGCTACTATGTTTCATTTGTTGATGATTACTCTCGCATGACTGTTCTCTATGTGAAGTCCAATGATGAAGTTTCCTCGATCTTTGCCATATTTCATAAAATAGTGCAAACACTGTATAATGCTTATGTTAAGGTTTTGAGATCCGAAAATGCGGGGATATGTCTCTGATCATCTCCCATATTATTTACAAAAACAGAGTATTGGGTAGCAATCTTCATGTCCTTATACTCCTGAGCAACATGGGGTTGGTGAAGGAAATATAGACACATTCTTGAAATTGCTAGAACCTTATTATTGGAGATGCATGTCCATAAGAGTTTATGGTCCGAAGCAGTTCTCACAACAGGATATCTTATAAATAGAATTCCTGCTTTTCTTGGTGGGAAATCTCCATTTCAAATGTTATGTCCACCTTCTTCGTTGTTCTTATTTACCCCTCAGGTCTTTGGTTGTGTTTACTTTGTTCATGTCCCTCGTGCTAATCGAGATAAACTTGATCTTAAAGAATTCGGTATATATTCCTTGGGTAACCTCCTATTTAGCAAGGGTATTAAGTTTATGACTCTTTTACTCGAAAACACTTTGTATCTCTGGATGTCACATTCTTTGAGACTGCCTCTTCTTCCTCATCTATTGGTCTTCAGGGTTCTCTTTAGGGGAGAACGTGGGAATTGAAGATAGCTCTACCTGTGTTCTTCTTGCATATCCTATTCCTATCAGTGTAGTACCTTCTCCTACCACTCTGGTGACTCCTACTACTCATTTTGATATTGTGTGCCCTACTTCTGTCATTGTTGTGCCTCATGTTGATGTCGTGTCCCCTTACTCCTATCAGTGTTGTGTCTCCTACTATTGCTCTTGTTTGTGTTGAGAAGAAAATGGGAGTCCACATAAGAAGTTTGTGAAATTTGATCCTAAATATGTGTATGCTCGAAAAAAGAAGGATGAGCAGGTTCGTTCTCATGAGCATACTCATATTGCAGACCAAGGTCCACCTTCTGAAAGTGGCTCTCCAGGTAGGTATCGCATTTGAATTTGCTTGTTATCTTTTATGAGAGGAAACTAGGTTATGTACTTCTAATCCTATTGTTCAATTTGTGACGGGGACGCCGACATAGTAGACATTGGATATGGACCGTTTCATGTATACCGACGTCGGAAGAAGCGGAATGGACATCAGAACTAGACGAAAAGAGACGAAATTTGGCGAATTGGGAGAATACAGCAAATTTCGATCGATCGATCAAAGTCCAATTTCGATCGATCGAATTACAGAGGGAATTATATAGTTTTGGAGTATATAATTCGATCAATTGAATTTCCATTCGATCGATCGAGTTTCAGTTCGATCGATCGAATTTCAGCGGCGAGTTTTTGAGATATGTTTTTTCGATCGATCAAGTTTCACTTTCGATCGAAAGAAATCGCGCAGTTTTTATTCTGGGTAATTTTTCTAATTTCGAACTTACTTTTCAGGGACATACTTGTCCTTTTAGAATTTGTTTTAGGGTTTTATTTTCGTTTGAAAGGACTCCTATATAAGGTCCTTAAGTTAAACAATGTAGTTAGTTGATGATTAATGAAAAGAGCTTTTGCTTGTGTGCTTGAGATGAGCCTCTACGAAGAGTGAATCTTCTTCCCGAGAAGGGTTTGGTGTGAAGCCAAGGGTGTGAAGCCCATAATCTATCCTTACTGTTTATCCTCTTAATCTCTCGTCCCTGCTTTAATTCAAACAATCCAAATCGGTCATCTCCCATCCAAATACCCGACTCCCGAAATCCTAGTTTTTCCCTAATCCATTGAATCGATTCAATTCAACAACCGTAGATCCCAGCAGAGTTATTAAACCCTTCCACACCAAATTCTCAGAGAAAATCAATGATCCCATCATTGAATTGTGAGCGCCCTAATCTGGAAAAACCTAGAGTTCTATCTCTAGGATCGATCTGCGCTGCAACCTAATGGATCTAACGCTCAGACTGAACCCAACTCGAATTATATGTGAGCCTCCAATGGAATACTGTGAACACCAAGGTATTCATTATATTTTGTGAGTTTTATTGTTTAATTTCATTCAATTTTATTTCGGCAAAGTCAATCATCGCATTCACATAGTTTAGGGTCCCGTTTTACGTCAGTTTTGGTATCAGAGGCCGGTTCTAGGTTAGGGCATACTGTGTGACATTGCATTCATTGCACTATACTTTCATAGCATATTATTTCTGTTTGGCCAAAGTGTTCATTTTGCATTCCATTCTAGAACCTGTCAATTAGTGACCAGTATCACCATGGACATGAGTAGGATTGGCGAAGCTCTTAACGGCATGAGGGCTGATCTAAAATCGATCAATGATCGAATGACTGCCTTGGAGACAGCCCAAAGGACTCTCGAAACATCCACTGAGAGGTTGTTAGACGAAGTCAATTAGTTAGACGAGGGTGATGAGTACTTCGAAGTACCCCGTGAGCGTAATGGTCCACGTTTTGAACGAAATGACTACCAACACAATCGGATCCGGAACCATAGGTTAGATCATCATGGAGATGACTATGACCCGAAAGGGAGACTCCTCAATAATGTCCGAGTTGAGTTCTCAACTTTCGATGGAAGATTAGACCCTCAAGTCTTCCTCGATTGGGTATCCGATATGGACCAACACTTCGAGTGGTTTGGCATAAGCGATAAGAGATGTGTTAGACTTGTTAAAATGAAGCTCATAGGCCAAGCCCGACTCGTTTGGGTCAACGTTGAACGCATCAGAACGAATGCGAGTTGTGCTCCCATTACTCGTTGGGAGGACACGAAGGAACGACTTACAGAGAAGTACGTTCCTTCTTCATACTACCATCGTCTCCTCGACCAATGGCAAAATTTGCACCAAGGTAGTATGCCCGTTTCGGATTACATTGGCAAATTTGAGGAATTCATGATGAGAGCCAAGGTATCCGAAAACCCTTAAGTCACTCTATCCAAATTTCGCACTGGATTGAGACTTGACTTGCAAAAAGAGTTAGTCTCCCACCCTGTGGAGACTCTCGCCGATTGTTACATCGTCGTTCAAGACCTTGAATGATATTTGAAAATGACGGTGACTAGGCGATCTGATTTTCACCCCGGTCAACTCCGTACCAGCGAAGTGTGATCTAGTGTTGGAAACCCGTCTACTGAACCCACACAACCCACATCTACCAATGTGAGGTTTGACAAAGGTAAGGGTGTAGCCGGAGAATCCTCGAAGAGCGGGTCTCATGTCAAGTATTATAAATGTCAAGGATTGGGACACTTTGCTGCCCAATGCCCTACGAGAGACCCACAAAGGAATCTCTTCATCGACGGAGAAGGAGAAGAAAGTGAAGGAGTTTATGAGGAAGAGGTCTTTGAGCCGAATGCTACACCTAGTGACGAGGAAGGTGATGACATGGGTCGCGCTCTAGTTGTGAGTGTGCCTTTACACAGCCTCAACGGCATGAAAAAGGAGGGATGGCGAAGGGAGAACATCTTCCACACCTTTGCCACATGTGGGACAAAGAGTTGTAGGGTAATCGTGGATAGCGGAAGCTGCACCAATGTGGTGTCAGAACATACCGTCACTCACTTAGGGCTTACACCTGAAGCCCACCCGAGACCTTACAAAGTTGCATGGGTTGACTCCTCATCCGTTCCCGTATCTCAGAGGTGTCGTGTACCCATACAGTTGGGTTCATATTCAGACACCTTATGGTGCGATGTGGTGCCAATGGATGTGGGTCACATTATCTTAGGAAGGCCATGGCTCTATGATTTGAACGTGACCATTTTTGGTCGATCTAACATTTGCACGCTCATCTACAAGGGTAAGAAAATCACTCTTAACCCTTTGGCTCCTAAAGCACCATCGGTCAATAGAGTTGAGAAGAAGGGAGGCCAATCCAAGGCCATCAATATTGTGAGCCCTTCAGAGTTCGAGAGGGCATCATTAGATGAGAGTGTCGTGTATGTTGTTGTCACTGTTGTGAGTACTTCTGAGTCAGTCCGTGAGTACCCCAAGGAGGTAGAGCCCATTTTGAATGAATTTGCGGATGTCTTCCCCGAAGACTTACCTAATGAGCTCCGTCCCATGCGTGACATTCAACATGCAATTGATGTAATTCCTAGATCTACACTATCGAACCTGCCCCACTATAGGTTGAATCTGGTTGAGCACGCCGAGTTGACTCGGCAAGTCAGTGAGCTCCGTCAAAAGGGGTTCATATAAGAGAGTCTGAGCCCGTGTGTTGTACCAACATTACTCACGCCTAAGAAAGATGGTACATGGCGCTGTGTGGATACCCGAGCCATTAATAAGATCACTGTTAAATATCGGTTTCCCATACTGCGGCTTGATGACATGCTTAATATGATGGTTGGAGCCACTATCTTTTCCAAGATAGACCTTAAAAGTGGCTACCATCAGGTGTGTATTCGCCCTGACGATGAATGGAAAGCAGCCTTCAAGACCAAAGACGGTCTTTATGAGTGGATGGTCATGCCTTTTGGGCTTTCCAATGCCTCGAGCACATTTATGAGGCTCTTGACCCAAGTACTGAGGCCATTCCTTGTCGTTTACTTTGATGACATCCTAATTTACAGTACAGACAAGGAACAACACATCGTCCACCTGAGGTTGGTTTGCGAAACCTTGAGGGGAGAGAGGTTATACGCGAATCTCAAGAAGTGCACCTTCATGCAGCACTCTGTTGTATTCTTGGGATTCATTGTCTCGGTAGACGGGATGGTTGTGGACCCTGCGAAGGTTAAGGCCATTGTGGAGTGGCTCCAACCTCGGAATATTCATGAAGTCCGTAGCTTCCACGGTTTGGCCACGTTTTATCGTCGCTTCATTCGGAACTTTAGCACCATCATGGCGCCCATTACCGATTGCATGAGAAAAGGAGAGTTCCTGTGGAGCAAAGCAGCGACGAGGGCCTTTGTCGAGAAAAAAGATAAGATGGTTACCGCACCCGTCATGTGCCTACCGGACTTTTCTAAAGTTTTGAAGTAGCATGTGACGCATCGGGTATAGGCATAGGCATAGGCGGAGTGCTGAGCTAAGAGGGCCACCTTGTGACCTATTTTAGCGAGAAGCTCAATGAGGCAAAGCAGAAATACTCCACCTATGACAAGGAGTTTTATGCGGTCGTCCAATCTCTGTGGTATTGGAAACATTACTTGAGACCGCAGGAATTTGTGTTGTTTTCTAACCACGAGGCCTTACGTTTCCTTGCTTCCCAGAAAAAGTTGAACTAGAGGCACGCGAAGTGGGTCGAGTACCTTCAAGGGTTCACATTTGTCTTGAAGCATAAGGCCAGTGCCGAGAACAAGGCTGCTGATGCGATTAGTCGTCGAGTGGCGACTTTGCAGTCTATGAGCACCGAGGTCGTCGGATTTGAGCAGTTGAAACAAGATTATCCTGATTGCCCAGATTTCGAGGCAGAATACACTGCTTTCCTTGAAAATCCGAACAACATTAACTTCGAGTATACCCTACTGGATGGGTATTTGTTCAAAGGGAATCGTTTGTGCATTCCTCGTACTTCATTGCGTGACTTCCTCATCTGGGAGTTACATGCCGGAGGGATTGCCGGACATTTTAGGCGCGATAAAATTAGTGCGCTCGTTGAGGATAGGTTCTATTGGCCTAGCCTTGTGAGAGATGTCTCTAGGGTCGTAAAACAATGTCGTACATGCCAAGTTGCAAAGCAGATCAAACAGAATACTGGCTTGTATACTCCTTTACCCGTGCCGCACACCGAGTGGCAAGACATCTCTATGGATTTCGTGCTTGGACTTTCAAAGACCCAACGGAAGCACAATTCCATTTTTGTGGTAGTAGACCGTTTTTTCAAGATGGCTCACTTCATACCCTGCTCTAAAACCTCCGATGTGGCTCATATAGCCAAATTATTTTTCGGGGAGGTTGTACGTCTACATGGGTTACCCCAAACGATTGTGTCAGTTCGAGATGTGAAGTTTACCAGTTATTTCTAGAAAATTTTATGGCACATGATGGGTACCATGCTCCAATTTTCTTCGGCTTATCATTCTCAAACAGATGGCCAAACAAAGTTCACCAATAGGAGCTTAGGTAATCTTCTCCGTTGTCTTGTTGGTGATCACCTTAGGACGTGGGATTCTATTTTGCCTTTAGTCGAGTTTGCATACAACGATTCAGTCAATAGGTCCTTAGGTATGAGTCCTTTTGAGGTCGTCCTTGGTCATAGGCCTAGAACACCCATTGATCTTATTCCCATGTCTGCATCCCATTGAGTTTCCGAGTCAGCCGATTCATTTGCACAGCATATACATGAATTGCATGTCGAAATTAAAAAAGAATTAATGCAACCAATGAACAATACAAAATATATGCGGATGTGCATAGGCACTTCAAGGAATTCCAGGTTGGAGACTACGTCATGGTTCGGGTTAGGCTTGAGCGGTTCCTATTGAGAGCCGCAAAGAAACTTCAAGCCCGCGATGCTGGGCCTTTTAAAATTGTAGCAAGGAGCGGCCCCAATGCATATGTTCTCGAGCTTCCTCCAGATTTAGTGGTCAGCTCTACATTCAATGTGGAGGACCTAGTTCCTTCTTTGATCCCAACCCCACCCCCTCACAACCCCTTCCAAGCAGCCCCAAGCCCAAATGCCAGCCCCACCCTGCAACCCCCACCCTTCCCTTCCCCACGCAAGCAGCGCAGACATGAGATCGAAGGGATACTAGATGATTTGACGATATCCACCCTTGGGAGCGGAATTCAAAAGTACTTGGTCAAGTGGTTGGGAAAGCCGGACTCCGAGACCTCATGGTTAGCTGAAGACGAAGTGCGATGGACCCCGACATGCTCGAGCGCTATCACGACGCTGCTTCATCGGTGATGAAGCCTTTTCGGCCCAGGAGAATTGACGGGGATACCGACATAGTAGACATTGGATATGGACCGTTTCGTGTATAGCGACATCAGAAGAAGCGGAATGGACATCAGAATTAGGCGAAAAGAGACGAAATTTGGCGAATTGGGAGAATACTGCAAATTTTGATCGATCGAACTGCATAGGGAATTATATAGAATTTCCATTCGATCGATCGAGTTTCAGTTCGATCGATCGAATTTCGGCGGCAAATTTTTGAGATATGTTTTTTCAATCGATTGAGTTTCACTTTCGATCGATCGAAATCACCTAGTTTTTATTTTGGGTAATTTTTCTAATTTCGAACTTAATTTTCAAGGACATACTTGTCCTTTTAGAATTTGTTTTAGGGTTTTATTTTCGTTTGAAAGGACTCCTATATGAGGTCCTTAAGTTAAACAATGTAGTTAGTTGATAATTAATGAAAAGTGCTTTTGCTTGTGTGCTTGAGATGAGTCTCTACGAAGAGTGAATCTTCTTCCCGAGAAGGGTTTGGTGTGAAGCCAAGGGTGTGAAGCCCACAATCTATCCTTACTGTTTATCCTCTTAATCTCTTGTCCCTGCTTTAATTCAAACAATCCAAATCGGCCATCTCCCATCCAAATACCCGACTCCCGAAATCCTAGTTTTTCCCTAATCCATTTAATCGATTCGATTCAACAACCGTAGATCCCAGCAGAGTTATTAAACCCTTCCGCACCAAATACTCAGAGAAAATCAGTGATCCCATCATTAAATTGTGAGCGCCCTAATCTGGAAAAACCTAGAGTTCTATCTCTAGGATCGATCTGCGCTGCAACCTAACGAATCTAATGCCCGGACTGAACCCAACTCGAATTATATGTGAGCCTCCAATGGAATACTGCGAACACCAAGGTATTCGTTATATTTTGTGAGTTTTATTGTTTAATTTAATTCAATTTAATTTCGGCAAAGTCAATCATCGCATTCACGTAGTTAGGGTCCCGTTCTGCGTCAATTTGTGTCTTATCACACTCTCTTTTATATTGTTCATTTATCTCATCCCTAGATCCTACTAAAATTTCATCTAGTCTTTCTAATGCACTATCTCTACCACAATGGAGGCTGTTGGTTGCAGGTGGGTATATTTGCCCTGGTTGTAAAATTGAACTTCATTCGTGTTCTCCTATCTCCCGCAGCTCATAAGAGTTGGACACTTAATCAATTAAAATTGGAGAATGTGTTTCTTCATGGATATGTTAAGGACAAAGTTTATTTGTCCCTTCCCCTGACTTCTCTTGTGAGGGGAGAAGGGATAAATGTGTCGTGTCAAAAAGGCCATATATGGGTTAAAGTAGTCACCAAGAGCCTGGTTCAAAATTTTTAGTGACACTATTGTAAAGTTTGGATATAAGAGAAGTCACTAAGATCACCCTCCATTTGTGAAGAGAGGGGTTTTGCTTATTCCACTTATTGTTTATGTAGATGTTATTATTGTTACTAGTGATGATGAGGAAGAGATTGGAAGACTCGAGCAGTACTTGAGTCATATATTTGATATACAAAATTTTGGTCTACTTAGATACTTTGGATGAAGTTGCTAGGTCAAAAAGAGGTGTCATTATCTCCGAAAGAAAGTGCACTCTTGATGTGCTTAGGCAAGCAAGGTATTGGATGCAGACCCCCGGATACTCCTTTGGAGCAAAATCATAGGACTAATGCTAAAGATTGTGAGCCTCTTCAAGATAACAGGATGTATAAGAGACTTGTTGGAAAACTTACTTATCTCACTGTTACAGGACAGTGTTATTAGTCAATATATGCATGCTCCAAGAACTAGCCACCTAGATGTCGTATATAGAATTCTCAAGTACTTGAAGTGTGGTCCTGGAAGAGGATAGTTATATATTGACCATGGTCGCTTTGATGTCAAAATATAGAACGATACAGATTAGGCTAGATCCTTAAGTGATAGGAGATCCACCACAAGATATTGTGCCTCTCTCGGAAGCAAATTAGTGACATGGAGAAGTACAAAGCAGCATATTGAAGAAAATTTTAGTGCATAATTCGAACATAGAGTCATGTCTTAAGGGGTTTATGAAGGAATGTAGAGCAGGTTTATCCTTGCCGATTTAGGAATCCATGTGAAGTTCCCCATGAACGTTTTTGGAGATAATGAAGCAACCAAATACAGCCGAAAATCAAATGTATCATGATGAAAAAGGACTGAACATATAGAAGTCGATTGTCATTTTATTCGAAAAAAAGTCTAGTCAAGTGAATTTGGTATTCTCAAGATAGAACTAAGGAGCAAATTGTAGATGTTCTTACCAAAGCTTCTGGGAAGTCTAGATTTTGTGACCTTGCATCCAAGTTGGGCATGATTGATATTTATATCTCCAACTTGAGGGAGAGTGGTGATATGCATCATGTAAATAGTTAGTGTATGTCTAGTGCCTTTATATTTTCTACATATATTAATGATAGAGGGGTTGGGTATCTGGCTCAATACCCTCTCTCATTCTTTCATTTCGTCTTCTCCTAACTCTAGTCCTTAACTATATAATCACTACAATCACTACACTGACTCCCAACTTCTAGAAGAAGAAATAGGTGAGAGAAAGAGAGGAAGAGAGAAAGAGGCAAGAAAAAGATGATAGGTGCGCAAGATCAATCTCACACATCCCCTCAACTTTTTATTAATAAACTTTTCAGTCATAATTACAACTATGCCATTGTTAGTTAACTTAAGAAATGTCTTAGTTACCCCTGTGAAGGGAACATTAACTCTCAACAACATTAAATAGTGGTGAATGTGTGGATGTTGCTGCTAAATGATGGAGAAACCTTCCAAAAGGAATTGCAAAAAAAACAATTTTAGTGATAATACAAGGCTATATGTTTGAGTGGATTTTGTTATCATTGAGGTATATGGTTCTAAAACTGTTCTCAGGTTCGATTGGGAAAATGAAGTGGAACTTATAGCTTTTCTAGCTGTTGTTGTATCATTACGAAGAAACGTCAGGAGCCTATGTTAGAACGAGGTGAATTGCTAATTTTCATCGGATGGAAGGAGAAAGATTGATCACTTTTTTGGGATAAGCCTGGATCAAACTTGTGACAACAAGGTTGCATCACTGGTGGGGCGAAGCTTTTGATCATACCATGTGGTTGGCATCTTTTTAAGGGCCTGTTTGAACCAAGGTTGTCAACGGCTCTTGGTGGGGCGCAAGGAACGAACCCCTAGAGCTAAGGAGGGGCAGGCAGGGCTTAGGCGGAGCCTAGGCAGCGAAGCACATTAATGTTGCAATTTTTTTTACTTCTTATTGGAGCCTGTGGAGAATCTATAATAATTAATAAGTATATGAAAAATAAAAAAATAATGATAAAATTGTGATTGTATACTCATCAAATATCAACCACTATACTGATAAAAAAGAAGTATCAACCGTCATATAAAATTTCTTCATAATGATTTACAGAAAAGTCTATGGTTGTTCAAGGAAACGGGTATAGTAACAATTAACAACTAACAAATGACAATTAACAAATTAAACAGACAAAAAATGAATAGTTCAAGGAAACGGGTATAGTAACAATTAACAACTAACAAATGACAATTAACAAATTAAACAGACAAAAAATGAATAGTTCAAGGAAACGGGTATAGTAACAATTAACAACTAACAAATGACAATTAACAAATTAAGAGTTTTGGAGTCTCTGGATTCATTGATCGACTATTGATCTACACTAATCAAATCCCAAGTTAATTTGACACAACGGAAATTTTTTAGAAAAAAATGAAGATAGTGATTTGTTCCAATTTCATTGTGGTCTTTTTGTATATAAAATGATGCACTGAATATTTTAGGGTACTATATAGTCATATCATTTTTCGTAAGAATCTGACTATATAGCAAAAGTTAAGTTTTACAAATGACACGATCCCTAAAATCCATGAAATTTTGATTATAAATTAACAAAATTTGGGGACCTTGATAACAAATGAAAAGTTAACTCTTCTAGATGTCCGGGTAACTAAATTTCGGGAAAAATGAATTGTTGCTAATGATGTGATTTTTACAACTGAAGGCAGGTGCTCTCGTTCAAGTTTACACTGATGGAACTGTTTTAGTGACACATGGTGGTGTTGAGATGGGACAAGGTCTGCACACAAAGGTTGCTCAAATTGCTGCCTCATCCTTCAATATTCCTCTCAGTTCGGTGTTCATATCAGAGACAAGTACTGATAAGGTGAGCTTCGGTTCTGAAACTTTTATCTCATTTTAAAAAGTCAGTTGGGATTTTAAATTAATTGGTGGAAAATCAAAGATACTTGACTTGACTAGTATATGTAATTCTTATATAAATTAAATATATTGTTCATGTGATGTGAGCATCAAGCAAAAAGGTTTACAGTTTGAAATTGCGAAAATTGGACGATTACGTGCCACTGTCCCTAGTTTGGTATTTAACATGGCCTCGGAACTTGGTTTTAGTGTCTGTATTGGCCACTTCTCGGGACCGGTATATCATCATTGGCATACAATGTGGAACTTTTTTGAGAAATAGTGAAAAATAGAAAAATTATCTCTAAATATATGCAGTATAAAACATACATCCCATACCCTAGCTGCTACTCTTTTGCTCTTGAACCACTCGAAGCCTCCAACCCTAGCTACCATCACTCGAAGTCTCGAAGAAGGAAGAAGAAAGGAGAGGAAGAAGAACAGGTTTGGGTTTTCCTTTTCTTTTCTCTTCTTTTCTTTTTTTTTTTTCCCTTTTTTTTAAATGGGAGCAAGACATCACGACCTCCCTTCTCCTCCTCCTCTGCAACCCATTCAAGAAGAAGATATCTTAGTTTTTATATTACTTTTCTTTTTCTTATTTTCCTGCTGTAGATCGGGTCCTCGTTACAGATCTTCTCACTGGTGTCTTTTTCTTTTTCCTGTTTATTTGTAGACTAAATCTCTGGTTCATGTTTGAATGATTTCAATAGTTATTAAACACTTGTTTTTGCATGAACATGATTGAAATTCATACAATTCAAATTTGAACTGTAGTCAGAATTCGATTTATTCTTTATGAGACCGTGTCTATGGATCATTCGATGCAAGAAAGCTATCGTATGTTACTCTTTCTGAGTTTTATTTCTTTCCATCTAAAGTAAGTAGGTATTTATTTTCTTGTGAGAAGAGTGGATTAAGCATGTGTTTGAGAATGGTTCTTGGTATTGTTTTATAGGTGGATCGGTTTATACAAGCATTGGTACTAGGAGCATGGGTCAAAATTTCGGACGAAACCGATACGTATCGGACGATACGTATCGGTTTCAGGGGTGCCCGATATGATAAATACAATATTTATTGGGCACCCCAAAAAATAGGTTGGTTATCGTCTGATATGGGCCATATATCGTATGTATTGGACAATAATTTCTTATAAAATTTAAGTGACGGATGTTTGTGGCTTTAGAATGGGTAAAAAAAAATGTACCAGACCGATGCATTGAATGTATCGGCCGATACGCCGGTACGTATCGTCCAGGAGACTTGAACAATACGTACCGGAAATCCGGTGTTTTGATCTATGACTAGGAGTGGACATGGTTTTGTACAATTAAATCCGTCCAATGGAATGGGCTATTTTAGTGAGAAGACCCTAACTGTATGCCTTAATTATAAATTCATAACTAGTGAGTGGGGGTCTATTTAGTAGTGAGAATTATATATACATAGGGATAACGAAACGCTACATTAGCGATGTAGTGTCATTTGGATACCAAGTGGCACCTAATCCGAAGATCAAATGCCGAGGCAACATGCACAAGATCGATTAGGTCCATCCCCCAACCCCCCACAACTAAACAAAAAACTGCATCTTATCCACCGTCCAAAACATGGTCGAAGTTGGAAAAAGTTCAATGGACCAGGATAAGGGAGCAGAGGTCAAAGTTTGACCACCTTTTTGAATGGAAAAAGGTCTTAGAAATGATTTTTTTAGATCACATGCCATGTGGCTAATGATCCCAAAACGGGTGTTTGTTTTGGGATCGCTTGTAACGCAGCATTGGGTCTCTGCATGAGTGTAGCATTCAGATGCTACACTTAAGTGTTAAGGGATCCCTACACTAAGTGTAGCGTCTAAATGCTACACCAGTGCCGAGACCCAATGCTGTGTGACAAGTGATCCCTAAACAAACACCCATTTTGGGATCATTAGCCACATGACATGCGATCTAAAAAAAAAAAAAATCATGTCTTCAACCTTTTTTCCATTCAAAAAGGTAGTCAAAGCTTGACCTCTGCCCCCTTAACCTTGTGCATTAAATTTTTTCCAACTTTGACCATATTTTGGACGGTGGATAAGATGTATTTTTTAGTTATTTTGGAGAGCTATGGATCTAATCAATCTTGTCCATGTTGCCTTGACACTTGATCTTCAGATTAGGTGCCACTTGCCATTCAAATGATACTAATGTAGCATTTGAAGGCTACACTAGTGTCAAGCTCACATGGCATGTGATCCCAAAACAAATACCCGTTTTGGGATCATTAGCCATGTGGCATGCGATCTAAAAATAATAAGAATTTTTACTACTGCTTTGTCCATATATATATATATGAGGACTGGGATGGTGGCATTTTAGTGCTACCCACGAGTTCACTAGACGCCACGTGGCACATGACAATCCAAAGATCAAATGCAAAGGCAATTTGTATAAGATTAATTAGGTACCACCCAAAAAATTTGGGCAAATATCCACCGTTAAAAATGTGATTGAAGTTTGGAAAAATTCAATGTACTCTAGTAGGTGGGCGTTACTTTATGTTTGACCCATGATTTGAAGGGCAAAAAAGTCTTAAAAGTCAATTTTGTTTTTTGCAAATTACATGCCCCGTAGCTATACTACCCAAAATGGGTTTTTTTTGGCAATCACATGCCACATGGCATGTAATCTAGCCCACGTGGGTAGTACTTGGGCATTACCCTCATGGATACCCACCCTTTTCCCTATATATATTCCGTGTCCACGTCAGATAGGCACCATGTGGCACCCATCACGAGGATCGGGTGCCACATTTCAACCTAGACAATATCGATCCTGTACCACCCAAAAAGTTTGGGCATGATCCGATCCATAATCACCGTTGAAAATGTGGTCAAAATCAATGCACCAATTTGGTTGGGTGTCACCTTATCTTTAACCCATCAAACGGAGGCCAAAAAAGTCAGCATAATCTTTTTTTATATGTGCCGTTGCTGATCATGCCACGTTGTTTTGGGTTGATCATGCCACGTGTCATGTGATCTGGCATCCGGGTGCAGCCCTCCATGGCTGCATCCGGATGCTTTTTCTCGTTCCTCTCTCTCTCTCTCTCTCTATATATATATATATATATATATATATATATATACACACACACACACATATATATATGTGTGTGTGTGTGTGTGTGTAACACACCCAAAATTACCAAATTGAGTTTTTTTCGAGTCTTTGAGTGTACTCGACGTGGCCGACTTTTGAGTCAACTCGAGTTTTCATGTGTTTCTAATTCTCCAAATTTCTATAAGCTAACATCAATATGCTATCATTGTATATTCTTCTCACATCCTACTCCGGGTGGACATATCTTAGGACAATGTTATGTAAACACATATTCCGGTTTTATAAGACCACATATAATGAAATTGACTTGTGTTTTTATTGCTCCTGTTTTCTGTTTCATCTCAGGTTCCCAATGCATCACCAACAGCAGCTTCTGCAAGTTCTGATATGTATGGAGCAGCGGTATTAGATGCTTGCGAGCAAATTAAGTTGCGGATGGAGCCTATTGTTTCAAAACACAAGCACA
Organism: Chloranthus sessilifolius; assembly: GCA_021018995.1. Lineage (NCBI taxonomy): Eukaryota > Viridiplantae > Streptophyta > Magnoliopsida > Chloranthales > Chloranthaceae > Chloranthus > Chloranthus sessilifolius. The sequence goes on from CM037587.1 coordinate 8,276,613, forward strand.
GTTCTTTTGCTGAGGTAAGTCTGTAAATTCTTTTACGCATTACGCAGATAAATATTTGCATGTATCCTTATTTTCACCCAAGTTCAATTGTCTCCCGAGTTCCATATGCAAAATACCAACTTTCTATATTTGTGTGCGTCAACTTCTAAAGCGCGATTTTCATTTGTCCCTTGCATTCACGTATGAGGAAAATGTGATGAATATCATTAATCTTAATAAACTGTAATGTTATGGATTATGGTTGCAAGATTCTGATTTTTGTGTCCCAGTCATGGTTCAAAACATGGTTTTAAAACTCGATGAGTCGACTCGGAACTCGGACGAGTCAACTTGGCTCGACCAAGTTTCGAGCCAACTCGTCTATTGCATCGATTAAGGCCTCAACTCAGTCGACTCACCTATCCGACTCGGAAACTCGACCAAGTTTGTTAGCTCGGCGAGTCGACTTAAGTAACTAAAATTGAAGGATCGGCGGGGGTTTTAAAGGGCATACTTGTCTTTCCTCCCCTTTTATATTTAAAGACTTAGATCCCTCGACAGAAACTCGTAGATAGAAGAAGAAAGAAGAAGAAAGAAGAAAGAAGAAAGAAGCTCGTGCCCTAAAACTCATCGCAACCCTCAGCCGCCCTTCTTGTGCGTTAAAAGCTGAGTTTTTTTTCCACTTTATAAGCCACAAATTTGAGTCATGCCCTAAAATCTGTTTTTCACTTTATAAGCCACATATTTGAATCGTGCCCCTAAAATCTGTTGTTCTTTTTTTTTTCCACTTTATAAGCCACAGATTTGAATCGTGTCCTAAAATCTGTTTTTTTTTTTCACTTTATAAGTCACTGATTTGAATCCCCCTAAAATTTAGTATGCGGTTGATCTTTAGAATGTGGTAGATTTGATAATGTGAAGTTAACCTTTTGTTTAAATGTAATGAATATTTAGATGGATGGTGTTTATGAATTTCTAATTATTAAATGGATGGGATATGGACAATAATGAATTTTCATCTATTAAATATTTAAATTTTATATATATATATATTTAAATAACCCGAATCGGAGTGAGTCGAGTCGAACCGATTTTCTGCGTTGACTCTACTCAGATGATTTTCGAGTCGAGTCGAGTTTTCATGTTTAAAAACCATGGTTCAAAATCCTGGATTCCGACATGTAGCGTTCAGGCCCTAAAACAAAAAATTCCAAAATTTCGGCAGTACAATGTTTTTGAAATCTGCAAAATCACAGAAGTTCCCGAAAAAACTATTTTTTTTTAAATTCAAATATATTTTAAAGATAGTGACCTCTTTTTTATCTAATTTCTAGGCTTTTTAGCTGATACATGTAAAAAGGATAAGGCCATGTGCCGTAAATAAACTAAAGCTAAAGGGCTAAGTTTACTAAATTTTTATTAATTTTTTATATAACAAATTGGCTCTCATTATTCCATGCGAAATCCCCGTCGAATTAGGTGACTTGGACAATTCCCAAAGTTTGGAGTACCATAAATCTTGGGGCTCCATCCTCAACTGCCCATGATAGTTAAATACAAGACCGCATCAACCCCCTTGACAAAAAGTTAATCATGAATCCTAATTTTAAAAGCTAACCTGGCATGCATCACATGTTTGTTGACTAAGGGATGAATGTGGAGCAACTAAAACAAGGGGAACTCCACACTTTGATCTGATCTATGGCTGTACAAACAACTAAAAAGAGTACACTAAGACCTACTTTGACCCATCCCAAACAAATACCAATAAAAATGGGGGGCTGCATAGGATGAGTGTAGATAACTTGTTGAAGACGAATAGATATGCATGCCACATAAATTGGTTGCCCCAGCCGGAATTTTCTGGAATTTTCAATTTACCGGCCCAAACAACCGGTAAATTGGTTGTCTGGGCCAGTAATATGGCAGAATTTATTTATTACTTTATTTATTTATTTATTTTTTGTTTCGGCTGGAATTTTGAACAATGGTCCCAGTGTATTTACGATTAAATTGTAGGGGAACTTAAGTCCTTATTTACTTATTCGTGAAAGAGTCATTAATCTTTATATGGAATATACTGTATATTATGGTATTGCTAGTTTTAACAAAATAGATTGGGTTGCCTTCAAGTAATTTTTCTTTCACTTCAACTTTAAAAATTAGGTATTTTCGTCAATTCCAACAGGGAGATTTTCTACAACCACCTCGTCTTGTAGGTAGGCTGCTTTTCTTTTGCATGCTGGTCTCTAGAAAGACATATTAAGAATAAGAAACAAAGTTACAAGGTGCAAAGCAGTGAATGAAAAAATGCATGGTAAAAATTTGTCTATTTCTCGCTCTTTTGGTAAAGGATTCTGTATAAATACCAGAGACATGGATTATTTGTTTTCCTCTGATGGGTGTGGATTATCCGTGTTGGTATGTAATTAGTTCTTTACGTGTGGGTGCACCTAGTCATATTGGGTGTATGCGAAGTAAGTACATTTGCGTACTCCAACTATCGTATTTCTGATTCATTGGAATTCGTGATGTATGTAGATGGTATATAAGATATTAATGCATTAGGGAGTGTGCTAAGCTATGCAACTCAGCCCTAATTCTCTCTTTCCTTCTTCCTCACCTAACCCTAATGACGCGGGACGGGAACCCTAAATGCATGAATATGATTTTTAATGTGATTTGCCGAAATTAAATAAAATTAATTCAAGATTAATCTCAAAACTATCACGATACCTTCGGGTTCGTAGAATTTCGGTAAGTAAATCATGCGAGATCCGAATAGGGTGTCCAATCCGATGCGCAAGTCCTGTTAGAGTTGAGGCGAGATCGGGCCTAGAGATAGGACTCTAGCTTTTCCAAGTTTAGGCGCGCGTCTTCGATCCGATGTAGATTCACGGCTTGAACCAGGGTTGCGGAATTAGATTGTGGGTTTGTAATAGGTTTTGGTTTTGTAACGGGTTTATGGTTTTCGGATCGGCTTATGATTTGGAAAAGGGTGTTGGCTATGTTAGATTTAGGGTTTCAAAAGGTTTTAGGTTTTGAGAAGGCAAGGAAACAATTAGGCTACGGTGTAGGGAAGCAAGCACAGATCGAGAGATAGCAAATATGATAGAGAAAATAATAATGGCTTTTGAGAATCACTCCCTTGGCCTCACACCAAACCCATCTCAGGCAAAGATTACTCAAGCATAAAAGCATTCAAATAATCAATCAACTAAATTAAAAGGTGTTTATAAGCCTCTATATATAGGCCACCAATAATTAAACTCGAAATAAGAAAGTCCTAATATTAGTAAAACACTAAAAGGCAACTTTCGCATAGAAAAAAAAAAAGAAAATCCCGTCACGAAATAAATCGTAATAAAAATATGACGTGCTATTGTCACGGCTTGCGGTAGAGTCATGACCTGCTGTTGTGGCGGCGTGCTGCAGCGCATTTCTTTGTGTCCCTCTTTCTCCTTTCTCCTCCGGGCTTCCTTTACGCTTCTTCCGACGCCGGTAAAACTGATGTGGTCCGAATCCAATGTCCATATATGTGGCGTCCCCGTCAATTCCCCTGGACCAAAAAGGTTTCATCACTGATGAAACACGCTCGTGGTAGATGTCTATTAGGTCGGGGTTCAAGCGGCGAACTTCATTCTCGTGGATCCAAGTGTTTTCGGACTCCGATTTTCCGACCCATTTAACCAAGTACTTCTGGAATCCCCCGTCATGTGTAGAGACGGCATGATCATTGATTATATCCTCTATTTCATCTGTTCTCTGTCTGCTTGGGGAAGGAAGAGGTATAGGTTGCAAAGTTGGATTGGGGCTGGGACTAGGAGGTGGCTGGAGTGGGTTTTCAGGTGGTGGGGTGAAACCCAAGTAAGGAACCAAGTCCTCCACATTGAACGTTGAACTAACCCCCGTACCAGGAGGAAGCTCGAGCACGTATGCATTAGGACCACTCTTAGCCAAAATTCTAAAAGGCCCAGCGCCTCGAGATTGGAGTTTCTTTGCGGATCCCGATGGGAATCGCTCAAGCCTAATCCGGACCATCACATAATCACCCACATGATATTCTTTGAAACGCTTGTGAGCATCTGCAGATAATTTATATTGACTATTACTTGAATTTATCTTTTGTCTAATTTCGGCATGCAAGTTATGTATGTGTTGTGCAAATGCATCGGCAGACTCTGACACTCTATGGGATGCAGACATGGGGATCAAATCTAATGGGGTCCTAGGCCTATGACCATGTACTACCTCAAAAGGACTCATACCTATGAACCTATTGACATAATTATTATAGGCAAACTCAGTTGTGGGTAAGATGGTATCTCAGGTCTTAACATGATCACCGACAAGACTACGAAGGAGATTCCCAAGATTCCTATTGGTGCTTTCGGTTTGGCCATCCGTTTGAGGGTGGTAAGCTGTTGAGAATTGAAGCAATGTGCCCATCATGTGCCAAAGGGTCTTCCAAAAATAACTCGTAAATTTAACATCCCTATTAGACACAATGGTTTTGGGCAACCCATGAAGACGTACTACCTCCGCGAAAAATAGTTTAGCAAAATGAGATGCATCAGAGGTTATAAAACAAGGAATGAAGTGGGCCATCTTAGAAAATCGGTCCACTACGACATAGATGGAATCGTGCTTCCGAGAGGTCTTAGGAAGTCCAAGCACGAAATCCATAGAGAGGTCTTGCCACGGTGTGTGTGGCACGGGTAACGGGGTGTACAAGCCGGTATTTTGTTTGGTCTGTTTGACACTTGGCAAGTACGACAATGTTTAACGACCCGAGCGACATCTCTCATTAGGCTAGGCCAAAAGAACCTATCCTCTCTGGCCGAAAGCAGTTTATATTACATGAAATGTCCAGCCATCCCTCCAGCATGTAACTCCCAAATGAGAAAGTCACGCAATGAAGTGCGAGGGATGCAAAGGCGCTTGCCTTTGAATAAGTACCCATCCTGGATGGCGTACACGGAATGTGTGCTGGTCGGGTTACTAAGGAGAGCAGTGTACTCAACCCCAAAATCTGGGCACTCGGGGTACTCATCCTTTAACTTTTCGCACCCAACGACCTCGGTGCTCATTGTGCGCAAAGTCACCACTTGCCGACTAAGTGCATCAGCGGCTATATTTTCAGCACCGGTCTTATGCTTTAACACAAATGTGAACCCTTGAAGGTACTCAACCCACTTCGCGTGCCTTGGGTTCAACTTCTTCTGTGAAGCAAGAAAGCGTAAGGCTTCATGGTCAGAAAACAACACAAATTCCTGCGGTCTAAGGTAATGTTTCCAATACCAAAGGGATCGGACGACCGCGTAGAACTCTTTGTCATAGGTGGAGTATTTTTACTTTGCCTCGTTAAGTTTTTCACTAAAATAAGCCACGGGGTGACCCTCTTGGCTAAGCACTCCTCCTATGCCTACACCCGATGCGTCGCATGCAACTTCAAATACTTTGGAAAGTCCGGCAATCGCATGACGGGTGCACTACTCATTCGTTGTTTGATCTCAGCAAAGGCTTTTGTCTCTGCTTTGCCCCATTTAAAATCCCCCTTTTTCATGCAATCTGTAATTGGGGCCATAATGGTACTAAAGCTTCTAATGAAGCGACGATAGAAAGTAGCCAAGCCATGGAAGCTACGGGCATCGTGTATGTTCTTAGGTTCGGGCCACTCCACAATGGCTCTAACCTTTTCGGGGTCGGCGACCATTCCATTGGCCGAGATAATGAATCCCAAAAAGACAACGGAAGGTTGCATGAAGGCGCACTTCTTGAGATTGACAAACAACTTTTCGCCCTTGAGGGTTTCACAAACCAGCCTAAGGTGGGTCAAGTGCTGATCTTTGTCGTGACTATAGATCAAGATGTCATCGAAATAAACAACAAGGAATTTGCCTAGAAACGGCCTCAACACTTGGGTCATGAGTCGCATGAAAGTACTCGGGGCATTAGAAAGCCCAAATGGCATGACCATCCACTCATAAAGACCATCCTTAGTCTTAAAGGCGGTTTTCCACTCATCTCAGGGGCGGATGCGGACTTGATGGTAGCCACTCTTAAGGTATATCTTTGAAAAGATAGTGGCATCGACCATCATATCAAGCATGTCATCGAGCCCTGGTATGGGAAACCGATATTTAACAGTAATCTTATTGATTGCACGGCTATCCACACACATGCGCTACGTACCATCTTTCTTAGGAGTGAGTAGGGCAGGTACGGCACACGGGCTCAGACTCTCTTGGATGAACCCCTTCTGAAGGAGCTCATTGACTTGCCGAGTTAACTCGGCATGCTCAACCGAATTCAACCTATAGTGGGGCAGGTTCGATAAGGTAGATCTAGGAACCAAGTCTATTGCGTGTTGGATATCACGCAGGGGAGGGAGTTCGTTTGGTAAGTCTTCAGGGAAGACTTCTGTAAACTATTTTAAAATTTGCTCAACCTCCTGAGGACACTCGCTCACCGACTCGGGAACACTCTCTACGGTGACAACTACGTACACCACACTCTCATCTTTCGATGCTCTCTCGAACTCAGAAGGGCTCACAATATTAATAGATTTAGAAGACTCGCCCTTCTTTTCGACTGTGTTAGTTGATGGTGTTTTAGGAGGCAAAGGGTGATCTTTTTGCCCTTATGCATGAACGTGCATATGTTTGTTCGACCAGAAAGAGTCACGTCCATGTCGTACAGCCACGGCCTTCCCAAAATGATATGGCCCACATCCATCGGCACCACATCACACCATAAGGTGTCCGAATAAGAACCTAACTGAATCAGTACACGACACATTTTCGACATAGGAATGGATGAAGAATTGACCCATGCAACTTTATAAGGTCTCGGGTGGGCTTCAGGTGTAAACCCTAAGCGGCGTACGGCATGAGTTGATATAACATTAGTGCAACTACCGCTATCCACGATGACCCTACAATTCTTTTCACCAAATCTGGCATAGGTGTGGAAGATGTTCTCCCTACGCCAGTCATCCTTTTCATCCCGTTGAGGCTATGCAAGGGCACACCTCACAACTAAAGCATGACCAATAGCATCACCCTCCTCATCACTGGGTGTGCTAACCGGTTCAAATACTTCCTCTTCAACCACGACCTCATCATCATCCTCCTCTCCCTCAATGAAGAGAGTCCTTTGGGGTTCTTTCGTAAGGCATTGGGCGGCAAAGTGTCCCATCCCATGACATTTATAGCACTTTATTTGAGAATTAACCCAAAAGGATTCCCCGACTACACCTTTTCCCTTTTCAAACCTAGAATTGGTAGGGGCAAGTTGTGTAGGTTTGGGAGGAGGATTGAATCGTCCCTCACCGGATTGTTGGTTACTATATTGTGACTCAGTTCTCTTCACCACCGTAGTTTTCAAATACCGTTCGAGATCTTGCGCAACGGCATAACATCTATCAAGAGTTTCTACGGGGTGAGAAATCAACTCTTTTTGCAAATCAAGTCGCAATCCTGTGCGGAATCTAGAGAGAGTGATTTCAGGGTCTTCCGATACTTTTGCCCTCATCATGAATTCTTCGAATTTGGCAATGTAATCGATCACGGGCATACCACCTTGACGTAAATTTTGCCACTGGTCGAGGAGGCGTTGGTGGTATGATAAAGGAACATACTTCTCAGTAAGTCGTTCCTTCATATCGTCCCAACAGGTAATGGGAGGACAACCCGCATTCACCCTAATGCGCTCGACATTGTGCCAGAAAAGTCGAGCTTGACCAACCAACTTCATCTTAGCGAGTCTAACGCAACGGTCGTCATTCATGGCATACCAATCAAAGTGTTGGTCCATGTCAGAAAGCCAATCGAGGAAGACGGTAAGGTCTATTCTTCCATCGAAAGTCGGAATCTCAACTCGAACGTTCTTTAGGAGTTGAACTTCGGGGTCATAGTCACCTCTACGATGATCCCTACGGTTCCGATTGTCTTGGCGACCATTACGTTCAAAGTGTGGACATTCACGCTCTTGGTGTTGATTTTTCAGCCCACCCATTGCTTCCAGTTGGTTAATTCGATCACGTAATCTATCATTACCAACTCCTAGGGATGTTTGGGCTTGCTCAATGGTATTTAGACGTGCACTAATCGCACCCAATTCTTCTCGCATACCGTTAAGGGCATTGAGAATCGCACTCGAGTCCATGGTGATCACAAGGTCTATTAGGGTTCTAATATGGAATGCAATTTGGACCCACAAAACAATGCAATAAAATAATTATGACAAGCAAATATGCCTTAACCTAGAAAACCTAGGGCTCTGATACCAAAACTGACGCGGGACAGGAACCCTAAATGCGTGAATATGATTTTTAATGTGATTTGCCGAAATTAAATAAAATTAATTCAAGATTAATCTCAAAACTATCACGATACCTTCGGGTTCGTAGAATTTTGGTAAGTAAATCATGCGAGATCCGAATAGGGTGTCCAATCCGATGCGCAAGTCCCGTTAGAGTTGAGGCGAGATCGGGCCTAGAGATAGGACTCTAGCTTTTCCAGGTTTAGGCGTGCGTCTTCGATCTGATGTAGATTCACGGCTTGAACCAGGTTTGCGGAATTAGATTGTGGGTTTGTAATAGGTTTTGGTTTTGTAACGGGTTTATGGTTTTCGGATCGGCTTATGATTTGGAAAAGGGTGTTGGCTATGTTAGATTTAGGGTTTCAAAAGGTTTTAGGTTTTGAAAAGGAAACAATTAGGCTACTAGTAGGGAAGCAAGCACAGATCGAGAGATAGCAAATATGATAGAGAAAATAACAATGGCTTTTGGGAATCACTCCCTTGGCCTCACACCAAACCCATCTCAGGCAAAGATTACTCAAGCATAAAAGCATTCAAATAATCAATCAACTAAATTAAAAGGTGTTTACAAGCCTCTATATATGGGCCACCAATAATTAAACTCGAAATAAGAAAGTCCTAATATTAGTAAAACACTAAAAGACAACTTTCGCATAGGAAAAAAAAGAAAATCCGATTAAATCGTATGCCAAGAAAAATATGACATACTCTCATCACGGTCGTGTGGCATATGTCACATCTTGTCACGGTGCGCTACGGTAGGAGTCACGGTCTTATTTGTTATGAGCGTCTTCGCGCATTTCTTTGTGTCCCTCTTTCTCCTTTCTCCTCCGGGCTTCCTTTACGCTTCTTCCGACGCCGGTAAAACTGATGTGGTCCGAATCCAATGTCCATATATGTGGCGTCCCCGTCACCTAACCCTAATTCACCTCACCAAAATTATCTATCCATAAAAGTTTAGTTTATATAGATAATAAATGTAAAAATTTATTGGAGAATCGGGTTTGGATGGTTGAAATGGTGTCCTGATTCCCTCCCAATGATAATCCCTTAATCCAAGATTCCAAATAAACGAGGGAGTATCTAAATAAGCAAATTGCTTGGGCCTATTTTTTTGTTGTTCTACTTATGAAACTGATGCATTGACTGTAACCAATAATCCTCATTTGGAACCAATAATCCTACGTACTAATCACGAATTATTCATGAATTCTTAAAAAAAAAGTGTATTTTTACAAAATTCGTGAAATTCGCTAATAAGTCACAAATGATTTGTGATTTTTTCAATAAATCATGTTCTTTAATATTTTTAGAATTTTTATACTTTTTAATTTTATTTTTTCCTCTGAATTTTTTCTCGAACTTGTCGAATTTCACCGAATTTTTCTGAATTTGAGCCTTGCCGGATTATTGCACCTGACTTGGTGACTCTGAGTACTACACTACTATCTACCAAATTAGCTTTTACGCCTTAGCAAGAGGATCCAGAAATCAAGATCCTGAAGTGGATGGCAGCCCTCATAAATATCAGGCCAGCTAAACTAGGTCGGTCTCACAGTATTACCCCTAAAGCATGGAAATACACCACTACCACCACCTCCACCACCACGGGTCAGCTTTGTGAGACTTTTTTCTCTACTCATTCTGCTCAAGCCTAAAACTTTGTTATTCTACAATCCTTCATAAGGTTAGTATTGGTCTTCTCCTTCCCCTAGGTCCTTATGCTTATATCATTTCACTTCGAACAGGGGTACTTTCATGTCTCCGATCAAACCATTTCAAATAACAGTATTTAATTTTCTCTTTTATTGGGGTCACCCCTAAACTTCCTCTTATATCCATAGTCACCAAACTTTCCAAATTTTTAAAAAATTCGCAAATAATTCGTGAATGTATGGTTCTACAAACCGATCACGAATTATTCACGAATTTTTGAAAATTTGTCTTTAAAAAAAACAAAAATCACGAACTTCACGAATAATTCACGATTTTTTCAATAAATTATGATTTTTAATAGCGTTAAAATATTTTTTTACTTTTTAATCTCATTTATATATATATATATATAATAATTTTTTACCCCCCCCCCCCCCCCCCTCCGACTTGGTGATTATGCTTATATCCCCATTCTTAATTCTATCCTTTCTGCATGCAACTTACTCTGACTCATTCTCTAGACTATTCTATTTACTAAACTTGCAATCCAAATATTCCATCTTTGTTATGATACTTTCTAAACCCTTAATTTTAATGCAACATATCATGTAACTGTTTATTTGTTTTTTGTCTTGCACTCCTTACACTCAATGCATGTCTAAAATATTGGATTGGAAGGTAAGTGGTTAATAATCCAAGAATTCCTTAACATCGACTCTCCAAACCATTGTGACAAAATACAACTTCTTTTGCCACAACGTACTAAACATGTATTATACCCAATGTTGTCCAATCGCTTAAGCCATGCAAAGCGATTTGACTGTATTTCGCATAAGCGAAATCGCTTAAGCCATGGCTGAATTGATATTTTTAATAATAAAAGAAAAATGAAAAATAGGAATAACAAGAAGTATTTAAGTCTCTACAACTAAAGTAACACTAACAAAAATTTGGAAATGACTAAATCAATGACAAAGAAGGGGAAAATATACATTCTTGTATTAATAAAAAAGTGTCATAGACTAATATTGAAAATTATAGCTTTAGTTTTGATACTGAGTAGCGGCAACGTACTCTACACTTTGATCTCTAATCCATTGTTGTACATCTCCCTCATTACCACCATCATCACTAGCATTGTCGTCGTCATTGGAATCATGTCCTCCTTCTACATACTCTTCTTCTTCCTTTGTTTCTTCTTCATCCAATCTCACTAGTAGGGAGTCTATATCATCTGGTTGTTTGTCGTCTTCTTCTATTATTTCATCTTCTTCATCAATATCCATGCCTTGGCTGCTACTACATCCACCAACTAATCGCCTCCTCGCAGTGGGTGCTAGACCAAGAGGCTCTTCTTCAATTTAGGCCCGTGTCAAATTTTTCTCATAGAAGACAGGCTCATCTAGAATATCAACCATCCATAGATGGTCAGGAGGCACATAATCTACACAGATGGGATCATAGAATCCCGGTTATTCTCCTCTTTCAAGGAATCGTCGTGCAATTGTTTGATTGTACTGCACGAACACCAAGTCATTGCGCTTCTTTTGCTCAAGTCTGTTCTTCTTTGTGTGGATCTGTTAAACACGATGACCATTACAAATATGTTATTAAGATCCTTGCAATTTAATTTAAAAAATTCATGGATTGAGTTTAAGGCATCAATTACCAACTCGAAAGAACTTCAATTCCGCTCACATTCGGATGCGGAACAAGTAAGGCCAAGTATCCTAATGGCCAGTTTCTTCGAAAGGGAATCTTTTCTTATCAGATCTACCACGTAAGCTGCCCACCAGTCGACTGTAGATCAAAGAGAATTATTAGAACTATTAGAGTAGAACTACATTAATTAGTTTGAACTTTAGAAACATTTAAAGTTTAAACTTATTTTGAATTTTTGTTTTTCTATATCGGATAACTATGTCTCTTCCAAAAAATCCTTCTGCTATCCTTTAACGGTCCAACTGATGACTTATTCTGTCATGCTCTCCTTTATCAGGGACCATCCTCTCTAAGCAATTAAGAAAGTCAACCATGTGAGTGGCATCCGCTTCGTCTCGATCCTGGTGTGCAAAGTACACCGCCGGATTAAGAATGAAGGTTGTCAAATATAATGGAGATGCCATTTGGCTTTCCCACCTCTTGTTGATTTTATCCAACACGAGTTGATATAATCTTGACTTGACTTGATTATTAGATTGTATTTTTTCTTCGGCACTCCATAAAACCACCACCATCCATCAATTCTAACACATCTACAATTGGTTGGGAGTCGCGTAGGGTTTGTGCAACACTAGTCCAAAATTGATTTTGGAACAATGTTTGTGTAACCCGTTTACCATCAGCCTTCCTTGACCAAGGTCCATTGTTCCAGTGGGCCGATGTTACAAAACTTCTAAGCTCCTTCTTTTCGCAAATGATATTTGTAATGTTAAAAAAAAACTGCAACTTGGGTCACAGCAGGACGTAATAAATTACCTCCTATTGCTTTGTGCGTTCTTTGAAATAGAAGCGCATGTTTGTACATGAGCACAACTACACTCCTAGCCTTAACAATTGTTTTAATATATAGTTTGCCTATATCCTCTATGATTAGGTCTAAACAATGTACTGCACATGGCATCCAATATAATTGTGGTCACTTCTCCATAAGGCGGCGACTAACGGCTACATAGGATGCCGCATTGTCCATTACGACTTGGATAATGTATTTGGGTCTATTTCCTCTATGGTCTTATTCAAAAGTGTAAATAAAAATTCGGTCGTGTGAGAATGGGTCATTGCATCTACCGATTTTAGGAACATAGTTCCGATAGGGCAATTGACCAAGAAGTTGATCAATGTCCAACCAGATCTATCAGTCCATCCATCAGCCATCAATGTGCAACCGTATGTTTTCTATACATCCTTATATTTGGCTAATATATTTTTTGTCACTTTTACCTCTTCTTTGAGGCATGTTTCCCCAACTTCATGGTAGGAAGGGGCTTTAAGTCCTAGTCCAAATTGCCCAATAACTTCAATTATCACTTTGAAGCTCTTTAACTTAACGACATTGAAATTTGAAAGCAATGCTGGCTTGGTAGAACCACTTAGCCACATATTGGATTGTGTTGGTTCTATCCTTACTCTTAAATCGGTTCTCTAGTGTTGTTTGGGCGGGTCCTTTACCCTCCCTTTGATTAACTACATCCTCGGAATGTGGTCTATACCACCCTTCTAGTATACCACGACCATGAGTTTTTTTTAATGGTGGTTGTAGAGTTCGTCTACTTTAGGTCATCAATGGTATAGATCTATCATCATCATCATAATCATCATGATAACGTTTCATATAACCTTATAAAACAACAACATGATCATGCTTTTTTCCTAGAAGTCTTGTCCATGCACTCCGTGACTTCCTTTCAGAAGCTTTATGACAGGTCCTAGCATTTGATCCGGCTCCATAAGCAAGATGTTGTTTATGACAGTCTTTGCCACCCATGCTCTCATAATCGCACAAGGTGCATACCATGGTAGAGATAATTAATTTGTGATAGAAAGTAGGAAAAGAGAATTAGAGATTAAAATTTTTTAAAATAAAAATAATAAAACTCAAACCTTCCAAATGCTTGCTTGATCCGGGTCACTTGATTGATAGAAGACTGGAAGCTTGCTTCACTCTTCAATCTTGATCCTTAAATCCTTGATCTTTCCCTTTGAGGCTTTGACGCTTGCTTATACACTAACACTACTAATAATAGAACTAATTACAATAATTTAACACACTAAGAAAGGGGATTACAAAGCCTAAAAAAAGAGCAAGTTAGGAAGATGAGAGGAGATTGAGAGTATAGAATGGAGATTAGAGAGGAAGAATGAGCCAAAAAGGTTCTGTGAGAATTGTAGGGCCCAACCCACTCTTTTATAGCGGCCATGGGACCACGAAAAAGAAAAAAAAAAAATTATTAAGTGCTCCAATGATCATAGTTATGATCGTTGAGGCATCATGCAATCGCATATTTCAGTATGCGATCGCATAATCCATTACATCGCATAAGCCAACATGGCTTATGTGATTTGAAGGTCCAGATTGGTATATGTGATCGCATATGACAACACTGATAATACCCGTATTTTTAAATAAAATGCATATTTCGTATAATACACATATTAAGCATATTAAACGTTTTTTCCCGTATTTAAAAAAAAAAAAAAAAACTTTTTTTTTAATGTATCTCATTTTTCCCTTTTTTCCATGTTTCATATTTTACAATTTTTTTACCTTTCGATTTTTCCCCTTTTTCCGTGTTTTGCTGTTTTTTCCGACTCTCTCTCACTGTATTAAACCCGTACCCGTATTTTGTCACTTTGTTCCAAATATCACATGGAAAGAAGTAGACCACAGAGACATGACTGATTGACTCGAATGCCAACTTCTCTCTTCTTTTCTCTCCATAAATCCTTGAGGGACGAGATAAAAACAAGTTTAAGAATATAAAAATATCCGTGCTAATGATCTCTTCGGTTGCATTTAGGTTAGCTCTTATAGGAGGAAACATAGCTCTCTGCCTGCTCTCTGGCAGAGCAGATAAAATCTCTTCTGGCAGAGAGCAGTTTTATCACTTAAAACAGCTCCCCGCCAGAGCAAATGTGCAGTGCTGTGTTACCAAAAGTAAAAGCAGTTCCCTGCTGGAGCCAAAGAGTGAAAGACTGCTCTTTGGCCCGAAAGAGCTAAACCCAACTACCGACTTAGTTCTTCTTCCTCACTCGAAACGACACTATACGAAAATGTGCTCATAAGGAATGCATCCGAAGAAATTGCATAGCTGCTGAGAAAAGAAGAGTCTTCCATAATGATGCCTTGATTGCAAAAATGAGTACTGCCCTGGATCGCAGTTGTCATTTATGATTTCTTTGAAATCTTTGTTTCCATATTTTATAACTTTGCATGTCCTATCATTCATTTTTCCTTTAAATTATGATCTGTATTGTTCATTCTGAATAAGAGTTCGAGTAGAAACCTTGCTATAATGACCTCATGGAATGAATATTTTTTATTTTGTTCAATTATCATTTCTTCTATTTTACTTCATTGTTTATTTGTGTTTTGGAATTATCAGCTGGCACTTGCATGTCACATGGACAGAATAGACCTATCTGCTCATGGATTTTACATAACGCCTGATATTGGTTTTGATTGGGAAACTGGTACGGGGATTCCTTTCAGCTACTACACTTATGGAGCTGCATTTTCTGAAGTTGAAATCGACACGCTGAGTGGAGATTTCCATACAAGGGTAGCAGATATTGTCTTGGATCTTGGATACTCTATTAATCCAGCCATTGATGTTGGACAGGTAGTCTCTTTTACATCTAATTCTTAATTATAATTTGAAGTATTTTAAGCAATACCGTCAGGGTTTTGAATAATGCAGTTCATAATAAGATATCCTAGCCAATGTATCAAACTCGGTATTGGTATCTGGTATCAGTCCAAGATGGACTGATAGGTGTCGGCCAATACAGATACTGTATCGCTGATACCGTGTCAGCCAATTTTTTTTTTTGAAAAAAAGAAAAAAAAAAAAAAGGAAAAAAAATATTTGTATTGTCAATATCAGCCAATTCCAAGGCAGTATCGGCCGATACCAAGACATTCTCTACCGATACTGACCCGCATTGGTCTGATACTGATACCACCCCGATACCTCTATCGGGGTGGTACTACCGATACCACCCCGTTGCATGTATCAGGGTGGTATCGGTTCTCGACGAAACCGATACATATCAGTATCGGTCGAGTTTTGATACCATGCATATTAGGTTGGTTCTAGATGTCATGGTATGGGTACCCATCTATATATGATAATATATGATGCGGAAACTAACACATGCAATACTAGGGCGGAGATTAAGATTAAAATTAATTTAAACAATTAAAAACACAATATTTTTTAATAATTTATCAAAAAAAATATCACAAGATTCAATTAAATGATTTAATTCCAGCCCAAAGTAGTGTTACTTTTCGCGTACGTTCCCTATCGGATCTAGAAGACTAGGGTTCTTAGTGAACAGCTAGATCTTCGACAGTTTTAGGATGTCGAACGACCTCGCAAGCTGGTTCTTTCGATACCGTACGAAAATAAAGGCAGATAAAGATTTTAATGGTGGAAAATAGACAAATATTGATTTTAATGGAGTAAGGATAGGTTAAGCTTGGATGTAATAGAAAAATAGATAGGCTTGGGTTACGCTACTTATGCAACTCGTAGACCATAAGAAGATAGAGAGGAGGAAAAGTTGGCCTCGCATCAAACTGCACGCGGGATGAAGAATCGCTCTTCGGCTTTGAAAAAATCACACCCTCACAAAAGTTCAAAACTCTCCAAGTTTACAAAAGTAATTTTCATTCACTAATAATTATTTTTAATGTTGTTTTACAAGCCTTTAAATAGGCTAACCAAACCCTAACTCGAAATTAGAAAAGTCCTAAATAATTAAAACACTTAAAACGGTAACTTCTGCCAAAAAAAGGAAATTTCCGTCTTTTGTCGGACTTAATTCACGCGCTCGATCGATCGATCCTAGCGTCGATCAATCGACTGGGAAATATATTATTTTCCCGAAGACTCTGTCCACAATCTATCGATTGAAAATCTGGGTCGATCGACTTAAAAATATAAAACGCTAAAACTTCAAGCCTCTCTGTCTTCAATCAATCGATATAAGGCTAGGGTCGATCGATCGACTAAGTAGTTCTTCAGTCCTTCGAATTTGGGTAGTTTTACTTCCTGATCAGTTTCACGTGTTCTTCTTTCTCTTCGGTACGTTACGGATGGCTGCTAATCTGATATGGAAACTAACACATGCAATACTAGGGCTAAGATTAAGATTAAAATTAATTTAAACAATTAAAACAACAATATTTCTTAACAAATTATCAAAGAAAATATCATGAGATTCAATTAAACGATTTAATTTCGACCTAAAATAGTGTTACTTTTCGCATACGTTCCCTATCAGATCTAGAAGGCTAGGGTTCTTAGCGAATGGCTAGATCTCCGACAGTTTTAGGGAATCAAACGAGCTCGCAAGCGGGTTCTTTCGATACCGTATGAAAATAAAGGCAAATAAAGATTTTAATGGTGGAAAATAGACAAATATTGATTTTAATGGAGTAAGGATAGGTTAAGCTTGGATGTAATAGAGAAATAGATAGGCTCAGGTTACTCTACTTACGCAACTCGTAGATTATAAGAAGCTAGAGATGAGAAAAAGTTGGCCTCGCACCAAACCACACGGGGACGAAGAATTGCTCTTCGGTTTTGAAAGAATCACTCCCTCACGAAAGTTCAAAACTCTCAAAGTTTGCAAAAGCAATTTTCATTCACCAATAATTATTTTTATTGTTGTTTTACAAGCCTTTAAATATGCTAACCAAACCCTAACTCGGAATTAGAAAAGTCCTAAATAATTAAAACACTTAAAACGATAACTTCTGTCAAAAAAAGGAAATTTCCGTCTTTCAGCGGACTTAATTCACGCGCGCGAGCGATCAATCGATCCTGGTGTCGATCGATTGGGAAATATATTATTTTCTCGAAGATTCTGTCCACAATCTATCTATCGAAATTTTGGGTCGATCGATCGACTTAAAAATATAAAACGCTAAAACTTCAGGCCTCTCTGTCTTCAATCGATCGATATAAGGCTAGGGTCGATCGATCGACTAAGCAGTTCTTCAGTCCTTCGAATTTGGGTAGTCTTTCTTCCTGATCAGTTTCACATTCTTTCACTTTTGGTACGTTACGGGTGACTGTTAATCTGATGCGAAAACTAACACATGCAATACTAGGGCTGAGATTAAGATTAAAATTAATTTAAATAATTAAAACAACAATATTTCTTAACAAATTATCAAAGAAAATATCACGAGATTCAATTGAACGATTTAATTTCGGCCTAAAACAGTGTTACTTTTCTCTTACGTTCCCTATCAGATATAGAAGGCTAGGATTCTTAGCGAACGGCTAGATCTCTGACAGTTTTAGGGCATCGGATGACCTCGCAAGCGGGTTCTTTCGATACCGTACGAAAATAAAGGCAAATAAAGATTTTAATGGTGGAAAATAGACAAATATTGATTTTAATGGAGTAAGGATAGTGACGCGGGACGGGAACTCTAAAATGCGTGAATATGATTTTAATGCGATTTGCCGAAATTAAATAAAATTAATTTAAGATTAATCTCAAAACTATCACGATACCTTCGGGTTCATAGAATTTCGGTTGGTAAATCATGCGAGATCCGAATAGGGTGTCTAATCCGATGCGCAAGTCCCGTTAGATATGAGGTGGGATCGTGCCTAGAGATAGGACTCTAGCTTTTCCAGACTTGGGTGTTCGTCCTCAATCCGATATAGATTCACGGGTTCGAACTAGAGTTGTAGGCTTGGGTAGGTTTGATGGCTCGAATGAAAACTATGGTTTTCATGGAAGTATGTTTTGGGTTTTGGGTTTTGGATTAGGGATTCAATATGGGTAATGGATTATAAGAGAAAACAGAGAAAATATATTGCAAAGATAATAGAAGATCAAAGAGAATAGATGGGAATCACTCCCTTGGTCTCACACCAAACCCATCTCAGGAACAAGAACATTCAAGCATAAAGCATTCAAAATATTCATTAATCTCTTAAAAAGTCTTTACAAGCCTCTATATATAGGTCACCAATAATTAATTCGAAATAAAAAAGAGTCTTAAAAGAAATAAAACTAAAAAGGCAGTTTTTCTGAATAAAAATAGAAATTCCGTCACTAGACGGCGTCGTCCACGGCACGCTGCTGTGATAACGCGCTACGACGCTTTGACAATGCGTTGTTGTGACAGCGCGGTGCGGCTCTATGACAACTCGCTGCGGCGTTGTTCTCCTAGCGGTTTCATTCTCCTTTTCTCCCTTGAAGCTACGGTACTCGGGCTTCCTCTATGCTTCTTCTGACACCGGTAAAACTAATGTGGTCCGAATCCGATGTCCATGTATGTGGCGTCCTCGTCAATTCCCCCGAACCAAATAGGTTTCATCACCGATGAAACACACTCGTGATAGATGTCAATCAAATCGGGGTTCAATCGATGGACCTCATTCTCGTGGATCCAAGTGTTTTCGGACTCCGATTTTTCGACCCATTTAACCAAGTACTTCTGGAATCCCCCATCTTGTGTGGAGACGGCATGATCATTTATTATATCCTCTATCTCATCTTTTCTCTGTCAGCTTCGAGATGGAAGAGGTACGGGCTGCAAGGTTAAGTTGGGGCTGGGGCCATGAGATGGCAGTAGTGAGTTTGCAGGAGATGGGGTGAAACCCAAGTAAGGAACCAAGTCCTCCACATTGAACATTGAACTAACCCCCGTACCTGGAGGAAGCTCAAGCACGTATGCATAAGACCCACTCTTCGCCAAAATTTTAAAAGGTCCAGCGCCCCGGGACTGGAGCTTCTTTGCGGATCCCGATAGGAATCGCTCAGGCCTAACCCTGACCATCATATAATCACCCACCTGATATTCTTTGAAACGCCTATGAGTATCAACAGATAACTTGTATTGATTGTTGGTTGAATTAATTTTTTGTCTGATTTCGACATACAAGCTATGTATGTGTTGTGCGAATGCATCGGCAGACTCTGACACTCTATGGGATGCAGATATGAGGATCAAATCTAATGGGGTACTAGGCCTATGACCATGTACTACCTCAAAATGACTCATGCTTATAGACCTATTGACAGAATTATTATAAGCAAACTCAGCCGTGGGTAAAATGGTATCCCAAGTCCTAACATGATCACCGACAAGACTACGAAGGAGATTCCTAAGGCTCCTATTGGTGCTTTCAGTTTGGCCATCTGTTTGAGGGTGATAAACCGTTGAGAATTGGAGCAATGTGCCCATCATGTGCCAAAGGGTCTTCCAAAAATAACTAGTGAATTTGGCATCCCTATCTGACACAATGGTTTTGGGCAACCCATAAAGACGTACTACCTCCGCGAAAAATAATTTAGCAATATGGGATGCATCGGAGGTTTTGGAACAATGGATGAAGTGGGCCATCTTGGAAAATCGGTCCACTTCGACAAAGATGGAATCGTGCTTCCATGGTGTTTTGGGAAGTCCAAGCACGAAGTCCATTGAGAGGTCTTGCCACGGTGTGTGGCATGGGTAATGGGGTGTACAAGCCAGTGTTTTGTTTAGTCTGTTTTGACACTTGGCAAGTACGGCAATATTTGATAACCCGAGCGACGTCTCTCATCAGGCTAGGCCAAAAGAACCTATCCTCTACAAGCGCAACAGTTTTATTACGCCTGAAATGTCCGGCCATCACTCCAGCATATAACTCCCAAATGAGAAAGTCATGCAATGAAGTGCGAGGGATGCAAAGGCGGTTGCCTTTAAATAAGTACCCATCTTGGATGGTGTATGTGGAGTGTGTGACGGTCGGGTCACTAAGGAGAGCAGTGTACTCTACCCCAAAATTTAGGCAATCGGGGTACTCATCCTTTAGTCGTTTGAACCCAACGACCTCGGTGCTCATGGAGTGCAAAGTCGCCACCCGATGACTAAGCGCATCAGCAGCCCTGTTTTCGGCACCGGCCTTATGCTTTAACACGAATGTGAACCCTTGAAGGTATTCGACCCACTTCGCATACCTTGGGTTCAATTTTTTCTATGAAGTAAGAAAGCGTAAGGCTTCATAGTCAGAGAATAATACAAATTCTTGCGGCCTAAGATAATGTTTCCAATACCAAAGAGATCGGACGACCGCATAGAACTCTTTGTCATAGGTGGAGTATTTTTGCTTTACCTCATTAAGTTTTTCACTAAAATAGGCACTGGGTGACCCTCTTGGCTAAGCACTCCTCTTATGCCTACACCCGATGCGTTGCATGCGACTTCGAAGACTTTGAAAAAGTCCAGTAAGCACATGACGGGTGCACTACTCATCCGTTGTTTGATCTCAGCAAAGGCTTTCGTCGCGATTTTGCCCCATTTAAAATCCCTCTTTTTCATGCAATCTGTAATTGGGGCCATGATGATGCTAAAGCTTTTGATGAAGCGACGATAGAAAGTGGCCAAGCCATGGAAGCTGCGGACATCGTGTATATTCTTAGGTTTGAGCCACTCCACAATGGCTTTAACCTTTTCGGGGTTCGCGATCATTCCATCGGCCGAGATAATGAATCCCAAGAAGACAACAGAATGTTGCATGAAGGTGCACTTCTCGTGATTTGCAAACAACTTCTCGCCCTTGAGGGTTTCACAAACCAACCTAAGGTGGTTCAAGTGTTGATCCTTGTCATGGCTATAAATCAAGATGTCATCGAAATACTCAACAAGGAATTTGCCTAGAAACGGCCTCAACACTTGGGCCATAACTCGCATGAAAGTACTCGGGGCATTAGAAAGCCCAAATAGCATGACCATCCACTCATAAAGACCATCCTTAGTCTTAAAGGCGATTTTCCACTCATCCTCGGGGCAGATGCGGACTTGATGGTAGCCACTCTTAAGGTCTATCTTTGAAAAGATAGTGGCACCAACCATCATGTCGAGCATTTCATCGAGCCTTGGTATGGTAAACCGATACTTAACTGTAATCTTATTAATTGCACGGCTATCCATACACATGCGCTATGTACCATCTTTCTTAGGAGTGAGTAGAGCAGGTAAGGCACACGGGCTCAGACTCTCTTGGATGAACCCCTTCTGAAGGAGCTCATTGACTTGTCGAGTCAACTCAGTGTGCTCAACCGGATTCAACCTTTAGTGGACAGGTTCGGTAAGGTAGGTCCGGGAGCCAAGTCTATTGCGTGTTGGATATCACACAGGGGAGAGAGTTCGTTTGGTAAGTCTTCAGGGAAGACATCCGTAAACTCTTTCAAAATCGGCTCAACCTCCTTGGGACACTCGCTCACTGACTCGGGAGCACTCTCTACAGTGACAACGTACACCACACTCTCATTTATTGATGCATTCTCGAACTCAGAAGTGCTCACAATATTAATGGCTTTAGAAGACTCGCCCTTCTTTTCGACTTTGTTAGTCGATGTTGTTTGGGAGGCAAAGGGTGTAAAGTGATCTTTTTGCCCTTATGCATGAACGTGCATATGTTTGATCGACAAGAAAAAGTCACGTCTATGTTGTAGAGCCATGGCCTTCCCTAAATGATATGCCCACATCTATCGGCACCACATCACACCATAAGGTGTCCGAATAAAAACCTAATTGAATCGGTATACGACACCTTTTCGACACGGGAATGGATGAAGAGTTGACCCATGCGACTTTATAAGGTCTCGGGTGGGCTTCAGGTGTAAGCCCCAAGCGGCGTACGGCATGAGTTGATACTACGTTAGTACAACTACCGCTATCCACAATGACCTCTTTTCACCAAATATGGCAAAGGTATGGAAGATGCTTTCCCTTCGCCAGTCATCCTTTTCATCCCGTTGAGGTTGTGCAAGGGCACACCTCACAACTAAAGCATGGCTAATAGCATCACCCTCCTCATCGCTAGGTGTGGTAACCGGCCCAAATACTTCTTCAACCACTACCTCATCATCATCCTCCTCTCCCTCAATGAAGAGAGTCCTTTGGAGGTCTTTCGTAGGGCATTGGGCGGAAAAGTGTCCCATCCCATGACATTTATAGCACTTTACTTTAGAACTACCCCTCGAGGATTCTCCGACTACACCTTTTCCCTTTCAAACCTCGTATTGGTAGGGGCAGGTTGTGCAGGTTTGAGAGGAGGATTAAATCCTCCCTCACCGGATCGTTGACCACTATATTGTGGCTCGGTTCTCTTCACCACTAAAGTTTTCAAATACTGTTCAAGATCTTACACAACGGCATAGCATCTTTCAAGAGTTTCTATGAGGTGAGAAATCAACTCTTTTTGCAAATCAAGTCGCAATTCGGTGTAGAATCTAGAGAGTGATTTTAGGGTCTTCCGATACTTTGGCCCTTTTCATGAACTCTTCGAATTTGGCAATGTAATCGGTAACGGGCATACCACCTTGGGGTAAATTTTGTCACTGGTCGAGGAGGCGTTGGTAGTATGATAAAGAAACATACTTCTCAGTAGGTCGTTCCTTCATGTCTTCCCAACGGGTAATGGGAGGATAACCCGCATTCACCTTGATGTGCTAGGCATTGAGCCAGAAAAGTCGAGCTTGACCAACCAATTTCATTTTAGCGAGCCTGACGCAACGGTCGTCATTCATGGCATACCAATCAAAGTGTTAGTCCATGTCGGAAAGCCAATCGAGGAAGACTGTAGGGTCCATTCTTCCATCGAAAGTCGAAATCTCAACTCTGACATTTTTATGGAGTTGCGCTTCAGGGTCGTAGTCATCTCTACGAGGATTCGTACGATTCTGATTTCGATTACCTTGGCGACCATTGCGTTCAAAGTGCGGACCTTCATGCTCTTGGCGCGGAGAATGGAGTTCATCATCCGCTTCTAATTGGTTGATTTGATCACGCAATCTATCATTACTGACTCTTAGGGATGTTTGGACCTGCTCTATGGTATTTAGACGCTCATTAATTGCACCCAATTCTTCTCACATAACTCTAAGAGTATCGAGAACCTCATTCGAAGCCATTGTGATCACAAAGGTCTATTGGGATTCTATATGGAATGCAATCTGGACTCAAAAAGGAAAAACAATGCAATAAAATGAATATGACAAGCAAAGATGCCCTACCCTAGAAAACCTAGGGCTCTGATACCAAAACTGACGCGGGATGGTAACCCTAAAATGCGTGAATATGATTTTAATGCGATTTGCCAAAATTAAATAAAATTAATTCAAGATTAATCTCAAAACTATCTCGATACCTTCGGGTTCGTAGAATTTCAGTTGGTAAATCACGCGAGATCCGGATAGGGTGTCTAATCCGATGCGCAAGTCTCGTTAGATTTGAGGTGGGATCGGGCCTAGAGATAGGACTCTAACTTTTCCAGGCTTGGGCGTTCATCCTCAATCCGATGTAGATTCACGGGTTCGAACTAGAGTTGTAAGCTTGGATAGGTTTGATGGCTCGGAAGAAAACTATGGTTTTGATGGAAATAGGTTTTGGGTTTTGGGTTTTGGGTTTTGGATTAGGGATTCAATATGGGTAATGGATTATAAGAGAAAATAAAGAAAATATATTGCAAAGATAATAGAAGATCAAAGAGAATAGATGGGAATCACTCCCTTGGTCTTACACCAAACCCATCTCGGGAACAAGAACATTCAAGCATAAAGCATTCAAAATATCCATTAATCTCTTAAAAAGTCTTTACAAGCCTCTATATATAGGCCATCAATAATTAATTCGAAATAAAAAAGAGTCCTAAAAGAAATAAAACTGAAAAGACAGTTTTTCCGAATAAAAATAGAAATTCTGTTGCTAGACGGCGTCATCCACGGCGCGCTGCTGTGACAGCGCGCTGCGACGCTATGACAGTGCGATGCGGCATTGTTCTCCTAGCGGTTTCAGTCTCCTTTTCTCCCTTGAAGCTACGCTACCCGGGCTTCCTCTACGCTTCTTCCGACGCCGGTAAAACTAATGTGGTCCGAGTCCGATGTCTATGTATGTGACGTCCCCGTCAAATAGGTTAAGCTTGGATGTAATAGAGAAATAGATAGGCTCGGGTTACGCTACTTACGCAACTCGTAGATCATAAGAAGATAGAGAAGAGGAAAAGTTAGCCTCGCACCAAACCGCACGCGGGACGAAAAATCAATCTTCGGTTTTGAGAGAATCACCTTCTGGAAAGTTCGAAACCTCTCAATGTTGACCAAAGCAATTTTCATTCACCAATAATTATTTTTAATCTTGTTTTACAAGCCTTTAAATAGGCTAACCAATCCCTAATTCGGAATTAGAAAAGTCCTAAATAATTAAAACCCTTAAAACGACAACTCCTTTCAAAGAAAGGAAATTTTCGTCTTTTGGCAAACTTAATTCACGCGATCGATTGATCGATCCTAGCGTCGATCGATCAACTGGGAAATATATTATTTTCCCGAAGACTTTGTCCAAAATCGATCGATCGAAAATCTGGGTCGATCGATCGACTTAAATATATAAAATGCTAAAACTTTAGGCCTCTTTGTCTTCAATTGATCAATCGAAGGCTGGGGTCGATCGATCGATTAAGTAGTTCTTCAGTCCTTCGAATTTGGACAGTTTTTCTTCCTGATCAGTTTCACATTCTTCTTTCATCTTCGGTACATTACGGGCTGTTTGAATCGAATGTCCCCATCAATATAACTAGTTGGAAACCCCTTGAGATGATGTATAGCATAAAAAATTATAGACATTAGTAATGAAAAGTAAAGAAAATGATGATAGATAAAAATTATTTATTCGAACTATAGAAAAGAAACTAAGAGATCAGTTTCATTGTATAGAAGTATGTTGTTTAAAACTGCTTGAGTCTAATATGAAAACCAATCTTGGCTAAGTTAAATGCTACCATAAACTGTAATAGCCACATATGCGTTAATTCTTGGTGATATCATCTATACCCGAAGGAAACATTTTTAATATTTACTGAAAGAGCAAGGCAAAAAACTTCAAGCAAAAAAAAAGGAATGAGGAGATATAACAACCTGAAAAAGCCATTAGTTCAAATACTGAAATATGAGTTAAAAATGAAGCGTCATTACTCAATCTCAAGCGAATAAATAGGAACTATACAGTAAAAACAATATTGAAATTAATTAGTTTTCCGAAAGAATTTAATATGTGGACAACTAAGAAAAGGAGAGAAGATAAGAGGAAAGAGACCAATGGAGACATGTAAAGCTGTCGCAGTCCTTGCATGTCTTTTGCAATGAGAGAGGGATTTGTATATATACAAATAATAAAGATAGAAAGAAGATAATTAAGTGATTAAGAGATACCAAGTCCTATCGAGGAGTGATCTAAGAATATATCTTGAGGGATGTATATAGAGTAGGCTTGTCAACTGGTCGGGTCAACCCAATACTCGACCCGATATTTTACTGGGTCGGATTCGTATACTTGACCCGTCGGGTCGGTTTGGGCATGAGACATCCGACCCGACCCGATATTTTATATGTAGCAGGTCGGATCGGGTTTTATGGTCGGGCATCGGGTTGGGTAAGGTTTTATAGTATGAATCAGTTTAATCTTATAAAAAGGGATTGCGGTGCTCTTTCTCTCCATTCTGTTGACATTTTTTTTGGTTTTCAATATCTTGTTGAACAATTTGACCAATCAAACAAGCCCCCTCTCACCGATTAAAATCTATAAAGATCTATAGGTACAACCATTTCATCCTGAGGCTCTCCTTTGCTTCATCTTCGCTACAGCTGTTCTTACTTCTATTTCAAATACATTATTAATTTGTCCTTTGATTCGGTTCTCCTTCTTGGTTTACTTTCCCCACATAACTCGTATTAGAAAAATTTTTAAAAATTGCTTTTTTCATTCAGTTTTTGTGTCATCTTTAACCCAGAGATATTGATCTTCATCCTTAATGCACCTTACTGATCAAAATCTCTTGTTATCCTTTCTCATATCGTGGCAAGCTTGTAGAGAATCTTTTTACCCGTGTCTCCAAACTAGCATAAAATTCGTAACTTTCGTACTTGACCGGTTGGCTGCATGGCATTTTAGCTTCCCTTTGAGAGCTTATGTCTTTCCTTGTCGTCTATACTTCCCTCGGTTCTATTCTTTCTTTTAATCTTCCACATTCCACCACCATGTTTCTTTCACATGCAACTTTTTCTTTGAACTCCTCAAGCATCTCTCTCTCTCTCTCTCTCTCTCTCTCTCTTGAGGAGGTAACGAAATAATATATTTAAAAAAAGGAGAGTTACAAAAAGGCGTACCTTGGTGGGTTGCAAGGAACTACCCGAAAGGAAACAGCAAAAGAAAAACCCGAAAAAAACTCCTAAGGCTCTCACAAACCCTGACGAGACAGCGGAAGCCCGAGACCCAAAGAACACCAAGAGCACTGCAGCAAGATTAAAGATGTAGGCCCTCCCATTCCATGAGATCACATCCCTCCCCGGTACGGTCTCCAATCATAAACGAGCTAAGAATGAAGTCCCTGGCAGACTTAACCAACAGATTGCACGGTTTCACAAATCTTTGAAGCCCCTAGAGTTCCTTTCCAACCAAATGGCTCTTGTTTAATGCAACCTGCCACGTATCATTTTGATGCCATCCCAATTCCACACTCCATGGTTCATTACTTTTGTTTGAATGTTGTTAAATTGCGTCTCCTTTTTGAGTTCCTGTCACTTTATTAGTGGGGCTCACTATCTAGTCATCTGGCTCTTTATATGAACAACCAAGACTACAAAACTTCAAACAAAAGAACTTCATTAGGGAATACAATTTTTGTGACATCTGTCTCCTTTTTGGGATGACTAGTGAATAGGGATCTAGTCATTTGGCTCTTTATATGCAATTTTTGAGACATCTCTCTCCTTTTTGGGATCTATGAATACAAAACTTCATAAATACTTATATATCATCTGAGAATCCATTTTCAAGACCTCTTCCCCTTTGCTCCTCTCAAAACAATAATTCTAGACAATGAGTGGGAATACATAAAAATCTTGATGTGATCTGAAAGATTTTACTTGCTTTATTTTGCTTTTGTGGAGATAATGTAGTACATGAAGTCCTTTTTGCTTATGACGACATGGTAACTTTGACTTTTTTTTCGTAGATTGAAGGAGCATTTATTCAAGGTTTGGGTTGGGTTGCCTTGGAAGAGATAAAATGGGGAGATGCAGATCACAGGTGGATTAAATCTGGCTATTTGTACACTTGTGGACCTGGAAATTATAAACTCCCATCTGTTAACGACATCCCTCATAAATTCAAGGTTTCACTTCTAAAGGTAACGTGGTTATATTATACTCTATCTACCTATTCACATAGCTTTGGAGTTTGGAACATGTTGGAAGTTTAGTTGCTTGCTTTTCAAAATTTTATTTTGATGTTCTATTGTTGTACGTTTCCTTTTGGAAGGAATCTTATGTTTGCTACTTAAATGAATCTTGGATGTCTGGTGTAGGAGAAATATTAGGTCTAGACTTTTCCTTCGCAATATTCTCTATAAGGAAAACTCCGTTTCTCTTTTAACAACACTGGAAAACCACCCAAAAATGCAGGAGGATCTATGGTTTGGATATTGTTTGCAAAGGTTTCACTAATTTTAGATCTCTTTACATCCATGGTTTGGATCTCTTCTGCAAAGATTTCACAAGAGACACCGAAGGAATCTATTTTTTTCTTACACCTTAGCAATATTTCTCTTTCAAATGCATGATGCAAGCATCCATAATGAGTTTAGGAAACCCTAGCTATAAACACAAAGCTTATTAACCCTAGCTTTAAACACAAAGCAAGTTATTACAGCTGTTTTTCTCTTGGATGGATAAAATTATATAAGTAATAGAGAGAGATGACTAAACGATAATGAGACATGCTAAATAAATTGTGATTCCTTAATATGTTCACAAGGATACAAATACAATACTCAAAAATATATAAAATTAATGTAAAAATTCAAGTGATTATATTTGTACTACTGAAGAACACGGAAATTAGATGCAAAGCTTTGATGTTTAAACAGAATATTTTCAAGAACATGCAAAACCAAATTGCTTTTGTCTTCAATCACAAACATTCTTCTTGGAGCATTGTATCCATCACGATAATTCTCACTGTGTGACACGTGGTCTTTAGGTCATATCTTGAGATGTGTGTCACATGGAATAAAAAACTGACCATCTGATGGTATTCCCATGATCTCAAGATCAATTGTGTGAGAGATTGGAATGAAAAACAACCTCCACCGTCCGATTCAAAACAGTCACCAGTTTTCAAGTGTACTAATGGGGGATATTCAGCATTTTGGTGGTGGTGGGGGTGGGGGGGGGGGGGGGCGCTTAGTCGCAGCCCCCAGTCATTGTTCTGTATCCCATTTACCAATCTGACATTATTACTATTTCCATCATGTAAAATTTTCCTGTATGAGTGTGTGTAGATTAAATTTTTTAGACATTTGACTCTTTCAAATGTGCTTGTTAATTTGCAGGATGCTCCAAATCCAAAGGCAATTCATTCATCTAAGGCTGTAGGTGAGCCACCATTCTTTCTTGCCTCTGCGGCTTTTTTCGCCATTAAAGATGCCATCAAAGCAGCAAGAGCAGAGGCAGGGTTTAATGATTGGTTTCCTCTCGATAACCCCGCAACTCCAGAGCGGATTCGAATGGCTTGCTCGGATGCTTTCACAAAGCCATTTGCTAGCTCAGATTTTCGCCCGAAGCTTAGTGTATAATCATGGATCAAAATTCCGGAAAACCGATACGTATCGTCCGAGCCCAAAACCGATACGTATCGGGACCGGAGGATACATTCAATGTATCATCCGGCTTATTATATATATATATATATATATATATATATATATATATATATATATATATGTATGTGTGTGAAGTAGTTTTAATGTACCGTATCGTTCAGGTCCAATACCGATACGTATCGGTATCGGATGAAATTTTGATCCATGTGTATAATGCATTTATGGTACATTGCTTGCTACTAATTATTATTGGTTGGTATTAGAATTTGTTTCAAGTACCTCTTGTCTCAGTCTTGTAAATATGCATGGAGTTGTATCCATTCATACACACACACACACACACACACACACATATATAAACAAATAATCTTATTAAACAAATAGGAAAATATTATGGCCTTCTCTATTTGTCCTCTGATCTTTTTTTATAAAAACATAAGAGCTGTTGCGGTCACCGTTTATAGTCACTTATATGAAGTTATGAGTCTCTTTTGCCACTTCTTTATACATATGCAGATCGATTTAAATCTTTCAATCATTCGATCAATGGTCCTTCTCATGGGTGATTACTATGACCATCTAAATGAAATTGTTTGATGTGATCATTAGGAGCTTCTGATTGTTTATTTTTCTTTAATGGGTTACATATTTGAACGAGTTGGGATCTTGTAAAATGCACTCAAATGGTTGCTTGTTTATTGTCACGTGATGAAATCTTGAGTTTAGATTACTTATAAACCAATATACATCTAAAATAGATGTGCCCATCAATTTACAAGTTACATTATTGGTCTCTATAATGAATTTTTATCCAATAGTGTGGATCCTTACTAACCTCTTGCATCTAAAATTGATAGGATTGATAACTCTTTTATTAATAAAATGAAACACTTGAGCATGGATCCGAATGGGTTATATGTTGGGCGTGTATTTAGTATTCTCGATTTGCATGCTATTTATGGTGCGTCAGAATATTGGGTGGTTTTGTAATTGTTCTATTAATATAAAGGCCAGGAGGCTCCTCTTAAACCTCTTGCATCTAAAATTGACTTTCGGTTCAGTATTTTGTTTTTTTTTGAAGCCTACATTGAAACCGATTTGGTTCAGTGTGAATATTTTATTTACTTTTTTTAATTTTTTAATATATTTTTTAGTTTTTTCAGTTTACTGTCCTACTCCAATAATTTTTAGTTTTTGCCACCCTAAATTGAAACTGAACCGAATAGAATTGAGGATTGGTTCGGTTCGTATCAGTTTTTGATGCGATTCAAGCCAGTTCGGTGTCCTCGATTTTTGATTCAATATGGAGTTTGCATCTCTATTTACACGTAAGCCAATCTCGTGTAGGAGCAATTTAACACCGTAATTTGCGCACGAGCAATCAAACGTGCCTGCATGTACAATGTTGAATTTATATTTTGTCCTACCACGGTATTTCAAACATTGTGGGTCTATTACTGATAAGAAGGGTTGGTTAAATTAGCCTGGCTGTATTTGGCTTAGCTCTTATAAGAGTAGAAGCAGCTCTTTTGCTTGCTCTTTGTCAGAGTAGATAAAATTTGCTCTAAAATAAAGTAAGCATAGAACAGTTTTATCACTTAAAATAATTCTCCGCTAGAGCAAATGAGGCAAGGAGCTGTGTTATCAAATATAAAGGAAGTTTTCTGTCGGAGCTAAAAAGCGACAGAGCTGCACTTTGCCCTAAAAGAGCTAACCCAAACGCAGCTTTAATATATATTTTTTGGACCCAACTCTCTCAACTGTCATTTAAACATCAAAATGATGTTTAAATGATAGTACCATCATTAGTTTAAGATGTGTGTGATATGTATAGTTAAATTGATAAATTATGGATTGAAGTGCAACAAGCCCAAAAATAGTGTTTTAGTGTGATTAAAATGATCTCTAAGACTATAATATCAATAATTATTTTTAGGGTTTTAGGTCCATTTTGGTGTTTAATCTCGGTTATGAGCTATCATCCCATATTATTTTGAGTATCCTTATTTGTACCCGGTCAAACTATAATCTCACCACAGTCGAAACGGTGCTCTCACCATTAACTACTTTGAATTAGATGATGGAGATTATTTTTATATTCCACACAATGGATCTTGAGATCATGTGTCTCATTAGATGATTATGTATGGCACACAACCCTAAAATCGCATGCGCCACATGATATGTCATTAATCATTTTACCCCAAATTCGTTTAAGAGTACACGAACTTGAAATCTTACCGAACGAACCAGCAATCAAATTCCAAACATATCAGTAGGTTAAAAACATGCTCCAAATATATGAGATAAGACTATGATGATGATCATCATCATCATCATTAATTAGTTGGTATGCTATAAGCGAGACTCTTATTCTACTTGGGCTATTAACGTACTCAATCAGCCCAAACTAGATTTTTTTACCGGGTCAGGTTTTGTTGTCAAGTGTAACACAGTTAGACTTAGAGTTGGGGCAACTCGATGTGAAAACAATATTTCGACACGGTGATCTAGAGGAGAAGATCTATATGAACCAACCTAAATGGTTCAAGTCTCCTGGAGAAGAGAAGTTAGTGTGCAAACTGAAGAAGTCCTTGTACGGGTTGAAACAGTTGCTGAAATAATGGTACAA
This sequence comes from Chloranthus sessilifolius, assembly GCA_021018995.1. Taxonomy (NCBI): domain Eukaryota; kingdom Viridiplantae; phylum Streptophyta; class Magnoliopsida; order Chloranthales; family Chloranthaceae; genus Chloranthus; species Chloranthus sessilifolius. The sequence goes on from CM037587.1 coordinate 8,308,602, forward strand.
GTGGTTTGACACATTCATGATAGGCCAAAACTATATTCGAAGTGAATACGACAACTGTGTTTACTTCAAGAGTCTAGCAAATGACTCACTTATTTATCTTCCTTTATATGTTGATGACATACTCGTAACTGCAGAGAGCATGGTGGAGATCAATAAATTAAAATCTCAACTTGACATGAAGTTTGAAATGAAGGATCTTGGCACAACAAGAAAGATTTTTGAGATTGAGACTCAAAGGGACAAAAAGAAAGGACAGTTGTGTTTCACATAAAAGAGTTATCTAGAGAAGGTATTCTTACAGTTTGAGATGAAAAGCTCAAAGGCTGTGAATGCTCCATTAGCAGCTCACTTCCGTCTTTTGGCTAGCATGTCTTCTACTACAGATAAAGAGCGTGAGGTAATGACTCATGTTCCCTACGCGAGTACTGTTGGTAACTTGATATACGCTATGGTATACACTCAATTGGATATTTCACAAGCCGTTAGCGTGGTTAACAAGTATATGGTCAATCCGGACAAGAAACATTGGCAGACAATGAAATGAATTATGAGGTACATACGCGGTACCAAGGATGTCGATTTAATTTTTTACAGTGACACAGATCATTAGTTATGCGGATACGTAGATTCAGATTACGAGGGTGATTTGGATAAGCGTCGGTCTACAACAGGATATGTGTGTTAGACTATCAGGAGGTCAATGTTACAGGATACAGTGATTTTGTCTACTACAGATACAGAGTATATGACAGTAACAGAGCCAGTGAAAGAAGCAATGTGGCTTCAGGGCTTAGTTGGTGATTTGGAGATCGTACAAAAAAATGTTGATGTGTTCTGCTATAGCCAGAGTGCTATTTACTTAGCAAAGAATCACGTATAGCATGCTCGTACCAAGCACATTGATATACGGTATCATTTAGTACGAGAAATAATCGAAGATTGTAAGATACGTTTCAAGAAGGTGAGTACGAAAGGCAATGCTGCGGATATGATGACAAAGGTGATACCGGTGGTCAAGACTAAACATTGTTTAGAGTTGATCAATATTCAGTAGGTTTGAGCGCCCTCGAGGTGTTGATGGCAGCGAAGATATGAGTATAACGATGATCGAAAGAAAGAGTGCATGGTAAAGCTTAGAGTCAGGTGGAAAATTACTATATTAGGCTCTAACTTAAGCAAGGTCGCTCGAGTGACAAGCAAAGTCCCTCGCGCAAGTTGCTTCACCCATGAGTGAGTTTTCTCAGGTTGAACTCACTTGAGTGAGTTGGGCACTCAACATATGGGAATTGTTTCGGGTGTAAGTCACTTGAACAACTTTGGTTGTCGCTCGAGCGACCCGCGACGTCCATGTTACGTGCATATTTCGATTTTTGAGCAGTTTCTCTTGGGTTTAAAGTATGACTTGAGACTTCTATATAAGGGAAAACTTATGAACGAATTAGTGAGCCTTTGTGAGAGAGATATATCATTGTAAAACTTTAGAAAACCTATCTAAGGGCTTTGAAGAGAGCTTTGGTGAGGCTTAAGTGTTCATGTATTATTGTATAATCATCAATATAGTGGATTATCACTGCTCGTGAACGTAGGCATATTACTGAACTACGTAAATATTATCTCTTATGTGTTTGTGATAAATTTTCTTCTATTTTGCGTTTTTATTTGATCATTCATCATGAAATCGTTGATTAATTTAAAAGCTTTCACGCAACAATTTCATCGAACACTTTCTTGCCCTTTAGTTTTGATTAATATCATATGATGCCATGTGGGGCACTTAATAACTTTCTACCATTGTTTTATTAGAAGTAGACCCTGATGATCGAAATCCCATGCAAGGGCTTAAATCCCATGCGTGTGCACCTTTTTACACTTTTACCCTTCATTTAACTAGTGCGCTAAATAAAAAATTTTCAATGAAAAATGCACTTAGGGAAGAAAATGTGTACTTTCTTCCCTAAGGGCTCGTTTGACACTTTCCGTCAAAAAATCCATTTTCTGAGTAGTTGTTTTTGAGTTGCTCAGAAACTCATTTTCTTAGGAAAGTTGACATTTTCTTGTGTTCTACACTTTCTCAAGAAAGTATAAGAAAGTGCTTTCTGTACTTCTACGCCATATAGCCGCACGTATTTATGACCTTCATCACAGCAGTTATATTGATCGGATGATCGTCAAAATTTATATGTTTAAATCGGTAACGTGTTTAACACTTTAGTTAGTCATATTCTCGAAATGTTTTCTTAAACGTGTACACCAACGGGGACTTACTTGAAAACCGATAATTATCAGTACGATTTCGGTGTGAGAAACTGAAACCGATAGTTATCGGTTCGGTTTCGATTTAGCATGAAAAACGGCCATAACCAACCCGATAACACCCCTACCTATTTTCCATATTTTTTACATATAAAATATCGGTTTGGATCGCATTGACCCTGCCCGACCTCTTAGTCGACATGAGTTAGATGTCTCATTCATGATGCCTGACCCAGTAAAATATTGGGTCGCTCTATCGAATGACAGTCCTACCCATGGAATACCGTTCGTGCACGTCCATGAACCTTATTATAAAAGTTCAATATAAATGAAAGAAATAGGAGTCAACATAGGGCCAAACATAGTTATCAAGTCAAAAATCAGGAAAAAATCGGTGAAGAAAAAAAATTAAAAGATAAATAAATAATTTGAGGGATCAGCTCGACCCGTTACTTAAACCTTAACCTGATCATTTTCAAGAAAAAATGCGTTTAAAATACAAAAATCACATTTTTCAAGTAATCGCTTTTATTTTAATAAAATGTGTTTTAATCGTGAAATAACAGTTTTTCAAAAAATGGCGATTAAAATGTTTCTAAAAACAAATCGGCGAATTTGGTAACTATGACACCACATTTAAACAAAGAAAACAATGTTGACTGGTGTCAATCAGACGATGTTGAGCCTTTAGCATCCAAATTATGCATAAAAAGATCTTCAGATCATGGGTCTTGCATCAGACGGTCAGATGTTGATTCCAAGTGACACTTCTCAAAAAATGAACGTGATCATAGAGTACCATCAAAAGTCGTTCACATTTACGATTTGGGATGTGTGCCGCATGGAACTAAAATCTGACTCTTTGATGGTAGGCACATGATCTAAAGATTTGTTGTGTGAAGTCTTGGGATGAAAAATGTTCTACATCATATGATTCAAATCAGTCAACAATGACTTTATTGTTGAAGTGGCGTGGCAGTAACTAAAAAAATGTAGCAGTAACACTTGTTTAAAGAGGTGTGGCACTAACACTTCTCCTCTTAATGATAAGAATGAATATCCTATAAGTGTTTCATTGTGTAGTATACTCAACCACCTCATAAAATGAGGTTTTCTGAAGAAAGTTCTCTGAAAACACAGAAACTAAGAAAACTCTCGAACACAAACAAAGCTCAGAAAATGCCCAGAAACCCATTTTCTGTAGAAAATCCTCAAGAAAATGCATTTTTTTTGGCTCTCGAACGAGGCCTAAAGTTATTGTGCTTTTTTCGTTGTTGTGCATCAGTGTATTTATGAATAGACAAAGTGCTCTTACTAAGAGAAATAATTCAATTATTGATGAAAAATGCACTTTCTTCCCTAAGGCTGCGATTGGGAATGTGGATTTGGATCTCCTAAATCTAAATTTGGCTCCACCTTTTTATATTTGGATTTGGATTTGGTAAATCAATATTGTGAAAAGTGGATTTGTAAATAACACCTCCTAGGCGTTATTTGAAAATCCAAATCTTACACCAACATATAATTGGCTATGTTTAATAAATAAAAAGCTGTTACTCAACGCTATTATATGTACGGTTCAACCTGATATTCGACCCGCCTCAGCCGAGTATTATTAAGTTTGTCGATCTGGTTGGGTTGGACATGAGGCAATATGAATTAAACCGAACTGAACTTAGTTGAATCGGTGGTAAATAGATCGGATTGAACTGGTACTAGACCCGGACCGACACCGAATCGACCCAACCTGAACTTATAGTTATCAAGAACTAGCCGTTGTAATAAACAATTTCCTGGTTGCACCATGGATGCACCCAAGAATTACTGGTTGCACCTATTTTACATTTTTTTTTGGGAACCCAAACCAAAGCAAACCGAACATCAAAAAATTAGTTTTCGGTTCGGGAACAGTTTGTGCTGGAGGAATTCGGTGTATCGAAATCGAATTTTTCAGTGTTCGGATCGGTTTGGGTTTAGAAAAAAGAAAAAAAATGCTGATTGCACCCATTAAAAAAAAAAATTAAATTTTTTTTTTTCTGATCCCAAACCGAATCGAACCGAACACTGAAAAATTCGATTTCGGTTCGGGAATGATTTATGTGTTGGAAGAATTCGGTGTACCGAAATTGAAATTTTCGGTGTTCAGTTCGGTTTGCTTTGATTTGGGTTCAGAGAAAAAAAAAAAAATTTGTTGGTTGTACCCATTTTCGATTTTTTTCTCCCTTAAATGTAAACCGAAGCAAACCAAATCGAACACTGAAAATTCGATTTCAATTCAGGAACGATTTATGTGTTGGAGGAATTCATTGTACCGAAACCGATATATTTCGGTTTGGTTTCAATTTGTGGTGTATTGAACCGAAAACCAAAAAAATCAGATTCGGTTTGGTTCAATACATCGAACTTGCATCCCTACTTACATAAAATATATGAAGGAAATCAATAAAATATAAATTCTTTTTATAAAAAAAAGTATCCAAATGAAACATGTAAATAATTGGGCCAAATCTTAAGACAACGCTTAAACATCTAAACAAAATATTTGCAAATCAAAATATTCCAAATTCTTAATTTGAAATGCTCAAATTTAAAATACTTCAAATTGAAATCCGCAAATCTAAATCTACACTCCCAAACGCAGCTTAAAATTATTGCAATGTTTTTTTTGTTGTGCATAATAGCACTTAGGGGGAAGAATGTACTTCCAAAGAAAGTGCACTTATGAAGGAAACAAAAAGTGCACTTGTTGAGAGAGATTAATGCACTTATGAAAGAAAAAATGTACTTTTATGAAGTTAGTGCACTAGTTCATTGCTATTGAAGTGCACTTATTAAGGGAGAAAGTGTACTTACGAGGAGAGATAGTGGCTTCGTAAGACATAGTTCTCCGCTAGCTCTGCTATGATAGAGTTCACCTACTTGAGTAAGTTTCTGTTCTCTTTACTAACACCCTTCTACTTGTTTTAGCAAATACCCATTCTCCTTAGTAACTCTTTGCATAACAAGATTTTATGCAAGATTTATCTGTTCAGTATTTCTATCCTCCTCTTTACTCACTCTTTATTAGAGCAGATTTTATTTGCTCTGATAGAGAGTTAGTAAAGAGTAAGGAGGTTGTTTCTAGAATAAGTAAATCCTCTTTTATAATAAGTTAAAAAATTGAATGAAAATCAACTAAATCAGATGAACTCTTTTATGACAGGAATTAACAAAGAGCTATACCATTTGCAATCAGTATATTTATCAAAGAGAGTGTATTTTTTTATAAACTTGTTTTTATAAAGAGCAAAAATCTTCGAAACTCTAGACAGCGTTATGATTGATTGGTTACACGAAAGCCAATCTCGTGTAGGAGCAATTTAACACTTTAATTTGCAATACCAGCAAACAAACGTGCCCTAAGCTAACTCCATGTACAATATTGAATTGATTTTTGGTGCCATTATATTTATCCTACCACAGTATTTCAAATATTATGGGTCTACTCCTGATAAGAAGGTTGGATAAATTAACCTTGAATATATACTTTTTGGACCCAACTCTCTCAAGTATCATTTAAACAAAGAGACATTAATCTAGTTGGTACACTCCCTCTATTATGAGGGAGTAGGTTGTGGGTTTGATATTGCTTTCCACGCTATTTTTATCCTTATCTTTATAAGGTGTGAGTTGTATTCTGTTAGTTAAGTCTCATCACTGTAGTTAATGCCTCTTCACGTTACTTTGCAATTATCATATGTGTATGTGTGTCTGCTCCTTAGTTCTCAAGGTTGCCAACGGGTCAAGCTGAGTTTTTGTATAAGCCATTTTTTTAAAAAGATATAATGAGAGCCCAAACCCGGCCCGATAGCTAATCGGGCTGGGTCAGGCTCAACCCAAATTTTAAATGTTGTAGCCCGAGTCTGACCCGATTAGCTATCTGGGCCGGCTTCGGCTCGGGTTTCTAATATTTTTTAAGAGTTTTTTTTTTATAAGGGCCTCATTTTATCAGGTCGAGTTGAGTTTGAGCTTACACTTTGTAGTCCGAATCCGAACCCGTTTCTTATCTAAGCTTAGCTCGGCCCGACCAATTTATTAAATGAGTTAAAATAATGGGCCTGAACTTGGCCCATTCGGGTTGGGCCTCAGCCTAGCTCAGGTTGAAACCGACAACCCTAGTCTCGGCCATATGACCGTATCAAAAAAAAAAAAAAAGTGTCATTTAAATATTAAAATGGTGTTTAAATGATAGTACCATCATTAGTTTAAAAATGTGGGTGATATGTGTCATTAAAGTGATAGATCATAGATTAAAATGCAAATGGTATTTTAGTGAGATTAAGACCATCATATCTATCATTGTTTTTACGGTTTTAGGTCTATTTTGGTGTTTAAATGTCAGTGGCGAGCTATCATCCCATATTATTTTGAGAACCCTTATTTGCACTTAGTCAAACTATAATCTCACCATAGTAGAAAAGGTGTTCTCACGATGGACTACTTTGAATTAGATGATGGAGATTATTTTTCTTTTCAATGTTCCAAACGATGGATCTGGAGATTATGTGTGTATCATTAGATGATTCTATATGTTTTCATTAATCATTTTACTCCAAATTCATTTAAGAGTATCGAACCACAAACTCAAAACCATACTGAGCAAATCAACAATGAAATTCCAAATAGATCAGTCGACTAAAAACAAACCCCAAATATATGGGATAAGACTATGATGATAATGATGATGATGATGATGATAATGATGACCATTCATTAGTTGTAAGCGAGGCTCTTTTTCTAATTGGGCTGTTAACGTACTCAACCCGCCCGAATTGGATTTTTTATCGGGTCGGGCACATAAATTTGACCCGTCCCTGTCCAGTTGGGTAAGGGTTTTCATAGGGTCGGATCGGGTCAAACATTGATTCGGGTCCCACTGGGCAGCCCAATTTAGGACTGACCCGACCCGTTGACAGCCCTAAATTTTAACCGCCTTCAATTTTCCACCAGCAGCAGCAGCAGTAGCAGCGAGACCTTAAAAAACATGGCGGAAACCTAGGGTTTATCTACGTAAAACCCCCTGCCCGAAGAAGAAAAAACACCTCAAAACCTAGGGTTTTTCAGAGCTCAAAAGTCACCATTGATGTCGGAAAACGAAGGAATCCGCTTTATATCATCTTCCATCAAAATCCCTTCACCTCCCCCTTCCATCTTCCCGAAACTCCCCTTCGCTGACCTAACCCTAACGTCACCTCTCCAAAGAACCAGACACACAATCCACCGCTTAATCACTTCAATCTCTAACCTCCGATTCCCACATCATCTTCCCGCCAAATCCTCTCTCATCTGTTCGTCTTCGTTATCGCTGGTTCGATCTGAAGATTCGAATCCTAAGGGACATTATGCGAGCCGCCATGGGAGGGAAGACGAAGAGAGGGTTTTGATTAGCGAGGTTTTGGTGCGAAATAAGGATGGAGAAGTTCTCGAGAGGGCGGATCTGGAGGCCGAGGCGTTGGCAGCATTGAAGGCGTGTAGGCCGAATTCGGCGCTTACGGTGAGAGAGGTGCAGGAGGACGTGCACCGGGTCATCGACAGCGGGTACTTTTCGTCGTGCATGCCGGTCGCCATCGATACACGAGACGGCATTCGGTTGGTTTTTCAGGTGAGATTTGGTCTCTTTTCAGTGTGGCTTTGTTGTAAATTTGTAATGCACGTATTTTGGTAATTAAATTGGATTATTATAGCCATAATAACCAAGTTGGAATCCGGGAAAAAAATGAAAAAATTGGCAAAATCAGAAAAAGAAATCGGGAAAAGCCAATAACAATTTTAGAAACTAAGTAGATGTTTTAACATGTGTACGAATTAGTCACGATTAAACAATAAAAATTGCAACTAAAACGCAAAATCATATTTTTGTTGTTCTAGTAATTCCAATTATAGCTCCACATTCTGGCGAACCACTTAACCCAGGGGATCTCATCACCAAATGTGAGAAGGATCAATTTATAATTTGTGGTAATAATATTTCTATCTTATACGTTGGATCATTTAGCGAAATATGAGGACCAAACTGTAGATGAATTTCATCCCTGTTTGAGTTTTTATTGAGTTTTGTATTGTTTTTGAGAACTATGAGTGATAGTAGAGTCCTCTGCACTGTTATACAATTTTTACGACAAAATCATAAGCATGTTGAGACTCCAAGTCTCCAACTAATTATCCAAAATTTCACTCCAAAGTTGCATGACTAACACCACGATTAAGACACTCGTCCGCATTGGAATTGCCTTCTATATGAATGTGGGAAACTCTCACATCCTCTAGCTTTCCTAATATATGGGTCATCTTCACATCCACAGACATATAAATAAAATAAATCCAAATCTTTGAAGCATGAAGTAGATGTGGAATGGATATACCAATCTAAAGATTCTCATCTGAGCATCACTTAACAACTCTACAGTGCCCAAGAAGGTGAAGATAATAGTTTCAACATCATTATATAAGACCCCCCAATACCAGCCCTAGCAGGATCTAGCTCATATATCCCATCTATATTTAGTTTAATCCAACTTGGATCTGGTGGGGTCCAATCATCAAACAACATGCTTGGAGGTGGGAAGGCCACAGGCAAGCTTCTTTCCAGTTAGTATTTAAGACCAATTGGGAAACGTCCTCAATGATATTCTCCACCGCATAATATGCACTCATCTTTATTATTACAACTAAGTCTGAAGGGGGTCTTCGAAGATTCTTGCATGCATTCTTTCCAAATAAATAATAATCTTGCAGTAGCTTGTTTGTACATAGAAAAATATCTTGAGAAATGCCCCCTGACTTTTGCCACTCAATCTTAAAGTTGATAAGGGAGTTAAGCATATTCAAATTTGCAAAAATGCCAATATATTAAAAAAGTAATACCATATGTTCCTACTGCATGCACATTGAATAAATGTTGATTGGATGCTACCAAACAGTGAACACTTGACATCTTACAATTGATAGTAAATTATATTAAAAAAATTATATTGAACAAATAAGTGAATAACTGATATGCAGATTTGCCTGATTGATTACAAATAGAACAAGAAATGTTAGGCGAAATATGTCAATTTGCAAGGCGATTGCCAGTTAAAAATTTTCCTTGAGAGTTTATGAAATGGAGACTTGAGATTTGGGGGAGAAGGATGCCTTATGAAGGGAGAAGGAACCTCAATCTTGGCCATAGGCCTAATCGACTTAACTAACAATTTTACGTGAAAACAATATACACCATCTAATTTCTAAACATCATAATCAGGGCAGGGATTGTAGGAGACAAAAATTTTCAAGGGTGATAAATAGCTTAAGCAACTCAGTATATATCCTCTATTCAAATCTCCATTACGACATAAGCGAGTCTACACTGGGTGGCTCTCCAAAGAAGATTGAGATGTTGTGGAACTTCCAAAGGGAAAAAACTTGTTGGTTGCAAGTGGATCTATACTGTGAGGTATAAACCAGACGACTTGATAGAAATATACAAAGCCAGGCATTACCAAGTTACATTCGCACGAGTTGCAAAGTCTCACACTATCAGAGTTCTCCTTCCTCTTGCAGCTTACATGGATTGGCCACTATCATGGTTCAAAATCTCATCCGAAACCGGTGCGTACCGTACGATACGTACCGGTTTGGAGGTCACTTGTATGATACTTTGAATGTATTGTACCGGTGGATTACATTTATATTGATGATGTATCACACGATACATACCAATGTTTCATCCGAAACCGGTATGTATCGGACGATATGTATCGGTTTTGGAGTTGGACGATATGTACCGGAAAACCGGTATTTTCAACCATGGCCACTATACCAGCTGGATGCCAAGAATGCGTTCTTACATGGTGACCTGAAGCAAGAGGTTTATATGGTTCTTCCTCCTGGTTTCAACCATTAATGGGAGAAAGGTAAGGCCTATAGGTTGAAGAGTCATTTATGGGCTAAAACAATCTCTTCGGGTTTCGTTTAGAAAGTCCAGTAATGCTGTGATGAAATTCGGGTATAAGAGAAGTCACTACGATCATCCATTGTTGATAAGGAGTATCACCTCACTGCACTGGTTGTTTATGTCGATGACATTAGGCACAAAAGATGACAATGAGTAAATACTGACACTGAAAAATTATCTGAGCAAAATATTTGGTATGAAGGACTTGGGGCCACTCAAATGTTTTTTGAAGTTCGAAGTTGCATGATCAAAGAAAGAGATAATTTTATCTCAACGAAGATGCACACTTGACATCCTAAAACAAACCAGGATATTAGGGTGTAAACCAGCAACCACCCTTATGGAGCAAAACCATTGGATTATTGAGGAGGGTGGCTAACTCCTCATGGACACTAGCATTTTCCAACGACTTGTTGGAAAATTGATATATGTTTCTATGACACGTCTAGATATTGCTTACTCAGTCAGTGTGGTCAGCCAACATATGCATTCACCCAGAACCATACGTGTGGGTGTTGTGTGTCAGAGTATAAGGTATTTGGAGGGAAGCCTAGGGAGAGGATTACTCTATAAAAAAATGGCCATGTTGATGTTGAGGTATTCACTAATGCAGATTGGGACTGATCTCTCAGTGATAGAAGGTCGACCTCAGGTTACCACAACTTTCTCATGGAAACTTAGTAGCATGGAAGAGTTAAAAGCAGCATGTTGTCTCTAACTCTAGCGCAGAAGATGAGTACCCGGTTGTGTCACAAGGTGCACGCGAAGGCATGTGGCTGAGAGTTTATCCTTGCTGACCTGGGGGTTTATTAAAGCTCCTGATGCTACAATATGGTAACAATGAAGCAACCCTCCATATTGCAGAGAATCCTGTGCATCATGAAATAACCAAACACATTGAAGTGGATTGTAACTTTCTAAGGGAAAACGTTGAATCAAAGGAGTTCTGTACACCTGAAGTGAGAACGAAAGACCAGTTGAAGAACATGCTCACTAAAACAGTTGGAGGAAAGCAGTTGTATGACATTACCTCCAAGTTGAGCATGGTAGATTTCTATGCACCAACTTGAGGAGTGTTGCTGTGCGTATCACATTATTTGGGTGTGCTATTTGATACATTTAACGAGTGTGTGCGCGTGTGTATTAGTGGTTCATACATAAGTTTATTATAAGTGATATATAATGAAAGGTGTATGCCTGAGACATATAACCCCAATTCTTTCTCTATCTCTTCTTTTTCCTCCTATCTCTCAAACCCTATTCCTAATCTCTTGCATCATCAAGGTACCAAACTTAAAATTAATGATAAAAACCTTAGTAGTTGAATCGACAAATCTCACTTCTCATCGGAAACTAAGATTAGATCTGTTTTTGAATGGGAGGAGACAAGTAACGAGGGGAATCCATTTTCCCTAGGTCATCCATATGTTCAGTAAAAACCCTGGTATCTCAGTTTCTGACAAGGCCGAGCTTTCACCAGAAAATTCTAGATGCTTTTAGCAAACCTGGTGAGCTCATTGCATCCTAACAAGCTATCCTTACCAGTTTGTATAGCAGGGTGGTTGTGATTTCTACCAGCTACAAGTATAGCATTGGTCACCATCTTATTCCAAACAATACAATGTAGTTTCCGTGTTTCAGAGCTACACTGTATAGCTTCTACATCAATGCATGTCATACTGTGGTTCCTAGTATCTTTGGTCACCCTGATCACGTGGGCCACCTTCGGGTCATGGGCCAAAGTAGCTGGCCCAGTACAACCAATAAAAGATCTATGGAATATTTTTAATGGGCCAAGTGCCTATACACCTAAGTGATCATATGATTACCCTATATGCTATATGTTTAAGATCTTTAGAGTTGATGTAAACAAGCCGTGCATGAGTCACTTGCCCTTGTATAATATTTTTTGAAGGTTTTAATTGCAACCCTCGCATGTCTGGACGAAGTGGGCTTGCCTACTACTAGGTTGACTTGTGGAAAATGTACTGATGGTCCTCACACACTGATTACCTCTGATCCTAACAGTGGCAGGTGGTCTACACATGCTCCCACTTGCCTAGCTTCCAAGGGGAAGCTGATAGGGTGAAGGAAGGAAACCAGTGGCCTCTTTATATGAAATATATCCTGGAATGTATATTTTCTTATAATTAATACCATTGACCTCTTTAGACGTCCACAGACCACCTGTTGGGTTTATGGTGGAGCAAGGAAACCAAAACATCTATTTTTGTTCTGTTTTGTAATAAGAAAGAGTATATGTGACCATCCTAGCCTTACCTCCGTTTCTACAATCATCTCTCTGTTCCCCTTGAAGCCATCCTCATCATCATCTTCACCATCAAAACCTTATCCATCTATTCGGGGTCAGCTTTGCCAGTCCTATTCCTCCACTCGTTATAGATCATTGCTAAGCTCTCTTTAACTTCGTATCCCTTCTCATTGCGCTCCTTCAAGTCTTCACTGATCTTCCTCTTCTCCTACTTCCTTGTGTTTGTAACGTCTCAACACTTCTTATAGAGTCTGCTATCGGGCTTTGATGAATATGTCCAAATCACCTTTCATAATTTTTTCCTTTATAGTTGCTACTCTCATATTTCCTCTTATGTACTCATTCCGAATTTTAGCCTTTCTTATCACTCCACACATCTATCTCAACGCACGCACCTCCACCACATGTACTTTAGAGTCTATACCTTCTTGTCTCTTTTTAGTAACCCAACATTCCGCACCATAAAATATGGCGGGCCTAACCGCCATCATGTAAGAATGCCCCTTCAATCTAAAGAACTCCTAGGTCGCATAATACTTCGCTTGCTCGTTTCCATTTCATCCAACCTGCATTAATCCTCTTTGAGATGTCCTCTTCAAATCCACCATCAAATTATAAAATAGAGCCTAAATGGAGAAATTTATCGCAACATGGCACTAAATGATTTTCTAGTTTAACTAAATCCCCCTCCAGGCTATGTTCACTAAATTTGCACTCCATATATTCTGTCTTTGTTCTGTTAATTTTCAAACCTCTGACTCCAAGGCTTTCTCCCTTATTATTATTATTTTTTATCAGTAAATTAAATATATTGATGCACAGCAAGGAGCTGAAATACCAATACAAGTAGACGACCAAAAACAGGAAAGAAACAAAAGAAAGAGACAGAAGACGACAACAGCTACATGAAAGAGCCACTCCTACACCACCCAACTTAGCCGGGGTCCCAAATGAAAGGCTCCTCTTGATTGCCAGGCCCTCCGACCGAGACCCAGCTCCACAGCAGATCTCTTATGCCCTTCATAACCATCCCCACTGGCTGGCTTTTATGCTCGAAAATGCGCAAGTTCCTCTCACACTATAAGCCCCAAAAGACCGCGAACGTGGCAACGTTCCAATAATCCTTCAGATGACCCTCCATTTTAGTGGCAGCCCAGGTCAGATACAAAGAATACGGCGTCTCCGGCATCACCCAACTCATACCGAAGGACTTTAAAACAATGCTCCAAATCTCCTGTGCCACGTCACAATGAATCAATAGATGAGGGGCAATCTCCTCTCCCTTGTTACACATAACACATAACAGTAATGGATCTCCTTCCCCCTCCGAATCAACTGGTCCATCATTAGGATCCTTCCTTTGAATAGCGACCACACAAAGAACTTAACTTTGAGAGGAAAGGCTTTCCTCCAGAAATCAGCCCCTTGAAATGTGATCAACGGATGCCTCGTGAGCATCCTATAAAAGGACTTTACAGTGAAGATCTCATTTTTATTCGGTGCCCAAACACTCTGATCATGTCCGCTATGGTGTCGCCTAGCCTCATATAGCATAAGCAATAGATTAGAGTAAGTGATCACCTCCTCCTCTCTCAGGAGCCTTCTAGTAACCACCTCCCACGAAATACCCCCCTCCGAATTCGAGACAAACTCAACAATCCTGCCCCAGGGATTCACAGCAATGGCATGAATGTCCAGAAAAGAAGCAGCGAGGGGCTCACTTTCTAACCATACATCCTCCCATAACCGAATGCGGTTACCACAACCCCACCTAAAGCGAACCCCTCTGACGTAGGTCTCCCACGTTCTGCATATGCCCTTCCACCAAGGAGAAGTTCCTCTATGCAACACATGACTGATACTCCAATCTCCACAAGACTGCCCGCAATTCTCCACCAACAGCACCCGCCAAAGACTCCCTCTCCTCCTCCCTCCTCCCCCGCCAAAACCACTTCCCTAGCAGAGCAATATTGGTCCAACGCAGGCTGTGAATGCCATGGCCCCCATTGCGTAATGGCAGCTTGCAAGGATTAAAATTTTGAAATACCGATACGTATCGTCCGAGCCCAAAACCGATACGTATCGGTACCGGATGATACATTGAATGTATTGCCCGGTAAATGAATGTAAACCACCGCTACGGTACATTGAATGTACCGTATCGGTGAGTGCTGATACCGATACGTATCGGTATCGGACGAAATTTTGATCCATGGCAGCTTGCATGTCTCCCAATTAACAAGGTGGTACCGTTTGTCCATACCCGACCCTTCCCACAAGAAGTTCCTTTGAATTTGTTCAAGGCGATTGAGAACTCCCCGCGGACAATGAAACATAGACATGTAGAAGATGGGCACCGAAGATAATACCGACTTGACCAGCACAAGCCGTCCTCCACTACTCAACAATTTTCCTTTCCATGCCGACAATCGCTATTGGAACCTTTGGATAACTGGTTCCCAATCTCTAGTGGAAGGTTGTCGGAGGCCGAGGGGCAGCCCCAGGTATTTAATTGGGAACTTTTCGATCGCACAATCCACCGCCTGCACCAACTTAGTCAGCAGCCTATCATTCATACCAATACCCGTGATCGACGACTTTGAGAGATTGATGCGCTGTTCCGATACCGCCTCATAAATAGATAGGACATCCACTAAGGACCTGAATTCCGCGAGCTCAGCCTTTCTGAAAATAATCGTGTCATCCGCAAATTGAAGATGCGAAATAGACCGACTATGAGTTCCCACCTTAATACCTGATATCAGGTTAAGACGGCGAGCTTGTGCTAAAAGACCGGACAAAGCTTCGCCCGCCATGTTGAAAAGGAAATGAGAGAGTGGGTCCCCCTGGCGGATACCTCTCGAGCTTTTAAAATACCCCGCTGGAGTGCCATTGATCAAAATCGAGAACCAGGCCGAAGAGTAGCAGCCCCTCATCCAGTTCCTCTAGCTAGTGCCAAACCCCAACCTGGCTAACATATGGTCAAGACAATCCCAACTGATCCGGTCGTAAGCTTTCTCCATATCAACTTTCCACAATGTAGCCGGCTGACGATCATGATGCGCCGAGTGAATGGTTTCCTGAGCCACCGCAACCAGATCCACAAGTTGTCTTCCCGCTACGAAAGCTCTCTGATTGTCCGAAATAATCCGACCCATGACTGGTTTGAGTCTATTGGCTAATACCTTTGAAATAATCTTATATAAGCAGTTGGTGAGACAAATAGGCCGGAAATCCGCAATATCGACTACTCCTTCCCTCTTGGGAATGAGTGTGATGAAAGTAGAGTTTAGACTCCTCCCTATGCAGCCGGAGGCGTGAAACTCATGCATAACTTCCATCAGGTCCTCCTTAATGGTCGCCTAAAAAAATCTAAAGAATTCCATGGTAAAGCCGTCGGGTCTGGGATCTTTATCTTTGGCCCCCACCCTAATCACCCTCCACACCTCTTCTTCACAAAACTGATGTTCCAAGCTCACCCGATCCTCCACATCGAAAGACCTGAACTGAATCCCATCCAGTTGAGGTCGGTGCCGCCCTTCATCTTTGTACATATTCTTGTAGAATTGAACAATGTGCTCACGGATCTGATCCGTCTCCGAATAGTTCACCCCCTCAACGACGACCTTACCCAAGTAATTCGTTTTGTTTCGCGCATTAGCGACCGCATGGAAGTACTTGGTGTTAGCATCCCCCTCTTTGAGCCATCGAACCTTAGCCTTTTGTCTCCATTTAATCTCCTCGGCTAGGCACGCATTATTAAACTCCATTTTCCTCCGGTATTGTTCCTCTCTTTCCCCCTCCGTCAAATTCCGCAGTTCCTCTAAGTCGTCGAGCTGTTTAAGCCGCAGCAGCAAGGCTTCTTGCTTTTCTTGAAATAGCCCGAAAACCTCCCTGTTCCACTGTTTACACTGCTATTTAACCCGCCTTAACTTGGAAATAAATCTGTACTCAGCCGTCCCTTGTGATATCGGTTCCATCCACCAGGTCGGTTCTAACGTATGAAAATCTTTGTCCAACAGCCACATATTCTCGAACCGGAACGGAGTCGGCCCACTCCCACGTGCCTTAGGTTAGAATCAGAGGTTGGTGGTCCGACACAGCCCGCGCTAAACATCCCAGCCTTGCCCCTTGGAAGAAATCCATCCAATCAGTGATACATAAAAATCTGTCGAGTCTGCTCATCAAAGGACTGGATTGGAGATTCGACCACGTAAAGAGAGCCCCGATTAACGACACATCCATCAGTTCCCACTTGGAAATGAACATATTGAAATCCCGCATGACATTTGAGTCCGGCGGCCCCCCTCGTTTCTCGCTATCCCATCTTATTGCAGCAAAATAGATAATCCCATCTGGCAGCAAATGCCGCTAATTCCTCCTAGAAATCCTCTCGGTCCCTATCAACAGTCGGTCCACATATGCCCGCAAACATCCATGTTTTTCTAGATTCTTTACTCCGGAGCACCATGAATGTCGAATAGATGCCCAACTCCTCATCCAATTTGTCAAATAGCCGACTGTTCTAAGCCACTAGAATACCACCCGAAGCACCATCCGAATCCACCCCCATCCACTCCCACTGTTTTCCACCAAGCATCGAAGTAACTTTTCTACCATCACAACTGCCCCACTTCGTTTAAAGTGATGACGACCGGTTTGATTGAATCGATGATCCGTTTAACCCCGGCTCGTTTGCTCCCATTGCAGATACCCCGCACATTCCAAGAAAGCATCTTCATAATCAACTAGTACAACCTTGCCTAGATAAGAGCCATCGGGAGTTAAACCCCTCTTCGCTCCCTCCCATCCGGCATTCCCCACTGCAATCTTGCCAATTCTCGGGCCCCGCCCCTGCTCCTCGACTTCGACCCGTTGCGGCTGACTAGGATGGACCGTAACACCTTCCGCAGCTCCTCATCGGATCCCCTGAAGGACATCCCGAGGTTGTGCTCGACTCAAATTAGTCGGTCGATGCGTTTACCAAACATAATTCCTCCTTAGTCCCATCCCTCCCGGTTCTCACCGATATGTCGTCACACG
Organism: Chloranthus sessilifolius; assembly: GCA_021018995.1. NCBI lineage: Eukaryota > Viridiplantae > Streptophyta > Magnoliopsida > Chloranthales > Chloranthaceae > Chloranthus > Chloranthus sessilifolius. The sequence continues at coordinate 8,326,145 of CM037587.1, forward strand.
AGCACAGTGAATCGCCCTTAGCTCGATGGGAAACTTCCCTAGTAGTACCTGGCCCACTAATTACCGGGAACCATCTGTGTCGCGCCAAACCATCCCCAAACTCTATCTCAGTCAAAACCCTCGGCACTCCACAAGCCTTGGGCTGCAAGGCCCGTGGGTCTGGACCAAATCACACAATAGCCCTAAATCCCGTGGACCCATCCGCCAAACTTAAGTGCAACCCCCACGGGTCCAAAAAGTAAAAGACCCAAGCTTTACCAATGAATTGCCACGTGTCTAGGACGTCATGCGAGGCTGTCGCTATAAAGGCCCCCCACTCTCCCCTTTTGAGCTGTCTAAAGTCTCTCCTTGCAGGACTCTCTGCAAGTAGAACACGTGTCGAGCCCCCAGAGCATTTCCCCCCTCGAGATCCCCGCCATCTTCTTCCGTTTCGACTATAAACCCTAACCTCCTTTCTGCTACCTGCAGATTGTTTCCTTAATAGAATGCCGAAAGCTGCTTCCGTTGCCATTGGATCCCAGGTACGTACAGTGACATCCACTCGAATCGCCGGAATCCCCGACATGCCACCAACCTTCATCTTTTGCAGGTTTCCATCAGAGGGATTGCAATACGACGCGATTGCAGTCGTAGGAAACGACAGAGTAATATTGATATCCTCGTCAATCCAACAGCCAGGATGCATTGCCAACACCAGATTAGTAGGAAGGCAACTCAGCTCCGGTGCCTGAGTCTGGTCGGTGAGGCCCACTAACTTAGAGCAAAGCAGGGGCTCCATCGCCATCGTATCCCATCCCCTATCTTCCTCTTCATCCTTTTCGTCCAGAATCCAAGTCTGTTCACCAACCTGCGCCGTGGTACTGGCCAAAATTATCTCTCGCCGTCCGCCGATAACTTCCCCTCCTAGAGACTCAGGATATTAAGAATCCGCAACTATCTCCCCTTCTTCATGGTCCGAGAGTATATTCTGCAACCCCCCGTCGGACCGCGACGGCCAGTGACCCCTTGCCGGCGCGACCATCCACCCCTGTGGCCCCAAACGGAACGTCGGGTTCGCAGCCGAGCCACTCTTCACGCATCTCGCCACAGCCTCGCTAGTACTTACCACCCCGCCCCAGAGTGGATCGGTGACCGGCTTGACTTCTTTTGTGGAACAACAAAATACGTCTACGTTGGCCGGGGCCCCTCGGATTCTATACACGCCTGATGCGGCATGAGCATCCTCTCCAACAACGCCAGTTCTATGAAGATGCGGAATACTTGGCCGTTGATGCAGATTTCGCAGCATCTAGGGATGCTCTCCAGCTGGTTAACTACGACCAGAATCCGAGCGGAAGCAGTATCCCAGAGATCATTGGTTCTTCAGTCAACGAGGATGAAACCACTGCATCGGTCATCGATCTCCTTAAAGACTTCCTGGGTCCATGCATGGAGCGGTAAGCTGCGCACTTGTATCCAAAGACCCCCCGTCTCCTTGTGTTCCCGTAGCATTCCAACATCGGCATTCCAAGCCCCGCAATCTACCGGGATGCCCTCAATGTGCAAAGTTTTTTGGAGGCATAACTCTCTGGCGGCCTGCTCCGACTGGTATCGAAAGAGAAACCTGTTTCAGAGATAACAGACAGTGAAGGCCTTTTTGTATTTTCCCAAGTTTTTTGTATCCATTTGTATAGCTGAAGCAAAGTTAATGTATCTTTAATCGCAGACAGAACCACCCAGTAGTATTTTAAATTGTTTGCAAGCGATAGGACTTGAGAGGACTCAATCCTGAACACCTCTTTACTAACATGCGACACATCCCGGCCGGAACCACTCCCACCGTCATTGACCGAGGGATTGACCTGAATTCCGAGGTCTCTCCCTACCCTCTTCGCTATCTCGGCGAACGAGACCCCAGAGCGTCTAATCGCCGAGGGATTAGTCATTATCCGGTTGCATTTATTTCCAGCAATAGACCATCCCTGAATGATATCACAAGCTTGGGCCTTATTTACCACCGGTTGATTATTGCCTTGCAATCGGGGTTGCCAATCCCCCGCCTTCACGGTATTCCCTCGGTTCTGGTGGATATGCACCCATACCGGTGACACCTAATCCGGCATCGAAAATTGACATTGCGACACCGGACACATCCAATCACCCTCCCTTAGCACCAGGGTAGGTAATGTCCGCACCATCTATAGAGGGCAGGCAATCACCCTCCCTCTTCGCTTTCTCCCTTATTCCAGCTTATAATTTATTCCTTTTCTTGTTTGGGCAATTAATATTGTGTCATCTGCAAATAACATGCACCATGGATTCTCTTATTGTATGTTTACGGATAACACACCAATGATCAAGGCAAACACATAAGGGCTCAAGGCAGATCCTTCATGTAGCCTAACTCTAACAAGGAACTCATTGATCTCTCCACATGTCATTCTTACACTAGTTATCACCTCTCATACATGTCTTGGATAATCTCAATATATAAATTTGTGATGCATTTATTCCTCAACGTCCACCAGATTATTTGTCTCTGCACTCTATTATAACCCTTCTCCAAATCACTAAAGACTATATGCAGGTTTTTCCTTCTCTCTCTGAACTTCTCCATAAGTTTTCTCAATAGGAAAATAGCTTCAGTTGTTGATCTTCCCCATATAAATCGAAATTGGCTCTCTGATACATTTGGTTCTTGTCTCAGATGTTGTTCTACAATTCTCTCCACTGTTTACTGCTTCGCTAGTTACATAGTTTTGGATGTCTCCATTGTTTTTATAGAAAGAGACCGCAATGCTCTTTCTCCATTCTCGGAAGCCATACTAGGTTAGTTAAATGGTTAACAAGTTGGATTGCATTTTTTATTACTATTAGTACCATTGAACTAATTAGACGTCCAAAAAGCTTTCATCATCTTGACATTATGATGAAAAATGGAAGGGATACTGTCGATACATATCAGCTAAAACAGGGACTTGGTATTGTTTGGTTACGACCGATACATATTGGACTGGAGGCTGGCCATATAGCCTCAGATACCATGTTTTTAAACCTTGACATGCAAGAGAAATTTATGAAAAAATATGAAGCTTTCAGTGAGAAGCTCTATATTATATTGGACTTTATCTTTTTTCGTCTCATCATCATTCTTGAAGGATCATTTACTCACTTTAATGTAATTTTATGGAGAAAGTTGTTTATTTTAGCTGATTTTGAGGTAAACATCAATTACCAACTGTATTTGGTATAAATTTGTTGATTAGTTTTATTTGGTTCTAGGTAGATCCAAATCAAGAGTTCCAAGGGTTGATTTGCGAAGGCGCAAATGCTCTACCGTCAAAATTCCTGGAAGATGCATTCCATGATGGATATCGTAGGTTTTCTTGTAAACAATGTTCATTTTCAATTGCTTTTATGTTTCTCTTTAGCTAGTCATATAGTAATTATACTATTTGCTTCTTTAGACTGCAATGTGTCAAGACAGTGTCCCAATGAGGTTTTCATTGGGTCAAAATTTTGGTGTCAAGTTGTGCAGGAAAAATTGTCAACATCCGGCGTTTGGATGAAGTGATAAATTCCATAAATGGGTGGTATATGGAGCGTGGTCTATTTGGGATGGTTGGTGCTTCTTTATTTTTTTATAACAACTTGTGCATTTGCTTAATGTAAATCCAAAAATTGAATTCTTTTCCCAACCATACATTTTTGTCTTGTTAAGTGCATGTTTTGGTAATATTTGCTGTAGGTTTCAGATGTGGAGATCCTTTCAGGTGGAATCCTTAGGCTACAAATTGCAGAAGCTGAGGTCAATAATATCACCATACGTTTTCTTGATCGGAGGACGTAAGAATGCTGTGTTCAAATTGCTTTGGTTGGTTAATCACCAACTTTAAACTGTTGAAGTTACGTTTTTTTCTATTTATGTTACATGCTTTTAATTATACCTTCAGTGGTGAGCCAACTACTGGGAAAACTAGGCCGGAAACTATACTTCAACAACTGACAACCAAGAAGGGACAGGTATGATGAATCAGTTTATGCATTTTTACATATATATGGTCCATTGCCTAGATGTTCTTTAGCATTCCATTTGAAAGCTCTCGATCAATGGTAGCAATCTCTCAATGGCACCATCATTGTACCAAATCCAATGTAAACTCTGGAAACATTTAACAGATCAATGTAGTTGATGAAAAACTGTAGCACATGTATAGAATTATGACAAATGTACTGCGTGTGGTGAATGCGCTCTATGCCTATACCATCTGTTTTATAAAAATTTCTCTTTCTTTTGGAATTTTGATTTTGCAGTTCAAACATATTAAAAGTTTGTTGTATTATTCATATCCAAATGGATTTTGTTTTTATCCTGCAATGCTCACACTTTTCAAGTATCGTGTTTAAGAAGATGGTGTCTTCCACCTCTATCTCTTGATGGGCTTATGTGTGTATCAATCTGGATTATCAAATTAATTATCATATTTTAATGTGTTGTAGCCTAAATTTTATACCAAATTAACGATTGTGGCTTCCCATTGATGAACTTTCGTGCTTAATGTAGATGTTTGCTATCTCTAGTTTAGTCGTCCATTTGAATGCTTGATCACATAATAGAAAATTTTAAAAGAAATCTTATTTTTTCTTCTTAATCTAATCTAAATGACTGCCACATGTAATACTTGTAATGACTGTGCCATGTTAATAAAATAACTGCCCAAGTACCATAGGTGGAACCCAGGCCCTTCCGCTTAACAACTGTTATTGTTGGGTATAAACTATATGGCACCCATGTTGACCCTGGTCTGCTATGTACTAGTTTAACCTTTAATTTTGATTGTTGTTAAAAAAAAGTGATAATGAGGAACATTGCTGCGTACTTTTTCTCTATTTTTATATTACTTCAAGGTTTTTAATAATTTTCATCTACCATGTTTGAGCCTACCATGTAGCTATCAACAAGATGTGTCTGCCGGAGGACTTATCATTTGCGCTTTCAACTTGCCTGAGCCTCTTTTTTCACCAATTTTGTCCCACATTCGACTCTGTAGAGCTTTTGTTCAATTTGAGTTGATTTTGGGGAGTCAATGAGCTAGCAATGTTCTGTGCAGTAGTTAGGAGTTCAATGTTTTACTTATTTCTTGATTTGTTGACTTTTACCATTGGCCATGGCCAACTAAATTTGCCATGATTTTAGCCTCTGCTGAGGAATACAGAATCTGGGTGACATGCTTTGGTTCAATTTTTGTTTTTAGCTTTTGAATTGAAGAGGCTCCAAAAAATGCTGCATTGTAGACGCCATGTAATAGTATAGGTCTAAAGAAATATCTACTTGAAGAGTTAGAAACCTTTTGGCACATGTAATAGGGCCTGGTGATACATGATTTTTAAAAACTTGTAATGTTTTAAAAATTCCTAATGCAGGTCTACAGCTTGCTTCAAGGAAAAAGAGATGTGGAAACTGTATTGACAATGGGTATCATGGAAGATGTTAGCATCATTCCTCAGCCAGCAGGAGGTGGGTTTTATTTTTTATTCAATAGAAATAATCTTTTCAACCTGATTTATTTACTTTCAATCTTCAGTTGTGCAGTTTACAACTTGAGCAACTTCTTTTTGATATCTTTTCTCTGCAATGCTGGTTAAGTGTCCTTAAATGTCTTTGCATCATGGTATTGGGATGCATGTATGTATACGTGATATTATAGTGGTGTTTTAGGCATAATAATGTGTGTATTGTAATGGGTATTTAGGTCTTTTTGTTTAGTATAAAGACTAGTAGAGTCTCCTAACTCTAACAAAGCTACTTTGCTGCATTCTTCGTCTTCCTCTAATCCTAATCCATCTCTGTTAGTCAAGTTGGTAACAGAGCCATCATCTTGACTCTTTGATTTGCTGATGTCACCCAACTTGTGCTGACATCAACAAGGTCAAGCATTTGGCCTCAGATTGCGACAAGACCTGCACTATTTAAATCGTTTTTTCAACGCATTAACTTTAATAAAGGGGTTTGAGCATTTGAACTGTGGAAGGTTGACTTTTCAAAGGATTTGTTTGATCAGATCTGATTCACGTTTTTTTGGCGATTTCGGCCATGTAACTCCATGATCTGCTGCAAATAGGTTATGGTCTGAATCAAAATCTCATTTCCTAGCATTTTTAATAGGAGTTTGTGGTGATTGATGGTGTTTTGATGATCACCCTAAATAACATCTGATTCTCGTTTTCCCTGCTACCCGATTTTTGTACCTCCTTTTTGCAACATTTTTTGTAGGAAGTTATAGTGGTCTGTGAGCAACTATGATATGAAACTGGACTTGTGTGATTTGGTTGAGATTTGAGGTCTCTTTTACCTTTTTTGTGCATGGGATGTCTATCGTTTTTCCTGTTTTTTCTTATCCTTTTGGATCAACTCTAAAGAAATGTCTTGCCCACTTCTTCCTACATAGTAGTGCTTACATCGTGGTTGCTTTTCTACTCTACCGAATTATCATTTTCATTGATCATGGAACCAAAAACATCTATTCCAATTAATTCTCATGATCCAATTCCCTATTTTGGGATCACAATTACAAAATTAGACAGGCCGAATTTCTTTCCATGGTCTAGAGCCATAAAACTTTATTTGGGCGACCGTGGTAAGTTAGGCCGCATCCTCGAAATTGTCATGAGATCTCTTTTATCTCTTTCTCACGAAATAACAATTACACTATTTTGGGTTGGTGTTTTTAACTCAACGGAAGAACTTATATATAGCATGTTCATGTTTCATTAGATGACCATTCAGTTATGAGATACATTCATTCAAATGTATGCCCGTGCAATGAATGACACCATATTTTCCAGTTATTTAGAAAGGTTTCACGGGCTGAGCAAGGAGATTGTATAGTTTCAGAGTATTTTGGAGATCTTTAAAGCAGATGGATGAGCTAAGTCAATATGAGCTTCCTTCCGAGTACCCTGGTGATGGTTCTAGGATTGCCACCTGTTGTCTTGAGTGCCAACATATATATTATTTCATGATGGGCCTTGACCCGAATTTGAGCAACATTGTGCCAATTTCTCGCGACGGATCCTTTGTCCCCTCTGTGGACTGTGTGCTATACGATTGATGGTGATGAGAGCAATATTCTTAAAATCATCGGGCGGGTTCAGGCGGTCGGGGGGATGTTAGGGCGGAAATCGCTGGGCGGCGCCCCATGATCCGGGCAACTGTTTTATATATATATATATATATATATTTAATCATAAATGTATATATTTTAATATATACATTCAATTTTATATCATATGACAAGTATCGTGTTTTGCTCCAATTTTATGTACCAGAGATCTATTAATCATAAACTTCAAATCAGACGGCCCATATTATATTTTTACATATCACATGTTCCTAAAATACCAAGTCATTCTTTAAATTCGGTGCAATCACTTGAAAAGCATGCGCAAGTAATGGCACTGTGGGCCTGTGACACACACACACACAGTCTTACAGTCACATATAATCATATATATAATTTTTTTATATAATATATATAATTATATGTACTAATATATATATATATATCTGTCACTGTGCACTGTAGGAAAGAAGAAGAAAAAAAATGTAGCCAATCGGCCCAATCCAATAGATGAGAAGAAGAAGAAAAAACAATTGCAGCCAAAAAGATGAGACTGATGCAAACAAAAATGCAGAAAAAAAATGCAGCCAAAAAAAAAGGTGATGCAAAAAAAATAATACTAGAAACAGAACCAGAGAAAACAAAAATAAAAATACCTGCTGTTGCTCATTTCTGCTTCTTGGACTTAGGAGATGCCTTGAAGCAGAAAAGAAAATGGATGCAAAAAAAATAAAATAAAATTAAACAAAGGACAATAAGAAAGAAAAAAAAAAAGCCTGGCAGAGCTGGAGCCTTGATGCACGCCGGCGGGAGGATCGCCGGATGCCTATGCTTCAAAAGAGAAAAACTACAAAAGATTGATCGAAAATATAAAAAAAATGAATAGAAGAAGAGGAAGGAAGAAGAAATGAAAAAAAAAAAGGACTCACCGGACGGTCATCGGTGGTCGCCGGTGAGTGGATGAGCTGATGAGAGGAGAGGAGAGAAGAAGAAGCCTCTTAGTCGCCCTAAGCCCTAACCCTTTAGATTTGCAATGAAACTAAAAAAAAAAAGAAGCTATGTTTATGTAGCCGCCCGACCCGCCTTGACTTGCCCCGATTCAATTATGGACCCGCCTGGGCGGGCGCCCAAGCCCAAACCCACCTCAGCAACCGCCCCACTTAAAATCGAGTCGGCTGGGGACCCGATCCGCCCAGGCGGCCTGTGACGTGGGCTCGCGACGTGTCCATCCGAGGCAGCCGCAGGGCCACTTGTGCCACTAGTGCGTCAGACATTGGTGGATTGAAGCTGGGGCATCGTCGGCGCGTCACTAAGCCACTAGGGCTTCGCCATTAGTACTCTAAGAGCTTCGGTCGTGAACTAGGAGGGCACGCGACATGGTGGCAGTTTGGGTCCTGATGCAGTGCCAGCAGGGCACGTGATGCGGTCGTGACATGAAAAGATGGGTCAGTAGTGCAAGGCGTTGCGGTATGTCAAACCAATAGGTTTGAGGTCCTCTTGCCATTCAGGCACTGTTGATGTTTAAACCATGTATATAGGCAAAGGATCTAACAGCCACGTGACGTGTCGCTGGCCTAAGTGATCCCCTACGGAATGCGTATGATAGCCTTGTGGGCTTGAGTTCGCGCATCCGGGCCTCGCATAGGTGTTAGGTCGCTCCTGTCGCGTGGTGCGCTGGAGCCATCGTGTTGGTGGTCCACGACCACCCTCACGGTGCGGACCTAAACTCTAAGTGGGGCTGCCACTAGGAATGTCCCTGCGTATAGCTATATGAATTGCATTCGGGAATCCGCATAGTTTCTAACCTAATGCGTTACCGTGTAGGTTTGAAATGCGAGTAAGCTGATCTAGTTCGAGAAAAGCTAGTTGCCGCACGAGAGATTACGTCGCAAAGAGTAACTCCGTGACATTTGGTATCAGAGCCTAAAGATGGCCGACACTAGGATAAGCAGTGGTGCTACGCGAAGGCGGACAAGGGAACGGTTGGACGATCTAGAAGCTCGAACAGAACAGATAGAGTCTGTGGTTGCGCTTGTAAATAAGCAGGAAGCGAACCACGCCACGTTAGCGGAGAACGTGGAGATCCTCATCGAGGACACGAGGGGCATCGTCGAAGCCCTTCGTTTACAGATCGACGACCTGACTACGAAGATGAACGTCCTGATAAGGGTGATTGGTTTTGGGACTGCTCAACAGCCAGAAACTTCCCAACGGAAGGTCAAGATACCCAAGCTGCAGTGCTACGGGGGTGCTCGGGATGCTAAGGAGTTAGAGAATTTCTTATGGAACATTGAGCAATACTTCCGTCTTGTCCCACCTGCCACCGAAGCTATGAAAGTGGTCACAACGACCATGTATCTTGAGGGAGATGCTAAACTGTGGTAGCGTACACGCTACGCAGAGATTCAGGATGGGCGCTGTGTGGTAGATACGTGGGAGGATTTAAAGAAAGAATTAAAAGCTCAGTTCTTGCTTGAAAATGCCGACTTTATTGCCCGACGTAAACTATGAAAACTACAACATACGGGCACAGTGCGAGAATACGTGAGGCAATTCTCCGCTTTGATGCTGGACATAAGGGAAATGTTCGAAAATGATAAATTATTTTTCTTCATTGAAGGCCTCAAGTGCTGGGCGCAAACAGAATTAAACAGAAGAGCACTACCGAACTTAGCAGCCGTGCAGACTACTGCGGAACGATTAATAGACTACGGGCCATCATATCAAAATAAGAAGAGGCCGCATGAGAAACAAGAGTGGTTTAAAGAATCCGACGAAAGAGAATAAGAAAAGCAAGAGCGGCACGCATGAAAAGAAGTCACACGGGAAAGAGTCTCGTGTCAAGTCTGCCAAATTAGCGAATTTTGCACTTAAGTCGGGTTGCTTTCTATGTGGAGGGCCTCATCGAGTGAGAGATTGCCCACTTAAACAGTCTTTGAACGCCCTACAGGGATCCGCCAGTGCTCCATCTCCTGCCGTCGATGAACCAAGAATGGGGGCACTCAGGTTGTTGAATGCCATTAAAGGTCAGGTGGAAAAGGGAAAGACCTTTGCGCCCAAGGGGCTGATGTATGTAGAGGTGTACATTAATGGGAAAAGTACCCGTGCCATGGTGGACACGCGGACAACTTTATTCGAGAAAGAAGCACGCCGCTTAATTGAAATCGAGCAAGACTCACCGTATAAAGCGTGAACTCGAGGCGCCCCATAGCGGAGTAGCAAAGGGTGCACTGTGAGATAGGGCCGTGGAGCGGAGCAGCAAACTTTATGGCAGTACAGATGGATGATTTCAAGGTTGTCCTTGGGTTGGAACTCCTACACCAGGCTAAAGCGGTGCCCATGCCATACCTCGGGTCAGTATGCATGTTCGGAGAAGAGACCCCTTGCATGATCCCTATCATTCAGAAAGATAAAGAAGTGGAAAGTGATGGGTTTATCTCAGCACTTCAGTTGAAGAAGGGACTAAGAAGAGGGGAACCTACATTTCTTGCCACACTGCTAGAAGAGAAGGTAACAGGGCTGACAGAATGTGTGTCAGGAATATTCAAAGAATTCCAAGATGTCATGCCGCTAGAATTGCCTAAGGTGTGCCACCCAGGAGATCAGTGGATCACCGAATCAAACTGGAGCCAGGTGCGAAGCCGCCGGCTAAAGCTCCCTACAGAATGGCTCCTCCAGAGTTAGCCGAGTTACGTCGGCAGTTAGATGAGTTATTGGGGGCAGGGTTTGTTCGATCGTTTAAAGCTCCATTTGGCACCCCAGTTCTATTTTAGAAGAAACGTGACAGTAGCCTTCGATTATGCATCGACTACAGAGCGTTGAGTAAGGTCACCGTCAAGAATAAGTATCCAGTGCCATTGATTGCAGATTTATTTGATCAGTTGGGTAGTGCGAGGTACTTTACCAAGCTGGACTTGAGATCTGGCTATTGCCAGGTGCGAGTCGCCGAGGGAGATGAAAGCAAGACTACCTGTGTGACCAGGTATGGAGCCTTTGAGTTTCTAGTGATGCCCTTTGGGCTGACTAACACCCCAGCCACCTTTTGCACCCTGATGAATGAGTTGTTTCATGCCTACCTTGACAAGTTCGTGGTGGTGTACTTAGACGATATCGTTGTGTATAGCAACACATTGGAGGAACATCTCAGCCACCTCCAAGTCATCGTCAAGATACTGCGAGAAAATTAGCTCTATGTCAAAAAGGAGAAGTGTTCATTTGCACAAGAGTAGATTATGTTTTTAGGACACCGTATTGGGGGAGGAAACATCAGCATGGACCTTGAGAAAGTTCGTGCAATCCAAGATTGGAGAGTGCCAGAAGGCGTGACCGAGTTGCGGTCATTTTTGGGTCTTGTCAACTATTACAGAAGGTTCATCCTCGGTTATTCGCACCGTGCAGCACCACTGACTGACCTGTTGAAGAAGGATCGACCATGGCAGTGGTGGGAAAAATGCCAGAGGGCATTTGAGGATTTGAAAGAGGTGGTCATGAGTGACCCCGTGCTGAAGCTACCTGATCACTCCAAGCCATTTGAGGTACACACGGATGCCTCCGACTATGCGATAGGAGGAGTATTAATGCAAGAAGAGCATCCAGTGGCCTTTGAGAGCAGAAAGCTGAACGATACCAAGCGGCAGTATACGGTTCAAGAAAAGGAGATGACAGCGGTAGTTCATTGTCTAAGGACGTGGAGACACTACCTACTTGGGTCGAAGTTCCTAGTGATGACCGACAATGTGGCGACTAGCTACTTTCAGACACAAGAAATTATCGCCGAAACAGGCCCGTTGGCAAGATTTCTTGACCGAGTTCGATATGGACTTGGTGTACAAGCTTGGCAGGACCAACCAAGTTGCAGACGCTTTGAGGCGTAAAGCAGAGTTAGCAGCATTGAAAGTTCAGTTAGCAGCGCTAAAATTTGAAGAACAAACTGCAGCTAGCCGCATTAGTTCGACTATCCCCAATAGATTACGCGATGGGTTAAAATTAGATCCACTCGCGAGGACCCTACTATAGCAGATACAAGAGGGGAAAACACGGCGGTTCTAGACTGAGGAAGGACTGTTGGTGACCAAAGGGGCCGTTTCTATGTGCCAAAAGTGGGAGAACTTAGAAATGAACTCCTGAAGGAATGTCATGACACATTATGGGTTGGTCATCTAGGAATTCATCGCACGCTCGCCTTGTTGGAAAGGCGTTTCTATTGGCCTAAGATGGAAGAGGACGTAGAAGAGTATGTCAGAACTTGCCTGATATGCCAGCAGGACAAAGTGGAAAGAGCTAAACCATTTGGACTTTTGCAGCCGTTGCCAGTGCCATCCAGACCGTGGGAGAGCATCTCCCTTGACTTCATCTCTGCATTGCCTAAAGTAGGGAGACTCGGGTCCATCCTGGTAGTTGTGGATCGGTTCTCAAAGTACGCTACATTTATTCCGGCACCGTTGAATTATAATGCAGAGCAGGCTGCACGATTATTTGTCAGTAATGTTGTGAAACATTGGGGAGTGCCGCAAGTGATTGTCAGTGATAGAGATCCACGGTTTGCTAGCAAGTTTTGGTCAGAAGTCTTTCAGCTCCTCGGGACAAAACTGAACTTCTCATCCAGCATGCATCTACAAACAGACGGACATACAGAAAGGGTGAATGCTATTTTGGAACAATATTTGAGACATTTTGTCAGTGCCAACCAAAAGAACTGGGTTCAGTTGTTAGACGTGACACAATTTTGTTATAATCTGCAGAGGAGTCCAGCCTCCAATAAGAGCCCATTCGAATTAGCAACTGGCCGACAACTGTTAATGCCGCATACAATTACTATGGGATATACTGGGTTAAGTCCAACAGCCTACCATCTTGCCAAGGAGTGGCAGAGGAATGCAGAGATTGCTAGGGCCTATGTGAAAAAGGCCGCTAAGCGAATGAAAAAGTGGGCCGATCAGGGTCGACGGCCTATCGAGTTGCACGTAGGCGATGAAGTTTTGGTAAAACTTAATCCGAAGCAGCTCAAATTTTTCAGAAGAAAGCACGCAGGATTAGTTCGTAATATGATGAGCCATTTCCGATCACGAAGAGGATTAATGATGTCTCATTTCGAGTGCAACTTCCTTCCCGACTGAGAATGCATCCGGTCTTTCACATCAGTTGCTTGAAGCCATATAAAAGAGACCCGAATAATCCAGGGAGAAGTTTGTCAACTCGTGTCGTCCCAAATGCAGATTTACAGTTGAAGAGACAGGTTGAAGAAATCCTTGCACACAGACGCAGTAACCGGGAAGATGGCAGTCAGAATGAATTTCCTGTGGAGTACCTTTTGAAGTGGAAGGGCCTACCAGAGGCCGAAATTACGTGGGAACTTGAGAGTACCCACCCGTCCTTCCAATCCGCCCTGAAGAAGTACTGGAAGCGCGTCGACGAGGACGTCAACGCAACTAAGTAGGGGAGGATGTGATGTGGGCTTGCGGCGTGTCCATCCGAGGTAGCCGCAGGGCCACTTGTGCCACTAGTGCGTTAGGCATTGGTGGATTGAAGCTGGGGCATCGTCGGTGCGTCACCAAGCCATGAGGGCTTCGCCATTAGTACTCCAAGAGCTTCGGTTGTGGACCAGGAGGGCACGCGACATGGTGGCAGTTTGGGTCGTGATGCAGTGCCAGCAGGGCATGTGATGCGGTCGCGACTTGAAAAGATGGGTCAGCAGTGCATGGCGCTGCGTTATGTCAAACCAATAGGTTTGAGGCCCTCCTGCCATTCAGGCACTGTTGAGGTTTAAACCATATATATGGGGAAAGGATCTAACAGCCACGTGACCTGTCGCTGGCCTAAGTGATCCCCTACGGAACGCATATGATAGCCTTGTGGGCTTGAGTTCGCGCATCCGGGCCTTGCATAGGTGTTAGGTCGCTCCTGTTGCGTCGTGCGCTGGAGCCATCGTGTTGGTGGTCTACGACCACCCTCACGGTGCGGACCTAAACTCTAAGTGCGGCTGCCCCTAGAAATGTCCCTGCGTATAGCTATAGAATTGCATTCGGGAATCCGCATAGTTTCTAACCTAATGCGTTACCGTGTAGGTTTGAAACGCGAGTAGGCTGATCTAGTTCGAGAAAAGCTAGTTGCCGCACGAGAGATTACGTCACAAAGAGTAACTCCGTGACAGGCCGCCCTAGCCGATTTTTGGAACCTTGGATGAGAGGCTCCTGCTCATACGGAGCATACTGTTCTATCTTCTGATTATCGAGGTAGGTGGAGTGGTCGTGGCAGTGGAGAACATGGTAGAGGATATGGAGACCCTATCACTATGTGTGACTTGTCATTGGCCCAATCATGATCGTTCTAAATGCTTCTAGCTTCATGGTTATCCTCCTCATCCAAATCCTCCTCTTCCTCTCATGTTGCTACATCCATTGATGCTGCTTCTTCAGGCCCTTTAGCAGATTCCACACCTATTGCCAACACTTCTACTGATATGGCATATGATCTTGCTGCTCTTCTTGTCGATATTTCTAATCCCAGAGGACGATTTCAGGTGACCCATCTACCTCTTCTCTTGTGTCCCCATGTACTTCCTCTAGCTACCATGCAGACATATCATCTGCTTCTTCTCCTACCTGGGTTATTGACTCAGGTGCCTCAGATCATATACCTGGTGAGTCCTAGTTATTTTCTTCCATTGTTCCTCTTTCCTCTAGTAGGCAGGTACATTTGGCTGATGGTTCCCTCACTCCTGTTTCTAGTAAGGGGAGTGCTCCACTATCATTCATCCTCGCTCTTTCTGATGTTCTACATGTTCGTCCATTAAATACCAACTTGTCTGTTGGCTACCCTACTAAGTAGTTAAATTGTTTTGTAACGTTTTTCCTACCCCTTGTGTTCTCCAGGACCTGACTACGAGGCTAATTTTTGGCATGGGGAATCAGCGAGCCGGTCTACTGTTACACTATTTTGGTACTGATAGGTCAATGACATTATCCTCTCATTCTAGCATTCTGTCTTCTAGTATTAGTGGTTCTAGCAACAGAACTTCAGATCTTTGGCATGCTAGGCTTGGACATGCCAATCTGCAGAGTTTATGCTTGTTATTTCCTATGTTTAAAAACAGTGCTAATGGCTTTAAACTTTCATGTCGAACTTGTGAGTTATACAAACATACTAGATCTTCCCATTCTTCTTATATACGAGTATGCTTGGGTTTAAATATGCGAAGTCAATAATGTATTCCAATCATCACCTTCAAGGTGACAGGGAGAGCTTCTTTTTGGACCCTTCCCAGTACGAGAGACTTGTTGGCCATCTCATCTATCTCACAAAACTTGGCCAGATCTTACATTTACAGTGTCTGTGGTTGACTGGTTGTTTAATTTATGCATTCCCCATGAGCTCCTCATCTTGCTGCTGTTCACTGTATACTTCATTACATTAAGGCTTCTCTTGGACATTGCCTATTCTATTCAGATGCAAGGCATTGTCCTCTCATTTGTTACAATGATTCTGACTATGCTGGAGCTCCTACTGATCATCGCTGTCCCTCCGGCTACTACTCTTTTCTTGGGGTAATCTTGGGGTGTAATAAAAAAAAAGCAAGATGTAGAATCCAAGTTTTGTGTTGAGACTGAATTTAGAGCTATGGCATATACCACTTGGCACTTGAAAGCTCTTATGGCTTCCCTCTCTTACTGAGCTCAAATCTCCTCCATTTATTCCTACGCCCCAACACCGATAATCAGGAAACTATTGATATCGCAGCTGACTCAGTTCTTCATGAGAGGATACACCATGTTGAAGTGGTTATTCACTTTATTCTGGAAAAGATTAAAGCTGGCCTCATTGACACTCCCAAAGTCTCCTCTTCTGATCAACTGGCAGATATATTTACAAAGTCGTTTGATCCTACACAATTTCAGAGTATTCTTGTCAACCTCGACATGATAGATATCTATGCACCAGCTTGAGGGAGAGTATTAAGATTTATGTATGTATAATTGCGATTATAGTGGTGTATTAGACATAATAATGGTTGTGTGTATTATAAGGGTATTTAGGTCTTTTGGTTTAATATAAAGGCTAGTAGATTCTCCTAACCCTAACTAAGTCGCTCTGCTACATTCTTCTTCTTCTTCCTCCTCTTCTTAACCCTAATAATCTAACCCTAATCCATCTCTGTTGGGCAAGTCATGGTTCCACTGAATTTGCGGGTATCACTGATTCCAGTCTGTTGTCACGGAGTCACTCGTTGCAACGTGAACTCACGTGCGGCACCTAGTTCCCCAAGCTAGGTTAGCCTAATTCAACTCCCAAGCCCGCGAAGCAACGCAATAGGTTAGAGACGATGGAGAATGCGATGGGCAACGACGAGTAGAGGGATAGCCCCCCTTTGGGGGCAGACTCGCACCGGGGGGGTGCTTGGAAACCACCCCAACACGATGGCCCTAGCACACACGACGCGATTAGAGCGACCAAGCACCAAGCAATACCCGGATGCACGAACTCAAGCCCACGAGGGTAGCGTACATGTTGGGTGGGGGACACCGGCTCATGTCCCCCTATATAAGGGTTAAACACTATCAGGGGCCAAGGGATGGGAGGACCTCAAAGATATTGGTTTGACATACCACCATGACACACGGCCTCCCCTGTGGCACACTGTGCCATCCTCCACTCCACAACGCCCACTATGCCTGGCTTCTTCCCCCATGCAACCATGTCACGTCCGTGTCGCGACCGCATTCACGTGCCCTCTTGCCACCATGACCAACACACTCGGAGCCCATCTATGGCGCAACCCTCATGGCTTAGTGACGTGCCCACAATGCTCCTGCTTCAATCCAGCAGTGCCTCCACGCAGAGCACAAGTGCACAAGTGGCCCTACAGCTGGCCCGAATGGCCACGCCACATACCCCCATCAACGAAGGGAAGAAGTGGCCCTACGGCTGACCCGGATGGCCACGCCGCATGACCCTGTCGCATCCTCCCCTACTTAAAATCGTCAACGTCCTCGTTGACGCCAAGGCACTCCTCTACAAGAACATGCCCTCCCCCTCATGCTGCAGTGTCCGAACTCAACTCTTCACTACACACACTCGCAAAATGAACAACGCTGCTCTAGTCCCTAGGCAACCCCCGCCTTCACTCTGAGTAGCAAAATTGTACACTATTGGTGTCTAAGTCTTCCCATGACCCACGCCCCACACCAACAAGACCGAGGTGACACACTCACTTCTCAACAGTTAATCAGCCGGAGCGCCCCTACCCTAGGGACGAACTCCTCATTATCAACTTCCTTTTACTCTTCTCCTTTTCTGCGACCATAGCTTTCAGGGCGGCCTTCTGTGGGCACTCCCGCACCAGATGCAACCCACCACACAAGAAGCAGCTCTTCGTCTTCGACCTGTCCTCTCTCTTCCTCTCATATCTACCCCTCCTGATCGAACTGCTCAAGCCCATTCTCATTCGGCTTCCTCACTTGCTTGTCCACATTGTTTATGGGCGCCTAGTCCGCCTTGTCTCACTCTTAGCGCTTCTCGGTTAGCTGCTCGGCAGCAGCCCATGGCGTCAATCCGTCTGTGAAATAGAAGACCCGATCCTTCTCACTCATATCGTCAATGTCTAACATCAGACTCGTGAAGGTCTTGATATACTTGTGCAACGGTCCAATGTATTTCAACGTTGACAGTGTCTTCCGTGCTGTCCATCCAACGTTGGTAGGTAGAAATTGAGCCCGCAACTCCTTCAAATCAGCCCATGACTCAACTGTCTCCTTGCCCAAACGTGCCTCTGACATACGATGCCTCCACCACAACGTGGCATCTCCCACCAAGTATCTCGATGCAATCCTCAACTTGATTTTCCTATCGAGGTCCCCCAGAGATTCGAGGTATTCCTCTACGTCCCAACTAAAGTTCTCGAGGTCCTTCGCCTCACGAGAGCCCTTAAATGTTTCTGGCTTGGGGAACTTAAACCGGCGTGTTGGCGCCCCTATCGGCATTGTGAGGACAAGCTTCTTCAAAACATTCATGTCGCCACGTATTTCTTCCAACGTGACTTTTACCTCTCGCACTTCTGTGGACAACCGCTCTACGGTCTGGATCAAGGTGGTGTAGTTTCTCTCGTGCCTGTTCAGTTGATCACCTTGGGTTGTTACAACTGACACCACTGAATCCAATTGTTCCGTTTGAGCTTTTAGATCCTTTAACTGCTCCCTTTTCGTACGCCGTCTCGTATCTTCACTTGTCCCTTCCGCCTCAGCCATCTCAATGGCTCTGATACCAACTGCCACGGAGTCACTTGTAGGCTACGTGGGACACGGTGGTGCACGTTAGCCGAGGGCTAAAAGCTGATGTGTGTTGGTTGCGTGGGCCACACACGATGGTGGGCTTGGTTCAGTATGTCGGCGATGCATGTATGGAATGGGACAACATGAGGTGCTGGCATGCGTGTCACAAGGAGACATAATGCATTGATATGGTTGGCCTCGGTAGAAGGCAACCGTGAATGGGAGTTCCCGTCCTCTAGGCGGGTGGTATCAGAGTGATGGTTGGGTAGGCTGGCCTCGTTGTAGTGGCAGCAAGGCGCCGCATGGATGTGATAGCCGGTGTCGGGCTGTGCCCCCGTGACACTGTGCTGCCCTTATGCTTCTCCGGTCTCACTTGTCGTTTGAGTATGTCATCCAGTTTTATTTGTGTTGTTTTGCATATAATTCTGCCTTAACTCATTTCTGCTGGAGTTATTTTGATCCACTTCCTATGAAATAGTATGTGCATGTAGCTGTTGAATCAAGCATTGGTGCTGTCTTCTCAAATGCTCTCAATGGAAGGAATCATAGATAATGAAGTGGATTTTTCGAATTGTTAGTTTTTTGAAGTTATCAAGCTTTGACAGATGGTGGCATTTTATAGTAATTGGACACATCATTTTATGATGTAGACATATCAAGTATTATTAGTGCATGGTGTACTAAGACATGCATTATTGTGGTGTAATTTGTATGTTTTTTTGACAAATATGTGATGCAACATGTTGGTTTACAAAGAAGTGAATAATAGATAGGGCATCCATCTGCTAATGTGATTAGAGTAACCACAAAAAATTATTAGGAACTAGTACATAAGAGGAAGATGGTAAAGGAAAATTAGGAATGTGTTTGATATTGTTGGGGCATTTTCCATCGAAGAGTTGAAAAAGCCCTTGTATCAAGGATTGAGAATGAGATGATTCAAGAACAAGTAGTAAAACAAGAATACCAATGAGGATTGGAAACATAAAGGATTTTAGAGTAAAAGGGACTTTTGCCTAGAACAAAAATGAGTCGAGAAATAGGACTTGCTAAGCCGATCCCAAATAGATGGATGAGCCAATGACTATGATGATGTAGGATGGCAATTACGAAATGTTAGGTACTTCCAAGACCTCTTATTGGAAAAAGTGAGTGAACTCCCTTTGGGATAAGTGTGTCATCTACGCTCAAGGCTTGAACACCACATTAATTCTGCATCAAAGGGGACTATCACTTCTTTGCATCACAAAACTTACTTCCTAAAATAGACGGATGTCTCCTTGACTTGTGATAATACTATCTCAGAGGTTCACATTACACCTTAAAAGCCATCTCTAGTATATTAGTACTAGGATTGATGCTTTGTTCATCTTCTTCTTGGTAAAATTTCTTTTTTGTCCAATTTGAACTTTCAACTCTCAAAAGTCCGTAATGGTTCTTTAATGCTATTGATATTACCAAGTGCCTATAAAAATGTTTTAGAATTGATTCTTGATCAACCGGTTGATATATATTTGATGCTAATGGCTCTGTAAATTATCTTTGTCTTTATTATCGGAATAAAAAGTGCATATAAAAGGTCTAAAACATAAGAGGGACGCAAGGTTACCACATCAGATAAAATATGTCGACGTAAACCCCTCAACCACGAGCTCCCAAACCGTTATGGTGCTGCTCTTTTGTATTTCAATCTCACATCCAATTTACTTGCCATAACTCCCTTATTGGCTATCTGACAGCCCTAGCTTTGCCCTCTCGATGAATCATTATGTGATCCATCTCCTTAAATCCGCTGATAAATCTGCTTGTTGGGAAATCGAAGATATTAGCGTGGATCAATTTCTACAAACATGTTAGAAGCAACATGTCTAACATGTCGTCTAGTTGACAAATATGGAATCGGTACTTGACTGTATTGTTTATAGCTCTATTGAGGTCTCTTTCTCCCTTCCTCCCACTCTCTCTCTCTCTCTCTCTCTCTTTAGCGTAAGCTATAAATTTCCTTGAAATCTTCTATTCTAGGCTTAGTTTTCTAGCTTCATTATAGGTAAGAAGCATAACATATTCCCCTTTCTAGAAGGATCAATTGCAAGAACTGAAGCAAGAGATTATGTCGGGTTGGCTCTACGTTAAGAATTTTAAATGCACACAAGAAATATGTTTCAGATCTTCAGGGTAGTTTTCCAGTTATTTTGCAGGTTCTTGAAGCCAAAATGCACTCTTGACCTATTTGCATTGTATGTGTGTCTTTGCACACAAGAATGGGTTTGTGCTTGTACAATGTATGTGATTTCATATTGCTTCAGGTCTTTTCACTTTCGATATTCTGATGATCTGATCCTTTGGAATTTTTAGATACCGGCAAAGTTGATTTGATAATGAATGTTGTTGAGCGCGTAAGTGGAGGTTTCTCTGCAGGTGGTGGAATTTCAAGTGGGTAAGTATATTATAAGTTCAATTTCAGTATTAGAATACCTCATTGTGTTTTTTTTCATGGTACCATTAATTGGGTATTGTTGTTATATTAATTACTTGGTGATGCTGTATGTGTAGGATAACAAGTGGCCCTAATCTTCTATCTGGATTGATTGGAAGGTAAGCATTGGAGGTACTTATATGTTAGGGTCTCATTTACTTTCTTCCTGTATGTAATTCATGGTAATCAGGTTTCGGCATTCTTTATCCATGTCCTCAAGTACAGCCATCTTTTATTTCAAAATAGCCCACCTTTGTTATGATGATTAAACATTGATATGTTTCTACAATTATCTGTAATAGAACTACTACACCTCTGATTAATTGGGTTGGGGAAAGGGCTCAATGTTGGATATGGAGGCTTTAAAAAAAACCTTCATAGATGGTCTAAGAGATGTTTTCGTTCGACTTAAGGGTAGAGAAGGATGACCGCATATCGCATGTGATGTCTTAGTTGGAGCTATCATTTATAGCCTTACAAGGGGTCCAAAAGACGTTTTCCTTCGAGGACAGGGAACCCAACTATGCCCGTTTACTTAACAAATATGGGTATATGGCTTTGGAGTATTCATGGGTCTAGGTGCCTCTCTGGCCTCTATTCTCTCAGAATGGGCTGATTTCCTGTTTAGGGATAACATTAGCTATAGCGTGGAGAGTGCTCCCATTGGCCATATTCTGGGAAATATGGAATGAACGGAATAGGGGAATATTTGACCTGAAATTCAGGACATGCATTGCAGCGATAAGCCTTGTGTTTGATGATCTCCTGAGTTGGTGCGTGGCTTCTCCCAAATGCTCGACATCTTCGATGGAGGAGCTTATGACGGAATGGGATCTTATTAGACCACCTTAGGGAACTTTTATCCCTGGGGATCTTTGGGGTGCCTTTGTTTTTTCTCTATGCTGCTTTGTACAGTTTTCTTTGTATTTTTCTCGTTTCTTTTCTTGTATTTCTTGCTGAGCTCCTTGGCTGCTTTGATCCGCTGTAATATTTGTTAATTCTAATAAAGTTATAGCGATTTTACCAATAAAAAAAGGACATAGAACGCACCCAACTATTTGAGCAAGGGCTGTGTACTGAAGAAAATTCCTTTGAAAAGATTCTTAAGGAAGTCATAAATAGGAATTATGGGTTTGTGTGTACTGTGTTGGACATGGCTCTTTTGGACTATTGAGATGCCAGTAGAAGCTAGTTATTCCAAAAAGTTTTTATTGAGGTTTCGGTAAGGGCAGTTCTACTAAAGCCCTTCCATGGTTTCCTCTTTTCGGATTTATTGAGGGATTGGAAAGCGGCTTGCAGCAAAATCATCCCTTCCAACCCAAGGCCATTTGGCATAGCCTCCAGAGTATGGGTGGGTGAAATTAAATTTTAAACGGTGTCACAAAGGGAATCCAGGGGTTGCTTGGTGGAAAGATATTTCATGATAATCTCGGTATCTAGCTACTTTTGCTGACCTGCTGGCCTAGAAAACACCTATTGAGGTGAAGGTAGAAGCTCATTAGATTGGGCTTTCCTATTTACACGGATTCAGGTTTCCACGCTGTTTAAACTCCAGTTACTTCTTGGTTATCCTGCAAAGTCGATTTTTTTAGTGTATCACTAATTGTAGAGAGGGTGACTGTATTATATGTGATCTTGATCAATCTATTGTTATCATATTCATTTAGAAGGAAACTTCAAATCTAATCAATTAGCCAACGAAGGGGGTAATGGCATCGTGCACGTGCATCTGTAACTAGATTATGGTATAAAATACTCACGCAAGTACACACATCTGCATGTGTAAATTATATTATATATTCATTTGAGTTAAAAAACTCGAAATCTAGCTCAGAAAATTGCAATATCACCCTTATGTCCCTAACTGGTGAGCTCCCTCCCCTAATAGTAAGTTCTTAAGTCTTAACTCAAACTTTGCTTCAGGAAGGAAGCCCTTTGCTCCTGCTCACAATCTAGCTTAAAAAACAGCAATATCACCCTTACCTCTCTTACTGGTGAGCTCCCTTTTGTAAAGGCCAACTCGAGACTCAAACTCCACTCGGGCTTCTTGAGGGAAGCCTTCTGCTTCCCCTTTGTTACCATTCAAACTCATAGCTTGGAAGGTATCAGCTTGGCTTGTTTACTAAGTGGTGGACTGGCCGCATTCTCAGTCGGTGAAGCTTCGCATCCAAACTATTGACTCGAACTCTGCTCTGGCTTTTTGGAGGAAGTCCCTTGCTCCCCCTTGGATGCTGTTCGAACTTATAGCTAGAAAGGTTAGCTGAAAGTATTAACTGCGTGCGTAAGTCGCGTATATAGATATGTTAATTTAAATAACAATGCATTTAAAACTGCTTATATGGCCTGTTTATGAGTCTGTAGCGAAAGTTATACACTTTTAGGCCTTGTCACTTTGCTCTGGGAAACAAAAAATTCTTGGTCATGCCCCACCCTCTATATCTTGCGTTGTGAGAGATTTGAATTCTATAAGTGTAAGTAATGCAGTGCTCCAGATGAGGGAAATAAAAGCAATTATCAACTCCTTAGGTCCTCTAGGGAAGCTAGAACTCCACCTGATATTTTTGAAAGTATATCACTAAACGTAGAGAGATGGGCTGTTATTGCCTGATCTTGGTCAGTCATATTACTTCATGACAAATCACTTAGCCATTAATGGGGCATCACTAGTAACTTTGATTGTGCAGTAATTAGAGAGAAATATAGCATAAGAAAGTTAGGGCAGGGAAAAAAAGGTTAATAATCTTGCCCCTTCTATCAATTATGAGGTGTATGGCTGTTGTTGGCCATTTGTAGGGTAGAACTGTGCCTATGGTGTAGGGACGTCCATTTTTTTTCCCTCTTTTTTTTGAACATGTATTAATATATTTAATAATAAGAAGAGAAATATGACAATATATAGACTGTCGGTCACGCAAGCAGAGAAAAGGGCAATACTTTTAATACCCACACATATTAGGTTTTATATCTTAGAGCACTCTTACTTCCCTCCCTCTTCTCTCTCCCTCTCTCTCTTTCTCTCTCAGTGATTTTGCGGGTTAAGTTTTTCTTTCTTCATGCTTGGGGGGAAGATTCAGGCCAACATCATTGAGACTCCTAAAGTGTCATCTTCAGACTAGTTGGTGGATATTTTCACTAGGGCACTTAGGCCTACACATCTTCAGAGTATTCTTGTCAAGCTGGGCATGGTTGATATCTATGTACCAGCTTGAGGGGGAGTATTTGGATACATGTGTATATATGCTGTTTCCTTACTAGTGGTGTGTGTATAATGCGTGTGAGGGTTCTTTAGTTTTTTAGTTTAATATAAAGGTCAATAGGGACTCCAACCTAACTAGGTCGTTTGCTTCTCTTAACTCTCGCTCTCTCTCACTCCCTCTCTTTTTCTCCTTCTCTTCCATCCTTCAACCTAACAATTTCATCGTAGTCAACTAGGTTGTCTCGGCTTCCTATGGAGCTTTTGTTCAAGGGTAGACAAATCCTTGATATGGTCATTGTCACTCATGATGTCATTGACTTGCATTAAAAATCCAAGGAACCAGGTAATATCAATGCATCATGTAGCTCTTAAATAGGTAGTTGAAAGCCCCATGTGTGCACGTGCAATATGATAGAAGACCCCAACGTTGGGAAGATATTCACATGGGAGGATTATGACCATTGGATTACCACTTTTCACTTTTGGATCTTCATCATTCTTCATTTCAGTCGTTGGATCTTAAATGTTCTTCATTCCTATGTCGGATCGTTGTTTATCTACATCTTCATTGTTGGATCTTTGATTGCGGGATGGACTATTGCTTGATGTATGTGGATTGTTGGTGTGGTGGATATTTTTAGTCCAGTAGTCTGCTTAGAATGTGTTTATTTTATTTTTGTTTTGATATTATACTGTCATTGGAGTCATGTACATTCATCTGTCACATGACCCCTTAAATTCATCACTTTCAGTGCAGCCTTTGAATAACTGATAGTAATTCATCGATACTGACCAGAATTGTGCTTTTTTGGCCTGTTGGAAAACTATGTCGATAAACTTTTCAATATGACCTGTTTCGCATGAATCTGACGTTGTTTTATGCTTGGAAATTAGTCATACATAAAGTGGAGGGATTGAAAGTTGACCGCTCTATGATTGTCTGTTCAGAGGCTTCTAATGGGTAATTTAGATATTTTGTTTTCTAGTAATTAGGGTTTTTTTCTTTGGAGTTACCCTCAAATTCTTTTATGTAGAGAGACTTTTATTATTATGTCATGTTATAGTTATGAATATTCAAAGAAAAGAGCGATTCTTCTTCTTCTTCTTTCCTGAGATGGTTTGGTGTGAAGCTAATGGTTCTTAATATTTTCTCTAGTTTTCTTATGCTATGTGGAAGTTTCTTCAATTATTGTTGATGAAAAGTTGACTCTTTTAATGTTATCCTCTAGAGGAGAAAAGCCTTCTCGTGAATTTGAAATTTACCATGCTGAAAATTAAAAGTAACTTTGGTTGAACACATTCTTCTTTCAAACCCAAAATTGAAAGACACCATCATGGGATGTTGTTTGATGCCTCAGGCTAGTGGAAATGAAGAGCTATCACTAGAATCCTTTTTTCTAAGTTTGGAAGAGACCTTCCTGCAAGATTACCTAAATCAAACATCACTATTAGAATGAATTTCTTTGATCTTTTATACGATTCAGAAGTATATTCTTATATCTCTTTATAGTTTCAAAGTTACTCCTTAATTTGAGCCAATAAAATTAGGGTTAGGGTATTGTCTTGCATCCGTTATTATTATTAGGAAAAAAGGGTTGGTGCACGCTCACCAATGCGCCAAGGTTCCACTTAGAGCTCCATTGGGACACTAACATTTCTTGGGCGCCGCATAGAAAGGTTGTGTTGTGTAGATTATCTCCAAAAAAAATTTCAGAAATTCATCTCCGCTATACAATTTATTTATTTTTTGATCGGTAAGAGGGTATATTAAAAAGCCAGCGAGACGCTGGAAAAGAAAGACACTACAAGATACAAAAAAGCAAAGAAAAAAACCAAAACCATCGCGAGGAGGGCAACGATGGGGCTAAAATAGTAGAACCGGAAGCCCAAACCAAGAGATCTAGAAAAAACCTCACATACAAAAATCACCACTTCCCTGGCCCTCGTACTTATATAAAGTGACCCAGTGGCACAGCGTGTCCTTAATTAGCCTTAAAATGGAACCAATCGACCGACATTTGCAATTTCCTCTCGAGCCAAAGGTTCCATAAGACTGCATACTCTCCCACCCTCCAAAAAGCTCCTTGGGGACTTTCCCACTTCAGACCTTGCCAGAAAAGAAGAAAATCAGGCAGGTTCTCCGGGTGGACCTAGCTGAGGGATGGACTTCTAAATGATACCCCAAACTTTCGTGGCGTCCCCGTAGTGGATAACCAGATGAGGGATGGACTATTCAGAGTTGAGACACGTAGGGCATTTGTTCAGAATATCTTTGCCTCGAGTGATCAACTGGTCCATAGTGAGGATGCGTCCTCTAATCGCCGCCCAAACGAAGAATTTAACTTTCGGAGGGATCGGAGCCGTCCAAATAAAGGCCCAATTGGCTCTAATAAGCGGCCTGCCAGTGAGGGCTCGGTAAAACGATTTTACCGAAATCTAGATCAATTTTTGTGATTCTTCAAAAAACGATTATCCGAGGCCTTAAAAAATGTATAACTTATTTGTGATTCTCCAAAAAACGATTTTTCCGGCCATATCGACCTTTGTTCCTTCTAAGAGTCAATCTTTGACTTGGTCAACTAAGGTCAACCATTTGGATTACAAATCATCAGTGACTATTAAATCTTATTTGTGATTCTTAACAGTCATAATATCACGGGATTTAAGGGGAAAGCCAAGACTTTGAGATACCCGGTTCATTTTATAAATTTCAGGTAAGGGTATCGGAGCCTTGTCGGTAATCGGGCTGCCATTTTCAATCCCGATTGAATTTCGGAGTGTTTCGAAAACTCATTGAAAGATGACTGATAGGCTCATCTTTCACGAGTGACGACACTGAAAATTTCAATCATGGTTGATCAGGGCCATTGATTTACATATCGTGTTTTTAATTCACTTGGTCATCATACCAGATTTTATGGCCTCAGATAATCGGCCATAACTTTATTGCCGATGCCCGAATTGAGCTAGTGAGAGCTCGTTGGAAAGCTCTCAAAGTCCTCTACGATGTTTCTATGTATAAAAAATGATAAAGTTATTGGGATCATGATGGAAACAGAGCCATCTGGTCAATTGTCCGATAGTGGCCACTAGATGTGCCACATAGAAAGGATTTCTGTGTTCTCGGATTCCGGATTTTCTATCGGTCAAACGACATCAAATTAAGGTCTAAAATTTTATATAGTGCTAATACACTGATAAATTTCCATCCTAGAATTTACAGAATTTTTAGGCAATTTTGAAGAAATCCACAGGCTAAATCTCAGCTAGATTTCTGGTACGTTATACTAGACAGATCTGCACAGTTCCACCTTGGAATTTGTGTCAATCAAACCACAGTGAATCAAAGGCTCAAATTCTATAGAGATGATCTACATTTATGTATGCACGTTCATGAATTTTTCTAGAATTTTCCTAAGCCTAGACAATGGTCAAATCGTGACCACAAAATCAGTCAAAAACACATTATATATATATATATATATAACAGTGATAAATCCATCAAAAATTGCTTCTAGATCACACACCATTTAAATCAATCTTGAAAAAAAATCAATATTTTATGATTTACAGACTTCAATAAACATCTAATCTATACAAAATTAAACTTCTAATCACCACTAATCATACTATTACAAGAAATATTCAAACATAATAATCTACCAATTCCTACACCATGAGATCTAGCACCATTAAAACTTGATCAAATTCAAATATATACTAAAATTTGTAAAAACAATCTAAACTAATACTTTAGCTTAGCTTAGATTGGGCATCCCTGCTGGTCTTAGCAAATCTGGTGAAAGGGGCTGAGATTTGCACAAGCTTACACTATGTGGTATTAGAGGTTAAGGGGGCTTGATATATGGGCTTGGATCGAAATTTCAATGGCTAGATTGGGAGTTCTAGAATTTAGAAGGTCTCTAATGGTGGCTGGAGCAAAGAGGAAGAAGAAGAATTAGAGAGAGGGAGAACCTTAGGCGTGTAAAATTTTTTGGAGAAGGAGAGATGCTTTAAGTTTACTTTTAGGGAAGGAAGTTCCCATGTGTCAGTTGCCTTCATGCTTAAGCAACTCTCTCTCTTTTCTCTCATGGTCAAAAGTCAAGGGGCGCCCATGCAATGGGGACTCACTTTGACTCCCTTCTTCCCTCCATTTAGTCCTCTAGTGAACTTTTCTTGCTTTTGTGGCCCATAACTCTCTTCAAAAGTCAAGATTCTTCCTAACTTGTGGTTGCATGCACTCACCTCAATCTAATACCTTAGATTTCCCCTAGGTAAATCCTAGGGCCTAAGATATGGTCAAAATTGGTTAAGCAAGTGTGTGGCTAGGATGTGCTAGAACTTTGCAAAATTCTAATTTCTACTTAAATAAATTAGGGAAATTAATTAGAATAGTCATTGGGGTTAACAACTATTTACAAGAATTGCCACTATTCCATATGAGGCGTGCACATGATGCTTAAAGTGTTAGTGCATCTAACCCTTTAAGATTTATGGGTCTAGGTTTGACCAAAACCATTGACCAATATCATGATCATCATCGAAATCTAATTCGTTGGCGATGATCTCCTCATAAATGTCAAGGCTTAGTCTCAATTCGGGTCAGGGCTCATCAAAAATCACTCTGGGCTTCTCATATAGTGTGAGATGTGGTGTTTATTTTACTTAATTACTAACACACCCAATTGAAATAAAGAGGTGCCTTATGGGTGCCATTAGGAATGGTACCATCTCATCAATCTACAGGTGGGTGCTTAACATTTTTGGGTGGACCTGGCCTCGGGAAATCCCTTGGCACAGTCAGGTCTCACCAGGCCTCAGTCAATTGGTTGATCGACACAAAATTTCATGAGAACTTGGTGCCTTGTCACCTGTTTTATGGCAAAGGCTAATATTTTAAAACTTTGGAAAGCAATTGGTTGTCGATGCCTTGAGCAAGAAAGCTGAACATGTTTCCTCCTTTGCTCATTTGTCTTGTAGTCGGAACCTTTTGAATAGTACTGGCCCGAAGCTTATATTAGCTAGTTTGAACTTGAAGCCTCTAATAAGGAATAAGGTGATTGAAGAAAAAAACTTAGATCCTTAGTTAAAGAACTACAGGTAGAAGGTGATAGATGGTACACTTCATGATTTTTCTATTTCTTATGACGGAGCCTTATGTTTTCGAAAGAGATTGTGTTCCGAATGACGCTGAGTTGAGAAAGGAGATCTTGACAGAAGCATATCATTTGAAGTATGCCATTCACCCAGGTGGTACCAAGATGTATCATAACTTGAGACAAAATTATTGGTGGTCCGGAATGAAGGACGTTGCTGAATTCATTCGTCGATACTTGGTGTGTCAGTGAGTGAAGGCAGAACATTAGAGACCTGCATGACCCTTACAACCATTAGATATTCCCCAGTGGAAATGGGAGCACATCACCATGGACTTTGTGTCAGGACTCCCTACGACCAGTTAAGGTTACGATAAGATTTGGGTAATCGTAGATCGCCTGACGAAATCGGCGCATTTCTTGGCAACTAAGTTGACTGCTCCGCTTGAGCAATTAGCCAGTTTGTACGTCTCCGAGATTGTACCACTCCATGGCATGGTTAGACCATCGAAATGAAAAAGGGTTGAACTAACTTAGGTTAGAAGAATACTGAAAACTTACGAAGTCGTGTTTATGACTACCTTGGACTCATTAACTCCCCTCTAGTCGAAATGAGACTCTTCTATTTATCTTCAATTTCGAGGACGGAATTCCTTTTGAGGGGATGATGTACCACTTGCCCCTCAAATTTCGTGTCAGTCAACTAGTTGATCGAGGCCTGATGAGACCTGATTGTGCCAGGTGACTATCGAGGCCAGGTCCACCAAAAAATGTTAAGCACCCACTTGTAGATTGATGAGATGGTACCATTTCTAATGACACCCATAAGGCACCTCTTTATTTCAATTGGGTGTGTTAGTAATGAAGTAAAATACACACCACATCTCACACCATATGAGAAGGGACTAATTTTTTATGGATCCTAACTCGAGAATTGACCCGAATTGGGACTAAGTCTTGGTATTTATGAGGAAATCATCGCCAACGGATTAGATTTCGATGATGATCATAATATTGGTCAATGGTTTGGGTAACACTTAGACCCATAAATCTTAAATGATTAGATGCACTAATACTTTAAGCATCATGTGTGTGCCTTATATGGAATAGTGTCAATTCTTGTAAATAGATATCAAGCCCAAGGGCTATTCTAATTAATTTCTTTAATTAGAACTTAGAATTTTGTAAAGTTCTAGCACATCCTAGCCACACACTTGCTTGACCAATTTTGACCCCATCTTGGACCCTAGGATTTACCTAGGGAAAATCTAAAGTGTTAAATTGAGGTGAGTGCATGCAACCACAAGTTAGAAAGAATCTTGACTTTTGTAGAGAGTTATGGGCCACAAAAGTAAGAAAAGTTCACTAGAGGACTAAATGGAAGGATGAAGGGAGTCAAAATGGGTCC
The DNA here is from genome assembly GCA_021018995.1 of Chloranthus sessilifolius. Lineage (NCBI taxonomy): Eukaryota > Viridiplantae > Streptophyta > Magnoliopsida > Chloranthales > Chloranthaceae > Chloranthus > Chloranthus sessilifolius. The sequence goes on from CM037587.1 coordinate 8,356,685, forward strand.
CCGGATGCATGGGCGCCCTTGACTTTTGACCATGAGAGAGAGAGAGAGTTGCTTAAGCATGAGGGCAAGTGACAATTGGGGCCTTTGTTCCTTAAATGTAAGCTTAAAAAATTCTACACCCCCAAGGTTCTCCTTCTCTCTAATTGTTCTTCCTCTTTGCTCCAGCCACCATTAGAGACCTTCTAAATTCCGGAACTCTCAATCTAGCCATTGAAATTTCGATCCAAACCCATATATCAAACCCCCTTAACCTTTAGTACCATATAGTGTGAGCTTGTGCAAATCCCAACCCCCTTTCACCATGAAGATTTGCTAAGACTAGCATGGATGCTTAAGCTAAACTAAGGTAAAGTATCAGTTTAGATTATTTTTGCAAATTCTGATATAGATTTGATTTTTATCAAATTTTAATGGTGCTAGATCTCATATTGTAGGAATTGGTAGATTACTATGCTTTAATATTTCTTGTAATAGTATGATTAGTAGTAAATCATAGAATATTGATATTCTTTTAATGATTGATTTGAATGGTGTGTGATCTAGACGCAATTTTTGATGGATTGGTCACTGTTTATATATATATATATATATATATATATATAATATCTGTGTTTTTGACTAATTTTGTGGTCACGATTTGACCACTGTCTAGGCTTAAGAAAATTCATGAACATATATACATGAGTGTAGATAATTGCTGTAAAATTTGAGCCTTTGATTCACTGTGGTTTAATCAGCACAAATTTCAAGGTGGAACTGTGTAGATCTGCCTGGTATAATGTACCAAAAATATGGCTGAGATTTAGCCTGTAGATTTCTTACTTTAAAATTATGTAAAAAGTCTAAGATGGAGATTTATTAGTGTATTATCACAGTATAAAATTTTAGATCTTAATTCGATGTCTTTTACTTGGTAGAAAATCCGAAATCCGTGAAACATCATAGAGGACTTTGAGAACTTTCCAACAAGCTCTCACTCGCCCTATTCGGACATCGGCAATCAAAGTTATGGCCGATTATCCGAGGTCTTAAAACCTGGTATGATGGCCAGTTGAATTAAGAACACAGTCTGTATATCCATGGCCCTGATCAACCATGATCGAAATTTTGAATGTCGTCACTCGTACAAGATGGGCCTATCAGTCATCTTTCACTGAGTTTTGGAATCACTTAGAAATTCAACCGGGATTGAAAATGGTAACCGAATTACCGTCAATGGTCTGATACTCTTGAAATTTATAAAATTAATCAGGTAAGTTAAAATCTTGACTTTCCCCTTAAATCCCGTGATATTGTGACTGTTAAGAATCACAAATAAGGTTTAATGTTCACTGATGACTTGTAATCAAGATGGTTGACCTTAGTTGATCGAGTCAAAAATTGACTCGTAGAAGGCTCAAAGGCCGATATGGCCGGAAAATGACTCAGTTTAGAGCTATCATGTCAATGGTCAAGGTGACCCCAATAATTTTATAAAATTTTGGGAAAATAAATTATGGAAAAGAAATAGCATCAATTAAACTACACTACACAGTGTGCTAATTATCATCATGCATCTATAGCCATTCATTTATCCCTAATATCAGTGATCAAAAATCTAAATTTCTGAAATCTAAACTAATTTATAGAATAATCTGATTTTGATCATAGGATTTTGACTCACTGATGAGATTGGATAGATTATCGAATCCCAAAAAATGTGTGTTTGAATTATGATAATTGATCGTAGGAAATTTCATTGGTGATAGATGCTTGAGTAGGAAACTTTTGATGTAATAAGACCACTATGTAGTGTAACATTGATCAGGACCATTAGATGGTCTATTGATTGAAGTTTGACAATTTTGATTGACCTGTGGCCTAATGAGATTCCAGGCCTTGGAAGCTCATGACCAATGTTGATCATGAATGATCAACGCTGATCGATCTTTTATCGATGAAATCCCAGAGATTCGGGTAATTTAGGCCATAGTACGAGTACTGAATGGAATTTTGAAATCTAATTGAAACTCGATTTGAAAAGCCTGATTTTTGTAAAATCGATTTCTAAAAAGATAGTGATTTGAAAGAATCGTATTCGAAAAATTTGATTCGATCAGATGACTCTCTAAGCTAACACGAAATTGCCCGATATAAGTTTAGAACATTACCCAACGAATAGGATACTACCGACAAATGATTCGTGATGATTAAATCTATAAGACGAACCCGAAAAGGTATCTCGATTGATCTGGGATCAATCTGAAATCATCTCGGACCGAAATCTGAAAAATTGCAGCATGAGATGAACCACTAGGTGGATCCCATCGATGGCCCAAGCTTGTAGGCCTTGCAACCACAACAGATTACTCTCAAACCTGAGAGCAATTTAATTTGAAATATTAATTGACAAATTTCCGAAAAATTAATTTATATAAATTAACGGGTTCCCAATACGCGGTTAAAATTTTAGACCTCGACTCCTCGTACTTGGATTTTTACGGAACTTGGAGCACAAGGCAGTGGATCTGCCCTGCTGCACCAGTAATCTAAGCCCCCGAAGAACTATGATTTCCGTGCCCAAGACCCTTTAGAAAAATTTGGGATAAATCAAGGTCAACTCTTGACCTGTCCCTAAGACTTGGGTAAAAATTTCAAGTGATAACTTCACAGGAATTATCGGCTGGAAAATCTGGAAATTCGTGACACAAAACAGTGTCGTGCCTCACCCAACCAGTAACCAAAATTGACCCTTGATCGGACGGACCTGATTCCGTCAGAATCTTTGACTTTTGACCTTTAAGAGATAAAAAGAATTTAAAGATAACTCTCTGAGCTTTCCAGAAAGCCGTTGAGGGCGCGATTTCGATATCGATAGTAAGAGTTACGGACCCGGCTCTGAGGACCAATAAATCTGGTCTGATAACCTGATAAAGGAGGACAGATCTCAGTAATTTGTCGACTGTGATCAAGTCTGATCTATCGATACTCTTTCACCCAGTTTTCATAGGACTCAAAAATTAGATTGTAATTGAAAATGGCAAGCGATTTATTGCAAATTGTTCAGTATACCTGTAGAAAATCTGCAATTTAAAAGAATATGGTCAAAATCATGACTTTTTCCCCGAGACTCGTGACCATCTGGGCAATACCAGATCACAGTGATTGTTGTGAGAATATGTTGGTAATGAGACTTAAGTTGACTCAGTTAACTAAGTATTGGACTGAACCTATAGATGGTCCAATAGCCCAAATACTAAGAATTTGTAAAAATTGTAAGAATTCGACTACCTGGCCCATGGCCCGGTAAGCCTTAGATGAATTTCTAAGTTGTGACCCAGCCCAAAATGTTTTGAAAGAACTTAATAAAGGCACCCCACGATGAATGAATGCACCCGCTTAAAGACCCAGACCTTAAAAAGACCCGTATACCTAGAATTGGATCTAGTAAAGACCCAAAACACATAGGAAATGACCCTTGGGCCTTGAACTCATAGGTTGGATTTGCATAAATCCAAATACCTGACCCGAAGACCCGTCAGAGACAAGTGGTTGACACTCTGAGGCCCAATTACTAAAATAAATTGAATAAGACTATAGCCCATTGAACCCAACACCCAAAATGATTCTTTAATGAGGAAGGAGTGGGCCCAAGGTCCATATCCGAAAAACTTATACCTCTTGACCCTTTGATGAGCTTTACAATGCTCAAATGAGAAAACTGATCAAAACCTTAGGATGTGACCTGAACCTAGACTGATAGGTTGAATAGTCTGGAATGATGGAGTGAGAATCTTAGGCCATATAAAGGATACTCATCTTGGATGACTCATCTAGGATACATAAGATACTCCTACAAGATATATATATATATATATATATATATATATATATATATATATATATATATATATACACACACACACACACACACACACACACACACACACAGGATAAATACATAGGGTAGTAAATTCATAGGATCATTAGAAGACAAGCACCCCGTTGCCTTAAATTTCGATTAGAGATGATCGATTTTCTTTATTTGTGACAATAAACATAAGTCCTTATTGGACTCTAATCTGAGGCAACACTTAGTATAAGTGCGAACCGACGTGTTCCTTTCCTAGGATCAAGTCTTAAAATTTAAGAATTTAAATCTCGATTTATAATTTGATCATGAATGCTTGAGTTATTGTTATTCAATTGATTGATGGAACTGATTGATAGATATGAGTTAGTGATAGCTTGGGTGATGTGTGACACGTTTGAATTTTGAACCCTCAAAGGGATTTTGAATTTGAACTTCTAAGAAGAATATCTGAATTTTGAACCCGCAAAGGGATTTTGAATCTGAACTTTTAAAAAGAAGTATATCTGAATTTTGAATCTGCAAACCGGATTTTGATCTGTAATTTGATTATTAGACTTCTAAAAGAAGTATACTTGAATATGGAATTTCTGAATATTGAATTCTGAATATCGAACTTCGATATTGCTTTTGAACTTTTAATTGAATATGAAATCCGAAATATTGAATTTGAAATACCGAATAGTAAACTGTGAAAATCTGATTGAATACTGAATCTGGAAAACGTAAGTTGATACATGAATAATGAATTTTGAATATTGACTATTTGATAACGAATCCTGAAACTTTGAAAGTGAAAAGATGATACTACTCTGAATTTTGAAAACCTCGCATAGCTGACCGCTGTTCTTGCGAACAGGCTCATATTCAAAAGGGTTATTGAAATCTCAGTTGAGGATTGAGTTTCATTAGACGAACAGGGTCATTGATCATTGTCTTAATTGACTAAATGGTGGAGAGTGTCAGCCTTTGCCTGCGCAACATTGGCATCGGAATTCTGAATTTGGACCACGGTTGGTATTTAGTATCACACCGAATTAATTAAAAGACATTAATAATAAATAAATAAAGTAATAAATATATGAGATGTAATAAATCGTAATTTGATACTTAAATAAGCTTATAAAATTTAATGTACCTTGTAAATCTTGAGCCTGCTAATGCTTTAAATAGTTTATTATCATTCCATGTTGTAACTGTAAATTTCACGTAATAACTATTCTCATTATTGTACTGTGAATGCTTATCCTCATGTAGATAGAAATTGTTTAATGTGATTGTGCTTAGAATTTTTTGCTTAGCGTTAGTTTAATCTTAATTATTTCTACAATATCACAATTGTTGGAAACTTCACTTGCACTTGTACATATGGAAATCTCTTACATTACTTATACTGAAACCCACGACATAATTAATTATGACTTTATTAAGCTTCACCACTTATGGTCGTTTCATGACCCAAAAATTCCATAGGTCAGTCAACAACCACCTAGTCAAAGTTAGAGAAGCTGGACAAGGAGAGATCCATGAGCGATCACCGAGCTGATAGTTTTGAGCTCATTTTACCTATAGAGCTATCAACACTTGCACATTTGGCTTTGACAGGATCTTTTCCTTTCTTTTGTTACTGTTTTAAGTCCAATGCTTTTGAAAACTATCGATGTGTCTTTGTATTTGGACTTGTGTAAATATTGGCTTTTTAAATGTTGAACTCTATGGAAACCTTTTTGAATTGTCTTATTTATAATTCCGCACTAAGTAGAATTTGTTTACGATAAAGTCGTAAAAACGAATTTACCCGATCAAGTTAGCGAGAATGAGAAAATAAATAAATAAAGTATTTAAATATGTTTCCACAATTACTTTGAAAATGAATTGGATATCCCGCAATTCATCGAAAAGAAAAAGTATGTTTTTCCGCAATTGACATTTCCCGCAATGTTTTAGAATATATATATATATATATATGGCAAATTATATGAATAGAATCGGGATTTAACCAAGTTTGGGAAATGAATTATGAAATCAAAGTGAAGTTTTGAAAGCAATCGAAGTAACCGAATATCGATTTCGAAGCGGCATTTCGCGTGGCTTGGCTCGTGGATCACGAGGGGCGTGACAGTGCGTGCCTTGTATTTCTTGCCTAGGCTCACCTTGCTGCACCTATGTCCAGAAATCTAAGCCTAGGTGTCATTCTATTCGCCTGAAGCACATGCCTTTGCATGCTTTTAACATTTCTGAACTTTTTTATTTACTTACTAGGATTTCTTAATTTTACCTTTTTTAAAAAAAATATTTATATGAACCCTCATTGCTCTAGATCACATAGCATTTAAATTAAATATGATCTTCGCAAGATTAATCAGAAATCATTTAAAAACTCTCATAAAAGCTATTTGCAAAGAAAGCACAAAATATTGAAGCACTTACAACTTACGAGCATGAATAATTTATTTGACTATTATATTACTTGGATACTGGGAGCGCAAGGTGGCTATCCAGGTGTTCACACAATCCTGATAAAGGGAATTAACCATGATTTGAATCCTGTACCGAGGTCCTCTAAGGACGCATATTCTAAATTCGTACAGCCGTAACAGCCCTTACAAAATAAAAAACTTTGTGGTCTTTCTCTGCCCCAAGATGAAGATTGTGGTCTAATGGAAGGAGCATTTATTATTCGTTACTTATGTTACTCTGAAACTTGGTTTGCAGCTTTGCATATTCTCATAGGAATGTTTTTGGGCGAAATAAAAAACTTAACCTTTCAGTAGAAAGGGGACAAGTTGATGCAATATTTCGTATGAATTATACAGACCCATGGATTGAAGGAGATGATAAGCGGACATCTAGATCAATAATGGTTCAAGTGAGGCATTTTTTTTTCTTTGTTTCTAATGTATTATTTGATATTAAGATACAAGCTTACTGGAGAAGAATTTCTTGTTTTTTATTCAGAACTCGAGAACACCAGGAACACTTGTTCATGGGGACCAATCTGATCATGGCGTTATGATTAGCCGGGTTACAGCTGGAATTGAATTCAGTAGACCTTTAAGGCCAAAATGGAGTGGCACAGCAGGAATTTTTTTTCAGGTATTTTACAAAAAAATTCACTTTTTGCAATTATTGCACATTGCCTTCTGGAAATACACGACAAACAAATACTTCACATAACAAGTGTCTAAATTTTAGAAACTGCTTGCAGTAGATATACATTTTAGAAGCTTTCAGATATTAGATGGGAAGTGAATTTCATTTTGCCTAGTCAGGCTTGTGCCCCTTTCTTTGATCAATTTAAAAAAAAACAAAAATTGAAAGAGGAAGATGGTAAGAAACAGGGAAAGAGGTGGAAACAAAGAAAAAATAAAAAGGAACGGAGAGAGTACAATGGAAGAATAGAACAGTTGAAAATGAGAAACAAAAGCTTCATGATAAGGGGATATGAATCCTCAGATTAACCCATGTTGAAACGCTCCCTCCTTGGCAAGAAAGTCCTCTATCTCTTTATCTTTTGAGGGGTAAGGTTGAAACAGATTCCAAAAGATTTAGGGATATCTCAACCATTTTAAATTCAAAAGCATGGTTTCAATTACTGGCCAATAGTAATACTGATACATATTGCCAGTACCTATCTTTTTTTGGCCTGGCCAACAAAGATACATGTGTATTTTTTGTGTACTTTTAAATGTAATATATCGTTTATGAATCATTATTAGTGAGACATCAATTATTCAGTTATTATTACTGCCTATTCTGAATTCGTTATCTAATCATTCAATTATTTGTTATTGACCTATTAGTGAAACCTCAATGTAGTAGATGTTTGTGTGTAAAAGTAACTAATTATATGAATGCATATATACAAATAGTATATTTATATTTAAGAATAATTTTCTATTTTAAAGATTATTCCCCCAAAAAAGAAAATCCATCGCTGATATAAACACCAATAGCAAGTTTTAAACCCCACTCAGAAGGCATTCAATGAATAGCATTCCAAAATTTTACAAAAACTTTGGGATCAATTCATTTCATTAGATTTATTCAATCATCGAGGTCATCCAAAATTTTCCTTCTTCAATGCAGGTTGTATGAAATGGAGACAAGCAAACGAAGTATTGTGCAATCCAACAGTACCACTTAGATTGAAGGGACAATTTTAGAAGATGACAGTTATATATATATATATATATATATATATATATATATATATATATATATATATATATATATATAAAAGATAGCTAAATCTGCCACATGAAAGGATAAAATTCCAAACGAGTGCATAAGAAGAAATTTGAGAGTGACACATATAAAAGGAAAATAAATTATGGAATGTCGCTTGAGATGGTTTAGACAAGTCTATCAGAGCCCGGAATCAGATCCTATACGAAGGGTTAAGACACTACAAGCACAAGTAAATTGGAGAAGAGGAAGACCATTGAAGACCTTGAGTGAGAAGGGAGATTGAAGGATTGCAAAGTTACAAAGAGCTTAGTGCTGATCAGAAACAACATGTGGAGAGATAGGACATGGGAAGCCGACCCAAAGAGTTGGGATAAGGTTGTGATTATGACGATGAACTTCTGCTTGTTGACAATCCTTTTAGAAACAATGTCCACGCCTATGTTAATTCCCAATTCGCAATTCGCTACTTCCATGAGAACCCGAACCAATTCTCCATTCGCATGGTCTGACAGTGAATTAAGTATCATAGGTCCACGTCTCACCTAATCAGGTTTTAAATGGCTATGGTTTATGACACGCTCCTTCGGGTACCTCTCATTGATTGTTATATCTGATTGACAGTTTATTGGTCGACTCTCTGTTCCTGTGGTGGGTGTTCCACCTTCTTAAAATAAAGGCGACAACAGGACAGTGTGGTGTGGGATTAGCCAAGGGTGGAAGATGATTGGCCTGTAGGATGATGTGGCATGCAATTGGGGTGCCACTAGCTGATCGAACTGAGCCAGTTCATATTTACTGCTAACACGTAAAGTGAAGTAAATTTTAGCCCCTAATTCGTAGTTAATTTATTCAGTGGTTGGCTGAACCAATCCAATAAACAACTAGCTTTGGATTTGGAGCTTGCTTTCAATCTTCAATTTGCCACATACAGATCAAGTGAATCTAGAGGATTCCTGAACTGACTCTTTTATAATCATGCTGTCAACTATGACCTTACATGCCATATTTTTTTTGTACACTACGGTGTGAAGATGTTCTCCATGATCTATTCCCCTTCAGGTTCACATCAGTAGAAGTCATATTTCATGGATCATCTAATCATGAGACTTTCTCCTTGATCGATTTTTCTTTATTTTTTCAGACGACCTTCCCTACTTGAGAATGTTCAATGTTTCAACTTTTTCTTTGTAGCTTGCTGAGAATTATCCCCGTATTTGCATTCCCCTCTTTCCATGTTGGGTTGGTTTTTGGAAGGTTTCAGTGATTTTCATGAGCATGACATCTCTTTGGCTACTTTATTCTAAAATTTTAAAGTCCATTAGAACCTCTTGTGCTAAGCAACCTTCTAACCCCTTCTTTCATTAAGTTTTTATATCAGCTTTTCATGTCAATGGATAAGCACTTGCAAACATGCCAAAGTTTATGCATTGATGTTTTGTCTGGAATACAAAATTGAATTTTGTTGAGTTAGTGGACCAAAATTTGTTCCTTTTTTAATTTTTTGATAGGTAAGCATGGGAATTGAACCTCTGACCTCAACGCTACACACTTGAGGGAAAGTCGAAAGGTAGAATGATTGATTGGTGTACTCTTACACACCCCTTAAAGGCACAAGTTTTTAAACCATTAGGACGTAATTGACATATATACCAGTAGTAAATACTAAATACTCTTCATTTATTTGTGATTCTAGCTTCTTTTATGACATCAAAGGCCAATCCAGGTTGGAAATAGGAGAAGAATCTCAACCCTACTGATAAGAATGTGGCGTACATGTAATTTTTGTAGGAAAATGAATAGTTGGGATTTTTAGTGACAACCAACATCTTCACAGGTTTAGTACGGACCCCACCGGATCTGGTAAAGCTGTGGTAGATGTAAAATAGGAGATAATAAGTATTTTAAATGATTTTTGAAGTTAAAAAAATTCAAAAATAAGGCTACTATTAGCGAGACAAAGAATGGAAGACCATCAAAAGATGAGGCAAAGGAATGAAAAGGAAGTTGTAAGTAGATGTGGAGCCTTGGTTGTGGAAAATGCCTCACCAAAAGGTTCCTATTGATGCATTTGTTACTCCTGATCCCAGGAAGAATAAAAAGGAGAAAGGGAAAGCAATCAATAATGGAGAATAGGTACATAAAAGATAAGTGCTAATATATTGCTTGTTGCTTTGATTAATCGATTATACCATTTAACAGTCTGGGTGAACAATTTTAAGGAATGATGGATGCAATAGGCCAATATGGGTTGGGTATTAAGATCCTAGTTGTCATGAATTGAGGGAGATCTTATTGGCAAAGGAAGTAGCCTGTACATAGAAAACATTTGTAGAGACAAAAAGAAGATTAGATGAATCATAGGTGTACTATTTTTAATGAATTGTCCAAGTCACAAAATCTTTCTAGAATTAGTTGATGTTATTGCCCACGTCTTAGATTCTTAGTTATTTGTTGAGAGATTCGGTGATTCAAGTTCAGTGAATAATAACGGGCAACAAGTTTCCTTATGTGGCAATTAGAAAAGTTTTAATGGTCAACCGGACTAATTTGTATTAGATTCCTTGCATCATTCATTATTCTGAATTTGATTATAAGAAATACACAGAAAACGACGTCGTTAAGGAGGTTATTTCAAAGGCAATGTCGTTGACTGTTTTCATTAATAATCATACATTAGTGTTGCATATAAGAGAACATTCACAGAGAGGAGATTTAGTGAGGCCAACTGGCACCGAATTTGTGAAGAGTTTCCTTCCATTTAAAACGTCTGTCAACAAAAAATAGTTTGATTTTTATGTTCACTCTAGAGGCTGGGATGAATAGTAAGTGGTCAAATCTCGCGAAGGGTAACAGGTGGTGTGACATATTGTTCCAAACCTCTTTTCAAAATATGTTATTCTTTAAATTTTTTTGATTATTTAGTGGAGGTTCTTCGCTTGGTTGATAGCGATGTTAAGCTCGCACTGGGTTATGAGAATACGGATGGGAGGATGTGCAAAACCAAATGCGTCGTTGCTGATATATGATAATATGTCCAACTTTATTCTCCATTACATAAAGTTTGCTTTTATTTGAACATAGACGAGTTCTTATAATTTTTTATTCCAATAACTCTCCTCCTATATCCATAGGGACAAATTTCGGCAAAATAACTGAAAGGGTGCCTTATTTGCATCCACGAAATCTTTGAGGGCACTAGGCCAAAAACCATTGACTGCTTTGAATCTGATGATGGGGATTGTTTTCCTCTGGAATCTTCCACACAATGGATCTTGATATCATGGGCGTACCATCGGACTCACTTTTTGAGTCCACGTGGCACACATCCCAGAAAAAAATCATGTTTGAACGTGATGTGTAGCATGTGGTTTTTCCGTCATTTTTTTGGGATGTGTGTCGCATGAAACCAAAAAACTGACTGTATGAGGTACGCCCATGATGTCAAGATCCGTTGTGTGGAAGATTGGGGTGAAAAAACAATCTCCGTCCTCTGATTCAAAGCAGTCAATGGTTTTTGGCCTAGGTTCCCTCAAAGGCATGGGTTAAAATGCCGGAAAACCGGTACGTATCGTCCGGTAAAAAAACCGGTACGTACCGGACGATACGTACCGGAACAGTAAAAAACCGGACGATACATTGAATGTATCGTCCGGTATTACACATATAAAAGGGCGATACGGTACTTTTAATATACCGTATCGTCCACCTCCGATACTGATACGTATCAGACGATACGTATCGGTATCGGACGATATTTTGATCCATGCTCAAAGGTATAGTAGGTGCCAACAAATTTACCCAAATGGAAATTTCAGCAAAATTCGGCAAAATGAGGTCAACCAAAATTTTCTCTGACATTTCAGCCATTTTGGTGAAATTAACGAAAATTGTTAATTTTGGTTTTTCTTCCTCATATTTTTCCTTGTTTTTTTATATTTTATATTTTTTGTTTGATAATCCGGAAAATTTCCCACATTTTTCTTGAACTTTATTCGAAGTGAAATGAAATAACCTCCACCGAAATATTGCCAAAAAGGAAATTTGCTACTATGCCTAGTCTTTTCATTGTGATAATGAGGCTGCTTTATACACATTGCTTCCAAACTTGGTTCTCATTAGCATACCAAACATATTAGAGGGATATTTAAAAACAATACTTTCTGGTCTTATTTCCACTCGAATGCTTCATATCTAGCAACAATTGGTTGATAACTTCACCAAAGCTGTTGGATTGATCAATCTTCAAGGCATGTTGGTCAAGCAAGGCATGATTGACATCTATGCTCCAGCAGAAGGGGGGGTATTGATACTATTACAGCACAACGGCATTGGCATATTGATATATTTGATGCATTGTAGTTCCCCTTTTTTTTCTCCCTATTTGGTGATAGGATTCACTTAAAGGCGTACTTTTAAATGCTCATGGGCTAATTTAAATAGGGCTGGAGTTACTCTTGACCTCAACTATATTTCTCATCACTTTCATTTCTTTATGTATTATATTGGTCAAGTATACTGCAGTAATCCTAATTTTTCTCAGCATGCTGGTGCTCGTGATGATAAAGGGACTCCCATTAACAAAGATTACTACAACAGCCCATTGACTTCTAGGTGCGAATGCCTCATATTGGCTCTCTGTCCATATTTAAATTTAGGGTTTTTAGCATTTTGCCCCCTGAGATATGTCCTATTTACACTCTGCCCCCGGTGTTTCCTCTATTTACACTGTGACCCTTGCTTTTGCGTTTCCTTTACTTATTACCCCCTATAGGGACAGCCTTTCCGACAAAATAACCTTTGACTGCTTTGGATCAGACGATGGAGATGGTTAGATCTTGTTTCACACTGACACTCATCTAAAAAAGTGATGTAAGAACCATGTTTGATGTACACCCATAATCATGCTCACCTTTAGGGTTGTCTGCCACATGGAATCAAATCCGACTGCTTGATGGTAGGCTCATGATCTCAAGATTCAATGGGTGGAAGATTGTGGTGAAAATCTATCACCATCGTCTGATTCAAAGCAGTCAAAGGTTAGCTTTGTAACGGTCAACGGCAGATCCATCACTGAAGGGGGTAATAAGTAAAGGAAAACAAAAGCAAGGACTACAATGTAAATAGGTGAAACACGGGGGGTGGAGTGTCAATAAGACATCTTGAGGGGATAAATGCCAAAAACCCTTAAATTTAAGAATGATAAATCTAGCAGCTCTTTTTGTCCATATTTGAGATTTAAGAATGATAAATTGAGATTCTCATCTTCATCATATTGATTTGGTGTAATGCATTCATTATGCATTTTGTGTGCTATGCTCTGCCTTCTTGGCTTATTTTTTTCAGTGGGAAGTTTTCTGATGACATGCTGATTGCGAAGCTTGAGAATGTCTACACTGATTCGGGTGATCACGGGTCCTCAATGGTTAGTATTCACAACTTTTTGGGTGCTTGACTATCCGGTGTCAACATGTCCTATTCTTACTAGCCGTCTGATTTTAATTTCAATCGCCATCTTCTTTGCAGTTTGTGTTCAACATGGAACAGGGACTTCCTGTTTTTCCAGAGTGGCTTTGCTTTAACAGAGTCAATGCCCGCGCGAGGAAGGGTATAGAAATTGGCCCTGCTCGCTTGGTGTTGAGGTGTGATTTTCTGTGTTAATTTGATGGGTACATCTATTTGTGCCTACCAAGAACCATTGACTGTGTTGAATCAGACGATGGATATCTTTTTCCATCTCAATCTTCCACATAATGGATCTTGACACCATGAGCATACCATCAGACGGTTCATTTTTGTTTGCACATGGCCAAGATCCTTAAAAAGTGGCCCTAAAGTCACGTTTGAACATGATGAATGCCTTGTGATTTTAGGATCACTTTTTAGGAATCTGTGCCACGTGTAAACAAAAACTGTCCGTCTGATGGTACACCCATGGTGTCAAGATTCTTTCTGTGGAAAATTGCGATAAAAAACGATATCCCTCGTCTGATTAAATGCAGTCAATGGTTCTCAGTGTAAGTGCCCTCCAGTAAACTGGTAGGCGTGAATATAGCTACCCTTATTTGATTGGTATGCTATTCTAGATTTGGCTTGGTACAATCATAAGCATCTTGAACAATTAGCCATGTGGTCATGGCAAGAAACAGGACTCTTATATGAGACATGCTCCATTTGCATGCACCAAATTTCCATTTCTGTTGTTTAGTCACAATGGAGTGAAGAAATGATCATCTCATAAAATCAAGTGCACATTTATATGGAAGATTGCCTTTTACTTCTAAAACTGCCATATTCCTGACTTTGTTTGCTTATAGTTCTCCTTGCCCGGTTTTTTTTATTTTATTTCTGACACATTCTCATTCTGCTTATTTGTTGTGTTTTATTCTACAGTTTATCTGGGGGTCATGTGGTAGGAAATTTCTCTCCTCATGAAGCATTCGCTATTGGAGGAACTAATAGTGTTAGAGGTTATGAAGAAGGTGCTGTGGGCTCTGGCCGGTCATATGTTGTTGGTAGTGGTGAAATTTCTCTTCGCATGGTATGTGTCAAGTTTAATTCTTTTGTCTTCATTTTAGGTATCAATAAGGACTAAACTAATTTTATAAATATATTAGGTCTGTCTGGGCTAGGTGTAGCAATCCAACAGAAAGCTGTAGCACAACTTGATGATTACTACTTAGTTAATTAATTATTTGAAAATAAATAGTAAATTTTTATTGTTTATCCTTTTGTATTCATTTATCTTAATTCCTTAATTTTTTTTATGCTGGTGTACCTAACTAGCTATCAAATTTTTATACATTGTGTAGCTGAGTGGTGGCTATCTATTGGAGTACTCCAATGTACAGAAGCTAGCCTTTTCAGCATGGTATCAAACTCGGCCGACACCGATACGTATCGGTCATACGTATCGGTTTTGTTGAGAACCGATAGCGACACCACTCTGATAAAGATATCGCGGTGGTATCGGTATCAGACCGATATGGAACAGTATTGGCCGATACTGTCTTGTTATTTGCCGATACCTACCGATACAAATATTTTTTCTATTTTTTTGTACTTTTTTTTCAAAAAAGATAAAGAATTGGCCGTTAAGGTATCAGCGATACCTTATCCGTATCCTGATATGCATCGGTCCAAGATGGACCGATGCCCGATACAGATATTGATTCCTTGCTTTCAAATTGTAAACCTTGTAGTGCATCTGGTTGTGAGCGCAACTAGAGCACACGTGAGAACGTTAGTTGATCTCATGAGGTTTTTAAGATAAATACTACAGTAGTTACTTTCCAGCAATAATCATGAGAAAACAACAAAACGGTAGCCCAAAAAGCTAAAATTCAGCAAAATGAAGCACTCACCTCTCCCTATAATAGAAATTCACAATTCAGTAACAAAATTTCACAGAATTCGTTCACAGCTTTAATAAAGGCTTTACAACTACGCATATCCCCCAGATAGACTCGTACTTTATTTAAATATCCCTTAAATAATTTTGGTTATCCGAAGAAAAAAAGACAGTACAAAGGCGCTAGGTTTAAATCTCGAGGACTGGGATTATCACAATCTCAACCCAAAATTCACTTTTTCGTATTAGTTAGGATTCTTAAAGTTAACAGCCTATTTACTAGCTTACTATTTTACTCCCTCAATTTAGGAGATAACTAGAGGATTTTCTTAAAACCGAGATCCTTAAATGGACTTTCGTATTTAATTTCATGGATCCAAATGAGCACATGAGATTAATTCACCTAGTGGGGCATCTGATGACTTAAGTGATCATGTATTTCCCAAATATTACTTCTTTTATATAAAAGATGATATTACTTCCATTTTTGAGCCTTTTAATTTGGCCCAAATACTGTGTCTGGGCCTTTGAGTAAAATATTAGGTTTCCGATCTAGGGTTAGGGTTTAGTTAGAGAAGGAAAGAGAAGAGAAGAAGAAGAAGAGAAGTAGAAGAATTATGGTTGAGTTTTATGCACTCATCCCAATGCTTTAAGGCTTATATACTAGATCATTACAACATGGATTCCAGAGTACATGGGTAGCGAAAAATAGATTATGTTATGTCACTTACTCAACACACACCCAACTAAGACTAATGGCACACCCAATATAATAAACACATCATCAACACTTCCCTTAAGTTGGAGCATAAATATTGATCATGCCCAACGTGGTGGTGATGTCAAAGAGTCTTTTCCCATCAACACCTTTGTTGAGGATATCGGCCAACTGATCTTCAAAGCGAACTTGTGGGATGACAATTTCCTTGGATTCAACATTCTCTCTGATGTTATGACAATCAAACTTTTATACGTTTTGTTCTTTCGTGGTAGACAAGATTCTCAACAATATGAAATGCAGCCATAGTATCAAAACTCGGCCGATACCTATACGTATCAGTTTCGTCGAGAACCGATGTCAATTCCACCCGATACATATAGGTATTGATATTCATATTGGTATCGGACCAGTATCGACTGATACTTTTTCACGATCGGCCGATACACATTATTTTTTATTTCAAAATAAAAAATAAAAGACCAATTCAGTATCAACGATCCTGTATCCATATATTCCTATGCGTATAGGTCCACGAAGGACCGATGCCCGATATCAATACTGATGTCTTGCTTTTAGTGCAACCTTCAAAAAGTTCATAACTCTTCAATACTCATCAAAATTGCGCTTTTCTTGGCTTGTTGAAAAGCTACTTCAATAATCTTTCAAATAAGACCAATTTCCCATCAATCTGACATCATTTGATACTTGAAAATTGGTCATATACAAAAAAATGGGATTTAAGTTGGTTATTTGTGACCGTCCAATTAGAGAGGCTTTTAATGGGTAGGTTAGGTGTTTTCTTTTTTAGTAATTAGGGTTTTTTCAGAGTGTTTTAAATATTCTGTAAAGTGATTTTTAATGAATAATTGAATGAATGAAAGAATTTTTTTCTGAGTGTTGAAGCTAGAGTGATGTTTCTTTTCCCGTGATGGGTTTTGTGTAAGGCCAGTGATACTTCTCGATTCTCTTCTCTAATCTCTTCTTGGTGCAAGGTACTTCTAGTTTCAGTTTTGTTGAGTTCCATCTTAATTTTCAGCGATAGGCTTTTTTTTTCCCTTTGCATAGAACTAGTGACCTACTACATAATTTCTGGAATTTTGTCATTATTGGAAGTAAATCCCTATGTGCAAATCTCTATACTCCAGATTCTAAAGCTTAATATCCACAATTGTAGTAATTTTTTTTCTTTTGCATATGAAATTTTAATTGCTGAAATCTGAGTTTAAATCTGCCCTTTGGGCCGTACATCCTTCAAATCCTAGATTGGAATCAAAGACACCTATATTGGTTGTCGTTTTCCCTAGACTAGAGGGAAACTGAGTTCTGTCATTAGAACCCTAGTTTCCAATTTTAGGACGGACCATAGTGCTGGATTGACCCTAATTGGAATTAGGCGTAACGACTAGAATAATTTTAACCGTTTTATAATTTTCAGCACCTAATTTATATTCTCCATTGCTCATAATTCTGAATTTAAATTTCACCGGTTGTATTTAGGTTTCTGTGTTTGGTCATGCATCAATTTTGCCTATATATGCTATAGACTTGGAAGTGTGGGCCAGTTTGTATCTTATAATCTTTCCAATTGAATGCTGAACTGCTCACTTGTAAAAGTGTGCACTGGTCACTCCTGGTATGGCATCTATGCCTCCTTTCAACCATGGATCAAAGTCTTGTCTGAAACTGGTACATACCGGACGATACGTACCTGTTTCGGAGGTCACCAGTACAATACTTTGAATGTATCGTACCGGTGCATTACATAAATATTGGTGATGTATCGGACGATACATACCAATGTTTCATCCGAAACTGGTACGTATCGGATGATATGTACCGGTTTTGGAGCTGGACGATATGTACCAGAAAACCGGTATTTTAAACCAGGCAACCATGATTTTTGTTGGTTTTTGCCTTTTTAACATCTCATGGAAATTGAATGATTTCCACCATTTATTGCTACTGAGCCTCCTAATTATTTTTGTCAATTAAGAAACACAACAGCTGACTTTTAACCACAGTATCCTTTTACAAAGTTATGATATAATTCCCATGTCTGCTTAATTTTTTCTCTCTCATTTTGTATTTTTTTTCCAAATTCAGTCCTTCGAAATAGAAATATGAGCCAAACTGACTATCATAACTTGATTCTGGAAACATGCTTGTAATGCAAACCTGCATAAATCTATTTCTGTTCAAATTTTAACCCCCTTGAAGTTTTGGTATCTGAGTTTGCTCATTCTTTTTTCCCTTCCTCATTTGTTCTCATTTTTCAGTTTGGGCCAGTGGAAGGTGCTATTTTCACCGACTTTGGAAGTGATCTTGGGTCAGGCCCATCGGTGCCTGGTACGTTTTCCTTTTTTTTAAACCTTATTTTCAGTTCTGTGGTCATTAACATTATCAATTGTTGAGTAGCTTGCTTTTTTGTTAACATCGTTAATGTTAAGCACTTATAGGGTCTAGAGTTACCCATTAAAAAAAAGGGTCTAGAGCTATGTTACTTAATTCGCTCATTCACCCAGCAAATCGCGAATTTGGTTCAGCGAATCTAATTCCGTGTGACAAGCGAATTGATTGATTAATGCTAAGTATTTTGTTTATAATAAAATTTTAAAAGCATAAAAACGGATTTGAAGTTAAGACTTCATGGTTATTATGATTTATAGCCAACCAAGTGGTCATTTGCATTTCATTTATTAAAGAGTGTAATTTGTATTGTGTATTTAATAAATTCTTTTAAATCTCATCCTACTCCTAGCGAATCGGGTTTGCTTGATTGCAGCAAATTGCGAACCCGAATTCTAATCGAGCTAATCAGTGAAGTAACTGTGGTCTAAAATTTGTTAAGGGTAGGATAGCCAATTTGGTTTTTCATGAAGTAATGAGGCCATACTTGTAAATAAGAGACTAAGGGACATGCGACACAATGCATGTCTTCTCTCGTCAATATTTTTTCTCTCCACTTTCTCGTTCTCTCTTCTTTCAATTCTTTCTCACTTTTATAGTCGTAAAGGCTTTCTCAGAAAAGTAAGGAAAGAGGCATTCGAAAGGTCGACCACTATATAGCATTCTGGGGAATATCGACTACAAGACTATGGCTATGAAGGCATTCTGGTGAGAAGAGCGATGAATACACAGAGAGATTTCACCATAACTTGTAGTCTTGAAACTAGGACGTAAGTGATGGCTAAGTCAAGTTGTTCCCTGATTGGGTAGGTGATGGGGACATCAGATTTAAAGAATCACCTGTGATTTATCAGAGGCGAAAGAAACATCGCAATAACAGACATCTGTGAAGTTTCAGTTAGTTACTGACGGTTACAATTATTTATTTTTAAATTTCGAATATGTTTGTAAAATACCTATAAAAGGCTTTGTAAGGACTATTTTTATTTAATTAATGATTATGAATTTTGCTATGCAAATTGAAAACGAGATGTTTTCCTTCGAGAGTGATTCTTTCAAACTAGAAGAGTGATTCTTCTATACACGTGTGGTTGGTGCGAAGCCGATCATTCAGTCTTCATTTCCACTTTTATCTCACTTGAAGGCATAAGTATTTGATTCTTGTTTTCTTTCATTCTACCTACAATCCTATTTGAATTCTAATTGCCTGAAATCTCATTTCTCTTTGTTAAATCCACTCATTTTCTAAAAAACTCCTTTGCAAGTTTGTTCGAATTCCTAAACTGTTGGAGATCTGGATGTTCGCATAAGAACCCTATTCTTCTAGATCCAGAAAGGAAATGTGCAGCGAAAGTAACACTAGTTTGGACTATTGCAAATCATGTAATTGGAAGTCTTTTCATTTTCCATGTTAATTTGTTAAGACAATTTATATTTCAATTATTTTTTATTAATCTTCAATTAATCTCGGCCCATCTAAATAGCATTGTGTTAGTACCTGCATCAGATTTGGTATAAGAGAACAATCAGTTTAGGAATTCCAGCGATCATATAGATTCAAGATTCCATATTCCAGCATTCATATAGATAATTTCAGCTTTCAGCATTCTTGTAATTTTCCGATTCTAGATTCCAACATTCATATAGGTAATTTCAGCATTCATGTAATTGTGTCAATCATGTGAGATAATTGAGGATGTTTTGGATGATCAAATTGTGTCAACAAATCAAGGGGGATTTCAAAGGTACCTTATCAAATGGCAAAATAGATCAAATTCGGAAAATACTTGGATCACAAAAGGCGAATTCCAACGTATTAATCCGGATCTTTGTGACCAATATCACAATTAACATTCATCAGTGATGAATGCTTCCAACCCGGGGAGAATTGATGGGGACATCAGATTTAAAGAATCACCTGTGATCTATCAGAGGTGAAAAAAACATCACGCTGACGGACATCCTTGAAGTTTCAATTAGTTACTAGTGGTTTCAACTAATTATTTATTTTTTAATTTTGAATATGTTTGTAAAATGCCTATAAAAGCCTTTGTAAGGACTATTTTTATTTAATTAATGATTATGAACTTTGCTATACAAATTGAAAACGAGATGCTTTTCTTCGAGAGTGATTCTCTCAAAATAGAAGAGTGATTCTTCTATACGCGTGTGGTTGGTGCGAAGCCGATCATTCAATCTTCATTTCTACTTTTATCTCACTTGAAGACATAAGTATTTGATTCTTGTTTTCTTTCATTCTACCTACAATCCTATTTGAATTCTAATTGCCTAGAATCTTATTTCTCTTTGTTAAATCTGCTCATTTTTGAAAGAACTCATTTGTAAGTTTGTTCAAATTGCTAAACTATTGGAGATTTAGATGTTCGCCTAAGAACCCTAGTCTTCTAGATCTAGAAAGGAAATGTGCAGCGAAAGTAACACTAGTTTTGGCTATTGCAAATCATGTAATTGAAAATCTTTTCATTTTTCGTGTTAATTCGTTAATACAATTTATATTTCAATTATTTTTTTATTAATCTTCAATTAATCTCAGCCCATCTAAATCGTATTATGTTAGTACCTGCATCAGTAGGTGAGGGATCAAAAGCTTGGATCTCTCCCTTCTTGGTGAAACCCAAGAGTGCATCCCTCTGCATGGTATCAAAGCTAGATGCTAGGGTTTCATTTTTTTCCTTTCATTATTTGTGAAACCCCAACACCAATCTTTTTTTTTTTTCTCTTTTTCACCATTCTTTTGTTATTTCTTCTTATTCTTCTTTATGGATATTTTTTTCTTCTACTACAAAAGCTGAACTATGCACTCCTTATTTGACGTGTATTGTACAAATGATTAGCGGGTTGTTGGTAAATTCAAGGCTATCGTTCAGCCAATGTGTGAAGAGATTATGATGAAGCCCATATGTTAGTAAGAATCCGTGTTGATCTGATCTCGGTGTACGATCTGATTTCTTGATTTTGGTGGTGTTGTGTGCCTAGTTATCCCAGTTGGTGATGGAAATCAACAGTGGGAAGTCAACATCCGCTGTAAGGATCAAATCTCTTTACAAGTTTACATGATTTTTTTCCCTCAATAAAAAAATGGATGGAAAAAGGGATGTTAAAACAGTTTTTGATCGTATACGAATCAATGGGTTTTAAAATCACTTCAATTGTGCAACTATATACAATGGGCTACTAAGTACTAAGTTAAAGTACTTAACATCTCCTACTCTTGCTCAAACAGCGAAAATGAGTAATACTTAATTAGGATGAGGGTTAGATTGGAATAGGAGCAGAGGATGAAGAAAGAGATGAAGAGAGAGGAGCGCTGGACGAATTTAGGGTTATGAGCAATGTTGTTATATGGCATATGCGACCCTATGCGATGGCATAGGGCCATCACATATGCGGTTCGCATATGCCATTATGCGATGGCATAATATTTTTTTTTATTTTTTTTTTCAAAAAATTCCAAAAAAATTCCAAAAATTCTCAAAAAATTCTCAAAGTTTCCCAAATTGATCAATAATATGTTTTGTGTTAATTTTGGGCTATATTAATTTTATAGTGTCTAGAATGCGAAATAAAAGTATATAATATAACTATATAAGTAATATATAACCCATAAGTGAGATGGGAAAATATAAATTTTATTAAGGTTAAACCAAATAGTACAAAAATGAACGTAGGATGTAGGAACATATAAAAAAGAAGGAAAAGAGTAAATTTTAAGTTCCAAGTCCAACCCACAATAGTGCATACATTTCCATTGCTGTCACGTGACTCACTCCTAACGGTATTGTGTACCGGGCAAATATTCTACACATTGGTTTCTAATCCACAATGGTACATCTCCACCTCCACTATCGCCGTCACTTGCATTGCCGTCATCATCCGAATCGTCTCCTTCTTCAACATATTGTTCTTCCTCGGTTTCTTCATCATCCGATCTCACTAAGACGGTATCTATATCGTCTATGGGTGTTTCTTCATGTATCTCCTCTTCTTCTTCTTCTTCTTCCTTCTTCTTCTTCTTGACGTGAGTGTGAGCGTGAGGCTCGTGAGCTTCCTTCCCCCGCTATCAATCTTCTCCTCCGCCCGGTAGGAAGCTCATCTCCAAAAGCGGCTTCTTCCACTTGCTTCCATGTAAGATCCTCATCTGCAAAGACTCGCTCATCGGAGGCATCTGCCATCCAAGGAGAATCGGATGTCAAGTCTTCGAGAGAGATGGGATCATAGTGTCCCGGATTTTCCCGATTTTTTAGGAAGCGATCCCGTAGCTTTTGGTTGTATTGCACAAAGACCAAATCATTGAGCTTTTTTTGTTCAAGCTTGTTCCGTTTCTTCGTGTGTATCTATTTAAGAGAAACATTAAATAAATATTAATATCTATTAAAATTTAAACAACAATTAAATTAAAATTATGAGACTAAAAATAAAATAAAAATAAACTAGTTACCATCTCAAATGTGCTTCAATTCCGTTCACATGCCGAGGCGGCACATGTAAGGCCAAGAACCTTAACGGCCATCTTCTTCAATAATCCACATTTTGTCACTGAATCCACTCCATAGGACAACCACCAATCGGCTACAAACATTAGTATTAATTAGAGATATTTATAATATTAAACTATTAATTTAGAAGAAATGAAATGTAATAAAAAAATATATCATAAACATGCTTACTAGGTATTTTGGATTCTCTTTGTCGAACTACAATTTCTCTTCCGAACATCCCTTGAGAATTCTTGTATCGGTCAAAAGAGTTGCTAATCCGATCTTGCTCTTCATTGTCTGGAACCATCTTCTCTAAAACGTCAAGGAAACCACTAATATGTGTTGCATCCACCGCCTCCCGGTTCGGATAAGAGAAATAAACCGCAGGATTTAGGAGGAATGCGGCGGAATACAAGGGGCTAGTCATTTGGGCACCCCATCTCTTCTCAACTATGTCAATAATGGGTTGAAAGAGGCGAGACTTGTACATATTATTAGATTTAATTTTTTCTATAGCTTTCTCCATAAAACTATAGATATAGCCCATAGCAGGCTTCTCATCACCATCAACCAATCGTAGTACTTCTACGATTGGTTGCGAGTTTCTAAGTGCTTGGGCAACATTATTCCAAAAAGTGGTGGTTTAGATGGTTTGTGCCACCCACTTCCCTTCGGCCTTCTTTGACTAAGCTCCATTCCTCCAATTGGTGGAAGTTACGAAGCTTCTAAGCTCTTATCTTTTAGCATACATGCTTTGTAATGTCAAGAAGGCCGTAGCAAAACGGGTGATAGCGGGGCGTTGCAAATTACCTCCAACTGCTTTATGCATGTGGTGGAGTAGAAGTGTATGCTTATACATATACATTACTACCTTCCTAGCCTTAGCTACGATTTTAATATGCACTTTTCTTATGTCTTCTAAGATCAAGTCTAAGCAATGGGCCGCATATGGAGTCCAATAATATATGTGTGGTCTCCGTTCCATTATTAGTCTACCCGCGGCCACCAAGTTTGCCGCGTTGTCCGTGACAACTTGGACAACATATTGTGCACCAATGTCCTTTTCTATCACCTCATCTATAAGGGAAAATAGATATTCGGCCGTGTGAGAATGGGCCGATGCATCTACAGATTTAATGAACATAGTTCCGGTAGGACAATTTGCTAAAAAATTGATGATTGACCTATCGGCCCTATCGGTCTAAGCGTCGGTCATTGGTGAGCACCCATGTCTTCCAATCCTGTCGATACTCCTCGAGAAAGGCTTTTGTGAAGTCTACCTCCTTTTTAAGGCATGTTTGTCTTATCTCATGATATGATGGAGGTTTTAGGCCAGGTCCAAATTGTCCAAGAGCTTCAATCATTACTTTGAAGCTCTTTAACTTTACGGTATTGAATGCAATACCGGCTTGGTACATCCACTTAGCCACATATTGAATAGTGGTGGGCCGGTCTTTAGCTTTAAACCTATTTTCTATAGTTGTTTGGGCCGGACCTTTACCCTTACCCCTAGCATCTACCACATCCTCGGGATGTGGTCTACAAGGAAAGAATTTGTCTATTCCCTTTCCCTTTTTACCACGTGCTCTTTTAGAGGGTGGTGGTCTTGCACCACTATGAGCCGTGGAGGGAGTAGATCTATCATTTTTTCCTCATCATCTTCATCAACATCATAATATTGTTGTAAAATCACTTCGTCATTATGTTTCGTCCTCGAAGTCTTATCCATCCATTCCATTATCTCTTTTCGAATCTCCGGTGTGACATTTGGACATGCCTTCGCATTCGATCCGGGTTGCCAAGCAAGATGTTGCTTGTGTCCCCCTATTCCCCCGAGGCTTACATGGGGGCATAGGGTTCATTGGAGTATTGGACCTTATTTTTCTCGGTTACACTTTTATAACGCCCATATTTCCAACCTGGATTGGCGGAATTTGTCGGCCTAAGAACATCGTTCAAGGACGTAGACATAATGATAACGTAATTTAAAGAAGTGAGTGGGTAGATATTAACCACACTAAAACAAATGAAAGAAATGAGGTGTAATAAGGAAGGAAAACAATCAAACAAAATTTAATAGAAAGTAGAAATTAATTCTAACTCTTGTTTCTTGATTCTTGAAGTGATTCCTCATTCTTTGCTTGAAGAATGAAGATAAGAAGATTAAAGCTTGAACCTCTTAACTCTTTAAGTTATCTACAGAATAGAGCAAAAGAAATTATGATTAAAAATTTAAGAGAGAGAGAGAGAGAAAGAGAAAGAGAACACTAAAAACTCAAAAAATAGACCAAAGAGACACAAATCATACCTTTGATGGAAGTGGTATGGATTGGGAAGAGAAACCCCCCATTTATAGGCTTGGGGATATGCCATTGATGTCATATGCGATCGCATATGTGCACATCGCATACACATGTATGCCATCGCATATGCGGCAGGGCCATCGGAAATCGCATATGAGATCAATGGCATATGCCATCATGGCATATGCGACAGGGCCATCAGAAATCGCATATGCAATCGCATACTCACATATGCGATCGCATATGACCAAGGATCAAAATGCCGGTTTTCCGGTACGTATCGTCCGGGCCGAAAACCGGTACGTATCGGACGATACGTACCGGAACAGTATAATACCGGACGATACATTGAATGTATCGTCCGGTATTAGCCTTATAAATGGGCGATACGGTACATTTAATGTACCGTATCGCCCACCTCCGATACCGATACGTATCGTCCGATACGTATCGGTATCGGACGATATTTTGATCCATGCATATGACATCAATGGTTATGAGTTAATTTCCTACCACCCTTATTATTACATATGACACTTACACAAATAGAATCCCATATGATACTTTGCTTCTACTAGCCACACCCACACACTAAACCACTAATACCTATGACTCACCAATGTGACAAAATACGTCCTTTTTTTTTAATACATGTATAATGTTTTTTTGCC
The DNA here is from genome assembly GCA_021018995.1 of Chloranthus sessilifolius. Classification (NCBI taxonomy): domain Eukaryota; kingdom Viridiplantae; phylum Streptophyta; class Magnoliopsida; order Chloranthales; family Chloranthaceae; genus Chloranthus; species Chloranthus sessilifolius. The sequence goes on from CM037587.1 coordinate 8,382,674, forward strand.
ACAACGTACTAAACAAGTATAATACCCATATTTTTTAATAAAGTGCATATTTTCGTATAATAAGTGTATTTAAGGTATTAAACACGTTTTTTTTTTCCAACCCCCCCCCCCCCCCCTACGGGCGGCTTTATTTTATCATATTTTTAAAAAAATGTTTGAATTTTTGTAATATATCTTATTTTTCGTCTTCCGTGTTTTACAGCTTTTTTAGCTTTCGATTTTTTTCATACTTTGCCATTTTTTCGATTTTCTAATTCACCATATTAAACCCGTTCTCATATTATGATACTTTGTGACTCCAACAATCCCCTCAAGGTGGTGCCTATCATCCCCAACTTTGAGGTGATGTCAGACAATCGTTTTCCCCCAACAGCTTTTTGTTGTGGACAAACCTCCTTTGACTTAACCTTCTCTCTAGTGAAATGAAAATTGAATTTTATCTTCTTAGTTGTTTCCTAGGCACCCTCTACATATGTGAGCCCACATCCCAACGATCATCAGTTTAGGGTTTGGGCCTGTAGCTCAGTGGAAGGCGCACGGCGATGCAATCTTGAGATTGGAAGTTCAATCCCAGCTTACCTACCAAAAAAACATAAAACGCCAGGAATTGTGGGTCTTGAGTAGTTCTTTGAGGTCTCAGGTTCAGTCCCAGCTTACCCATCATAAAAAAAAAAAACCGCAGAGTGGTAGGACCTAGTTCCAGCCATCTCGATTTCTCAGTTTTTGAGTCCAACTCTACCAAAGCAATACTAGAATCATTTCTGTTCGATCTTTCTTTCATTAATTTTCCAGGACCTAAATTTTTTCCCGACAAAACTTTTGTTCCCTAGATCTGCAGCTAGACTCCTCACCTCTTCAGGCAGGGATGTCGGGCAGCCCTTAACTTTCTGGTGGAACAACAAAGGTCCAATTTTGTTGCAAATGAACCAAAACTAAAATTTAGTTTGTTACAACTATGGTAGATTGAGTTGCCCTCTTGCCGGCCCATATATGCATTGGCTGATGATTAGGGGATTTCTGCCTAAGGCATAATTATCAGCCATTCGAGAAACCGTCATGTAACAATATCGACCGTGTTTGAAACCGTGCTCCTCGATGATTGATTTGTTGAAAATTCAATTCCATGCCATATGTGAAAGTTTCAAGGTTGAATAATTTGTGTTTCACCCTTTAGATCAGTGAAAGTACATTTGGATGGGATTATGCAGTTAAGAAGGATCTCCATTTTTAGAAAGCAGAGCACTGTAGTAAGGCCTTACTAGCAAACACAGATTTGCTGCTCACAAATCTCTCTCTCTCTCTCTCTCTCTCTCTCTCTCTCTCTCTCTCTCTCTCTCTCTCTCTCTCTCTCTCTCTCTCTCTCTTGCTCGCTCGCTCACTATATATATATATATATATATATATATATATATATATATATATATATATATATATATATTTATTTATTTATAAGGAGCCGGGTGTGATGGTCTCATTAATCTGGGCGCCAGCATTAAGGCATGACAACTTTGGAGTTGGGCATTTGGCTAGCAAGAAGGCGCGCGGACCGTGTAGCTAGCTGTGTAGCGCGTGGGCGCAAAGGCGCGTGGCCCTGCAACGCGTGCATGTGTCCCTTATACACGATGCGACAGTGACTAGACGCACGTGGGGCATGAAATGCGGTGCTACGCATAGGGGCACACAACGTGGTGCCAAGAGGGCATGTGACATCTTGGTGCCAAGAGGGCACGCGACATCTTGGTGCCATGAGGCACGTAATGCGGTGCTCCGCGTAGGCGCATGCAACATGGTGCCAAGAGGGCACGCGACGTCCTGGTGTCATGAGGCACGTAAGGCGGTGCTCCGCGCAGGAGCACGCGACGTGGTGCCAAGAGGGCACGTGATGTCTTTGTGCCAAGGTGGCACGCGACATCTAGGTTGAACGCCGAGCGATGCGGTGCTAAGAGGGCACGCGGCATCCGGGTGCAATGACAGACCCGACATAGTGCTAAGTGAGCACGAGTCACAGTCACGACTCAGACGTGATGTGGTGCCAAGAAGGTACGCCATGTGGTGCCATGAGGGCACGCGACATGAGGCCATGAGGGCTTCGAGACGCGGTCGCGATGCGGACGCGACATGGTCGCATGTGACGCTGATGCGTGACCTCACAAGGCATGTGGGCTTGAAAGATGGCACTGTGTGTCACGAATAGAGGTTCGTGTGTCACAATTAATGTCAAACCTCTACCTTTGCAGGTATGTGCCACGGGCAGAGGGCCATGTGCCGTGGTGGTATGTCAACCAAGGGGCTTGAGGTTCTTCTGCTGGATGACCCAAGTTGGTGTTTAGGCCATACTTGGGGGAAGGGAGCTGTGGAGCTATTCTCCCACACATGGAGCCTTGCGTTGCGGGAGGGGCACATGGGTCTTCTAGGTTAGGGTGGGCCTAGAATGTTGCTGCAGCGATGCCATGTGTCACCCAGGGTGAGGTTACCATGTGGCCCCGGGTCGGCGTCGCGGTGCACATGGATCAGCGACCTCACGAGGGCACTCAAGGGCTACGTGGGACACAGTAGTGCGCGCTAGCTGAGGGTCTGATGCGGGTGTGTGCTGGTCCCGTGGGCCACACACGATGCTTAGTTCTGATAGCATGAAGAGTTGCATGCTACTCCAAGTGTGCTGATTGCGTGAGCCACACACAATGCTTGTTTGGATAGCATGAAGAGTTGCATGCTACTCCAAGTGTGTTGGTCGCGTGCGCCACACACGATGGTTGGCTTGGATGGCATGAAGAGATGTATGCCACTGTCACAAGCAAGGAACTAGTGCAGTGCACATGGTGAAGCTGGACAGGTCAGGTGACACTTAAGTGCTGGCATGCGTGTCGCGAGTGGACACGATGCGTTAAGCCTCGGGTGAAGGCAACCATGAGCGAGCTCTCGTCCTCTAGGCGAGTGGTATCAGAGTGATGGTTGGATAAGTTGGTCTCGTTGTGCGCGGCAGTGAGATGTTGCATGAGTGTATAGCCAGTGTTAGGTTGTGCCTCGTGAAAAATGGTATCTGCGTTAGGCTGGCCTCACTGTAGCTGCAACGAGGCACCGCACAAGCGTCGAAAAAAGTTACCCCATGACATTTGGTATCAGAGCCAAATCGGAGAGCCAGAGCGATGAGGTGCGTCCTGATTTTGTGACAACTAGAGTTGTGTGCAGCTGAGTTGCACGTCTGCGGTTGAGATGCGATTGAGTTGCATGTAGAGGGATGGTACTGTTGGGTTATGTTGTTGCGAAAATGTGCTCGATGCTAGTTGGCCATGAGGGCTACACGTTGAGTTAGCGGGTCGGTCCGAGGAGGATGAACGCTAGTGGCGTTCAACATGAGACATTGAGTCACAGGTGCTGAGAGCACCGTTGCCATGTCGGCATGGAGCAAGGGGAATGCTCCGTTATCACTTTCTGATGATTGTTGCCCATGAGGAATATACGTTGCAGTAGTGGGTCGGTCCAGGATGAATGAACGCTAGTGACTTCCAATATGAGACGTTGGTCACGTTGGTGCTGAGAGCACCGTTGCTATAAATGACAAGGAGCAAGTAGGATGCTCCATTCACATTTAACAACTTGTTGGCCATAAGTGCCACACGTTGAAGTAGCGGGTCGGTTCAAGGCGAATGAAAACGCTAGTGATCTCCAACATGAGACGTTGGATCACGTTGGTGCTGAGAGCACCGTTGCCATGAATGACAAGGAGCAAGTAGGATGCTCCATTCTCACTTCATGAGGAAGCTGAGATTTTAGAATCGGTCACTGGTATACGACATGAGGGTCTAGACCACTGGTATGCGGCAAGGTAAGGATCAATATGTTGTAATGGGCCAGGATCGAGAATACAGTTAAGCGAGATATCATGAGAACTGAATTAAGCAATGCTGAACCAGTGTAGGGGTTAGAAGCTCGTTGCTTTGTTGTGTGACAAGGCATGGTGTTCGTGAGAGACGGATGGCTGGACGAAGATCCAACATGGCTTCAGAGGAAGTCAACGAAAGAACCAAATGGGTACCTTCAGAGGAAGCGAGTCCCAGGTGATCTAGTACAGCTTCAGAGGAAGCAAATACGAGTGCCAGATGGGTATCTTCAGAGGAAGTGAGTCCCAGGTGATGGTTGAAATCACTGGTCTACGAGAAGGACCATAAGTCGGGTTGCAAGAGGTGACTCGAGTCACGCTATTGGGTGAAGACAGAGGTCGAGGTACTATAGTGTGAGAAGCATAGAGCTTCGTTGATTGAGCAAGGTGCTCATGGCAAGCTCTTGGGTGAAAACACAGAGGTGTTGAGGTACTAGAGCACTGCAGGACAGTGAAGGGCTTGTGATGATGATTAGGTCCAAAGGTATGAGAAAGCTAGGTTCCGTCGGTTGCTAGGATCGAAAGATACAAGCAGTGTTGCGGATTTCAGTATTGCGAAGCATAGTGCTTCGTTGGGTTGGGCGCAGTCGCTCACCAGCAGTCTCTTAGGTGAAGACACGTGGTGTCGAGGTACTAGAGCTGTAAAATTCCTACAAGCTAAGGTAGCTTGGGTGGCAGACTCGTAGTTGGAATATACGTCGAGGTACTGGAGTTCTACAAATCAGACGCAGGTCGAACTCTTGGGCGAAGACACAGAGGTGTTGAGGTGCTAGACGGTAGTACAAATGAAAGCTAGACTCCTGGGTGAAGACGGACTGTTGAGAACCTAGAGAGCTGCGATGCGCAATGTGTTGCGTGGACTTGGAGCCACCGATGTGAACATCAAAGGCACAATTTGCTTGATTTTGGCAATCGATTCAGGCAGTAATCAGAATGATGCTAATAATCAAGTTGCTTATGGTTGTATGAGGAACTGGTATATAAACATACTTGGGTGAAATATTGATCAGGCCAAGTTGACTAGAACACTACGTGGGGTAAAGACCACAATTGTGTTGAGGAACTGACATGTGAGTTCGAGAGTTGACGAGGACGTCGACGCATTTGAGTGGGGGAGAATGTGACGGAGTCACACCCCTGGTGCATAGAGATGCACATCGATCAACTAGCAGGCAAGGTGAGAGGGCCTTATAGCTAGGTTGAGCCAAAGGCATGCGTAGTGATATTTTACATTGGTGCGGAACCACGCGAAGCGGCATAGTGATGGATTGCGATGGTGCGAAGCCACGCAAAGGATCAATGCATTTCTGGTCCGTAAGCGCGGATGAGACCAAGAGGAGATAGCGAGGAGGTACCAAACGTCGGGGCTAGACATTGGTGGAGACTTTGCATGGGGTGAAGACCGAGGTCGAGGAACTGATGCAGGTCTTGGTGTCAGTGTGGACATTGACACAGTCAGATTGGTAGATGTGGCATGGTCATTCCCATGAGATATTGCGTCAACGAGGACGTTGACCTTATTGAGTCGGGGAGGATGTAACGGTCTCATTAATCTGGGCGCCAACATGAAGGCATGACGACCTTAGAGCTGGGCATTTGGCTAGCAAGAAGGCGGGCAGACCTTGTAGCTAGCTGTGTAGCGCGTGGACGCAGAGGCATGTGGCCCTTATACACGATGCGACGACGACTAGACGCACGTGGGGCATGAAAAGCGGTGCTCCACATAGGGGCACGCTGTCACAGGGACACTCTTCTAGTAGTGTCAGCCCGTGCGGCACTTAACGCCCGCTGCGCTAAATCAGCCAAATTCTCTCAAATGAGGCACACGATGTGGATTCCCAGATGCTACGAAGGGTGGAAGGCTTGTCCTACTCAAACTTCACCTCAACCTCTACGTTCGGACTTCGCCCTGCGAAGCAACGCAGCAGGTTAGAGCCGGCAACGACGATTGTCAAGGCAACAGGCAACGATGAACGTAAGGCAACAGGCAACGATGAACGTAAGGCAACATGTAACGACGATAGATATAGCGATAGGCAGCGACGAGCACACATCAAGCTCCCTTTGGGCTAGAACCCGCACCTCGACGGTGGTTGGGAACCACCAACGCGATGGCCCTAGTACACGACGTAGCTAGGACGACCACGCCCTAAGCGTGGCCCGGATGCACGCACATAAGCCTACGAGGCTAGTGCACGTGTAGGGTCGAGGGACCCCAACTCATGTCCCCCTATATAAGGGTAAAACAGTAATTCAGGCGAAATGGCGGGAGGACCTCAAACCCCTTGGTTTGTCATACTTTACTATTCACCCCGCAACGCCAGCCCAACTAACCATGTCGCGTCCATGTCGCGACCGTGTCGCGACCAAGTCTTCACCCTCCACCCCAACATGTCGCGACGCCATCGTGGCTCAGCTCTGTACATACGGTGCCGCCCTCATGGCCTTGACGCACCAGTCATACTCAACACTTGGAGAGGAAAAGTAGCCCTACGGCTAACCCGGATGGCCACGCCGCGTGCCCCCGTCACAACGCGACGTGGTGCCAAGAGGGCACGCGACGTCCTGGTGCCATGAGGCACGTTATGTGGTGTTCTGCATAGGCGCACGTGACATGGTGCAAAGAGGGCACGCGACGTCCTGGTGCCATGAGGCACGTAAGGTGGTGCTCCGCGCAGGGGCACGCGACGTCCTAGTGCCATGAGGCACGTGATGCCGTGCTAAGGTGGCACGTGATGTGGTGTCAAGAGGACATGCAACATCCTAGTGTCATGAAGCACGCGACATCTAAATTGAACGCCAAGCGATGCGGTGCCAAGAGGGAACGCGACATCCGGGTGCAATGACGAACCCGACATAGTGTTGAGTGGGCACAAGACAGTCACGACTCAGACGTGATGCGGTGCCAAGAGGGTACGCCATGTGGTGCCACGAGGGCACGCGACATGAGGCCATGAGGGCCTCGCGATGAGGACGTGACGCTGATGCGTGACCTCACAAGGCATGTGGGCTTGGAAGATGGCACTGTGTGCCACAGACAGAGGTTTGTGTGTCACAATTAATGCCAAACCTCTACCTTTGCAGGTGTGTGTCGCAGGTGGAGGGCCGTGTGCCATGGTGGTATGTCAAACAAAGGAGTTTGAGGTTCTTCTGCTAGATGACCCAAGTTGGTGTTTAGACCATACTTGGGGGAAGGGAGCTGTGGAGCTATTCTCCCACACATGGGGCCTTGCATTGCTGGAAGGGCGTATGGGTCTTCTAGGTTAAGGTGGGCCTAGAACGTCGCTGCAACGATGCGGTGCTGCGGCGATGCCATGTATCACCCAGGGTGAGGTTACCATGTGGCCCCGGGCCGACGTCGTGGTGCACATGAGTCGGCGACCTCACAAGGGCACTCAAGGGCTACGTGAGACATAGTGGTGCACGCTAGCTGAGGGCCTGATGCAGATGTGTGTTGGTTGCGTGGGCCACACACGATGCTTAGTTCAGATAGCATGAAGAGTTGCATGCTACTCCAAGTGTATTGGTCGCGTGGGCCACACACAATGCTTGTTTGGATAGCATGAAGAGTTGCATGCTACTCTAAGTGTGCTGGTTGCGTGGGTCACAGACGATGGTTGGCTTGGATGGCATGAAGAGATGCATGCCACTGTCACAAGCGAGGAACTAGTGCAGTGCACAGGGTGAAGCTGGACAGGCCAGTTGGCACTTAAGTAATGACATGCGTGTCGCGAGTAGACATGATGCGTTAAGAGGGTTTGCTTCGGGTGAAGGCAACCATGAGCGAGCTCCCGTCCTCTAGGCGGGTGGTATCAGAGTGATGATTGGATAAGTTGGTCTCGCTGTGCGCGGCAGTGAGATGTGCCTCGTGAATACTGATATCTGAGTTAGGCTGGCCTCGCTGTAGTGGCAGCGAGGCGACGCACGGGCGTCGAAAAAAGTTACCACGTGACACGGGACTCACCGTACTCTGACATCCACATGGAGGTCCACGTGGCAGTCAAAGCATATTTTGGGTGCCACATGAAGCAAGGTAGCATTGTTTACATCATTTTTGAAAAAGAAAAATCTAGAACATCTCCACCATGTATTTTTTGGGTCATAAAATATAGATCCTTGAATCTCAATCAAAATTTGACTTTAAATTTTAAAACTCAGTTTTGAATTCTTTTTTTTTTAATTGGTCTATACAGGCTGTTGAAGCTCCATGTGGCACCCAAACAGTATTTAGGTGGCCACGTGGACCTCCATGTAGATGTTGGAGTACGGTAGGGTACTCCACCTGGAGTACCTTCACCTTTCCACAGGGAGGGAAGGAGGGAGGTCTATGCGTTCGAATGTTCGTCATCCTTGTATTCGAATCAGCTGGGATCCATGTGGCACCCATCCAAGGATCGGGTGCCACGACCAATTGCCCAAGTCGATCAGGTAAATCCAAAAAATAAAATAATAAGACTATTTATCCACTATTCAAATGTTGGTCAAAAGTACAAAATTTCAATGCACCAGGTTCAGGTGGGGGATGAGTAACTTTGACCTGAGTTTTGAAGGGCAAAATGGTAAGGAAAAAATAAATAAATTCTAGAACTCTATGGAGATGGATGAACCCTTAGAGGATGGGTGTAACTCGCGGTAATGTGCCACATGGCACATGATCTAGCATTCGAATGCACAGGCAACGCCGTGCATTTGAATGCATATTCCCATTGGCACACAAATTTCACTCTATGTTCACAAATCGCAGACCATCAATTGACTGTTTGTCTGCAGTAGAGTTCTACTATCCATGTGTTATAGTTTTGAAGGCCTAGTCTAGCCTCAAGCATGGAGTAAGGGGCAATCATATATTTCTCTTGGGAGAAGAAAAAATATTATAAAGACAATTTTCTGTGTGATTTTAGCATAAGAAAATCAACAGCGACAACAAACTTTATTTTATCTTATTATTATCATTTTTTAAATATGATCTATATACAATGTTGCCTCTCTCTCTCTCTCTCTCTCTCTCTCTCTCTCTCTCTCTCACACACACACACACACACACACATTAAGGGGTCTCTACACACGATCTGAACTCTACACTTAGAGTGTAGATCACGTGGCACATGATCGCGAGTTGCTCTACGAGTTCATCAGTCCCTCTAGGTTTTAGAAAAAAAAGTTGAACTTTTTGGCCGTTCATTTCATCTGTTGGAGATGTGTGTTCATTCAAAAATATTGCTGTTAAAAAATTTGAACCTTTGACCACGAAATTGACGATGTAAAAACAGGTTTATTTTTTTTGAATGGTCATTGATCAACCTTGTGCATGTGGCACCTGATCCTTTTATTAGTGTCACGTGGCACCCAGATGACTTGAGTGTAGTGTTCAACTCTACACTTCAAGTGCAGTCTCTCTCTCTCTCTCTCTCTCTCTCTCTCTCTCTCTCTCTCTCTCTCTTTATATATAAGTCATGATACATTACATTCAGGTCATTTATATTGTATAGTGGCATACATGGTACTAGACTGCAAATTTTTATGTAAAAGATATGGCAACATCTCCCATTTGTAAATCCAAGCCTCTTAGTTGGGTGTTTTGTACATGGTTTTAATCAGGTGATCCTGCTGGTGCACGAGGAAAACCCGGCAGCGGTTATGGATATGGGTTTGGAATTCGTGTCGACTCTCCCTTGGGGCCTTTGCGGTTGGAATATGCATTCAATGACAAGCTAGCGAAGCGGTTTCATTTTGGAGTCGGACATCGGAATTGAAAAAAAAAAAAATCATCTGTTGGAATATATTTTACGGCTCTTCGATGATATCTGCCAAAGTTAGTTACTTCGTCCATTGGAAAAAGCTATTTGGAGTTGGTATCCGTTTCTTTCTGTTAAAAAATGAGTTGGTTTTTACCATTTGAGCTAGTGTAGTCAAATGCATAAGCTATGTTCAGTTGGTGCTATGTTTCTGAGAAATAATGGTGGCCCCCTCATTACACTTGAGAAGGTTTTGGAGAACGATAACCCTTACATAAAATGAGCAAGAATATAATCTCATCCAGAATTCAGAAAAGAAATCTTCTATTCGATTAACTTTTGTTCTCTTTGGTTGTTTTTTTTGAAAGCCATGTAAATGGACTTAGAATTCTTTTTATTTTTGGATGATGTTATACAGCATAGACAACTCAGATGTAGTGCCTGTGCAAACTTGCACGTAGAGAGGATTCGTATTTGGCGCAACACGCTGGGAGGAGACCCGCACAAAGGGAGCAGGCGGGGGATTAGAACGCGCCCTGAGTGAAATTACGTATTTATTAATGAATTTGTATAGGATGTTATATTAGTTACAATTACAAGTGTATGAATCGTCACTTTTATTCATGGGGCAATATTTTGACTCACCATATGGACCATTTTGATAAAGTCTATGCCATGATTCATGTGTGTTTGGTAAAATTAAAATCTGATCCTATGATTATAGGTTCATGATCTCAAGATCAATTAAATAAAGGATCAAGGCAAAAAATAATATCCTTCAATTGATTCAAAGAAGTCAAAATCTATTCTGTCATAGATTCCTGTGATTTTTGGAGACCTTTCTTTTTTAATTTTTCTACTTTAAGTAAGTGAGCTCCTGTTGAGCTTGTTAAACCAGACTATGACAAGAAGCGGAAGTAATTGAACAATTGTAGAGAGAATGGAGTGTTTGAAAATATTTCTTTTTCGCATACTTGAGTGTTTGAAAATATTTAGCCTGGAAACCGGCTTGGTGAGAAGTCTTAAGGGTCATTTGTGTTAGATAAAATTAGGATCAGAAATCTGAAAATAATAAAATGGGCTAAAGAATTGGACTCGAGCCACGTAATTGTTGTCTTTAAAATGCTATTCGCTCTTTACTCGAATAAATTCTCAAGTTTGTAAAGCGGTTTCAGCGAGACATTTCCAAGATACAACGAACGTAATCTCTTAGATGCAATCCGTTATTTTGCAACAGTAGAGGATCGCCCGAGAAAACTCAATCTGATGAAGTACCACCAAAAGAAGAAAGCAAGAAGAAATTTTCAGGTTTATGCAAGGATTCCGATGGATTTCAGAGTATCCAAATCTGTGTCCTAAGGCCTCCATATATAGAATTTTCAATATGACTTTAGACGGCTCAGATCTTTCAAAGATCTCATTCGCTTCATCCAACGGCTGTATGAAAGGTTGCATTGCACACCTTTATAAGCAGTGATGAAACGATTGGGTCAAACGGTCAATATTTAACCAATCAGTTTAGCCCAATAGAACCGAATTGGCCCACTGACTAGCGGCCCATTAGGCCCGACCCGGCCCATGAATAATTTGACCGTTGGATCTACCTGGTCAAAAAGTTAAATTTCTCCTTGCAACAATGCGCACGTGCAAAGTGCAGAGCACCAATGCGCCTACTCACCGCTAACCACACTCTTCTCGTTTTATTGTCAAACAATAATATAAGGTAAAATGTTCTATATATAGTCTAGACACTTTTTACTTTTATCAATGTGGGACTCTTCATTTTCATACAAAAATGATAATATCTATTGCTTAAAAATTAACTCACAAAACTAAGAAAGAAATCAAAAAGAAGTTTTATTTTCTTTCAAATTATTTAATATATCTATTATATTCTAAATTAATAAATAAATATAACAATTTGGTCACTCACTCCAATGGGTAACAGCCTCTCCTTCCTTTTCCAAAACCAATGTCTCCCACAGTCCACTGGCCCATATAATAATGCTATCAGAAGCCAAATTCATAGATAATAGAATTATGGTGGTTCAATCAGAGCAAAAGGATGTGGAGTGAGACCACTCTGTTCAATCAGTGCAAGAGGTTTAATTAAGCATCCAAAATTGATAGAAAGAGAGTAGTCTCACTCCACATACATGATACATTTGTCTCTATCTCATGCTCAAGGTGAGTACATAATAGATCTTAATTTGAATGTCTGGATCGATTCCTTGTGAATCAAAATCTTTCTAATTCTTCCGAAATTTGAATGCATACTTTAATACATGTAAAAAATTGAAAAAATTACCAATCTGTCTTTACAGTCAATTTCTAAAACAAAAAATCAAACAATGAAAAGAAACTCAATTCCATAGTCTAATATGATAGCACTTTGGCATTGCCACCACCCAAACATATTCGGTGGGAAGCTCACTCTCACGCCTTTTAGATGTTAAGTAACACACTTTTTTAACCTAGTCAGGCATATATCACGAGAAGGGTAGTAGCGACAAGGGTATTAGCGGTAGTTTTGTGTTAATAGCGGTAGTTTTTGGCTGCCGCTAATAGTCTTATTTTTGTAATGTTTGGGGATGCGTTCCACATGGAATTAACGTCTAACTGTTTAATAAGTGGCCATAATTTAAAAATCATCATGTGAAAGATTGGAAGAGAAAAAGATCTCAACCCTCATTTTCAAGACAGTCAATTGTTTTAATGGTGGAAGCCCTAGGCTGCATAGACTGAATCATATATATATATATATATATATATATATATATATATATATATATATATATATGTAGGGCTTTGAGACCACTCTGTTCATTCAGAGCAAGAGGTTTAAGCATCCAAAACTGATAAAACAATTTAAGCATCCAAAATTGATAGAAACAAAGTGGTCTCACTCCACTCTATCTCATGCTCAAGGTGAGTGCATAATAGATCTTAATTTGAATGTCTGGATCGATTCCTTGTGAATGAAAATCTTTCTAATTCTTTTGAATTTTGAATGCATACTTTAATACATGTAAAAAATGAAAAAATTAACAATCTGTCTTTACAGTCAATTTCGAAAACAAAAAATCAAACAATGAAAAGAAACTCAATTCCATAGTCTAATATATGATAGCGCTTTGGCATTGCCACCACCCAAGCATATATATTAGACTGATGAATCTATGAAAATAAGCAAGGATTCGGTGGGAAGCTCTCACTCTCACGCCTTTTTAGAAGTAGTCAGGGCCCTCAAATGATCATCTACTTTGTCTTCTTTGTCGTTCCATGAAGGCTTGAACCTGATAACCATAGAGAGCTTTTGCCTTTTGTCTTTATCACGCGGGAGTGCCCACAGCTGGACCTTGTGATCCAAAGCTCTCACCCCATGGGCCTTCACCAGATCGTTCCACTTCCCAATCAGTATATAGCTATCGCAGCTCTTCCATAACTTGAAAGTGAGAGCCCAATTGTCTCCCCTCTCATCTAGGAACACGATGTCACTGATTCCTTCCTTAGTCTCCTTTACTTGGAGCCTCTCTGTTTCGCTCAACAAAGGCAATATTTTATTCTCGACTTCCTTCTTAGTCAGCAAAAGGCGATTATGATGAGGTTGGATGTCTGTTTTTGTGAGTGTCTTTTCAAAAGTAGGTTTCGGGGTATTATTAACTGTGGATAAGGAAAAGGGAGGAGGATTAGGGGGACGTCGTATTAAAGATAATTTGAGATTATTGGGGTGGTGGTCGGTTTTCTTAAGGCTCCAATGATCTGCAGGTTCTAACAAGTCTTCTTGGTGTTGTGGTGGTGGTGGTGGGTTCTCTTCGGCACGAGGCCTTTTGGTGTCAGTTTGGGTATGTTTCTTTTCAAAAATTAGTTTGGGAAGGGTGATAATTGGGTTCTCTATGGGTTTGGGTGGAATGGGGTTAAGCTCCTTATGATCACTAGGAAGAAGCTCTAGCCTGTTATGTTTCTCTCCTTTGGGGAGCCTTTTGAGATTAGGAGTGGCAGAGAAGCCCAAACGGAGCTCTAACCAGCCCTCATGTTCAAGTGGTACTGTATAATCTTTCCCTTCTTTGAGATGCCTTTTGGAGGGCATGCGACTGAGTAGATCCATAGTAGCAGTCATCTTCCTCTTTTTAGAACAGCTATCCACCACCACCATAACGCCAGAACCTAAGGTCTTCTTCGTCTTTCTTTTATGTTTCTCTTCTTTGGGGAGCCTTTTGAGATGAGGAGTCGCAAAGAAGCCCAAACGGAGCTCTAACCAGCCCTCATGTTCAAGTGGTACTGTATCATCTTTATCTTCTTTGAGATGCCTTTTGGAGGGCATGCGATTGAGTAGATCCATAGCAGCAGTCATCTTCCTCTTTTTAGAACAGCTCTCCATAGCACCGAAACCTAGCGTCGTCTTCTTGTTTCTTTTCTTCTTCCTCGCAAGCGCAGCAGTGAGTCAAACACCAACCGCCGGTTAAACCCTTGTTGCTCCTCAAAGTTGGAAATGTTAATTGTGTGTTTGAAGCAGAAGTGGTGAAGACGAATTGCTGTTGGCTTTGTTCTTCTTCCTCTTTTTAGAACTAGTTTTCTTCTCTCCCAATGATTCAGTGAGGTGGTTGCAAAAGCGAGTGAGTGAGGTTTCTTCGTAACTATATATATATAGCTATACGTAGTATGGAGGGTTTAATTAGAATTAGAACTCAATTATAAGTTTAGTTATAGATAAAAGAGTTGTTAACTTGGGCCTTAAGTCATCTAAGTTCATGCTGTTTCTGCTTATCCACTACTCTCCTTGGCTTTCACGGATTTTAAGGGCTTCAAAGAGTTAAAATAGCAAGTAATAGATACGCGCTGCAATTTAGGTTCTCCTAATTATATTATACGCTGCTTTTGTAACTAAACCCCAAATGGGTTGTAATTGGGTTTCCTTTTGGACAGTTTTGTAGAGATTAGAGCGTTTCTTATCTTTGGATTTACTTTACAAAATCTCCAAAGATTTTTTTTTTCAGCAAAGTCAAATATTCTAATTTTGGGTCAAAGATTTTCTTTCGAAGTTACTTCACTACAAGTATTTAACGAAACCGAACAGAATATCGTCAAGCCCGTCAAGACCAAATTCATCTAGGGGTGCAGATTTAACCGAAACAAAATGAATGATTCCTTTTTCTTTTTTTTTTTTTTAAAAATCTGCAACTGATTTGGTTATGTTCTGGTTCTTGTTTGATTTTTAAATTTTTATTCATTTTTTATTATTTTGGTTCTCCAATCCTACCGAATCGATATTTTTTTTCTGCCACCCAAACCGACCTAGATATGCTTCGGTTTTGTTTCAATTTCAGTCCCGTTTTGTGCCGCCTGTTTTTTATTTTCACCACCCAAAATTGAAATCAAAACGACCTAGACATGGTTCGGTTTGGTTTTGATTCAATTTCGATCTAATTTTAGTCCGATTTGTGTTGCCAATTTTTGGTCGGTTTGGATCTTCGATTCCAAACTTGAATCCCTATAACATCCAAGACGAGACGTCTCGGGTCGTAAATTCCCCATGACTTGTTAGTTCCACAAGGGAAGAAGATACCAGTTGAGCTATAGCTAGCTGAACCAGTAAATGGATTTGAAAATTGAAGAGAAATTCCATCTGAAATTCCAAAAGAGCATATTTGGCAGGTGATATTGACTCGTGCACCTGACTCTGCTCGTGTTGGGTAACCTAATACCATCTGAAATGAGAGAGAGAGAGAGAGAGAGAGAGAGAGAGAGAGAGAGAGAGATGATTGCTCTCTTCGTTTGTTTTGATTACTCTGTTCCTTTTTTTTTACCTTAGACATGACAATTATGCAAGTCCCTTTTTTATAGATAGAGATGCATAATACATAATTTTTACCAATCCAAGGTTGTCCAAGTGGCAAAACTTCGTGTAACTTCTGTGGAGCCCTAAAAAAACCATTGGGGGATCCATCCTATCGAATCCAAGAACTTTAACATGAACCTTACATTAGATGTGAGCAATGGTCCATATTAAGCTTCCTCCATGAAATAGTTTGAATTCTTAGAATGAGTACTTTTTGGTTGAATGCTTTTAATACAGTTCTATGGCATATACGGTACATGTTTTGAAATACTTATAAATGTACCCCTGTTTCACTTATTTATAAATAATCTCCTAATTTGCATTTTTTTTTATGTGTAAATAGCAACTTGAGTTGCTGCTATGTTGATTGTTGTCTCTGAAAAAGCATAGTGCACTTATCACTCATTGTTTTTTTCTCGTGTTAGAAATACTATCTCACTTTGATTCAAAGAAGTCAAAAAATAATATCCTTCAATTGATTCAAAGAAGTCAAAATCTATTCTGTCATAGGATTCGTCACTGTAGGGGTAATAAGGGTAACTTTAAACACACCTATTGAATCTTGTTGGGCACCTACGCTAACAAAAATTTAAGGGTTGTAAATCAAATGATGGAAATTATTTTTCGCTCCAATATGTCACACAAGGGATCTTGAGATCATGGCTCACCTATCAAACAATCAGTTTCTGATTGCACATAGTACAAATCTAAAAAATATAGTCCTAAATTCGCGTTTGAGCGTGATGTGTGAAATTTGATTTTAGGGCCATTTTTTGATATCTGCATCATGTGGAATGAAAAACTGACTGTCTGATATGTGTGCCATGATCTCAAGATCTCATGTGTGAAAGATTTGAAAGACAAACGATATCCATTGCCCGATTTAAAGCAATCAATGATTTTTAGCTTCGGTGCCTAACAAGATTCGGTGAGTGCGTATAAAGCTACCCAATAAGTAAAGGAAACATTAAAAAAAAATAATAATGGGCCGCCTTGTTGGCCATAGTGCAAATAAGGCATATCTTAAGGGGGTAAATGAAAAAATCCCAAGAATTTTTTTAGCAAGGTCAAAAATTTTAATTTTAGGTCAACGATTCTCTTTCGAAGATACTTACACTAACAAAGAACTAAACAAGTGAAAGAAAAACTTGTGTAAACATCTAGTACATACACGTGTACAGGAGTGGCCCAGAGTATCTTCAAACCCATCAAGACCAAATACGTCTAGGGATGCAGATTTAACCCAAACCGAACTTGGATGAGCTTCAAATAAATTAAATTCAATCAGTTAAAAAATGTCTAAAGGGACAACTATATACTAAAATAATGTCCTATACAAATTTCATTTGACACATTTTATATTTATTTGTTCCCTGGTTGGTAGAAATGGTATGCTTCTCCTGCTCACCGCCGAGATTTGAATTATAGGTCGATTATCAGCCGAAATTTTGAACCAGGGATGCATCTCACATTTTTTATATCTAAAATCGTAGTGGACAGATATGAATTTTGGTGATTAAGACTGCGTATAGCATAACTCTGTGCTAGCCCCTGCCATAGCAAAGTTTGCCTACTTTTAGTTGATTTCCATTCTCTTTTCTAACTCCTTGCAAAGGAGGATTTACTTGCTCGAGCAACAACTTCCATGCTCTCTATTAACTCCCTATCAGAGTAAATAAAATCTGTTATGGTAATGAGTGAGTAAAGAGGAGGGTAGAACCGTTGAATAGATAAATCTTGTTATGCAAGAAATTATTAAGGAGAAGGGGTTCCTACTAAAATAGGTAGCAGAGAGGATAGAAATCTGCTAAAGTAAGTAAACTCTGCTATGACAGGAGTGAGCATAGAGCTATGTCATATGCAGCCTAAATGATCTTACATCATTAAATTAGACTTTTCTTAAGTGAGTTTGTGTTCTAGCATCGGGTCAGGGTTTTCTAGTCCAGTCGGGTACAATACACCACCATCTAATTGATTTAGAACAGGTGCACCATTGGGTCGGGTCAGGCTGTATGCAGTTTTCTTATTGGGCAGACTCATTGGAAGGCCCTGTTCACAAAGACGGGCTAGGACTCATTTGCTATACCTCTAATCAAAGCACACACACAAGATCATCAGCATCTTTCTGAATCATTGGAAGCCCCAGATTACTGAATCAAATTTCAAAAGTAAATGTAAATGGCCTACCCTACAAGCTGTATGCTCCCCTTCACTATATTAAAATAACAATTTAATATAAAAAATATTTTCTGCTTATTATAATCATACTCACCAATTAATTATGAATATTTATTAGTGAATTTTTTTTAAATTCATATGTTTCTAAAAAATTCGCAAAGTTTGCAAATAATTCATGAGTAACTCACGAATTTTGTAATAAATTGTTATTTTTAATAACTTTTAAAATTTTATGCCTTGTAATCTTCATTTATTTATTCTATTTATTTTCTCAAAATTTTTTGAAATATTTTTAAATTTTAACCTTACCAAATAATTGGCGACACCTAGTGACTATTTATATATCATTTTAGAACCAAACATATTTATTCACTGTTAAAAAATATAACAATCAATACAATTTGATGAAGAAGTTATTTACAATCACTGATATAAAACTCTGAAAAATTCAATTGATGAAGAAGCATATTCATATGGGTTAATTTGACCGAGTTGAAACTAAGAGCAATGCAGCAGCAGAAAATAAATAGATACAAACGTATTTTTTTCGTTTTAGAGAGACAGAAACAAAAGCAGTAGAAAGAATGTGTAAATATGTACGTAACAGGCAGATAAGTATAACGCAGTTAAAAAAGAAGTCTTATTTCTAAATATGTACGTAACAGGCAGACACACATCCATCAAACAAGACCCAAGCTATTCTTAACTCAACTAACCCGGACCCCAATCAACCTAGACCCAAAAACACCTAGCCCTGCTTATCATAACAAGAGGATCCCCTCCAATTGTGGGGTGTTGTTGTGGTGGGTTGGGTTGCATGGCCCTCCCTCCATCCTCTCATTCAGTTTTTTCAGTTTGGTGTGGGTATTTTACCTATTTTTTATGTTTTAATATATTTTCTCTTTTTTTGGGTTTTTCTTCATATTTTTCGGTTTACTCATCCTACCCCCTCAGTTTTCAATTTTTTCTAACCTAAACCAAAATCGAACCGGTTTGGATTTGGTTCGGTTCAGCTATTTTCGTTTGTCGGTGGGATTCGGGCCGGTCCAGTGTCCTCGGTTTTTAGTTCAGTATTAGGTTTCGATTTAGGGTTTGCATCCCTACACGGGCTGCAGCTAGATAAGGCTACGTAAGAAGGATGTTAAGTAACACACTTTTTTAAACCTAGTCAGTCATATACCATGAGAAGGGTTCTCGAGTCACTTTTGGGGATGCGTTTTACATGGAATGAACATTTGACTGTTTAATAAGTGGCCATAGTTTAAAAATCATCATGCAAAAGATTGGGCATTGACTGAATCTTATATATATATATATATATATATATATATATATATATATATATTCACTAGTGGACCCTGCACGTGCGATGCACGTGAGAGCCATTTATTTGGAGTTTGTTTAGATGATGAATCGCTACAATTTAAATTTTAAAAATTTTTTTTGCATTTCGCTTTAAATTGGGCGAACTCCTATTTAAACTTCTATGTATTTAATTTATTAAAGTACCATTTTATCATAGGTGCATTAGTTCAAGCACTTGAAACCAACTCATAAAAAAGAGAGTTTTGCAATTGAGTTGTACTAATATTATATATATATATATTATATAAACTTCTATGTATTTAATTTATTAAAATGCCCTTTTATCACAGGTGCGTTAGTTCAAGCACTTGATACCAACTCATCAAAAAAAGAGTTGCAATGGGGTTATATATAAACTTCTATGTATTTAATTTATTAAAGTGCCCTTTTATCACAGGTGCATTAGTTCAAGCACTTGATACCAACTCATCAAAAAAAGAGTTGCAATGGGGTTATATATATATATATATATATATATATATATATATATATATATATATATATGATGTCTTACCTCATAGACACCACAGATATAGTGCATGTGCAAACTTGTACGCATAGAGGATCCACTATTGGCTTAGTACATTGAGTGGGGACCCATACAAAGGGTGGGAGCAAGCGTGGGGATTAGAATCCTTGGCCTGTGCTTCCACAATGGAACATATATGATACTAGTTGAGCAATTGTTCAACCGGTGCACGGATATTGTTGAACACCAAATAAGTGTTGGGTGCTCACATACATCAATGAATTAATTAACACTTATTATGCTAAAAAAAAAAATCTGTTTGTTAGATATTTTGCTTGGCAATAGATACACATATGGTCAAAATAGATCTATTATGTCTCTATACTTCATTCTGAACAGACAAAAAATAAAGCAACTCAATCTCAAGCAAAATGCATAAGATTGGAGCTCGTAAGATGAAGACAATACTATGTAAAGCGGTAAAACATAAGCAAGATGCATATACTTCAAGCTGGTTCACCTGGTTTGAATACCCTTAATTTAGATGGAAGGTTGTGTGACATTACTGACATGAAAAACATCTATACTGTAGTTTTGAACAATTAATTATTTTTAGGGTAACGTTATTTGCACCCATTTTCCTGTGAAGAGCACACTCTTTCAAAGGAAAAATACATTGACTACCTTGAATCAGACAATGGAGATCATTTTTCCTCCCAATCTTCTACAAAATAGATCTTGAGATCATAGCACACATGTTAGACGATCACTTTTGGATGCGTTCCATGTGGAATAAATATCTAATCGTCTAATAAGTGCGACATGATCTCAAGATCTATTATGCGGAATATTGGGATGAAAAACGATCTCCATTCGTCTGATTGATGGCAGTCAATAGTTTTTCGTGTGAAAGAGCGTATACAAGTGTGAATAACCCTCCCTTATTTTTATTTTTATTATTTTATATATTATTGATATTATTATATGTTAATATGAGCATTCCATTTTCATCATAAATTGATGGGCACCTCTATTTGTACCCACTCATTCTCTAAAAGCACTCATGTCCACCCTTTGAAAATCATTGATTGTGTCGGATCAGATGATGGACGTCATGTTTCACCCCAATATTCCACAAAATACATCTTGAGATCATGGCTCATCTATAAGACGGTCATTGTTTGATTTCATGTGTCGCAGATCCCCAAACAATGACCCTAAATTGACATTTACGCGTGATCTGTATCATATGATTCAAAGGCAATTTGTTTTGGGATCTGTGACATATATAGTAAAAAATGGCCGTCTAATATGTGAGTCATAATCTCAAGATCTATTGTGTGAAATATCGGACTAAAACACGATCTCCATCATCTAATTCAAAACAATCAATGGCTTTAAAGGAGTCTGGGAGGTGTGCGCTTTCAGAGAATGTGTGAGCACAAACAGAGGTACCTCAACCAAAATGAAGTCTTTATCGTTTGGAATTTTGATAATCACGTTCTATAAAACATTAATGAAGTCTGCATAGTTTGAGATTTTGTTACAATAAGCATGAGTTTTGCTAACTTGCACCTAACCTTTGCTACCATATGTGATAGAATGAAAGAATATCCTTTCAATAGAGAGGAATCAAATGAGTACTAAATTTTGCTTATATATAGGAACATCTTCTTTTAAGTATAGATATTTAGAAGTTTTAATTACAGTCAAATTAGGACTAAGGCTAGCACATCTGAAAGCCCGAGTCAAGATTTGGAGTCATTCGATTGGCGGATTTCAATATCAATCTTGAAAAAAAGGAAAGTGTACAATCCATGGTTCCTATATATATACTAGTAAAAAGGCACGTGCAAATGCACGTAGACATTAGGACCTTTAAATGATTGAACTTGTTTTTTAGACATCCATCGAATGATTTGAACATAAAAGAAATATAGTATTTCAAGCGTCCATTACTATCTTTTATGATTTATTAAAGACATAAAAACACACTTATTATTATGTTTAATTTCTTATGTCTTCATTATGTATAATTTAAAATTATAAAAAATTATATATATATATATATATATATATATATATATATATATATATATATATATATATATATAACTTATATTGTCAACTATAGAACATGAAGAAAAAAAATAAAAACTAAGAAATAAGTATAATCTACAAAATTCAATTAAATCCTTTTAAAAAAAAAAAAAAAATCAATTAAATCGAAAATGGGCATTTATTCCTTCTCGACTTTAACTTTCTTAAGGATTTTATTGTCTTCATCATCCGTAGTCTCGTTTTTAATGCTTTAACATATCTACGACTTTGTAAGAAGATTTTGATAAATTTTATCTTGCACTTTGACTTAAAAGAAGTACCAATTTTTTATGTGAAGAGCACACGTTCATTCACAGGAAAAAATCGTTGATTGCCTTGAATCAAACGATGGAGATCGTTTTTCGTCCCAATTTTTCACACAATAGATCTTAATATCGTGGCGTCCCTATCAAACGGTCACATATTGATTCCACATGGCACACATCCAAAAGTGACGATCTGATAGGTACGCTGGCAATCACAATTAGTTATGGGGAAGTGTGTCATGTGGAATCACGATCTAACCGTCTAATAGGGGCATCATGATATCAAGATCTAATATGTGGAAGGTTGGGAAGGAAAATGATATCCATCATCTGATTCAAGGCAGTCAATTATTTTTTATGGTAAAAATGCATGTGTTCTTCACATATTTAATGGGTGTAAATAATGCTACCCTAAGGAGGTAATCCTTTAAAGTCTTAAAAAGGAAAGAGTCCTGGTGAAATTATGGGGCCCCAAATGTACATTCTCGAGAGTGCTGGTGAAATTATGCTGCGAAACAGGCATGAGGAACTTTCAAATTGATTTTTTTGAGTAATTGGGTAAGTTGAGATTGACTCGGATGCTATATTGAATAATATAACATACATTAAGATGATAATTAACGAATATGTAATAGAGGAATATTAAAAAAATAAAAACATCAATATAACTTACACATCTTTATATAGACCATGATCCCTGTGAAAAAGAAGGAATCTTGGCAACCTATTATTGGAATCTTGCACTATAGTGACAAATTTCACCAAAATTCGGCTAAATTTCGCGAAATTTGCCGAAAAGGAGAGAAAATGAAAATTTAGGGAAAATTTCGGTATTTTTCGGTAATTTCGGTATTTTTAGGCGAAATTTCTGAAATTTGTAAATTTCATTTTTTTTTTATGTTTAATTTTTGTTTTTCTAAATATGTTAGTAATTTAGTATATATTGTAGTAATTTTTTAAAAAATATTAAATATTTTATTTTATTTTATTTTTAAACCCCAAAACTTTCCCGAATTTTTTTCCGAAAGGTATCGAAATTAATCCGAAATGTACCGAAAGGACCGCCCACTGAAAAATTATCGAAAACAAAATTTGTCACTATGCCCTACAAAAGTGGCAAATTCAATTCAGTTTCTATCCTCCCAACTCATCTCTCACCCTCAATGTAGCATGATACCACAAATTTATACGTTGCATTTCTTTTAGTAAATATTAAATTAAGAAAATAAGTAAATTAAGAGAAGATGATACCTGGATGGTGTGCTTTTGATCATCCCTTTGTTGAGGAGCAAAACAGTGATCTTGTTATGTAATCCCGATAGGTTGAAAACTAAGGTTGTGTTTAGGTTAGCTCTTATAAGAGCAGAAGCAGCTCTCTTCATGCTCTTTGTCAGAGCAGATTTTACCTGCTTTAGAAGAGAGCAAACATAGAACAGTTTTATCACTTAAAATAGCTCTCCGCCAGAGCAAATGAGGCGAGAAGCTGGATTACCAAACATGAAATCAGTTCTTTGTCGGAGCCAAAGAGCAAAAGAGCTGCTCTTTGTCCTGAAAAAGCCAACCCAAACGCAACCTATGACAAACTCTAATAGTAAAGCTGTCAATGGGCCGGGTTTTCACCCGGCCCGTTTATTTATTTATTTTTTTTAAAAATTGGGCCCTGCCCCTTTAGCTAAACGGGTCAGGCCGAGATCAACCCGATTTTAAATCATGTAGCCCGAACCCGACCCGTTTAGCTAAACGGGCCGGGCCGAGTTTTAAATAATTTTAAGTTTTTTTTTTATTCTTAAAGGACCTCATCTAAACGGGCCGGGACGGGCCTTAAACTTTGAAGCTTGAATCCGGGGCCATTTCTTATACGGGTCAGGCCAGGCTGGGCCCGTTTAATAACTTCCTAAAATTTTGGGTCCGAACTAGGCCCATTCTGGCCGGGCAGGGCTGAAGCCCGGCCCGTCGACAACCCTATCTAATAGTGGGTAGAGTTTCACTCCAATTTAAACGATTCTCAAGAGAAGAGTCTCAAAATTTAAGGGAGTGAAATGTAGAGGTGCATGAGGTGAGATAGGTTGTCAACGGGCCAAGTTCGGACCAAGTTTTTCACCCGGCCCTTTTTTTTTTTAAGATATAATTTGGACCCGAACCTAGCCCGATAGCTAATCGGGTGGGGCCGGGCTCGGCTCGAATTTGACATGTTGTAGCCCAAACCTGGCCCGGTTAGCTATCAGGGCTAGACCGGGTTTGGGCCAGGTTTCTAAATTTTTTTAAGAGTTTTTTTTAATAAAAGGACCTCATTTTACCGGGTCAGGCCGGCCCTTACACTTTGCAGCCTAAACCTATTTCTTATCCGGGCTTAATTAGCTCGGCCCGACCCGTTTATTAAATGACTAAAAATATTGGGCCCGAATCATGCCCGTTCACAACCCTAGGTGAGGATATATAAATAAATATGGTATTGCATGAAGATATGGATAGTTTAAAGGAGCCAAGGATATTTTTGGTATAAAAAAATGACAGAAACTATTTTTGCTTTTATATAATAGTAAGGATATATATATGAACATCTTCTTTAAGTATATATACTTATAATTTTTTATTATAGTCAAATTAGGACTAAGGCTAGCTAGGCATCTGAAAGCCCGAGTCAAGATTTGGAGTCATTCGATTGGCAGATTTCAATATCGATCTTGAAAAAAAGAAAGTGTACAATCCATGGTTCCAAATTTCGGCCTAAATCTTCAGATTTTGGCCGAAATGTTTCAATTTCGTTCCCCACAGAAACCGAAACGAAAATAGTGAAAAATCTAATAAATAAACTCACATTATATAAATATATAAAGTTTAAATTAACAAATACTTTTGAATTTAATTAGCTACACTTCAATGGGTCGGGTCAACCCGATGCACGACCACACCCACCCAACCCGAATTTGTAACAAGTCGAGCACATAAGCCTAGACTCATCGAGATGGTCGAGCATGAGACATCCGACCCAACCTTTGGGTCGGGTTGGACAAATAGGTCAAGTCAGGTTGGACAAAAAGTGGGTTGGTTCGAGCCGTAAAGATAAGGATTAATAGGGGATTTTCTTTCGGTCGGGATGGGTTTAAGAGTCAGGCATATGCCATTTTCTCATTAGCACCCAAAATTACCTTGGATGGACAACTAGTGTGTACCCTCTACCCATTGGATAGTCAGCCAGTGTGCTAGTGTGCTAGTGTGAGTAATATAAATTGAACATTTTTACTATCACACTCATTTTTGTTACTGTCATACCACTTAAACAAAGAAAATTATATTGACAACTTTCAATTAGACGATATAGATCGTTTTTGGTCCCAATCTTCTACACAATAGATCTTGAGATCATGGGCCTACCATCATACGATCATTTATTGATGCCATATGTGACATATGTGACATAGATCCCAAAAAGTGAGCATGAATCATTTTTTATAGTATGTTGCGATCGTCTCTTTGGCAATTGTGCCTTGTGGAATCAACAGATGATCATCTGATTGTAGGCCCATGATCTCAAGTATATTGTGTGGAAAATTGGGACAAAAACCGACCGATAATTAAACGTTTTTGCTCGAGTCTAACCCTCTAAGCCCGTCACCCTCTCATATTTGATAATCTCTTATCACCAATCTCATGACATCCATTTAAAATAGAAGAGATCATATCTCTCTCTCTCTCTCTCTCTCTCTCTCTCTCTCTCTCTCTCTCTCTCTCTTAACATCTAGCGTAATAAAATAAAAAAATGATTTTGAAGGTACTATCTCGGCAATAAAAAATGATTTCTAAAATTTTAAAAGAACAAAGGATTAAAGAATCCTCCTTATCTTCCCTCCCATAATCTCATTCGTTCGGCTCATCTATGAATAAACGGGTTGGGCAGACTTAGGGTTTTAAAGTTTGTTGCGGGTCGGTTTTGGGGCTAGGAATCACAATCTCGCCACGGGCCTTGGCCAGGCTTGGGGTAAGTTCAAATTTTTCGGGCCAGACTTGGATATACTCAAGCCCGACCAAAACTCGGGCCAGACTTGGTCGGCCTATTTCCACCCCTAGCCATGTGGAACACCATCTAAGGCGTTTCATTTGAAGACCATGACGTAAGAATCTTTTCTGCCAAAGATCGACATGAAATATGATATCTATCATATGCATGATTCAATATAGTCAAAGGCCATTATCTGATTCACTGATGATTCAATGGTTGATTGAAACAAATCAGATGGTAGATATTATGTTTCGTGTCAATCTTTGGCAGCAAAGATCTTTACGTCATTGCCTTCAAATCCACAGGGCACAAATCTCAAAAGTGTCAAGTCTTTCTTTCTTAGCAAAGTGCCACGGGACAAATCTTGTGTGCAAGTTGTAGCTCCCTTTCGAACATGAGGGGTTCAAACATGCAATTCTCAAATGGGGCACCGGTATTTGCAATTGTAGATTCAATCTTTGAAGCTTGTAGTTTTACTGTTAAAATAAATAAATAAAATTACCAAATTCTTTTTCTTAACAAATGAATCGAATTGATTTTTTCTGGTTTTGACTTTTGATTTCTGAAATTGAAAATAAAAATCAAACCAAATCGGCTCGTTTCGATCAGGTTCAGATTTTGCGTCAAAATATTGCATCCCTACGTAAGCCCTGTATTTTGTGATTTTTGGAGAATTTTTCTACTTTAAGGGAGGAAAAAAAAAGGCTTGGTGTTACTACCACACCAACTAATGTTATAGTGACTTCACTTAACCAAATCAAAATCTATTGACAGCTCTAAATCAGATGATGAAAATCATTTTAATCC
Source organism: Chloranthus sessilifolius (assembly GCA_021018995.1). Classification (NCBI taxonomy): domain Eukaryota; kingdom Viridiplantae; phylum Streptophyta; class Magnoliopsida; order Chloranthales; family Chloranthaceae; genus Chloranthus; species Chloranthus sessilifolius. The sequence goes on from CM037587.1 coordinate 8,409,313, forward strand.
CAATCTTCTACACAATAAATCTTGAGATTATGGACCTATCATCAAACGTCAAGTGTTGATATCAGGTGGCACACATTCCAAAAACTTATAATGGTTTGTCGTAGCTCTACTATAATGATCATTTGATAGTCCCTCAATCCAAATAATAACTCATTACCTCTATGATATAAATGTTAAAATTTTAATCTATTATGACCAATCTGTCTTTACAACCAATTTCTAAAACAAATTAAAAATCAAACAATGAAAAGAAACTGAATTCCATAGTCTAATATGATAGCTCTTTGGCATTGCCATCACCCACATATTAGACTGATGAATCTATGAAAATAAGCTCTCACTCTCGCGCCTTTTTAGAATTACTCGTGGCCTTTAAATGATCATCGTCTTTGTCTTCTTTCTAGCTCCTTGGAAGGCTTGAACCTGATAACCATAGAGAGTTTTTGCCTTTTGTCTTTATCACGAGGAAGTGCCCACAGCTGGACTTTGTGATCCAAAGCTCTCACCCCATGGGCCTTCACCAGATCGTTCCACTTCCCAATCAGTATATAGCTTTCGCAGCTCTTCCATAACTTGAAAGTCAGAGCCCAATTGTCTCCCCTCTCATCTAGGAACACCATGTCACTGATTCCTTCCTTAGTCTCCTTCACTTGGAGCCTCTCTCTTTCGCTCAACAAAGGCAATATTTTATTCTCAACTTCCTTCTTAGCCAGCAAAAGGCGATTATGATGAGGTTGGATGTCTGTTTTTGTGAGTGTCTTTTCAAAAGTAGGTTTCGGGGTATTATTAACTGTGGATAAGGAATAGGGAGGAGGATTAGGGGGACGTCGTATGAAGGATAATTTGAGATTATTGGGGTGGTGGTGGGTTTTCTTAAGGCTCCAATGATCTGCAGGTTCTAATAAGTCTTCTTGGTGTTGTGGTGGTGGTGGTGGGTTCTCTTCGGCAGCAGGTTTGGGAAGGGTGATAATTGGGTTCTCTATGGGCTTGTGTGGAATTCGATTAAGCTCCTTATAATCACTAAGAAGAAGCTCTCGCCTGTTACATTTCTCTTCTTTGGGAAGCCTTTTGAGATTGGAGGGCATGCGATTAGGAGTAGCAGAGAAGCCCAAACGGAGCTCTAACCAGCCCTCATGTTCAAGTGGTACTGTATAATCTCTCTCTTCTTTGAGATGCCTTTTGGAGGGCATGCGATTGAGTAGATCCATAGTAGCAGTCATCTTCCTCTTTTTAGAACAGCTATCCACCACCACCATAACGCCAGAACCTAAGGTCATCTGCTTCTTTCTTTTATGTTTCTCTTCTTTGGGGAGCCTTTTGAGATAACGAGTGTCAGAGAAGCCCAAACGGAGCTCTAACCAGCCCTCATGTTCAAGTGGTACTGTATAATCTCTCTCTTCTTTGAGATGCCTTTTGGAGGGCATGCGATTGATTAGATCCATAGCAGCAGTCATCTTCCTCTTTTTGGAACAGCTCTCCACCACCACCATAACGCCAGAACCTAAGGTCGTCTTCTTGTTCTTGTTTCTTTTCTTCTTCCTAAGGAGCGCAGCAGTAACTAATTTTCTTCTTTCCGAATGATCGAGTGAGGTAGTTGCAAAAGCGAGTGAGGTTTCTTCGTAACTATAGATATATAGCTATACGTATGGAGGGTTTAATTACAATTAGAACTCAATTATAACTATATATATATATATATATATATGTTTAATTAGAATTAGAACTCAATTATAACTATATATACATACTTGGGCTTTAGGTCATCTAAGCTCGTCACATGTTTGGTGTTTCCGCTTACCCATTGTTCTCCTTGGCTTTCACGGATTGTAAGGGTTAAAATGGAAAGTAATAGATACGCAGCAAGCAATTGGGTTTCCTTTTAGACAGTTTTGTAGAGATTAGAGCGCTTCTTTTCTTTTGATTTACTTTACAAAATCTCCAAAGATTTGTTTTAGCAAAGTCAAATATTCTAATTTAGAGCGTTTCTTATCTTTTGAGTTACTTCACTACAAGTGAAAGAAGAAGATTCTCTATCAATTTTCGTCCAATTTGTGTCGCCAGTTTTTTATTTTCGCCACCCAAAATTGAAATCAAAACGACGTAGACATGGCTCGATTCGGTTTCGGTCCGATTCTTGCTGCCAATTTTCGGTCAGTTTGGATCTTCGTTTCCAATCTTGCATCGCTATAACATCCAAGACGAAACGTCTCGGGTGGTAAATTTTGACTCACCATATGCACCATTTTGATAAATTATATGCCATGATTTATAAGTGAATATTATGCTTGCCAAAATCTATGTAATCTAGGGCTGTCAACGGGCCGGGTTTCAGCCTGGGCCCGGCCCGGATGGGCCAGGGTCAGGCCCAAAAATTTTAGTAATTTATTAAATGGGCCTGGCCCGGATAACAAACACACTCAAGTTTGGGCTTCAAAGTGTAAGGCCTGGCCCGGTTAGTTGAGATCCTTTTTTTTAAAAAAAAACTTAAATTTTTTTTTTAAATAGGTGAGAAACACAGCCCGAACCGGCCTGACCAGGCCCGGATAGCTAATCAGGCCAGATTCGGGCCGAAAAATTCTAAAAATGAGTTGAGCTGGGCCAAGCCCGGATAGCTAACCGGGCCAGGTGAAAAACCCGGCTCGGCCCATTGACAGCCCTAATGTAGTCTAATATCTTCCCTTGTTCTTACTTTTAATCAAGGTGTCCAAGTCGGTAACAGTATCGGATGTCAGTCCATGGAGGACCGATATGACTCAGCTGATACGTATCGGCCGATATCGATACAACTCGGCCACTTAAAAAAAAACTAAATACTTCAAATCTCGGCCCAAAAAGATACGTATCAGGATACCGAGTTGAGATATAGATACATATCAGGCCACTGGCGTAGCCACATAGAAGGGTGTGGGGGCTCAAGCCCCCATTTTACTCTAAAGTTTCTACTAATTAAGTATGGTTCTTATAAAACCTTTGTGTGTATATAAGGCCCAAAGTCTGTATATAAGGCCCAAAGTCTATGATGTAGAAGCCCCAAATCAGCTCAAGCCACCATTTAATTTTAGAGTTTCTATTAAGTATGGTTCTTATACAACCTTTGTTTGTATATAATGTAGAAGGCTCCAAATCGATGGTAAAATAATTACCAACATTATATTTATCATTTGTAGCGCCCACCAACAAAAATTCCTAACTATGCCCCTGATCGGGGCCAATACATATCGGTTTGTCGAGAAACCGATATGTATTACTGAAATGTATCGGTATGGGCCGATTTTTTTTATGCCTTGCTTTTAATGGCTAGCATATTGAAGCTCATTGATTGCATGGTCTGTATCGTCTTATAGGTATATTTTTTAACTTGTGATATATTCCTATTATGAGTATACACTTCGATTATTTGGATTGATTACAGATCTGTGTCACGTGGCATACGTAAGAACGATTAGTAGTCTAATGGTGTAAGATCAACTAATATTTTAATAGTTTAAGATATTTTAAGGTAGTCATTCCTTGCAAAAGTTTTTCAAGTTATTGCACCAGAGTGCACTGATTTTAAAAGAAAGACTTGCAAGTTTGACAACCTCTACTATGTGAAAACATCATCTAAGTTGTTTGATTTGAAGGCCATGATTTAAATATATCAATTGCAAAAGATTAGAAAAAAAATATAATTTTTATCATTTGATTAAATGGAGTCAAAGGCTATTATATAATTCAACAGTTGGCTTCAATAGAACATATGACAAGTATTGTGTTTTGCTTTAATTTTATGTACCAGAGATCTATTGATCATGAATTTCAAATCATACAGCCCATATTGCATTTTTATATATCACATGTCCCTAAAATACCAAGTCTTTCTTTAAATTCAGTGCAATCACTTGAAAAATGTGTGCAAGGCCGGATTGGTCGGGTTCGGGCCCAATTTTTTTAGTCATTTAATAAACGGGCCGGGTTGGGCTAAGCTCGGATAAGAAACGGGTCCAATTCGGACTGCAAAGTGTAAGGCCCTGCTAAGCCCTGTAAAATAAAGTCCTTATTAAAAAAATATATCTTAAAAAAACACTTAAAAAATTCTAGAAACCATGCCCGAACCCGGCCCAGCCCGAATAGTTAATTGGGCCAGGTTCAGGCTACAATATTAAAATTTTGGGCTTAGCTCAGTCCGGCCCAATTAGCTATCAGGTCGGGTTCGGGCCCAAATTATTATTTTTAATGGACCGGGTGAAAAATCCGGCCCAGCCCGGCCTATTGACAGCCCTACTCATTTTGTATTGCCTAGATGTCTTAGATATCAGCACTATCCAATACATCATACATCCATGGATTGAAATCTCGGGAAATCTGAGATGTCTCGGATATGGTCGTTACCGAGACGTGAGTGGCGATACAGCGTGAAACGAGAAACATATTTTAGATGATCTTATACTATTAAAATAGGCATTAGATCTTACACCATTGAAGTACACTTCGCTGTATTACCATGTGGTGTAATCAATCTCAATAGTCCCATTAGTCATCCAATTAATGAGCTTCAATGAGCTTCAATATTAATTAGACCTTCAAAAATAAGAATAATACTTAAATATTACACTGCACAAATTTCTACAAAGCATGATAGACTCATCAAATAATGTCTAAAGTGACAACTAATACACTTTTAAGTGTATACTAAATTTGACTATAAAAAAACAAAGTGTTTACTAAAATAATATCCTATATAAATTTCATTTGAAACATTTTGTATCTATTTGTTCGATCATTGGTCAGGTAAAAGTAGAATCGAATTTTCAAGCCTACCTCATATGTTGCCCATGGAAATAGGAGAATCTTGACTTTTTTGGTTTTCACTTTTTATAATATGGCGTGCAGTCAAGACTCTCTTATTTCTAAGGATAGCAAATAGGGTAGGACTAGAAATTCAGTTCTACTTGGTTGAACCTGACCATTGCCCCTATTTGTTCTCTTGTTTGAGGGAAATGGTATGCTTCTCCCGCTCTAGATGTTTCAAATGGTGGATAAATGGAAGTTAATCTCTTGCTCAAGTCAAATGCATTACTTTTTTGAGTGACGATGATAAAGAGAGTCAATCATATCCTATCATTCGAATCATGTATATATCGATAGCCTATACCTATACCATGTTATATTCATAACATCTTAATCAAGTTTTTAGTCCACCTCCTTGCAACCATATTTCTCATAACATAACATAATACATATGAAGAGAACATTTCACAGAAAAATGGCTTTTCGTTATTACCACTAACCAATCACATATAATTGGCAATCACTAAGGCTGTGTATAGTATAAGTCTCTGTTAGCCCTTGTCACAGCAAAGTTCACTTGCTTTAGTTGGTTCTCATTCTCTTTTCTAACTCCCTCCAAAGGAGGATTTATCTGCTCTAACAATAACCTCCCTGTTCTCTACTAACTCTCTACTAGAGCAAATAAAATATGTTCTAACAAGGAGTGAGTAGAGAGGAAGGTAGAACTATTGAACAGATAAATCTTGCTATGAAAAGAGTTATTAAAGAGAAGAGGTACCTGCTTTAGCAGGTAGCAGGATGTTAGCAAAGAGGATGAGAACATGCTAAAGCAAATGAACTCTGCTATGGCAGGGGCTAGCAGAGAGCTATGTCATACGAAGCCTAAGACTCTATAATTTATGCTATATAAGCCACAATATCCCGAACTCTAGTAGCCTTATGACTGCAATTCAATCAAATAATGTTGACAAATCATAGCCTTGTCACTTCACTTATAAACTTTTTTTTTCTTTTTTTTATCGGTAAAATATATATATATATATATATATATATATATATATATATATATATATATATATATTAAAATAAATAAATAAGGAAATATAGAACAGTAAGGTGTTGTCAAGATAAACCTCTACACTCAAAAGGAAAAGACAAGTCCCAACAAGTAAAACAAATCAAAATAGCCCTAAGAAACTGGAGAATCAATATTCCGTAAGGTATTCCATTCCTTCAATGCATCAAATCCCTTCTCACCATAGAATGAGGCCTTTGAATACCCAATCATTTCTCTCTAACCAAATTGCCCAAATAACTGCAATAATTGTTTATTTATCTCCTCTTATAAGTTCTTAAGCTCTCAAATAATAGTCAATTGATTTTGAGATGACTGTCCAAATTTATAATATTATCAGAGCAGGCCTTTTCTATCCGGCCAACACTCGCGAAGGCATGTTCAAGTTTAGACATGTATTAGCACCGCATCAGATTAGATAGAGGGCCCACTGCTTCACTTTGGGTCATGAAGCAGGAAATTGTACACGTGCATCTGTGGTCTTAGTAATAGAACTGATATATATACTTGGCATACATGGTCAAAACTTCTAAGCCTAAAAAATTGCATCACTAAATGTTTGCTACCATCGGATCTTAAGTAGTAGGCCATATTGAACATGAGTTCCTTCATTAGATGGCTTGAATCCTCCATTGAGTTGTGTCCAACCTACCACTGAGTCCTGTTTAGACCATTCTTGTTGCTTGAATATCCAAGTAAATTGGTTCTTCTCAACATTTAAGAGGTGGGGGTGAGTTTTGAAGATTTTTTGCAATATGAGAGAAGACATTCTACAATTTCGGTGACTCATTCAGCATAGGTAATGCACATGTTAGCCCAACTAATGCCAGCATAAAATTAGAGGGCGGTTACACGCACACACAATGTTTTTCGTGTCAGGTACCTCTAAATGCGTTTACTGAAAGCACCAACATTCTAGACCCAAGGAAAACCATTGATTCTTTCAAATAAGAAGATGGAGATCGTTTTTTCACCCCGATCTTCCACACTATAGATCTTGAGATCATGGCACAACGTTGAAGAGGCAAAAACTATGGAGTACGTTGCCTTAATAATGAAAGCCAGCATTATCCCAGCTCAACAAGGGGGACTTAAAATGAAACTGATATAGTAGGAAGAGAACCGATAAAATTTTGAATTTTTTTATTAAAACTGAAAGTCCCTCTTAAAAATAGAAAAAATCGAAAACACGAACCGAACCGTCCGAAACTGATATGGATCAGTTCGGTTTGGTATCGGTTTTGTTTTTTTGGTTGTCGGTTTACCGAAATCGAAAAGTTTCGGTTCGGTGTCGGTTTTGGTCAAACCAATATCGAAAACGAAAAATTGGTTTTGGTTTCGGTTCGGCATCGATTTGGCCAAACCGATACCGAAACCGATTTTTCGATTTCGGTTTGGTATATCAAAGTTTCCACCCTACCTACAAGGAAAAGATCTTCCTTGAAAAACGAACTCTCATGCAAATTTCTAAATAACTTAGGCATTCACATCTATGGTGGACCTAACTTTTAGGAAGAACATACTCCATGCATTTTTTCTAAGTCAATGTTATTTAAGAAGTTATCAAACACACAAAATAAGTGAAATGTAATAGATCCAAAATAAACAGCATTACGCATGTTATATATATTAGTATAGTAATATATATTTTAGTGTTTCAAAATTAAGTTTATAGTTATCATTATATATTGATAATAATTTAATGGCAAACTTGTAAAACAAATTAATGGCAAACTTATAAATATTTTTTCTCTAAGTGTCTTTTTCAAATTTTGATTTATCTTTTTACCATTACTTGAAAAAACACAAGTCTGAAATCTTTTCACCGTCAATCTAAAAAGACACAAGTTAATCGATTTTCTCTTTACCGTTATCTTTTTACCATTATTTGAAAAGATACAAGTTTGGCATCTCTTCACCATAAATCTGAAAAAACACAAAGTGAAATCAATTTATCTTTTTTACTATTATCTGAAAAGACAACATAAATAATAACATCTATTTCTCATTTTTCTATTACGTTCTTATTTTTACGAATCTTTTTGTGTATAAGAAAATCTGTGTAGCATATTCTTTCTTTAAAAAGTGCAATTTAGAAAAGAACATATGATTCTTGGCAAGATCGAGCACTATTGTATCTTGAAGGCAAATCCGACGGAGTAGGGGTGTCTATTGTATTTAAGACAGCATAGTAAATTACATGCCTTGGAGCCATTATTAATACCATTATTATCAATAATTTAAAGACAATAGATCGTTCTAATGGCTCAGAGCATAAAGTTTATGAATCAAGATATCATCAAACTTAACTGATTTGACGGATCAAATTTTAAAATATGACAACAAAAGGTACAATTTATCTTATAACAATTCAAGATTGCTTACATCCTCACTACACCATGTCCACCAATTTCTATAACAGTAACAACAGAAAGTTTGACTAGTGGAGGATTGAATGCTCGACTCAAATGGCTAAAAGATGATATAGATTATCAATACCACATCCTTAATGTATTAAACGATAGGTTATTCAACACATTCTGTAAATGCACTACCTTCAAAGATTTATGAAATTCTTTAGAGAAGAAGTACTTAATTGAAGATGTCGTTACAAAGGCCTTTCTAGTCTCTAAATATTTTGACTTCAAGATTGTTGAGGATAAATCTATTTTGAAACAAGTTCAAGAATTATAATTTATCGTCACTGAAATGAAAGAAGAGAACATAAAACTTTCTTAAAGGTTTCAAGTGGGTGTCATTCTTGAGAAGCTTCCATCTAGTTGGAAAGATTATCGAAAATCTATGACTCATAATAAAGATTTTCATATTCTAGATTAGATTTTTAAGGGTCTTAAGATTAAAGAAGAGAATAAAATTAGAGATAAGAAAGTTGTTATTTTTGAGTCTGCTAGGGCTCACTTTGTTGAATCGGTATTTGAAGAGAAGAAGAAGAATAAGAGATTTTCTACTAAAAAGAAACTTTTTAAGAAGAATTTTCAAAATAACGGTCAGTTTAAGATGAATGAGAAGAAAGGAGATTGTTATGTCTATGGAAAAATGAGACACTTTGCAAGAGAGTGCAAATTCCGTAAAAAGTCGAAATCAGAATCTAACATGGTCGAAGATATAGTTGTTACAGTAGTATCAGAAGTCAATATGGTTGAATCTAACAGTCATTAATGGGTCGACTCTCGTGCTACTCAAAATGTCTCTTTTGACAGATCTACCTTCAAGACTTACAAGCCTCAAGGAGAAGGGCAACAACTATACATGAGGAATTCGTCTACCACTGAGATTGCTAGAATTGAAACAGTGGATGTCAAAGGATGTGCTCTATGTTCCACAGATTAAGAAAATTTTTATTTCTGCATGTCTCTTAGACAAAAATAAGTTTAAATTAGTTTTTCATTTTGGGAAGATGATGTTATCCAAGAATGATGTTTTCATTAAGAAAGGTTATGTTGTAAACAATATGATCAAGTTGAATGTTATCAATGAAAATAGTTATTCTGCTTATATTGTAAAGTCTTTTGATTTATGACATGCTAGATTAAGACATAATAATTCTCAAGCGATAAAAAATATGATGAATCTAGAATTAGTTCCTAAATTTCTAAATACCAAAGATGAAAAATGTCAAATGTGTGTGCAATCTAAAATAGTAAAAAAGTCATGTAATAGTGTTGAAGGAATACTATTATCTTAGAATTAATTTATTCTGATATTTGCGAATTAAATGGTGTGCTTACCAGAGGTGGTAAGAGATATTATATAATATTCATAAATGATTATAGTAAATATTGTTATATATATTTACTTAGACATAAAGAATAAGCTTTTTAAGTTCTTAAAACTTATAAAGCATAATTGACAATCAATTAGAAAAGAAAATTAAAATACTTATAAGTGATAGAGGAGAATATCTTTCTCATGAGTTCGATGAATTTTGTGAACAATATAGGATTGTTCATGAAGTGACAGCCCTTATAACACCACAACAAAATGGTGTAGTCCAACGTAAAAATAGAATTTTACTAGAGATGATTAACTCTATGTTATTAGATTCGGGCTTACCTATGAATTAATGGGTGATCAGTCACATAAATTATCATTTTATCACCCTTAACTTAGTGGTGTTAGACCTTAGCTTACTCTTAATGATATGATGATGTACACATATTTTGAACAGTAAGCAGAAAATAGCCAAAGTGTTAATCTTTATCAAAATGAACTCTAAAAGCAATAAGAACGATGTTCAAACGCAATTACGATCTCAATCGTATATGAGAACCAGTCTGTAAGCTGAAGAGAGCTTATGATCCATTGTAACCTTAAGAGAGTAAAACTGAAGTTAGAAAGAAAGAAGGAATCGTACTTATGATTCTACAAAAAAATGCTCAAGAGACTTGAGAAATCGTAAGGAGTTATGATCGATCGAAGCTAGAAATTGTACTGAATAAAGAACGCAATTGTACATACGATTGTGCATATTAAAGCTCGTTGTTACTGATGATCACGTGAGAGATGCACCACCATACACATAATTAGAAGATCTCTTAAATTAGAAGTCTTACATTCTATGGATCTAAAGAGATTGGTGAAGAAAATTCCTGAATATCTCTGCTATAGAAATCAAGGAGAAAAGTCTTACACACATCTACTATCCAAAGCAAGGAAGATTAGGATTAAAAGTTTAGTTTTATTAGAAATTTTTTGTTTTACTAGTTTTCTTTTATTAGAACTTAAATAATATACACCGACCCCTTATAATCTATAAATAAGAGGGCTCGACATAGAGGAAAAACTTATCGGATGAATTCTCAGCATCAATTGACGACTGAGGTTAGGTTTCCCGACGATCACCTTAGTTTAGTTTAGTTTAGATATCCAAGGTTTCTTGAGAGCAATTGACGCTTGCGATCGAAAGTTGGAAGATTAGAGTAGAGTATCCGTAGTCTCTCAGAAGCAATTGACGCCTATGACTGAGAGATGAAAGATTTTTTTATTACTTTCTAGTTTAGATTTACTATTTTCTTTTACTGTTTTATAAACTTCTGATAGTTCTTGATTTTAATTGATGCCTAAAGTTTTAAATTTGAAAGATTAGTGTAATGGTATTTTTTTTTCCATCTTCAATTTTCTAGTGTTTGATTAACGCCAAAATTCTGAAAAGTTGCAAATTAGTATAAATCTATGTTGTAGAATTCTAATTTTGATTGACGTTCAAATTCTAAAAGACTTAGATATAGTGTAACGGTATTTTAATTTCCGTAAATATCAGAGAACTAAAGGAGACTGATTGACGACCAAGATCTGAAAGTAGGAGGATTTAAATTTATTTTCTTGCACTTTAATTTAATTCAACTGTTCTTTATTTTTTAAAGGAAAATAAAAGTTTTTGAGAATTTAAACCTTCCTCGTGGGAATGATCCCATCGCTAGTACTATGACTTCCATTGTGTGCTTGTAATAGGTTAAGATAGAACGTAATTTATAAAGAGCTGTTAAGTTTTTGGAGCCGTTGCCGAGGAAGCAGAGAAATTCTAAAAACCAATATTTGTCTTTCAAACATCTTTTCTTTTCTATTTTTATTTTCTTTGATCAAAGATTTCGAAATAGCTGATCAAAGATTTCGAAACTTCTTCTGACAATAGAAGCTACAGGCTAAGATTTATTTTCTCTCCCTGTGTTCTAAAATAAAAATCAAATAAAATTAAAAACACAAAAATAGAAAAAATATGGCAGTACAAGGCCACAATGGTTCATTTTGGCCCCGTTGTATTTGACAAAGCCTGACTCACATCCCAACTGAATGCCCTACTACTTTGTTATATACAGAGTTGATAGAAAAGGAACAAGCATTATCTTTTCAATGGGATAACTTCAGGGCTCCGTATAACTCTCAATGAGGAAACCTTCCTGTAGGCTTCACAAGGGTGGCTCAACAAGGTTTATCTTTTATACACCCTCCTGAGAATTTCCAGCAGGCCTATGTCCCATACCAATCTTATGAACAATAGTTCAATCCTTCAGAGTTGTGAGGATGACGCTATTGTTAATTGGATTCATCAAGATCTACAACAACAGTCGCATAAATGCTCTAAGGAGTTAGCTCAACTCATTCAAGTCTCTCAAGACTTACACTCTTATACCCAATTCATTACGAAACTAGAAACTTAAATTCGGCAACTAGCTACGCAATGGATAGAATGAGAGAGTAACCAAATGTGTTCACAATCTGTGAACAATTTCGAAGGATAGTTGCACGAGGGAAACACATCAATTCCACAACACACATTAAAGTTGTTATGACCCTAAGAAGTGGGCGAACTTTTGATAATAGGGTGGAGATGTCTACATTAGTAATTGTCCCTGAGACTAAGGAAAAAGAACCTAAAATCATAGAAAAAGTTCCCCCATAAGAGAACGAAAAAATTTCAAAAGAAGAAAATCATAAAAATAATAAAGACAGTGCACCAAATTTTGTAACAGAGGTACCTTACATACCAAAGCTACCCTTTCACAATGCTTTCGGTGCACCGTCTCCTTTTGACGAAAATCCAAAAAAAATAGAAAAAATTACTGAAATCTTCAAAGAGATGAAGATTAATTTTCCCTTTCTGGAGGCAATCAAGCAAGTCTCAGTCTGTGCGCATTTTTTGAAAGAGATGTGTACTTAGAAATGAAAGCGACAAAACAGTTTATCATAAAAAGTCTTCTTGATGGAGCAAGTAAGCTCAGTCTTGCAGGGTGCAACTCTGCCTGAGCTCAAGGATCCTGGGGAGCCCACAATTCCATGTATCATTAGCGACCATGCCATTAACAAGGCACTTTTGAATCTAGGGGCCAATGTGAATTTGCTACCATACTCTATATATGAGAAATTGGGATTAGGAAAGATGAGGCCTATGTCGGTAACTCTTAAGTTAGTTGATAGATCTGAAAGAAAGCCAGTAGAAATTATTGAAGATGTCATGGTTGGAGTCGACAAATTTATTTTTCCTGTCGATTTTCTGGTGTTAGACATGGAACCAAGTTCGAAATCTCCACACAAATTTCCGTCATACTTGGTAGACCATTCTTGGCCACGATCAATGCATGCATAAATTGTAAAATCGATGTGATGGAAGTTTCATTTGGAAATATGCAAATTCAATTAAATGTCTTCTCCTTAGCCAACCAGATGGCTTCAATTGATGATGAGGAATGCTTCAGTGTGAACGAAATTGATGAAATGGTAGAAGAAGCATTACCTATAGTATTATCTAAGGACGTATTAGAAACTGCATTGTGGTACACGGACTTGGGGGAAACTGAGCAACAATTTGAGGAGGTGACTTATTTACTGGACGCCTCTTCTCGTGATTCTCAATCAAGAACTTAGAAGCCATGAATAGAACCTCTACCCACCACTTCCAACGAACCGTTACTACCATCCATTGAAAAAGCTCCATCCTTAGACTTGAAACCACTTTCCGACACACTTAAGTATGTTTTTCTTAGGCCCAACGAAACTTTCCCAGTAATCAAATCTTTTGTTCTCAATGTAGATCAGGAGAGTAAGTTGTTGGTCAAACTTACAAAGCACAAGCGTGTGATGGGTGGACTGTTGCTGACCTTAAAGGGCTTGATCTATCGATATGCATGCATCGTATTCATTTGGAGGACAATGCCAAGACTTCACGAGAAAGTCATTGACGGTTAAATCCAAACATGAGGGAAGTTGTCCAAAAAGATATCATAAAGTTGCTTGACGCTGGAATTATTTATCTGATTTCTGATAGTGAGTGGGTGAGCCCCATTCAAGTAGTCCTAAAAAAGTCTGGGATTACAATTAGAGAAAATGCGGTTGGTGCGTTGGTACCATTATGCGAAACCACAGGTTGGTGCATATGTATTGACTACCGAAAGCTGAATTCGATAGCTCGCAAGGACCATTTTTCATTACCATTCATTGATCAAATTTTGGAAAAATTTGCAGGTCAGGAGTATTTCTACTTTCTAGACGGATATTCAAGGTACAATCAAGTTTTTGTATACCCGAAAGATCAAGAAAAGACTACCTTCACGTGTCCTTTTAGAATATTTGCATGTCGTTGCATGCCCTTTGGGTTATGTAATGCTTCGGCAACGTTCCAACGATGCATAATGGCTATCTTTTCTGACATGATAGACAAGTTTCTTGAGGTATTCATGGATGATTTTTCAATACTTAGCTAAACTTTTGATACTTGTCTAGATCACCTTGCCCTCATCCTAGAAAGATGTGAGGAAACTAACCTGGTACTAAGTTGGGAGAAGAGTCATTTTATGGTCCAGGAAGGCATAGTTTTAGGACACACAATTTCTAACAAAGGAATAGAAGTTGACAGGGCCAAAATAGATATTATTGCAAATCTGCCCCCACCAACTTCGGTGCGACAGATACGGTCCTTCCTTGGTCATACCGGCTTTTATCGTCGCTTCATTACAGATTTCTCAAAGATCTCAAGACCATTGTGCCACCTATTAGCAAATGATGTTCCTTTTGACTTTGATGATGTCTGCCTCAATGCATTCAACAAGTCCCGAGCACTTATTTCATCTGCACCAATTATTCAGTCTCCAGACTACTCCCTACCCTTTGAAGTGATGTGTGACACTTCTGATTACGCAATAGGTGCAGTTTTAGGACAGCGGAAAGATAAGGTTCCTCGTATAATTTATTATGCAAGATGAACCTTGATTGAAACTCATGTGAAGTACACCATTACTGAGAAAGAGCTTCTCGATGTCGTGTTTGTATTAGATAAATTCTGACAATACCTATTGGGATCGAAGATCATCATCTTCTCTGATCATTCTGCTCTAAAATATTTATTGTCAAAAAAAGATGTCAAGCCAAGGCTAATCAGATGGATCTTACTTTTGTAGAAATTTAATTTTGAAATCAAATATGAAAGGGGAGTTGAAAACGTAGTGGCTGATCACTTATCCCGAATAGAGTTGTAGAAACCATCGGTGAAGAATCTTTGCACGATACCTTTTCGGATGAGCAACTTTTTGCCATCCAAATCGCGATACCATGGCACGCCAACATTGTGAATTATTTGGCTACAGGTAAGATCCCTCCCACCTGGTCTAAACAGGACAAGTATGTATTTTTTTCACGCATAAAACTCTATATATGGGAGGATCCTGATTTTTTTAAGATATGCCCAAACTAAATAATTCGGAAGTGCATCCCAGATAGTAACACCCACAATATTCTGTAATTTTGTCAAACCTATGCTTGTGGGGGTCACTTTCGCTGGAAGCAAACTAATGCCGAGGTATTGCAATATTTAAAAACCCAAACTTTTGTTTGACTCATAACTGATGTCAAAGGGCATGTGTCATGTCCCAAAGGAACATGATGCCTCTCCAACCGATCTTGGTCGTAAAACCCTTTGATGTGTGGGGCATAGATTTCATGAGACATTTCCCGCCTTTATTTGGATTTGTATATATCTTTGTAGTTGTCGATTATGTTTCCAAATGGGTGGAAGCGGTAGCTACTAATGATCATAAGGTGGTAATCTCTTTTATAAGGGAGAATATTTTCTCTCGATTTGGAACCCCACGAGCCATCATCTCGATTTGGAACCCCACGAGCCATCATTAGTAATGGGGAAAGCTATTTTTGTAATAGGGACTTCGAGAATCTGCTCAAGAAGTATTTTGTTACTCACAAAATCACAACCCCCTATCACCCGCAAATCAGTGGGCAAGTGAAAGTTTCCAATAGAGAAATAAAGAAAATACTTGAGAGAACTGTTCGCCCCGATAGGAAAGATTGGTCCCTGAGATTACATGACGCCTATGGGCATATTGAACGGCTTATAAAACACCCATTGGCATGTCCCCCTATTGGTGGCTTTATAGAAGAGATCGCCACCTACCTGTGGAATTGGAACATAGAGCATTGTGGGCCATTAAAGCATTAAATTTTGAGTTGTCTACATCTAGTGATTAACGAAAACTCAAACTCAATGAGTTAGAGGAGATACGTAATGACGCCTATGAGAATGCTTGAATTTATAAGGCCAAAACGAAGGCATTTCCTGATAAACATATTCTCCAAAAGAGTTTTGTGTTTGGCCAACAAGTTTGACTATTTAATTTGAGGTTAAAGTTATTCCCAAAAAAATTATGAAGTTGTTGAGACGGACCCTATAATTTTGTAGAAGCATTCCCTCACGAGGCTATAACCATCCAGGATCCCAAAGATGGTCATACCTTTAAGGTTAATGGACAAAGACTAAGGCTGATAATTTCACAAGAAGAAAAAGGGATAGTGACCATGGTATCACTACAAGACTCTGAGTATGACTGATACGCTCATGGGCACCGTCAAGCTACCAACTCATCTGTAGCACTACTGAGTATAATATTTTGTAGGATATTTTTTTCATTAGCTTGGATAATATTAGTTATTCTAATTTTCGTGATCCACGAATGCACGTAGTGAGTTACACGCGTTCAGAATTCCCTATTCATTATTTTTACATTTTTTGGAGAACCTCGTGGTGATTACGAATTCTCCTATTTTTGGATGCTCTCGTGAGCGATCATAGTGATTACAAATCACGTCTGCTTGTAGCCTCGCCATCATGTGCTTACGACATTCTCATAAGTTCCGGGGAATTTATTGCGATGCCTCGAAACGACAGTCTGCCGCCCTTCTCCCTCCTCAGATTTATTATGTTCACCCATCGGTTTCGCTTTTCAACGCTTGGCTATTAAGGGAAATAATCGCAACCTTTCATCTACCCCAGACCATTATAAATATACCTTTTATCTCATTCTCTTTGCCTCTTTCGTTTTCTGCCCATCACCCTTCACCATGGTTGATGAACATTTATGGCCTCGCCTTCGAAGATTAATCGACGGGTGATTGCCCTAGACACGGTGGAGATCCACCGACTATAGGAGGAAATCCTCAGACTTAAGGAGGAGAGAAGAGTACTGACAGATCCTCTCCAATCTGTCTAAAACACCGAGCTCCCACCCCCTTCCTCTTCTTCTACACCTCCTACAACACCGCCGCCCCTCCGTTTTCTTGATCAATCTTTTTCCCTCTTCTATTGGATGCACCCACCACAGGAAGGTAAAGAACATTTTTTTTGCGAGAAAACTTTGAAGACCCCGAGGCCGATCTTTATCGAATTAAACCTTAGCGCCTCAGGCGGTCGCTGCCGGTGTCGAAGTCAATCTATATCTAGATTTTTTTCTAGGTTTCCTATTTTATATAATTAGTTTCTTTTTCATACAATCTCTATAAATATTTCATCTTATTAATAGATATTTCTTTTGTTTCCTTTATTATTTTTAATAGTTTTTAATTAATTTTTTATGGTGTCGGTTCTATGTGATTATGTCGGAAGTGATTTCTCCCAAGTTTGAGGAAAGTTTTTTATTATTTTTACAGATTATTAGCCAGGTACACAAAGCACCATCATAAATATTTTGGTATCCCCTACTTTCGAAAATAATGAGGACATTATCCTATTTAAGTTTAGGGGTACATACTCTGTGTATATTACTTTTACTTTTTGCACATAAGAAAAAAATATTTAAAAATAATAATAATAATAATAATATAATATATTTTTGTGTAATTTTAATCCTATTTTTAGAATTTATTTTTAAAATTTTTAATTTTTTATTTATTGTTAACCATCACATGAGAGTTACGATTAGACAAAATACGATTCCAAAAGCATTACCATCATCGTAGTAGGAGTTCAACCATAAAAAATAGAAACAGCTACGATTCATGTTTAACCCACTTGTGTATTGTATTATAACTGAATATTTGAAACTATACTTTAATACTGTAATATTTAGTCTATAGTTTCAGAATTATATAATCAGTGAGCATTTGGACTTATTTCCTTTCTTTGAGAGAGAGAGACTACTATTCTATTCGAATCTAAAATTTTCTTGAACTTCTTGATTGTTTTAATGAAATCTTATATTATTATTTATATTTGAATCAAATATTTCATGATGATGTCAAATGTTTCTCTAAAACTGTTTAGAATATATATCAAAACAATGACATTCTTGCTAGTAAATCGTAAAAATGATTAAGGCCTTCTGTTTATTCGTTTAAGCTATAAAGCCAAAAAATTTCGAAAATAATTTATCTCTTGAACTCATATTAGTGCCTTAACCAAATTTCTTTGTACCAAAATCTTATAAACCTGTAACTATATGTACTACTCAAAGCTTTTAATCTTTTTAGAATAAAGGGAGTAATAGGAGAGTGGAAGGAGTATGTAATAACATATAAGGGGAATGCTAAAAAAGGTACAATTGATGAAGAAATAAAATTATGAAAATATGGGAGAAAAAACAATGAAAAAAGAAGCAAAGAAGCTTCCAACTTGAAATTTTTCAAAGGGCTATTTGAAAAAAAAAAAAAAAGGGATTTATATATATATATATATATATATATATATATATATATATATATATATATATATATATATTGTATATGGGGAGAAGTTATCCAACTTTTTTTATACTTACTGAAGTAGAAAAAGAAGAAAAGATAAAGAAGATAGGTGAGGGATGAGCTGAGTTCTCAGAACTTTTGAATCATTTCTACCTTTCTTTAAAATCTTTTAACTCATAGCCCCATTACAAGCCGAATAAAGTTATTTTTAATTCATGATTTGCAAAAGCATGAGTCTAGTAGAGATGTATATGATAAATACTATAGAGAATCAGGGAAATATATGAATAGAATTGATTATCTTTTTTCATGAGATTTACCTTTTTATCAATTATCCTTAAAGTTATTCCTGATATATCATTATTAGAGAACCCAATAATTTCGATGTTCTTTTTTAAAGTATGGCAAACAATGAGTGATTTGGATGAAAATGTTTCATTAGTACTCACACACTCCACGCTTAATGTGAATTGAAATTGTTGACTTTCTCATCAAGGATAACTATTAGGAAGGAAGTCATGGCTATTGAAATCAAAATTTTGAAAATTATAACAACCATGTGATGATTGATTGAATAATGTACCAATAAAAGTTTATTTTAAAATTTTAAAATTTTAAAAATTCTCGAAAATATTTTAAAGTTTGTAGATAACTTCACTGAAAACCTTCAGAAGACACAACTCCCCACTAGGGATCACCTAGGGGAGGCTTGTTGCATATGCTAAATGCAATCGTGCTCCCTACGAAAATGGCATTTAAATTTTACTTAAAATAATTTATCTTTCTTTGTTTGTTAGGGACTAACAAAACTCAAGTTTGGGGGTGTGATCATCACATAAATTAGCATTTTACTACCCTTAACTTAGTGATGCTAGACCTTAGTTTGCTACTAATGATATGATGAGCAGATATTTAGAACAGTAAGCAAAAAAATGTCTAAGTGTTAATCTTTGCCAAAATAAACTCTAAAAGCAATAAGAATGATGTTTGAACGCAATTACGATCTCAATCGTTTATGAGAACCAGCCTGTAAGCTGAAGAGAGCTTACGATCCATCGTAACCTCGAGAGAGTGAAACTGACATTAGAAAGAAAGAAGGAATCGTACTTACGATTCTATAAAAAGACGAAGAGACTGGAGAAATCGTAAGGAGTTATGATCAATCGAAGCTAGGAATCGTACTAAATAAAGAACACAATCATACTTACAATTGTACACATTAAAGCTCATTGTTACTGTTGATCACGTGATAAATGCACCGCCATGCACATAATTAGAAGATCTCTTAAATTAGAAGTCTTGCATTATACGAATCTGAGAAGAATGGTGAAGAAAAATCCTGAATATTTCTGCTGCGAAAATCAAGGAGAAAAGTCCTACACGCATCTACTATCCAAAGCAAGAAAGATTATGATTAGAAATTTAGTTTTACTAGAAAACTTTTGTTTTAGTAGTTTTCTTTTATTAAGACATGAATAATGTAAACCAACCTCTTATGATCTATAAATAAGAGATCTCGACATAGAGGAAAAACTTATCGAATAAATTCTCAACATCAATTGACGACTGAGGTTGGGTTTCCTGACGATCACCTTAGTTTAGTTTAATTTAGATATCCAAGGTTTCTCGAGAGAAATTGACGCCTATGATCGGAAGCTGAAAGATTAGAGTAGAGTATCCGTAGTTTCTCAGAAGTAATTACGTCTGTGGGTGAGAGATGAAAGATCTTTTTATTGCTTTCTAGTTTAGATTTACTGCTTTATAAACATCTGATAGTTCTTGATTTTAATTTATGCCTAAAGTCTTAAATTTGAAAGATTAGTGTAATGGTATTTTCTTTTCCATCTTCAATTTTTTAGTGTTTGATTAACGCCCAAATTCTGGAAGACTTAGATATAGTGTAACGGTATTTTAATTTTCGTAAATATTCGAAAACTGAAGAAGATTGATTGACGACCAGGATCTGAAAGTAGGAGGATTTAGATTTATTTTCTTATACTTTAGTTTGAATTCAACCATTATTTATTCTGTAAAGGCAAATAAAAGTTTTTGAGAATTTAAACCTTAATTTCTCGTGGGAATAATCCTATCGCTAGTACTATGATTTCCATTGTACGTTTATAATAGGTTAAGATAGAATGTAATTATAAAGAGTTGTCAATGGGGTGAAACTGTTTATACTGCATGTCATATTTTAAATATAAGACCTTATTCCAATAATAATATGACTCCGTATGAGTTATGAAAGAATAGAAAACCTAACTTAAAATATTTAAGAGTGTAGGGTTGCCTAGCGTATGTTAGGAAACCAGATGACAAAATTAAAAAGTTAGGATATAAAACTTATAAATGCGCACTTATTAGATATGCTCACAACAGTAAAACATATCGCTTCTTAAACTTAGAAGATAATATTATATTAGAATATATAAAAGCACATTTTTATGAAAACCTACAACCTAAGGATAATGTTTCAGATTTTAGAAATTCTAATCAATTGGAAATAGAAGATGAAACTCATTTTGATCAAATCAAAGAAAAAATACAAGTTGAAAATAATATAGAATAAATATGTAATAAAAGAAGTAGAAAATATCCACTTTATAATTTTGGATCAGATTTTTATACCTATGTTTTAAAAGCAAATCCTAAAACTTATGAGGAAGCAATAACATCTTTAGATAGTATATTTTGGAAGAAGAGAATGGATGATGAAATAGAATCTATTAAAACTAATCATACATGTTAGTTAGTAAATTTGTCATCAGGTTATAAGACTACAGAAAGTAAGTAGATATTTAAGAAGAAACTTAAATCAGATGAAAGTTTACATAAATTTAAAGCTAGATTAGTAGCCATAGGATTTAGACAAAAGGAAGGAGTAGACTATTTTGACATTTTCTCTCCTGTTACACGGATGACATCTATTAGACTACTAATAGCTTTAGCATCTGTATATAATTCATATATATATATATATATATATATATATATATATATATATATATATCAAATGGATGTAAAAATTGTCTTCTTAAATGGAGGTTTAGAAAAAGAAATATATATATGAATCAACCTGAAGGATACTTAGAATAAAGAAAAACACATATGGTATGTAAACTAATAAAATCACTATATAATTTAAAACAAGTATCAAAACAATGACATGACAAATTTGATAAGAAAATAAAAGATTTTGACTTTAAACCAAATGAAATCGATAGATGCATATATAGTAAATTTATACATATAGAAGAGTTATTATATCATTATATATAAACGATATGTTGATCTTTGATACACATCTTGATTTAGTGATGAAAACTAAAAATTATTTTAAATCAAATTTTGATATGAAAGATATGTGAGAAGCGAATGCTCTTCATGGAGTTAAAATAATAAGAGCAGATAAAAGTATCTCTTTATCTCAAGAACATTACGCCAATTTTTTTTAAGAAAACTTAATATGTTTAATTGTTCACCTCTTACCTCAATTTATCTAAATAAGAAATTAATAAGATATTCTGATAGAACAAAATCTCAATTAAAATATTCTAGAATCATTGAAGTCTTCTGTTTCTAATGAAATGTACTAGACCTGATATAGCTTTTATAATGGGGGTATTGAGTAAATTTACTAGCAACCTAGGGTTAGAACATTGGAAAGTTATTCGTCATGTATTGAGATACT
This sequence comes from Chloranthus sessilifolius, assembly GCA_021018995.1. Taxonomy (NCBI): domain Eukaryota; kingdom Viridiplantae; phylum Streptophyta; class Magnoliopsida; order Chloranthales; family Chloranthaceae; genus Chloranthus; species Chloranthus sessilifolius. The sequence goes on from CM037587.1 coordinate 8,431,329, forward strand.
TGAAAGGAATTATGAATTATAGTTTACAATATATTCGCAAACCTGAACTCTTAGAGGAGTTTATTGATACTACTTAGATTTCTGACTCATTTGATTCAAAATTCACAAGCGGATGGATATTTACTTTGGAGCAGTATCGTGGGGGCCTAGAAAACAAATATATCTTCCTGACTTGAGTATGGAATCATAATATATAGCATTGTCTGGGGAGTAAAAGAGACAGAGTAGCTTCGAAGCTTTATAAGACATTCATTTTATTCAAAATACATATGCAATTAATATTTATTGTGATAATAAAGTTGTTTTACAGATTTCACATAATAAGAAATATAAAGGGAAATTAAGGCATACAGGCCTTCGATATAACATTATCGGCAGATGTTGAGTGATGGGGTGATCGTGTTAGACTACATACAAACTTCTAAGATGTTTGCGAATCCACTTGTAAAAGCACTACCCAGAGATACCGTATTGAAAACATCAAGGGGGATGGGCCTAAGACCGATATCTTTAAAGGCATAGTAGTTGAACCTCTACTTAGTAGAAGTATAGATCTCAAATCTTAAGCTCAATGAGATAAGAAACTACTCTGTGACTCTTAAAAGTGCACAAAGGTATGTTACCTATTGGTCATCCCTATGGTATTAAATTTCGTGCATATCTCTTATAATGTGAGATGGTGAGTTTAACTCTTAATGATTTTATAAGCATTCATTTGCTGGGGTGATAAAGTAGATACAAGATTACCCATGACAAATTCACCTATATGAGTATGAAAGTGAAATCGCTTCAACAGAGATTCGATCCTCTCTGAGATACTCATGAAATTAAAATTTTAGCGCATGACTGTAAAGCGTAGGCCTTATGTCACTAATGATTTAAGTCATAGTAAGCGTATATGTAATTCTGATTTATTAGATAAGTTTTAAGTTCAAAATTATAAACTATTTAAAGTCTTTACAAATTTTGAGTTATATGTACTATTCAAAGGTTCAAATCGATCAATACCTCTGATGATGCTTAGTATGATCGCTCTGATACACAATTTATTTTTTTTTTAAATAAGTGGGAGAATGTTATATATATTAGTGTAGTAATATATATTTTAGTATTTCAAAATTAAGTTTATAATTATCATTATATATTGATAACAATTCAATGGCAAACTTGTAAATATTTTCTCTCTAAGTGTCTTTTTCAAATTTTGATTTATCTTTTTACCGTTAGTTAAAGAGACACAAGTCTGGGATCTCTTCACTGTCAATCTAAAAAGACGCAAGTGAATTGATTTTCTCTTTACTATTATCTTTTTACCATTATTTGAAAAGACACAAGTTTGACATCTTTTTATCATAATTATGAAAAGACATAAGTGAAATCGATTTATCTTTTTTACTGAAAAGACGCAACTCTTTGGAAATACACAATGGTTCGATATTTTCTCTATAAATAAAGATCACATCCGAGTTAAAAAGACATAACATAAATAATAATATCTATTTCTCCTTTTTTTTCTTACGTTTTTATTTTTAAGAATCTTTTTGTGTATCATAAAATATGTGTGGCAAGTTCTTTTCTTTAAAGTACAATCTAGAAAAGAACATACGATTTTTGTAAGGCCGAACTTTGTTGTATCTTGAAAGTAGATTCATTGGGAACTCTATTGCATCTTCGTTTATCCGACAGAGTGGGGCGTCTATTGTCTTTAAGACAATGTAGTGAATTACGTGCCTCAGAGTCTTTATCAATACCATTATTATCAACCCTCCAACTATATTTTATTAAATAACAACCACCATGTTTTTATGACTTTAGTAATACTGATATCAAACATTTGTATTATGCAAAACTGTGATTCATAATAGGTGCAATAAGCGAGCTTTATTATTTAGGAAGTAAAGACCAATATGTATTGACTATTGGTTATATCAAAAGCTTCCATTATATAAGAATAAGATGTTCAATTGAGAAAATAAATCCCCGACACCCATCAAAATCACATACAAATATATAAAAAACATATTGCATTGCTTACTCCAACCCCATTTAAACAAAAATAGGGAGACAACGGCTCTTGCTGACATTTAAACAACAAAATGGTGGGTAAATAATCTTATACCATTAAACCTATATTTTTAATCCTACACTGCTCAAAGAACGGTCGGAGAGTCGGTCCCTAACAGTAATATGTAATCACTGTGGATGGAGTAACATCTCCTACTCATATGGAAGGTATAGGTATACTATTCACACATCTAAAAGCAATCAAAATGTGATTGACACATTATTACAAAATAATAGATACGGATAATGGCTCCTAAGTCCTTACCAACATTTAAACACTAAAATGGTGTTTACTGATCTTACACCATTAAAGTAAGACTTTTTATCTCATATCATTAAAGTGGGTTTTGTCATTATGTTGTGTAGCACACATTTGTGATCAATCTAAATTGACTACGCAAGAATCCGTCATTTGAACATGTCTCAGCCATAAAAAAAAAACATGCCTATAATTGGATGTGAACCATTTGATTGATGAACTTCAATATCAAAATATTGGATGGTTTAAACCTCCCTAAAGTAAGATTTTTGGGCCTTTTGCACTTCAATCCATGATCTATTACTTTGACAGTTCGGATCACCCACATCTAAAATCATTGATGGTGTAAGATAATTTAAACTCCATGTTATTTAAATGACTCGATCAATTCCCTAAAAAAAATATTGTAGCCTTGTTAAGTGTCTTGCCTTCCAAGAAAAAGAATGAGAAGGAAGAAAGGTCATATATGCATTAAATGCATCACAATGAGTACACCTAAACCTACTCTGAGAGGATTTTTATTATATTTTGATAAGTTGGGTATTCGGGCCTCTTAAAACACCCGCCTAATCACAGGGGCATATGCGCACCCCAAATTCAACACATCCCTAGGGTGGCCTCATGGGGGAGGGGATTCGTACTCAGGTCTCCTTCTTTTGGAAGTAGGTACCTGGCCAGCTCACATAACCCCTTGAGGTTTACTCTAAGAGGATATGTACCTTAATTATAATATAACTCTCTATTAATTGAAAAAGCACTCAAATATACAAGGAGTTCGACTGAAAGATAGTTTCCATAGGGGTAGCTATGGATATCCTATATTTAGGACTTCGTTTTTCGAATGCAACTTTCAAATTATACATCTAGCAATAAAGGGTACGTTTGATTGCCAAATAAAACATGTTTCACAATTATAATTGGCTTTTTAACTGTAAGCGTTCATTTGATAGAACAAACCCTAAACATGTTTTGACACTTTTTAGCTTATGATTATGAAAATTGCATACGAAGAGAAACCCTCGTATCTCCTCGTCGTTACGAGTGTCAATTATAATCGTGAAACGTGTCTCCAATCAAACAAGCCCAAAGTGTTCTATAAATTAAATGAAAATCTCATAGAGACTAAGGATATTAAGATATTATAGCATGATCTCTCAAGGTACCAATGTACCATCACTATGCTCATTCATGGCAGAAACCACTATGGTTTCCTTGCAGCACAAGCAACCTCAAGCAACATTCTCTGTCAATTTTATATGTCTAATATTGTCTTTAGAAAAAACTAAAAAATATACCTCACAAAAATAGAATTGATATGTAATTTTTAAATCTTATAGCGGTAGTTAGGTGTAGCTAATTTAAAAAGTTGATTTCCAACAAATATCATAAATGTAAAGGGTAATTTATATAGAAGAGAAAAAATGACGGACCAAAATCTAGACCATCTTTTTGCTTATATATATATATATATATATATATATATATATATATATATAGGAGCCGGTTATGTCCTCTATTGGAGGATGCTCAAGCGTCCTCTAAGATGTTATGAAGTTCTATGTGCCACCCAAAACACTGTTTGGGTGCCACGTCCTATACGAGAGGAGGGGGGAGGGGATTTTAAAATGAAAATAAAATTTGAGGCTTTCGTCAAAGTTTGATTGATTTTAATGGTTCAAATTTCAAGGCGCAAAAAATACATAGTGGAAATGAGTTTTCAAACTTTTCTTTTTTTAAATATGATCTAAGCAATACACCTGTGCTTTGTGTATCATTAATTTGGTGTCGCGCTGCCAAATGGAGGTTTTCCCATTCTTGGAGGACGCTTGAGTGTCCTCCATGGGGGGATGGTCACCGTCCTCCAAGCTTCCATGTGGAGCTCCACATGGTACCCAAAATACTGTTTCGATGCCACGTGGAGCTCGGGTGCATCGCTTAGATCATTTTTGAAAAAAAATTTTGAAAGCTCATCTCCACCGTGTGTTTTTTGAATCATAAAATATGGACCAATGAAACCCGTCAAACTTTGACTTATGAGTTTAAAAAGTTTTTTTCAAATTTTATTTTTTTGATATTAATCTAAACTGTCCACCTGTGCTTCATGTGACAACAAAAGAGTGTTTTGAGTGCCACGTGGAGCTCCATGCGTATCTTGGAGGACGGTGACCATCCTCCATTGAAAGACCTAATCGGCGTCCGTATATATATATATAATGTTTTATGATTGAACCTAGCCGGTCAAACCTGGTGTGATCGAACCTGTGCCTTGCCGGTTGGGTTCGGCTTCCAGCGCGGTATTTAAAACATTGATCAAAACGAAACCAAAATTAAATGGTCACCTGCCTAATTTTTTAATATTTCCTTCTATTCCCGCCCTTGCCTTTCCCGCCACATTACTCCCTCTCTCTCTCTCTCTAAAACTAGCCACGGCAGTATACTTCCGAGCTTCTGAAAACCCTAGCTCCTCTCCCTTTCTCTCTCCTCGTCTCTGCTACAATAAACCCTAGAAAAAAAGAAACTATGTTTTACTCTCACACCTTCTTGGCTAGAAAAAGCCCTCTGGGAACGATCTGGATCGCCGCTCATCTACAGCACAAGCTCCGCAAATCGCATGTTGCCGTCACCAACATCTCATCTTCTGTCGGTAAATTGCTCTCTCTCTCTCTCTACAGAATTTTTTTGGGTTTACAGTCTCTTTAAAGAATCACCTGTTTACATGATTCAATCATGTAGCACTCTGCTACTGTTTAATATTTTTTTATGTTATCAAATATAGGGTTTCGATGCATTCGAATCCTTTTTTTCCCTGGTTGATCCTTACATTGAGCTTCGTGCAATCCAACAGCTTGTGAATTCAATGGTAGAAACTTGCTTAATCCCGAATCCTCGGGTGGGAAAATTTCTGGGGTTCCATAGTAATTTGCCTGAGGTGGATTCCGTTCTTTTAATCTTTGGCCGTTGTCATCCTTTGAAACTTTTGACATTAAGGCAATTTAGAAATTGGAAATACCCATTTAAAAGTTCTCTTCTGAGAAGAAAATTATGTCATTGTGGCCCTTTGTTTTGTTGTTTCGCCCTATGTTACTAATTCGCTCAGTCCCTTATTGAACTGCAAACCAATTTGGGGTTCGGTCTGTGTGACCCATTTAAGCCTTTTTTTTTTAAATGGTATGAAAAGAAAGCAGTTTGAACGATGGTGTTCTGTTTTCTCAAGGAGTTACTTAACCAAAGAGGTCGGACTTGGTGTGATGGCAAGTGCTGTCCACCCAAAGCGATTGATAGCGGGTCGAACCAGGGAATCAGCCTCTCCAATATGGGGGTAAGGCTGTCTACCATCTACCTCTCCCAGACCTTGCTGAAAGCAGGAGTCTTGTGCACTAGGTACGACCTTTAAGGAATTACTTAACCAACTAGCTATTGCATGGTTATTGCATTAAAAGAGAAAATAAAATATTAACTATATATGTTTTTTTCATTTAAAAGTCACTAAGGTGTATTGTGTTTTCATTTAATACTCGTCCTACCTTGCAAACCTGAATTCAACTCGTGTGATTGTTTTTCTTCTGTGGTTCAAGTTCTCAAATATGAACAACATTAGTTGTATGTATCTTTTAAAATTAACGTCAATTTATAAACATGTTTGGTCCTTATTACCTACCGGGCATGTGTAAAGTTTTATCAAATTGAGGCCTGGGGATTCTGCAAGCCGCTCAAGCTGACTTCACCCATCTGTAGTATTGTCAAGATGCATTTGTTCATTGTTCTATAACATTTTTACTTCTTAGCTAGACTAATAAAAATAGTCGTGTTTCTTTCAAGTAATTTGTTACTTGGAAATAAGTATCACCTTGGTCCCACATTAGAAATGTTTTTTCTTCTTAAGTTTTTAATAGACTTGTTGGAATGTGATTCAAATGTTAATTGTTTGTGTACTTCTACAGTTAGTGAAACTTAATATTTTGAAATGAGTTGACCAACATAGGAATGTTTTTGTGTATACTTTACAATTAAGCATGGTCAATATTTTGAATTGAGTTGAACATGACTATTGGTATTTTAGTCCTTGTTAAGATGGATGAGTGGAGTAACAAGAAAGAACAAAATTAGAAATCAATATACGAGGAAAAATTTAGAGGTGCTCCTATGAAGGAGAAAATTACGGAATGTCGTTTGAAATGGTTTGGACATGTCCATTGAAGATTGGAAACAAACAATGTTCAAATGGCCGAACTATACAATCACAAGTATGAAAAGAGGAAGATCAATGAAGACTTGGAGGGAAGCAATGAGGAAATGTGAAGGATTTATCCCTTAATAGAAATGCATGGAGAAATAAAGCTCGCAAAGCCGACCCCAATAGATGGGATAAGGTTATGATGATGATGGTATTTTATATGGGTCCCTCAAACCATTTGTTCTCATGAAAAGGACCAAACTTACATTAGTCATGCACTAGGTTCACTTAATGTTCAATTGTGACCCATGGTATTTTTTACACATATTTCTAGAACCACAGGTTGGAATGGGAAATACCAAAAATTGAATTTGGCTTGGTCAAGCACTAATTGGAGAAACTGATGGTGCATTGTATTTGCTCATCGCCATCACCTTGTTCCCTATATTTAGGGTTGACTACATGTCTTTGAAACCCTTTTAGTATTCCCCCCATCAAAACTTGAAAGAGGGAGAGTATTTGTCTTAGTTTATTTCTTTCCTTTCCCATCAAATCTTGAGCGAGAGAGAGAGAGAGAGAGAGAGGGAGAGGGTATATTGTCTTAGTTTTTTTCTTTCTTCTCTTTATGGTTGAACATTGATTCATTTCATAACTAATTTATATGTAGGCTTGAGCCAAAGTGGATTGATGTAGACATATGGGATAGAGCTGTTCTAACCATAGTCACAAAGTCGGGGTTTGTCATGGTTAAAATTCGGAAAAATGCGGCAAAATTCAACAAGTTTGGGGAACTACTCAAAGAAAAATCGAAGAGAAAAAAAAAAGATTAAAAAGTATAAAAATATTAAAAATATGATTTATTGAAAAAATTGTGAATTGCTTGCAAGTTATTAAGGAATTTTAAAGAACACATGAATTTTGAAAAAAATCGTGAATAATTCTAGAGTAATTTGCAAAAAAATTTAAAATTTGGAGAATTTTGTGACTATGGTTCTAACTAGCCAATTTAAGTCCATGATCAAGTCCAATGCAGATGTGTCTATGGCTGGTAGTGTAAAGTGTAAACTAGACAACTAGTAAGACATTAATAGGAAACTAGGCTTGTTATAATCCTGGGGTAGTGTTACCTTATTCCCTTATACGTTGGGATGCTCTAACTTGCTTCATAAAGTTGCATTGCATCATGCCTCCATGAATATATCATATTAAAATGAAGTTGAAGTTATACTAATGATTTTGAAGATATGCACCTATATGGCCACTCTTGTAATTTTAAGCCTCTTGAATCAAGACCTCCTTCAGTTGACCACTTTGATGGAAAGAAATGCAAAAGGTGGGGTAAGAAAAATGAATTGACTACATGGGTCAAAATCTCTTTTTAAACTATACTCACTTTTGAAGATATTTACATTTTTAATCAATTTTGGCCTTCATTGTCCAAGCTAGATGACATCTTAACTATCACCCAAGTTTTAGAAATTAATACTGAAGTTGAAAAAAGGATTGACTACGTGGGTCAAAATCTCGGAAATCTGACACGTATTGTCCAAACGAACCAAAATCTCGGACAATGCAAACAATACCATCACCGTATCATCCGAGATTTTCGACGATATACTGTCACTTAAGTGGCATTCACTTTTTCAAAATCTTGGATGATTCTTTGGATGTATCCTCTGCAATTTTTAAAAACAAAAATCTCGAACGATGCAAACGATGCCATCATACGTACTGGTATTGTCTGATATTTTTGATCCATGATTAATGCAAAACCCTTTAGGGGCATTTGGGAAGTGCTAAAGAAGTTTGTAATTGAAGAATCATGAACAGTGAAGGTCCTCCTTGTTAGAAACTATATTGCATTTAAGATGGCTCATATGAAACCAATTTAATTGATTACATGCAAAATTACTTTTACATGAGCATCGCTTGATGAGAGTTTCTTTGTTGGCAGAAAATATCGAAACAATTTGACATATAATAAGAAAAATATCTTATTGAACACCATGTAACAATAACATATTTTCATGGTGTGCAATAACATATGTTATCGAAACCATCTTTATATTAAAGAAGAACCAAAACTTAGAAACATAGCAGATCAAAGTAAGGGTCATTGTGGTAAGGGTCATGTGTTGAGAGAAGGTTTACTAGAAGGATATTTTCAAAGTCAGTCAAAATCAAGTTTTAGATAGTTTTGGAGGTTACATTTTGAGGTGAGGAGGCATAAAGGTGTATGGTATTGGATTGAAGTGTAATCTAATAGTGCACCTCTTGAACAAGACATGGTCTTTGAAGGTGTATGCCTCTTTAGGTCCAGTGCTATCTCTGACTTTGGGTATTTTATTTTATTTTTTACTTTTGTTTTTCCCTTAAATACTTTTTAAATATCTATCACACCTAAATGCTTATATTTGTTATCTTTTTGTTTTTTGATCTTCTAAACTAAGCATATTCTCAAGCTCATTTGTTTTTTTTTTTTTTTTTTTTAATGTATAATTTATTATATTTTTTTGTTTTCTTTGCCACTATACAATGAAATTGAAAGATATTAGTTTCTGTAACTTCCTATCGTCTATTTCAGCTTTTGGTTGTGATGTCTTCAAAGTTTATCTACCTAAAAGCGAGCTAAGCAAAACCCAGCACATGCTCAGATCTTTTGGTCTTTACAAATTAAAAGTGTAAATAAAACTTATTGTACTACTTTGTTATATGTTTTGATGCATGCAACTGTCGAATTATTTGAAAGGGGCTATGGATCCCAATTCTTCCTCTCTGCTATGTCTCCCAATTCTTCTTCTCTCCCAACAATTCATTTGCTTATGATTTTAAATTAAGTCTCCACAAAAAGGTAGATGTTACGTCCACCCTTTATTTTCATTCATTTTTTTCAATTGATTAACCTGAAATTACTAAATTGTCTCTGCCCCTTTTGAAATATCACAAACGATTCTTGTTGGTTGAGCACCCTTTACAAGGAAATATAGAATAGCATGAACATATTTTTTTATAATGTGTTCTTTATATATTCTGTTCATATTCCCTAACTGTATTTGTTTTTATAAATACTCTGGGACTTTGGGTTAACTCATGTAATCTATCGAAACGCATACATCAATGGTGTTTAGATCTTATCTTTTGTGAGAGAAATTTTCTGCCTTTTTTCCTTGTTTTTTCTCACTTCCCAATTAATTTTTTCCTATGTGTTTCTTTCTCTCTCTAGATTGCATCATGTTCCCTGAAGTACCCATTGCACTGAGATTATCAGGCCATCTCCTACTGGGCGTAGTTCGAATCTACTCAAAGAAAGTTGACTATCTATATCATGACTGCAACGAGGTTTTAACCCGATTAAGAAATGCGTTTGCCTCGGTGCAACTCAACCTACCAGAGGATGCAAATCGTGCACCATTTCACTCTGTTACGTTACCCGATACTTTCGAACTTGACGCTTTGGATTTGGATGAAATGATATATGAAGCAGAGTAAGAATTTCTAAGACTTCCTTGTTAATTGATAGAGAGAATACTCACTCTAATTTTGTAAATTGATTTTGTTTACAGGGCCCCGGATAATCATCTTAAGGCTTATGATCAAATAACTCTAACAGGTGTTCGCTTGCTGTTTAACATCCGGAGCCATACTTTACTGAAGGTAGCTACAAGTGGCACATGAGATTTGTACTGTGGCACATCGTCTGATATTTTTGAGATTTGTGCCATGTGGAGCACCATCTAAGCCCTTTGATTTGAAGGCCATGATGTAAAGATTGGCATGAAATGTGATCTCCATCATCTTCAATGTTGATTTAATGGTTTACTGAGACAAATCAGATGGTAGAGATCATGTTTCGTTTCAATCTTTGGCAGCAATGATCTTTACATCACGACCTTCAAATCAAAGGGCTTAGATGGCGTTCCACATGGCACAGATCTAAAAATTATCAAGTCTTTCATTTTTAGCAATGTGCCATGGTATAAATCTCGTGTGCAAGTTGTAGCCCCCTTTACTGAATTTCCTCATGTTATTTGTTGTTGCTGAGCTTCTGTATTTATCATGGTTCTATGAACAGATCAGATCCCGGGTGTAGGAGATTCTTATGTTGCTTTCTTCATCAATGAGGTTAAACTTTTTTCTAGTTGCTCCTTGTTTTGTGTTGTTTTTTATCTGAACCATGGATCAACATCTCGGTTTTCTGATACGTAATGTCCACTGCCAATACCAAGACGATTCAATGTATCGGTGATACCATGGAGAAATATGACATATATTGGGTATGTATCGTCAATAAATACCAAATGTATCTTGTATCGGTGGCCTTTGATACCAATACATATCGGACGATACGTATCGGTATCGTCCGAAATTTTGAACCATTGTCTAAACAAATGCCGTGTTAACCGAGCTTTCAATGTGGAGGCTGAAAAGAATTTGTGATTTGCAGCATAGTAGGATGGATATATCTCCTCCAGCAGAGCTTCCAAACTCTAGCATCGGACCAGGGGCAGAAGAGTATGTTTGTTATATTCCAAAGTTCCCTTGACATTTATTTATTTGAATAACTCAGTATAACAGCATCCCTTCTTTTCTAGTGTCCTCCCACCATTTCCAATGGATAGAAGTCCAGGTGTTGCAGACCCGGGCCTGAGTAACTACACTGAAGAATTGAATCAGAGTTCTCGTGATGACCATTTCACTCAGGAACTCCCAGAGATCGAAGTTCTCCGTGATGCTGTACATAGTTTCGGGTCAGAAAATCTTCCAGAGTGGCCAGAAATTGGTAACAACAATGTTGAACTGCACAAGTCGTTTGATCGGACGATGAATGAGAATGAGAACCTTTCTCCAATCCTGGAAGAGATTTCAGTTTCCGGAGAAGAGTCCCTGCCCTCTCGATTACATACAAAACTACCAACTGTTACATCACCAGAGGTTCTCGAGGTTTTCGGCTCAAGAAGTTCTTTGGGTCAGTTGCTTGAATTCGAATTCTGTATAATTTCTTTGTATCCGGTGCAATATGCCCCGAGCATTTATTACTTCTGTTGAATTATTTAGTTATTGTAAGCGTCGATATATATTTTTTTTGGCTGGTGTAACTACCACACCTCTTAATGTTGCAACCACCTCACTTAAACAAAGGAAAGATCTGTTGACTGCTTTAAATCGGACGATGAAGATAATTTTTTGTCCCAATCTTCCACTTCATTTGTTGGGATTTGTGTCATGTGGAATCAGCATCTGACGGTCTGATAGTACGCCCATGATCTGAACATTTTTTGTGTGGAAGATTGGGACAAAAAATGACAAAAAATGATCTCCATCGTCCGATTTAAAGCAGTCAACAGATCTTTCCTTTCTTTAAGTGAGGTGGCTGTAACATAATATGGTGTGGTAGCACCAGCCCTTGTTTCTCATCCATTGCCTTTCATTGACATTGGTTTACTGTTGTCTAAGGGCTCATACCATCTGAACTGGCAATTCAGCCAACTCCACCTGTTGAGAAGCAAAAACCAAAGTCAAGGAAGAGAAAAAACTTTTTCGACAAGTCATTGGTTTTTACTAATGAGTAAGCATTTATGATTTCCTTAGAAACTGTTTTTTTCCTCAATGTCTTGAAATTCTTGTAGAAATTTATTTCATTCCACGAATAAGGTTCTTGTATGAATTATGTGTCATATACATTAAGCATATGATTTTGCTCAATTAGTTAATGTACAATGCTTGATTACTTTGATAATTTTGCCATGCATTCTGTAGTGCTAGCTCCTCTCACATGCTAAACCTTTAGTACATGCAAATCTGAACTTACAATTTTTCAACGATGCAATAGAATAAGAACAAAAATGTGTCTCCTGCAAATGCCAGATAATGGATCTACAGATTAGCCTGGCATAATGTTATTACAACATCATCAGGTAGGCAACTAGTACAAGAAACAAATATCCAAGAGTCCTAAATAGATTATGCATCTATGGATTGGCATCATCAGGTTGCCTGATACTGCCGTAGCGGGTTAAGAACATAGTCCTCTAGTACATTTGAAATTCTTTTAGTCTTGCTTCAAAAATCTAAGAGGGTGCATGGATTGGAATATATCTAAACGGTATTTTTGTGTTGTGTGACTTGTTTCTAGATGGGAGACACTGTAACTGAGTAATTCACCAAGTTTCCCAGAGTAATTTCATTAAGTTAGCTACATCTTGCACACGGTATTTGTACTGTGGCATGAGTTAAAAAGAAAGACTTGATCTTTTTGGAACCTGTGCCACGTGGAACACCATCTAAACTGCCTGATTTGAAGGCCATGATTTAAAGATCTTTGATGCCAAAGATTGTCATGAAATACCATCTCTATCATCTGATTTAACACAATCAACCGTTAAATCAGATTATAGGCTTTGACTGTGTTGAATCAGATGATAGAGATCGTGTTCTGTTATAATCTTTGGCATCGAAGATCGTGACATCATGGCCTCAAAATTATACGGCTTAGACGGTGTTCCACGTGGCATAGGTCCCAAAAATACCTAGTTTTTCTTTTTAATTCATTTGCCATGGTACAAATGCCATGTTCAAGTTCAAGTTATAGCTCCCTTTCATTAATTATAGAACATATACATACCACCATAACATCTCACTAAGCATAAAACATAGACATACCACCACAATATCTTATTTCACATAGAACAGGGATACATATCCATACACAAATAAGTGGAAAAACCAATGTTAACTAGGGTACTGTGTAATTGGTTTATAGTTAGTCTCCCTGGTTAACCAATCAATGTTTTACTTACTAAAACCCGACTCTCCTGACCATCATGTGAATATCAAAATGGTGTTTAGATGATCATACACAATCAATGGTTCGAGATGTGAGTAATCCATATAGTCAAAGTGATAAATCTTAGATTGAAGTGCAACAGACCCAAAATTATCAACTGCTGCTTTAGTTTTAATGGCTGATATTAATGTTCATCAATCGAATTGTTCACATCCATTTATAGGCAATTTTATTTGGGTCGAGACATGTTCCAACGTAGACTGTCACTTGGACAACTTAGATTGATCACTGATGTGCGCCAATGACCAAATGATAATCACTCTTCAGCGGTGTGAAATAAAAAGTTTACTTTTAATGGTGTAAGAACATTTAAACATCATTTTGGTGCTTAAATGTCGGTCAGGAGCCATTACATCTACCTACTATTATAGCTAAATTTCAATTCAAATACTATTTTAAGTTCTCTACTAGCTATATACTGGTCATGTTTTCTTGAAGAATTTAGCTATGACTGGATTTTGCAGTAACATGAAAGAACAGCTGAAGAACACTAGCAAGTTAGTGCGGAAGAGAAGGAAACTTCCTTGTTCAGCTTTGGGCGTTTGGAAGTCGAAGATGTGCTCGAGGATAGAACAAATCTTTTTTGAACCCTTAGTTTCTGGTAAGTGAGTTTCATCTCTTTCTAGCAAGCCCTTGTTGCTTCATACATTTCAGAAGGTTTAAAAATACCTGTTTTGGATCACATACCAGCCACCAAATTTTATCTTTGATGCATTTTTAGTGGCTAATGTGATGTGAACTTTCTGTTAAAAATTGAAGTGGTAAGCATGAATAAAAATCACATATTTTGCTTTAGGGATAATGGCTCCTGGCTGACGTTTAAACAACCAAAATGGTGTTTAAATGATCTTACACCATTAAAATTGGACTTTTTTTTATCTCACACCATTGGAGTGTGATTTATTATTATACCGTGTGGCACACATTTGTGAACAATCTAAATTGTCCAATTGGCAATACATCATTGGAGCATGTTTTGGCCAAAGAATCATGCCCATAAGAGAATGTAAACCATCTGATTGGCGAACTTTAATGCCAGCCATTAAACTAAAAACAATGGTTGGTATTAGACTCCACAGATTGGATGGTTCACATCTCCTAAATATTATAATTTTTGTGGCCCTTTGCCCTTTAATTTATGATCTATCACTTTAACGGGGTGGATTTCTCACCTCTTCAATCATCAATGGTGTATCATCATTTAAACACCATTTGGTGTTTAAATGACGGTTAGGAGAGTCATGCCCTTTGCTTTATAAATAATACACAAGAATTTATATCCTGGTGCATTGTGGTGCTTCCCAAAGTGATCATTACCCCTCTGATTAGAATCCTCCACACGATTGTTCACCTTGTTCATATTTTGTATAAGTGGCTGCCACCAGATCACACTAGTGGATGTGAGGCAGGACGGTACCATAAACTACGTGAATGATATGATTGATTTTGCCGAAATTAAATTGGAATTAAATTAAACAATAAAACTTGTAAAATATAACGAATACCTCAGGTTTTCGTAGTATTCCTTGGGAGAATCACGCATAATTCAGGCAGGGTTCAGTCCGAGCGCTAGATCCGTTAGGTTGCAGCGCAGATCGATCCTAGAGATAGAACTCTAGGTTTTTCCAGATTAGGGCGCTCACGATTCAATGATGGGATCACTGATTTTCTCTGAATATCAGGTGCGGAAGGTTTAATAACTTTGCTGGGCTTTACGGTTGTGAATCAGACCGATTCAAGGATTTAGAGAAATTTAGGGTTTAGGATTTCACAAGAAGGTGGTCGATTTAGGGTTGTAGAATCACGCCATCAAAAATAAAAGAGATAGATAGAATTGTAGGCTTCAACCTTTGGCTTCGCACCAAACCCTTCTCGGGAAGAAGATTTACTCTTCGTAGAGGCTCATCTCAAGCACACATAAGCAAAAACTCTTTTCATTCATAATCAATAATCTCCTTAATAGAGTGTTTACAATGCCTTTATATAGGCTAAGAAAACCCTAAACGATATAAAACTCGCAATTAAAAGAGTCCTAAAATAATGAAAGACTAAAAAGGGAAAAAAAAAAAGAAAAAACGAAAATTTTTCGTTACTGTAGCCCGCCTGAGCGAGCTTAAGTGGTCGCTCGAGGGAGGAATTTAACCGCTCGAGCGAGGGCTCGCTTGATACTGTTCTCCTCGCGGTTTGTACCTGTCCTCTTCATTTCCGGAACTCCCTTTTCGCCTAGTTTTTATTTTCATTCCGCTCATTCTAGCGTCGGTATAAGCGAAAAGGTCCATATCCGATGTCTACGATGTCGGCGTCCCCGTCAGGATGATTGTAATCATCGAACGAGTGAATTTTTATGCAGATTGTTGCCCATAGCATTTTTTGACCTCAAATGGTAGACAGCTCGTGATTGAATGGTTTGGATAAATGAGGACATTTACTAATTACCAGTGGAGTTAGGGAGAATGACCAACGTTTGTGGGGCGAAGGACCAGGATATTCTTCATCCTCTCTAACACACACACACACACACATATATTTGTTTGATGGGTAAGCTGGCTTGAACCTGCGACCTTGAGATTGCAATATTGTCAATCTTCCGTTGTGCCACAATGCATGCATGCATATATGTTGTGAAACTTGCTGGTGTAAATCAATGAGTTGAACTGATATTGCATAAAATTTTAGATGTCTAATTAATTAAATTGTGAATGGTGAAATAGTATCTCTCTCCAAAAAAACAAGATTTTTTTTACCGATTACTGACGTACAAATAGAAAATTTTGTTGTGAATGAACAAGATATTGAGGAATTTTTAAAAAAATCTTCTCAGGAATGTGCATGTGTCTCCAAGAAAATTTCAAGAAAGGTTCTTTTGCTTCCGAAGTTACGGAGGCTCCTCCAAAGATTGCCGATCCTCAAACTCCAATTGCCATGCCCCACATTGAGATGGAAATCGAACACCCTTGGTTGGAAAAGGGCACTGTGGATGGAAGTTTACTAGAATTGATGCCATTTCCATCCGTACAAGCTGAGTTCAATCCCTTATCTGCCAGTAGTGTAGGGGCGGAGCCCCACATTGAGATGGAAATCGAACGTCCTCGGTTTGAAAAGGGCGTTGTTGATAGCAGTTTACCGGAATTTATGCCATCTCCATCTCTACGAGACGAGTTCAATTCCTTCTCTGCTAGCAGTGTAAGGGCAGAGCCTCAGACGGGGAAGACTTTGGAGTTTGAAATATTGCCAACACTCGAAATGCCATCCTCTGCTGAACCAGTTGGCTCGGAACTTGAAACACCAATGGATCGTTTTGATAGAGAATTGTTTTTCGAGGATACCAATCTCCAGAACATTCCGGAAATGCCAAGTCCTTCACAAGTAGAAGTGAGTTCGTCTAAAAAATTATCTATGGATTATCTTTTTCTAACTTTTTCTGGAAATAAATACCAAATAAATGAGTTGGGGACCTGGGGTTCTCAACTCATCTATACTGTACGCATGGCAATTATGAGAAAAATATTTGCATTATCGACGTGGGTCAAAATCCCGGATGATACTGGTACGTATCGTCCGATATGTACCGGTATCACTGGCCAGCGGTACACAATACATTGTGTATGTATTGCTGACCAGTGGTCCAATACATTAATTTTTTCATTGTATTGCCAATACATTGAATATATCGGCAATACCGATACATATCGTCTCGGTTTTGATGCTGGACTATATGTATCGGAAAACTGAGATTTTGACCCATGGATGGGATACAGCCTAAAATACATCATCAATTTTTTATATTGATTATTTGGTATAACTGTATGATCCTGACTGCCCAATTTTGTTTTTTCTTGTAGGAACTAGACTTTTTGGAAGCAGATAGCACACCAACTGGTTCGTTGCAAAATCCTTTTATACCAGACATAGTTTCCTTTTGAATGCAGCTACTTTCACACCAATTTCTGATGACACCACTTATAAAAGAGGCTTGTACTAATTGGTGTGGGCATAGTATTATTTGGCATGAGGTGTGAGTTTTTTAAATCATTAATTGATGTTTGATAAGAAAATATTAGTGTGGAAGTAGTGGCTGTTTTTAATTTTTATGAAGTGATCATATATTGTGTATTGTTGTTTCAGTATGCTTGTTTGTATCCTGAAGGCAGATGATTGAAAATAATCTTCACTAGAAAATAGCCTTTTTTTAGGGTACCTTTATTCGCGCCTACCAGATTACTGGTGGGAGCATACACTTGACCACCTTAAATCAGGCGAGCAATCTCCGATTCAATGGATCTTAAGACCATGTGCATGCCACCGAACGGTCAAGTTTCTAATTCCACGTGTCACAGATCCCAAAACGTGGCTCTAAAATCACATGACACATATCATGCTCAATCGTTATTTTAGGGCCATGTTTTGGGATCTGTGCCATGTGTAATCATAAAATTGACTGTTGATGGCAGGCCGATGGTCTGAAGATCCATTGTGTTGAAGATTGACATGAAAAATGATCGCTATCATCTTATTTAAGGCGGTAAATGGGTTTTAGTGTAGGCGCCCACCAGTAATCTGGTTGGTGTGAATAGAGCTATGCTTTTGTTATTCTCTCTCTCTCTCTCTCTCTCTTTTTTTTTTTCCAGAAAGGTGTTTATTGTGGGAAAATATCCATGATTTTAACAGGATTTGAAGACCATGAAGAGAATGAAGTTCATACATTGTCTTTGAGTTCTAATACGAGTAAAAGAAAAAATACATTCTCAGTGAGGACCAGGTGCTGTAGTGTCTTGTAATACTTTTTTAGTTTGGATAATGTTTTGACACCTTTATTGTACACGGAGAAGTATTTTCAGTGAAGTTATTATTTGATGTAGGGCTGTGGCACAATATTTACAAAACAAATCTCTTGCAACTCCAATTTCAAACAACCAAAACAACCAACATGGAACTCTGAGCTTGAACAAGATACTAGAAGGCAAAACAAGAAAACAATGTGCACGGATGTTTATGGAAACACTGGTAATCTCATTTTTCTTATTTTCCCATTATTTCCTCCCTTTGATCTTTTATTCCATATTGTGAAGCTAGAACCAGTCTTTCTTCCCGCCTTTATCTTAGTTATTCTTAGCTAACATATAATTTCTTATCGGGAGCCGTTACACAGGAGAAAGTTGACCCTTGCACATAGCTTGGAAGAAAGACTTGTTATTTTGGTGACCTATGCCATGTGAAAACACCATATGAGCTGTCTGACTTGAAGGCCACAATTTGAAGATCACTGGAACAAAAGATTGACACAGAACAAGTTCTCTATCATATGATTCAATGCAGTCAACTGTTCAATGAGATAATGAACCTTGACAGTGTTGACTCATATGATAGAGATCTTGTTTTCTACCAATCTTTTGCATCAAAGATTTTTAGATCATGGCCTTCGAATCAGATGGCTTAGATGGTGTTCTCACTTGACACACGTTCACAAAAAATCAAGTCTTTCTTTTAAACTATCTGCAAGGGCTAACTTCTCATGTGCAAGTAATGGCTCCCTTTCTTGTCCGGTTGTCCCCATCATCAATTTTTCTTTCCCCTTTTTGCTGAGATTGGATATTTGGCTAAGATTTATATTTCCTCCAAGTGGAAAAGATGGGTAACATGTAATTTACCATAACTAAAATAGCCCTTGGCTCCTATATGTGGACATGAAGGGGAAGCACCTATTATTCTGTTGGTTGCCAACTAAAGACTAGTGGGCAGTTAGGCAGCAAGTGGTTTACAATAACTACTAAGATGGCCCTCAACTCCCATTTGGGGACATGAAGGGGAACAACCTGTTATTTTGTTGGTCACAAGGATCAAAATAGCTGTTTCGGTTTCGGGCATGACCTAAATTTTGTCCGAAAATTTGAATTTCGGCCAATAATTTCCCCTCCATATATATTTGGACCAAAATTTCGGTTCAAGTTATCGTTTCAGTGGGGACCAAAACCGAAATGATTTGGCCGATAACTTGATTTATCGGCCGAAATTTTGAACCATGGTTGGCCACCAACTGAACACTATTGGGTAATAGAGAATATTTAAGAGTGCCAACTTATCACTCTTAAATATTCTCTATTACCCAATAGTGTTCAGTCAATGATTGATTAGGTCAAATTATGTGTGATGAGGTTTATTTAAAGAAATGTGATTTGGAAAATACTTGATGTTTAGGTGGTATAGGTTGGTAGTTTTAGAGTTGGGAAAGTGGTATTAGAGTTATGTTGTAGTTTTAGGGTTACGGTTAAACAAAGAATAAGAGAGGAGAAAAGTATAGAGAGAGAGAGAGAGATGAATAATGGGAATATTATAGTATACAAACCACATAGACTAATTACATAGCACTCTTCATCAACACTCCCCCTCAAGCAGAAGCATGACCATCTAACATGCCCAGCTTAACAACTACATCATGACGAGGACTTGATCCAACTGCTTTAGTCAATATGTCTGCAAGTTGCTATGAGAAAGAGACATAATAAGTTCTAAGGAACCATCCCTTTTTTTCGAACAAAGTGAATATCTATTTCAATATGCCCGGTCCTCTAATGTAGAACGGAATCAGAAGCAATATTCTCAGTCGCTTCATTGTCATGATGAAGTGGTACGGAGGGAATAGGGAATCCAAGCTTAGACAGGGGAGCGCACAATCAAAGAATCTCACAATTGTCATGAGCAATAGCCTTATACTTTGCTTCAACAGTAGACTTAGAAACGATAGATTGCTTCTTGCTCTTCCAAGCTACTAGGTTGCCTCTAATAATTAGCACAATAGCCTGATACTGAACTGTAGTCGGTCATTGATCCGACCCAATCTGCATCAATGTATTCAGAAGTACTCCTATGGCCATGAGATCAATATATAAAATAACAACCCGGACTAGATTTGATATCCCGAAGAATGTGATGGACAACAAAAAGATGAGTGTTATGTGGAGCATGCATAAATCGACTCACTTAATTGACAACAAATATGATGTCTTGTCGCATAAGAGTAAGAAAAATCAGGCGTCTCACTAACTATTTATACTCGTGTGGGTCTGAAAGCAAATTACCATCATTCTCATCCAAGGAAAGCTTCTAATCCATGGGAGAAGTAGCTGGTTTGCATTCAAGCATTCTTGTGTCACTGAATAGATCAATAACATCCTTTCTTTGGGAGAGGAAGATTCCTTTTCTGTATTGAGCAACCTCCAGTTCAATAACATCCTTTCAAGGACAGACGTTAGGCTTCCTAAGACTTCAGGTCATGACTTATCTTAATCTCAAAATGTTGAAGCTTCTTTTCCGCACCAAGATCTGCCATATTATCACTTTCAGTAACCAAGAGTGGACCATATTTCTTATATGGAATTTCATTGCCAATAGATCTATTGCCTCTTGTTTATATATTTTTGTGTTGGAACAATGTCTTCTATTCTCACTTTATTACCAATTATTACTTCTTGGATAGGGGTATTTGCAATTGAAGATTAGGTCTCTGCAACATATGATTCCATCGTTAACATTTTGACTGCCTTGAAACAGACGATGGAGATCATTTTTCGTTTCAATCTTTCACACAATGGAGCTTGAGATTACGGCGCACCTATCAGACGGTCAGGTGTTGATTCCATGTGGCACACATCCGTGATCATGGTGTACCATGAGAAGGGGTTAAGTCACTTTTGGGGATGTGTTCTGTGCGGAATCAACATCTGACCGTCTGTTATGTGGGCCATGATCTCAGGGTCTATTATGTTAAAGGTTTGGACAAAAAATGATCTCCATCTGATTAACGGCAGTCCATGGTTAACAGTGGAACCTTCACTTGTGTCGAAAGAATCTTCGGTTGCAAATTCCATGATCCTCACTTTTTGTCCATTATTTTACAATTAAGCAGTTTGTGAAACAACCCATACCCCTATTTATGGTGTCCCCTATGTTCGCCATTTAAGCACAATATCTGATAATCAATTTAATCTGAACTTTGTTCTAATTTTCGGGAAATTTGTAGTTGCTTATCATCAGTCCATTGCAGGTCTTGAAGAGTTATGGGCTAATCAATTTACAACAAGAAGAATCTTATGATGATATTATTATTTCATTGACATCAACTATCTCAAAAGCCAAATCCTGAATACATTCCTTGTTCCATAAACAAAGGTATTATTTGATTACTTAAATCTATATTTGAAGCAAATTTCTTAGAGGGAGTCATCACTCACACATGAGAAGTTGAGCATTGCACATAGTTTAAAAGAAAGAGTTGGGATTTTAGGGACTTGTACAATATGAAAACACCATCTAAGTCGTCTGATTTGAAGGCCATGGTTTAAAGACCTTTTGTGCAAAAGATTGGCACGAAACACGATCTTTATTATAGGATTCAATGCAGTCAAAGGCCATTATCTGATTCATACGTTGATTGTATTGAAACATATTATAGAGATTGTGCTTTGTTCCAGTCTTTTCCACAAAAGATCTTTAGATTATGGTCTTCAAATCAGAAGGCTTAGATGGTGTCTTCACATGGCACAGGTCCCCAAAGTACAAGTCTTTCTGTTAAACTATTTGCAAGGGCCAACTTCTCGTGTGCAAATCATGGCTCCCTTTCTTTGATGAACCTGATTTTTAATGTTTAAACAGTTTATTTTATCCGGGAGATTCATTTACAAAGACCTGGAGATGCCATTGGAACCTGATTTTCTTCGTCATCAATGCTAATTTAATTTTCTTCTCTGGCTATCAATGGCAGTGATTCAGATTAACATAAGTTCCCATATCTGTAAAGGGTAAGTTTTATAAATATTTTCTATAAGTTGCACAGATTTGGGTGACCATTGTAATTATATGTTTTTGTTAAGAAAAATGTTTGTTCATGACTGATGAAATACCATTTTTGATTATTTATTCATATGTATGGGTATATATTCAGAATTTATTGAAAAGGTTGGTGGGGCCTTTTTTTTTATAGGGCCATTCGGCCTAGACGGATTAACTAACAAACACCCACACCTTGTAAGGCCAAGGATGGGAAAGAGTGGAGGTTGAGAATCGAACCCTCAACTCCCTCCTTGATGTTAGAGGGAGTGTGCCAACTGGGCTAATATCTCTTTTGGTCCAATAACTCAAGTGTTTTATATATTAAATTAGTGAAAAGTTCATTAACCATGGATTTTCAATTATGCCCAATATTTAAAACCATGGTCACAAAGTTGCATAGACTTGCAGTTCACTTTCCCAACATGACTAGCCGTCAATCACAGAAGAGCTCTTTTCAGAAAGGTTCACACTTATTAGAGCATCTCCAACGTTGTAGAGCAAATTCAGCGTGGAGGCTATAACGGCTACATTTTGGATACCATTTTGGGTCCCACCGCTCCAATCCTTATCTTGTATCCAACGTGGATATAAGATACCAAGTTGGTATCATATATTTTGTAATATATTATGTTTTATTTCAATAGATTTAAAATACTACATTTAACTTATTTTTTTATTTGATATTGTCATTTGGTGGAGACAGCCTCGAGAATCTAGGAGTAGGCACGCATACACATGACAGTTGCAGAGCAACACGAGGGAGCACCAATTATAATGGTAAGGGTTAACTAATAGGCCCAAACTCGCACCTTATAAAGACAAAGGTGAGAAATTGCGTAGAGGACGAGGCTTGAACTCACGACTTAGTCCCTCACATTGGAGGGAGCGTACCAATTAGGTTAATGCCTCTTTTTGTAGGGCCATTTTAAGAATGAAGAATTGGTATATTAAGGTGTGGTCACTCGGAAATAAATGATTGGGTACCTCTATTAGTACCCATGCAATCTCTAAAAGTACTTGCGTGTACAATTCCTTCAAAATCATTGATTGCTTTGGATCAGATGATGATCGTTTTTCACCCCAATCTTTCATATAAGGGATCTTGAGATCATGTCGCAACTACCCAATAATTAGTTTTTGATTCCACATGTTGCAGATCCCTAAAAAATGCCCCTTGAATCCTATGGCACACATCACACTCAAACGTGATTTTAGGACGTTTTTTAGGGATTTGTGACACAATGAATAAAAAACTGAGTGTCTAATAGCTGTGACATAATCTCAAGAGCCATTGTGTAGAAGATCGGGGTGAAACATAGTCTCCATCATCTGATCTGAAGCAGTCAATGATTTTGAAGGGGTTATACACGTGGGCGCTTTTAGAGGTTGCCTGGGTGCTAATAGAGATACCCTGAATGATTTGAAAACTAATGTATTTCAATCAAGGATCAAAATTTCAGCCGAAATGCCCGAAATTATCAGTTTCGGCCCCCCACCAAAACGATAATTTGGGACCGAAATTTTGGTTTTGGTCCTCTCCAAAATCGAAACGAAAACTGAAATTTTGATCCTTGATTTCAATATGTTCTTCGTCTACCATTTAACACTATCCTAGAATTAAAGAAGCACTCAACATGCTAATTTATAGCATGTAGTCAAATCAATGCTTTTAAAATCGAACCATAAAAGTGACTGGTTCAGTTCAACTCCAGACAGACCACTGTGGTTGAATTGTGACGAAATTAATAAATTGATTAATTAAAATTAATATTTTAAAATCGGATCTGAATTCAAATTATAAAAGAGACTGATTCGGTTCATACTTATTCAACTGCGAAAGAACCGTAACATCACTAATAAAATTATAAATAATTAAATATAAATTATAAATAATAATAATAATAAATTATGTGAAATTTAATAAATAAATTATCTTGTATCAATCTATTTAAATATGTATTATATTGATATGTAGAGAAAAAAAATAAAAAAATTATTATCTAATATTATTAATAAATAATATTTGGTGGGTGTTAGTAAACATACCCAAGCTATGAAGGGTATATTGTATCTGTATAAAATTTTAAGCATTAATTTATGATAGAAAAAAGTAGAGGAAGAGAAAAGTATCATACACCTTTAGTGGGGAATGGGGAGATAATCAGATAATGAAGAAGGGGCCCATGTGGAATCAAGATATAGCCGTCTGATAGGTGTGTCATGATCTCAAGATCAATTTTGTGAAAGATTGGGATGAAAACCGATCTCTATCGTCCAATTCTAGATAGTCAATGGTTTCCTATGTGCGTGTTCTTCACTTATTTATCGGTAGTATATAACACAATCCACTCAATATCGTTTGCACTAATTTTAAAGATATTCGATTTTCGATTCTCACTATACAAATATTAAGAATCGTGATTTTATAATCGGTCCGATTTGAGTGTTTTAGCGGTCAAACTGCCCGGTTTAATGGCTCACAGTGATTTAATAGAATAAGTTTCATATGACACAATCAAACCGCAGCTTGGTCCGGTTCCGATTTAAACCGGTTCAACCGGCCGGTTCGGTTCCGTTCGATTTTAAAAACATTGAGTCAGATTGAGGAAACTATAAAAAGTAATAATTTAAAAAAGAGAGTTGCTAATGCCACATCAAGTTGTGCAGTGTGCACAGCAAATTTTTTAAAGTAAAATTTAAGCCATCTCACATTTGTTTGGGTGTGCATCAAAAGTTGGTGTGGCAATAATGGGACTAAGAAAAAATTGAATGAGCTCAAAAACTTATTACATTATGATTAGTAAAGGTAGTCTGGTATAAAGGACAGGTAACTTATCCCATATACTTTTCAGCCACGTGGCACTCAAAATCACAAGATCGGTTACCACATAAAGCTTACATAAAGCAGCAGCTTGATGATCGCAACACTATTTGGTTTCACCTTTTGATTTTTAACACAGTTGACATCATACAATTATATTTATATATATATATATATATATATATATATATATATATATATATATATATATAAGCTCTTTTATGTGACATCCGTGCCTCATCTCAACAAGAATGCGCAATGGATTGGATTTATAATTGACTTTTCACTAATTTAATACATCGAGCTCTTGAGTTGTTTGTTGAGTCATTTTCGCTCGCTTTCACTTCCAATGACTGCGAAATATTTTTCTAATTCTACTAAAGTATAGAGGCAATTGAATTTAAATTTGAAAATATGTGGTTAATGAACTTTGCATTAATTTAATATATCAAACTTCTGAGTTATCGGACCAAAGAGGCATTAGCTTAATTAGTAACTCTCTCCAACATGACATCTTTCATGTTGTTTCCCACTTTTATCTCTATAAGGTGTGAGTTGGGGTCTTTTAGTTAATCATCACTACTATAGTTGGTGCTTCCTCACACTGCTCCGCAACTGTTACATGTGTATGCGTGTCTGCTCTTCAATTTTAAAAATTATCTCAACCGAATGGCCGTATAAAAAAAAAAACTCATGAGTTATCGATTGAATCGGTTCGTTTCCACTTCTAATAGCTCTGCCAAATATTTGTCTAATTTTATACGTTGTTGAACATGGGTTTTAAACAGGAACAAATGGGAAAACCAGCTTCGAAAATATACAAAATAAGAACGTAAATTTTAGCAATTTTGGCAAAAAAGAAAATTAAAAATTTTTAAATATAAATAATTATATATATGTATATAGGGTAATGATCCTTTCGCTCGAGTCATGGGACATAATCCTATAACTCGAATTCTTATTGGTTGGATGTCCCATCAATTGACTTTTCAAAGCTCAATGATGTAACGTCCAACCAATAGGAGCTCGAGTAATGAGATTATGTCTCATGACTCGAGTCATATAATTATTTCTCATATATATATATATATATATATATATATATATATATATATATATATATATATATATATATTTGTTGTGTCCAAACATGGGTTTTAAGTAAATGAGAAAAACATGTTTTTTTTCTTGAAAGACGCTAGTTAAAAGGCATTTTTATTCTTTTGAAAAAAATGAGAATTTATTGAAAATAATATATTTTCATTTTTTCCAAAAAAAAGATGTATTTCTGTCACTCTGGCTAGCACTGTGACTGCCAATGTTCAAAATTTCGGTTGAAATCCGAAACGCATCGGTTTCGGTGGCCCCCGAAATAAAATATACAAAATTTCGGTTTCGATATACCGGTAGCATATTATTGGGCAATAATTTGCCCGAAAACGAAATTTCGGCCGATATTTTGCTTCTTTGGAAAAAAAAAAAAAAAAAATCGGCCGAAATTTAAAATTTTCGGTTTTGGACAAGACCGAAATCGAAACGAAAACCGAAATTTTGAGCCTTGGTGGTGGTTGATGATTTGATAGATAAATGATGATATAAAGCCAAAAATATCTCTGAAAAGAAAGCCACACTCGTACTTAGGCTCAGTTTGGCAAAAATACATTTGAAAAATTGTTTTCTGCTGAAAGCATCTACTTGAATGAGAGAAACTTGCCTGAAATATGACGCACCTCCAGCTGAAATACACATTTGTTGCTTCTTAAAATAGTGTTTTGGAGAAGCAGCCTAATGTTGCTTTTCAAATATTCGTTTATTAAAACATGAACATGACAATGTTCATTTTCAAACAATATTTTCCCCTGAACAAAGTACTTTATGGAAAAGTGTTGCCAAACAGGGGCTTAGTCATTTTGCTGATTGAAAATCACATTCCTTGTTTAGCGAATAAAATTTGGTTTAGTGATGTTTTAGTCAGTTGAATCTTTTTCCAAAGGACTGTGAACAAGTTGGGTTGGACCAAAATTTCGGCTACTCGACATGTCAAGGGTAATATTACTGATCCGACTTAATATTGCACCCATAGTTACCCAAATTTCTGATTTTAAAAAAAAACTCGTTTAAAGCACGTTTTCCCATGGATCGTCGGAAACCCATTTAAAACACGTTTTTTACAAAAAAATACTTGTAATTTAAAAAAAATCTCAATTTTTACTTTTTAAACACGCAATTTCTGAATTTTTTATGGAATTTTCGTTATTTTCTTTAAAAATATTTATTTTTAAATATTCCTCTACTTCTGATATGCTTCCCGATTATTTTTTGAACTTTCCTTATTTTTAAAACTTTTTTTTTTTTTGCACCTTTTTTTTTTTTTGCCTCACCAATTTTTTCCCAAATTTCGACTTGGTAACTATGGTTGCACCCACCTAATTTTACCTCGAATCGACCTAGAAGATCTGGTTAGATGGTTCAAGCACGACTTGAATTGATTGGTCATTTTATGCACGTCTAACCCAATTAGAAAATTAGGTCGGGTAGTGTTATGACTCGGGTCTCTTTGACCCTACTTAACGGTAATAGATAGGAGAAGAACCAAGACGTACCGATACTTGTGCACACACCTTATCATGGCCCACACAATATAAAATTAGAAAATTCTATTTAAGATTTGTTTACACAAAAAAATAGCAACCGAAAACTCCAAGAAACCTGTTGCATTAAAACAGCTAAAGCAATTTAAATCCCACCATTCTTGGGATTTGATAGGTAATCAATTAGAATCATTAATGGACTCCCACCTTTTTGGGCTAGTCAAACTTGTCGAAACGGACTCCTTCTCTAATTACCTTTCTTTATAAGTAGAGAGTTTAGAGAGAAACAATGCTCATTACTTTTTATACTCTTAGTTCTCTCTCTCTCTCTCTCTCTCTCTCTCTCTCTCTCTCTCTCTCTCTCTCGTTTTCTCTTCTCTACAAAAACTCCGGTAGTTCCATTATTTACACCTCCACGCCGGATCTCCATCAGATTTGACGGCGGAACAATACTGCGGGTTTCAATCCACCATCATATCATCAACCCGTGCATCCTGTTCTGAAGCGCAATCTCTCCCATCAAGGCTTCTTGTTGCAGTGAAGATTCAATTATAAAAAAAGATTTCTGATAAAAGGAACTCGAACAAATCGTTGCTCGAATCCAGTCTCCATCGACCCAAATCATCGCGAAATTCGATTCACGCTTCAACATGTGAGTGTCTCTAAATCTATCTTAAATTATTCAGTCTATTTTCAAATGATGAAACCTTAAATAAACCCTCAAGATCAATTGAGAAGAAACGAATTTCGAACTGTAGTCGAAAAACTCAACCTATGCATGAAATTGCAAACTCAACCGGTCGAGATTATATTTTATATAAGGGACATTATTCTATGTTTGATCTCGACTAGTCGAGATGGAATTTCTCTCCAACCCCTTTAACAATTCAACCAATCGAGATGGATCTTCTCTCCAGTCCTTCAGAAAACTTGATCAGTCGAAAATCAAATTTGACATGTCGAGTTTATAAAAATTGTTGCTTACTGTTCAAATGACTCGACCGGTCGAAATCTATTTTCGACCAATCGAGTTTACTTGCTTACAAATTTCCATTTTCATCTCGACCAGTAGAAACCTATTTTTGACCAGTCGAGAGTGAATCCTTTCAGTTTGATCAAGTCAACTCGACCAGTCAAAGTACACATTCGACTAGTTGAGGTTCTATTCCTTATGTTTCTTTTCTGATCTCGACCAGTCGAGACCCAATTCGACAAGTCGAGATTGACAGTTTCATAATTGTTTTCTTTACCAATTCAACTTTTGAGATCTTTTCACTGGGACATCCGATTTGAGCAAAACAAGACTCAATCTAATAGTTTTTAGACCCTCCGGACACAACGAGAATGTCTGTTACCTCTTTTAATATTTTTACGGTCCTATATGAGCATGTGTGTCTCTTTAGAGTTTAAAACATGTTCGATCACTATACTAATCAATCATCATGAACTTTAGACATGATCACCTCCAATTAATAGTAACTGGACTTAATCATAGAATAAAATAGTGAAGTATTTCTTATTCTCTGTTTTTACTTAATGCTTCATATTTTATGCTCTATATTAATTTTCTTCATGAATACGCAATGTTTAGGGTGCATGCTATAATTTTCTTCTGATATATGTTCACAATCATCATATGACATTCATCATGTAAAAAATTATGATAGTGCATGCGCACATAAAATTTAAAATATAGGCATCCATATACGGATGCAATACCTCTATGAGAGTATGGGCTGTCATACGAAGTACATCCAAGTTAGTACAGAACTCGTCCCTTAGAAAGTGTGATTTAGTGAAGCCTATTGCACTGTGGCCCACTCCAATTAAGTTATGAGAAAAAGATAAGAAGTGAATATGTTAAAATATGATATGATAAGAAAGTGGCGGCTTAAGCTTACGTCAATATGAAATCGAGGCGAGGACTTAAGCCCATAACCGAAATATGATATGTTAAGAGATATTGTGAAGGCCAGCTAAGCATGAATTAATTCCTACACGTGTCATGCCTTACGAGCCACCGTAAGGCCCAAGGTCTACAGTCAAGACGGGTCTTAAGGACATTATGTTAGTTTTATCTCGAACTAAGAGAACATGATTGTTACTGATGCGCACAATCTCATATGGCTGGATGGTGGTTTATGTTATGATATGGAGGTTAGGTGATTATTTACATATGAACCTTGCGTGGTAAGCTCGAGCAGTGATCCTGGCACAAGTCATTTAATTAAGATAAGTAAAATACGAAGTATATTATGTATGTGTGTGAAGTAATAATAAGACCTCAGATATGTCTCGTATGATAAGTTGATAAGACAAGTAGGAAATGAAATAAGAAATAAATGTAACATGTATATTTCATTCCATGTTATATTTTTTATTTCGATATATATGTTATGAGATTTGTGGACATTGTTGAAATTTTACAAAGCTATTTGGGTTTATTTTAAAATGCACCGCAATTCAAACGATTATACACACGATCACCTGGGTAAGTTATGGTGGATGGATTGTGCAACCCACTGAGTTAACGCGACTGAGTAAACTCATCCCATCCCAAAATCTAACAGTTTCAGGTAAGGACTCCGATCATCCTGCCTATGATGACATGGAGGTAGCTATACTGGAGGCGGCTTTTATAGATGAGGACGTCGGCTACCAACTGGATGAGAGCGTAGATACGGCGGACTATTTTGAGGCTTGAGAGTTCTTTTAGCTCTAGACTTTTATTTTCGTGAGAGAGATATTTCCTATTAATTTATTTCGCTAAATATTATGAGTTTATGTTTAAGACTATTTTACCCTACGTGAAACTTGATTTATTTTATATCTTAGATGCATGATTAAGATTTCACCTTATGAATTGTCACTTACACTTGTCACCGTTATTTATGAGTCATTTATCATTAAATGTATTATTGAAATGCATCAATCCATATGCTAAGTCGTTTGATGAATTATGTGTATGTCCGCTTATCACCTTAATAAGTGTGGTGTCATAACACGGAATTCTAGGCCCTCGAGATCATATAAGGATTTTGAGTCGTGACAGGCGAGTTAGGCGTCGCACCCGTCCTACTATGTGCACACCAATTTATTTTCTTGATACAGACTTGTTAATTTTTTTTCTTTAAAAGCACCAACTTTTGTTAACTGCATTCCAATTGAGACATTATTAACTATAAAACCAACTCTCCTCACTGTAATCATAATGTTGTTATCTTATTGTAAAAAGATTACAAGCAGGGTGTCAGTATTTACAGCTGAAGATTCTACCTCTGCAGCTAATGATTTCTATCGGTGCCTGCCTTGAATAAGATGATAGAGATTGCTTTTTACCAATATTCAACACAACAAATCGTTGAGACCATCGCCCACCTATTAGACTGACAAATATTGAATCCATGTGACACATCCCTAGATGCGATCGTAATCATGTCATACCCTGCACTGGCGTAGCCACATAGAAGGGTGTGGGGGCTCAAGCCCCCCATTTAACTCTAGACTTTCTATTAAGTATGGTTCTTATACAACCTTTGTTTGTATATAAGCTCCCAAATCGGCTCAAGCTCCCATTTAGCTCTAGGGTTTCTATTAAGTACGGTTCTTTATCATTTGTAGCCCCCACCAACAAAAATTCCTAGTACCGTGAGAGGGCTTATCGGGTTAGTTTTGGGACATGTCCCACATGAAATTATCTAACATCTGATTGTATGATAGATGGGTCATGATCTCAATATCTATTATGTGGAAGATTGGAATTCTTGCAATTAAAACAATAGAAACCTTTTGGCTGCGTATATAAAATCTTCGAATGTAAATAGTAAATACCAGTACTCTTACAAATAATATTAGGGTTTTAAACAATAACTCTTAAAGCAATAGGATTAATGGACTGAAATGGATTCTAGGATTGACTTTAATATGGCCCCAATGCAATAAGGAATTAGCTTCCCACTCAAGTAACGCCTAGGCATTTTTGGAATATTGGTTAAAATCTTAGAAAATGGTATCACAAACAGCACCACTTTAAACAGCCAATTTTTTATTCCGCGTGGCACAAATACCCTAAAAAAGGCTCTAAAATCATATGGCACACATCACACTCAAACATGATTTTAGGACCATTTTTATGGGATCTGTGACACATGAAAACCAAAACTGGATGCATGATGGTAAGGTCTTGGTCTCAAGATCCGTTGTGCGGAAGATCGAGGCGAAAAACGATATCCATCATCCGATTTGAAGTAGTTAACGAGTTTCAAGGGATCTATGACAGC
Source organism: Chloranthus sessilifolius (assembly GCA_021018995.1). Classification (NCBI taxonomy): domain Eukaryota; kingdom Viridiplantae; phylum Streptophyta; class Magnoliopsida; order Chloranthales; family Chloranthaceae; genus Chloranthus; species Chloranthus sessilifolius. Next base: position 8,463,188 of record CM037587.1, read on the forward strand.
CCGATGGTTAGATCATGGGTACCTCTGTTGGCGCCCACAACCACATCTCAGACTCCTTGAATACCATTGCTTGCTTTAGATTAGATGATGGAGATCATGTTTCACTGCGATCTTCCATACAATAGGTCTTGAGATCATGACCACCTATCACACAATAAGTTTTATTCCATGTGTCGCAGATGCCTAAAAAATGGCCCTAAATTCATATTTGAGTGCGATGCGTGCCATATGATTCAAGGGCCATTTTTTAGGGATTGTGCACATAGAATTAAAAATTGATCATTGGATGGGAGAGCCATGATCTAAAGATCTATTGTGTGGAAGATCGGGTTGAAAACTGATCTCCATCATCTAATCCGAAGCAATCAATGGTTTTCAAGGGGTCTGGGACGTGAGCGCTTTCAAAGAACTCGTGGGCGCAAACATAGGTAACCTTTGGGTACGTGATCCTTTTCGGGTACCTCTATTAATGCCCACACAATCTCTAGAAGCGCCCACGTCGGAAATCCCTTCAAAAACATTGATTGCTTCGGATTAGATGATGGAGATCGTGTTTCACCCATATCTTCCATACAATGGATCTTGAGATCATGTCGCACCCATCAGAGAATTCGTTTTTTTTCCACATATCATGGATCCCAAAAAAATAGCCCTAAAATCACGTTTGAGTGTGATGTATGCCAATGGATTCAAGGGGGCAATTTTTGGGGATATGCAACATGTGGAATAAAAAACTGGCCATCTAATAGGTGCGGCAACAATAAGTGGTTTTGAAGGGATTGCACACTTGGGAGGTAGGATAGCTCTAAATGAGTTCTATGAAAGCTCCTACGTCAGAGACCCCTTAAAACCCATTGGTTGGGTCGGATCAAATGATAAAGATCTTTCAACCCAATCTTTGACACAAAGGATCTTGCGATCATTTCACACCTATCAAACGGTCGATTTTTTATTCCAAATGTCACATATCCCCAAAATATGGCCCTAAAATCACGTTTGAGCGTGATGTGTGCCATGGGGTTCAAGATCCATTTTTTTCGGGAACGGTGACTTGTGGGATAAAAAATCGACTGTCTGATAGGTGCAACATGATCTCAAGATCCATTGTGTGGAAGATGGGGGTGAAACACGATTTCCATCATCAAATACAAACCAATCAACGATTTTTAAGGAGTCTCCGACATAGGCATTTTTAGAGAACGTGTGGGCATGAAGAGAGCCACCCATAGAGGTTCGGGTAACTTTATTCGCGCCCACCACTTCTCTGAAGGCGTTCATGTTCTAAAAGCACCCATGCAAAGAACGGTCTTTCTTTGAGGGCGCCCACTTAATGAAATGCAATTTTTGGGGGATCAAAAAATGTGCACCCACCTAATTTCTCCTTCGAGGGCACTCACCTTCGTCATCTTTTTCTGGTAACCTTCTTATTCGTCCACCTTCCTCCTCGGCCATTGCTCGTCGCCATCATCGAATCACCATCTTCTTCTTCTTTTTTCTTCTTCTCCGGCGACTCTTCTTCTCCGAAAACTCACAACATCATTGAACTATCGACAACAATATATATATGAAAGAAAAAAAAAAAACCTAAAACAAAAAAACTTAAACCTAAGAAAACTTAAAAAAATTAAAACCAAAGAAAACTACCAATGAACTTGTGGCAGTGGGTATCCATTGTCAGTTGTAAAAGACTGGCAGTGAGCAACCACTACCTACCTTTTACATCTAACAGTGTGTTCCCACCAGCAAATTATTATTATATATGGCAGTGTATGACTATGATCACAAGTTAAGGGTATTTTTTTTTAAAGATCTTAGATTTTATTTTTGGGTTTGTTCTTTGTTTTGTAGGGTTTTTAGGTTTTCATTGTAGATGAGAAAGAATGAGAAGAAAAATAAGAAAAAGAGGATGCTTCGATTATGCGGGGTTGTCGTTGCATCGGAGTTGAAGAAGAAGCTAAAGAAAAAGATGTTGCCAAGGTTGGAGTTGAAGAAGAAGAAGAAGAAGAAGAAGAAGAGGGTGATTCAATCTTGTCGGAGACACCATTGCGGCTGCCAGATTTGATGGAGAAGAAGAAGAAGAGAAAAAACTTGAAAAAAAAAAGGGTTTATATACGTGGGCTCTCACAAAGTAAAAATAGGTGGGAGCCCACAAAAAAAAAGCAGTCACTACTTGCACATGCATTTTATGTCATTGCCCCAAACTAAGCAAATTTTGTCCTTGCACCACTTGTTGCACCTCAAGAAATACAATATTGCACCTTATGTGGTACGGCTATCTCTTACTCTCTCTCTAACCAACACCAGAACATGAGTCTATCTCTCTCTCTCTCTCTCTCTCTCTCTCCAAACTTTACCTCAGTGTCTCTCGTCATCAGTCATCGAGTCGCGGTTCAGTAATATTTCAGCAACGTTAAAATTCGAAAAATTATGGGAAATTTTCGACACTAGCCATTGAGTAGGGGTTCAACAATAATTATGCAAGGTTAAAACTAGAAAAAAAATATGAGAAATTTTCGACAACAACCACCGAGTCAGGGTTCGGCAAAAATTGGGCAAAGTTAAAACTCGAAAAAATGAACAAAAAAGAACTAACTATAAACCTACTGAAAAACCCTAATAGAAAAACTTAGTTTTCATTAAAAATAAAAATAAAAATAAAAACTCATATTGAACCCAATTTTCCATAGAAAATTTAGACAAAAAAATCTCAAAAAAACTAAATATAAACTTTTCAAAAAATCCATATAAAAAACCATTTTTTAAAAATAAAAGATTGAAAAAAAAGCCTAGAAACTCATATTGAACTTAATTTTTCTTACAATAAGTGGACAAAATATGCCAAAAATAACAATAATAATAAACTTACTGAAAATCTTATATATTAAAACCCATTTTTCATACAAAAAGTAATAAAAAATCCAAAAACTTATATTAAACCCAAATTTTCATTCAAAACAATAGACAAAAACAAAGCCCAAAAAAACTAACCATAAATCATTTATAAAACAACCTAGATTCAGACACTAACCTCTCGATGCATTTTGAAGTGGGTGTTACGCCGTCCAAAAACCTAAAATTTACAGAAATCGTATTCAAAATGCTAGACATTGTATCTAGCAACGATTTTTTAGAGCTTGTTTTTTCGTTTCAGTATCGATGAATGCATCTTCTCCTCTTCATCTACATCCTAATTTGTTACATAATCGCGGTGGAGAAGATCCATAAATTTTTTCTGCCTCCGTTTTATACTCTTTTTATCTTCCAAGATCTCTCTAACTTCATCTCTAAGGAAGAATAAGAAATTTAATGAGGTTTTAAGTTTTATATGTATGGTGCAACTACGAGGGTATAGTTGATAATATAAAAAGTACCTAATATTTTCAATTATTTTATCATCCGACGCAACGACCTATAATCATAGTGCTAAATTTCATTTCCGGTAATTTTTCGGTAGGGGGTCCTTTTGGTACATTTCGGATTAATTTCGGGGATCAAAAATATATAAAATAGTATATTAAGCAACTATGCTAAGCACTAAAGCTAAACCATAAAGTAGACGGCATATACAAAAAGTGCAATTTTTTGTACCTTTAGTCCCACATCGTTGGTTGTAGAAATTTGGGCACTCCCAGCCACCTATATATAGTAGGCAACTTTGCACTTAAGACTCCAAAGTTGTGTGGTGACTAGTGAGCACAGGGCCATCCATTTATTAGTAAATTACTAATAATAAAAAATAATAATAATAAAATAAAATAAAAACCAAAATTTACGAAATTTCGCCGAAAAAATTGAAATTTCTGAAATTTTCGAAAAGTACCGAAATTTCTTTGAAATTTTTGTTCGACCCCCATTTCGGAATTTTTCGCAAAATTTCGTCGAATTTCGGCGAAATTTGTCATTATGCCTATAATGCATTTGCAGATAATAGCACCAAAAAATAAAGTACCTCTATTCACACCCACCATTTTTGTGGCAGCGCCCATATAAGTCACTTGAGACAAAGGAAAAAGTGAATTTTTTTTTCTCTGAATCAAAATAGGGGCACCCACCAATTATATATATATATATATATATATATATATATATATATATATATATTCCATTCTTCATCTTCCTTTCTTCCTTCTTCTTCTTTCGGCAATCTCAACGATGACGCTAGCATTACTAAATAACCATCTTCTTCTTTTTTCTCCTTTTCCTTCTCCCTCAACTTCGATCAGTTGCAAAGGATTATCCCGACATCGTCGAAGCACCCTCTTTTCTTTCTTTTCTTCCTCAACTCCGGCGATTCGATTGCAACAACGACAACCCTGGCGACTTGAACGCAACAACGACGACACCAGCTTCACCGAAAAACCCTTATCCCCTTGTCCTTCCTCAACTCTCATGATAACTTTAAAAAACAAACACAAATTTCTCTATATCCGTTTTATAGTCTTTTTATCTTCCAAGTTCTCTCTCACTTCGTCTCTAAGAAGGAATAAGAAATTAAAGGAGGTTTTAGGTTTTATATGTATGGTGCAACTACGAGGGTATAGTTGGCAATATAAAAAAGTATTTAATATTTTCAATTATTTTATCATCCGGCCCAACGACCTATAATGCGTGTGCAACTAATGGATCTAAAGAAAAAGGGGTACCTCTATTCGCACCCACCATTTTTCTTGAAGCTCCCACATAAGTCACGTGGGAAAAAAGTTAAAGTAATTTTTTTTTGCTCCGGTATGAAATAGGGCACCCACGGTATTTTTACTTCGTGGGAACCCCACCTATATAATTTTTTATTTTATTTCCATTCTTCCTCTTTCTTTCTTCCTTACTCTTCTTATTCTTCTTCTTCTTCCGACAATCTTAATGACAACGCTAGCAGTACTAACACTACAAAAAAACAGATTATTAGCAGCAGTTTTTTGGAGCAAAAAACTGCCGCTATTAACAAAAAATTATTAAAGACGATTAACGGCAAGGGTATTAGCGGCAGTTCTTTGTTAATAGCGGCAGTTTTTGGCTGCCGCTAATAGTCTTGTTTTTTGTAGTGTAAATAAGCTCCTACTTCTTTTTTCTCCTTTTCCTTCTTCCTCCCCACCAACCAGTCGCAAAGATGATGCCGACATCATTGAAGCACCCTCTTTTCTTCATTTCTTCCTCAATTCCAGCGACTCAATCGCAACAACGACAGCTCTGGCGACTCAATCGCAACGACAACAACACCGGCTTCATCGGAATACCCTCTTCCCCTTTTCCTTCTTCCTCAACTCTCATGAAAACCTTTAAAAAATTGAATTTTTTCCATCTCCGTTTTGTAGTCTTTTTATCTTCCAAGTTCTCTCCTACTTTGTCTATAAGGAAAAATAAGAAATTTAAGAAGGTTTTAGGTTTTATATGTATGGTGCAACTATGAGGGTATAGTTGGTAATATAAAAAGTGCTTAATATTTTCTATTATTTTATCATCCGACGCAAAAACCTATAATGCGTGAGCAGGTAATGACTCCAAAAAAAAGGATACCTCCATTCACACCCACCATTTTTCTTGAAGCGCCCACATAAGTCACTTGGAAAAATGGAAAAAAACAATTTTTTTGTTCTCCGATTCGACCCATGGTCTTTTTACTTCGTGGGCACACACACACACACACACACAGATATATATATATATATATATATATATATATATATATATATATATATATATTATTATTTCATTATTCCTCTTTCTTTCTTCTTCAGGCAACCTCAAGGACATCGCTAGCATTACTAAATCACTCTCCTCTTCTTTTTTCTCCTTTTCCTTCTTCTTCAACTCCCACCAGTTGCAAAAGTTGATGTCGACATCATCGAAGCACTGTCTTTTCTATATTTTCTTTATTTTCTTCCTCAACTCCGACGACTTGATAGCAACAACGACAACTTTAGTAACTCGATCATAACAACAACAACACCGGCTTCAACAGAACACCACCCTCTTCCTCTTTTCCTTCTTCCTTCTTCCTCAACTCTCATGAAAATCTTTAAAAAATCCTATAAAGACAAAGAAGAAAAACCTTTTAAACAAAATCTTTAAAGAAAACTCTAAAATTAGTACAGTGCGCATCCACCATCAAATTTGATAATCAGACGATGGGAACCCACTATTAGTTATTTACAACTGACAGTGAGTACCCATCGTCACAAATACAATCCCCCCCCTCATAAAAAGGCACCCCCCCCCCCCCCAAAAAAAAAAAAAGCTTAAATTTCTTTTCTTTAAAACCTCTAAAATTTGTGACACTGGGAGTCCACCGTCAAATGTGATAATCTAACGATGGGAAAACTGATAGTGGGTATCGAACGTCACGAATATTGATTTTTTTCCAGGGTTTATGATGGTTTTCTTCTTTTAGGTTTCCTTATTTGCTTTTTAGGGGGGCACCCTACTGAAACACTCACCTTCTTCATCTTTTCCGACAACCTTCTTCTCTAATCACTCTCTTTCCCAGCCATTGCTCGTCAACATCATCGAAACGCCATCTTTTTCTTCTTTTTTATTCTTTTTCTTTTTTTCTTCCTTCAACGACAACCTTCTTCTCCGCTGACTCTTCTTCGGCAACTCGCAACATCACTGAACTACCAACTATAATAAAATAAAATAAAAAACAACTTATAAAACAAAGAACGCAAACCTAAGAAACCTTAAAAATTATAAACCCCAAAAAAACTACCACTGAACTTGTGGTGGTGGGTACCCACTGTCAGTTGTAAAAGGGTGTGAGTGCGCACTCAACGCAACCTTTTACATCTAACAGTGGGTGCCTACTATCGTGAGGTTCATGGCATTTGTTTAAAGGTTTTAGGTTTTTTTAAGGGTGTCTTCAGTGTTTTGTACGTTTTTTAAGTTTGTGTTGTAGATGAGGAAGAAGATGGAAAGAAGAAGAACAGGATGCTTCGATTATGTTGGTGTCATTGTTATACCGGAGTTAAGGAAGAAAATGAAGAAAAAAAATAAAAAATAGGGTTTTTCGGTGATGCCAACTATGTTGCTGCGAAGGTTAGTGTTGAGGAAGAAGGAAAAAAAATGGTGATTCAATCTTACTGACGACACCATTGTAGTTGTCGGAGTTGATGAAGAAGAAGTAAAGAAAGAAGAAGAGTAAAAAATGAAGAAATGAAAAAATGGCTATATACATGGGGGCCCATGAAGAAAACATAGTGGATGCCCACGTTCTTATATATATATACTAGTGAACCCTACATGTAAGAGCCATTTATTTAGAGAATGAATAGCTACAATGTAAATTTCAACAATATTGTTTACGTTTCGTTTTAAATTGGGAAACCTACAATTTAAACTTCTATGTATTTAATATATTAAAGTACCCTCTTATCATAGGTGCATTAGTTCGCACACTTGATATAGTGATACCAACTCATAGAAAGGAGAGTTGCAATTGGGTTGCACCGATATTATTATTATTTTTTTTATAGCATATCCCATAGAAAACCTGTGACAGCTCGAGTTTTCCTTACCTCAAGAACCTGCACCGTCTTATCACACACAAGACCGGAATTACAGTGACACTATGGTATCGATGTACAAGCATCACTTTCTAACATCTCGATCTTTCGACACACCACATATTAGGAAGGATCAGGCCATCTTGTAATGGTAAGCTTGCAAAACAGAAGCAAAGTGCGCAAAGGGAAAGCATGACAGAGCATTAGTAAGAATGCATAGCAAAAATAAACCCACAAAACTATCTACCATATGCACAAATCCAAAAGAACTATATATCCACCGATGAAGGTCGACCTCCATCTAAACAGTGGATCAAAAATATATCATCGTTTTTAATTACGCGTCCCATTTACCATTTATCAAAAACCCAAAAGAACTATCCCAACTCCCCTCCAAACAGCTAGGGAAAATGCCCCTCAGGCAGGTCCTCCTCTTCGTCTGGGTTATAATCCGGATTGCCCTCCCGCTCCGGATCACATTCAATATCAGCTCCTCCAGATGTGATGTATAGTCAAGGGGTGAGCTTCATCCAAGCTCAATAGAGAAAATAACATGCTAAATCACACCTTATTGTTTTAATTCATGTTCTTGATGCAATAATAAAAACAACTGAAATTCGTGTTGTATCAAAATATATCAATTTCAAAGCAAAGCATTTACTAAAGCCTTAACAAGTCAAATCATGATGGGGGTTAAACATGCTTATGTAATGCATATCGGGACATGAAGTCGAAGCATGAATCGAAGCATATCAATGGAAACAAGTATGAACATATGTAACAAGGATTCGAGACAATGTAGAATACATAGCATGGAATCATAACATAGCATATCACATAGCATGGTTCGAGGCATATCCCATAGTAGGGAACAAAGCAGTCTGTATTAGGACACAAGGTCGTAGCCTCGGAGACTCCACCCCTCTCTTAAAGACTCCACTCGCCTTACAACTAATGCAACTCAGAAACAAATTACATGACAAAGCATCCGGTATTAGGGAACTGAGCAGCCCGTAGTAGGACACAGGGTTGTAACCTCGGGGACTCCACCCCTCTCATGGAGGCTCCACTCCTCATTGCTCATGCTCACAAAATCACATCACATAGACACAGATCGGGTACACATAGGTATCATATCGCATAGACACAAATCGGGTACATGTAGATAGAGCAAATTTTAAAAACGACAACACATCAAGTCGAGTACAATGCGAGATCAAGATGCGTGTACAAAATCATGCAAGGCGAGTGCGTAAAAAGAAAGGTTAAATCCTCACATTCATATAAATATCATTGCAGAAATATAACTCTTTAGATAGTTGCGTCATAAACATGATTTTGAGGATACACATAATTTGCAAGGTATTTTCCCTACCTTATATCGGAATCTTGTGAACAAACACGCACGAATCGAAGCTCAACTATCTTCAAAAGTTCCTCATACATAGCCTAGGACATACATTGCAAATACTGCATGTGTTAATAAACTCTGTTATTTATAAGACATGTGTGACAGAGTTACTCTTCGCGACGTAATCTCTCGTGCGGCAACTAGCTTTACCGAACTAGATCAACCTACTCACGTTTCAAACCTGCACGGTAACGCATTAGGTTAGAAACTATATAGATTCTCGAATGTAAATACTATAGCGATACGTAGCGACTAGTATAGAGGCAGTCCCACATAGGGTTAGGGTCCGCACCGTGGATGGTGGTTGTGAACCACCAAACACGATGGCTCCAACGCACGACGCAACTAGAGTGACCCAACACCTACTCGAGGCCCGGATGCACGAACTCAGGCCCACAAGGCTATCGTACGTGTTCCGTAGGGGATTACTTAGGCCAATGACACATCACGTGGCTGTTAGATCACTTCCCTATAAATAAGGGTAAAACAATAATTTGACTTAAATGACGGGAGGACCTCACACGTATTGGTTTGACATACTTTTCCAATATGCCACAACGCTCCGCCTCGCTCCCCTAAATGGCCATGTTGCGTTCGTGTAGCGATCGTGTCACGACCCCTTCTGCCACCATGCCGTGTGCCCTCATGGCCCACGACCAAAGCTCTCAGAGTACCTATGGCGAAGCCCTCATGGCTTGGTGACGCGCCGACAATTCTCCAGCTTCAATCCACCAATGTTGCAACACTAGTGGCACAAGTGGCCCTACGGCTGACCCGAATGGCCACGCCGCGAGCCAACGTCACATCCTCCCCTACTTAGTTGCATTGACGTCCTTCTCGACGCGCTTCAAGTACTTCCTCATAGCGGCTTAGAAGGATGGTTAGGTACTCTTAAGTTCCCATGTAATTTTGGCCTCAGGTAGGCCTTTCCACTTTAAAAGTATTCCACAGGAAATTCATTCTGACTGTCATATTTCCGATTACTGTGTCTGTGAGCTAAGATTTCTTCAACCTGTCTCTTCAACTGTAAATCGGCATCTGGTGCGATGCGAGTCAACAAACTTCTCCCACGATTATTCGGATCTCTTTTATATGGCTTCAAGCAACTGACATGAAATACATTATGCATTCTCAGCCGAGGAGGAAGTTGTACTCGAAATGGGACATTATTGATCATTTTCATGATTGGGAATGACCCATCATACTTATAAACTAATCCTGTGTGTTTTCTTTTGAAAAGTTTGAGTTGCTTCGGATTAAGCTTTACCAAAACTTCATCACCTGTGTGCAACTCGATAGGCCGTCGACCCTGATCGACCCACTTCTTTATTCGCTTAGCGGCCTTTTCCAGATAGGCCTTAGCGATCTCTGCGTTTCTCTACCACTCTTTGGCAAGATGGTAGGCTACCGGACTCAATCCAGTATATCCCATAGTAATTATATGCAACGTCAATGGTTGCTGACCAGTTGCTAATTCGAATGGGCTCTTATTTGAGGTTGAACTTTTCTGTATATTATAACAAAACTGCACCACGTCTAATAACTGAACTCAGTTCTTCTGGTTGGCACTCACAAAATGTCTCAAATATTGTTCCAAAATAACATTCACCCTTTCTGTTTGACTGTCTGTTTGAGGATGCATGTTGGATGAGAAATTCAGTTTCGTCCCCAGGAGCTGGAATACTTCTGACCAAAACTTACTAGCAAACTGTGGATCCCTATCACTAACAATCACTTGCGACACTCTCCAATATTTCACAATATTGCTGACAAATAATCGTACAGTCTGCTCTGCATTATAGTTTGACAGTGCCTGAATGACTATATCATACTTAGAAAACCGATCCACAATTATCAGGATAGACCCGAGTGTCCCTACTTTTGGCAACGCAGATATGAAGTCAAGGGAGACGCTCTCTCAAGGCCGAGATGACACGGGTAAAGGCTGCAAGAGTCTAAATGACTTGGCTCTCTCAACTTTGGCCTGTTAGCATATCAGGCAGGTCCTGACATATTCCTCTACATCCTGTTTCATCTTGGTCCAATAAAAATGTCTCTCCAACAAGGCGAGCGTGCGGTGAATTCCCAGATGACCAGTCCATAATGTGTCATGACATTCTTTAAGGAATTTTTTCCTAAGTTTTCCCACTTTCGACACATAAAAATGCCCCCTTGGTCACTAACAGTCCTTCCTCAGTCCAGAACTGTCGTGTTCTCCCCTCTTGTATTCGATGTAGGATGGTCCTCGCGTGAGGATCAAACTTCAACCCATTGAGCAACCGGTCAGGGATAGTGGAATCGACGCTAATCCGCGCCATTGTTATTCAATTTCTAACGCTAACCGAATCTTTCAATGTTGCTAATCCGCTTGTTACTTTACCAAAGTGTCTCGCGATTTGTTGGTCCCCGCCAGACTTGTACACCAAGTCCATATCAAACTCGACTAAGAACTTTTGCCAACGGGCATGTTTCGGCGATAGTTTCTTTTATGTCTGAAAGTAGCTGGTCACCACATTATCGGTCATCACTAGGAACTTGAACCCAAGTAGGTAGTGCCTCCACGTCCTCAAATAATGTACTACTATTGTCATCTCCTTCTTTTGAACCGTATACTATCGTTTGGTATCATTCAGCTTTCTGCTCTCGAAGGCCACTGAATGTTCTTCTTGTATTAATACTCTTCCTATTGCATAGTCGGAGGCATCCGTGTACCTCAAATGGCTTGGAGTGATCGGGTAGCTTCAACACGGGGTCACTCATGACCACTGATTTTAAATCCTCGAATGCCCTCTGACACTTCTCTCATCGCTGCCACGACCGATCCTTCTTCAAAAGGTCTGTCAGTGGTGCCACACGGTGTGAATAATCGGGGAGGAACCTTCTGTAATAATTAACAAGGCCTAAAAATGATCGCAGCTCGGTCAATCCTTCTGGCACTCTCTGCTCTTGGATTGCATGAACTTTCTCAAGGTCCATGCTAATATTTTCTCCTCCAACACGGTGTTCCAAAAATATGATCTGCTCTTATGCAAATGAACACTTCTCCTTCTTCACATAGAGCTGATTTTCTCGCAGTACGTTGAAAATGGTTTGGAGGTGGGTGAGGTGTTCTTCCGAGGTGTTGCTATATACAACGATATTGTCTAGATACACTAACACGAACTTGCCGAGATAGGCATGGAATAACTCATTTATCAGAGTGCAGAATGTGGCTGAAGCATTAGTCAGCCCAAAGGGCATCACCAAAAACTCAAAGGCTCCATATCTTGTCACATAAGTTGTCTTGCTTTCGTCTCCCTTGACGATTCTCACCTGATAATAGCCAGATCTCAAATCTAGCTTGGTAAAGTACCTCGCACTGTCCAACTGATCAAATAAATCGGCAATCAATGGCACTAGTTACTTATTCTTAACGGTAACCTTATTCAACGCCATATAGTCAATGCATAATCGAAGGCTACCATCACGTTTCTTCTGAAATAGGACCGAGGCACCGAATGAAACTTTTGATGACCGAACAAACCCGGCCTCAAGCAACTCATCTAACTGCCGATGCAAATCAGCTAGCTCAAGGGGAGTCATCCTGTAAGGAGCTTTGGCCGGAGGTTTCGCACCAGATGCCAATTCTATTCGGTGATCCACTGCTCTCTTCGGTGGTAATGCCTTTGGCAATTCTGGCAGCATGATATCCTGAAATTTCCTGAGTATTCTTGACACGCACTCTAGCACAATCTCTATCAGCCCCGTCGCATTCTGTTCTATCAGTGTGGCAAGAAATGTAGGCTCCCCTCTCTTTAATCTCTTTTCTAATTAAAGTGTCGAGATAAATTCATCACCTTTCACTTCTTTGCCTTTCTTAATGACGGGGATCATGCAAGGGGTTTTTTCTCCGAACATGCACATTGACCAGAGGTACGACATGGGCATCGCTTTTGCCTGGTGTAGGAGTTCCAACCCAAGGACCACTTTCAAACCATCCATTTACACGACCAGAAAGTTTGCTGCTCCGATCCATGACCTACCTGCACAGGTACGCCCTTTGCTAATCCGACAATGAGGCGCGGTTTCGAGTTTACGACCTTTATGTGATTGGAATCTTGCTCCAGTTTCAATCCCAGGGGACGTGCTTCTTTATCTGCAATGAAGTTATGTGTCGCCCCCGTATCAACCATGGCACGAGTATTTTTTTCGTTGACGCACACTTCTATGTACATCAGCCCCTTGGGCGCGGCCGTCTTTCCCTTCTCTACCTGTCCCTTTATGACATTCAGCAACCTGAGTGCAACCATTCTTAGCTCATCGACGACAAGAGGTGGAGGAGCACTGGCATACCCCTATAGAGCATTCAAGGATTGTTTCTGCGGATAATCTTTTACTCGATATGGCCCTTCACATAGAAAGCAACCCGACTTAGGCGCAAAATTAGCTGATTCGGCAAACTTGACACGAGAATCTTTCTCGTGCGACTTCTTTTCATATATGCCACTCTTGCTCTTCTTATTGGCTTTCGCCAGATTCATCGAACCATTCTTATTCTCATGCATCCTTTTCTTATTTTGGTCTGACGGCCCAAAATCTGTTAATTACTCCGCAATAGCCTGCGCGACTGCAAGGTCCTGCAATCCTCTTTTATTTAATTTAGCTTGTGTCCATGGCTTGAGGCCTTCAAGAAAGTAGAACAATTTGTCCTTCTCGGGCCTGTCCTTGATGTCCAACATCAAGGTAGAGAACTGCCTCACGTATTCTTTCATTGTGCCCGTGTGTTGCAGCTTCCGTAACTTACGTCGAACGATAAAATCAACATTATCGGACAAGAACTGAGATTTCAACTCTTTCTTTAGATCTTCCCACGTGTCTATGACGCAACGGCCACTCTGAATCTCTTCGTAGCGCGTACACCACCACAATTTAGCATCCCCCTCGAGATACATGGTCGATATAACAACTTTGATAGCTTCGGTGGCAAGTGGGATGACATGAAAATACTGCTCTATGTCCCACAAGAAATTCTCTAATTCCTTGGCATCGCGAGCTCCCCCATAACATCACGACTCAGGTATTTTAACCTTCCGTTGACGAGCTTTTGGCTGCTGAGCAGCACCAGAACCAATCGCTCTCATTAGAACATTCATTTTAGCGGTCAAGTCATCGATCTGTAGACGAAGGGCTTTGACGGTGCCCCTCATATCCTTAGTGAGGATCTCCACGTTCTCTGGTAACGTGGCATGATTCCCTTCTTGCACATTCAATCATTCCCCATGGGACGCTACCATCGATACCACTGATTCTATTTGTTTTGCTTGAGCTTTCAGATAATCCAAATGTTCCCTTGTGCACCTTCGCGTATCACCACTACTTATCCCAGTGTCGGCCATCTTTGGGCTCTGATACCAAATGTCACGGAGTTACTCTTTGCGACGTAGTCTCTCGTGCAGCAAGTAGCTTTCCCGAATTAGATAAGCTTACTCACATTTCAAACCTGCACGGTAATGCATTAGGTTATAAACTATGCGAATTCTCGAATGTAAATACTATAGCGATGCGCAACGACTAGTTTAGGGGCATCCCTACTTAAAGTTAGGGTCTGCACCGTGGATGGTGGTTGTGAACCATCAAACACGATGGCTCTAGTGCATGACGCGACTAGAGCGACCCAACACCTATGTGAGGCCCGGATGCACGAACTCAAGCCCACAGGGCTATCGTACGTATTTTGTAGGAGATCACTTAGGCCAGCGACACGTCATGTGACTATTAGATCACTTCATCATATATAAGGGTAAAATAGTAATTTGGCCCAAATGACGAGAGGACCTCAAACGTATTAGTTTGACATACTTTTCTAATATACCGAAACGCCCCGCCTCGCTCCCCCACGTGGCCATGTTGTTTCCGTGTTGCGATCGTGTCACGACCCCTTTTGCCGTTATGCCGCGTGCCCTCATGGCCCACGATCGAAGCTCTCGGAGTACCTATGGCGAAGCCCTCATAGCTTGGTGACGCACTGACGATGCCCCAACTTCAATCTATAAATGCTGCAACACTAGTGGCACAAGTGGCCCTGCGACTGACTCGGATGACCACGCCGCAAACCAACATCACACACGGCCCAATAAGACACAAGAGATCACAAACCTAAGCCCCACCAAAACAGAGCATCTCGCCGCGACGAGATACAGGGTCGCCGCGGCGAGTTGATCAGGTGCTACATGAATCAATGATTCTCGCCGCGATGAGTTTTTTTCGAGGTGATTTAGCCTTGATTTCTCGCCGCGGCAAACCTGACAAACTCGCCAAACATCTGTTTGTCCTCTGAGCCTCAAATTCTCAAAATTCGTGTATAGTCTTCATTTAAAAGACATAATAAAGTTATCTAATGCGAGGTCTTCCAAAATTAGACTTCTATCACATTTAATTCGCATGACACATGATCTGAAACCCCCAAAAATCGAAGGGTTTGATTCCCAAATTAGTCATGAATCCGACTTATGGGGTTTCGAGGCATGCATTGTTAGAATGCGACCTAATCGGGTCAGCTTTATGCAAAATAAGCCTCCAGACACTAGTGTCATCAGGCATGCATGCAGATCGAGGCATCGGACTCCACAATTTTGGCTAAAAAGCCTCTTGTATGTCTGATTCCCAAAATCCACCGCATGAACCTTTAACACTTGCGCGAGCTGTAACTAATTCTAGAAATAAACTTACGGAGCAAGGATTTGAGGGTTTACCGCAACGGATTTCTCGCATGCGAAGTCTCCGCGCTCCGTGTAACTCCCTCTTGTTAAAACGTCTTGGTCTTTGTTTGAATGAGCCCGCGATTCAAGAATAATGGGGCGGTCTCTCTACAGCGAGGGTCGATTCGCGCGGATGGAATCGGCGAGATCGGACGGTGAAAAGAGTTCTTTCAAGCTGGAGACGATATGGGTGAAAGAAGAAGCTATGCTTCATTTTCCCTTGTTCAACCCTCAATTCCCATGTATAGCTTATGCGTGCACGGGAGCTAAATAAACTGGGGTTGGTTCAAGTGTGGAACCAATATACCCACTTAAGTGTATAGACTTGACTCAAAGGCCATAGATTGGGGTTTTATAGCTTGTGGGCCAGATGTTCTAATGGTTTCAGCCCATGGGCCAGGTTGGGTTAATGGTTTCCGACCCTCAAGTGCTGACAACAAGTTTGGTTAGAGTCCCGTCACCATTGGGTCACACTAGTTGGGTTGCTGCCCATTGGCCTAATATATGGGTTCAACTTGTTGTTTCTCACACAAGGAATCCAACTGATTGTTGGGTCTCGTTCCAAAGAGACCCAGTCCATATATACTAACCATCAAGTTGTAGTTATCAGGTGTACTTAGACTCGAAAAAATCTGTAGGATGCTACAAAACCCATATGTAGTGCATGTGCAGACTTGCACTCATAGATGATCCACTATTGGCCTAGCACGCTGGGAGGGGACCTGCACAAAGTGTGGGAGTAGGTGTGTAGATTAGAATTCACAACCTGTGCTTCCACAAGGGAAGATGATACCAATTGAGTTATTGCTCAACCAATGCACAGATATTGTCATGCCCAAAACGAGTGTTGGGTGCTCACATACATCAATGAATTAATTAACACTTATTTTGTTAATTAATTGATCTATTATGTCTCTATATTTCATTCTGAACAGACAAATAAAATGCAACTCAAGCTCAAGCAAAATGCATACGATTGGAGCCTATAAGATTAAGACAATACGATTTAAAGCAGTAAACCGTAAGCAAGATGCGGTAAACGGTAAGCAAGATGCATGGTTCACCTGATTTGAATACTCTTGAATTGGATGGAAGGTTGTGTGGCATTACTGACATGAAAAACATTTATATTGTAGTTTTAAACAATTAATTATTTTTATGTTGGCGTTATTTACACCCGTTTTTCTTGTGAAGAGCACACTCTTAAGTCACAGGAAAAAATGTTGACTACCTTGAATCAGATGATGGAGATCACTTTTCGTCCCAATCTTTTCACAAAATAGATATTGAGATCATGACACACCAGGTAGACGGTCACTTTGGGGATGTGTGTCACGTGGAATAAATATCCAACCGTTGGATAGGTGCGACATGATCTCAAGATCTATTATGCAGAGTATATGGACGAAAAATGATCTCCATCGTCTAATTCAAGGTAGTCAACAATTTTATCATGTGAAAGAGCGTGTATTCTAGAAAGACGGATTTGAATAGCGCTTCCTTATTTTTATTTATTATTGATACTATTATATGTTAATAAGGTTTCATTTTTATCTTGAATAGATGGGTACCTTTGTTTGCGCCCACTCATTCTCTGAAAACGCCCACGTCCCAGACTCTTTGAAAACCATTGATTGCGTTAGATCAGATGATGGCAGTCATGTTTTACCCTGATATTTTTTACAAAATACATCTTGAGATCATGACTCATCTATTAGACGGTCATTGTTTGACTTCATGTGTCACATATCCAGAAATAATAGCTCTAAATTCACGTTTGAGCATGATGTGTGCTATATGATTCAAGGGCTATTTGTTTTGGGATTTATGATCTATAGAGTAAAAAAAAAATTGTCTGATAGGTGACTCATGATTTCAAGATTTATTGTGTGAAATATCGAGATGAAATATGATCTCCATCATCTGATCCAAAGCAATCAATGGCTTTGAAGGGATCTAAGACATAGGCGCTTTCAAAGAATGCATGGGCACAAATAGAGGTATCCCAACCAAAATGAAGTCTTTATTGTTTGGGATTTTGATAATCACGTTCTGTTGCGCATAAATGAAGGACGCATAATTTGAGATTTTGCTACAATAAGCATAAGTTTTGCTAACTTGCACCTAACTTTTATTGTCCTATGTGATAGAACGAAAGAACATCCTTTCAATAGAAAATAATCAAATGAGTACCAAGTTTTGAATTTTTCTCTCTCTTATATATATACTAGTAGACCCCGCACGTGAGAGTCGTTTATTTGGAGAATAAATTGCTATAATGTAAGTCTTACAAACATTTTTTGCGTTTCGTTTTAAATTAGGTGAATTCCTATTTAAACTTCTATGTATTTTATTTATTAAAGTACCCTTTTAGCATAGGGGCATTAGTTCACGCACCTGATAGCAACTCATAGAAAAAAGAGTTGCAATTGTGTTTTATTGAATTTTTATTTTTATTTTTTTAGGATGCCATACCTCGTAGACAACCCAAATGTAGTGCCTGTGCAAACTTGCACTCATAGAGGATCTACTATTGGCCTAACACCCTGGAAGGAGACCGTACAAAGGGTGGGAGCAAGCATGAGGATTATAATCTATGACCTGTGCTTCCTCAAGGGAAGATGATACCAGTTGAGCTATTGCTCAACCAATGCACGGATATTGTTGAGCACCAAATAAGTATTGAGTGCTCACATGCATCAATGGATTAATTAACACTTATTATATTAAAAAAAATCTCTTTTGTTAGATATCATTCTTCTCAATAGATCTATTATGTTTATTTAGACACAAATGATCAAAATAAATCTATTATGTCTCTATATTCCATTTTGAACAGACAAAAAAAATGCAACTCAAGCTCAAACAAAATACGTACGATTGGAGCCTATAAAATGAAGACAAAACAATTTAAAGTGTTAAACCATAAGCAAGGTGCATATGCTTGAAGTTGGTTCACTTGGTTTGAATACTCTTCAATTAAATGGAAGGTTGTGTGACATTACTGACATAAAAGACATCTATACTGTAGTTTTGAACAATTAATTATTTTTAGGGTGTTATTATTTACACCCGTTTTTCTTATAAAGAGCGCACACTCTTTCACATAAAAAACACATTGACTACCTTGAATCAGACGATGAAGATCATTTTTCGTTCCAATCTTCTACAAAATAGATCTTGAGATCATGACATATCTGTCAGATGCTCACATTTGGGAATGTGTGCCACGTGAAATAAATATCTAACCGTATGATAGGTGCGACATGATAAGAAGATCTATATATTATGCGGAATATTGAGATGAATAACAATCTCGATCTTCAGATTGAAGGCAATCAACAATTTTTTCGTGTGAAAAATGCATATATATTCTCAAAAGATGGGTGTGAAAAGCCCTCCCTTATTTGTATTTTTATTATTGATATTATTATATGTTAATATGATTCAATTTTTTCATAAATTGATGGGTACCTCTGTTTGCGCCCACTGATTCTTTGAAAATGCCCATGACTTAAACCCTTGGAAAACCATTGTTTACGTCGGATCATGTTTCACCCCGATATTTCACGAAATATATCTTGGAATTATGACTAATCTATCAGACGGCATTGTTTGATTATATGTGTCATAGATCCCAAGCAATGACCCTAAATTCACGTTTGAGTATAATGTGTGCCATATGATTCATGAGCCATTTGTTTTGGGATTTGTGACATATAAGGTAAAAAAATGACCGTCTGATAGGTGAGCTATGATCTCAATCTATTGTGTGAAATATTGGGTTGAAACACAATCCCCATCTTTCGATCCAAAGCAATTAATGGTTTTGATGGGGTCTAGAATGTGGGCGCTTTCAAGAATACGTGGGCAAAAAGAGTTCCCCTAACCAAATTGAAGTCTCTTGGGATTTTGATAATTATGTTCCATTCTGCATAGTTTGAGATTTTATTATAACAAGTATAAGTGTTGCTAACTTATTTGCACCTAATCTTTATTATCTTATGTGATAGAATTGAAAAATATTTTTCAATAGAGAGGAATCAAATGACTACCAAATTTTGAATTCCTTTCTTTTATATGTAATTGGAATATATGGGTGTGAATAAAGCTACCCATCCTTTTATTGTTTGTGTGTGGAAAGAAACAAATTGTGCGCGCGTAGTAGCCGTCTTTTTCTATTCAAACACGGCCCAACACCCCCCCCCTGGTACTCCCACGTATTACAAATTCGTCACCTTCCTCTCTAAAACCCTAAACCCTCTGTCACTCTCTCTTTTTCTCTCTACAGAAACTAGAAACTTTCTCTCTCTCCCTCTCTCTCTCTCTATCAGAAACTAGAAACCATGGTTCGTCCTAAGCTGTCATCTTCCAAGAAGCAGAAGCGCGGCCCTGACTTCAAGGTAAACTCTCCCAGCTTCCTCATTTTCCTCTCTCCTATTTCCGTATTCGATTAGAATCTTGAATTTCTATTTCTCAATCTCACTTTCTAATTGAATTGTTCTTCCAGAAAATAAAGCGAAAAATCGGTCGCAAATTGCCGCCTCCGAAGAACACCACCAACACACAAATCAAATCCAAAGGTAAAAACCTTTCTTTCCCAATAAAATCGAGATTTTTTATATGTTTTTCTTTTAATTGTATGTTTTAAGCCTGCGTTTTTTATTTTTTGTTTGGATGTTCATCAAAGTCACGATTTTTAATGAATTTTGAAAAAGTTCACTTTTTTTATTTTAGAGTTTGAAGAAGACCCTACTTTTTGGATGCATGACCAATATCGTAATGTTGAAAAGGAAAAAATGCATTTTTTGAAATTGAAACTTAAAAAATGCAGCCTTAAAGAGCTAGTGGAGCTGCGATCATAAAGTTTTGATTTGTTCGAAACGAGATTTTGAATTTCAAAGATCGTGAATATTGGGACTTCGGAGGATGTCCAAACTCCAATCACAGCCTTAAAGAACTCAAAAAGTTGCATTTTCTTCATTTTTACTTGACATTTTTAAAAAATGAATTTTTTCCCCTAAGTCCCCAAAATCGCGAGTTCACGATTTGTATGCCGTATATATTTTTATTGTTTATAATAAATTTTCGTAAAGAAAGATTTGGGCATGGAGTTATGCTTATGTCTATGGGCAGCAATCATTCTGCCTGAGCAGAGCATGGTATCTGAGAGAGACGGTTTAGCTGTGAGCAAAAAGGGGTTGACGTTGAAAGAGCTTCTTCAGCAGACATCCCATCACAATGCCAATATTCGCCGAGGTATTTTTTCTAGTTGCAGCTTCAATTGGCCTATGTAGACTATTACTAAGTGCACATATAATGCATCGCTATGTCAATATATTTTGGGTACCTCTGTTCGTGCCTACAAGATTACTGAAAGTGCCTACATCTGAAACTCCTTAAAACCCATTGACTGCTTGGAATAAGACGATGGAGATCGTTTTTCACTCCAATCTTCCACACAATGGATCTTGAGACCATGAGCGTACCAACAGACCGCCAGTTTTTGATTCCATGTGGCATGGATCTCCAAAAAGTGGCCTGGAATCACATGGCACACATCAACCTCAAACGTGATTTTAGGGCCATTTGTAGTGATCAATACCATGTGGAATCAATCACTTACCTTTTGATGGTAAGATCATGGTCTCAAGATCCATTGTGTGGAAGATTGGGGTGAAAAACGATCTCCATTGTATGATTCTAAGCAATCAATGGATTTCAACGGGTTTCGGATGTACGCGCTTTCAGTAATCCAATAGGCGTGAACAGAGGTACCCATATATTTTAGTGCAAGAATTTCGGGTAATGTTGGCACCTATAGAATGATGCTAGTTTAGGGCTATTTCTATAGAATGATCTAATAAAAGGAAACAAAAGTTTGGCCGCTTTAGTAATTATGTAAGAAAAACAAAACATTTTTTTTCTGAGTAGCTAGTTTCTCATTTTGGAATGTTGGGGTCTAGTATGCAGATTATGGTTTTATTTTTATTCTTAAACAGGAAGGTGATGGGAATTATAACAATACTTTGGGACCAAACCAATTATTCCTAATTTTTTTATTCTGGAAGTAAATTCAACGGAAATAGCAAAATGCACTTGATGCTTGGGAGGCAAAAAGAAAAGAGATTACAATTTTATAGAAAGAATTATCATAGAAAGCGTTTTTTTTTTTCAAATACTATGTTTTATGAAATTACAAAATAATTTAAGTCTTAAAACAGAAAAACCATTAGAAAAAATCAATGTAGTCAAATGGCATATGCGACCCTATGCGATGGCATAGGCCCATCGCATATGCAGGTCGCATATGCCATTATGCCATGGCATAAAAAAAATTAAAAAAAAAATAAAAAAAAATCCCCAAAAATTCCCAAAGTTCTTCATATTGAAAAGTAATATGTTTGTGTTAATTTTGTGCTCTATTAATTTTGTAGTGTCTAGAATTAGAAATAAAAGTATATAATATAAGTACATAACCCATCAATTAGAAGGGAAATATAAAAAATAAGTCCAACTAGTACAAAAGTAAAGTGAAACATACAAAAGAGAAGGAAGAGAAACCCCCTATTAATAGGGCTTGGGGAAGCCTAAAAGCCGAAAAAAAATAAAAAAAATATCAATGTTGGAGAAGTATGCCATGGCATACACTGTATGCGATGGCATACTTCCTGGATGACATATGTGATCCAGCCCTTTATGATGGCATATGCGATCACATAATGGCATATGCGATCGCATATGACAACAATGGAAAAAATAGAAGCCCCAAAGTAATTACAATTGCTTGAGAGTACCTGAACTTTTTTGGTCAATGGATATGGGTCTCAGTAGTAAAAAAGCCCCAGTAGTTGTCAACGTCTCTCTCCCTGTCTCTTTTTCCATTTATCACTATTAAGACTGTTTCGTGATCATGCCTTTTTTAGTGATACTATACTTTTAGGATTTAGTAGTCCATCAAAGGCCCATATAAGAATATTTATAATGCCTTAATGAATTTAAGATCAGTTAGCTGCCCCTTAAACCTAATTTTAAATACAGTCATTGCTGTTGGAAATTTGAGTTTCCAGAACAGGAAAGTCAAAGGGGTTGAGGAGTTGATCCTGCACGAGCTAAAGAATCTGCAATCTGATTTGCTTCCCTTCGAATATTTCTAAATGAAATTTTATGCCCCTCCATAATATCGAATGAGGGTAAGAGGAGCTAAGGACCACTGAACTTCTGCAAAACCCATCATTCACATTGGTTCAGTTCTCTTCACTTCTAAATGAAACAATCAATATGCTTATTATAAAAAATACGTAAGCCTTCCAAAACTGCCGTGCCCATCTAGATTGGCCAATTCACCCTCCACTTCTAATCATAGTCACAAAAGTCTCCGATGTTTTCAAAAAATGGGAGAAAGTCGGCGACTTGCAGCCATCCCGACTTTATCGCTGATTAATCCGCCAACTTGCGACTCAGACGATTAATTGGTGATGCTTGCAATGACACCCGATTTTTTTTTCTCTGTCTCTTTTTTTTTTTTTTTTCCGTCACTTATACTTAAGGGGAAAAAACCCCTTTAGGTTTTGTATTATTTATGATTTCATTTTATCATAAGAAACCTTTAGGTTTTGCCTATTTTGTATGTTGTTCTTAAAATCATTATTTTTAATTGAAATATATTATGATATATTTTTATAATTTTTATTATTTTTGTTAATTTCACCCATTTTTTCCGAGTTTAACCGATTTTTACTGATATTTCCCGACTTAGACCCCTGTGGATTTATTGCCGACTCCCAACTTTGTGACTATGCTTCTAATTGTCAACCAAGATGATTGTTTGTTCATCTTAGTTGCTTTCACTCCCAATGAGCCTTTATGTGTTTTATAGGTTCATTGTTTATTCTTTCTCATGTTTGTTTTTTTCATCTTGAAAACTAGCTACTATTTTTTATCTATTGACTGTATGAATGCCCAGAATTTCCAGCTTTGTGTCTTTAGAAACAAATATAATGATCATGCTTATAATATCACTTTTGTGGATAGATTCGTAACTTCTTATCAGTTGCCAAAACAAGATTCCTAATTTTACTTGTTTCTCGTTGGTGAAGATGCATTAATTGGTATTAGGGATTTGGCCCTTAAATATCCGGAGGAGCTCAGATCACACAAGCTCGCCATAATAGAGAAGCTGCGTGAACGCATCAGTGACAATAATAAAGTGGTTCGTGAAACGCTATATCAACTTCTAAAGTCAGTAATTTTCCCTGGCTTTAAAGAGGTACCTCAAGCTTTTTTCTTCATTAGATATCAGTATGGAAGCTTGTGAGATAACTGTTTCGTAACTGTAGACATTTTTTTCTTCTTCTTGAGGGCATGTTGGTTTAATCCATGGCTCAAGAAATTGGTCATAGAACTTGGAAATTAGTCAATCTCGTTGTTAAATCTTGGAGCTGATTCCTGAGGTATTACTTAGTTCTTAAAAAACTAGGCTATTCAACGGAAAATTTCTCAAGAAATTTGGCCTAAATCAGAATCTGATGTCTGATTTCCGAATGGGTACCCATCTTCTAAACCATGGTCTAATTCTCAAATTTCAATTTACTACCTTGAACTAGTAACTTATAAAAGAAACTTCTAGAACTATTTCTAAATCAATTGCTCTGTTGGTTAGTGTCGATTCTTGATTATATGTTGGTTATCACCTTATCTCATGTGTACCGTTTGAGGACTTAATTAAATACTTAACTTATTCTTCCATGGGTATCCATATCTTACGATAGACGATACAATACGCGATACGATACTATAGAAAATGATATGAAAGATACATACAAAAAGAAGAAAAAATATGATAATTTAACTGATGGCAAAGATGATAGTATTGACATTGGGGATGAGATGAAGAATGAAGACTTGAGTTATGTTTTTATAATTTTTGGAGATTGCAAACTTCTAATGTCAAGAAAGGGATTTTGTTTAGTTGAAGTTGGAATTTGAATGGCACATATCATATCATATAAATATACAATATACACTTACATCATACTTGTACTTGTGCAACTATAGGGTTCCTTTTTAAATTGAAAAAAATGAAAAAGTTTGTGATTTTACGGGACTAGTGATATTTTCTCCCCTTTATAAATAAATCCAATGAAATGGTTTATTTATTTGATTTATTCAACTTCTAGAGTGACATTTGATGGAATGAGTGTCTTTGACACTATATTTCAGAAATGATCATAGATTGTTATACATATCATTTTCTTATTTTTATTGTTTTTGTATATATTTATATATTTACAAAAATCTAAGTGTAATCTCAAACAAGTTAGATTGTAATTTGCAGCTAAAACAAATACTTCCATGACAATGGACTGATAAACAAGCTATTAAATGCTGATCACCGTTCATGAATGATAACAAACTCACATTGCCTTGCAATTTAGGGGTGCATCCAAATGGTGCCTAATATAAGGAGATAAAGTAAAAGAGAGATCGGGAACTGAGATAAATTGAGGAACTTATAGCAAGAGTCCCATGCAAAGATAAAAAGGTATAAAAAAAGCAGTTTATGCATATTAAATGTGATTCCTAAATAGCATGTAAATCAAGATATCGGGATTGGAGTAGTAATCTCAACACAAAAATGGTATGTATTGCTAATATAAATACCTATTGAACAGTATTAAGTACAAATTCATTCTTTGGATAAACAATATGAATATGATTAAGAAAAGGACACGATTCTCCTGACCGTCATTTAAACACCAAAATGGTGTTTAAATGATCTTAAACCATCATTGGTATAACATTTGGGTGATCTGTACTGTCAAAGTGATAGGTTATACATTGAAGTGCAACATGCTCAAAAATGGTGTTTTAGGGAGATTTAAATCATCCAATCTGTACAACTATAATATCAACCATTGTTTTTCGTTTTAATGGCTGATATTAAAATTCATCAATTTGATGCTTCACATCCATTTATGGGCATGCTTCTTTGGGCTGAGATGTGTTCCAATAATGGATTGCCACTTGGACAATTTAGATCACCATTTATCATAGATGTGCGCCACATGGCATAATGATAAATCACACTTCAATGGTACAAGATAGAAAGTAGAGTTTTAATGGTGTAAGATCATTTTTAAACACCATTTTGGTGCTTAAATGTGGGTCATGAGTCATTATCCCTTAAGAAAAATAGGAAAATCATAAAATTTGAATTTTAGACATACGATGTGATAAACACATGTACATATTATTTGGGTGAGACACATGGTATTCATATTACCTGCCAAAAATCCATCGAATGATGATGTAAATCAGAAATAATCTTAT
Organism: Chloranthus sessilifolius; assembly: GCA_021018995.1. Lineage (NCBI taxonomy): Eukaryota > Viridiplantae > Streptophyta > Magnoliopsida > Chloranthales > Chloranthaceae > Chloranthus > Chloranthus sessilifolius. Next base: position 8,489,164 of record CM037587.1, read on the forward strand.
ATACATTACCATAAAGTACCCATTAGAATTCCGAAGAAGAAGGGTAGAAAGAAATTGGAAGCAGGGCTGGCCCTGACATTTTGGGGGATCAAGGCGAGTTCCTAAAATGGGGCCTCTGTTTCATATTTTTTATAACATATAAAAAATTTGCCACAATTTTTTTTTGACAAATAAAATAATACTCATATTATGCTATAATTAATTTGAAAATGTAACTAAGAATTTAATACTAGTTAAAAGCACAGATCTCAATAACCCATTTTGTTTTTCTATCCGTTCCGTCTTGTTAATTGTCAATTGGTTTCTCTTGCATTATTTTATTTTATTTTATTTTGATGGGTGAGTTGGGTTTGAACATGCTATTATTATATAACATCTCAACTTCTATGTTTCTACCATTAACATCTCAACTTGTGTGTTTATATGGGATCATAGGATAAAAGTAAGTTTCTCAGATAGTATAAAAGCTATAAGACCTTAACTATTAAAATCAAATAAAATATTATGAGCTTTTAAACGAATGGAGCTTATAAAGGCACAACTCTTGTATTTTGATTTCAACAAGTTTGAAATAACAAATAACAAGTGAAAAGAGATTGATCTTCTCCAAAAGATTACTAGCTTATCCTTTTATAATACCTCTACTTTGCTAGCTTTGACTCTTATTTCTTCTTAGATCTGATATAATGATAATAAAAAAATAAAAGTTTTAGGCACAATCTATTCTCTTATTTGTTTAAAGAAGGAATTTGGATACCCATTTCTGATTTTTCTTGGTAGAACAGGTTATCTCATGCCTATTATCGTTTGCTTGCCTTTTTTTTGGTATGTTTTGATTAGCTGATTATACTTATGTTCCATTGAATTGAACTGGGTTGTAGTTTATTTGATCGAATTGAAATGGAGCCGAAGGCGATTATGGTAGTTGGAGAATGGGGTTTCAGGTTTATTTGTTTCTCTCTCTGCGCTCTTGCCTCTTCTTGATATTTTAGCTCAAGAGCCTATAGATGCAACGATTATAATAAGGATGGTCGATAGTGTAGCCTTGACCGATGATAATTTTGTGTGTGCTACTCTTGATTGGTGGCCTCCTGAAAAGTTCAACTATAATCAATGCCCATGGGGACAAGCATCTATTCTAAATCTGGTATATATATATATATATATATATATATATATATATATATCATCTTTCTAGTGATTTATTTTGCCAACTCATTATTCGATAAGGCAGGGTAAGTATTTTAGTTTTTGGGCTTTCATTTTTTTTTTTCCCTCTTGGTTTTAGCTCCATATTCTAAGGTTAACAGCCAGTGAGTGTTAGCTAATGGCATTTACTCTAGGACAAGGCTCATACACGACTTCTGAGCATATTGGGTAGGTAACACCAGCTTCTGGAACTGATTCTTGCCGTCAAAAGCTAAAACAGGTTCTGCAGGAATCAGTTTTAAGTGAAATCCTGCTGGAATCCAGAAGCAAAAACCCAATTCCGGATTCCTCGTTTGCAGGAAATCAATTTTAATTCAAATAAGCTCCAATGAAATGTTAACAAACAGGGCCTAAATCATGGGTCAATTTTTTATACAAAGAATGGATCTAGAAATGCACACACAAGCAAATCAAAATACAAAATACAGAGGTTTTTCAGCAATTAATTAGCCATCCCTAATCAATCAGCATATCAACTAATCTTTCGTTCTAAAACTGAAATCAAATACTAAAAAAATTCCAAAAAATACAAAAAAAAACAACTAGAAATGGTAGAGAAACAACAAATCAAATTGAATCATGAATTAGATGTCGATTAAAGGAGTACCACTTGGAGAAGGCGCTATCAGCTTGTTCTTATCGCGGGCCATGGGCGACAGTTACGGAGTCGCCTACTTGGAGAGAGAGAGAGAGAGAGGTGCAAGGCGCTCGAGAGAGGAGAGCCTGAGAGGGTTTGGAGAGAGAGAGAGAGAGAGAGAGAGAGAGAGAGAGAGAGAGAGAGAGAGAGAGAGAGGCGCTTGAGGCTGGAGCCTAGAGTCTGAGAGAGAGAGGCGCAGGGCGCTGGAGGCTGAAGCCTAGAGTCTGAGAAAGAGGCGTAGGGCGCTGGCCACAGCTGGAGAGACTAGAGAGGAGAGAGAGAGAGAGGGTTTGGAGCCGAGAGAGACTGAGATGAGGGAGAGGAGTCTGGTGTTGGAGTCTTGGAGTCGAGAGGGTTTGGAAACTGGAGAGAATAGAGAGCGAAGCGCTGGAGGTGGTTGGGGGCCCTTTATATATTTTTTAAACCTAGGTTTTAAAAGAGATATTTTTTGGGGGCCCCTGAAAATCGGGGGCCCAAGGCGGCCGCCTAGCTAGCCTTGGTCTAGGGCCAGCCCTGATTGGAAGTAAGAAGGAGAAGAGAGGAGGCTGGCTGATGGATAAAGATAAAAGTTCTAGTACCAGGCCTGAAATTAGTGGGTTTGGAAATGGGATTATCGCGCCTTCTTTGAAGACCCAATTGGTAGCCAAATCGGTGGCAAGCGATCACATTTCCCAAGTTGGCGGGATTTGACCCTCACGTGAACACTCAAGTGATTACGTGACAGCCAAATCAAGCACAATGTGATTGGGTGTTTAAATCTTGAAATAGGTTTCTTGATTCGTATATAAACCCATATCTTATCTCCTATATATATTAGGAGAAGAGTGTTTGCGATGGGTTGGGGGGGGGGATTTGGTGATAGTCCATATTTTGAGACTTGTAGAGCGGCACGTGATCTTAACCGCACCCAAGAGAATGCACGAGAAAGGCAAACTGTTCTCTATTTATTTCCTTTAATGTTTCATCACCTAGTTTTTAGAAAGTTACATAATGGACTATTAAACATGTCTTCATTATAGGTTATTTATTTTCTTTAGGAGGTTTATTTAGTGTAGAATTTTTTATTAGATATAATTTAAAGGCTATTTAAAGCCCTATTGTTTCTGTGATTCTCAATTTTGGATTAAATACATTAATGTTTTGAGCATTTGAAGCCTCATGTCAAGGGGCACAACCCTACACATCTGCCATGCCTGTGCGGCGCCTCGATGCCACTACAACGAGGCCAGCCTAACCCTCCACCAGCTTTGATACCATCCTCCTAGAGGACGGGAACTCCCTTTCATGGTTACCTACTTGGCTAAAACCTTCCATACCAACGCATCATGCCCCTTGCGTCACTAATGCTTGCACCTCCGTGCCTCACTTGGCTTGCTTAAGCTTCACCTTGTGCCATGCACTAGTACCTCGCGTGCAACAGTAGCATATAGCTCCTCATGCTATCCCATTACAACATCTCTTGCTGCCATATCGAATCAAGCCCACCATCATGTGTGGTCCTCGCAACCAACACACATCTTAAGCATCCGACCCTCATGCCAACATGCACCACCATGTATCCAACGAGTGCCTCTCTCATAGCCAACCTATGTGCATCGCGACACATAGATCATGGCATGACAACCTCACTCGGGTGATACACGACATTGCCGAAGCAACATCCCAGGCCCACCTTTACAGACCTAGGAGACCACTGTGCACCCTTCAGTGCCACAAGGCCCCATGTGTATGGGAGTAGCTCCACGACTCCCGTCCCATATATATGGTTTAAATGCCACCTCTTGCCAAATAGCAGGAATACCTCAAACGTATAGGTTTGGCATACTGCCCATACCACACGAATCCTGCCCATGACACATGAACCATCCAACACCAATACATGTAAGTCAGCTACCCACATCCACTCGCGTCTAGTTGCCACACTAGCACACTACCTAGCTCGATTAGCCATCTTCGCCACACATAAGAGAACACATAACGCAATGCAAAGCTTGCACACCTCCACGCTCGCGTGTCACACACCAGCTCCAAGGCTAACGCCTTCATGCTAGCCAACCCGCCTAGCTCCAAGGCCCACACGCCTTCCTGCTAGTACCCAGAGTATTGACCCCGCCACACTCAACTAACTGCGGTTAGCATTGGAGTTCCATTTGACCTTCTCTTATAGAGAGAGTGTTGAGTTATATCTTCATTCAACCACCTTTAAAAGATTTTTTTTGTCTTCTTGCAGGTTTTTATTGGTTTTTGTGTTGAAAACTAGTCTTTCCTCTAATGGCTATCGTCTTGTTTGCATCAAATAACATAATCTATGGTAAAAACGTAAAAATAAGTAAGAGGCAATATGTCATTTCTTGCTTGAATATATTCATGGAATCCTTATTCATAGTTAAGGATGTCAATGGGCCGAGCCAAACCTGGACCGACTCAGGTCAGATTTGGGCCAAAGAAAAAATCGGAGCCCAAATGCATCCAGGCCGAGCCGGGCCCGATTTCGTATCCTGGCCGGGCTAGGATAGAAAATAATCGGACCCTCAAGCCTGGCGCAAACCCGGCCTGGCCAAGCCCGACTATTTTAAGGGAAAAGGCGGGCTCGGCCCGATTCTGTCCCGGTCTGAACCCGGTTCAATCCTTCCTACAGGAGACTGCGTCCTCTCTAACTACAGTAGTCAGTCAAGTATCTTCAACCCCATGCAGTGCTGTAGCTAAAGGATTAAGAATCTCGCTTGGGGAATATGTTTGCAAGCTCAAAGAAATTGAAAGGGGCCGGTTTCCCATGAGGCAACAAATTCAATTAAATATTCGCACTTCTGCTACTAGTGTCGCTGAGTAGTGCAGCGGGACGTGCTCAAATTATCTCAAGTGGTAGTCTTTGATCTTTTTTATAGGAGCCACTCTTATAAAAGTTAGAACTAATGGAGGAGAGTTAGGGTTGGGAAGGAGGAAGAAGAAGATTGAGGAAATTAAGGTTGAGTTAAAACATCCTCAAACTGTTCTAATATTAGTATTTATATCACGGAGAGTGGAACCCTACATCAATGTTACCTTGGCACTTCTACTTTTGGGATTTTTGCCGTGCCGACGCTTGGTGGCACTTGGCACACGTGCGGACCATGGGTCAAAATTATCATCGATACGATATGTACGATCGATTTATACGTATCGTCATTTTGTATGCATATGCCCGGACGATACATTCAATGTATTGTCTGGTATTTTACTATTTTGATACGTATCGTCCGATACGTATCGGTTTTGAGCTCGGACGATACGTATCGGATACTCGCTATTTTGACCCATGGTGCGGACACTTAGTGGCAATTGGACGCTCAAACAACAAAAAACTTCGAGACATGTATGAATACCACATGATACCATCAAAATGCTCTTCATTTTGACCACGATAAAATGAACTTCGTTTAAAAAAAATTGTGTAAAGTTTAGTAATTACTAAATATAATGTTTGGATCGGTGAAAACAATTTTATAATATAGTATGCTTTTATTTAGGTTCATGACATATACTATGTATCTTTTCGTTAATTTCTTTCTATATATGTTCTATCTATTTAATTTATCTTTCTTAAGGCTGTGCCGCCATATTGGAATCTGTAGAAGTTGGCGTGTCAAACATCTATTCAGACATTGACACTTGGCACCCGTGTCACATGTCTAGGTAACACTGCTCTACATTAGCCATGTAGCGTTCAACGCTGCCCTAGTGCTATTTGGGTGCCAAGTGACACCTAATCCGAAGATCGGATGTCAAATCAACGTGCACAAGGTTGATTAGGTCCATCCCCATTTATAAGAAAATAAAAAATATATCTTATCCACCGTCCAAAACGTGGTCAAAATTGGAAAAATTCAATGCACCAGGTTAAGGGGGCGGAGGTCAAACTTTGACCACAATTTTGAGGGGAAAAAAGGTCATTTAAATTTTTTTATTTTATTTTATAGATCACATGCCATATGGCAGGTGATCTCGGCACTAGTGTAGCATTCAAACGCCACACCTCTAAGGCAGATACCGCTTATCCTTATATCACATGTACAATATCTCACGTACATCAAGACACCCGAAATAAGAGATACAAAAGAATTTAAGTGAACTGCACTAAAGTGGTTACCGTCATCTGAAAAAAAGGGTTTCAATATGAGTTTTATTTCATTGCTTCATGGCTGGTTGTCCTATTATGTATTCTGATGGGACTAATATGTTGGAAGTTTGTCTTTTCTCCAAGGAAGATACTGTAACCGTGCCATAGTCTTTCCAGTTCCTCATTGATATATTTGTTCATGTATTCATTTCAGGGTATCTCAGGGCCTATAATTTCCTTAACAATGGCCTATATTTTTAATGCAATGACACATTTGGGAAATGATATCCGGTTGATGGCTTTCAAATTTTTCGACCTCGTTGTCCTCCACTATCCATCTTCCTTTTTCTTATATGCTGAAAAGGTATGTAACTCATTCCTTTGGTATGATGTACTTTATCCATGATATCAAAACTCGGCTGATACCAGTATGTATCAGTTTCGCCGGCAACTGATACCAATACCAGTATTGGGGTCGTAGCGGTATTTGGTATCGGCCGATACGATCCTGTATCGGTTGATACTACCGGGTATTGGTCTATGCAGATCGGGTATTGGCCGATACCCCCTTGATTTGATTTTTTTTTTCTCAAGTTGTTTCACCTTTCTTTAAAAAAATTAAAATTCTTTATCGGCTTATAACGATCCGTATGGGCCGAATTGTATCAGTCCTCCGTGGACCAATACCTGATACCGATCCCGAGTTAGATACCTTGCTTTTATCTGTTTCTATTATGTGGAATTATTTTGATTGATTGGATCAATTGTTCATGATGTTTAATTGTAACATTATAGTGATAACCACACTTTACTTGATGTTAGCACTTACTACTGATACCAAATCTTTAGCGGCAAATAATTGTCAAATTGCAACAAGCGAATTGATCTTTTTGTTGCACTAGTTCTTCAATTGACCTAATTCCTGATGCCAGTTATTTTGCAAATCTTTAATGGTTTTCTGATGCAGCCACTGCATCTTATTTGAAATGCAAAGAGAAGCCAAAAGTATCTTTATTCTGACTTGATAACGCCTATTATTATAGTAATAGGTAGTGTTGAATCTGTTGATGTATATGATTAGCTCAAGGAATAGCTTAATCTAGGAAGTCTTAGGTCACATAATACCTGATTAGACTATTAGATAGGTAATTTAGATTTAGAACACATCAAGTCAAGATTTAATTGAATTGTGAAGTTTGGAGATAGTGGAATGTCTTAGGCAATTGAATTTAATAACTGACGTAAGTAGCTTTTGTAATTAGCATGCAAATTTTCTTTTTATTTAGAGTTTCTTTTCAGATGATGGGTTCATTTGAAAGTAGATGAGTTTTGAGTCTTTTTATATAGTCAAGAGGGGGACTGCTGCCTTATTTGGACTTGAATGTAGAGAAAATTAGCTTGTTAATCTATTTTTCTTTGGTTGTTTGCCTCCTTTGTTATTTTTTTGGTGAATCAAAGTTAGTTAACTCAATGGTATTACTTCTTTGTGCATTAAGGTCGTAAGCTTTAGGTCAACCTCCATTAGAAATGTCTTCTCCATAGGTGGGTTAAGGTAGGGGTTGGCTCTGCGTGTGTATGTGTTGGTAGGGTAGAGAGAGCAATATATCTAACATATCATTGTGCTGTTAGTTCTTTTTCATTGCACCAAGATCAGGTCAATCTTACACCATTAATCAGAATTGATTATTGGAGATAGTCTAATTTATGCATGTTCATGTGTGTTTAGGTGTAGGTTTGTCTAGTTAAGGTGTGGGTTTAGTCCCACCTCACTTACGAGTTCTATTCCTATGTTTCCTCTATATAAAACGGGTTTGTGTCACTCTTGTAATTCACCAAGCTATCAACCATGTAGTACTTTAATGTATATTGTTCTCTCCTGTCTCTCCCCCTCTCATCTCATCCATCTCATTTCCATTCTATTTCTATTTATCTTTTATATTTAGTTATATTTAGTTTTCAACATGGTATCAGAGGGCCCGCGCGTCCCTAGTGTTTTCATGTCTTGGTTCAGTCTGACGTATGCTCTGTACATCGCCGCCTCGTCGGATCTTTGTGCTCCAAAAATCGTGTACATTGTTATTTTATTTGTATCCCCAACATTTTCCTCCTTTTACCTCCATCTAGGTTTGAGACTTAGTGAGGTTATAGCAATGTTTGTTCTTGAGTTGTCGCCATCCATCCCTATTTTCTGATGTGTGTTGCCTTGCCTATTATTTTTCGTCCATATAATCTGGATTTGAATTAAGGGGGAGAATGAGAGAAGCGGCTAAGAAGACGTGAAGAAGGCAGAAAGTGTGCTGCTGTAGCTGGCAACTATTGTCACTGAGAAGAAGGAAGGATTAAAAAGAATTTTTTTTTGGTGACTGTTGACATCAGCCTAGGGTTGCTGATGCCAGCCCTGGTTAAATGTTTGACCTAAGGATGGGATATATTTAGTCCCATTTGAATCTGTTTTTAATTTCCTACTACTTTCTTAGAGCAATGCATTTGAAGTTGTTTTCAAACCTTTTCAATTTGCATCGGTTTTCCATATGTGATTTTTTGACTATGGTCTGGAATGGTTTAGTGGAGATTTGAGTGCGTTTTTTAAGTTTGTAAACCTTTAGCCGTGAACCACCTGATTCACCATTTTATGATTACATTGTCATATCAAACCGTCAGACGTTGATGAAATTTAAAAGAGTGGTTTTTTCTTCTTTGAGGTGCTGACCGTGGCTGATCTGGTGTTTGATGCCTAGTTCGAGTGCTATGAAGGCATTTACAGAGGTATTTTTGAGTATTTTTGTGTTTATTTTTTGTTCCAATGCTTATATCATCCATCATTTGCTGTTGATGGTGCCGAATGGCTGTTGGAGGGACACAATGATGATGGAGTGGCTGCCGAACGAAGAAGAATAAGAAGATGTGAAGGAAATAAGATTCTCATCTTGTATCTTATAAGAAGATGTGAAGGAAATAAGAAATGACCTTAAACCTTTGTGTACCGACTCCTAAACGAATCATTTGGGATTCAGAAGTAAAAGCAATAATTTTATTTGTCGTAGTAATGAAGTTGAGGTTGGTAACTAGATATTTGTGTCGACCTTGATAGTGGGAAAATTTCTTCTCCAACGACCCTGTCCATGAAGGCATTCTGTAGGCCAATTTGATGTGTCAACCATGTTAATATCTGTTGGTGTCTGATTTCCAGCAAATTTATCAGTTATTTACTAATTTTGGCTGGTGTTACTACCATACCACTTTATGTACAGCCACCTCACTTAAACAAAGGAAAGTTTGCTGACTGTTCTGAATGCGATGATGGAGATCATTTTTCATCCCAATCTTGTACACAGTAGATTTTGTGATCATGGTCTGCCATCAGATGGTTAGATGTTGATTCCGCGTGGCGCATATCCCAAAAAGTGAACATGATTATTTCATACTATCAAACGGGTTCACATTCACTTTTAAGGATGTGTGCCACTTGGAATCAACATCTGACCGTCTGATAGTAAGCCCATGATCTCAAGATCTATCGTGTGGAAGCTTGGGACTAAAAATGATCTCCATCGGCTGATTTAAAGCAGTTAACAGATTTTCCTTTGTTTAAGTGAGGTGGCTGTAAAATAAAGTGGTGTAACACCAGCCTTAGTTTTTGATATATTAATCAACATACCATTTTAACACATTTATGGTGCAATAGGACACATTTACGTAACGAAACTTGGTATTATATTGTACCTAATTCTTGGCTGTACGTATTTTTTATGATGAAATAATCTTGTAATATAAATGCTATATTGATTTCTTTTTTTTCTGATTTTGGGTCTTCCATAACTGATCACCATGGCTCTGCATTGAACAGGTCCTCCAGAATTACAGAGATATTCTTCGGAACAATCACATCTATTTACAGGACAAGAGCAACCTCAAAAATGCTCTTGTTGGGCTTGTTCGGTGCTTGTCTTTGTTGCCTGGCAATAAGAGAAATGCTGATCCATCAAATGGCCAGGTACTGACCATGTCATAAATTCATTTTAAAATTTTTTTTGTTTGGATGTTTGTGTGGGAAATAAAATGGGTTGTAAGCATTTTGTTTCAAGATGAGCAGAAAAGTAGTTAAGATAAGATCCCTTGTGAAGTAAAATAAGTTCAAAACACATGGGATGTGCTCTCACCGCTGATTGCTAGTCTGATGATTTTTATTATCTGTTTCAAATTAGGTTTGATGAAAAATTTATAAATTCTGGAATACCACTTTTGATCTTTATTATGCTAACCCACGCAACTATTGAAAATCATCTATGGAAGAGACATTATGAGCAAGGTGTCAATAACGGTATTGGTATCAGGTATCGGTCTATATTGGACCGATACGGATACGGTCTCGCTGATACCGTATTGGTCGATAATTTTTAATTTTTTTTAAAAGTAACAAAAATGTTAAAAACTGGTTGTATCGGTCAGTATCGGCCGATATCGAGCCAGTATCGGCCGATTCCGAGACAGTATCGGCCGATACCGAGACAATATTGGCTGATACTGACCAATATCGATCCGATATCGATACAAATACCCAATGTTGTCAAAAGCGTGAGGCAGGTTCGAGGCGGTGAATCCCTTGGGTCATAAGCGAGGCTTAGGCGGAGCCTAGGCGTCAAGAAAAAGTAATGTTTTATTTTATTAAAAGTTGTGTAGAAGATGATCTGTTGTACCATACAGACCACCATACAAATGATTAACATGAATTATGGGAAATGAAAATAACATTTACTGCAAATAAGCTAATATAATGAACTGATATATGGTACTCTTGTCCATATTTAAGTTAGACGATTCAAACAATTTTTACTATATAATCAAAAGATCAAATGGTTAGAGATTGAACTTTGTGCTGAACCTCATTCATATATTGGCATGCCAATTGAACACTTGTTCATAAGTTGATAACACTTGTACCCCAATTAGTCAAATGCCTATGCACCTTATAGACAACTTCTCGAGTCTAGAGTCCGAAGAGTCGTTGACTACTCCGGTGGGGACACACTTTCCTTCTAAACAGTGTCCATACAACCATAGTGGTACGCAATTTTGACCAATATTGTACAATTTACAAACAACGATTTCAGCGAGTAGTACTTGACCGCGTTAAGTGAACAAAAGTGTGCCAGTCAATGGTTGGGTAAAGTGACTAGAGTCCCATGAGTTGGTGAAAATGCATGCTACTTGTCCAAAATATTCTCTATTATATTTGCAAGTTGAAAGAATATACTTGCAAGATAGTTTCCTAAACAGTGTTCCTTAATTTACATATCACTCGTCTTTTCTTCTGGTATAAACCCTTAGCAATAGTATAAGAGAGAAAGAAGTGTTGTCTTCTTCTTTTTTCTTTCAATGGATGAGCAACAATGCATACGAGATTTAGGAACTCTGGTAGAGATGAAAAACTGAGAGAAGGTGCATAAATAGATCTAACTAATCGTTTTGGTTATTAGGAAATAAACTTATACTCATTTTAAATGTTAAATTTCTTATAAAAAGCATATATACCTATAAAGTTATAAGTTATAGCTTGTATAGCTTATATAATTTAATAACTTTATAAGTTATATTTGCCTTTTATTTATCTTAAAAAAATTATATTTATAAGTTGCCCAAAAGTGTCTCTTTGATGCTTTTAAGCATGAAACACCATTTGGAAACAAAAAGCAGTTACTTTTTACATTAGCGCTTAAAGCAGTCAGCGCTAGGCACTGGACATACCCTAAGCAGGGCCTAGGCGGGGCTTTTGACAACAGAGGACCCTAATACCTTTGTCGGGCTGGTATCGGTTCTCAACAAAACCGATACATATCGGTATCGACCGAGTTTTGATACCATGATTATGAGCAAGCTGATTATGAATCGATTGGGACAGACTTTCATATACTATATTTCCCATATACTATATTGAACAAACTGATAAAGTTTCTTGTGATTGGAAAACTGAAACGCAACAAACTCACTAAAATCTAAAGTACTTGAGGTCACTTTTTGGGATGTGTGACATGTGGAATAAAAAATGTCCATATGATGTTATTCCCATGATCTCAAGATAAGTTGTATGGATGATTGGAACGGAAAACGATCTCCATCGCTTGATTCAAAGCAGTCAACGGTTTCCAGCTGTACATAATAGGGGATATTCAGTATTTGGTGGGGGGTTAGTAGCAGTCCCTTTTTTTTGTTTCAATAAAATCATCCTTCTATTGGTCGATACAGTATTGGTCGAATTATTGACCGATACTGAGACCGGTACGCCGAGTTGATTCCTTGGTCTAGATCATCATTTAGTGAGGGTGGCAAATATCGGTTTGAAGCTTTGCAGATGGTTGATTTTTAACATTTTGTAAGAAAATACGATACATTTCATCAGTGATCATCCTTTATCCCTTAAAACCCTTGAAAGGGAACTCAGGCTCTTAACCTCAATACTACATGCTTGAGGGCGTCACCACTTGATTAAAAGGCCCAATGCATTATCCTATATTCCTATATAGATCAATCTCAAAGAAATTGGCTCAAATTGACTCTTGAGATTATTTCAAGAAAATTGGATCTCATCAACTCTTGTTTTCATTATTAATTATTCAGTTGATCTCCCTTAAATCCAAAAAACTGAAGTATTGTGTTTTCAGAATTAAATGATCTACTTGTTAATTGTTATTGTTTTGTTAGTTGTTTTTGTTAGTTGTTGGTTGTTACTCTACCCTTTCATCCTATGGTTATGCATGATGGTTCGTACTCGGTAAGTACGTATACATTTTACATTTTGTTAATCATTATTTTTTAGCCTTTTCTCATATTTATCATTTGGTATGAATTCTCTATAGTCTACTATGATTTGTAAAGAAATTGAAGCATTTCCCAATGTCTAGTTTCTGCCTAATCCCCCAAGGCCCCGTTTGATAGCCGGAGGAATTGCTGCCTCAGCCTTGCCTTAGCGCCTTTAAGTCTTTAACAACATTTTAAGGGATGAAAATGAATGACTGACTGTAACGGAAATATGAGCAGTTTGCCATTTTGTCTTTCGTAGCTTTCAACACTATTGTTTCTCGTATGCAGCTTGGGAATCATTACTCATACGTGATGCGGGAATTAACACTAACCTAATATGATTAGGGCTGAGATTAATTCAGAATTAAGCAATCAACAAAATTAATAAGAGTTCGATGCCAATCCCTACGGAAAATTTAAGGATTCCTAGTATAGCAATTTGAAATAAATCCGATTAGCGTTAACTTTTGCAGTACATTCCCTCTAGGATCTAGAAGACTAGGGTTCTAATGAAAGAGCTAGATCTCTGACAGTTTAGGGCATTGAACGAAACCAATGAAGGATCCTTTCAATTCCATACTATAGAAATAAAGAAAGAGATTGAATGTATATATCAATTAAAAGGCTCAAAACGAATAAACCTTGTACTCTCGACTTAGGACGATCTTGGGCTTAGGAATATGAAAGTTCGAGCAAGCACAATTACGACGTTAATTTGAGATCAATGGAAATAAAATAATTAAACTAGCACTTACAAGTACTCAAGTGATAGAAGTAGATAAGAAGGATAGATTAATTGGCCTCTCACCAAACCCCATTGGAAGAAAACTCGCTCTTTTAGTCGAAATAATCCCATTCTCGTAAACTTGAAATTCAATTCAAAGCATTTAATAATTATCAATTGTGTTTAATTGTCTTTACAAGGCTATATTTATGGCTAAGAAAGCCTAAGTAGACTAAACGAAATTAGATAGACTCCTATTCTAAAAAGGAAACTAAACAAAGCAATTTCGGGAAAAACAACAATTCTGGCGAATCTCGCCCTCTAATTCGCTCTAGCAAGACTGGCTCGATCAGGTGAGTTTAAAACTCACTTGAGCGACGATGGTGTTGTCGTTCCTGTCAATTGGAGGCTCTCGGGTCAAGTTTGCTCGAGCGAGATTGATTCTCGCTTGGGTGAATCTGACTAGGGAGCTCTTTTTCTAGGCTGTTGTGTTCGCTCGAGCGAGAATGAGACTCGCTCGGGCGAATCTGACCAGAGAGCTTGTTCTGGCTTTGTTCCTCCCTCTTTTGCTCTCTCGTGTTCTCTTTCTCTTCCTTGGCACGTATCTTCCCTTTCACGTGTCGCGCCCATGTGTTTACTTCCTTCAATCACCTATCCACAATGTGCGAAGCGCCTTCGCCTTTTTCTTGCACCTTAGGTACAAGGTAAATGGTACTTTGGATCCGATGTCTCCATCAATGAGGCTCTTCGTTTTCAGAACCGAACAAGGGTTGTTTGCCAGCAGTTCTAAAGAAAGTAGTAATAAGTACCTTTATGGGTAGTTTCAAACTAGTGAGCCTTCCCATTAAATACAGTCCTTGCCAATACCATCAGGGTTTTTCTTTTGGAAGAATAATCACCTTCCAATAGTGTTACCTAGACACGTGGTGTGGGTGCCAAGTGTCAAGGTGTCAAAGATGTTTGGCATGCCAATTTTTAAAGATTCCAATACAGCGGCTCACCTTTTAAAAAATAATTTAAAAAAAACGTATATAGAAAAAAATTGAAGGAAATTCTTAGAGAGCCAATTGAGATATGGAATGGAAGGATACATAATGTATGTCATGAACCCGACTAAAAGTATACTATAATTTACAAATCGTTTTCAAGGACCTAGGGCTGGCCCATTTTTTTAAGATATATTTTGGGCCCGGTTTTAAAATATTGTAGCCCGAACCCGGCCAGATTAGCTATCCGGGCCGGGCCGGATTCGGGCCTGGTTTCTAGTATTTGTTAAATGTTTTTTTAAGAGTATTTTTTTTAATAAGGATCTCTTTTTACCGGGTCGGGCCGGGCCTTACACTTTGCAGCTCGAACCCATTTATTATCCGGGCCTGGCCCAGCCCGTTTATTAAATACCTAAAAAATTGAGCCCGAACCCGGTCCATCTGGGCTGGCCAGGCTGGACCCGGGCTGAAACCCGGCCCGTTGACAGCCCTACAAGGACCCAAGTTTTTTATTTTAAAAGTTACTAAATTTTACACTTTTTTTTTATAAAGTGAGGGTTCATTGATATTTTGTGGTATTTTTATACACGTCTAGAAGAGTCGTGCTGTGTTGAGGAGTGTCCAAGTGTCGGCATGTGTCCAAGTGTCACCAACTGTTGGCACTGCAAAAATCCCAAAAGCAGAAGTGCCTATGTAACACTGCCTTCCAAGCAACCTTGCAAATTTGCTGCTTAAAAATCAATTTGAAAACATACTCCCTTGGGGATCTTGTAAGCATAGTGCATGCCAATGAGATATCTGCTTAAGGGATCTGTTTGAAAACATACTCCCATCTCTATTCTTGCACTAATTTTCTATCATCGAGTTGAGTTGAAGCGACATGGGGTGTACCCATAGTCACAAAAGTCTCCAATTTTTTGAAAAAAAAAAACTAAAAATCTCCGAATTAGGGGTGTCCCCAATTTTTATGAATTATACCGAATTTAACTTAGATGAATCATGCATATACATTTATATGATTACATAATCAGAGATGTGCCTGGTATTGATCACCTTATAACTTATTTTCTTTATTAAAAACATTATTTTTAACTTAAAATATTTTATAATACTTTTTTGTATTTTTTATTATTTTGTCTTCCAGATTTTTTCTGAATTTTACCAAATTTGTCGAAAATTTCCCAAATTTCCCCATTGCCAAATTATTTCTGTATCCATGCTTTGTGACTATGGGTGTACCAACCTTTGAATGATGCTATCCCCATGTAAGTGACAGACGCCTCCGACCCTCAAGATCCAATTCAGCTATGCTATTGTTTTTGGAATTTTAAAGACAAGTGTCAGAAAGGTGTGACTCTTAGATTCTCAGTGTTGTTTATCATGTAGCATGATTCATCTGAATATTCTGCATGGTGCTCTATCGACTAATGGGTATGCTTTTACCCTTATACAACAATATTATATCAGTTAGTGTAAAGAAATCGTGAATTAAAGATTCACTAACTTGTGGAATAAGATTAATATTTTCCGGCTATACCTTCTTCCAGAGGTCCATGGATGGTGTATCTTTGATGAGCAGAAGTTTGGTGATAGAAGATCTACGATATCGGTATGGGAAAATATCTTTTATGATATATTTGACTATACAATTAGTTTCTGCTGACTATAGCGAGTTCCAGAGGTCCATAAATAGCGTATCTTTGATGGTCAAAGGTAGGGGATCTACCTGATCGGGGTGGGAATATGGCCCTTATAATATCTTGATCGACATGGAAAACCAGGATTAAAGAAAATCTCTGTAGGTTGATATATCCAATTTGAGTTTATAAAAGAAGCAAATTCAACTCTAACAAACTATTGAAAAACAAGCTGTAAATATTGGAATTGGAAGCTTCATAGATGCTGGCCGATTCGATAGAAGAATTCTATTGTGAATTAGCATCAGCAAAACACTTGTTTCACCCATACATGTATAGTGTGATAGATGAGTGTAGTTGTCTGAACATGAACTGATGTGGATTCATCACATCGGAAGTTGGGCAGCAAACGAGCCAAGCCGAGTTCGCTTTAGAGCCAGCTCTAGCTTGGCTCTACCTTATAGAACTTGAGCTGTAGCTTGGCTCTAGGCTCTTCTAGCCTAAAATGTTTGAGCTCTAGTTTGGCTCTACCAAGCTCGATCCAAATGCTGTCGTGGTGACGGTGTAGCGAGGAGGTGGTCGCGGTGTAGAGCCTCGGCAATGCAATCGCTGCCAGAGGTGGTGGGGGTGTAGCGCGAAGCGTGGTGGTTATGGACTAGTGTAGAGGTGGATCAATGAGAGATAGTGGAGGTGTGTAGCGTCCGATCGTTTTTTTCTGGCGGTATGTAGACTTGAGAGTGCTTGAGGGAGAGAAGAGAACTAGTTCAGCTTTTTAGATGGCTTGAACAACTCTAGATCCCCATTTACAACTAAAGATTAAGGGTTTATAAGGAAAAATTATTAAATTACCGTTATAAGTAATCCCTTTAGTGAAATGAATCTATTATATATATGAACTATTTATCAAACTGAGCCAAGCGAAGTTTCAAGCGACCCAGCTCTAGATCGGCTCTAAAGGAATCTAGCTTTTATAAATTAGGCTTGGCTCGGCTCGGCTCTCGAGCCGAGCTTAATAGAGAAAGAGCCCTACTTTTTCGAGCCAGGCCAAGTCGTGCTTTCGAGCTGGCTTGGCTCTTTTGCAGCCCTAATCGGAAGATTCAATGTGAAAATTATGTATTAGGAAATGTGGTTTATGTATTCCCATACAGATGACACTCTAACTCTTGTTGAAAAGTCATTTCTCACAAACGTTTCCACTCTTGCTATTGATGGCTAGCATCATTTTATTGGCTATGCAGCATATGTTAGCTGATAGATTCTAGTCTTGTTTCTTTGTCTTTTCAGTGACTATAGAACATGTCCTCCGATTCTTTTTTACGTGGTCTCAAATAGGTCCGTAAAATATTTTTTTGACTAACGTAAATGCGAAGTTCATATACTGTTTTCTCTTAAGGTACTGTATGCAGTTATTTTCTTATCATCCTTATGTTGTATTTAAACAGTTAGACTCCTTGTAAAATTCATAAAATGTATCTTTTTTTGTGATATATTACCTTTTTTAATCCACATTTTGGTCTCTATTTTTACAGAATAATAATGCTCGAGGCACATTGCATTCTTTCGAGACTGAGTTACCGAAAGAACATATTGGTAAGTGAATTAACCGTGAGATATGCGTTTATGCATTTTCTGATTTCTTTTTTTTGCTGGTGCCAACATTCTAGTTTCTTTCCCCCTCTAGTGTAGGTCTGATTGATAGAAGTGGTTTGGTAAACATCATAACTGTATAAAGTCACGAGGGAAGTTTAGTAATTGTGAATATAGTAAGTTTTAACCTAATGTCTCTTAATATGTCTTCCTCTTCGGGAAGGTATTATTATAACATTAATAGATATAAACCAGGAGGAAGATTTCTTTTTTCTAACTTCCCCTCAGATCTTCCTCATCTCTAACTAGTTTAAAATATTATCCAAGCACTTAAAAATCAGTATCTCATTCTAGCTCCCTCCTTTGTGTCGGATTTACACACATTTAAAACGTTAGAGTGCCATTTAGTTGGTATCATCTGCTCATTGCTGGGCCAACACTGATTCAAATATCTAGATTTTCCAAGAAAAATGATGATTTTTGACTTATTCTTTTGCTATATGAGGTGAGTTGTGGAATTCTCAACTTGTAAAATTGAAAAACCAGCTTTTGCGTTACTGCAAGGTTGCATAGATCTGAGAGGGGTAATAATTTTTAATTGTTAATGATGAAAATTTTAAAAAGAAACACAGCTTCGGAAGAGATGCATAAGCAAGAAAAGGAGAATACAGGGTTAAAAAAAAGTGAACAGTAAAAGAGCTAAAACTGGAGAATGCTTTTATCTGATATGTGACTCCTTCCCTAGGCAACGTATCGGCAAGGCTATTAGCTTCTCTTGTAAGGAGTCTGAAAACGTAATTTCTGTCGAAAATAATATATTTGCTTATCCTGGAATGTTGAAAAATCTCCAGCCTGGAGGGGCTTTGGCAGAAATCTAAGATATGATGTTGGGCGAATCATCTTTGTTGATTGTTTTGGTTTGCTGAAAAGTAAGTAGGAGACAGATGCCTTCCAATGCTGCTCTCAGCTTAGTGATGCAGAACCACACTCTAAAACCCTAATATGCAAATGTTGCTGAAATTAAGGTGCAATTAAAAGAGCAATAATCAATAAATTTTGGAATTGATTCGCCTAGAATAATCGCGGAATTCAATTAAGGAGCAGTGTTTAAATCCGACACAATAGTCCCTACGGAATTCAATCAGGGTTCTCAATATAGAACATGACTTCCCTCTAAGCTAGGGCATTGAACAACTAACCATGATGATGTCTTTCGATTCCATTCTAGGATTTCAAAGAACTAAGGCGGAAATAAAAGTGTAAAATCAAAGAGAATATTTTATGGGATTTTTTGATGAATTACCAACAACCAAACAAAATAGAATTTAATTAACTAATTACCTTTGCAACAAAGATTAAGAAGATAGAAGATAGATGTAACAATCACCTGAAATTCGCCGGCGAAAATATTTGTCTCACACCAAACCCTAAACTTGGGGAAGAAGAAAACTCTCAACGAATTCTCATAGATAGCACAAAGCAATCAAAGTTCAATAAGCTTTGATTAAACTCTCATAAGAGAGTTACAATGTGTACTTATAAGCAAACACATCCAAAGATTATTACTAAAGTAGAAACTGCTAATTAACTATTAAAACTTTCTAAACTAACGGTCACAATTAATTCCACCACTAATCTCGTCTTTTTCATACGTAATCACTCTGGAAGGGTCAAACGATGCCTGATTGATGCGAAATTAGTCTTGTTTGAAAGCTTATCGAAGTAGCTTTCCAACAAGACAAGAATCATGCAATTCCGACATGTATTGAATGAGTTATGATCACTTTTTAGAGGGCTGCATTGAAAGTCTCGAATTAATAGTCACTTGTCACATATATGTGCCTGACCCTTAAATAATTCATATGACGAAACTAATCCTAAAGCAAACCCCTTACTAAAGAATCCTAATGAAAAAAGAAACTAAACCTAGACAAAATTGCAAAATTAGCAGAACTCGTTCTTTTCTGCATCTTGGTACTTCCCATGTGCGCCTCCCATGTGTTAGATCTTCACGTGTGTGGCGTGCACGTGCACATGAGTCTTTAATCACCTATCGACAAGCTTTTAAGCTTCTTCACGCGCTTCTTCCACTTCCGGCATACCTTGTAAGTTTGTGCGGGTGGGATGTCCCTATCATCTAGCTTCATTGCTGTCGCAAGGGTGGAAGGGGAACAAGAAACTTTGGAGTTTGGATTGTTGGGTTTCCAAAGGAGCATCCATCGAAGTTTAGTTTCAAGCCCTTGTGAGATGTGGTCTCTATAGATCATTTTTTTTGAAGGGCTCACTGTTGACAACGGCGTCCCGACATGGCAGCATCTATGTAGGTCTTCTTTATTAACATATTGGAAAGATTTTGAAAGTATACCCATCAAAGTTTAGTCTAGAGTCCTCCGTAGGTGTGGTGTCTATATATCAGTTTTCTTTTTTTTGATGGGTCCATTGTTGTCCTAACCATGGCATCAAAACATATTTTCGTAGAGAACCAATACCGATAGTGTCTCGGTACTCGGCGATACTGACCGATACAACCGGTTTTCTGTATTGTTTTTTTGCTTTTTTTCTATAAAAAAAAATTCGACTGATATGGTATCGCCGATACCGTATTTGTATCGGCCGATACATATTGCTCCAAGATGGATTGATACCTGATATAGATACCGATATTGACACCTTGGTCCTAACATCTATCTAGCTCTTTCTCTATTAACTTATCAGTCAATGACGTCTACGTAGGCCTCCTTTATTAACATATTGGAAAGATTTTTGAAAGTATACCCATCAAAGTTTAGTATGGAGTCCTCACTAGGTGTGGTGTCTATATATCGGTTTTCTTTTGTTTGATGGGTGTTGCCCTTGCCCTAACCATGGTATCAAAATTCGACTGACACCAATACGTATCGCGATACGATACATATCGGTTTCGTAGAGAACTGATACTGATACTGTCTCGGTACCGGGCGATACTGACTGGTACAACCAATTTTCTGTATTTTGTTTTTTTACTTCCTTTTTATAAAAATAAATAAAAATCGACCGATATGGTATCGGTGATACTGTATCTGTATCAGCAGATACATATCGGTCCAAGATGGACTGATACTTGATATAGCTACCGATATTGATACCTTGGCCGAACATCTGCGTAGCTCTTTCTCTATTAAATGTAATTCATCTATGAAGTAGCACCATATGGCATTGTTTTCTTCTTGTACTATCAACAGCTACTTGATGGGATCTTAATTTTCTTTGGAAATTCATGCTTTTCTTTTTATGCATGTGGCTTATAATTCTTGTTCATTCTTTTCATTTGAAACTTTCTTTATTATTTTCTTTTCGATCGTTGTGCATATTGTCAGCTTTCTTTAGAATGTAAGATAACGTTTGATTGAATTCATTACTTTTCTTGTTCATGTAGGGAGTTCTGTCGTAGAAAATGTAAAGAACCTTGTGCCAATTTTGGTCAATTGTTTCCATGATGTGACGCCTATGGTTTCTATGCGGCTGGCACTTGATACTGAATCGTATGAGTGTATGCTCTATGTACTTCAGAGCATAGCCCTCACAGTGAAGTTTTTAGTTTATGGGATAGATAAGCCTCATGCTAATTTTGGAGTTTCTACTCCACTGGATGGAAGATCCGATGTGGCAATGTGGGGTGAGAGAACATTGCCTACACTATTAAAGAAATTGTTGGAGAAGTTTCCTCTTAACAACGCACATTGTTCAGCCGAAAAGGTGGGGTTCTTTGTGCATCCTTTTATCTTTATTATTGATTCCAATTTAGTGAAATATTGTGAAGATATCTTAGTTACCTCTTCAGTTAGTTTTGTTTTTAAATCATGGTACATTTAGGCTGTGTGTGGATAAGGGGAAAGGAAAAGAAATGGGTGGAAAGGAAACTGAATTCCGCCCATTTCACAAGTTTGGATAAAACTTAGGCATCAGAAACCGGGCCCGCTTTGAAATGATAAAATCCTACTTTTTAGGTAGGATTTTATCATTTCCATCGCAAATGAGCCCTATCCTACTCTCTGTCTCTCTCTCTCCCCCCTCCCCCCTCCCCCCTAATTTGTTGGCAATGATTCTCACCTAATATGCTGGGACCAACATCTCTCTCTCTTTCTCTCCTCTTTTCTACAAAATCTGGCTCTGTATGTCTCTCTTCCTACAGAATGTCTCTCTCTCTCTCTCTCTCTCTCTCCTCTCTTTGTATAATCTCTCTCCCTCTCTCCCCCCAGGCGTATACACTCTCTCTCTCTTCGTAAAAACTCTCTCTCTCTCTCTCTCTTCACTCCTTGTTGGAGAAGATATTATGTTTTTGGATTGATGTGTCATGTACACCAACGATTCTTTTTTTCATGTGTTATTACACAATCCAAACACCAAAAAACGATGAATTCCTATTGATTCCAAAAGGGCTGGAATCCATGAGATCTTTTAATCCATTTCCACCCTTTTCCTCTAAAACATCCAAACAGAGCCTTATTTCATGTAGTATTTGAATATCCAAAGTAAGGTGGCAAGTGCCAGAGTTTTTGCCAACTTCAATCCAAGATGCCATTATTTCACTTAGACAAGAGGGGTAGTACACTTGGCTATTGAATTGTGTTCGATAGTCTTTCCGTTGTCATACTGTCACATTTGGTCCATCTTATACAAGTCTCAAAGTATGAGATTAGCAGACAAAATTTTCATTGGAAATCATTTTCTAATTCTCAGCCTCCTCGAGTTTCAGCTGAGATAGACGGTGCTAGATTGGGCTGCGTGTCAACTGCCATACTTGAGCTGGTTGAACTATATTAGTTCATGTATACATTCTCATCTATATGTTAACACATAAGCATTTAGATGGACAAAATTTCTGATTACATTCTCATTTATATGTTAACACATAAGCATTTCTTCTATTGGAAGTTATTACACCATGCACTCTGCTTTGTTTTAGCCCAAAACTCAGTTTCTAAATATCACAACATATGTTACTTGTTTAACTGCTTTCTCATGTATTTTGATCGTTTTATTTCAGAATTAATGTACTAGTGATAATAGTTAAAGAGCACTTTCTCTTCTAGGTTCCTGTAAATTTTTGGAAATCTCTGGAGACAGCTATTTCTTTCTTGGATTTCTTGGATTTCAATGCCACTGTTTGATCTGTAAATTTTTTGGAAATCTCTTGATAACCCATACCCGCTCATATTAATAGGTTAGGCTATCAGATTAGAAGCTGTTTTAGTTGAAGCTATATTTTATTTTAAGCTACCTTTTTTAGTGACTGTTACTGATGTAGGTTAATTTTAAAATCAATAATAGGACTTTAGAATAATAGTAGAGTACAATTTTTTTTCTTTTTTTGATCGGTAGTATACTAGTAGAGTATATAATCTTTTGGAGCTATGATAAGGCTGTAGAATAATAGTAGAGCATTAAATGTTTTTGGAGCTCATCAATTAGAGATTATGCCAGGGATACTCTGTGATTGAATTTTTTCCTCCCTTGAGAGTTGAAGTGCAGCTTCGTTTTCCTTTTTTGATATAGTTCTTCACTTGTTGTATTTCAATATTTCCGGGCCTTCTATAAATTTATATTTGCATCACAGCTCATGTTGTTCCTTGTCATTAGGCACTATAGATGTTTTCTGTAATTACCAATTTCTTGCTAATATAGATATTTTGATTATATACATTTTTGTTCTCTGCTTGGAGTTCTAATGTTTTGATTTAACCTAATTATTTGCACTATTGGCAGGATGATGATAGATATTTCGTATTGAATGTTGGAATTACTGAAATCTTTCTGCACTTCAGTGAATTGATTGGCGCTCCTCTTGTTCTGATGGAAAGATTTACTGAATTTATAGCAAATTCTTTGTCTGGGCAGGTCTGCTCATACTTTGTGCTCTTCTGTTTAGAGGATGA
The DNA here is from genome assembly GCA_021018995.1 of Chloranthus sessilifolius. NCBI lineage: Eukaryota > Viridiplantae > Streptophyta > Magnoliopsida > Chloranthales > Chloranthaceae > Chloranthus > Chloranthus sessilifolius. Next base: position 8,512,753 of record CM037587.1, read on the forward strand.
GTCATTTATTTGTATTTAAATACAGTTTTATGCATTTTATTTATTTACTTTCTTTACAAACGGCAACACATATTTGTAACTTGTTCTCATTTTAGCCTCTTCGTGTTCTTTTGTAGCATTGTCAGATCACTTATATATTTTTTTCTCTTCATGTTATATGAATAACTCTTTGGAATTTTTTACTTATTTCTCCATATAATTATTGCTAACCTTGACAATTAATATTTTCATATGCTTTGGTATTGTTAGATAGTTTTTTATTTTTCTTGATTCTTGGTAGATTCATTTTCAGCATTTAATATACATGACAGGAGCAAGGATCAAAATTTCGGGTTTCATTTTGGTTTCGGAGGGGACCGAAACCGAAATTTCTGCCGAAGACTGAAATTTTGGCCGATAATTTGACCGAAAATATGAATCCCATACATATTTGGACCGAAATTTTGGTCATTTCGGCCGAGATTTTGATCCTTGGACCAGAGTACCTATTAATATATGAGTGATGTCATAAAGATTGATTGTTCTTTTTCGATTTTCTTTCTTCTAGTTAATTTCTATGCTAGCATCATCAGCATTTGATTGAATTCTGATCGTTAGTTTAGTAATAAATGCCCCTTTCTCTGGTTATTTTTCATAAATTTCTTTTATCACAAAACCATACACCATTTTTCCAATTATGGACCGCTCTGATTATATGACATTTTCAATGACTCAGAGACTGCAGAATTTTTTTATTCGATTGTGTTATTGCTCCGTTACTACTATTGATCGCTATATTGTGTGTTCTTCTGTCTATGACTCAATAGCTTATCTAGCAGTCCATAACTATATGGCATTTCCATAACCTTTCCACTTGCCATTTAACTGCTCTCTTTCAGCTCATCATTGTTTGTTTGGCATTTCAGCCGTTGCATTCAGGGTTTTAGTGTTCCATCCTGTATCACTTTCTCCCTCTCTCTCTCTCTCTCTCTCTCTATCTCTTTCTCCATACACACACACACACACACTAGTGGGTGGCACATGCTATGCATGAGGGAGGGAGGAGGGAGAGGGATTCCACCTTCTCTGATTATTATTATAGTTACGAAGATATAGTTTATTTTGAGATACAATACTTACCCCTTAGTAAGTTTCAGGGGGATCTTGTTCATTATAAAATGTAAACTAATTGTGCTATAACACTTTCATGAAGCAAGGCTGCGTTGTTTAGACCATCTTAAGAGGTAAATAAATTCAAAAGTTCATCTCGACTGTGTTTTTTGAGGCTTGAAATCAGTCAATTTTCAAAATGTTACCTTTCAAAGATATATTTTGAATATATATTTTTTAAATTGGACTATACAATGCACCTGAGCTCTAAATGGAACCGAAAAAGTGTTTTGGGTACCACGTGAAGCTCCCCGTGGAACTTGGGTGAATGCTGCCCTTTGTTATATATATATAAATGGAACTTGGGGTGCATGCTGCCCTTTTATATATATATATATATATATATATATATATATTATATTATTGTATTGTGTGTGAGTAGTATTGTGCGATGTGCAACTACACTATAGGGGTATACTCATAATTCTCGTCTTTTATATTATATATAGCTAGCTGGGCACATTGCACTTGTGATGGGGACGCCACATACATGGATATTGGATTCAGACCGCATTGTTTCTACCGGTGTAGAAAGAAGCAGCGTTATGGAAGTCAATATTGCATTGACATTTCGATTTGAAATTTCAATCGATCGAATTGACATTTCGATCGATCGAAAATTTCGATCAATCGAAATTCAAATTCGATCGATCGAATGTCGACGACGATTTTCATAGAAATATGAAATTTCGATCAATCGATTTTCAATTCGATCAATCGAAATTTCAAATCGATCAATCGAATTCCAAATCGATCGATCGAATTCCAAATTCGATCGATCGAAATCGCGCCGAGAATTTTAGTTATTTTAGGAGTTTAATTTCGAACTTTTGTTTCAAGGGTTTATTTGTCTTTTATTTAATATTCGTTTTAGGGTTTTCTTTTATTGGAAGACCTCCTATATAAGGTCTTTAAACAATGTAATTAGGGGTTGATTGATTATTGAATGCTTTTATGCTTGAGTAATCTTTACCTGAGATGGGTTTGGTGTGAGACCAAGGGAGTGATTCCCCTATATTTTCCTTATTGTTGTTATTGATTTGCGTGGTTTGCTTATATTTGATATCTCTAAATCTCTGCGTTTTTCTCTAGCCATAGCCTAAATCCCTCCTTGTGATCCCCGAAACCCTAAACCCGTTTTGAAGCCTAAATCACACAAGCCCATACCCTTTCTAAACCATAAACCGATCTCAAAGTCATAAATCGTTTACAAACCCTAATTCCCTTTTACAACCCAATTTGGAATCCGTGAACCTCCATCGGACCGAAGACGAGCGCCTAATCCTAGAAAAGCTAGAGTACTATCTCTAGGCCGATTTCGCCGATCTCGCCGATCTCGCCTCGACTCTAAAGTACTTGCGCATCAGACTGGACCCTATTGGGATCTTGTGTGATCTACCCATTAGAATTTTCCAAACCCTAAAGGTATCAAAGATAATTTTGCGATTAAACTTGATTTAATTTCATTAATTTTGGTAAAATCTGTGTAAAATCATATTCCGCATTTTAGGGTCGTTGTCCCGCGTCAATTTTGGTATCAGAGCCCTAGGTTTTCTAGGTTAGGGCATCTTTGCTTGTTATATTTATTTGATTGCATTGTTTTTGTGAGTCCATATTAGAACGCTAATAGACCTTGTGATCACCATGGACTCTAGAGAAGAGTTGGGTGCGATTAGTGCACGTCTGGATACCATTGAGCAAGCCCAAACATCACTAGGAGTTGGTAATGATAGATTACGTGATCGAATCAACCAACTGGAAGCGATGGGTGGGCTGGAAAATCAACACCAAGAGCGTGAGTGTCCACACTTTGAACGTAATGGTCGCCAAGACCATCGGAATCGTAGGGATCATCGTAGAGATGACTATGACCCCGAAGTTCAACTCCTTAAGAACGTCCGAGTTGAGATTTCGATTTTCGATGGAAGAATGGACCCTACTGTCTTTCTCTATTGGCTTTCTGACATGGACCAACACTTTGATTGGTATGCCATGAATGACGACCGTTGCGTTAGACTTGCGAAAATGAAATTGGTTGGTCAAGCTCGACTTTTCTGGCTCAATATTGAGCGCATTAGGGTGAACGCGGGTTGTCCTCCCATTACCCGTTGGGACGACATGAAGGAACGACTTACTGAGAAGTATGTTCCTTTATCATACCACCAACGCCTCCTTGACCAGTGGCAAAATTTACGCCAAGGTGATATGCTCGTGATCGATTACATTGCCAAATTTGAAGAGTTCATGATGAGGGCAAAAGTATCGAAAGACCCTGAAATCACTCTCTTTAGATTCTGCACCAGATTGCGACTGGATTTGCAAAAAGAATTGATTTCTTACCCCGTAGAAACTCTTGAAAGATGCTATGCCGTTGTGCAAGATCTTGAACGATATTTGAAAACTACGGTGGTGAAGAGGATCGAGCCACAATATAGTAACCAACGATCCGGTGAGGGACGATTCAATTCTCCTCCCAAACCTACACAACCTGCCCCTACCAATTCTAGGTTTGAAAAGGGGAAAGGTGTAGTCGGAGATTCCTCAAGGGTTAATTCTCAAGTAAAGTGCTATAAATGTTATGGGATGGGACACTTTGCCGCCCAATGCCTTACGAAAGAATCCCAAAGGACTCTTCATTGAGGGAGAGGATGATGATGATGAGGTAGTGGTTGAAGAAGAAGTATTTGAACAAGTTAGCACACCCAGCGATGAGGAGGGTGATGCTATTGGTCATGCTTTAGTTGTGAGGTGTGCCCTTGCACAACTCAATGGGATGAAAAGGATGACTGGCGTAGGGAGAACATCTTCCACACCTATGTCAGATTTGGTGAAAAGAATTGTAGGGTCATCGTGGATAGCGGTAGTTGTACCAACGTAATATCCACTCATGCGGTACGTCGCTTAGGGCTTACACCTGAAGCCCACGCGAGACCTTATAAAGTCGCATGGGTCAATTCTTCATCCATTCCCGTATCGAAAAGGTGTCATGTACCGATTCAATTAGGTTCTTATTTGGACACCTTATGGTGTGATGTGGTGCCGATGGATGTGGGCCATATCATTTTGGGAAGGCCGTGGCTCTACAACATGGTTGTGACCCTTTCTGGTCGATCAAACATATGCACGTTCATGCATAAAGGCAAAAAGATCACTTTACACCCTTTGCCTCCCAAAACACCATCGACTAACACAGTCGAAAAGAAGGGCGAGTCTTCTAAATTCATTAATATTGTGAGCCCTTCTGAGTTCGAGAAAGCATCGATAGATGAGAGTGTGGTGTACGTAGTTATCATCGTAGAGAGTGCTCCCGAGTCGGCGAGCGAGTGTCCCAAGGAGGTTGAACTGATTTTAAAAGAGTTTACGGATGTCTTCCTTGAAGACTTACCAAACGAACTCCCTCCTCTGCGTGATATCCAACACGCAATAGACTTGGTTCCCGGATCTACCTTACCGAACCTGCCCCACTACAGGTTGAATCCGGTTGAGCACACCGAGTTAACTCGGCAAGTCAATGAGCTCCTTCAGAAGGGGTTCATCCAAGAGAGCATGAGCCCGTGTGCCATACCTGCCCTACTCCTAAGAAAGATGGTACGTGACGCATGTGTGTGGATAACTGTGCAATCAACAAGATTATCGTTAAGTATCGGTTTCCTATACCAAGGCTCGATGACATACTTGGTATGATGGTTGGTGCCACTATCTTTTCAAAGATAGACCTTAAGAGTGGCTACCATCAAGTCCGTATCCGTCCCGGTGATGAGTGGAAAATCGCCTTTAAGACTAATGATGGTCTCTATGAGTGGATGGTCATGCCATTTGGGCTTTCTAACGCCCTGAGTACTTTCATGCGACTCATGACCCAAGTGTTGAGACTGTTTCTCGGCAAGTTCCGTGTTGTTTATTTCGATGACATCCTGATCTACAGTCATGACAAGGAACAACACTTGACCCACCTTAGGCTGGTTTGTGAAACCCTCAAGGGCGAGAAGTTGTTTGTAAATCTTAAGAAATGCACCTTTATGCAACGTTCTGTTGTTTTCTTGGGATTTATTATCTCAGCCAATGGAATGGTCGCGGACACCGAAAAGGTGAGAGCCATTGTGGAGTGGCCCGAGCCTAAGAACATACACGATGTCCGTAGCTTCCATGGTTTGACTACTTTTTATCGTCGCTTCATTAGAAGCTTTAGCACCATCATGGCCCCAATTACTGATTGCATGAAAAAGGGGGACTTTAAATGGGGCAAAGTGGCGACAAAAGCCTTTGTTGAGATCAAACAACGAATGAGTAGTGCACTCGTCATGCGATTGTCGAACTTTTCTAAAGTCTTTGAAGTTGCATGCGGTGCTTTGGGTGTAGGCATAGGGGGAGTACTTAGCCAAGAGGGCCACCCTGTGGCCTATTTTAGTGAAAAACTTAACGAGGCGAAACAAAAATACTCCACCTATGACAAGGAGTTTTATGCGGTCGTTCGATCTCTTTGGTATTGTAAACATTACCTTAGACCGCAGGAATTTGTGCTGTTCTCTGACCATGAAGCCTTACGCTTTCTAAGTTGAACCTAAGGCACGCGAAGTGGGTTGAGTACCTTCAAGGGTTCACATTCGTGTTAAAGCATAATGAGCATCGAGGTCGTCGGGTTCGAAAAGTTAAAGGATGAGTACCCCGTGTGCCCAGATTTTGGGGTTGAGTACACTGCTCTCCTTAGTAACCTGACCAGCACACACTCCGTGTACACCATCCATGATGGGTACTTGTTTAAAGGCAACCGCTTTTGTATCCCTCGCACTTCATTGCATGACTTTCTTATTTGGGAGTTACATGCTGGAGGGATGGCAGGACATTTTGGGCGTAATAAAACTGTTGCGCTCGTAGAGGATAGGTTCTTTTGGCCTAGCCTAATGAGAGATGTCGCCCGGGTCGTTAAGCATTGTCGTACTTGCCAAATGTCAAAACAGACCAAACCAAATACCGACTTGTACACCCGTTACCCGTGCCATTCACATCGTGGCAAGACCTCTCTATGGATTTTGTGCTTGGACTTCCTAAGACCCCTAGGAAGCACGATTCTGTTTTTGTTATAGTGGACCGCTTTTCCAAGATGACCCACTTCATTCCTTGTTCCAAAACCTCTGATGCATCTTATATTGCTAAACTATTTTTCGCGGAGGTAGTGTCTTCATGGGTTGCCTAAAACCATTGTGTCTGATAGGGATGTTAAATTTACGAGTTATTTTTGGAAGACCCTTTGGCACGTGATGGACACATTGCTCCAATTCTCTACAGCTTACCACCCTCAAACGGATGGTCAAACCGAAAGCACCAATAGGAGCCTTGAGAATCTCCTTCGTAGTCTTGTCGGTGATCATGTTAGGACCTGGGATACCATCTTACCCACAGTTGAGTTTGCATATAATAATTCTGTTAATAGGTCCATAGGCATGAGTCCTTTTGAGGTAGTGCATGGTCATAGGCCTAGAACCCCATTAGATTTGATCCCCATGTCTGCATCCCATAGAGTGTCAGAGTCCGCCGATGCATTTGCACAACATATTAATAGCTTGCATGCCGAAATTAAACAGAAAATTAATTCAAGCAACAATCAATATAAATTATCTGCAGATGCTCACAGGCGTTCTAAAGAATTTAACGTGGGTGATTACGTGATGGTCCGGGTTAGGCTTGAGCGGTTCCCATTGGGATCCGTAAAGAAGCTCCAATCTCGAGGCGCTGGGCCTTTTAGGATTTTGGCTAAGAGTGGTCCTAATGCATATGTACTTGAGCTTCCTTCAGGTACGGGGGTTAGTTCAACGTTCAATGTGGAGGATTTTTTTCCTTACTGGGGTTTCACCCCACCTCCTGAAAACCCACTCCGGCCACCTCCTAGTCCCAACCCCAATCCAACCTTGCAACCCATACCTCTTCCTTCCCCAAGCAGACAGAGATCAGATGAAATAGAAGATATAATCAACGATCATGCCGTCTCTACACATGACGGGGGATCCTAGAAATACTTGGTTAAATTGGTTGGCAAACCGGAGTCCGAAAACACTTGGGTCCACGAGAACGAAGTTCACCGCCTGAACCCCGACCCGCTAGATATCTACCACGAATGTGTTTCATCGGTGATGAACCTTTTTGATCCAGGGGAATTGACGGGGACACCACATACATGGACATTGGATTCGGACCACATCGTTTTTACCGGCCTAGAAAGAAGCAACGTTATGGAAGTCAAAGCTAAGGAAAGATGGAAAGATGAAAAATCTGGAGAAAGAATGGCGGAATTTCGATTTGAAATTTTGATCGATCGAATTGACATTTCGATCGATCGAAAATTTCGATCAATCGAAATTCATATTCGATCGATTGAATGTCGACGACGATTTTCATAGAAATATGAAATTTCGATTGATCGATTTTCAATTCGATCGATCGAAATATCAAATCGATTGATCGAATTCCAAATTCGATCGATCGATCGAATTTGGATCAAAATCGCGCCGAGAATTTTAGTTATTTTAGGAGTTTAGTTTCGAACTTTTGTTTCAAGGGTTTATTTGTCTTTTATTTAATATTCGTTTTAGGGTTTTCTTTTATTGTAAGACCTCCTATATAAGGTTTGTAAACAATGTAATTAGGAGTTGATTGATTATTGAATGCTTTTATGCTTGAGTAATTTTTGCCTGAGATGGGTTTGGTGTGAGACCAAGGGAGTGAGTCCCCTATATTTTCCTTATTGTTGTTATTGATTTGCATGGCTTGCTTATATTTGATATCTCTAAATCTCTGCGTTCTTCTCTAGCCATAGCCTAAATCCCTCCTTGTGATCCCCGAAACCCTAAACCCGTTTTGAAGCCTAAATCACACAAGCCCAACCCTTTCTAAACCATAAACCGATCTCAAAGTCATAAACGTTTACAAACCCTAATTCCCTTTTACAACCCAATTTGGAATCCGTGAACCTACATCGGACCGAAGACGAGCGCCTAATCCTAGAAAAGCTAGAGTACTATCTCTAGGCCGATCTCGCCGAGACTCTAAAGTACTTGCGCATCGGACTGGACCCTATCGGGATCTCGTGTGATCTACCCATCAGAATTCTGCAAACCCTAAAGGTCTCAAAGATAATTTTGCGATTAAACTTGATTTAATTTCATTAATTTCGGCAAAATCTGCATAAAATCATATTCCGCATTTTAGGGTCGTTGTCCCGTGTCAACTTGGCTACTTGGCTAAGATTTTCTCTTCATTCTCTCTCCCTCTCTCTCTCTTCTAACCCTAAACCTAATACAACGTATCAAACCCTAGTACCGTTTGTCCTAATCCGTAATACCACCTAACCTAAAGCCTAATGCAACCCTTTCACGGAACTCTTATTGGTATCAGAACAATATCCTTGTGACGACCCGACTTTTCCAATCCTTAAGGTATAGGAAAGGCCGGTTCATCATCTTATTGATTTCTCAATAAGCCGTATTTCAAACAAAGCCGGCAGCATAAGCATAGATCTAAATAGAAGCAAAACTAATAAAACAAGAACAAAAGCTTAAAAGCTTTAACAAAAAATATCACCAAGAGGAACCAGAAAGAACCACCAGTGTTGGCCAATCCAAACACCTAAACAATGGTTCCTATTGATGGTTCCTCAAGTGATATCCAAAAGACAAAACAATGGCCTAGGGCCCAATATTCAAAAAGATTATAATCCAAAAGTACCAAAATGACCTATCTCGATCAAGGAAGGAACTCCTATCTTTCGTCTCCAACTCCTCCTCGGCAATGTAGTCGAGTTCTCCAAATCACGATCGTCGAGATCCTAAGCGATGTCGGGACGTATAGTCGGGGTATGAGCTTCATCCAAGCTCAGTAGGAAAAAAAACTAATAACATGCTTATCATAACATCAAACACATATCTTATGGCATAACGTACACAAAGTTGTTTTGAACACATGCAGAGGGGTGATTTCATAACCTTAACATACATATGCAATGCTAATGGAATCATGAACATGCTCACATTTCTATTCTGACATAAGAAAGAAGAAAAACTTAAAAGTGTTTACTTAAAGTACTAGAATGAGGAACTATAGCCTCAAGCCCCCGATGGAATACCCACCATCGTCACTCACATGAGTCATTTGCACATAAATCCAAGGTCCCGTAGAGTTGGACACTTGGCCGAACATAATTACCGTTATACGGTAGGAATCACAAAGTACATATCACAAAGGCTGTTACGGATTGGCATTGCGTCAGTCACGGATATCTGCTGGCGTCAATCGGTTATCGCCGTCGTCGGTATTCACATAACCTTAAATCCAAAAGTGCATACATATAGCTTATCGCCGTGTGAAGTGATAATTATAATTTATATCAGAAGTCGGAACAAAGTGTGAAAGTCTCTTATACACATATCAAATGAATCTCGAAGATTCCATAAGTCTCACATGTTTTTAAGTCATACATAAACACATGCCTCATTTCTTCAAAATCATAAACGGAAATCACAAAATAGAATCGAAGAACGTATCATAACATAACACACATGTTTATGAAATAATGCACATGATATCAAGTTTTCCCTACCTTAGTTTAGAGTCGAGCATATCAAAGGCAAAGTAAAAGCTCACTCGACGATCTCCAATCTTTAATCTACATTACAAACATTCATGTATACACATGTTACCGACTAATTATCATATAAGCCAAAGTTTCTAAAATTTTCTCACAGTTAGGTGAAACAGGCAAGTTTAAGGTAACATTGACTCATGTAAAAACTTGTCCCTACTTCACCCTAATTTTTGACCTTTATAACATTTGATTCACAAATTGATCAATTCATGAAAGTTATAGGTCTTGTTGTCTTCTTTCCAACGCCTCAAAAATCGCATTAATCCGAGTTCGGCATAAAAAGTTATGACCGAAATACCAAAGCAGTGTCGGACCAAATTCGACCATCGAATTTCCCAAAAATGCATCAGGCTTAAAAACCCAAATTCGACCATCGAATTTCTCGGGTTCAGAACCCTTCATGTTGCTTTCTTGGTCTATTTTTCCCCTCAAATCTTGTCGGATTCGCTTTATATTTGCACACACACATACACTAAACTAAAAGAAGATTTATTCTACAATCTAAACCATTAAAAAGAAAAGAAAAACTAACCTTTTGCCGATTAATCCTACATTTAGAAATAATGAAGAGGGTTTTGAAGTAAAATCGTTGATTTCTTCAACGTTGATCTCCATCTCTTCAAAACACAAATGAAAATTTTAGAAATGATTGGCATCGAAATGCGATGTGTACTTGTAGTGATTACCTGATCGAATATTAGGGTTTCAAAGGTGCGATGCTCAAATAGGTTGGGTCTTCTCTCAACTCTCTCCCTTTCTCTCTCTACAATATCAAATGGCAAAGCTTATTAAGCACCAACCTCCTCTCTCTTATAACCTCTCTTAAAATGAAAACTAACAAATATCAAGGATATTTATTTGTAATTTCTATCTTATCTTAGGTTGGGTTTTGGTGTTGATGACTTAAAACATGTGAGACTTATGGAATCTTCAGCCAATCATTTGATACTCTAATCCTTCCAAAAGCTCACCATATTATTTAATGACTTATTAAATTAACCATACATCACATTGTCACCATCTATGACTTGTATGCACTTTGGATCAGTTAACAGTTCAATATGGATATTACATTTAATAATCCCCCTTAAATATGATATGAGACCTTGCAGAACCAAACGCTCCTTAAGCGTGAATAAAAGTTGTAATTTTGTGTATCGCAAGCTCCAATTTTGTTTATGTACTCTTGATCTATGGATGCTCATGTAGTTTATAACCATCTTTGTTTGGTTGTGAACTTATGGACTTTGATATTTGAGCATGTCTTTCATCCATAGTTTTTCTTTTTCTTCACTTGTGGTTGTGCCTTTGGTTCTTTGCATTTTTGTTTGGTATTTATCTGGTTTTGTGATTCGATTTACCGCATGTCACTTAAATCACCTATTTTGTGTCCTTTGTTGATTTGTACACCATGAGAGTTTTCATTCGGTGAGGTTGTTTCGCGTGACACTCAAATATCCATGTGGATGCAATCACTATACTTTGGGTGCCATTTACATCCGATTACCTAACGGATCCCATCCCTTGACTTGCGTGCCTGTGAGGAGTTGAGATGCATGTTTTTTTTTAGATTTGTATTTTGGTTTTTTACTTTGAAAGGTTTGGATGGGTTTCTTTCGCTTTGTTTGGTTTGTCTTCACCATTTTGATATTCCTGAGGAGAATGTAATCAATATTTTTGAATCCATTAGTTTGGTGATTTGGATTGGCCAAGCATGGTGACCAATGTCGCCATGGTTTTATTTAATAAGTCATTAAATAATATTTGGTGAGCTTTGAGTGGAAGGATTAGAGTTTTAGATCATTAAGAAATGAAGATGATGAACCTGATATTTATTAGTTGGTTGTAATGGGATGTTGAGACAAGATCTTTTTGTTCTAAGGATGGTTAAAATATGTTGATTGCTTAAGTCTTTTAATTAGACGGTTCTGATAATGAAGTACTAGTCACTGTCCAAAGTTTGATGATCCACCCTTCATGTGTGATACGTTCCATAAAGAGGAAGTACGAGTGCTAGGGTGGGTGGACACAAGGCAGCTTTTGGCCCACCCACAGTGTTGCGTAAGGCATCCCAAATTCCAGGTTGATCAAGAACCATTACGTCGATGTGCACTTGTTGAAGTGTTCTATAATCATTGTCAGGACTACGATTATATTTTGGGAGTTCCTCCAAGGAGGTTTCGCTTCTGATGGCGGCCGAGCAGTGAACTGTTTGATAGGTATCACGTTCCGACTTTTTTAATTAGGTTCAGTTTCGGGATTCGATAGACTTATACATAGTTCGATTGTTGAATCAGATACGCCATGATCTACATTTGGGTTCCAAGTGCACGATATTACTGCCCACTAAGGGTTTTGATGATCATATTCATTAGCTGCCCAGGGCTTACCCCACTAAGGTTCACCTATGGTTCATTTGGTTACACCATGGCCTCTTTAAGTTTTACTGAATTCACTTTAGGATCACCAAGGCCTATTAAGAATGCTAAGGCCCATTAGGAGTTGCTAAGGCCCTGTAGGGTCCGATAGGGCCATCTAAGGCCGTGAAGGTCTGTTATGGCTCAGTGAGGCCCAATAGGATTTACTGAGGCGGTGAAGCCCGATAGGTCCAGTAAGGCTCAATAGAGTGTGCTAAGGCTCATTAAGGTCCACTAAGGACCATTAGAGTACCCTAAGGCCATTAAGGACTAACAAGGTTCACTCAAGCCCATTTGGGTCCACTAAGGCGCGATAGGATCTACTAAGGATCGATAGGGTCCATTGAGGCCCGATAAGGTTCTCTAATACCCAATAATGCTCATTTATGTCCAACAGAGTCCATTAAGGCCCAATGGGTTACATTAAGGTCCAATAGGATTCACTTTGGTCCGTTAAGGTACACTAACAAGGTTTGTGATGCACACATCTTTAATGTATCACTCTAACCTCCTAGATTTCATCTTTGCACATTAAGGTGCACAAACATCACTTAGGGCATGCTAGTGCACACTATGGTGTACTAGCCTTCCCTGTAGCACACTAGTGCTCTCTTTGTTGCACTAATTTTTCTAAAGGTTACTAGTGCATGTACACTCGACATGACGTAATCTATTCATCAAGGGATACATTACACCATGAGTGTACATGTACATTATTTATCTCATCTGCGTTTCAGCAATCCCAAAGGTTCTTTTTGATCCGATCAATTAAGGAAAAAATTATCTTTATTTATTTATTTTATTTTTTTATTTTCGCACTCTTTCATGACATAAATATAGGATATATCTATGATGCACGCCACTAGAGCCATGTCTTTATGTCACAACCTCTAGGGTAAAGATCTAAGCACTTCAAAGGGTGTGCGATCTATGATATACCCTTAGCCTTGGATCCAATCTAGAGTTTAGTTTCCTAAGGAGTCTTCAAATTATTAATGATAATAGTTATAAATTTGAGTCTCTCTAATAGATTTAGGTGATATTTTTAGTGATACCATAATAACGTTAGAGCTATCATTGGTTGAGGTTCACCATATTAAAGTCGAGGTGCACCAATTATTCATAAGGTCCATTCTCATAGCTTCATTTCACAACTAAACCTTCTAACTGATAACGTCCATCTCAACCATAGATCAAAATGCCGGATTTCCGGTACGTATCGGCCGATACATTGAATGTACGATACAGTCAATGTATCGCCGATACATTGAATGTATCAGTCAGGTACAAATTTTTTTTTCCCTCCGTTCTGAAGCCACAGACATCCGTCACTTAAATTTTATATGAAATTATCGGACGATAATTTCAAATTATCGGCGACAAACAATGCCCGTATCGGACGATAATTTACGTATTTTTGGGGGTGCCCGATAAATATTGTATTTATTCGTATCGGGCTCCCCTGAAACCGATACGTATCAGACGATACGTAAACATGATCTCAACTACTTTAACCATTCATCCAAACCATGCATGCATTTAATATATATCATTTGAGCAAACTAAAAGATCTATATAACTAACATGTAAAACATGCATTTAATTTATATCATTTAAGCAAGCTAAAAGATCCTAAGGCATGATCCTACATTGAACTCTTTAATAATGTAAAAGCTCCTAATACTACCTTATCTGTATTGAGTTTTGACTATAAACTATAAAGATCAAATACAAATTCTAGTACATGCTTTTCTATATTAAGGATGCAAAATCAAGATAAAATCAAAATAAGTGTCCAATATTTGCCTTTACTATTTAGCAAATAAAAATACCTATCTCAAACAATTAACTAAAAGAATACTCAAGGATCATACCCCTAACACCCTCCTCATTGGGGAAAACCATAAGCTTTAGACTAAAATCTCAGTTTAACAAGAAAATTGTGCTTTAAAAATCCATCTCACCGGTCCTACACTGACATTTTCATAAAAATTACATATAAAGGGTCTTAGAATGAGTGATGTGGGTAGGTGAGAATGAAGAGCTAGAGAATGGGGTTGGATGTTTCTAGAACTAGATCTAAGGGCCAAGAATTAGAGTAGTTTTAAGGGTATTAGATAATGGTGTTAATGGCATGAGAATTTAGATTGAGATGAGTTTGAGGTGAAGACTAAGGCGGGAGATTGGGTTAGAGAAAGTTTTAAAATGGCATTAATGACTACAGATTTGAGAGGTTTTAAATGATGTCAGATGGGAGTTTCTATGGGTTGTTGGGTTGGAGCTACGACATTGAAGTAGTGATCATCACCCTGGTTTGGTTAAGTACCTTAGATATAGTAGTGATAGAGATTAGGGATTTTTTTGTAGAGTTCATGTGATTTGACTTAATCAAGCTCATTATATGGTTTCCTACTAATAGGATGATAAAAGCTAAAAGCTTTGATATGAATTTTTAATTAAGTAGTGAATAGTGATAATAAGACTCATACTTGACATTTCTTGCAACCTCCATTTCCTATTACTAACCTCTCACCTCATTCAAATGATATTTTTTAAATTTTTTTTCAGACTCTGTTCAAAATAGGTCGACAATAGTGGTTCCTCTTTGGAGTAGGAGAGAGAGAGAGTGGGGTTCCCAAGGACTCCACACACCTCTCATCTTTTTTTCTTGTATAATCTCACAAGAATTTGGGGTTCTCATGTGGGTCTTGGTCATGGGTCTTTGGATCCAAGGGCCTAGAGTTGCTTGATCCAAAAGCCTTCTAAGTCGTAGATTCATATGTTAGGTCCAAGGGTCAAACAAATCCACAGACCGCCGTTTATCCCTAACAATTATCTTCTCTGCCCAGATCTGTGCCAACGTCAATGGTCCAATCTATTGGACCATGATAGTTGGTCCTTTGTTCTTTAAACCTAATTAATTAGGCCCACAACAACCAAAGTTAGGTGCACACCACTCCTACACACACTACACATACCGTTATTTGTTTTTAATTAGGTGCACATCAATATTTACTGGAGGGGTTTTTCCGTATTCCTTGATCTCAAGGAAATGAGACATTGAACATTTGCTTGAAACGTTTCTCAAGTCATGCATGTATCCTTTGATTCGGTGCCGAAGAAAAAATTAAGACTCACCAGCTACAAGCACAAGAAAAGACCTCATGTAGTCAATATGAGTCAACACCTAACTTGATTATTTTTAGATAAGAGTAGTTAGAAACAACACTTCTAAGGGGCCCTATTCTTTGACCCGATAGTTCATTGGAGTTTCGTCACTGTCTGAAGTCCCCTAGCTGAAGGTCAAACTTTGACTTCTACCAGTGCTCACATACACAATTCCTTTTGTAATATCAGATGCTTTTATTAATGACAAGACACTATTCTAATTACCGTTTGCATGGTCTAAAGTATTAGGGGCTTACATCAAGTATTCAAACTACTACATAACACTAAGTAATATAAAACAAAATCAAAATCTTCTCCCATCCCTCTCCTTGGTAATAAACCCTAAAAAAACCCTAAGTGGGACGTCCTAAACCTGAAGTTTGTGTATTTATAGGCTTGTGAATCACCTAAGATGGGCACTATTAAGTATTAAGTATGTGATTGCATTATCACCTATAAACCAAACTTCTGTGTTAGTTTTCAAAGTGAGCTTTTGTCATTAGGATCTATCAGAAGGAAAATAAGTTTGGATAATTCAGATCATTTGTCAAACATGTGCAAAGTTTGTTTTCATGCAATTTTTGATTTGAGGGTCCCATAAAAACCGAGGATGTTTATATCTTGAATCCAGTAATTTTGCTCATTTTCTGCTTCCCCCCATTATTTTTGGCTGTAACAAACTATAAAATTTTACTTTTACATGAGTTTATATGTAATAATTGTTGGGAAAATGTGAAGCTCACTTTTAAAACACATAAAACTTGCTCTAATATCCAGCGGTTATGGCCATGACTTCTAGTGGTTCACAGACATCAAGGGTGCTCTCACCTTAATCCAGTTATAATTTCTCTTTGTTCTGTTGAAAGGCCTTTTCATTTTCTGTGCGCCACTAGAATTTGTGGTTATAAATATAAGGGGTAATGGCTCCTGACCGATATTTATAGACCAAAAATGATGTTTAAATGATCTTACACCGTCTAAATTTTACTTTTTATCTCATACCAATAAACCATAGACATGTGATATCATTTGCCATGTGGCGCACTTATATCATCAATCTAAATTGTCCAAGTGGCAATCTATCGTTGTAACATATCTCAGCTCAAAGGAACATGCCTATAGGTGGATGTGAGCCATCTGATTGATGAACTTTTATATAAGCCATTAAAACTAAAACAGTGGTTGATTTTAAAGTCAGCAAATTGGATGGTTTAAATCTCCCTAAAACACTATTTTTGGGCCTGTTGCATTTCGATCTATGATCCATCTCTTTGAAAGTACAGATCAACCACATCTCAAACCACGGTGTAAGATCATTTAAACACCATGTTGGTGTTTAAATGGGTCAGGAGAGTCGGGCCCTAAATATAATCATCATATGTAAAGTTAAATTTTTATATGTGCATTACAAGTGAGTTTTAATCATTAGAATATGCTAGAAGGAAAATGAATGACTAAGAAAAACGTGGGATAGAGATGCTGGAGATGTTTTAGGGACGCTCATTTTCGGTGCGAAAAGCTTTTCTTCGTTTTATGTTTGAGGATCCAAGTTAAAGAAAGACATGATTTTTCAAGGAAAGTGTATATAAGCAACATAGAAGGGTATTCATTCTATTGTCTGTACAAGGGTACAATTGTTATATTATCTTCATTACACTATCTGGTGTGCTTCAAGCTTGGACCCGACTCTCCTGACCGTCATTTAAACACCAAGATGGTGTTTAAAATGATCTTACACCATCAATGGTTTAAGATGTGGGTGATCCGTGCAGTCAAAGTGATAGATCACAGATTGAAGTGCAACAGGCCCAAAGATGGTGTTCTAGGGAGATTTAAACCATCTGATCTGTGGACTACAGTATCAGCTGCTGTTTTTAGTTTTGATGGCTGATATTAAAGCTCATCAATTGGATGGTTTACATCCACTTATAGCATATTTCTTTGGGCTGAGACATGTTTCAATGATAGATTGCTACTTGGACAATTTAGATTGATCACAGATGTGCGGCACATGGCATAATGATAATTCACACTTCAATGGTGTGAGATAAAAAGTACAATTTTAATGGTGTATGATCATTTAAACACCATTTTGGTGTTTAAATGTCGGGCAGTAGTCATTATCCTTCAAGCTTTTATATCCTATTATCTTCTTTTAGGAATGAGTTGAATTGTCTTAAGATCTGGCTTAAATTGCTTTTAAATTTTTTTAAGGCTGCAGTTTATTTTTGATATGCTTTATTGCTAGCTATTCATTTCTTTTAAATTAATATGATATCTCTATTTATTATATTGTTAGGTTGCACGTATTTTCATATTCTTGTGAGTTTGATATCCTGTTTGTTGGAATTTAATATGGTGTTCAAATATCTACCAGATTTCCAGTAATCCACGCCTGAATTTAGTTCCTCGGGAAAAGCATTTAATCTCATTGCTGCCATTTATTCCAAGACTTGTATCGCAATTGATGGGCACATGGAAGTCTCGTCTTCTAAAGGTTCCATTTACCCTCTTTGATTATAACAAATTCGTTTATCCTTTTAAAAAATTAGGCATGTGTATGTGATTGAACCTGACATGTTTGCAGTCAAGGTTTGTGATTCAAATCACTGTTACCTGATTCGCTCGGTTCAAATTCGATTTCGTAATTCAGGATTCTCTACATCTATACGAACCCGATTCGCTGGGGTAGGATGAGTTTTGGATAAAAAAGAAAAAGTTTAGGCTGGTGTTACTACCACACTGCTTTATGTTACAGCCACTTGACTTAAACAAAGGAAAAACCTATTGACTGTTTTAAAATAGACGATGGAGATCGTTTTTCTTCCCAATCTTTCACACAGTAGATCCTGAGCTCATAGGCATACTATCTGACGGTCAAATGTTGATTCCGTGTGGCACACATCCCAAAAAGTGAACTTGATCACAATACCATCAAACATGGTTCACATTCACCTTTTGGCATTTGTGCCATGTGGAATCAACATCTGGCCGTCTGATAGTAGGCCCATGATCTCAAGATCTATTGTGTGGAGATTGCGACGAAGATCAATCTCCATCATCTGATTTTAAGTAGTCAATGGATTTTTCCTTTGTTTAAGTGAGGTGGCTGTAACATAAAGTGGTGTGGTAGTAACACCAGCCAAAATTTAATAATTTTTTTAATACATAAAAAGGGATGTTTTACCGGATATAAAATCATATGCAAAACTTAACATAAGAAGCAACTGCGGACTACTGGTAATCCCTATGATGCCCAAGGGACTGTTCGAGTCTTGGGATTGAGTTTTTTTGCTTACAAAATATAGATGGAAAAAACCGGTTCGCCCATCATTAACGAACCAGACCAAATCGATTCACGAACCGGTTCGCCATTCGCTAGGTCACCTAGCGGATTAGGTAATCCTGATTCAAATTGAATTACATTTGACACGGAATATTCAGCCCCCTAAATGAGTTGACAGTTACTAAGCATTTCAAAAAAACTTCGAAGAGGTATTTCATAAATCGAACTATTTTTCTTCTTTCAGAATTATGCTTTGCTTATTTTGACCGAAGGAAAAATGTTTCTTTGGATTTTTAGTCATTACACCCATTAATTGAATAAGTGATGATCAAATGGTTCTTACTTAGAGAACCTTTTGGCTTAGGCTCAGTTTGGGGATTTCATTGAATCGTCGTGGTTCTAGTATGAATTTGAGGTTTCAATTGATTCATAGCAACATTCTTAAAGTCGTTGGGCGGGTTCAATGGTGGATGTTTGAAATGCTTGAGCCAGCAGTGTCCCAAGATCTGGGCGGCCCCGAAGTATATATATATATATATATATATATATATATATATATGTGTGTGTGTGTGTGTGTGTGTGTGTGTGTGTGTGTGTGTGTGTGTGTGTGTGTGTGTGTGTGTGTGCGTATACATACATATAGTGATATACATACTTTATTTCAACATAAACGATATAACATTTAGATTCACATATAGGCTCATCAATCGTATGATTCAAATTCACTTATAGGCATGTTTCTTTTGGCTAAGACATGTTTCAATGATAGATTGCCACTTCAACAATTTAGATTGATCACAGATGTTCACCACGTGGCATAATGATAATCACACTTCAATAGTGTGAGATGAAGTCTTAACTTTAGTGGTATAAGATCATTTAAACACCATTCGGTGTTTAAATGTCGGTAAAGAGCCATTATCCCTAGACAATAAAGGCTTTAAAGTTTAAGGGCCGTTGACGGGTGGATGGTGTCCAATAAAAAATGGCATATGCCCGTCCTTTTGATAACTCGATCCGACTCTGTAAAAGCTCGTTAATTTATAAATCGCCCTTCCCCGACTTTTAAACACCCAAGCGGCTGCTCGAGACGCCCAGGCGTCTGCTCGGACCACCTAGGCGGGCGCCCCAGACTCATTCCTCCTGGTAAGCCGCCCATGGCTAAACCCGGCTAAACCGGGGTGCCCAGGGGACTCGAACCTCCTTGGCGGCCACCTTTAAAAACACTGATTTATAGGGTCTCAACAAGAGAATTTACTAGACTTCAAGACTATGAGCATGTTTCAATTGTACTGTTGAAATAACTTGAAGAGGAATTGCAGGCCTTCACGGATGCATTTAAATGTTGCAAACCGGAGTCTCCACTGAAGTTGGCATGCCTATCGGCGATTGGAGAAATGTTGCTTCCCGTAGGTTTCCAGCTCTTTAACGTTTTAGAAATGCTTTTTTTTTTTGATAATGGTCCTGTTGGGATGTTTACTTAGGCCCTGTTTGGAAGCACGTTTCAAAAAAGTACTTTTTAGGAGCAAAATGTTCCGTAGAAAGCTCACTTCACCAAAGGACATTACCACCTCTAGCTGAAAATAGTGTTGTGTTGAGAAGCTACCCCATACTGCTTTTCACACAACACCATTTCAGCATGTGATAGACTTTGTTGAGAAGCATCATTTGAGAAGCAACATGTGAGACTCCTTTACAGAACCTTGAGTAGTACTTTATTGAAGAGGGTTTCCAAACAGGGCATTAGAGTAGGGCCACAAAGGAGGTAATTTTGGACTCACAATGTTTTTTAGTAATTTTATTTCTTCTTCTCATGCAAGGAAAAAATGCAAACTGCACTGGATGAATGTAGCACAGAAATGTTGATGTATCAGGTAACATGGATGAGGCAACTACCTGGCTTGTTGTTGCGATTAGGCGATAAACATCCTTCCTCTACAAAGGTATGCATATGTTATATCTCACAATTTTACTCGCTAGACTCCATTTTAGGGCACTTTGGATCTATGAATTAGAACAATGATGATGCAACAAAGTTGCTAAAATGGACTAATCTTGTTCAAGTGCTCCTGTTAAGGCAAATTACATCATTGCAAGGTGTCAAACTAGGTATCGGTTCATCTTGGATCGATACGTATCGACCGATACAGCTACAGTATTGCCAATACCATATCGGTCGATTTTTTTATTTTTATTTTTATGAAAAAATATAAAAATTTGGTTTGTATCGGTCAATATCGGCCGACCCGAGACAGTACCGGGCGATGGCGTTCCCTAGGCACTTCCACTTCTGGGATTTTTGTCATGTCGACACTTGATGGCACTTGGACACGTGCCGTCACTTGGTAGCACTTGGACACTCCACCACACATGTTACTTCTAGACATATATGAAAATACAACATAATACCATCATAATGTTCCTCATTTTGACATGATAAAATGAATCGTCGGTAAATTTTTTTTTTTTGTAAAATTTAGTAACTTATAAAATAAAAGGCTTGGGTCCTTCAGAACGATTTGTATAGAGTATGTTTTTAGTTAGGTTCCTGACATACATTATGTATCTTTTCATTACTGTAAACAACAAATTTGCGTAGAATATAAATCTAACACAAATCAATCATAACAAATTCCCCTTGCTAGGAGAGAGTTTTATTGAAAATGGTGGACTTTACACTTCTGGGTATCGTAATCGATTCCCTGTTAATTACATCAAAATTTAATATCTTTGATTAAAAGCTATTAAAAAAAGTAAAGTAATTTCATCTCTGAAATAAACAAAATAAATCCTAAGTTTAAGTCTTCATTAATATTTTCATCTTCACGGTATGAGATAGATGCGCAATATGCTCTCTTTGTCGGAAACTCGGGCGATGCGAAATAGAGGACGTCGGATGAGAGAGCCTCTTCTCCAGAAGTTAGACCCATCATTGGATTTGACCAAAACCATGAGAGAGCCCACCATTGGATTTGACCAAAACCATGAGATTTGATCAATACATGATAATTCCACCATTGGATCTTATTACAGTCTCGTATTATGACCATTTGGCTAAAAGTCAAAGAGTCCATCGTTAAATTTGACTAAAATCATAAGATTGGGTCAACATGTAACAAATTTATTGTTGGATCTCGTTATAATTTCGTATTATGATCGTTTGACCAAAAACCAACGAGTTTGCCTTTGTATTTGACCAAAATTATAGGATTTGGTTAACAAGTAATAAATCCACCGTAGGATCTTGTATTATGATCATTTGATCAAAAGTCAATGAGTCCACTGTTGGATTTGATCAAAATCATAAGATTTAGTCAACATGTAACAAATCCACCATTGGATCTTACAATTTCGTTTTATAATCGTTTGACCAAAAGTCAACAAGTTCACTGTTGGATTTGACCAAAATTACAGGATTTGGTCAACATGTAATAAATCCACTGTAGGATATCGTAACGATATCGTATTATGACCGTTTGACTAAAAGTTGACAAATCCACCATTGGATTTGACCAAAATCATAAGATTTAGTCAGCTTGTAACAATTCCATCGTAGAATCTCGTTACGATTTCGTATTATGATCGTTTGACCAAAATTCACCGTTGGATTTGACCGAAATAACCAGACTTGGTCAACATGTAATAATTCCACTGTAGGGTCTCGTTACGATCTCGTATTATGATCGTTTGACTAAAAGGTAAAACGAATCCGTCGTTAAAATATTTTACCCACGCAAGAGCTGCATAAGCGATGGCTAGGGACGAGGGCGACCACCAAGTAGGGACGGCGGGACGACCCACGTAGGGACCCGCTTGCGAACGGTCCATGGTGGATGTGGAGGCGGACCACCCACGCAGGTGGTAGGAGACGATCCACGCGAGGTTGGCCTAGGGGACCCACGCAGGATGGCCTAGGCGGGACAACCTAGTGGGGACGGCCCACGATTGACCTAAACAGACCTAGGGAGAGCGACCCATGCGAGAATGACCTAGCTGGATGGCTTAGGACACAACCTAGGTGGAGACGACCAACACATGGATGGCCCAATTATTTGTATATCGAGAAATTGGATTTTACCAACATCATAAAAGAATTTCCGATCTCGAGGTTTAGATTAAAACCCTACATTTAAGGGAGTGATGACTGGAACCGCGAGGGAAACTCTAATTTCGAGGCATGATTTAATTTTGGTAAATCTAATGGTTGAGTCGTTGTAGATGAGTATTTCAGGTGTCGAAGTTCGGAATCATTATTTAGATTTGTGATTGCAATCCATACAACTTATCAGATTTATAGTTGCAATCTGAGCGTACTAAGAGTTAAGCGAAGGGTTGTACCCACGTAGCTTAATCTCCAAGTACACAAGGAATTATATACGTGCCGTAATGCGTAATCCCAAATTGCAACCTTAGATCATACTTACATAAGAGTCATAACTCTTATCTTATCCTAAGCGCACCACATTTAAGTAATGGTTGTAGCTCTTATTCTAGATGCACACGTAGCGGAGACAATCCGAATTCCGAATTCAATCTGGATTTATCTCTCCCGTACACTTTAAATAGAAGTCAAAGGGGAAAAGAAGAGAGAACGAAAAAATCTCGGAGGTACCTTAAAGTATCTTGGCAAAAGAATATAAGTCGCAGAAGTCTTCGATAGGGCTCTTGCGTAAGAATTTTCGGATCTGGCATAATGAGAAGGGATATGCTATTTATAGATTTATGGTAGCGGTTAAGGAAAGTTATAATCCTACGGTTTTCGCAAGAGTTTCACAAAAAACAACAATTGTGAGGGCTGCATGAGCCTTAGCCTTCACGTGGATTGAGAGAAGAATCTTTTCGAGATATTTGGCCTATGCAGATGGTTATTTGCTTAAGCAAAAAAAAGAGAGGATCCATGTTCGAAGAAGATGGTCCACGCTGGTGGCTGCGTGGGCCATTTTGAAACAGAACAAGACATAGAGAGAAATGAGGAGAAGAAAGAGAGTGGAAGAAGTGGGAAAGGAGAAAAAGGAGAGGTGAGATGACCTACACAGGTGATCTGCGTGGGCCATATTTCAAGAGAGAAAGAGACACGAAGAAGAAAAAGGAGAGATAGGAAAGAGATGACCCACATAGGTTACTTGCATGTGCCATATTTCGAGAGAGAAAGAGAACGAGAAAAGAATGAAAAGAAAGGAGAAAAAGAAGAGAGAAGGAAAAGATGGCCCACGCAGGGTTGCAGGTAACCTTGCGTGGGCCATTGAAGAGAGAAAAAAGGGGATGGCCTATGTGGGCCATCAATGAGAGAGAGAGGATGACCTGCGTAGGCCATCAGTGAGAGAAAAAAGGGGATGGCTTGCGTGGGCCATTGAGAAAGAGAAAAAAATGTTAGAGTGGGAAGATGGCCCACACAAGTAGGTCTATACGTAGGTCACACACTCTGTCATAGTTTGGACATTAAGTCTTAGTTAGAGTAGGTTTTGAGAAACCTATAAATAGCGCTTCCTTTCTTAATCACTTCCATTAATTCATTCTATTCGAGCTTTGAAACTAATTAGAAGAACTTGTCGACTTCTAAAAAAATTAAAATTTAGAGTCAAAAGGTGCCTCCTCGATTTTTGTGGACTTTTTTATATATTTTTTTTCTCATTTTTATTATAAATTAAAAAAATCGATAAAAATCAATCTAAATTATACTTATGGGAATTTTACTATCAAATAGTGATCGTATTCTCTATGGAGATTCGATCATCGAAATTTGAAATTTTGAGTCCATCGGATGGCTCGATTCCAATCTGAGAGATTTCAGGGGACAGGGTTTGGATTTTGGGATTAATCAGACTGTACTTCCTGCGGGGAGGCCATATACTGATTTGTGGTGAATAGGATTTGCACTTCTTACGAGAACGCTCTCCGATTATTAAGATGAATCTCCTAAATCCTTCGGACAGTCCAATTGAAATCTATCACAAATTTATGGAAGAGGTTCCAACTTTAGAAATTGGCCTAAAAAATATTTTTGAAAAGTCATAAAAAATTATTTAGTTGATTTTTGATTGACCATCGATATCAATATTGATCGGATAGTCAAAATAAAATCCGAAAGAACTGTTTTGGCTATCCGGGCATATCTGACTGATTTTCGGGCCGTTTACAGAGATAAAAACGGTTGTAAAAATATTTCTAAAAATCAACAAAAATTATTCAGTTGATTTTCTATTGACCATCGATATGGATAGTGATCGGGTGGTCGCGCAGATTTGATTGATTTTCGGGCCGTTTACTGAGATCAAAACGACCTTAAGAATATTTTTTAAAAATTAACAAAAAATATTAAGTTGATTTTCTATTGACCATCGATCCTGATATTGATCGGATGGTCAAAATAAAATCTGAAAGATCTGTTTTGGCTACCCGACTAGATCTGACTGATTTTCGGGTTGTTAAATTTACATGAGATCTGGACAATTATCTAAATCAAGATCTGAGACGACCACGGTTATAAAATTGACCAAATGACCAAATTAATATTTTAGAAATTCAAATAAAATATGTTGGTTGAATTTCAATCAGGCTTCGAGTTTAAAACTCATCGGATGGCCCGATTAATTTTATAAAATTTGATCAAGGTATCTGATATAGAATTTTAACAAGTATCAGGTACGAAGTTTATTGGATGACCCAAATATTTTTCCGCAAATTTTGATTAAAATAATTTAGTCAAAATTTGATGAGCTCTGTAATTTTAGCAAAATCTCATCAGAATATGAGTCAGAATTTTCACGGACTCTATATCAGGTAGCCCGATTTATTTTAACAAAATCGATAATGTCAAAATGACTGCCTAGAAATGTGATAACTGCACTATCCAGACTTTTGTTGGATCAACCAGTTTATCGAATACAAAATTTGTTCGAAATAAATAATTCAGGATTTTAGTAGGTATCAAGTTACCCAATTTATTTCTTATGTCGTACTCATATACTCTCACACTTTATTCTCGTGTGAATAATCAGGATTACATACGACTTACACAACTTATTCTTGTGTGCATAGAGGAATACATATAACATAGCTACATACATATCCTACATGGTTTAACCTTGTGCGAGTAAGAGATTACATATAATAGAATGTACCTATGTACATTACCTTAGTCTATTATCGTGAGAGTAGAAGGTTGAATATAATATAATGGACCTATGTACTTTACCTTGTGCAGTTTCTCCTCATGTGAGTAGGAGGTTAAATGATGATGATTTACCTATATACGTACCTTACGCAGTTTAGACTCATGCGAGTAGGAGATTACATATAACATACCTACGTATGTTCTCACATAGTTTATTCTCATACGAGAGGGAGAATCTGTATATTTTATGAACGAAACAATCATCAATAAGTGGTAACTCATTTCCTTCTACATTTGAATGGAATGCACATATGGTATTTTCCACTTGGGTTTGAGCTCCTGGGTGTTTTCGAGTGATGATCATAAGGTGTTAAACGATGAAGATAAGATCGTTCTTGAATGATTGATGTTTAACTTTCTTTTCGAAGACATACGATATTCGAATAAGATATGCCTCCAGATTTTTTTTTTTTTTTTTTGTATTTTGAGCCTATGCTCAATAAGTAGTGCTTTAGAGGATCAAAGTGCCATATTATCCTTTTGCTTCCTGGTCTGTTGGAAACTTTAGTTGATGACTGAAGTTTATATATATATATATATATATATATATATATATATATATATATATATATATATATATAGGGCCGGGGATATACGCCCGGGCGTAGAAATATCTCTACGCTAATTGATATGGGCGCGACACGTTGCGCCCTTTTTGTGAAGTGATGGGTGACATGGGGCCCACTTTACTAACTAGGGTTACACTTTTAAAATATTTTAAAAGTTAAATACCCTTCCAGCTGTCATTCTTGACTTTTTTAAAGTCTCTTTTCTTTTTCTTCTCTCCATTTTTTCAAGAAAGTGTCAGACTTACTTTTCCAGATATATTTTACTCAAAAATTGTGGCCGCTTGGTAGCAAAGTGCTAGCACCTCGGCAGCAAAGCGCCGGCACCCCGAAAACGAGGCGCTAGCACCCCGATAGCGAGGCACTGACACCCTAGCTCCAGCGTCGAGGTGCTGGTGCCTCGTTTTAGGGGCGTCGGTGCCTCTATATCGAGGTGTGCCTTGCTATTTTTTTTTATCGAAACGTCGGTACCTCGATATAGAGGCACTGCCGCCCCATTTTTTTTTTTTTAGCAAGGTGCCGACACCTCGATATAAAAGCACCGACACCTCGACGCCAGCGCTTCGCCACCGGGGTTCCATCGTTTCGCTGTCGAGGTGCTTGCGCTTCGCTATCAGACGCTCATATTTTTTGAATAAAATATGTCTGAAAAAGTAGGTCTGACACTTTCTTAGAAAAAGAGAGATGAGAGAAAAGAAACTTTAAAAAGATTTTTAAAAAAGTCAAGAATGACGGCTGAAAGGGAATATAGCTTTTAAAATATTTTAAAAGTTTAATCCTAGTTAGTAAAGTGGGCTCCATGCCATCCATCACTTCACAAAAAAGGCGCTACGTGTTGCACCCATATCAATTGGCGTAGGGCACATTTTCCCCTTTGCTTCAAAAATGCATAAAAATCTCTCTCTCTCTCTCTCTATATATATATATATGTCATCAACCATTGACAAGATGTCATCAACTTATTTCCTTTACTTCTCTTTCGAGAAATGCTACTATCTCTGCGTCGCGAATACTAATTGTGCGACGCAACTCTTGAATTTGCTCTGGCAAAGATGCATTGTCCTCACTAGAATCCATCATGACTGGCATGATAGTAGGTGTCATCATCATAGCTTTTGTTGATATGTAACAGGCTTTGGAGTGGAGGGAGTTCGAAGAACCAACCTCATTTGAAGAATACTTATCATTAGGCTTCCCAGATGAAGTGACCGTCTTATTTGCCTCTAGACGAGGTGAGTTGAATGAAGATGAGTCATTGATGTCCTTCGGATGAGGCGAAGTTTCATCATCTGATGAAATGATCATCTTGCTTGCCTCCAGATGAGGTGAGTTGAATGACGATGAGTCATTGATTTCCTCTCGATGGGGCAAAGTCTCATTATCAGATGAAACGATCATCTTGTTTGCCTCCAGATGAGGTGAGTTGAACAACAAGGAGTCATCAATTGCCTCTCGATGAGGCAAATCTAGTGTAATAACAATTCTCGTTGTTCCTGTAGGGCTCACCGAGTTTGAACAGAATGATTTTGCTGATGAAGTTTCAGCAGATTCATCCTTCGAGAAGAGGGAATTGGAATCTCCGTATAGTAGGTTCTCAGTTGAAGTGAACGAATTAGGGGACATTGGTTCCTCCATATGAGAACGTTCTTCTTCTAATGTGGCGTGAGCCATGAGGCTGACCGAGTATCGGAATGCTGCCTCTTCAGTGTGAGGGTATGTCCTCTCCACATGCTGATTGTTAGCGGAAGAGGATGCAATGCCCTTTCCATAAGCCATCTAGTTGGTTGGTAATTTGAATAAATCTACCACATGGAATAACTAACGATTAAATGAATGTATGCATGGAATAACCAATGATTAATCATTCATCACATTCAACTTATTTTCAGAGAATTTGTTTCATTTTGTAGCTTAAAGATGAGAGAAGTGTGCCCCAACGGGAGTGACAGAAATTTGTAAACAACAAATTTGCGTCGACTGTAAATCTAACACAAATCAATCATAACAAAATTTCCCTCACTAGGAGAGGGTTTTATTGAAAATGGCGGATTTTACACTTTCGGGTTTGCGTGAGCCATTTTGAAAGAGAATATGACAGAGAGAGAAATGAGGAGAAGAAAGAGAGTAGAAGAAGTGGGAAAGAAGGAAAAAAGGAGAGAAGAGAGATGGCCCACGGGCCCCACGCAGGTGACCTACGTGGGCCATATTTCAAGAGAGAAAGAGACAAGGAGAGATAGCAAAGAGATGACCCACGAGAGAGAAAGAGAACGAGAAAAGAGAACAAAAGAGAAAAGGAAGAGAGAAGGAAAAGATGGCCCAAGCAGGTGACTCTGCGTGGGTCATAGGAGAGAGAAAAAGGGGGATGGCCTGTGTGGGCCATCAATGAGAGAGGGAGAGAGGACGGCCTACGTAGGCCATCAATGAGAGATAAAAAAAGGGGATAGCTTGCGTGGGCCATCAATGAGAGAGAAAGAGACGATGGTATGCATGGGCTATTGAGAAAGAGAAAAAAAGGTTAGACAGAATGGGAAGGGGGCCCACGCAAGTAGGTCCATGCGTGGATCACACTCTTTGATATAGCTTGGACATTAAGTCCTAGTTAGAGTAGGTTTTAAGTAGGAAACCTATAAATCGAGCTTCCTTTCTTAATCTCTTCCATTAATTCATTCTATCCGAGCTTTGAAACTAATTAGAGAACTCCCCGACTTCTAAAAAAAATTAAAATTTCTAGTCAACAATTACATATCTCAATTAGCTCTAAGATTTCCCTTTAGTTTTCTTATATACATTGATGCAGGACAAACACTAAAATCCTAATTGATGCGAGTTTGGATTAACTTCAAATTAAATTGAATAGCGGAAATATTCAAAATCACCCAAACACACAAAATAGTTCAATAAATTTAATTAAAAAACAATTAGGTTAAGTCGATTTAACGTTCGCATGCGTTAGATTTCCCGATCTAGAAAAACGGTTCCGATGAAGGAACTCGAGTTTCGTTCTAGCTTAGGACACCAAATGACAATTACGATATTGTCTCTTGACTCGGGGGTTTAAAATTAAGGCTCGAAGGATTAATTCAATCAGAGGAGAAAATCAAAAGATATCCAATAATAAGCGAAAATATTACCTGACAATAATCAAAGAAATGGCAAAAGGGAAAGATAGGGTTCTGAGGTTTCACACCATGGGTTCCGAGGCTTCACACCAAGGATGTATGTCGGCTTCGCACAAAGTCGTACGAGAAATGAAGATTCACTCCTCGAGCTTTGAAAGATTCACTCTTTCGATTGAAAACTCTTCACAAGTTCTTCTAGGGTTTGCACAAAAGCAAACTCTCAATTTTCTTTCATTAATCAACTTTTACAATGTTATAATGACCTTATATAGGAGGTCTCAAAATAGGAAATCCCTAAAACAAAAAAATTACGAGACTACTCTAAAATGTTTACATCCGAATCAAAGAAAACCTAAGAAAATATTAAAATTGTCAAAGTTCGAAGTCGACTCGCTCAAGCGACAACCAAGCTCGCTTGAGCAATTTATTCCAGAGAAAAATTTTCTGCGCCCTTTGATGTCTCGCTCTAGCGATAACCGATGCTCGCTCGAGCGACTTTTGGCCGAAAGTCAGGCCTACTTCTGAAGCATGCTAGCTCGAGCGAGGATGATATTCGCTCGAGCGGAAATAGGCAGTGAGCCTAGTTGTCGCTCTTTAAGGCTCTTTCTGAAGCTGTTATACTCTTCTTTCTCTCTTGTTTCCTCTTTGCACTTTTAATCCGGCTTGTTGTGTCTTGTTGTGTGGGATGTCCCCAACATTCAATCAAATTTTTTTTTTTTAAATTTTATTTTTCTTAAGGCCATGTTATCGTATTGGAATATTTAGAAATTGACATGCCAAACACCTATGACACTTTGATTCTTCGCACCCGTGCCACGTGTTTAGGCAACACTATCGTCCAATACCACCCCGATACTTTTGTCGGGGTGGTATCAGTTCTCGACATAACCGATACGTATCGGTATCGACCGAGTTATGATACCATACATCTTTGCTGTCATTTTTATGATGCATGTCTTATCATCTGGAAATAGTTGTTCTGAGATACCTATCTTCGTTTTAGGTTGTTTTGCTACTTCAACTTCATCTTGGGCAATGTGCTCCGATTAGTTCTACTCTTTCTATGGAGTACGATAACTTGCAATGGCCTTTGAGGGAGTTTTATAGTATGTTCCCCGATGGAAGTAAAGATAAAGGTACATAATAAATCCTTTTTCAATGTTATAATGCTTTACTACATCTGTTTTTAATGCTTTAATGCATCTGTATATATATTTTCTTGCATTTTTTATTAGGGTTAATGTAAAGCCTGGTACCAAGGACCAGGTAACTTATCTGGTCCCACATTAGTTTGCTGCCACGTGGCACCTAATCACATGATCGGGTGCCATGGAAGGGAGTTGCTCGATGATCATAACTGTTGTGGAAAGAAAATTAAAATAAGTAACAAAAAAACTTGCGGTCAACAAAGTCAATTGCGCAAAACATGAGCGGTAAAACTGTATTCGGTTTCTCCGTTCATTTTCCACACGGTTGACACCATTGACTGTATAGTTTTCTATATTTTATTATTATTTTACAATAGTTATGATCATCGAGCTGCTCCACACCATGGCACCCGATCATGTGATTGGGTGCCACATGGCAGCATACTAACGTGGGAGCAGGTAAGTTCCCTGGTCCTTGGTACCAGGCGACCTTTATCCTTTTAATTAACATCAACATATTGTTTCAGGAAGGATTCAATATGGCCCTTTCAATAAGCTGCCTAGAGATTGCCAGGAACATGCTGTTTGTTGCATATATTACTTCTCTAACTTGAACTCACTATTGCTGCAGTCATTAGCCTTCTGTTGCCTATGTGAGTATCACAAATCCGTTGATTCCATTTTTAATGATTGTTGATCAACTTATGGGACCTTTCGTATTAAATGCTAACTACTTTATTCAGTACAAATCCACAAATTACATCTCAGTGCCAAATTTATCCTTTTTTTTGGTTTTTTTGAACGGTGCCAATTTTATCAAAATAATCTTGAGTTTCCATCTTTTTAGCCAACCATTGATTTTGCCAACAACAGATGTTGGAGTTGTCTGAACATCAATGATGGTACCAACCAATGATTTTTGCCGACAACAGATGTTGGAGTTGTCTGAACATCAATGATGGCTGGTTAGGATGGTGCCAGTGGTGGTCGTATTAGCAAACTATAACAGAGCCTTAAAGTCGCACATTCAATCCCAACGTATTCATTAGTGGGCAACTGTAAAGTTCTGCATACATTAGTGGGTGTATTAGCAGGAATGTTGCGTGTGTGTATGGTAAGTATACCAGTTTCCCATTCGTTTATATCCTCCATATGCATGATGTAATCGATTGTATAAGTACAGTTAATGCATTGGGATGCGTGACATAACACAACCCTAATCTTCCCCAGCCCTTTTCTCCCTCTTCTTCTTCCTCCTCTCCTAACCCAAATCATCAAACCCTAAAATTAACTTGGTATCAAAGCAAGTCAATCGAGATTCTTCATTGTCGCCACTGCTGGTGGCTGATGTCAGCGCTGATGTCAATAATCAAACTTTGACCTGCTCGGAAGGGGGTCAAAACTCATACAGTTTTGATCGGTTTTTTGGTCTGAGTATTTTTGCCTCTTGTCACCAGGCCATCTGACCACAAGAAGTAGAACTTCCAGGGTCATCTTCTCCGGCATGCAGATTTATTGCAGACTCATCTCCAGGGCCTGATAAAGTGTTTTCTCCCTCTGATTGTTCATGTAAGCTATTAAAACCTACTTTGAGTGAATTTCGATGGATTAAATTTCAGTTTTTGTAGCTTTTTTTTGTGGTTGATGAATGGATATTATCAAGTATAAACAAATATACACACTTATGTAGCAAGGGCAGGTATAGGTAACCTGCGGAAAAGTGTCAAGTGAGTTGATGCAAATGACTCACGATCGATGTAAGTAAATAAGATAAATGTTGGTTATATAGGGACCGATGAAAAGCAAGTTGGAGTCAATCAGTGTCTCTGTCTCTGTCTCTGTCTCTGTCTGTATATATATATATATATATATATATATATATATATATATATATATATATATATTAGCATGTGAAACAAGTTAGGCATGCGTAAATGTGTGAGCAGGTGATTAAAGTTTATGAGCTGTTCGATTTCAGCTCTCTTTCTGTGTTTTCACTGTGGGTCTGGTTCCACTTTGCTATTAATGTTCGTGAACTGTTCGATTTCAGCTCTCTCTCTCTCTGATATCGTCACCATGCAATCTCTGTTAATGGATTGTTTGTGGTCTTCTAATATATATATATATATATATATATATATATATAGTTATATAGTCATATAGTCATATAGTTAAGGGATCCCGACAGTTTTAGGTAGATTAGACACATGGCTGTTAATCTAAAAAAACTCGTTTTCATGATTTTTTGTCCTTGAAAGTTCTGGTCAAAGTTTGACCTTCGCCCCTTAACATGGTGCATTAAAATTTTCCAACTTGGACCAGATTTTGGATGGTGGATACAATATATTTTCATTTTTTTTTTTTGGAATGGACTTGATTGACCTTGTGATGTTGCCTTGGCATCTGATCTTCGAGTAGGTGCCACGTGACACCCAAATGACACTAGGGCAGTGTTTGAACCATACACTTGAGTGTAGCATTTGGCTGTCCTATATATATATATATATATATATATACATATTAAGGGAGTTGGGTTGTTACAAATAAAGGCTTCTTTCTCTCTCTCATTCTTCCCCTCTCACTATTTTTTATTTGCAATGCGAAAGGGGATTTTTACGAATAATCACTTACAAAACCATTTCTCTGTACAATTTTTAATATAAGATTAATGTGGCGTCTTGACGTCATAAGATTGGCAAGCTTTTAAAGTTTAAATCCCTTTTGACTAGGATGATGCCGATGATTTGAGGACACATGATTTCTTATCTTTTGGTTGCTCCTGTAAATTATTGATTATTACAGTTAAAACGAATCAAAATTTGAAGTTTGAACGTTATTAGTTTGTTATCAAGTAAATATTTTGACCATGTATTAAATTGACGCTCTATTATCCCAATTTTCACTTTTTCACAATGCGAATTTGCTCATAGTATAATCAGTCACTTCTCTAATTAATGCCTATCCCTATCTCCAACCTAATCTCTGAGCTGGTTGGTTAATATCGTTGCCTAATTAGTGTTACCTAGACAATTCTACTTTTGGGAATTTTGCCGTGCTGGCACTTCGACACGTTCTGACAGTTGGACAGTCCTCAACACAGCACAATACTTCAAGATATGTATGAAAATGACACATAATACCATCAAAATGTTACTTGTTTTGACACAATAAAATGAACTGCCGTCTTATACTAAAGAATTGTGTAACTTAGAAAATAAAAGGCTTGGGTCCTTGAAAGCGATTTGTTTAATATATAGTATACTTTTTGTTAGGTTCATGACAAACATTATATATCTTTTCATTATATCTCAATTGGCTCTCTAAGATTTCCCTTCAATTTTTTTTTCTTTCTTCTATATACGTTCTATTTTTGTTTTTTTTCTTTAGGTCGTGCTATCATATTGAAATCTTTAGAGATTCGTGTGCCAAACATCTATGACACCTTGACATGTGGCAGCCATTCCACGTGTCTAGGTTACACTTTGGCTAATACTTCTACCCAACTTGTTGAAATTGACAACCTACTGTGGTCAAACCATTGAGTTGAAAACTGGATAAGCTCATTATGTATTTTTCTTCATGAATCCAAGCCCTTCCATTATCTACATCCACCCATTTCAGTTGGCTTTACAAGTCCTATTTCTCCACACGTTTCTGCCAGTTAATTATCTTTGAAATATAATCTGATATCCCACATATATTATTAATTTATCCATGTTTAGTGCAAAAAACAGTTCAGTTATGACATATTATGTCTACATTATTCTATTGATATGTAGGATTTATTGTCATTTTACCCTTTTACTATATAATTGTTAGGGTAAAGGTAGCCTGGTACCATGGACCAGGTAACTCAACTGGTCCCACACTAATTTGCAGCCATGTTGCACCCAATCTCATGATTGGGTGTCACGGACAGGAGCGGTTCGATGATCATAACAATTTTGTGAAAAATAAAAATAAAACTGCATAGTCAATGCGTCAACCATGATGAAAAATGAATGGTAAAACCAAATGTGATTCTAGCGTTCATTTTACATGCAATTGACTCTTTTGACCGCATGGTTATATATATATATCTATTTTTTTTTTTCACAAAATAATTGTGATCATCGAGCCACTTCTATCCTTGGCATCCGATTATTTGATTGGGTGCCACGTGGCTGCAAATTAGTGTGGGACCGGGTAAGTTACCTGGTCTATGGTACCAGGCTACCTTTACCCTAAATTTTATTCATCAGTCATTATCGCGGCATCTACAATAGCAACCTATACCCATAGTAAGAGTAAGAGGGATTAGGTACAAATTCTATTTTTGCGCTTAGTGTTTCTTCCCGTGGATACAGGTGATGAATTGGAACCATGCATATTACTCCGAATCATAGAAGTTCTGCATTCAGCCTATAAGAGTGGACATGTGGAAATCACAGACCAGATCAGTTTCTTGGTCACTTTACTTGCACGTTTTAAAGTTTCTCCTGGTAATTTGGCCACTTTTTTGCGTCAGTCATCCTACTTCCTTATGAGTACGTTTAAATTCATCCACTGAATCTTTGAGTTCACCCACGCTGAAACTCATTGACTGCTTTGAATCAGACGATGGAGATTCTTTTTCATCCCAATCTTTCACCCAATGGATCTTGAGATCATGGGCGTACCATCATGTCAGTTTTTTTTATTTCACATGGCACACATATAAAAAAAGGGACCTTAGAATCAGGTTTGATCTTGATGAGTTCCACATGATGTTAAGCTCACTTTTCTGGGATGTGTGCCTTGTGAAATAAAAAACTGACCGTATGATGGTATGCCCATAATCTCAAGATTCCTCTTGTAAAAGATTGGGACGAAAAATGATCTCCATCGTCTGATTTAAAGCAGTTAATGGGTTTTCAACCTTGATGAACTCAAAGATTCAGTGGATGAATTTAAAAGTACCCTTTCCTTATTTTTGAGAGTATATTTATCTGCATTTCTACTGTATATTTTCATTGCTTCCATTGTGCTTAATAAGGAGTCACTACTATTACGCATTGGTAGTAGTTGATTTTAATTTTAAATTTTTGTATTCGTTACTGATGGGTGGAAACTGACAAGTGTTGTTGTTTGATTGACGAGTGCCACTTGATTGAAGGAATGTTTTTACTAAAGAGAGGTAAGACCTGTATTATTATATGCTGCAAAGTTAAGTGAAAAAATATGGGTACGGATTTAATACGGTGAGCGAGAAATCGGAAGAAAACAGAAAAATATGGGAAAAATCGAAAGTTAAAAAAACTGTAAAATACGGAGGACGAAGAAAAATGGAAAACCAGGAAAAATGAGATAATATTACTTTTTTTAAAAAAATATGATAAAATAAGGGAAAAATATGGTTTTTTTTTTTTTTGAAATGGTCACAAAGATCAATATATTAGAACTGGAAAAAACAATTACAAAATCTGTGTACCTTGGCGGGTAGTAAGGAACTACCCAAACAGAGGCACAAGCAAAGGAAAGAAAAGCAGAAAAAAGAAACTACGCCCAAAAAACCGCCCGTACCCGGAAAGGAACATATCCGAGACAGCCAATTCCCAAGCACAAACTTTACGAAAGATTCGTCCAAGAAGCTAGCGGCAGCAGTTTTCCCACAGCTTAATGAAATGCTGGGAAAAATATGTTTAATATGGGAACAACGCATTTAATATGCGTATTATATGAAAATATGGATTTTATTCAAAATATGAGTATTATAAGTGTTTAGTATGTTGTAGCAAAAAAAGCGTATTATACGCGTATTTTTTCTAAATTTTTTTTTTTTGTATTTTGTCACCATGCTGCAAAGTATTAGATTATGAAGGAGCAATTTGAAGACAGTTGATGCAATTGAGATGCGTGTGCTAAGGTGGATGTATGAATAACAAGAAAGGATAAAATTATAAACAAGTATATAAGAGAATTTAGGAGAGTGCCCAATTGAAGAAAAAATTAAAGGCATAGCCAACAGAGAGTTGACACTGCCCTTCTATAATGGGTTAAAAGAATAGAAGGACGAGGAAAGAGGAAAAGAGGAAGAAGACCAAGAAAGACTTGGAGAGAGGCCTTGGTGAGCATATTCTACTTGAAAGTAAGCCATATAAATGGAAATAACATACCAAAATTCATTGCCATTATCTAAGATTTAACATGAAAATATGACGAGTTCGAACATGTAATTCTTAGGCATATAAATGGAAGCAACATACCAAAATCCAATGCCGCATGGAATTTCGAGGAGGTTCATAATCATCATCTTGATTGGGGTGACCATAATTATATCGACATCCGTATCCTTAATACTTGTAAACTTTTATGAAAATTTATAATTAAAGAGAGGAGAAGAAAGAAGAACAAGGAAAAGGAGAGGAGGTGTCTGGACTACAAATTTCTATCTTGCCCTATATTATTATCAATGAAGTTTTCTTCTTTATGTAAATCTTCACAAACTTATTTAAAGAAAAACACATCTTGGAAATTAACTACTTCCATGACTAATCTAGACCATATACGGTATGATCCAAAATAGGAAATCTCAACAACGGTATGTTTATACACACACACACACACACACACTACATAATTCGAAACTCAGACAACATAGAAATAGGAAGGATCATCTACAAAGAAAAGTGTGAAGATTGGAAAGCATTGAACATGATGTACGTCTTATACATCATAGATACTTCTCAGTTTTCAACACTCCCCTCAAGTTGGAGCTGAAATCTGGATGATGCTTTAACTTAACAATAGTTTTGGATACTTGAACACTAAACAGTCGCTGGTATGTAGAGCTGTCAATCGGCCCTGTTGGCCCGCAACCCGCCCCGGACCCGGTTCGGAAAATCCAGGTATTTTTAGTCTTTAAACCCGGCCCGGTCTAGACCGGGCTAGGGCCAGATAGTGTAGCCTAAGTCTGGCCCGGATACTCTCCTTCTGATATCTGTAGGAACTTTTAGGGGTCGACTTTGATGCATAAAGTGTTGTTTCCTTGGGCACAATAAAAATATTCTTGCCAAATACTACCCGTGTGTCATTAATTTCATTGAATTCAAGGTATAAAAAATATGTAGCTTTTATTATTTGATGGGATCCAATGGCTCCGAACTGCAATAGCACCAAATTTGGTATAAAACCTGGGTACCCAACTTAAGCTAAATGGCAATTGAAACATGTCACTTTCTCATTAAGAGCTAAATTTAAAAGACTTACATTTCAATTCTACCATTGAAACATGTGACCTTCTTTAACTCATTTGATTCTACCATTTTTATTGGACTCTAGAATCTAGTTATCTTTTTCTTATCTTAGCAAGCTTTTACATATCTTTCTCCTGCTCCTCCTTCATCCTAACATAACAAAGCCAAGAAACGAATAGGTATGGAAAGGAACACTTTCGCAAACCCTAGTCCTATTCTTGAAGAATAAATGCCACAATGAAATATTAGAGGGGCCACATATGCAAACCCCTCCTCCATCCTTGCTTGTCAATATTTTTGTGCTTAAATGGCGTTTTTTTTTCTAGAAATCATGGGAAAAGTGAGTGTGTTTTTTTATTTTTTACAACTCTATTATAAATGCAAGGCGATGAGTTTCGTATGTTTAAAATGGAAAAAAATATTTTTGAGATGGAAAGCAATATAAACTTGCCAGAAATCACTACTTTTCAGATTCAATTCTGTATAGTCACTCTTTTATTTCAGTATATTATCATTGGGTAGCTTTATTGACACCCACGGAATCTTGGATGGCCCCTACGCTAAAAGCATTTGATTACTTTGAATTAGATGACGAAGATCGTTTTTCGCCTCCATCTTCCACACAAGGGACCTGGAGACCATGAGCGTACCATCGTACATTTACTTGTTGATTCCACATGGCACATATCCCCAAAAATTGGCCCTAAAATCACAAGGCACACATCACACTCAAACGTAATTTTTGGCCTTTTTTGGGATTTGTGCCACATGAAATAAAAAACTAATCGTCTGATGGTATGCCCATGATCTCAAAATCCCTAATATGGAAGATTGGGGCAAAAACGATCCCCATCGTCTGATTCAAAGCAATCAATGTTTTTTTGTGACGTCCCCAAACTTCACACGCCGGATCAATGTGCTCATCTGGAGAGATCGCAGTACGTAACATACATAACTAGCGACAAAAGATAAAATATAATAGTAACATAATGATCCAAACTATAGCACAACGGAATATAAACAATAAAATAAATCGTCATTCATTCATAATTAATATGAGTTGTGGAAAAATACAATGGTGCAGAATTTTGGAATTAACAAATGATGAGTCGTCCCCTTGTGCTCCGGGCCGGGGACTGGCTATGTGGGCGGTGCCGTAACGTCAACTTCCGGTGGCGATTGGTGTGCCACCGGCACGGCTGCGTCGCCACCCGATCTCAGGGCAAAATCGTCCCGAATGCGACGTCTTCCGACCAACCTGCGATGTTTGGTAAGAGGCAGATTTTCTTGGACGAGTATCAGGTTCGCGATGTTCATCGGGGCTGGTCTATTGCAGCTAAGAACAACAGGTCGGTTAACACTGCGTCGTTATTTTCGGACCACCGGCCCGGTGAGTTGTGTCTTGGAGATGGGAATCCGGTCATGCATCCGTCGCCTCCGAGGACCCCGGCGTCTCGAATCGATCCGACCGGTTTGGGGCCTCTCGAAGTCGACGGTACTCACCTTCGCTCGCTTGCTGCTAATTTACAACATTACTGGGTGGTTCTAGAAGCACAGAGCGATTTTCTATCCATTCTATCTATTCACAGATGGGCTAATTACAATTGGATACTATCAGATAGACCTATTGTTTCTACTCTTTCTTCCTCTTCGTTCCTTCTGCGTTTTGGGACGGAGGAGGTTGCTTCGGCTTGTTGCCTCAATAAGCTGTCTCATTGAGGGCTGTCCGGTGGTTTGTCGGCGATGGGAACCTTGTGTGGGAGACTCTCAGCTTCACGAGGAGGAGGAGGGCATTTGGCTACATGTTTTCGGCCTCCCGATCCACGTCTGGTCCCTGGAGATGTTCCGGAGGATTGGGAGTCGTTGTGTTCACTTCATTCTGGTTGATAGGCGGTCGGCGGATCTCTGGATTACGTCTCATATTCAGATTCTCGTGGTTGTCGAGCGGATCGAGTGGATCCCTCGGATCGTCGACGTCTTGGTTGACGGCCACCGCTGTCAGCTCCTGGTAGAGCTCGCCCGACGTGAGAGGGCGATCTTCAAGCATCAGCTGATCGATAGGCCGACGAGGGTTCTGCCCTCTGATTCTGGCGTCGTAGAGCCTCCGATAATGGTAGTTCAGCCGTTGTTAGACCCAGTCCGACATGGACGGGCTTCGTCGGATGGGATATCGGCGGGAGGCGCGGAGAGGTGCTCGACCTCGGACTCTCCGAACGATTTGGGTCCATTCATCTCACAGTCTTCGCCGGCAGGGGATGGCTTCGTCTTCGGTATCGCTCATTCCGGTTCGGCGGCGGATCTGGACAAAGGAGCTGGGGAAGTGACGTCTGGTGAGCTTCCGGCTGGTTCCTCCACGTTTTCCTCTAGATCGACGACCTTGATCAGTTTGCACGTCGATCCGACCGTCGTACACCTGCACCATGGATCAAAATATCGTCCGATATCGATCATTGTCGGACGACACGTACGATTTGGACCTCACCGTACGATCTGATGGGTTTTATCGCCGAAAAAAACAAATTATCGTTCAATGTATCGTTCGTATCGTTCAATGTATCGTTCGTATCGGACGATAATTTGAAATTATCGTCCGATAATTTCAAATTATCGTCCGATAATTTCAAATTATCGGTTTTAATGTTTTTTTTTTATTTATTTTTTTGGGAAAAAATCGGAGAGTATCGTCCGGAACCGATACGTATCGTCCGATACGTATCGGTTTTGGGGCTGGACGATACGTATCGAAAAAACGAGATTTTGATCCTTGACCTGCACAGATAGGAAGTTGGTGAGAACAGGGGACAGGAGGTTATGTCGGACGAGGTTGGGAGCTGTACTTGGGATCCTATGGAGATCGAGGTGGTCGGCTCCTCTGTGTCGTCTGCTGCTCTGCAAGGTTTAAAGCCCCTTAGGTTTTACATAAGAAGAAGAAGGGGAAGGTTGCTACCTTGGGCCGTGAGACGAAATGGGAAGGCGACACGTGGTTTGGCTTCGGAAGTCGCTGGAAGGTCAATGACTTCTCCTTTTGGTTACCTCGACGATATTGGGGCCTGGCGGGGCTTTTTAATGGATAAAGGGGAAGGGACGGAACTCTGTTGGGATAGACGACCGGGTCAAGTGGGCTACGCGATGCTGCGAAGACCCGATGGGGGTATCTCGGTTTGGATCTCTTCCACTTCTTGCCCAGTTTGCATCGACTGGGTTGATGGCTTCTAGCGGCCCCGGTCCGAGGGGTTTTGTTCCGGGTTATCGGTACCCATCCTTTTTCGATACTGGAGAGAGTTGCTTTGCTTTGACATCTCTAAGTCAGGAGAGGAACCTAATTTGCGACTCGGAGAATTTTTTGCAGGACCATCCTATCCCCGGGGAGGAATATTTCTTTGATCGGGCCGAGGACTGCGTGGGAGTTGCTGGGATTGATTTGCTGCTACAAGGGGGACTGAGCCCGAAATGGTGGTGGAAATTGATAGGCTCATCGAGGTTGGTCGAAACCTCGGAATGACATTTACGGGATCGCAGGCGGAGCTACGGAAGGTTTTCGGCTCAGTCATCACCTGTCGTCAGTTGAGTAAGCGGAAGCGGCGGGGTGGAGCTTGGGAGCTTGCACGGCTGCAGTGGGGAATGTCAGATGGGAGAAGTGAGGGGGGATCTTGACGGGGTAGCTGTCTATGGGCGGGATATACAATGGTCGATTATGAAGATGCTATCTTGGAATGTTAGAGGTACTAGTGATCAGGGGAAACGGGGGGGTTTAGCAGGCGGTCAAGTATTTCAAACCTGTTGTGATTACTCTTCAAGAAACAAAGTGGGGAAGCTGCGATGGAAGGAAGGTGGCTTCAATTTTGGGAAGGCGGTGGACCGGATCGGTCGACTGATTGGTGCCTCAGGAGGTATTTTGGTGGCATGGTCGCTGGTTTTTGTCGACAAAATTGATGAGGAGTTGGGAGCTTTTTCTCGGTGGTGTTATGGACAAAGCGCCGCAATGTTCGAGCTTTATGAATTTACTAATCGACGTCGGATCGAGAGAAGGGGGGATTTCTGGTTTGAGTTGAATGCCTTAGCTGCCAGATGGGAGTATCCTCTATGCTTGGCTGGTGATTTCAACGCGATCCGATGGGATTTCGAGAAAAGGGGTGGTCTGGCTAATGGTCGGGTGATGCGTGACTTCAATTCTTTCATTGCGGACTGGGGTTTAGTGGACATCCCGCTGTTGGGGGCCAGGTTCACGTGGTCTAGCCTACAGGAGGTACTGACGCTTAGTCGGCTTGACAGATTCCTCTGTACTAACGAGTGGCTTGATTTTTTTCCGGGAGCCCGTTTGGAAGCCCATGCTCATGCTATCTCCGATCACCGGCCTATTGTGCTCACGTGCGAGTCTAGGGGTAGGGGTCCGGCCCCTTTTCGGTTTGAAAATATGTGGTTATTGGACGAGGCGTTTCGGGAAAAGGTTCGGGGGTGGTGGGCGGAACCGGTGTCGAATGGGACAGCTGCCTATCGTTTCTTGAATAAGCTGCGCCAGTCTAAGGAAAGAATTAAGATTTGGAACAGGGAGGAGTTTGGCAAGGTGCAAGTTAAAAAGGAGGTGTTGCTCGCCAAAATGGAAGCCTTAGATAAGTTGGAGGAATTCAGGGACCTTTCCGCGGATGAGAGGGCAACTAGTACTCAAGTAAAGGCAGACTTCAGGGAGATCTGTAGGGCTGAAGAACTCATGTGGAGACAGAAAGCGAAAGTTCGCTGGTTCAAAGAAGGGGATGCGAACACGAAGTTTTTCCATGCTGTCGCGAATGCCCGTAATAAAGCAAAGTTCTTAGGGACCATCACTGTTGATGGGGTGGCGTATGAGGGACATGATGATGTGTGGGACAATATCGTCAACTTTTACCACCGCCTATACATTGATGAGGGTCTTCTCCGACCTGTGTTGGATGACTTGCATTTCTCTTCCATCTCGGATGAGACTAGTAGGGGGCTTGAGGCTTCCTTTACTGAGGATGAAGTGTGGACGGCGATCAGATTTGGTGGTAGTAACAAATTGCCGGGGCCGGATGGGTTTACCATGGAGTTCTACCGTGTCTTCTGGGAGAGTATTAAAGCCGACTTGATGGAGGTTTTCCACGAGTTCCATTCCACGGGTTTTATCGGGAGAGCACTCAACTCTACCTTTTTGACCCTCATTCCGAAGTCGCACGGGGTTGACGACATCTCTGACTACCGTCCGATCAGTCTCATTAACTCTGTCTACAAGATCATTGCGAAGGTCTTGGCCAACAGGTTAAAGTGGGTTATGGCCACCATCATTACGGGTAATCAAGGGGCGTTCGTCCGTGGTAAGTAGCTCCTGGACCATGTCGCTGTGGCAAATGAGACCATTCACTCTGCCTATGAGCTTCGTACACCGGCCGTGGTCTGGAAGGTGGATATGGAGAAGGCTTATGACCGGGTCAACTGGGAGAACTTAGATTATATGATGGGAAGGTTGGGGTTTGGAGATACTTGGAGGAAATGGATGCGCAGGTGTTTTTCTTCCCCTTGGTTCTCGGTGCTGATTAATGGGACTGCTGTGGGATACTTTAAAAGCTCCAGGGGCCTCAGGTAGGGTGATCCTCTATCCCTCCTCTATCCCCCTTCCTTTTTAATACTGTGGGGGAAGCTTTATCGGGGTTAATCGAGCGTGCTAGGACGTTGGGTCTGCTTAATGGCATCAGAGTAGGACAGCAGGGGAGATGTATCACGCACCTTCAGTACGCGGATGACACGATATTATTTGGGAAGGCTGGGACGTCGGAGATCTGTGCGATGGCTGATGTTCTCTCGGTCTACGAAGCGGTGTCGGGTCAACGGGTTAACCTCCTTAAGTCTTCGGTATCGGGGATTAGGGTGGAGGAGGAGATGATGGTTTCCATGGCTGGGTCGGTTGGGTGCCGCATCAAAGGTCTGCCTATTAGATATCTGGGATTGCCTCTTGGTGTCAGAAGGCTCACGAGCCGTGATTGGCTGCCGGTCGTGCAAAAATTCGAGCTGAGATTGTCGTCTTGGAAAGGTAGGCTGGTATTGATTAAAGCGGTGCTTTCGGCGATCCCCACTTTTTTCTTATCAATGTTCAAATGTCCCGCTTCCATTATTGAGCGATTGGAAAGGTAGGCTGGTATTCAACGGTCCTTTTTGTGGGAAGGGGCAGGTCAGAATAGGCGATTCCACCTTGTTAATTGGGATACGTGTCAGCTGCCTTTCGCTTATGGGGGGCTGGGTATACGGAGTATCAAGCGAAGCAATTTGGCCTTGCTCGGGAAGTAGATTTGGAGAGCGGGAAGGGAGGAGGAGAGGGGCAGTTTGTGGTGGCTGGTCCTGCGCGATAAATATGGTTTGTCGTCGGGTGGTTGGGGGATACGTTTGTCGACCCAGAGGTCTACCTCGCCGTGGTGGAGAGACATCTCTCGTACTTGGGAGGGTATGGCTAAAGGGGTTAGGCTCAGCTGGGGTTGC
The DNA here is from genome assembly GCA_021018995.1 of Chloranthus sessilifolius. Lineage (NCBI taxonomy): Eukaryota > Viridiplantae > Streptophyta > Magnoliopsida > Chloranthales > Chloranthaceae > Chloranthus > Chloranthus sessilifolius. The sequence continues at coordinate 8,557,112 of CM037587.1, forward strand.
GAGTCTCGCATTCGGTTTTGGCATGATCCGTGGTTGGATGGGGGACCACTTAGTGATTTGTTCCTGCATATTTACGCCCTCTCCCCCAACCCGGGGGGTAGGATTGATGAGTTTGCAACCTTCACCAACGATAGGATTGTCTGGGAGGTTGTTGTCAAGGCGTCTGAGTGAGGTGGGGAGCTATGTGGACTTGCTGAATGTGCTTTTTTCGGCGCAGAGGAACAGTCTAAGGACCGATCTACGGTTGTGGAATTTCAATCGTAAGGGGGAGTTCAGCGTTAAAGATCTGTACCGGTGGTATTCGCGCTGACCGCTCATCAGGTTCGATGGGAGATGGCTGTGGAAGGAATCTATCCCGCTAAAGATCAGGTTCTTTGTTTGGATGGTCAGTAAGGAGAAAATTCTTACTAGGGACCAGATAGTTCGTAGGGGGAAGGATGTCTCCATGGTTTGCGTTATGTGCTCCGAGGAGGAGTCGGCGACACATATGCTACTTCATTGCCGTGTCGCTCATGAGGTGTGGGGAGGCATTCTTAAAGCTTTTGGCCTCGCATGGACGATGCCTCGGTCTCCTTACTCGCTTTTGACCAGCTGGGATGCGGCAATGGTGAAAGAAGGGGATAGGGATGCGTGGAGGGCCACACTGTTCACGGTGATGTGGTGCCTTTGGTGTGAGAGGAATCACAGAATTTTTGAAGACAAGTGCAAACCTGTTCGTGTGGTTCTCAGGGCGGTGTCGGATCTTGTCACACTTTGGGGTACGAGTGGAAGGAACGGGGATAACAGATCCAGCTTTCGGTGGGACCCTGGTTAAGGAGGGCTCCCCGAGGGGACTCTTCGGGACTCCTAGGGAGTTTCTCACAGCCCTTGCTGTTTGTGTGTCTGCTGTCTTTTTTTGATTATTGTGATTGTATACGGCTTCAGCGCCTTGCTGGCTTTTTTATATAAGCCATATTACTGATAAAAAAATAATAATTAATATGAGCTATTAAAACGAATTGAATTAAAATTAATCAATTAATTACTCATAAATAATGTAATCAATAATCAAAACTAACTCAACAAAAAAATTCTCAACAATCCCAAATAAAACTCTAAATAAAATCTAAAACAAAAGTCTTAACTCTTCAAAATAAATAAACTCCTAACGCTCGAAACCGTCTTCGTTCAAATCCCGATTTGTGTCATGGATCTCCACATCAATATCCTCTTATCATGTGATCAACTTGTCTCCTGGCTATCCATTGTAAACAATGAAGATGTGAGTCTAAAAGAACTCAATATGGACATAGAATCGCTAATACAAGAAATCCGTATGCGAGCCTTATACGAATAAATATTGATAAATAGTTCAATGATAAACAATGTGGAACATAAGCACTGGGATCATGCCATGTATATGAGCAAATATAAAACAGTAACTAAGAATAAGCATTGATACGTAATATGTGACTTGTTCATGTCTCTTCCTAGTTTTCCGTGTGATAATTTTTATTGTGCATTTAAGGCTCACGAATCGGCATATATAATGGACTTGGTTATCTCTTTCTTAATCATTATCCTAATCTTCTCTTATCCTTCGATTAAAATCTACGTTAACCTTCGCATAACTTCTCTTCAGTTAAGTAGTAAGTTTAAAAGTATAGACCTTCTCCCATCTTTCAGTCTTATCATTAATGTATGGATGCATAACTTTTCTTACTTGTCATTCTTGTTCATGTTAATTCCTTTAACATAAAATCCCATAGGAATTCTATTGTTATCATATAAATATTTTGCTTTCATATATCATGTCGTAAATGTATCTTTTCACTTTTATGGATGCTATAAATGTACATGCATAAAAAAATTAAAAATCAATCAATCATGCAATAACTTTTTCACTTGTTTAGGCTTAACAAATCATAAACATGTAATTTCTATCGATTCTTACTTTATCATACTGTGTAAATCAAGCATATTAGGCTGCATGAATTCTAAGCAATAAAAAAAGGATGAGCATAAATAAACATTTAAGCATGATGATTAAACATAGACAATATTTGAATTGAAGTAGAAATTCATTGCTTGCATCCTGGACAGATTCTGGAATTTTGATTTATGCACAAAATTTCGTGATCAATCGCGTAACCTTGTGTACCATTGAAAACTCGCAATTAAACATCCAAACTTAGCAATTTAACATGAAGAATATTCATTAAATGAAGTAAACCCCAATTCCTGTTTTATTTTGTGTTATCTATGTTTTCTATTATTCTCAACATGATTTCTCCATACTTGTAGTTTTCGCGTAAAATTGACGTAACTCCTCTCCTTTGATCAAATCCGAAGCTCTAATCTGAAATCCGGTCGCGTTATAAGCTCTTCTCGCGATCTTCTAAGCTTTCAAACGAAAAACTCTAAGATTTCTCTTCTAGTTCTTCTATAGAATTTTCTCTGTTCTCTCTCTCTCTCTCTAACACTCGGTTCTCAAAAGTTATATAAATTCTGTAAGTTAAACCTAATACCTATATTTGTGATACTTTAAGGTTTCTTATTTAAGATCTAACTCTATTTAGAATTTCCTACATGGGTCTTAAGTGATTCTATGGGCCTTTAATTATATATTGGATCTTTAATTAGCTAATGGGTCTTTTATTAGTTATTGGGCCTTTAGTTAATTTAGTAACATATTTTAAAGGTCTATTAAACATTACTGAATGCATCCTAATTATTAATTATTACTAACATATATTTAAAGGCTTTTAAGGCCTATTAATTAGATTATTTAATTATCATGGGTCATTATTAAATAAAGTAAGCATTATATTCATGCACAACAACTAATTACATGCATCAAATCAATCAAACTAATCATAATTACAAATCTAGCAAATAATTAAGGACTAAATAAGCGAAGAATTTCGGTCGTTACATTTTTAGCGTAGGTGCCCTCCAAGATAATGATAATACTCATTATCATTTATCTTGCCACACGGGTTTTTGCTGATCAATTAAAGAAGTGGCTATTTGCTTTAGTGCAAATCTAAAAATGATTCTTGTTGTCTTTTCAGAAAAGTATTTTTTTGGTCGGGAGGCTAATGGTGATAAGATCTCTAACCATGGAACTTTTAAGGCCATTACTAGTGCAGTCTGTTCTTGTCTCTCTCAGATGGGTGACCATGCACTTATGCTTCAGATATTGCAGAAAATAATTAGTAATGAGATGGTGAGTTTATTAACCTATCTCCCTCTTTTATCAGATATAATAATAATAATAATTAATTTTTAAATTTCTGAGATAATGTCTGCATGAATCCATTTGAACTCAGTATGCTTTAGACCTGTGTTACTTAATTAGCTGCTCAACCCCGCGACTTGCGAACTGGTTCGGGGCGAGCAAGTTCGCCATTCAATTCAGTCCAATTCGGACTGAGTGGGCGAACTTAGCGAATTTGAATATTTTATTTGAAAACGCTTATATAAAAAAGTATGGAGGCGGGGAAACTTGAACCTACGACCTTTCCCACGTTACACCAAAGTTTCTCACTTACCTAACCAAGTAAGCTGGTAACAGTTTTTGTATTGAAAGTTAATCTTAATGAATATATTTTAATTTATGTTCACTTACCCAAAACAAATAAAAACTCGTCCTACCCCTAGCGAATTGGGTTCGCACGGGCCTATTGAGTTACGAACTCGAATTCAAATTGAGCGAATTGCGAATTAAGTAACATAGCTTTAGAACTTGATGTAGGCAGCATGGTATCAAAACTCTGCCGATACCGATACGTATCGGTTTCGTTGAAAACCGATACCAATACCACCCCGATACAAGTATTGGACCGATATTGACCGATACAACCAAAATATTTAAATTTTCGCTTACCCTTTTTTTCAAAAAAACTTAAAAATAGACTGATATGTATCGGTGCTATTGTATCCGTATTGGCTGATACGTAGCAGTCCAAGATGGACCGATACCTGATACCGATACTGAGTTTGACACCTTGGTAGGCAGAGAAGTCAGCTAGGACCAAGACTAAGTTGTCTTGGCAATGATTTGACCAAGTCTCGTACTACTCACCTGACTCAGATGACTTGGCCAAGTTGTGTCCAAGGCAAACAGCTTGGGCAATTAGTATGGTTACGGACTGCAGTGCTGGGTGATGCCGAAACCCGCTTGGCTGATTCTTTAAACATCGCTTCAGAGACCTTTGTCTCTGGTGCATCTTTTCTTCTAGTTACTGTGTTATTTCAAATTTGAAGCACGTGGATCTTACAGGAATATTGTTTGAATTGCAGTCCCTCAAGCTACCCTTAGAGAACATGCGTGCTATGCTCAGAACTTTAGTTATGCTGGATCTCAGACCCACAAAACTGACAGAGGAGACTCTTTGCACTTTAAGCTGCTCCCTTTCTGACTACTTGATTGAGGCCGCTTCTGTATGTATTTATTTCAAGCAAAATCTGCAACCAAAGTTGTTTTGGATGTATATATTTGAAAGCATCGATCTGTTGCAAATTAGTAATCAAAGTTTAGTTTTTCCTGAAATCATATGAGGCTGTCTGAGATGTCTTCTTTGTCAGATTTGTTCGACTATAATTTTGTTTTAGGACCCGACTCTCCTGTCCATCATTTAAAGACCAAAATGGTGTTTAAATGATCTTACACCATCAACGGCTTAAGATGTGTGTGATCTGTACCGTCAAAGTGAGAGATCATAGATTGATGTGAAACAGGCCCAAAAATAGTGTTTTAAGGAGATTTAAACCATCTGATCTGTTGACTGTAATATCATCTGTTGTTTTTAGTTTTAATGGCTGATAATAAAGTTCATCAATCGGATGGTTTACATCTACTTATAGGCATGCATCTTTGGGTCGAGATATGTTCTAATGATGGATTGCCACTTGGACGATTTCGATTGGTCATATATGTGCGTCACATGGCATGACGATAAATTGCACTTCGATGGTGTAACATAAAAAGTACAATTTTACTGGTGTAAGATCATTTAAACTCCATTTTGGTGTTTAAATGTCAGTCACGAGCCATTATGCCTTTATTTTATGCCCACCTGGTATGTTGGTAATAAAATGGTCCAACTTTATATGCCAATATGATTCTAGCTTGAATTGTTTCTTTCTATAATTAATTTGGTTTGATTTATGGTATAAAATAGTTATCAAACTTCTATTTGCATTAGTGTAATGGAAATTTTAATAATTTTGAGTGGAATACTTGAAGCATGATTGTGTCCTGACCAAGGTAACAAAATCGTTATCGGTATTGGGTATTGGTCCTTGGAGGACCGATACGTTTTGACTGACACCGATACGTATCGGCCTATTAAAATTTGTTTTTTAAAAAAATATAGGGATTGGCTGCTACCGGATACGTATCGGCCGATACCCGATACATATAAGCCGATATGGGCCCGTATCGGCCGATACGGGCCCGTATCGGCCAATACCGATGCCGAGTTGGTTACCGATACGTATTGGTATCAGCCAATATTTGATACCTTGGTCCTGACAAACAATTAATGTCATGTCTGGCCTTCTTTAATAATTTGTTTTTCCTTAGTGATTGACTGTGTGCAGTATCATAAATTGTGTAATTTATGGGTGATTTGAGTTTCTTTAGAGAGACTGTGTCGCCGTTGAACATTAGTCGGCAGTTAGGAGATCTATTTGGTTTCTCTGAAGAAAAGTTGAGTTATATTCCTCATGTAGAAGTAACTTACTACTTTTATGTGAACCTGGAATAGTCTATAGGTTGGGGATAAGTCAGGACAGCTTATTCATGCTCATGATTATATAATTAGTGCACCATTTTCAGATGACATGGAGTTGTCTAGCTACTTGAGGAACTTGTCATCCTCGCAGTCGAGATTAAAGGCTGTGTTAGGTATTAGGGTTACCAGAATATTGGGGTTAGATAAGAAGAGGTAGAAGAAGAATAAAGGAGTGAAATGAGGGTATTGAGTTAAATTGCTCAACCCCTTTTTCATATATATATATATATATATATATATATATATATATATATATACCATGTACAAATATATCACATGTGGACCACTAATATATTGCTACATATGAAGGACTTATTAGACACACACGAACCAATTGCACAATGTAACACCAACACTCCCACTCACAATTGGAGCATAGATATTAGTCAAGCCCAATGTGGATACAAAAGTTCACAAAGCCTAGGGTTTCTCAAAAGCTTTGGTAAAATAATCTGCAATTTGCTCTTTGGAACTTACTTGAGAAATACAAAATTCACTTAACTTTTTCTCGAATAAAATGACAATCAACTTTTATATGTTTAGTACTTGCATGATACACTGGATTCTCAGCTATGATTTTGGCTGCTTCATTGCCTTCAAAAAGGTTCATAGGGAGCTTCACATGGATTCCTAAGTCAACAAGGATAAATCTGATCCACAGTCCTTCACGAGCCCCTTCAGAGATGGCTCTATATTTAAATTCTGCACTTAAATTCAACACTATATTTAAGAAAATGTCACCAAATTGCCTCCAACAGGGCCCAATATCTAATGGTGGATCTCCTATCACTGAGGGATTCAACCTAATCAGCATTTTTTTATATTTCCATATTAAAGGGACCATGGTAGCTGTATAACAATTCTTTTCCGGGAATACAATTCAAGTACCTGAGAATTTTGTATACGACATCTAAGTGGCTAGATTGTGGAGCATGCACATATTGGCTGGCAACACTTACGGGTAAGCAATGTCTGCTCGAGTAACTGTGAGTTACATCAGCTTTCATGCAAGTCTTTGATATATCTAATATCAGAAATTCTGGAACACAAACTTATGCTGAATTAACAAATGCCAGTGCCTTAGCACACAGATCTCTGTTGAGGCAACATAAATCCATTTGAGATTTTTCCATCCGATACGCCAAAATTCATTGGGAAGTCAAACATTTCAGATTTAAAAGATCGATTGGTGTCACTCAGGGCTTGAGCCTCTATTTTTGTGAAACGACACAGGGAGCATGGAATTCAAAAATATCGACGCAACTTAACATCGATCTTCGTAAATCAGCATTAGTGGGTGACTGAAAATACTCCTTATCAAATTCCAGTTCAATCTATATCAGTGACATGCCCTATGAAGATCTCCTTGAGGTCAGGTGAAAACCATGAGATCCCTGTTTTCTTGAAAACCCTTTGAAACAGTAGGTTGCTGAGCTCGGATAGCAATGGTCCAAGAGACAGAGATACTCCTCTCAGACTTCTGATTCTAGGGATGTAGATTTTGTAATATTCTGTGATGAAGGTGATGATGTCAGCATGACATCAGTGAGTTTAGGGTGACGTCTGCACAAAAAAGGTTTAACCTGCTTTGATACCATGCTGAAGTTAGAATTGGTCGATTAGGGTTGGGTGAGGTCAATGAAAGAAAAGAAGTAGAGAGATAGGCGAAATTAGAGTTATGAGAGCTATTTTTTCTCATCCCCTTTATCATTAATACTTACACTACTTACAATTTGATAATGACCCACCCACTAACATTTAGGTCTATATATATATAGACCCATACACACCAACTTAATATGAAATCTATGTACACGCCAACACGTAGTACCACTCTGTGCCTCGAATTGTAGCATCATATAAGATCCGATTGCAATTTCCTACTAGAGCACACAGCAACATGGCCCAACTCAAATGAGGCATCACAACTGCTAACCGCAATGACACACTCCAATTGACTGAAACCTTCAAATAGCTTCACAACCGTGCTGCATATCCCAACATCTGGCCAACCAACCTGACTCTCACACGAAACTCACTGAACCTTCTCAACAGTTTAACAACCTAGCTTTGATATCACTTGTATCCGAGCACATCTCAGCAACATCTACAACCTTGGCTTTGATAACCCTTGTCACGGGGTGACGAAAATTTTCCTCTTTGCGCCCACCACATGTGGCGCCTCAATGTCCCACGTCAAGGCCAGCCTTCAACATGAACCCATTGTGATTCTGAAACCACTTGCTTCTCAACGGGAACACGTGCCACCCTCTATAGCACGTCGATGCCTTCGCATCTAAGAGAGGCCACTAACCCTCAACATGCCGACTTGGACGCCGACATGTTAGGCACCTCGGTGTCCCATGGTTGGCCTACTCATGCTTCACGCTGTGTTACCCACACCAGTAGCTCGCATGCAGCAGTGGCATGGCAACTCATGTCGTCCCGTATCGACACACATCACCAACTTATTGAACCAAGCCACCTGTGTGGCCCTCTAGCCAACACAACACATGCTTGAGGCTCCCTTTTTTCTATAGAGCCATAAGCCATTCCACTAATCGTGTACGCATCTGCATTAGACCACATGCACGATTGTGTCCTGTTCTCCCCCCAAGGAGATCCCGCCTACTTGACACAAGTGCAAGCCATCATTGAAGCATAACTAGCCTGAGACCCTAACCACGTCAAGGCACAAGCCCATTGACACCCTGTGTCCACCTCTGCGACAACCCACATGCACCAGGGTGTCCCACGCAGCTGTTAAGTAGTTCTATTCCATTTAGCACAAGAGCCTTTCGAAGTTTGACTGAGAAGCACCACCCAACTGAGATACCCGGTAGACGAGTCAAGGACTTCCCAGGGATCACTTTAGGCCCTGACTCACTTAATCGATGTTCTGATGGCCATATCTCTTAACACATACATGCAATGCCCTCGTGGCCTTAGCCATAACACGTCCATGCCTAAGCACACATTCTGAGGTAGCCCAACACAAATACCCCGCCTGACATAGCTTTTGCGGCATCAAAACCTCTCAATACATGGCACATGGCATTACCAGTGTAGTGGTGTCCTTGGGCCACCCTCACATCCCTAAGAGACCATCGACTCACACTCTAGCACGCCCCCCATGTGCATCGGAGTAGCCCAACGATTGGTTTGACATACTTCCCCTTGAACAACCCATGTTTCTCAATACATATCCGTTTCTCGAATCGTCAACGCCTATCTTCCTCATTTGGAATGCTTTACACGGCTTCCGAAGATGGCTAGAACAAATCTTTCAATGGCAAACTCAACGAATGGGGTACTTTCTCTCAATGTGCACACAAGGCCCCCTAGTGAGGTTATTTGCCACTGTGTGTGCCCCCCTCCCCCATGGCACCACTTTGTGCCCATGCTGAAGTCCGCCGATCCCAACATGTCCAAGTCAAATTACCAAAGTATACTTCCACAACACACTCTTGCATGCCACACCATTATCCACAACAACCCTCAATCACCTCATATATGGCTTGTCAAGCATCCACATGACTCCCTCGCGCGCTAAACGGCCACCCTCCATGTGCCAAGATCCAAATACGAGGCCACCCGCCCTCTATGCCACCGTCAAGTCATAATTCTCTGTGCACGAAGGGTCTGACTCTGTGATAGTAGGCAGGATGCACGAAGGGTGCGTGACGCGGGACGAGAACCCTAAAATGCGTGAATATGATTTTTAATGTGATTGATCGAAATTAAATAAAATTAATTCAAGAGTAATCTCAAAACTATCACGATACCTTCGGGTTCGTAGAATTTTGGTAGGTAAATCACGCGAGGTCCGAATAGGGTGTCCAATCCGATGCGCAAGTCTCATTAGATTTGAGGCGGGATCAGGCCTAGAGATAGGACTCTAGCTTTTCCAGGCTTAGGCGCTCGTCTTCAATCCGATGTAGATTCACGGGTTCGAACTAGGGTTGTAGAATTTGTTAGGTTTGATGGCTCGTATGAAAATTAGGGTTTTGATGGAAATAGGTTTTGGGTTTGGATTAGGGATTCAATATGGGTAATGGATTATAAGAGAAAACAGAGAATATAGAGCAAAGACAATAAAAGATCAAAAGATAATAGATGGGAATTACTCCCTTGGTCTCACACCAAACCCATCTCAGGCAAAGATTACTCAAGCAATAATGCATTCAAATATTCAACCAACTAAATAAAAAGTGTTTACAAGCCTCTATATATAGGCCACCAATAATTAAATTCGAAATAAAGAATCTAATACTAATAAAACACTAAAAAGACAGTTTTCGCATAACAATAAAATAAAATAAAAAATTGTCTGTTGTTTCACATGTAAGAAGGATGCGTCTGGATCACATCCTTCTACGCAAGGTCTCTTCTCCTGGCGGTTTGTGTCCTTTTCTCCTCTGAGGCTACGGTACCTGAGCTCCCTCTAAGCTTTTTCCGATGCTGGTACAACTAATGTGGTCCAAATCCGATGTCCCTGTATGTGGCGTCCCCGTCAATTCCCCCGGACTAAATAGGTTTCATCACCGATGAAACGCGCTCGTGGTGGATGTCAATCAAATCGGGGTTCAATCAGCGAACCTCATTCTCGTGGATCCAAGTGTTTTCGGACTCCAATTTTTCAACCCATTTAACCAAGTACTTCTCGAATCCCCCATCTTGTGTGGAGACGACATAATCATTTATTATATCCTCTATCTCATCTTTTCTTTGTCCGCTTGGGGATGGAAGAGGTATGAGCTACAAGGTTGGGTTGGGGCTATGAGGTGGCTGGAGTGGGTTTTTAGGAGGTGGGGTGAAACCCAAGTAAGGAACCAAGTCCTCCACATTGAACGTTAAACTGACCCCCATACCTGGAGGAAACTCAAGTATGCATTAGGACCACTCTTAGCCAAAATTCTAAAAGGTCCAGCGCCTCGGGATTGGAGATTCTTTGCGAATCTCGATGGGAACTGCTCAGGCCTAACCCGAACCATCACATAGTCGCCCATGTGAAATTCTTTAAAACGCCTGTGAGCATCTGCAGAATATTTATATTGACTGTTGCTTGAATTAATCTTTTGTTTAATTTCGGCATGCAAGCTATGAATGTGTATTGCAAATGCATCGGCAGACTCTGACACTATGGGATGCAGACATGGGGATCAAATCTAATGGGGTCCTAAGCCTATGACCATGTACTACCTCAAAAGGACTCATGCCTATAGACCTATTGACAGAATTATTGTAGGCAAACTCAGCTGTGGGTAAAATAGTATCCCAGGTCCTAACATGATCACCGACAAGATTACGAAGGAGATTCCCAAGGCTCCTATTGGTATTTTGATTTGGCCATCTGTTTGAGGGTGATAAGCCGTCGAAAATTGGAGTAATTTGCCCATCATGTGCCAAAGGGTCTTCCAAAAATAGCTAGTAAATTTAATATCCCTATCAGACACAATGGTTTTGGGTAACCCATGAAGACGTACTACCTCCGTGAAAAATAATTTAGCAATATGAGATGCATCGAAGGTTTTGAAACAAGGAATGAAGTGGGCCATCTTGAAAAGTCGGTCCACTACAACATAGATGGAATTGTACTTCCTTGGAGTTTTGGGAAGTCCAAGCACGAAGTCCATCGAGAGGTCTTGCTACGGTGTGTGTGGCGCGGGTAACGGGGTGTACAAGCCGATATTTTGTTTAGTCTGTTTTGACACTGGCAAGTATGACAATGTTTAACAACCCGGGTGACATTTCTCATTAGGCTAGGCCAAAAGAACCTATCCTCTACGAGTGCAATAGTTTTATTACGCCCGAAATGTCCGGTCATCTCTCCAGCATGTAACTCCCAAATGAGAAAGTTACGCAATGAAGTGCGAGGGATGCAAAGGCAATTGCCTTTAAACAAGTACCCATAGTGGATGGTGTACATGGGGTGTGTGCTGGTCGGGTCACTAAGGAGAGCAATGTACTCAACCCCAAAATTTGGGCACTCGGGGTACTCATCCTTTAAACTTTTGAACCCGACAACCTCGGTACTCATTGTGCGCAAAGTCACCACTCGCCGACTAAGTGCATCAGTGGCCCTATTTTCAGCACCGACCTTATGCTTTAACATGAATGTGAACCCTTGAAGGTACTCGACCCACTTCGTATGCCTTGGGTTCAACTTTTTCTGTGAAGCAAGAAAGCGTAAGGCTTCATGGTCAGAGAACAAAACAAATTCCTACGGTCTAAGGTAATGTTTCCAATACCAAAGAGATCGAACGACTGCATAGAACTCCTTGTCATAGGTGGAGTATTTTTGCTTTGCCTCGTTAAGTTTTTCACTAAAATAGGCCACTGGGTGACCCTCGATGCGTTGCATGCGACTTCAAAGACTTTGGAAAAGTCCGACAATCGCATGGCGGGTGCACTACTCATCCATTGTTTGATCTCATCAAAGGCTTTCGTCGCTACTTTGCCCCATTTAAAGTCCCCTTTTTTCATGCAATCTGTAATTGGGGCCATGATGGTGCTAAAGCTTCTGATGAAACGACGATAAAAAGTAATCAAACCATGGAAGCTGCGGACATCATGTATGTTCTTAGGTTCGGGCCACTTCACAATGACTTTAACCTTTTCGGGGTCCGCGACCATTCCATCGGCGGAGATAATGAATTCCAAGAAGACAACGGAATGTTGCATGAAGGTGCACTTCTTGAGATTTGCAAACAACTTCTCGCCCTTGAGGGTTTCACAAACCTACCTAAAGTGGTTCAAGTGTTGATCCTTGTCATGACTATAGATCAAAATGTCATCGAAATAAATAATAAGGAATTTGCCTAGAAACGGCCTCAACACTTGGGTCATAAGTCGCATGAAAGTACTCGGGGCGTTAGAAAGCTCAAATGACATGACCATCCACTCATAAAGACCATCCTTAATTTTAAAGGCAAATTTTCCCTCATCACCGGGGCAGATGCGGACTTGATGGTAGTTACTCTTAAGATCTATCTTTGAAAAGATAGTGGCACCAACCATCATATCGAGCATGTCATCAAATCTTGGTATGGAAACCGATATTTAACCGTAATCTTATTGATTGCACGGCTATCCACACACATGCGCCATGTACCATCTTTCTTAGGAGTGAGTAGGGCAGGTATGGCACACGGGCTCATGCTCTCTTGGATGAACCCCTTCTGAAGGAGCTCATTGACTTGTCGAGTCAACTCGGTGTGCTCAACTGGATTCAACCTATAGTGGGGCAGGTTCGGTAAGGTAGATCTGGGAACCAAGTCTATTGCGTGTTGGATATCACGCATGGGAGGGAGTTCGTTTGGTAAGTCTTCAGGGAAGACATCCGTAAACTCTTTCAGGATCGGCTCAACCTCCTTGGGACACTCGCTCACCGACTCGGGAGCACTCTCAACAGTGACGACTACGTACACCACACTCTCATCTGACGATGCCTTTTCGAATTCTGAAGGGCTCACAATATTGATAGATTTAGAAGACTCGCCCTTTTTCTCGATTTTGTTGGTCGATGGTGTTTTGGGAGGCAAAGGTTGTAAAGTGATCTTCTTGCCCTTATGCATGAACATGCATATATTTGATCTACCATAAAGTGTCACGTCTATGTCGTAGAGCCACGGTCTTCCCAAAATGATATGGCTCGCATCCATCGGCGCCACATCACACCATAAGGTGTTCGAATAAGAACCTAATTAAATCGGGACACGACACCTTTTCGACATGGGAATAGATGAAGAGTCGACCCATGTGATTTTATAAGGTCTCAGGTGGGCTTCGGGTGTAAGCTCCAATCGGCGTACGACCTGTGTTGACACTACATTGGTGCAACTACTACTGTCCACGATGGCCTTACAACTTTTTTCACCAAATCTGGCAAAGATGTGGAAGATGTTCTCCCTTCGCCAGTCATCCTTCTCATCCCGTTGAGGTTGTGCAAGAGCACACCTCACAACTAAAGCATGGCCAATAACATCACCCTCTTCATCACTAGGTGTGCTACCCGGCTCAAATACTTCTTCAATCACTACCTCATCATCATCCTCCTCTCCCTCAATGAAGAGAGTCCTTTGGGGGTCTTTTGTAAGGCATTGGGCGGCAAAGTGTCCCATCCCATGATATTTATAGCACTTAACTTGAGAGTTGCCCCTTGAGGATTCTCCAACTACACCTTTTCCCTTTTCAAACCTCGTATTGGTAGGGACAGGTTGTGTAGGCTTGGGAGGAGGATTAAATCATCCCTCACCGGATCGTTGATCACTATATTGTGGCTCGGTCCTCTTCACCACCGTAGTTTTTAAATATCGTTCAAGATCTTGCACAACGGCATAACATCTTTCAAGAGTTTCTACGGGGTGAGAAATCATCTCTTTTTGCAATTCAAGTCACAATCCGATGCGGAATCTAGAGAGAGTGATTTTCGGGTCTTCCGATACTTTGGCCCTCATCATGAACTCTTCGAATTTGACAATATAATCGGTCACAGGCATACCACCTTGGCGTAAATTTTGCCACTCGTCGAGGAGGCGTTGGTGGTATGATAAAGGAACATAATTCTCTGTAAGTTGTTCCTTCATGTCGTCCCAACGGGTAATGGGAGGACAACCCGCATTCACCCTGATGCGCTCGACATTGAGCCAGAAAAGTCGAGCTTGACCAACCAATTTCATTTTAGCGAGCTTGACACAACGGTCGTCATTCATGGCATAACAATCAAAGTGTTGGTCCATGTCGGAAAGCCAATCGAAGAAGACTGTAGGGTTCATTCTTCACTCGAAACTCGTAATCTCAACTCTGACATTTTTAAGGAGTTGCACTTCGGGGTCGTAGTCATCTCTATGAGGATTCGTATGATTCTTATTCCGATTACCTTGGCGACCATTGCGTTCAAAGCGCGGACCTTCACGCTCTTGGCGCGGAGAATGGAGTTCATCATCCGCTTTTAATTGGTTGATTCGATCACGCAATCTATCATTACCGATTTCTAGGGATGTTTGGGCCTGCTATATGGTATTTAGATGCGCATTAATTGCACCCAATTTTTCTCGCATAGCTCTAAGAGTATCGAGAACCTCATTCGAAGTCATGGTGATCACAAAGGTCTATTAGGGTTCTAATATGGAATGCAATTTGAACTCAAAATGAAAAACAATGCAATAAAATAAATATGACAAGCAAAGATTCCCTAACCTGAAAAACCTAGGGCTCTGATAACAAAATTGACGCGGGACGGGAACCCTAAAATGCGTGAATATGATTTTTAATGCGATTGACCGAACTTAAATAAAATTAATTCAAGAGTAATCTCAAAACTATCACGATACCTTCGGGTTCGTAGAATTTCGGTAGGTAAATCACGCGAGATCCGAATGGGGTGTCCAATCCGATGCGTAAGTCCCGTTAGATTTGAGGCGGGATCGGGCCTAGAGATAGGACTCTAGCTTTTCCAGGCTTAGACGCTCGTCTTCGATCCGATGTAGATTCATGGGTTCGAACTAGGGTTGTAGAATTTGTTAGGTTTGATGGCTCGTATGAAAACTAGGGTTTTTGATGGAAATAGGTTTTAGGTTTGGATTAGGGATTCAATATGAGTAATGGATTATAAGAGAAAACAGAGAATATAGAGCAAAGACAATAAAAGATCAAAAGATAATAGATAAGAATTACTCCCTTGGTCTCACACCAGACCCATCTCAGGCAAAGAATACTCGAGCAATAGTGCATTCAAATATTCAATCAACTAAATAAAAAATGTTTACAAGCCTCTATATATAAGCCACTAATAATTAAATTCAAAATATAGAATCATAATACTAATAAAACGCTAAAAAGGCAGTTTTCGCATAACAAT
Organism: Chloranthus sessilifolius; assembly: GCA_021018995.1. Lineage (NCBI taxonomy): Eukaryota > Viridiplantae > Streptophyta > Magnoliopsida > Chloranthales > Chloranthaceae > Chloranthus > Chloranthus sessilifolius. Next base: position 8,572,754 of record CM037587.1, read on the forward strand.
AAAATAAAATAATAAATTACATGCAAGTCGTCAAGGCGGCGTTGCGATCTTGTGGATAAAGCGTCATGCTGGTTGCACAAGGCGTTGCTATGACATGGTTATGTTCTCCTAGCGGTTTGTGTCATTTTCATCTCTGAGGCTACGGTACCCGGGGTTCCTCTACGCTTCTTTCGACGCAAGTAAAACTGATGTGGTCCAAATCCGATGTTCATGTATGTGATGTCTCCGTTAGTGTGACTCTGTGATAGTAGGCAGGATGCACGAAGGGTGCGACTCCGTGACAGTAGGCATGAGTGCATGACTTTATTTCATTAGTCCTTAGATTTGAGATTTCCAAAGGAGCATCTTAGGACAGAGTGATGAATTTTGATACTGTTGCATCAACTAATATATCAATGCATTGGATTCACTCGTTTAATCCAGAAGATGCCTAAGGGATTCATATGTATGATTCATTATAAGTTTTTGACTTAATCTTGTGCTTAAATCTTGGCCCACTCATCTTTAAGATGCTATTAAGTCGTTGGGTTTTAATTCGATGGTGAAAGATTGACAACTTAAACATCACAGTAGATAGTGAGCATGGTCTGTGATGTTTAAGGCCTACATAGTTGATAGAGAGACTAAGTAAAATTAAAGTTGTTTTTTTTTTGGGAGGGGGGGGGGGGGTGTTAAGTTAGTTTTTGACGAAAATAATAGAGAGAGATATTATGAGGCATGCTTAAATCGTAGGGTTCTTTAGCCCTATTTATACTCCCTTATGGTCTGGTCTCACTTCTGATCCTAATAGTAGCTTCTCCTTTCATGCACGAATTTTGAGGTGGCTAGAATAGAGACCAATAATCTCTTCTTTCTAGATCGTCTTTTAGAGGGGGCATTAGGACTGTGTACCAATAGAGATCAAGGAATGCGAAAGCTTTTGTTGATTGTAGTGATCTTCAAAAATGATGTGAAGAATTTTCAATCTTCTTTTCTAACTTTTATTCTTCATAATATTGATCATTGTGTTGTATGGACAAAGATATTGGGAGCCGTGTTTTGTTCTTGCAATCCGGTTCTTCCAACATGAAGCTCACGTTTCAAATTTTCAATGCCTTGGCCATGGATTTATTTCTTGCTCGCCAGTCAAACAGTTTTTTGTCAGAATGCATTTTGTAATGTCTATTTCTTGGATTTGTCACTGAAAGAGTAGCATGAATCCTAGGCATTATTGTAATCCTAATTAATAAATAATATGCAATATATAATAATCGTATAATTTTCATGAGCATGTGGTGGCAGTGGGGATTGAGTGTGGGGGGACTATAGAATTGCTCACATTTTTCATGGCTTGCATGCTTTATAGTTTTCGTGCATATTTATTACTTTATTCGTCCTAATTATTTCAAGAAATTTGTTGGTTTGTATGAGATGATTTTCTGTATTTATGGTGCATTAATTTACAGGGCTCTTAAAGGTTATTGCTACAAGCACAGGGAAATTGAAGCAACAACAAAAAGTACAAAAATATACTATTTTAGAACTCACTGCATCTAAAAATTGTGAAATTACATAGCAAAAATGGCATGCTTTTAAGTAGAAGTTTCATGCTACTATTTCTTGATATCTTTTTTCCTCAACATTACTGCATGCTACAAGTTATATGAATTGTTAGAATGGGGTTTGAATATAACTTATTTTGTCTTTGACAACTTCTTCTATTGATGTATTAATATTAAGAATTGAATTTTTTTTTTTTTCTTATATTGTACTTTGCTATTCACACAGTTCATACCAGAAAGTGAAGATGAAAATGCAACCTCGGATCAGATACACATTTTCCAATATTATATCCAGCCCTCTATTTTCCTCTTCATCAAATGCGACAAGCTTTTAAGTCTTGTGTTGACGTTGATGGGGTCATCAATAACGGTATACGATTCATCATCTCCTCTTCATGGCCATCAATATGCATCTGAGCTGTCAAGTAGGATGCATGCAGTTGCTTCCATCCTTATATCCATGCATAAGGATGCGAAACTCCACCGAAGCCTTTCTTCATGTAAAGAAGCTGTCAAGCATATTCTGCAGACCATGCTAATCATGCAGGTACGCCGCCAATTCATGGAATTTCACTTTTGCTTTCATAGAAGCGTTTTGTTCTCTTCAATTGAGCTAATTTGGAAAAGGACCCGACTCTCCTGACCGTCATTTAAACACAAAATTGGTGTTTAAATGATTTTATAACATCAATGGTTTAAGATGTGGATGATCCGTACCGTCAAAGTGATAGATTTTGGATTAAAGTGCAACAAGCTCAAAAATGATGTTTTTTTTTTTTTTTGCAGATTTAAACCATCCGATCTGTGGACTATAATTTCAACTGTTGTTAGTTTTAATGGCTGATATTAAAGTTCATCAAGTAGATAGTTCACATTCACTTATAGGCATGTTTCTTTGGGGTGCGACATGGTCCACTGATAGAATGTCACTTGGATAATTTAGATTCATCACAGATGTGCGGCACATGGCATAGTGATAAATCACACTTCAATGGTGTGAGATAAAAAATTAGAAAGTATCATTTTTAATGTTGCAAGATCATTTAAGCACCATTTTGGTGTTTAAATGTCGGTCAGGAACCATTATCCCTTTGGAAAAACTATGAAACATTATCCTGAAAATATCCTCATTGAAAATTCGCTATCCAGAATTTCGACTGTTAGAAATGATATATTATGGTTTCCAAAAATAGAGTTCTCTGTTATGTTAAAAATAATATATTATTATCTTTTAAAATCCCTATATGTGAAAAATAGTATATTATGATCTTTAAAAATAATATATAATTTTCCATAGAGGAACTTCTTTAATGGTACTATAGAGCGAGGCACTTTGGACATCTCATTGGTGAAGAGTCTAATTTTGCATGACGACAACCAAGATGACTAACTTTAGTGATGTTGTGATGCCAATTGAACTCCGAGTCAAATTGAAGCGTCTTTTAGACATAGTTGAAAATTTGAAATGCATATGAGCTGGTGAACCATAGCCAATGCTGGTCAAAATATGCTGCCCTTGAGTAAGGGAGGTTATCTAAGGGATGTCGGGCACGCCTAATTTTGAAATCGAGGCGAAACAATGTCCCGTTGTATGGTATTAATGGATATCTTGCTGATGCTGATTGGGCTGGATGCCTAAGTGATAGGAGATCCACTACTGGGTACTGCACCTTCCTTGGTGACAGCCGTGTCACATGAAAAAGTAAGGAGCAACATGTCGTACCTAATTCCATAGCAGAGGCAGAGTATAGAGCCATGTACGAAGGGGCCCCTTGGCCTTGGGGCTCATGAAGGCATGCAAGTTCGATTTATTCTTGCAGATCTTGGAATCCATGCAAAACTAACTATGACACTCTAGGATGATAATGAAGCTGCGCCACACAATACCGATATCATGAAATGACAAAACACATTGAAAACATTTCCATTTTGTACTAAAAAAGACCAAGTCAAATGAATTCTGCATTCCTCAAGTGAGCTCTGAAGATCAACTGGTGGAGATCCTTACTAAAAGGCTGTGGGAAGAGCAAGTCTACGTGACATCACCTCCAAGTTGGGCATGATAGATGATGCACCAACTTGAGGTGGAGTGTTGGTGTATCATTAGTAGTGGTAGCATGTAAAATTGACATAGTAATGTATAGGAGATTCTGCATGTAATATAAATAAGGGATAATGGCTCCTGACCGACATTTAAACACCAAATGGTGTTTATAACCCAATAAATGTTGTGAGATCATTCAAACACCATTTGGTGTTAAAATGATGGTTAGGAGATAAAGCCCAATACGGCGGCATGGCCTTAAGAAAAAATAAAAATAAAAATAAAAATAGAATGTATATAGAAAATATAAATTGAAGGGACATCTTAGAGAGCCAATTGAGATATGTATTGAAAAGATGCATAATGTATGTCATTAACGTAACTAAAAGTATACGACGGTTCATTTTATCGTGTCAAAACGAGGAACATTTTGATAGTATTATGTGGTATTGTCATACATGTCTAGAGGTATCGGGCAGTGTTGAGGCGTGTCCAAGTGCCACCAAGTGTTTGCACGGCAAAAATTTCAAAAGTAGAAGTGCCTAGGTAACATTGAGCCTAACAAGCGTATCATTTTGGCTCACCTTATCTTCATCTTTTCAGTGCTTTTAAGACAACATATACCACAATGCAAGATGACATCTTTTGTATGCTTATTAGAACATATGGGTCAAGAGTGCAATCTCCCCATCTGTTGCTTACCTTTTTGTATTTCTATCACCAAAGGTTGACAAATGGAGTACTTTTGTATATTACCATTTGCACAACTTATAGTAAACATACATGGCATGATTTTGCATTTGTAATGCCCTAGAATTGCAGATATCTGCTTGCACTACACGTTGATTATTTTCTCCTTTTGATTTCTACTATCTGTGTTTTGTATGCACTTAGGCACCAAATCTGATGTATAGATCAACATCAACTAATTGACTGATTGTTTTATTCCAAACTAATGCAGGCTTCAAATGAAACCTGCATGGCAATTGAAGACAGACACAAAATACAATGTAAAATTGATCAATTGAAGATTGAAACAAGTAGATTGCACTTATGGGATACCGATGATCTCAAAAGAATTTCAGAAGTCAACTAACTTGTACATGTTATACATGTGAGTCGTTAAATTGTTATTTAACTCATTTTCAAATATCTTGTAGCTCTTTCGTCTGGAGGTTGGAGATGTAATGCCATGTTTTCATGAATATATGATGCTCGATTCTTAAATTTTTGTTATTTGCTTGTATTGGTAGAATTTTATGGCATACGAAGCCTTTTTTTTTTTGTTTTCTTATTTTGACTTGTAGTTTTTTTTGTTCTTCTCAAAGAATATCCAAAGGCTACTGATCTATGCATTTGAGTCTTTAAATCTTAGATTAACTCTTTTCAAATTTATTTTGACTTTTCTTTTTGGAGTCTGAGATGGAAGCCTGATCTTCGTGGAAAAAGATGCTTAGTTCTTACATTCATGTTATATTGGTGGGATTTGTGGCATACAACTCTATTTTTCCTTATTACTGATGTATATATTTGTTGATCAAATTGACTAATAACTTTGATATTCACCAAATATGTCTCCCAAAATGGACCATAGGGAGTTAGGATGTATGGCCTTGATGCATCAATATCTTAATGACTGGCTACCACCCACATTTTCCACTGAGAATAGAACTGGAACTCTCACAGAAAGGCATTGTCTTTGATGCCTAACACACTTCGCATCGTGTCATAAAATTAACAAATACACATCCTAACATGCCATCAATCTATTCCTGGCATGATGATGATGTGCGATTTCAAGCATTCGAGGGACTCCCTATCCTACAAATGGGTGCGCATTATTAAGTCATGTCTGATCAATCTCAAATGATCCCCTAACCAATCAGACTTTTGGAAATTGAGCTTACTAGTTGTATGGATATATCTGAACCATTCATCCTATATGTAGAAGGGTGGCATTGTTTGCACCCGTTTTCCTATGAAGAGCACACACTCTTCCACCATAAAAAACCGTTGACTGCCTTGAATCAGATGGTGAAGATCGTTTTTTGCCCCAAAATTCCACACAATAGATCTTGAGGTCATGGCACACCTATCAGACGGTCACATGTTGATTCCACGTGGCACACCACTTTTGGGGATGTGTGCCATGTGGAATCATCATGTGACCGTCTGATAGGTGTGCCATGATCTCAAGATCTGTTGGATAGAAGATTGGGACAAAAAACAATCTCCATCATCTGATTCAAGGCAGTCAACCATTTTTCTTGGTGGAAGAGTGTGTGCTCTTCACAGGAAAAACGGGTACAAATAATGCTACCCTATGTAGAATTTAAGTGCATTAAGTTACTTGTATGAGATCATCCCAATTTATAGAGATTCTCCATCTGTGTTATGTGGCATGTTCATACACTCATGCACAATGTCTTTAAGGACCCAGCCGTGCAAATTATTTCATTTATTAGCATTATAAATCTTGGATGTTGCATTTAGGTACATGCATGTCTCTACTTATTTGAAATTCATGCACGATTCTTATCTAGACTTTATGAACTTTTGGGTATCCTAAACATTCAATGTATATGGTCACTTCAAGGACGACCAACTTGGAGAGAGTTAAACCATTCATTAATATAAAGAAGAGTACCTTTATTTCCACCCACCAAATCTTCGAGTTCACCCACTTATGGGGGTGTACAACTTTAAAAAACCAAATCTTTAAGTTCACTCACTTACTCGGGTGAATATTTTGTAAAGGATTCACCCATGTGAATTCCTGCGGGACACCCACATCTTCTTCCCCACTCGACGACAGTGATGTTGGTGACAACGATGTCGATGCTGGTAATGCCGATGCCTACACCGGTGATACCGAGGAACAAGAAGCTTAAGAAACCTCTTAAAATCCTAAGAAGAAGAATCTATGAACTTTTGGAACCCTAAGAAGAAGAAGCCATGAAACTTTCTTAAAACCCTTAGAAAAAAGAACAAAGAAGAGAAGAAGAGAAAAAAAACTTCAAAACTCATGTAATACTCTTGAAAAATCTCTGAAAAGAAGAAACGTAAGAAGAAAAAAAAAAGAAGGAAAAAAAGGTGTCTGTGTGTGTGTGTGACTGTGGGTACCTTGGTTTAAAACTGATGGTGGATACCCATTGCCAGTTTTTAAATCTTACAGTGGGTACCCACTGTCAGTTGCAAACCATTGACAGTGGGTACCCACTGTCACACATACAGACAAGTTTTTTTTTTTTTTCTTACATTTCTCATTCTTTTTAGGGTTTTCAAGGGATTTTTATAAGTTTAAAGAGGGAGGAGAAGCTGAAGAAGTGAGTTTCTTCTCCTTTCACAAGGATGTATGAGTGGCCGGAACGGAGGACTCGCCGAAATGAAAGGAGAAGAAGTGGTTTCAAGAGGGTTTTATGGGGTTTCAAGAGGGTTTCATGGGGGTTTCAAGAGGGTTTCATGGGGATATACGTCTCACCGAACTAAAGGACTTGCCAGAATTTATGGAGAAGTAGTGGGTTCCAAGGGGTTTTCATGGGGGTGTACGACTCGCCGGAACGAAAGACTTGCTGGAATGATGGAGGAAGAGGAAGAAATGAAAAATAACACCCAAATAAGTGGATGAACTTCAAGATTCACTCATCACCAATCCAAATCTTTGGGGGAACCCGCAAATTGCCTCTTTTTCCCTTTGCACGTGTCTACGTGGGTGAACTCAAAGATTCAGTGGGTGGAAATATAGGTACTCTGTAAAGAAACCCTAAGAGCCTATAAAACCCTATCATGGTGGGTAGTTGAAGAAGGTGTGTTCTTGGTTGAGGAAGTCAAACATAAGCTTGGGAGGGATCATTTAGTCTCATTCATGCCTTTGTGGTACAAGTTTACAAGTCTCTTCCATGTCCTTCAGGATAGTCAACGACTTGATACAATAAATCCTCGTCTCCTTCATCGCAATGGTAGGGCTCTTAGTAGCCTTATCCCTCCAGCAAATGATTATATGAATATTTGCATCTTGTCCTAATATCTTCCTTTTATTCACTCCCATACTAAATTCTGCACCGATGTTTTATTATTTTAGATCATAATTTGTATGTTTAAGGAGGTTATACTCAATGAAATAATATCTCAATTTTTCTTATGAAAATTTGTATTGTCTTCTGTTACTCTTCTAATTTTCAAGTCATTTGCTGTTATGAAAATCAATGCTTGTTTAGCTTCTATCAAAATACACACAGAACAATAAGCTGTTATTTAAGGTTTTTACACTTCTGTGATTTGAATCTCAAAGAGATGTTGAATTAAAAGTTGTATATCTTTTTTCTTACATAACTTTCATTCAAGAAGTGTATCAATCCGATCTATAGATTAAAAGATTCAAGAGTTTTATGAAAATATTTCACTGTAGTTTGTCGTGCCTATATGGTGTTTCTCCGATGTTGAGAGGGATGTTGAAGATGTTAATGTGGTTGGCTAGCAAGAGGAAATACATGAAAATATGAAGAGAAGTGCAATTAAATGTGGCAAAAGCTAGAGAAAGCAAGAGTGTAAGAGAAATTAGCGAAGCACCTTGAAGCGGGTCCACCAAGTAGTGAACCATGGAGTAAACTTCATCCCTTGAAGCGGGGTTCACCAAGTAGTGATCCACCTTATGTTTCTGACTTGGATCAAGCTATTGCACTATGTAAGGAATTATGTTCTTGTACATCAAATCCTTTTAGTAAGTTTGTGTCGTATCGTCCACTACATATTCTGAAGGGAAGTTGCTTGAGTACAAATTGGTTTAGGATGTATGGGCTAAATAAACCTAATGACTTGGCGGAAAGATATAAAGCAAGGTTGGGTGCTAAAGGGTTCACTCAAATTTATGGGATTGATGACCAGGATACTTCTACCCTAGTGGCAAAGCTGAACTCTATTCGAGTCTGCTTTCCCCTGGTTCTCATAGATAGTTGACTCTCAATTAGTTAGATGTCAATAATCCATTTTTTCATGGTGACTTGCAAGCATGGGTTAAAATATCGGGTTACCGATACGTATCGTCCGAGCTCCAAAACGATACGTATCGGTACCGGTCTGTATCGGACGATACATTGAATGTATCGAACGATACATTCAATGTATCGTTCAAGTCCAATACCGATACGTATCGGTATCGGACGATATTTTGATCCATGCTTGCAAGAAGAAGAAGTGTACATGGCTCCTTCATCCAACTTCTCTCTTCAGGGGGAGAGAGGTCTAGTTTGCAAGTTAAAATGACTACGTATGGGCTGAAGCAATCTTCGTGCGCTTGGTTCATAAATTTTAGTGATGCCAGAATTAAATTTGGATACTGCAGAGGCCATTATGACCACACATGGGAACTCATCTCACGGCCCTCACAGTTAATTTTTTTACACAGGGTATCCCTACTGTCTTTTAGAAGGAAGGAATTCCTAGGACCCTTATAGTCCATGTTGATTACATTATAGTAACAAGAGATGATGAAGAGGAGATCATGAGACTCAAATACTAATTGAGTCAAATGTTTGATATCAAAGACCTTTGGCCTCTTAAATACTTTCTTGGTATCGAGGTTGCTCGATCTAAAAAGGGAATAGCCATCGCACAATCAAAGTACACATTGGATCTTCTCAAGCATGGGTTAAAATATCGGGTTACCGATACGTATCGTCCGAGCTCCAAAACGATACGCATCGGTACCGGTCTGTATTGGACGATACATTGAATGTATCGTTCGAGTCCAATACCGATACGTATCGGTATCGGACGATATTTTGATCCATGTTCTCAAGTACACCTGCATTATTGGTGTAGACCTGTTGACTCTCCTATGGAAGTAAATCACATAATCGATACTCAAGATGGAGATGCATTCAAGGATGTGAAAAAGTATCGTGTCGTGGGAAAACTCATATATCTCACCATGTTATGCACTAACATTGGTATGTTGTGGGTGTAGTGAGCCAACACATGTACCCACCTCGGACCGTTGACTTGGATGTTGTGTATTAGAATCCTAAGATATCTGAAAAGCAGTCCAAGCAAGGATTTCTTATATAGTGATCACGGTCATTTTGATGTTGACGTCTTTACTTATACGAATTGACTGGATCCCTAAGTAATAGGAGGTCCACCACTGGATATATTGCACCTTCCTTTGTGGCAATCTCGCCATCTGGAAGAGTAAAAAAGATGGTGGTAATAATTCACTTGTTGAAGCAGAATATAGAACCATGACACAAGGGGCTCGTGAAGGGATTCAATTTATTCTTGCCGACCTTGGAATCCATGTGAAGCTTCGTATGAATCTGTATGGTGACAATGCAATTGATCTTGACATTGTTTTGAATCGGGTTTATCATGAGAGGACCAAACATATTGAAGCAGATTGTTACTTTGTTCGTGAAAAGGTCAAATTTAATGAGTTTTGCATTCCTCATATCAACTCCGTAGATCAACTCGCTGATATTCTCACCAAAGCTGTTGAAAGAATGAGGTTTCGTGACATAACCTCCAAGTTGGGCATGATCAACATTTGAGCTCCAAAATGAGGGGAGTGTTGGTGTGTTACTAGTATTAATTCTGTGTCATTAGAAAGTAGATTTATGTATATCAGTATTAGTGATGTACATCTGATCCTATTGTTAGTGAGATATAAAATAATATTTGAGGGTGTCGGGTTATGGAACACGCAACCCTAATTTCTCCCAAATCTCTCTTCTACTTTCTTCTTTTCTTATCCTCAAACCTTAATCTTTCCTAGCCCTAATCTCCTCTTACTCTAATCTTTCTGAGCTTTTTTTATATGTCTAAATTTGGATGGAAAACCAATAGTTGGGCTTTAAGTACATATGATCCATTGCTTGTCTCGCATGTGCACTGGTGCATCTTATGAGTTGAGGGGAGATGGTGATTTCCTAACTAAGTTTGTTGGTAGACTCATTCATATGATAATCAAATGTCACTATTGACAAGTAAGAGATTGCACCTAAGAGATTCTTCTATCGTAGGGGCTCACAATATTAAATCCCAAACACTTCCTAAGGCGGACTTCGTAGTATACAACCTTTGGAGAAGTCAAAGAATTGCTTCAATTCCCTGTGAGTATGTCATAAGGCCCAGAAATCTTGTTTTTGTTGATAAAGAGATGTTATTGGGAAGCACTTTGGATTGCGACTAGAGAAATTCATGGTGTCACCAACTTGGAGATATAAATTTTGATAGTTTGAAACCCATTTTGTTGGGCCCAAGATTTCATATTAGTTTATTTTGCTCCCCATTACTGAGTTTATTTTGTAAGATCTACAAATTACCTTTAGTAATATCCTAGAATGTCCAAAACAACTGAAATTGATGTGTTTATGTAAAATGCATTATGGTTCAGTCGTGAACGTAATGCCCTTATGCCATAATCTTTTAAAGGTTATTTTTCTAAATTTCATTTAAATTTGTAAAAAATTTCATGGATTGTTATCTAATTTTCTGATGACCATGGGTGTTTTAGGAACATTTTTGCGAATCTGAAATAAAATTTGATCGAAGAAGTGAAGAAAGGAAAACAAAAGAAAGAGGAAGACAGAGTAAGGGTGTGGGGGCTGATGAGGTACAAAATCTATCTAGAAGTCTCTTATAGAATCTCTTTACATACTTTTTTAATCATTCTGAAACAGGTTACTGGCTATTGACAGGTCTGATAAAGACTTTTTTTCCTTCTTATTTTTGAATCACGCCTCTTTATGAGCAATTAATGAGGTCACCATGTGCATTAAGATACAACACGTGCTCATGAAAGGGGACTTAAAGTCACCTGATGATCGCTTGATGGCTGAGGAGAAAAATCTCGAGATATCTTAAAATACGATGGGGTTGTTGATTTTGTCTTGTCGACTTTCCTTATTTCAGTAAGATCTTAATTAGCTAGATTAGTTTTATTTAGAAGTTAGTTAATTGGGAGTCCTATATTACCTAGAAAAGTAAATTTTATAAGTGGAGAGGGGATATGTGAGATTTTGTTAGGAGAGGGAGTATTATTTCGATTTCCTTTATTTGTTTGACTTTATTAAGTAATTCTATTTAGGTGTTTCAGGTTTTTCAGAAGCTTAGTATTTCCTAGGATTAATATCCTGTACATATATAGCGATAAATTTATATGTGTGTGTGTGTGTGCGTGTATATATATAAGTTCATTTAACTGGAGAGGTAAATTAAATAAGCGTAGAGAGGGATGCGAGATTTTATTAGGAGAGGGGATATTGTTTTTCGAGACTTGACTTCTCATATTTGGCTTCCCTTTTATTTGTTCGTCTTTATTAAGTAATTCTATTTAGGTATTTTAGGTTTAATTTAGAAGCTTAGCATTTCCTAGGATTAGTATCCCATTATTTATATATATATATATAGATTTATTATTATTATTATTATTTTTTTTTATCATTGATCGAGGGTTTGACCCATGGTTTAAAAACTCGGTCGAGTTACTCAAAACTCTGCCGAGTCAACCCAGCCCAACTGAGTTTCGAGTAGACTCGACTTTTTGACTTCACTTATGCTGATTGGGTTGGATCCTTACCTCACATGAGGTTCACCATTGGCCACTATACTTTCCTAGGAGGAAATTTGGTTATATGGGTGAGTACAGAGCAACATCTTGTGACCAACTTTAGTGTTGAAGCAGAATTTAAAGCCATATGACAAGTGGCACAAGAAGGAATGTGGACCTCTTTCATTCTTGCTGATCTTGGAGTTCATGTGAAACTCCCTATGAATCTCTATGGTGATAATGAAGTTGCACTCAATATTACCGAGAATCTTGTTATCATGAGAGGACTAAACATACTCAAGTAGATTGTCACTTCCTACGTAAAAAAGTGGAAGCAAATGAATTTTGTACTCCTCAAGTAGCTTTAAAAGATCAGCTTGCTGACATTGTCACCAAAGTCGTGGGAAAGACAAGGATGCGAGCCATTACCTCTAAGTTGGAGGTGGACATGATAGGTCATAGATATTTATGTCCCAACTTGAGGAGTGTTAGTTTGTCACTCATATTAGGAGGGTGTGCATATGGACATCATTGTATATACACATAAATGTTAGTGGTGTACAGGGGATCCTATTGTAAGTGGTATGTATAGTAATAAAATGGGTACGAGACCATCTAACTCATAACCTTAACTCTCCTCTCTCTTTTTCTATCTAACTTATAACCATATTTCTCCTCTTATTTCTCTCTCTCTCTCTCTCTCTCTCTCTCTCTCATCTTCCATACCTTAGCCTATCTTCTATTCACTAGTCAATGTTTGTGTAAATTTCCTATAATATTTTGAAAGGGTTGACAAACCCTAATTTGATACTATTGTGATTGATCAAGGATAGTTTAGTTTGCTATTATGTTATTTCCATATTTTTTCTTATATAAGATTCATATATCAAGGAATTGATATTTCTAGGCAAGGTCGCCAAATTGTAAAGAATAAAAAAGGGTCACTTGAATTGAATCGAAGTTCATAAGATTTATCCTATTCTTTTATAAGGAAATTTTTTTTTTTTAAATTATGAAAATGAAAATAAACTTCCATTCCCAGTCATTTCCATTAAGAAATTAGTAGGTAATAACTAATTTCAGCATTTTTCATATTCTCAAGTCAGCCAAATTTAAAATAAATTCATCCATGAACCTTGAATCATTTTCCACCTTTTTCATAAGATAAAATTATATCTAAAATTATGAAGTGAAATAAACTTCCATTCCCATTAATTTCCATTAAGAATTAATACGAAATAACTAATTTCAGCACTTTTCATATTTACAAGTCCTGGACCTCACGGCCAAATTTAAGTAAATTGACACATAAGCCTTGGATTATAGTTTCAAAAAAAAAATAAAAATCAATTAATTCACAATTTAACTCTCCAAGCATTAGTAAATTGAAGTTTTTGTTTGATGATGCATACAACATACAGAAAACACAGTATTTTTACTTGGAGAACACTGGTTATTGTATTGGCACATCACTAGAGTCTATATTGCATGCTATATTATTGATTTCTTCGTAAAACGATAATCTGTGACATGGCTGACCAAACTTTCAAATAATGTTGATTGCCTAAGTAGTCTATCACAAAGTTTAACCATCAATGCATTTCTCAACCACCATTTTTTTTCTAATTTTTTTGCAGGAAATGGATGCCTCTGCTAGATCAATGGCTATGTAATAAATATCCGTCTACTTACCCGGAACACCTTGCTCGAAAAAAGCAGCTTGGTATGACCTATAGTGCACTTTTGTATGAACAGAAGCGAATTTTTTATATATTATATTTCCATCTCATAAATACTACGAGAACAGAGCCAATGCCGGCCCCAAACAGATAGGACTAGGCGATGATGATGATCGGACGGACCCATTTTAAGTACGAAATAGGAGGCTCGAATGGTAACTCTTGAGACCTTTTAGGATTCCTTTTGCTAGGTTCTTCTTCAGAGTATATCTAAAATTTCTAACCGTTTAACTATTTCTATTTCTTTGACAAGTTGGTAGGAAGCAGATTAGATGCATTGCCCAAAAGGGGCTGTAAATGTAATTTGAGATGGATTGTCATTATATCAAAGTAATTGTAAGGGCAGTTTTGTTGATTATATTATTAATTCTATTAATTCTAATATCGTTTGGTTTAGATAATAGGGTACCTCTATTAGTGCCCATGCTTGCAACCCTTTCAAAACAATTGATTTCTTCATATCAGATGATGCAGGTTGTGTTTCACCCCAATCTTCCACACAATGGATCTTGAGATCATGTCGCACCTATCAGACGGTCGGTTTTGGATTCCATGTCACAAATTCCCCAAAAATGGCCCTAAACTCACGCTTGAGCGTGATGTGTGCCATAGGATTCAAGGGGCGGGAAGATGGGGTGAAACACGGTCTCCATCAACTGATTTGAAGCAATCGATGGTTTTCTGACTTGGGTGCTTTCAGAGATTTTGTGGGCGCTACTAGAGGTACCCTTTTTAAAAAATATTTGTTTGAAATGCAGGAAGTCGGCCATGGTTTGCTTTAACCTGGAATTTAAGTGAGCTCAGTTGACCATGGTTTGAAATATTGGCCAATATGTATCGGATTAGGCCCCACCAATACACCCTCGATTCGATGTAGGGTCAAATATTGCCCCATATCGGCTGATATGAACCAAAGAATAACAGAAATGCCCTTTGGGAAAGTTTTAGATATTATATATTCGGTTAATATTGGTTGGTTTTGATGATATGCGTCCGATATGTTTGTCATGTATGGGTCTTTAGATCACTTGAGATGACAAAGCAACCGTGGGTTTGATTTGACCAATTTCTTGAAGAGTTGGTCTACAATGGGGAGTCCTTGCAATTGATTGATTTGCACATATTTCACGGCTCTATGTTTTACACCAAAAGTTTGTTTCATCGTAATTCCTTGTGAATTGTGCTACGAAAATTATTTGTAATTTTTTTGACTTTTGAGGGGTATGGCTCGTAATGTTGAAATATTACTTGCAAAAGGTATAATTGCTCTAATTTTTATAAAAAAGTGAACTTTACGAGCTTATTTTACGGTGAAACGAACATATTTTTTACATGAGAAAAAAGAAATTTACTTGTTATCTAGCCAGCCATATTTTATAGGGAAATTGATTTTTACAAGGAACCTATTACAATGAACTGAACGTACATTTAGTCTTTCTTGAATAAAAGAAAGTTCATCTACAACTCATCATGAGTGGATATTGATTGAGTGACTTTGTACAGACTTCTAATGCATAGAAATCCATGCAAGTCACTTAATCACAAGGGCATGTGGACTCCGATGTCAACTCATCGCTTAATCACTGGGACGCGTGTGGATTGTGATGTCCACTCATGATGAGTGAACACCCATTGTAGTCTTTTAAGTCTTTCTTGAATAAAATAAAGAGTTAGTCTACAATGGGCGTCGGCCTATCATGAGTGGACATCATAGGCTGCATGTCCTCTTGACTAAGTGACTTGCGATGTCCACGCATAATGAGTTGACACCCATTGTAGACTATCTTTCTTGAATAAAAGAAAGAGTTCGTTTTACAACTCATCATGAGTGGATATTGATTGAGTGACTTGTATGGACTTCTAATGCATAAAAATCCGTGCAAGTTATTTAATCACAAGGACATGTGGACTGCGATGTCAACTCATCGCTTAATCACTGGGACACGTGTGGATTGTGATGTCCATTCATGATGAGTGAACACTCATTGTAGTCTTTAAGTCTTTCTTGAATAAAATAAAGAGTTAGTCTATAATGGGCGTCCGCCCATCATGAGTGAACATCACAGGTTGCATGTCCTCTTGACTAAGTGACTTGCACGGACTTTTAATGAATGGAAATCTGTGCAAGTCACTTAATCACAGGGATTTGTGGACTGCGATGTCTACTCATGGTGAGTGGACACCCATTGTAGACCAACTCAAAGAAAAGCGCAGAAAATGATGAAGAAATTTTTTTTAAAATTTGAAAAAAAATGATCATATACCTAGCATGGGATCATGATGGGAACAGAAAAATAAATTTTATTTAAAAAAGAATTTTAATGATAAAAGGCCCTCTAATAGGGATATTATTAGGTTTTCAATTTGAATAGAAAACAAAACCAACATACTAAATAAATAAAGTGGCCCGGACAATGCGCTCAACACCCACTGTAAGTTGGCCATCATGTGGTGTACATAACAGGCATTGGATGCCATGGAAACTTTGGCAAGGCCAATCAGATCCTACGAAAAAAAAAAGAAACATTTATGACTTTTCTGCATTTTTCAATAACATGTCCCATGGCTGATGAACCCAAAATGGGAGTTATTTTGGATTGATCATACCACATGACATGTGATCTAGCCACCCGGCGCACGGGTCATATTGTGAACACGGTTGCATTCTCCCCTTTGCCATAAATAAAATATGAAAACATTTAAATTTAGAAAAGTCAAACAAATTAAAATTTTTGAATGTAAATTTGTTGGATTGAACTTTCATTAAAAATTTCTCTCTACTTTTGATTCAAAGACGTTCAAATTTTAAGCATTTGTCTGCAGGTGAGCCAACATCTCGCTAGGGTACCCTAGACAATGTGCTGATGTTTGTCAGCTATGCAGTTTTTTGGACTCAGGCATGGTTCAAAATATCCGCCGAAAATGAACTTATCAGCTGATACGAACCGGTTTCGGGCTGTCCTGAAGCGAGAATATTAAGATATCGGTTAAAAAGTGAGAGATTGCAAAATACCGGCTGATAATATGAGGAATAGCAAATTATCGGCTGGTAATTTGCAGTCTGCACCATACATTCTAATTTTTTCATTTAAAGAAAACAACAATAAATTGAGGACTGAAATTTCCGCCAAGCCGGAAATTATTAGCCGAAAATTTAAAATTTCGGCCAAATTATCGGCTATGGGCAGGCCCAATTCCGATATCGAAACTGAAATTTTGATCCTTGCTCTCAGGGGCTGTTTGGATCTCCAGATTAATCATAGATTATTTTTCTCCAGAAAAAGTCCCTATACAGTGTTTGGGTACAAATAAGGCCGACTTTTTTTTCCTTTGACAAAAAAATATTCATTTTAACTCAAAATGAGGATTGTTTTATTCCACCAAAATAGGTAGAATACTTTTATCATCAAAATTTAAGACATTTGTCTTAGGTTTTGGGTAAAATTTAACCTTCGACCACTCCCCACCACTTCTCCACCTCACCTCCACCATGGCCACCACCAAAACTTCTCCACCTCAATGTCACCATGACCACCACAATCTCCTCCACCTCATCACCATCACCACAACCTCATCAACCTCCCCAACACCACCACGACCACCACAATCTCCTCCACCTCACCACCAACCCCACCAGGACCATTGCTACTACAACCTCCTCCACTTCACCACCAACATGACCACCACCACCACCACTACCACCAGCACAACCTTCAACCTCATTCCCACCACCACCTCCTCCATCACTGTCATGCTACCACCACCACTACCACATTCTCCACTATGACCACACATCTCTTCCTCACCATCACATGTTACCCAAAGAACAAAATTATTAGTTACTAGAAAACCCAAATGTTATCCAAACAAAATTATTCACAAACAAATTTGTCTCTAAATTAAAATCGGGACTTGGCTCAGTGTCTACGATGAGCCTTTAGCTGATCACTATGGTCATCACTTATAGTTCACAGATCCACCTTTTTCAAGTGGCAGCAAACTGAGAATTAGAGACTCTGCTTCACATTGCATAATTTAGATTTGTTACATCAGGTGACATCTTTGAGCCATGCTATAGGAGGCATCTTCATATTAGGTTCTCTTAATTGACAGTGTAATCTAATCAGACTTGTAATTACTTCGCCGACTCATATTGGATCAGATTCAATAGCTAGAAGGGGCTTCATAACTCCATAACTTTACTATGCTATATATATATATATATATATATATATATATATATATATATATATATATGACAGTACAAATATGACATATCACTTAGTTGAAATGTATAATAGAGGTCTGGATTATTATTATTATAGTTTAATAATAAGAAGAAAATCAATAATAATCCATTTGTTTATTTTTTGAGGAGCTTTTTAAACCAGAGAGCTGAGTTCTTTGGGTATCTCTTTAAACCATCTTTATAATCCACGTAATTAATTCCGAACCGATATTTGTAACCATCACCCCATTCGAAGTTGTCAAAAGTTGACCATGCAAAGTATCCCTTAATATTCACTCCCTCCCTGCCAAAAAAATAAAAAATATTAGTAAAATAAATAAACAAATTTTTTTTTTTTAATTAGATTATGTGTTTTGTTGGCTGATATACTCCATATAGATTTCCTACTTTATATATATATATATATATATATATATATATATATATATATATATATATATAAATTTATATATATATTTATATATATGTTTTCTTATTTTTAAGAAAATAAAGGTAAACATGGGCCCTAAATACTTGCTATTTGTGAATGAGATTAATAGGGTCTTAAAGAAAAATCTACTCATTTGCAAATTTGGTTGATCAAATAAATTGTTTTCATGTGGTTTCATGGTTTTCTATACAACCATGTCACCCTAATTCATGGGTTACTTGTTTTAAATGGCACCTAATTCGTCCATTTAATAGTCATCCTATGGAAGATACAATTCATTGATAATAATTAGCGCTGTCAATGGGTCAGGTTGGGCCAAAATTTTAGCTGCCTAATGGGAAAAATCATGTATGCCCGGCCTGACTCGATCCGATGGTGCACCGGACCAGACCAGATGATGCACTCGACCCTACCCAATCCGTCTTGACAGGAAAACCCGACATTCAACTCGGAAACCCGACTTGATCAAATAAAAATCCACCTGTTTTCCATGTTCTTATACATAAAATAGTGGATTGGGTCGGGTCAATCTGAAGCGAGCTGAGCAAGAAGGTCAAGTTAGATGTCTCATACCTGACCCAACCCGATCGGTCAAGTTTTTGTGCTTGACCCGATGAACTATCAGGGTTGGGTTGGATATCAAGTCACCCAACCCCTTAATAGCCCTAATAATAATATTTCAACATATCTATGGGTGATAATTATGTTATGTAAAACCTCTTATTTTCAACATTATATATATATATATATATATATATATATATATATATATATATATATATATATATATATATATATATATATATATATATATTTATGTTCATTCATCAAATATATCTGTGTGCATGCGCATATAAGCATACATATATACATATACATGCACACTTTGCAATGCAACAAAGTCACAAAAATATTTAGCATACCTTATGGCTTGCTGAAGAAAGAGAAGATGTTGGTGGTAATAGTCTATTCTCATGTCATCCTCTAGAGCTTCCTTTAGTGATAAATTTTCACTATTTAATTCATCAATGCCTGAAAAAATTGTTAAGAAGAAAAAATGAACTGAAAACTTAATTAATTAAAAAAAGTTATAAGCCAACATAAAAGAATCAATACTTTAGATTTACAGTTTAAAAAAAACAAAAAGGTCATTTACCATTCTCAGTAATGTAGATGCGGGGATTGTTGTACTTTTTCTTTGTATAAATCAGGAGATCACGTAGTCCTCTTGGGTAAACAAAGAGCCAAGGTGAAGCAGCCTGCATTTCAAATTTTAATGTATTATATATATATATACTTGCATTGTTTCGAATGAAAGTGTATTATTTTTCAAAAAAAAATAAAATTTTTATTTTTAGTTTATTTAGAATGGGATATCTGCCCACTTAGAGCACCAGGTTAAGTCCCAACACCCGCACATCAAACGTACCAGTTAGTAGGGATCAAATCCCTGCGAGTTACCAACAACAGGTGGGATTCGAATTTAGAACCTTCGCTTCTTGAGCCATGGTCCTGGCCACTGTGCCAATATCCCCGTTGGGTTGTCATCAGGAGGGTAGCCATATAGAAGAGTGTGGAGGCTGAAAGCCTCCATTTAATATTTAAATTTATATAAAATATGCTTCTTATATAATCTTCTTCTTTTGTGTATAAGCCTCCAAATCTTTCATATACAAGCCTCCAATTTTGGGGTAAAATAATAATGAAAATCAATTGGTCAATATGAGCCCTAAAGTGAAATATTAAGCAGGATATACTTAGTGATCCTATTGGGCATCTTTGGGCCTCATTGGGTCTTATAACTCTGCTAGAAAATTGAAAAGGTTGTCTTCTGAGAAGTTCCGAGAACCCTGCGATGAACCATGTTTTGTTAATCAAGTGGCTGACAAAGAGATTGGAAAGTGGCCTCAGTAGAGAGGGGTACTTGGGGTTGTCTCCGACTGATTTCGTTCTAGAAAATGAAGTCATAAAAAAGTAGAAAAGTAGAGCTTTGCAGATCATCCTCTAGTTTGTATGAATCCTTCCTCCTTTTGTTGTCTCTACGTACTCGCATCTTTTGCTGTGGTGGTTAGGGTAGGCCCTTGTATATGGGCCACACTATCATCAAGATTGATATGGCTGTTGATAAAAGTGATATTGAAAAATAATTCCAAGGCATATAGTTCACTACGCTGTTTTAAACACAATAGATGCCCCCACTCCGTCGGATAAACAAAGATGCAATTGGGTTCCCAGTGAATCTGGCTTTAGGTTACAATAGAGCGCGATTTTGCCAAGAACCGTATGTTCTTTTCTAGATTGCACTTTCTAGAAAAAGAACCTGCCACATAGATTTTCTTATACAAAAAAAAATCTTAAATAAGAACATAAGAGAGAAAAGGAGAATGAGATGTTATTATTTCTTTTGGGTTATGTCTTTCTAACGGAGATCTTATCTCTCTATTTATAAAAAAAATTCTGAACCATTGTGTCTCTTCAGATGACGGTGAAGAGATTTAATTTTGTGTATGTTTAGATAACAGTAAAGAGATAAATCGATTCACTTGTGTCTTTTTAGAATTACGGTGAAGAGATTTCAAACTTGTGTCTTTTCAATTAACAGTAAAGAGATAAATCAAACTCTGAAAAGACACTTCTTTGGAGAGATAATTTTACAAGTTTGCTATCAAATTGTTATCAATATATAATGATAATTATAGACTTTATTTTCAAACAATAAAATATATATTATTACACTAATATAATAGCATTCTAACACTTGTTTCCAAATAAAAAAAATATGTATCAGAGCGATCATACTAAGCATCATCAGAGGTACCGTTCGGTTTGAACCTTTGACTAGTACATACAACTCAAAGTTTTGTAAGGATTTTAAGTAGCTAATAACTTTGAACTTAAAACTTGTCTAATAAATCAGAATTACATATACATTTGCTATGACCTAAATTATTAGTGACATAAGGCTTACGCTTTACAGTCATGCGCTAAACTTCTGATTTCGTGAGTATCTCAGAGAGAAGACCGAATCTTAGTTGAAGCGACTTCACTTCCGTACTTATATAAGTGAATCTGTCATGGGTGCCCTTGAACTACTTTATTATTTCAACAAATGAATGCCTACAAAATCATTAAGAGCTAAACCCACCCTCTCACATTACAAGAGATGCGCACGAAATTTAACACCATAGGGATAGCCAATAGGCAACATACCTTTGTGCACTTTCAAGGATTATGAAGTAGTTTCTTATCTTGTTGAACTTACGATTTGAAATCTCTAACTTTAGTAAGTTGAGGTTCAACTACTGTGCCTTTAAAGATGTCGGTCTTAGTCTCATCCCCCTCGATGTTCTCAACACTATATCTCTGGGTAGTGCTTTTGTAAGCGGCTCCACAAACATTTCAAAAGTTGGGCATGTAGTCCAACACAATCACCCCATCACTCAACATTTGTTAAATAATGTTATATCTAAGGCTTATATGTCTTGATTTCCTTTTACAGTCCTTATAACCTGAAGTCGACACAACTTTATTATCACAATAAATATTAATTGTATATATATGTTGAGTCAAAGAAATTTATCTTATGAAGCTTCGAAGTCACTCTAACCTCTTTTGCTCCCGCAGAATGTGTTGAACAACCTATTGTTCAGTGCATTGAGGGCGTGGTCCCGAAAATCTTGATCATCTTCCAAACATTTGAGTCGAACATCTGATCCTCCACTAGTTGTACTTCATGTTATTTCCACTACAGAAATTGGTGGACATGGTACAGTGAGGACGTAAACAATCTTGAATTGTTGCAAGATAAATTGCACCTTTAGCTGCCATCTTTTGAAAATTTGCCCCGCCAAATCGGTCAAGTTTGATGAGACCTTGATTCATGAACTTTATGCAGTCATTAGAACGATCTATTGTTTTTAAATTGTTGGAAAAGTGGCATTGAAAATAGCTCCAATGCACGTAGTTCACTAAGTTGTTTTAAAGACAATAGAAGCCCCCATCCCGTCAGATAAATGAAGATGCAATTGGGTTCCCATCGAATCTGCCTTCAGGATACAGTAGAGCCCGGTCTTGTCAAGAACCGTATGTTTTTCTCTAGACTACACTTTCTAGAAAAAGAGCCTACCACACAGATTTTATGATACAAAAAGATTCTTAAATAAAGAAAATAAGAACATAAGAGAAAGAAAGAGGAGAAAATTCTGAACCCTTGTGTCTTTCCATATGACCGTGAAGAGATTTAATTTTGGGTCTTTTTAGTGGTAAAGAGGTAAATCGATTCACTTGTATTTTTTCAAATTTACGGTGAAGAGATTTCAAACTTGTGTCTTTTCAACTAACGGTAAAGAGATAAATTAAAATTTGAAAAGAAACTTCTTTGGAGAGAAAATTAATTTTTAAAAGTTTGCCAACGAATTATTATCAATATATAATGATAATTATAAACTTAATTTTGAAATAATAAAATATATTATTACACTAATATATATAACATTCCCTCATTTCAAAATTAAAAAAATGTGTATCAGTGCGAAGCATCAGAGGTACCGTTTGATTTGAACCTTTGACTAGTATATACAACTCAAAGTTTGTAAAGACTTTAAGTAGCTTAGAGCTTTAAATTTAAAATATGTCGAACAAATCGGAATTACCTATACACTTTCTATGACCTAAATTATTATTGACATAATGCTTGCGTTTTACAGTCATGCGCTAAAATCTTGATTCATGAGTATCTCAGAGAGATGACCGAATCCGTATTGAAATAACTTCACTTCCATACTCATATAGGTGAATTTGTCATGGGTACTCTTGTAGCTACTTTATCACCCCAACAAATGAATACCTATAGAATAATTAAGAGCTAAACTCACCCTCTCACGTTATAAGAGATGTGCACGAAATTTAACACCATAGGGATAGCCAATATGTAATATACTTTTGTGCACTTTCAAAGGTTATGAAGTAGTTTTTTATCTCGTTGAATTTCGGATTTGAGATCTCTAACTCTACTAAGTTGAGGTTCAACTACTGTGTCTTTAAAGATATCGGTCTTAAGCTCATCCCTCTCGATGTTGTCAATACTGTATCTTTCGGTAGTACTTTTGTAAGCAGATCCGGACCCGCAAACATCTCAGAAGTTTGTATGTAGTGCAACATGATCATCCCATCATTCAGCATTTGCCCAATGATGTTATATCTAAGACTTATATGCCCTAATTTTCCTTTATAGTTCTTATTACTTAAATTTGCACGACTTTATTCTCACAATAAATATTAATTGCATATATATGTTGAGTCAAAAGAATTTGTCTTATGAAGCTTCGAAGTCACTACCTCTTTTGCTCCCGCAAACAATGCTGTTTATTCTGATTTTATAATTGAATCAGAAAGATATGTTTATTTTCTAGACCCTTACGATACTACTCCTCGGAATGTATTTAACAACCTATCATTCAGTGCATTGAGGTGTGGTCCCAAAAATCTGTCATCGTCCATCTATTTGAGTCGAGCATCCGATCCTTCACTAGTCGTACTTCTCGTTGTTTCCATTACAGAAATTGGTGGACATGGTATAGTGAGGACATAAACAATCTTGAACTGTCGCAAGTTAAATTGCAACTTTTCCTGCCATCTTTTGAAAATTTGACCTGCCAAATCGATCAAGTTCATGAGATCTTGATTTATGAACTTTATGCTCCCAGCCATTATAACGATCTATCATCTTTAAATTGTTGAAAATATGGTATTGAAAATAGCTCTGAGGCACGTAGTTCACTATGTTGTCTTAAAGATAATAGACGCCCCCACTCTGCCGGATAAACTAAGATGCAATTATGTTCCAAGAGAATCTGCCTTTAGGATACAATAGATCCCGACCTTTTCTAGATTGCACGAAAAAAACCTGTAACACAAATTTTCTTATACACAAAGAATCTTAAATAAAGAAAATAAGAACGTAAGAGAGAGAGATATTATTTCTTTTATGTTGTGTCTCTCTAACGGAGATCTTTTTTCTATTTATAGAGAAAATTATGAATCATTGTTTCTTTTAGATAATGATGAAGAGATTTATAATTTTGTGTCCATTCAGATAACGGTAAAGAGATAAATCGATTCACTTATGTTTTTTCAACTAATGGTAAAGAGATAAATCAAAATCTGAAAAGTTTGTGATCCAATTATTATCAATAAATCTATATTATTACACTAATATATATAACAACGGTGTGCGGAAATTTGTTTTGAGTGGATTCTAGATTGACAAACTTTTATGACCTCGATTTATTCGTCTCTGGGTAAAGGCTATAGACTGGTCATGTGTTCATAGAATTGTATTTCTAGAGCTCTCTAAGTAGAGGGGTTGTATTTTATTTATTATTATTTTTTTATGATGAAATACGACATAGACAACCTGGACGTCCCTCATATATAATAGAGAGTATTGCACTTGGGAAATAAATTACACACAACAAAATATTCACATTAATTGACACATGGGGGAATAAATCTCACCCAACAACCCTCAACTTATTCGTATAAGGGTGAAAACAAACGTGGAGTATATATCCTACAACCTCAACCTCAATCTCAATCTCACAAAGGAGGGAGGATAACAACTGAGCTACCACTCAATCCGTTAAGTATAGGGATATTATTAAGTTTAGAGAGAATGACTACTGTGGAAGTTTATATTGAAGTTTCTAGGGGCTTATTATTCTTTCAATTTCCAAAAATGGCCTTTAATTTACTCTACCAAAAGTACCTTTAAAATTAAGCTTAATTCCTCACAAAAATATATGCATGATAAAATGCCCTTTAATTTTTTATTTTATATTTTATGGGTATGAAAATTTCACAATTACAATTATAGAATCTCATTGTTCAGTTTCATGCATGAATGCATAGAATAAAAAAGAAATTTTTTATCAATAGTTTAGATTTTATTTCTGAAAACACACCTGTGCACCAATGGTGATTCCATTCTTCCCTCCTGTCATAAGAAAACATGCATTTAAAAAAATAAATATATAATTATAATAAATAAAAAAGGATAGTGGTATTTACAATCAAACATTCTCTCTATGCAACTGATGGTTCCACCGTTGACACTGTTAACTGCCTTGAATTAGATAATGGAGATCGCTTTTTGTTTCAATCTTCGTTTTTTTCTCTCAATCTACGACAGATTAGAACTTGAGATCGTAGCCTACCGATCAGACGGGCAGGTGTTGATTCCATGTGGCACACATTCATGATCACAGTGTACTATGAGAAAGGTTTTTCAGTCACTTTTAGGGATATGTTCCCCATGGAATCAACATCTAACCGTCTGATAGGTGGGCCATACTCTCAAGATCTATTGTGTGAAAGACTAGGATGAAAAACAATCTCCACAATTTGATTCAAGCTAGACAACAGGGGAAAGAATCTTTGGTTCATCCATTTCAAAGGCAGTACTTGAGGAACTCGGGCCTTTCTAGGTTTACCTGAGAGGCCTGCATGGGAATCTGTGTAAAAACTCGGATTAACGCCATTAGATGATGGTACATTAGTCGCAAAATATGCTGTGTAATAGTTGATTCCGATGAAATCAAAGGATCCATTCACCAGTAGAGATTGTTCTTTAGTGAATCTTGGTAGCCGTTTTCCAACCAGAGATATCATTGACTCTGGATATCTACCTTGTGTCAACGGGTCCATAAACCTGAAAAATAAAATAAAAATAAAAAGCATCTAAAATGACATTGGACTTATAATGACAAATTTCACTGAAATTCACCAAAAAGGGGTCTAACGAAAATTTCAGTAAATTTCAGAAAATTTTATTTTATATATTTGAAATTTTTATTTTTTTATTTTAAATATATTAGTAATTTAGTATATATTTTAGTAATTTAAAAAAAAATATTAAATATAATTTTCTATAAATTTTACGGGAAAATTTTAGAAATTTCGATAAATTTAAGATATTTCAGTAATTTTTATTTTATATATTTGAATTTTTTATTTTTTTTATTTTAAAAATATTTTAGTAATTAAAAAAAAAATATTAAATATATATTTCTAATTGCCAATTTTTTTTTGAAAGTTATCAAAATTAATCCTAAATATACCAAAAGGACCCCACACCGTAAAATTGCCAACAACGAAATTTGTCACTATGATTGTACTTATCACTTATTAGAAAAAGTTTCCTTTTTATTGAATTTTTTATTATCTAATGGGATTAATGCAGGTTAGATGAAATGGAGGGAAGCAAGAAGAATATTATACGATTCAAGAATTTCAGTTTGATTGAAGGGACATTTTTATAAGCCAGTGATTAGATTTGCCATATTATATGGTGCAAAATAATGGGCGACGAAAAAACAACAAGAAGTAGATTACATCTGGCCAAGATGCAAATATTGAGACAGATGTGTGGAGTAACAAGAAAGAGCAAAGTTCGGAATGCATAGAAGAAATTCTATAATGTTGCTTTGATGTGATTTGGGCATATTCATAAGCAAATCTTATACGTACAATTGTGATGCTACAAGCAAAAAAAAGTAAGAGAAGATGAAGACCAACGAATACTTGGATCGAGGAAGCAATGAAAAGGGACATAAATGATTGCAAAGTTACGTAGAGCTTATTGTTGATCAGAAATGATTGGAGAAATAGGACTCGTAAAGCCGACACAAATAGATGGTATAAAGTTTTAATGATGTTGGTGATGATTATGATTATGATCCAAAAAATCGTCGATGATATCAATTACGATGATATCAATTAAGATTAAATATTTTTATATCATGTGATTATTTATAAAATTTTGGTGTTTAAATAATCTCAAACATAACATATCAAGTTTAAATATTTTTATCTTTAAAATTATTATAAAAAAAAAAAAAAGGGAATGAGGGAATAATGGCTCCTACACCATTTAGGTTAGACTTCTGAGTTTTGAGCTTACATCATTCAATTAGATGAATTTTTTTATATCATGTGCTTATTTATAAAATTTTAGAGCAAAATGCTTCTCGAACCCAAGTTATATCCCTATTTTCCTTCATTTTATATATAAATATGGAGTCGGATCAACCCAACAGACCAAATCTTTTAGTCACACGACCAGAATATCAAGTCGGATGCCGCATGTCTAATTAACCTGACCCAATAGGTCAAGTTTATGTGCCCGACACAGTAAAAGATCCAACCTGTCGACAAACCTAGCTGAGCCAGGCTTGAAATGGTCTACTCTTTTAATAATGCCTTGAACCCTAGCCCAAGCCTGTTGTGGTGCACATAATAGTAGTGCAAGGTGAGTGCTCTTAGAGTATTAGTGGGTGCAAGTAGTAGTGAGAGAAAACTCACATTCCAAACATGAAGTCAATTGCACGTTGAGCTGCATCACCATTAGACTTTTCCGAGGAGGAAGGCATTATCCAATGGAATAAATTTGTTATCCCTATAATGCCCTTTTGTGAAGCCTGCAAGAATAGGTGTTTTTTTTCCATAAAAAAAAATATGAGCAGAAAAAGCATCTGGTGCTCGGCACCGTTTGCCAATTCTTTAGTCAACCTTTCAACTCTTTTAGGTACACCGGCTGTGTTCCACCTGCGGTCCACAGACCAATCTCAGTCTATCTTGAGACAATCACAGATTTCTATCGTCTGTGAAATCCGTGCAGAGATGGAGTGAGGTAGGAATTTGAACCTTTGGCCATAGATTTCAATGCACCAGGATGTGTGGCCAAAACTTTCACCACATTTAAAACTTTTTGTGTTTTAATTTTTTTAATAGATCACATTGCATCTGACAAATGATCCTAAATTGGGTGTTGTTGGAATTACATGCCATGTGAGATGTGATTTGGGGTGTATGGGTGCAAACTCATCATCCCATTATATATATATGGAAAAGGTGTCCGTCCTTCACGGGAAGACGGTCACCGTCCTCCAAGCTTCCACGTGGCACCCAAAATATTTTTTTGATGTCATGTGGGGCTTAGGTGCATTGCTTGGATCATCTTTGAAAAAAATTAATAATTGAAAACACATCTTCACCGTGTGTTTTTTGAATTATGAAATGTGGACCAATAAAAATCGTCAAACTTTGACTTGTGAGTTTAAAACATTATATATATATATATATATATATATATATATATATATATATATATATATATATATATATATATATATATAAAGAGCTATTTAAAAAAAGATGACTAAGTGAAAATAGTTTTAGCTTACTACTTGGAATCAGACGACATAGATCAGTTTTCAACCCAATCTTTCAGACATAGGATCTTGAGACTATGATCTTACCATAAGAAGGTCAGTGTTTTATTTCACATGCCACATCTAAAAAAATGGCCCTAAATCACGTTTGAGGCATGTGATTTTGGGGCTACTTTTTAAGGCTTCGTGCAATGTGGAATAAAAAAACTGGCCGTCTAATTGTACTATGATAATCTCAAGATTCATTGTATGAATGATTGGGGTGAAAAATGATCACCACAATCAGATTCATTGTGTGCAACAATCAAAATTTCTATCTTTCTAAGGAATTGCATACCTGGTACTTTTCTCTATAGAGCTTAACTGCAGCTGCATGAGAGAGGAGCTGGTTATGGGTGACAATGTAGGGTTCAGTCCCCGAATCTCCCCCAGTACAATTCGCGAACCACGAAGAACACCGGCCGGGTGCGAGAGTGCCGGACGCATACCCTCCGCCACTATAGGTCCACGGTTCGTTAAAGGTGGTCCAGTGCTTCACCCGATCCCCGAACTCTTTAAAGCAAATATCGGCGTAGTTTCGGAAATCACCACTGTATAGTAATACAAACAAATAATATGTAAGGAAAAATAAAAGGCTTTAGGAAATCTTTAAAAATAAAAAAAGAGCCAAGTGGGGAGATACGATCTCTGTCATCTGATTCAACACAGCCAAAGCCTATCATTTGATTTAATGGTTGACTGTTACTTTATATATTTTTTAAGGATGCCATGTGGTATATGTTAGATAAATTGGTTTGGGTTGCACGAGAAGATAATGATCGAAATGAAGAAACATGCAGATTAGATTCGAGGCACGTTAAATATAGTTGTCTTTAAACCGAGATTTTCCCCTATTACTATGATCAAGTGATGACCAACAGGTTATCGACAAATCAGTTTCAGCATACAACGAATCGACAACGTATCCGTGTGATCAGATTTGGTGAATCTGATCACGCAACCAGAGCACCAAATAACGCAGAAGGAAACTTTGAAACTTTCTTTAAAACGGGACAAAAGAAATGTAAAAATGCAGTGCTTAACAAAGAGGATCTCGGGTCTCTTATATAAAACTCAATGGGTGTTAACGCACCGTTTCGGATAAGACATCCATTTAGAATAACTGAATGGACACAAATAACCGAACAGACACAAATAACATAGCACATTGGTTACAAATCAAAAGTTTAAAAATTAAATAAAAATGAAAAATTACGATTACACTTTTGTCCAAAAATTTAACTAAATGTACCACACCACATCACACCGCCAATACACCATCTTGACCGACCCATCCCGGCCCGCCCGGCGCACGTGTGTGTTGATAATTGTGCATGACTGAGACAAAATTGATTCTTGGGTGAAGGCTACAAGCCTTGAGCCAAAACTCCACAATATAACTTAAACTTCAAAAATTACTTTACACGATATGGGACAATTTATTCAAAGCAAAACCAACAAACTGAAAGTTATTTTATATTTTAAAATATCCAACAATCCCCCACAATTTTAAAATATTCAAAATCCCCCACTATTTTAAAGATTGAAAAAAAATATATAACAGAGTAAACCCAGAAATATGTGCATAAATGAAAATGTCTTATAGACTTGAATTTTCATTTTAGTGAAAATAATTTAAGGTTTGTCAAGGTCTTTAGTGAAACTAAATCTTGAACTAACGATCTTATCCGATAAATCGGAACTATGCCACACACATATTTCACACATTTGGTGTTCAATAAAAGTTAGCACATTTAGGCCCTATGCTAATATCCTGATTTTTGTAAGTGTTTATAAGATAAAGTCATGTCTTATTGAAAGCGGCTGCACTCTCAGACTTATTTAGGTAGACCTATAAGAGATGTCCCTGTAACTGTGATATCTCAACACAAAGTGTTATAAGACTATTAAGAGCAATGCTCAACCCCCCTTTATCCATTACGGGTGAAACACTACCCTCCTGGGATATATATGAGATTTATTTCTCATCAATGTAATGCCCTTTAGCCGCCACGTATTTATGACTTGTTTTTCCCTATAAACCTAAATATTGATTAAACAAATATTAGGTAGGGTTCCCATCATATGTGGTTGTTTGAGTTTAATGGCTTTAAACCTATCATCTTTGCCAAGGCTTTTAGTAAACGGATCCGTCAGGTTTTTCGCAGACTTGACCCCAATTACTGAGATTACTCTATTTCTATGTAATTGTTTTACATAGTTATGATTTAGACCAATGTGTCTATTTTTTCCATTGTACGTTTGATTATAAGCATTTGATAGTGTTGCTTCACTATCACAATGTATAAAGATAGGTGACAATAGTTTAATCATAATTGGAATTTCTATTACTAAATTCCTTAACAATTTCGCTTCTTTTCAACTGGCCGCTAAGGCAATGAATTCTGATTCCATAGTAGAATGTGTGATGCAAGTTTGCTTCTTTGATCCCCATGAGATCGCAGTACCTCCAAAAGTGAATATCCATCTACTTGTGAATTTTGATTCTTCCAAACTAGATATCCAACTTGCATCACTATATGTCCTTTTAAAACTTGAGGATATCCCGAAAAATGCAAACCATAATCAATAGTACTTTTTAAATATCTAAAAACATGAGAAATAGCATTCCAATAGTACTTTTTAAATATCTAAAAACATGAGAAATAGTATTCCAATGAACAGAACTAGGGTTACTTGTAAACCTACTTAACTTACTTACCGTAAATGAAATGTCTGGCCTTGTACAATGCATTGCATACATAAGGTTACCAATAACCCTTGTATAGTTTAACTGTTGCACACATCTTTCATCATTTTTAGGTAATTTAATATTAATATCTAAAGGTGTATTAGCAGGTTTTAAATCAAAGTAATTAAATCTTTTCAAGATTTTTTCAACATAATGAGATTGAGTTAAAGTTAACGTATTCTCATTTCTTACAATTTTGATTCTCAAAATTACATTTGCATTTCTCATCTCTTTCATGCTAAAAGATAAACAAGAAGTTTTTACTTTCCAAAATAACTTCTAAATTAGTTCCCAAAAGGAGTAAATCATCTACATAAAGACATATTATGACACCATGATTATTAGAGAATTTATAATACATACATTTGTCGGCTTCATTAGTTTTGAATCCAAAATTAGTAATAGTTTCATCAAACTTTTCATGCTGCTATTTTGGCACTTGTTTTAACCTATACAGAGATTTAATAAGTTTACAAACTTTCTTTTCCTACCCAGGTAGAACAAACCCTTCTGATTGTTCTATATAGACCCCTTCTTTTAAATCACCATTTAAGAAAGCAATTTTCACATTCATTTGATGAATTTTTAACTATGTATAGAAGCTAAGGCAATTAGAAGTCTTGTAGTAGAAATTTTAACAACCGGTGCGTATGTGTCAAAATAATCAACACCTTCTTTTTGTGTATATCCTTTGGCAACCAATCTTGCTTTAAATTTCTTTATAGTTCCATCTGTTCTAAATTTTCTTTTAAATATCCATCTACATCCTATGGGTTTAGATCCTTCTGATAAGTCTACTAATTTTCAGGTTTTGTTTCCTATTATTGAATCCATTTCATTATTGATAGCTTATTTCCAAAAGGCACTATCTGTAGATTTCATGGCATCGTTAAAAGTGATAGGATCATCGTCTACACTTAGACATAAATGTTTCTTTGTACCTTTGGTCCTATTTCCTTCAATCAAATAGATATAATAGTCTTTTGAAAGACTAGTTTCAAATCGTTGACGTTTACTTCATCTAGGTTCAACAATGACCTTTTCATCACTCGAAGATTCAATAACTCCTTTGATTTAGAAGATTCCCCATCTTCTTAAGTTTGTCTTTCAATATTTAGTTTATTAGATAGAGTAGTAAACTTAGATTCATAGAATAGCATCTCTAGATTTTTATCTATATTATCATTAGATTCCATAACTAGAAATTTATAAACTTTACTATTTTGTGTATAGCCAACAAATGCACACTCAATAGATCTAAGGCCAATCTTAGGTCTTTAGGATCTACTAATCTAACAAGTGCCCTACACCCCTACACTTTAAAATAGGTTAGACTAGGTTTTCTATTTTTTCAAAGTTCATAAGGTGTAGTTAAAGTTTTCTTATGTGAAATTCTATTCAAAATATGAGTAGCAGTTAACAAAGCTTCACCCCATAAATTTTTATCTAAATTAGTGTTTACCATCATGGTATTAGTCATTTCTACTAAGGTTCTATTTTTTATTTCGGCAACTCCATTTTGTTGTGGCGTGTAAGGGGCCATCACCTGAAGACGAATTCCATGAATTTCACAGAAATCGGAGAACTCAGTTGGCATGTATTCTCCACCCCGATTAGATCTAATGACTTTTATTCTCTTATTTAATTGATTTTCTACTAAAATTTTATAAATCTTAAATTTTTCAAAAGCCTTATTTTTAGTATTTAATAAATATAGATGAGCATATTTTAAAAAATCGTCTATAAAAATAATAAAATAGCGTTTCTCTCCTCTAGTAGGAACATTATTTAAATAACAAATGCCACTATGTATTAAAACTAATAAACAGGAATTTCTCAAGACACTAGGAAAATGTTTTCGAGTAATTTTAGTCTTAGCACATATACTACAGGCACTACTATCAAAAATGCATGTTTTGGAATTAATTCTAAGTTAGCCATGCATTTCATAGATTTACAATTAGCATGTCCTAATCTATCATGCCATAAATTAGAAAGAGAGACCGAGTAAGAAGAAGAAATTTTATGGGTTTGATCAATTATATTTAATTTGAACATACCTCCCACGACATATCCTTTCCCAACAAATTCACCATTCTTGGATAATATAAACTTATCCGATTCAAATACAAGTTTGAAATCATTTTTGATTAGTAAACCACCCGATACAAGATTCTTGCGAATGTCGGGTATATGAAGCACATCAGTAAGCGTCACGACTTTTCCGGATGTGAAATTCAAATACATGTTTATTAAAACTAATAAACATGAATTTCTCAAGACACTAGGAAAATGTTTTTGAGTAATTTTAGTCTTAGCACATACACTACAAGCACTATTATCAAAAATGCATGTTTTGGAATTAATTCTAAATTAGCCATGCATTTCATAGATCTACAATTAACATGTCCTAATCTATCATGCCATAAATTAGAAAGAGAGGCCGAGTAAGAAAAATAAATTTTATGGATTTGATCAATTAGATTTAATTTGAACATACCTCCTAGGGCATATCCTTCCCCAACAAATTCACCATTCTTGGATAATATAAACTTATCCGATTCAACTACAAGTTTGAAATCATTTTTGAATAGTAAACCACCCAATACAAGATTCTTACGAATGTCGAGTACATGGAGCACATCAGAAAGCGTTACGACTTTTCCGGATGTGAAATTCAATTTCACTTTTTCACGCTCTATGATCTTTGCCGTAAATGAGTTCCCCATGAAGAGATTTTGATCATCGTCAGCTTTGTCATACGTCACAAACATGTCACGGTTATTACAGACATGTTTTGTGGCACCCGTGTCGATCCACCATTCATGGATGTCACCAATTAGATTTACCTAAAAAAGAACGACTACAAAGTTGCTTTTTTCTTCCACTGCATTCGCTTGATTCTTCAATTTCTTAAAGAGACGACAATCTTGTTTGAAGTGTCCGAGTTTCCCATAGTGATAGCATCCACCGCTCTTTGGTACCATGGTCTTAGCGAATTTCTTAGTCTCCTTTGATTGAGAATATCCTCTTTTCTTCTTTTTTGACGGTCCACTAAAAACCTGAGACTCAACCAAGTGTGCCTTTGATGTCATATCAATGTGATTTTCGATTTTGTCCCTAACTCGAGATTCTTCCAATACGTAAATAAAGGAAAATATTTTCTATAGAAATCTTCTCATTATTACGCTTAAGGATTTTTCGGTAATCTTTCCAAGATGGAGGCAACTTGGCGATTACTGCATCAGCCAAAAAATCCTTATCGAAATGAGAACCATTAGCGATCATATAATTTATAACTACTTGAAAATCATGCACTTGGCTAAGAATTGGTTTATTATCGACCATCTTAAAATTAAAATACTGACTGATTATGTAAGAATTATACCATGCATCTTCAATTTTATATTTCTTTTCGAGTGCGTCCCAGAGTTCCTTCGATGTGTTATAGGCGCGATAGACGTTGAATAACGAATCTGACAACGTATTCAAAATGTAGCCCTTACAAGTGTAGTCGTCTTCATGGGTCAAAATATCGTCCGATACCGATACGTATCGGTTTTGGGCGTGAACGGTACGATACATACCCTATGTATCGTACCATGAGTTAAATGATGAAATTATCGTCTGATACGGACAAAATATCGTCCGTATCGGACGATAATTTCAAATTATCAGACGATAATTTCAAATTATCGTCCGATAATAAGGGTAAAATTTGAAAAATAAAAAAAAAATCAAAATATCGCCCGATACGAACGATAATTTCAAATTATCGTTCGTATCGGACGATATTTTCAAATTATCGTCCGATAATTTGAAATTATCGGTGGGCTGCCACCATAGACCCGACTTTTAAGTCGGGTAAACCCTCTTTCCTCCTCTCTTCTTTTTTGATTATTTACACCCTAAATCGGCGCCAAATCGCACTAAATAAGTGTAGATCTACCCTTAAAAAAGTGTAGATCTACACTAAATAAGTGTAGATCTACCCTTAAAAAAGTGTAGATCTACACTAAATAAGTGTAGATCTACCCTTAAATAAGGTAGATCTACACTAAATAAGTGTAGATCTACACTAATTAAGTGTAAATCTACACTAATTAAGTGTAGATCTACCTTATTTAAGGGTAAATCTACGTTATTTAAGGGTAGATCTACACTAATTTAGTATAGATCTACACTAAATAAGTGTAGATCTACACTTATTTAGTGTAGATCTACCTTATTTAAGGGTAGATCTACACTAAATTAGTATAGATCTACCCTAAATAAGGGTAGATCTACACTTATTTAGTGTAGATTTATCTTAATATTAATTAATATTATAGGTAAATTTATCATTTACCTATAATATTAATTATTTAAAATAATTAATATTATTTAAAATAATTTAAAATATTTAAATTAATTAAAAATAATATAAATAATGGGTCAAAAATAATATGATGAGTCAAAAATAATTATATGTGACCCCATTTAAAATATTTAAATTGATAGGTCAAAAATAATATAAATAATTATAATTAAGGGTCACATGTAATCAATATGGGTCACATATAATATGGGTCACATATCATATGGGTCACATATAATTAATAAAATAATAAGGTCAATATGGGTCACATATAATTTAAACTTAAAATTAATATGGGTCACATATAATTAAATTTATGGGTCACATATTAAATTATATGTGACCCATATTAATTTTAATAATAAATTTAATTATATGTGACCCATATTGATTATATGTGACTGTCACATATAATTAAAATAATTAATATTATGGGATATTTCGGATAAAATATTAGAATAATATGGAATAAATTTCAAATAAATTTTCAAAAATTATAATAATATCAAATAAATATTCATAAATTAAAATAATATGAAATAAACATTAAAAAATTATAATAATATCAAATAAACATTAATAAATTATAATAATATCAAATATATTTCATAAATTAAAATAATATCAAATAAATATTCATAAATTATAATAATATCAAATAAACATTAAAAAATTATAATAATATCAAATAAACATTAATAAATTATAATAATATCAAATAAATATTCATAAATTAAAATAATATCAAATAAATATTCATAAATTATAATAATATCAAATAAATATTAAAAAATTATAATAATATCAAATAAACATTAATAAATTATAATAATATCAAATAAATATTCATAAATTAAAATAATATCAAATAAATATTTATATATTATAATAATATCAAATAAATATTCATAAATTAAAATAATATGAAATAAACATTCATAAATTATAATAATATCAAATAAATATTCAAAAATTATAATAATATCAAATAAATTTGATAAAATATAATCTGATATTTTTAAAATAGCAATAATTAAAAAATAAATTTTATTTTAAAGTGTAAATTAGATGTTTACTCTTGTAAATTTTATTTTCAAGTGTAAATTTTATTTTTAAGTGTAAATTAGATGTTTATTTTCAATCGTTTGCTCATTCATGCAGGTGAA
The DNA here is from genome assembly GCA_021018995.1 of Chloranthus sessilifolius. NCBI lineage: Eukaryota > Viridiplantae > Streptophyta > Magnoliopsida > Chloranthales > Chloranthaceae > Chloranthus > Chloranthus sessilifolius. The sequence goes on from CM037587.1 coordinate 8,609,845, forward strand.
ATAAATAAATATGGTACGTTCGACAGATCCAGCGTGGCAATATGGTACAGCAATAGATGGTAATAGACTCCAGATTCAATGTAATCTTTGTGGAAAAAAACTGTTGGGAGGTGAAATAAATAAATATGGTACGTTCGACAGATCCAGCGTGGCAATATGGTACAGCAATAGATGGTAATAGACTCCAGATTCAATGTAATCTTTGTGGAAAAAAACTGTTGGGAGGTATCACACGATTAAAGGAGCATCTGGCTCATGTAAAGGGAGAGACAAGAGGGTGTCCTAGTGTACCCAGAGAGGTAAAAGAAAATATCAGAGCTAGTTTACAAGCGGAAAGAAAAAAGTCAAATTGTGATAGGGAAATGTATGAGAGAATCAGGAGGCCGGATCCACGGTACATCAGTGCACGAGGATGATGAGGATGAGGATGAGGATGAGCGATAGCGAGAGCTATGAGAGAGAGTGCTAGGGAAGCACCGTCGAGATCGGAAGAAGCCGATTATCGGTTTCGGTCGAGTTGAGGGTCCATCCATACACCTCGCTACCGGTGGTGGATCTAGTCATAGGCCACATGTTGTTGATGTTGATGAGGATGTTGAGCGGTGTCGGGTTCGTGAGGGCTGATCTCGGGAGGGATTATAGGTAGTCTCACTAGAGGTCAGTACTACATTTCATGGATCCATTCATGTATCGATCTGAAAGCTCCAAACAAACCAAATTGAGTACAATCTCACTTGCAAAATGGGAAGAAGCTTGGAAAATCCATTGCCAAGTTTTTTATATACAACCACATTCCGAGCCAAGTAGCAGACTCGCCGTACTTCAAAAGCATGATTGATACAAGTGCAGAAGTTGGTCCAGGAGTTAAAAAGCCTTCTCCATATGAGATATCTGGGCCCTTACTAATAGATGAGTACGATGAGATAACTGCCTATGTACAGAGCTTTGAGGATGTATGGGATGAGAGAGGTTGCACAATTATGTGTGATGGATGGACTGGTCCCACAAAGAAGAGTTTGATAAACTTTTTGGTTCTGACGATCTTGGACAAGATTTTTTGAAATCAGTTGATGCTTCTAGACACGTAAAGACTGCTGACTACCTCTTTAAACTAATGGATATGGTAGTTCATGAGGTTGGAGAGCAGCGGGTTGTGCAGGTGGTAACAGACAATGCGGCAAACTACAAAGCCGCTAGATTAAGGAAAGTGAAGCAAGACACAGGCAACTATTCAAAAGGGAAGAGCGATTACTTCCTACCTGTACAACAGTGACAAGCTGGTCAATTTAATGAGAGCCTTCACGAACAATGAGTTGCTCCAACCTGCGATTACGTTTTGCAACAGGTTCTTAGCCCTACGAGTTTGGCTAGATATAGGCGTGAGTTTGAAAAGCATGGTGTCGTCGGAAGAATGGAATCAACATGAAATAGGACTGCGAAGAGACTAGCTTGCCGAAGTTCTTGACTGATCTACAAAGACGCAGCTTTTGGGCGGATGTCGACCACGATCGCCGTCACTACCTTGGTGCAAGTGTTGAGATTGGTTGATGGTGATGACAAACCAACAATGGGGTACGTTTATGAGTCAATGGATAAAGCAAAATTGGCTATAAAAACCAAATGCCCTACAAAATATAAACGATACTGGGCGATTATCGACAAGAGGTGGGATGCACAATTTCACCAGTACTTGCATGCAGCAGGTATAACATGTTGCACAATTATGTAGTGATTTTTATTTATTTATTCATTATTTTCATATACTGATGAAATTGCTCATATTTGATTTGATGTAGCACACTACTTGAATCCGACCTTCGATATCGCGACGCTCGAAATGGCGACACGATGAAGTGTATACCGGTTTGCTCAATGTAATCCAAAGGATGCTCCCTGAGTTGGCGGACCAAGGCCAAGCTATAAGAGATGTGAGTGATCATAGTATCATACCTTATAAGTAATAAGTCAAATGTCATGTGATATTATTATCTATTTATTGATATGTGCCTTACTGTGTTTCATCTTTATAGATTGACATGTTTCGTAAGAGACATGGGTCATTTGGGATCCCGTTGGCGCAATCCCAAATTAAACACGACAAACCCGCTGATTGGTGGATGCATTATGGAGGTGATGGTCCGATATTGAGGCGGGTAGCAATGAGGGTATTGTCACAAACGTGTTCCTCGTCCAACTGCGAGCGGAATTGGAGCACTTTCTCTCTGATTCATACTAAGACAAGGAATAGACTAACTATGGACCGATTGGAAAAGTTAGTCTACTGCCACTACAACATGCGATTAAGGGTCAGGAATATACAGAGGACCAACCGTGGTAAGCAATTACATGAAGTCTTAGATCCTCAATTATATGAAGTCTTACTTACATATTATACTAATTCATCTATCATATTTTACCTTGCAGACGGTGATTATTTTGATCTCATCCAGTTGGATTATATATTCGAGGAGGATGACCCTTTAAATGAATGGATCGAAGAGAGAGAAGAGCCAGTCTTGGATAGTGAGAGCACTGAATGGCTGGACAATGCTGAAAGAGTAGCGGAGCAGCAGGCTTCCCAACTACCGAGGCGGAAAAGAAGATTGAATCGTCATTCAGTGGTTGGATCTGATGACGAAACGCAGCCCGACAGTGATGATGGGAGTGGTGAGGATGATGGTGGAGGGCATGATGGTGGAGGAGATGTTGGCACTAGTGGTGGAGGGGAGGAAGCTGGTACCTCTAATCCTTATAGAGATATGGCGGCATGAGACGATGACTCGACGCCGTTAACACAGTTCGACACTCCTACATTTAGAATGGGAGGGGTTGAAGGAAGAGGAGCGTCGGGATCATATCAAACACCACCACCACCACCACCACAAGATGATACGGATATGAGTTATATGACTTCTAGCTTCGGGGGATTCAGTTTGCAAAATACCGAAGATTCAGCAACTAATAACCCATACTACCGTACAACAAACCTATTCTAAGGTGCCATATGACTTCGTTGGTCGATTTTTGGAGGACCGGCCTACGCATTACTACCGAGCCTCGGTTTCAAGGGGCACATATAATCATGGGTATCAATATGGGCAACATTATAGGCAAAGGAAAGCTCACAAGACGATGATGACGATGATCATGAGGGCCAAGAACCACCACGAAATTCAATGTGGCTCTAAAGTAAGTTTTTCATGTACAATTAAACTTATTTTTATCAACATAGCTATTATTTTTGACAATATATAATTTATTTTTGTCAATATATATTGTAATTTACTTTATGCGTGTCTGCGTCGATCAAATTATGAAATATTGTTAATAAAATAGGCATGTGATCAGCTGATCGAACATAATGTTAGAAGATCTATTACATTAAGTCAAAAATGTGATCTTAAGACAAAAATAAGTTACAAAATAGGCATGTGACTTGGGTTAAGTTACAAAATAGGCATCTTACTTATATATTCATCTAAATAATGCATCAAATAAGTCAAAAATAAAAGCAAAAATAGTTGAAATAAATACAAAATAAATAAATATAATTTTTCAGATTTTTTGGGATTTTCTGGGATTTTTTTGGGATTTAAAAAAAAAAAACGATTTTTTGAATGTATCAAACCGATACATTCAATGTATCGCCGATACATTGAATGTATCGGACGATACCCGATACGTATCGTCCGAGAGATCCGGACGATACGTACCGGAAAACCGGTATTTTGACCCTTGGTCGTCTTCTTCCCATTTCTGTTTTTTTTTTGCTTCATTGAGGTTAATGATTCGGTAACAGTTGGGCACAGATTCGTGATAGTACACAACTTTCAGCGCAGTCAACAAAAAGTGTAATTTCTGTTGTCACATTTTGAAGTTCGAACAATCAAAATTTTCCACATCTCGATTTAAAATTGTCAGATAAATTGGTTTGGGTTGCACGAGAAGATAATGATTGGAGTGAAGAAACACGTAGATCCGGTTCGAGGAACGTTAAATATCATTGTCTTTAGACCGAGATTTGCCCCTACCAATATGATCAAGTGATCACCAATAGGTTACCGGCAAATCGGTTCCAGGATACAACGAACCGGCAGCGTATCCGTGTGATCAGATTTGGTGAATCTGATCACGCAACCATAACACTAAATAGCGTAGAAGGAAACTCTGAAACTTTCTTTAAAACGGGACCAAAAAACTGTAAAAATGCAGTGCTTAACAAAGAGGATCTCGGGTCTCTTATATAGAACTCAATGAGCGCTAACGCACTGTTTCATATAAGACATATCTGTTTAGAATAATTGAATGGACACAAATAACCAAATAGATACAAATAACTGAACACATCGGTTACAAATCAAAAGTTTAAAAATTAAATAAAACTGAAAATTTGCGATTACACTTTTGTCCAAAAATTTAATTAAATGCACCCATGGATCAAAATATCGTCCGATACCGATACGTATCGGTATCGGAGGTGGACGATACGGTACATTAAATGTACTGTATAGCCCATTTATATGGCTAATACCGGACGATACATTCAATGTATCGTCCGGTATGTTACTGTTCCGGTACGTACCAGTTTTCGGCCCGGACGATACGTACCAGAAAACCGGCATTTTGATCCATGAATGCACCACGCCACATCGCACCGCCACGTATACGTGCCTAACCCGGCGCGCAAGCGTGTGCGGCTAATAATGTGCATGGCGGCGAAGACCACAAAATTTGGTGCCCCTGGGTGAAGGCTATAAGCCTTGAATCAAAACTCTACAATATAACTTCAGCTTCAAAAATTACTCTACACGATATGGGACGATTTACTTAAAGCAAAACCAACAAACTAAAAGTTATTTTATATTTTAAAATATCCAACAATATAAACAACCCAGATGCAGTGCCTATACAAATTTGCACGCAGAGAAGATCCGTTTTTGGCACAGTACACTTAGAGAATGTGTTTCGTGCCAATCTTTGAAATCAATGATCTTTAAATCTTAGCCTACAAATCAGACGACTTAAATTGTGTTCCACATGGTGCAGCGTCCCAAAAATACTAGGGATGTAAGTTTCGAACCGAAAACCGAAACTGACAAAAAAACCAGTTCACCGAACAGGACGGAAATTGCACTAGACCCGACCCAAAACCGAAAGAATTGAAACCAATCTCATTCGGTTCAGTTTCGATTTTAGGTGGCTAAAACCAAAATTCTGTTGGATAGGTTGAGAAAATCGACCCAAAATTAATTTTTTTTTTTAAAAAAATGAACCATTTTTTTTTCGGTTTCAATTAGATTCCGGTTTCGAGTTTTTGAAATTTAACCGATTCAATTACTGCTCAGGTTGAACCGATTCGAAAACCGAAATTTTTTATTTAAGTTGGACTCCAAGAATCACGTTGATGTAATACTAACATGACTTTGTTGCTCAAGAAACCACCGTAATCGTCTTCGAGTGCTTGCGGGAAATCCCAATGAAATAGCGTCGCAAAAGGCTGCACACCTGTGCACAATAGCTACTAGCTACGTGAGATACATAGAAAGTAGAGGCGCAAGATAGCAGCAGAAGTTTAAAAAAGTGACCGTTGGATAGAAGCTCATTGATGAGGTTGTTGTAATATCTGATGCCCTCCTTGTTCACTCCCCCCCTTAGATTTCCAACTGATATTTCAAACAAATTATAAAATATTAAATTTTTTAAATATTAAGTGTATCCAATACATATCGGTATCGCAGAATAAATCGGCTTGAAAATAATTCGGAAAAATCTAGCAAAATTTGTCAAATGCGAGTAAAAATGGTCAAAATTCAGAGAAAAAAAAAATTACAAAAATATGTTAATTAGAGTTTCGTGCCAATCTTTTAAAGTTGATGCACGGTATTAATGATCCCAAAATAGGCATCTATTTTGAGATCATATGCCACGTGGCATATGATCTCCACTCAAAGTATAGAGTTCAAACGCTATAGATTAAGGCAGCTACCCCTTAACTACATATTCTATATATATATATACCTGGTAATATTCGGGTCCACGAGATGGAGAATCTGTAGGCATCAAAGCCTAACTCCTTCATTAATTGAACATCTTCCTGCAATTCATTTTTCAATCAATATATGATTAGAAAAGACACGTGTTATGAACAGGAAAAAAGTAAAATGGGAAAAATAAAATTAATCAACATAAATTAATTCGAGATAAGCTGACAATATATTTATTTAACTTAATTAGGATATCCCAAGCTTAAACTTGGATTAATCCTTAAAAGATGCTTTCGCCCCCACCGTGTTACGAGTATTTGAGGGATTACACACTTTATGGATATCCTATTGATGACCCATTGACTGCTTTGAATCAGACGAGGGAAATCATATTTCATCCCATGTTATATTATCTTGTATACTTTTATTTTTTGGTTATATGATAAAAGATGATTGGCCATTATAACAATAAGCAATCAGATGATGTGAAGTGACCTTTTTTATCATTAATTTAAAAGAAAAGATTAAACGACAAAAATATAAAGGGTGCCATTACTTCCATGCACATTTTCATGTGGTTGCTCCATATTAGTGAAATATTAATATTATCTCGTTTTCTAAAAACACCTAAGTTGTCCTAGTGGTTGTATCTAGGGTAAAAGAGTCTAAGGCTATGTTTGGCATAGCTCCAAAATAGAGTTCACTTGCTTTGGCCCGTTCTCATTTACTTTGCAAACATTCTGCTATTTGTTTTAGTAGGTCCCCTTTCTCCTTAATACTCTTTGCATTGAAAATTTTTACGCAAGATTTACTTGCTCAGTAATTCTGTCCTCTTCTCTGTTTACTCCCACTACAAAAATAAGGTATTTTAGCAGCACTTGTTGTTAAGGCAATTTTTGGTAGCGACAGGGCTAATAACGGCAATTTTTGGTAGCGACAAGACTAATAGCAACAATTTTTGGTTAAAAAAACTGCCGCTAATAGTCTTATTTTTTGTAGTGTCTTTATCAGAGCAAATTTTATTTGCTCTGATAGGGAGTTAGCAGAAACAGATAGCAAGATGTTAGGAAAGAGAACGGGAACCTGCTAAAGCAGGTAAACTTTACTCTAGCTGGGGCTAGCAGAGATTTATGCCAAACAAAGAACGCCACTTTAAAAAGGACGAAGAGGAAATGATTAGCTTGGAAACGAAGAGGAGACTGATAGTCGAAGATGAACGTAACACGGTGTGCTAAGGGACACTGTGATAAGTCAAACCCGATTTGATATGATAGTATCCGATTCTACCACACTAGGCTCCCCGATTTTAAAACGTGTCATATTTGGAAGCGAGTGGTCTCACTTATAGTTGAGGATTAGGCCTAATTTGCAACCAATGTGGGACTAAAGTTTTCGATTCGGCGGGAACAGAGTCACAATCCCGGGACCTCTACCCCGCTTTGGAACCTCTATTCCTCTTCCATTTGACTGCAGAGCCGTCATTGACTCTATTGCCATCTCTGTCACAACCCAAAATTCTATATAATCTCGAGAGTCTGAAATTTTATGTCATGAGCCGCACATTTTTTAAGGCATTGATTGAGAATGCCCATTGATGCCTCCGACTAAGTTTAAAGTTGAGCTTGGGTTAGGTTCCAGTTTACTTACACATTAAACACCCGTATGTGTGTGTGTATATATAGACACATACTAGGGCACTAACCTAAGTTATTTAATGCAGACCCTCTGGTCCGAGTTAAAAAGCTTGAAAAGATCCACAACCCCAAGTCAAAGGTTTGAATAATGTTAAATCAGTTAAAATAGTTGCACCTCATAAGTTCAACGATTCAATATTAGTAAAAATTAGGGTCATTACAGAGACGAAATGGAGCAGAGAACCTTTCATTTATTCTTTCCCTTAGGGTTTTTTTTATTATTTAAAAAAAAAAGCACTTTAAGAGAATTTGTGGGGTAAACATGAAGCACAATCAATGAGTCAATGTGTTGCTTTCAATGGCACCGTCAAAGTTTTGTGTTCACCGTCGCTAAACATACTACAAATTGTGTCATTTATCGGTGGCCAAAAATATCAAAATCTATCGGTAACTATTTTGTTGGTGCCGACGAAACCGTCGAAGAAAGCTTCACCAGTGATAATCCTGGCAGTTATAAATCCACTCAGTAATAATTTATTTTTCCCGGGAAAATGTTAAAATTACAATATGCTTTTACAAAAATTTTCATAGCGGCAGTTTCGAATTGCCAATAAATTGTCTAATTTTTTACTTTCGCGGGCAGTTTTAAAATGTCGAATAAAGGTTATTCTTATGGTAATTCCCAATAATTTTAAATCGCCGATAATAAATGTTGTCGGGCAAAATGCCATTTTTTGTAGTCACATTAACTTGTCTCAAATGTGTCTTATCTGAAAGGATCAAATTGAAAAAAAATGAATAAATAAATCTCACGGCTTGTTCTTCTTTTCTTGATGCAGATGATAGACATAAAGAAATAACGGTATAAAGAGAGAGATGTGGGCCAACATCAAATTTAATTAAGGATTTTTTTTGAATTTTAGGTGCAATTACCTGAAACATGCATGAGGACAAATTTAGATTAAGTAGGTGCAATCACTTAAAATGTGAGTGCAACAAGGTTTAAAATTTTGGTTTCGGTCCCCACCGAAACCTAAAATTTCAAATTTTTTGTATGGGATCCAAAATTTTGGCCAAAATTCCGGCTTTCGGTATTGGTCATGCCCGAAAGCGAAATTTAACCCGAAATTTTAATCCTTGGTGTGCAAGTAAAGACTATTATATATTGATAATCTTGTAAAAATCTTTCAACCTTGTGTAAAAGATTTTATATTTTATTGTTTTATTTACTTTTCATTTGGATTGATAAAATGGAAAGCAAATAGATTGTTATTAATTTATTTCACATGAGTTAGTGAAATGGAGGGCTTCATTTGTTCTTGGAGTTCTCATGTGATTGGCTGGAAAACCTTTCACATGGATTGAGAGGGCTTGGTTTAGGGTAGATTCATTTTTCCACACTTCAGACACCAAGTTTGTCTTTTATCTTAAGAGTTAGTAATGGTCGCAAAAGCTATGAATGAAAAATTAAAATGCATATACCAAGTAAGAAAGAAGCCTAAGAGGCATGAGGCTAAAAGGCTTTAATTCTCTAAGCTCAATGAAATGGGTTAGTGAAATGGAGGGCTTCATTTGTTCTTGGAGTTCTCATGTGATCGGTTGGAAAACCTTTCACATTGGATTGAGCGGGCTTGGTTAAGTGGGAGGCTTCCAATGTGTTTTAAGCCCAAGGGTTGCCTCCAACGACTCTTAAACTGAAAGAGCCCAACTCAACGGCTAAAAGATCTTAAACGGTCTTTTGAGATAGAAAATGTGCTTTTCAAATGACAGTTTGGCTTTTTACGTCATTTGAAAAGATATCATGGTTCGAGATTTTCTCTATAAATAGAGATCATATTTCGTTAGAAAGACGCAACAAAAATTATATAATCACTCTCTCTTTCTCTCTTACGTTTTTATTTTCTTTTTTTAAGAGTTCTTTTCCTTTGTAGAAAGTAAGTGTGAAAGTTTCCCTTTCTAAAAGGTACAATGTAGAAAAGAACATTCAGTTTTGGACAAATCGGGCTCTCTTGTATCTTGAAAGTAGATTCGTTGTGAACCCGATAACATCTTTATTTATTCGATTGCATGGAGGCGTCTATTATCCTTTAAGACAACGTAGTGAACTCCGTGCCTTTTGGACAAATCGGGCTCTCTTGTATCTTGAAAGTAGATTCGTTGTGAACCCGATAACATCTTTATTTATTCGATTGCATGGAGGCGTCTATTATCCTTTAAGACAACGTAGTGAACTCCGTGCCTCAAGAGCCATTTTCAATGTCATTTATTTCAACAAGTGTCCCAAATAGAAATAACATCATTATAACACCTTATAAAGGTCTCCAAAATTAATAAATAAATAAAACTTTTAAGACCATTAGGCTGCGTTTGGGTTAGCTCTTTTGGGGTAAAGAGCAGCTCTTTCACTTTTTGGATTTTTCATAGAACTACTTTTGCATCTAGTAAAACAGCTCTTTGCCTCATTAGCTTTGGTAAGACGTTGTTTTAAGTGATAAAATTGTTCTATGCCCACTCTATCAGATTTTATCTGCTCTAACTGAGAGCAGGCAAATAGCTGCTTCTGATCTTATAAGATCTAACCCAAACACAACCTTAGAATCCGCTATAAGAGGTTAACGTGCTATAACGAAAATGACTATGGGCCAAGGTTCAAAATTTCGACCAAAATGACTGAAATTTCGGTCCCCACCAAAACTGAAACGAAATCTGTTTTGGGTTTTTCTTATAGACCGAAACCAAAACTGATACGAAATCCGGAATTTTGGTCCTTGCTAACGGCGTTTATGACCTTTATAAGCTGGATCTAAAACCATGAATATTATGCTATTAGCTTTTCAACCTGTACTCAACCCGTACACCGATGTATGACAGCTGTGAGCATGGACCTTGAGATGGGTGCAAAATTTCAGCACATGAAACAGAACCCATGCATCGATGGGCAGGTTGGGCATCTAACAGTAACTCATCTAATAATGGTTTTCACGACTTACCCTCTTTTTTCTAAGGATTTTGTGATGACCCACACCCACATGCCACAATATTGTCCAGTTTCGGGTTTAAGTCCCGACCTCGATTTTATTTTCTGGCATGGGGGCCCCCGTCTCCTACCTCCTCGATTTGGGGCCCCCCGTCTCCTACCTCCTCTCCATTGATTTTCTCTCTAAACGACTAAACCCAATACCATAATACCCTCTCCAACTATTCTCTCTCTAAACCCAAACCCTCTCCAACGATTCTCTCTCTAAACTCAAACCGGCAAACCCAAACACAAACCCTAACCCTCTCCACCGATTCTCTCTCTAAACCCAAACCCTCCAACGATTCTCTCTCTAAACCCAAACCCTCCAGTGATTCTCTCTCTAAAACCAAATCCAAATCCAAACCCTCTCTAAAAAAGAAATTTTATACACCATTAACCCTCTCCTCTCTAGTCCAAAAGACCAACCCCCCCCCTCTCTCTCTCTCTCTCTCCAGCGGCTAGGGCCAACGGCTCTCTCTCTCCAGACTCCAAGTCTCCAAGCCCTCTCTTCTCTCTCCAGGCCCAGCGATTTTCGTGATTGACTAATTGGAGGCTTGAAGTTGGGGCTGCTCTGCTGGCTGCTGCTCATCTAGTCATCTGCTGATCATAAAACCAGGTATGAAGTTTCCTAGTTGTGACGTCTGCTCTTCAAGGCTAGCTATATAGATTCTCTATTTCTCTTATTTAATTCTAAATTTCTAATGAGAATGGTTCTCATAAATCTGCTCATAAAAAGACAAAAGGAAAAGGTTGGTATAAATAAAAAGACAAAAGGAATAGGGTTGGTTGGTATAGTGGCATTACTGCATTAGGTATTTAGGTACTCTATCTATATTTATGATTGACTGATTGTAAAAGCTTGGGATGGGAGGCCCACAACAACTTAATTATGACCATATAAATTGGTGAAAGTTCATTTTTTAACTTCCATTGATTTTGTGCTAAAAGTAATTACATTTTACTAGAAACATACAAATAACTTTGACAAGTGTTTCTTTTGCTACTTTTCAAGATCATATTGTTTGGAATCGTATCCTTGGGGAATTTCACTTTCAAAATCTGCTCGGAGATACCGGAAGCCTAAACTTGATTGGGCCAAATTCCTCTAACACTAAGGAAACATTCTTAAACAAAGTTTTTGTGCTTGACTGGTTGTCAATAGGAAGCTAGTCACCATTTAAAATTTGATGAAGCAGAGACTAATGTTAATTATGATTTCAAATATTGATCAGTCTTATTATCCGATGCATTAATGCATATTGGCCCATATGTATCGAAAACTTAGCTGCTTAGAAGTAGTTTTGTTTTTTTATATCTTTTATTGGGTTGCGTAGAAGTAGTTTTGTGCTGATATAAGCTACTCTTTTTTATCGATAATCATCAATATATTAGAAAACTTAGCTGCTTAGAAGTAGTTTTGTGTTTCTACCTCTTTTATTGGGTTGTTGTCTTGTCATTTGCCAATAACATACAGTGGGTTGTTGAATTTAATTGTTGAGTTTGATTAATTTTGTGTTCAATGCTTTGATTTGAAGCTTCAAGTTCTTAATATTAACAAGTTCTTGATTTGCTGGTTTTGTTGCTAAATTTTGATGATTTTGTTGCTTGATTTGCTAGTTTTGTTGCTTAATTTATGATTTGATGGTTTTATGCGTTGTTGTTGCTAAAATTTCAATGGTTAATTAATAATTTATGATTAGCAAGTATTGATATAAATGTGTGTTGGATAGGGAAAAAGGTAGAACAATGGCAGTTAAAAAAATAAGATAAATTCGGGTAAAAAGGTAGTTATATATATGGTATTAACAACTTAGTGCCCCTTATTTTTATTTAGGAATTTATTTGTTATGTCGATAATTAAATAATAGGCATTGATGTTTGTTTAAGAAATATTCATTTATTTGAGAAATGAATCTTTTTTCTTCGAATACATCATTATATATATGGTATTAGCAACTTATCTTTATCTTAATTCATGTTTGTAGTTGAGAAACACTGCACTCAAAATCATGTCTAATAGAAGCTATCCTTCTGGAGCTGAGAAAAGAAGAAGAAAACAAAAGACAGAAAAATTTATTCAGTCTCAAGAAGGAGCCATTTTCAAATTCTTTGGAAGTATTAAACAAACAGAGCTCGAAAACTTGAGTAATAAGGAAGAATACGAGAATAATGAAAAACATGAAGGCCAAGACTTGGTGAATGAAGGAGAACATGATGGTGAAGAAGAAAATATAAATGAGAATGAGATTGATAATAATAATTATTGGCCTTTAAATATATATAATCCGAATAATTGGAACAATGTCCAACAGAGTCTTAGAGACTTCTTAGTAGAGAAGGGTCCTTTGAGAGATGAGAATAAAAATTTTTCGAAAAATATTTATGGTAGGAAGTTCTCGTCTTCTCATTACATGCGACAATTAGCAAATGGAGAAAAAATGATAGAAAATGGTTAGTATATTCAAATACTAGCCAAAAAGTTTATTGTTTCAGTTGCAAGTTATTTTTCACGGAAGGAATGACTACTCAATTGGCTAAAGAATGATTCAACGATTGGAAGAATATAAGCGAAAGATTGAAACGTCATGAAAAGACTAGAGAACATATTACAAGCATGAGCAAATGGATTGAGTTGAGTTTGAGATTGGGAAAGAATGAGATAATTGATCAAGAGGTCCAAGAAAAAATAAAGGAAGAGAAAAAACATTGGAGGCGTGTATTGATAAGAATTGTTTCCATCGTGAAGACTCTTGCATCCAAGAATATAACATTCCGAGGAGATAATGAAAAGATTTATCAAGAGAGGAATGAAATCTTTTTTAGTATAGTTGAAATGATAGCCGAATTTGATCCGATAATGTAAGAGCACTTTCAACGAGTCCAAAATAAAGAAATTTATTATCATTATCTAAGTTACAAAATTCAGAATGAGTTGATACAAATGATGGGGGATACAATTAAAAGTACGATTATTCAGAAAATTAAAGTAGCGAAATACTATTCGATAATACTTGATTGCACTTCAGATATTAGCCATGTAGAGCAAATGTCTCTTATTATAAGATGTGTTGATGAGTCACCAAGTCAAATACAAGTGAAAGAGTTCTTTCTAGAATTCTTGAAAGTCAGTGATACTTCTGGGCAGGGGCTTTTTAATGTTCTTGTAGAAGTTTTGAAGACTCTTGAACTCAATATCGATGATATAAGAGGACAAGGATATAATAATGGATCAAATATGAAAGGAAAGTACAAAAGTGTACAAAAAAAATTACTTGAAATAAATCCTAGAGCATTTTACACCCCATGTGATTGTCATAGTCTAAACCTTGCACTTTCTGATATGGCGAGCTCTTGTTCTAAAGCTTCAACATTTTTCGGTGTAGTACAACGTATATGCATACTCTTTTCATCTTCTACAAAGCGGTGGCAAATTTTAACGGATAATGTGAAAGGTTTTACAGTTAAAGGATTATCACAAACACGTTGGGAGAGTCGTGTTCAGAGTGTTAAAGCAATAAGGTATCAAGCTTTAGAAATAAGAGATGCTCTACTTATCCTGGCAAAGTCTACTTATGAAAATGACAGCAAAAGTTCTAGTGAAGCACAATCCCTCGCAACAAATGAACTTGAGATTTATAAGTTCTTAGCAGCTATGATTATTGGTAGCTATGATTATTTGGCACAATGTATTGTTTGCTGTGAATACTGTTAGCAAATTTCTTCAACAAGAAAGTATGAATATTAATATTGCTATCCAACAGTTAGAAGGACTCATTACCTATTTTTAAAGGTATAAAGAAAGTGGGTTTGCGGACGCCCTAATTGAAGCTAAAGAAATTGCGACTCAAATGCGGATCGAACTTATATTTCGTGAAAAATGCATTGTTCGAAGAAAGAGACAATTTGATGAGGATGCAAGTGAAGAAGTGTCACAATCAGCTGAAGAATCGTTCAGAATTAATTACTTCACTTATATTATTGATCAAGGTCTTTCATCAATTGAGCATAGGTTTGAACAGTTTAAAACATATGAGCAACATTTTGGACTTTTGTTTGATTTGAAGAAGTTAGATTCGGTTAGTAAAGAATGTTTGAAGACTTTTTGCATAAATCTTGAACATGTTCTCAAACATGAACAACATATTGATATTGATGGGCTAGATTTATCTTCAAAATTAAACGTCTTGAAAGATACTTTGCCGAAAGAAGTGAAAACGCCGATTGAAGTGCTAAATTATTTGAAGCAAATGGAAGGTTGTTACCCAAATGTCCGGATTGCTTATAGGATACTGCTGACTATACCAGTTACTGTTGCCTTTGGTGAAAGAAGTTTTTCAAATTGAAGTTGATCAAATCATATCTTCGGTCAACGATGTCACAAGAAAGATTATATGGATTAGCTATGTTATCCATTGAAAATGATATAGTGGATAAGATTTACTATACAACTTTAATCAGTAACTTTGCCGCTAAAAATGCGAGAAGAGAAATATTTAAATGAAATTTTGTAGTATTGCATTTACGTGTATTGCATTTTTGTTTAATATTTACTTGTATTAAATTTTTAGTTATATTTTTAAATGAGATATAATAAAATAGAATATGAGTATTATTTTATTTGTCAAAAAAAAATTGTGGCGAATTTTTTATATATTATAAAGTACTATGAAATAGGGGCCCCATTTTAGGAACCCGCCTTGGTCCCCCAAAATGTCAGGGCCCGCCCTATGGGCGTATTACGATTTGCCGTCCCCAACTAAAACGTGTTATGACATGTAGCGTCCACAATCACATATAGCCTATGATCAAGACTTTTCTTTATTCGATGTGGGACTATCACAATCTCTCCACCTTGTAGAAGAGTCGTCCTCGGCTCTGATACCATTTTGTGACGACTCAGACCCACATGCCACAATATTGTTCGGTTCTCGACTAAGGTCTCCGCCCCGATTTTGTTTCTGACATGGGCATTACGTTTCACCGTCTCCACTCAAATCGCGTCATGACATCTCTTTTTCGATTCATATGTGATACATATTTATGATCTAATATGGTATGGTCCGCTATGACACGCTAAGGGATGATATTTGACTTGTCAGACAAGGCCTAACCCGACATATCAAAATTTGGACTAGGACTGCACCGTATTGGATCAGGTAAAAATTTTTGCTGCCCAACAAGAAAATTGCAAATGCCTGACCATGGTGCACTCCAACACCTAATCCGACCTGGTTAAAAACCCTTATTTTTTTTATACATGTTACATATATAAAAAATCGAGTGGGGCAGTTCGTGTATCGGGTCCACCCAGCTCTAGTTCTCAGCCTGCCAAAATCTATGGGGTTAATTTTTGCATGTAACTTGCTGGGCGTAAGCGCCTTACAAGTGATCTTTAAAAAATATATATATATATAACTTAACGTACCTTATAATGATGATATGCATCGATCGCCACGTCTCCATTACTACGGTCCGCTATCTTCTCTGCCCAAAAAGTAAACAAAGTAATTATCAGTTATCAAACACATAGACTATCTTCATATGAGTAAATCTAACACCCTTCGTTTTCTAAAAGAAAATTACACAAAAGTGGAAGATTAGGCCAAAAGGAATTTATATCGTCTGATTCAAAGTGGTCACTGGTATTTTCACTAATATTTTCTTAGTTTAAGTGGTGCGATAGTAAAAAAAACGGGTGTGGCAGTAACAATGCCTAATATTTATATATATTTTAAAAAATTTAAAGTCTAGTGCCTCTAGTCGAACCTAGAAAATCGTGCAAAGGGTTGACTATGACATTAAGCTTCGCAAAAAGATATTATAAAATATAACATTATATTCTGCCACATCTAAGATGCACGTGGTATGGGTAGACGCTTTTACAGGTTTTTATGGAGGCAACCTATAAGCTGTTGATGTGGCACAACGCACTTTGTCCTCATTAAACTTATCCTACGTTTATAATTTTCCAGACACTGTCCATATACCATGTGGACCTTGAGGTCACATAGATCTCTAGACATCACTCACCCTAGGTAAGTAAGTTTTGAACCAAGAGAAAAGTATCAGAAAATGCCCCTCCACGATTTTTATCACCATTTTTGTGAATTTTTTTTTTAATTATTAAAAAGTGCTCCTGCAACTTTTAAACAGCCCACATTATGCACGGTACAAATATATTTTACCAAATAGCCCTTGAATAGCCATTCAATTTTTAAGTGTCCTTTTCAACAATCGTGAACCTGATCAATCATCTCGGCAAACGCTAAATAGAGGATTTCTTTTTTTCATTTCGTGAGAGAGAGAGAGAGAGAGAAAGAAGAGAGGGTTTGTCATTGCCTAGTCTCTGTCTATCTACAATTAAACCCATTTCATTTGTCTGAGTTTCAGAGTGTCTTTTCCGACAATCCGGAGATCGGGAATCTGGGTTCATGCCGACGAACACCAAATAAAACATATTTTCAACTAGTGAGAGAAACATAAAGAAGAGAGAGGGTTTTGAAATATATATGACTTTTCTCACCCTACTTCGTAACGGAGCCAACCCAACCTGTCCGAACCTGCCTGAAAATCGATTCAAATTGAACCAAATCGAACAGGTTCTAGTTGGGCTTTGGTTTCGATTTAGGGTGGCAACAATAAAAAATCGAGGGGTTTTGGACGAGAAAACCGAAAAATTGGAGAAAATACATTAGAAAAATGAAAAAAAAAATATATTAAAATTGAACCGAAAAAATTGAAATATTTCAGTTTCGGTTCTGTTTTCGTTTCAATAAAAAAAAAATACCAACTAAACCGAAATCGATTATTTCGATTCAGGCTGAACCAACTCGAAAATCAAAAACTCAATTTCGGTTCAGTTTGGTACACAGAACTTGCATCCCTACTCAGACCCATCCGGTGCACATGCACATCAGGTTGTCAAAGGGTCCGGTCGACCTGATATCTGACTCGCCTGGTCGAGCAGATAAACTTGACCGATCGGATTAGGTCAGCATGAAGCGTCCAACCCGATCTTCGGGTGATAAGGTCAGGTTGACTCAAAGTTTGGGTTAGGTTGACTCGACCCAAACTGATATTTTATATATGACACTACAAAAAATAAGACTATTAACGACAGTTTTTTAACAAAAAATTGCTGCTATTAGTCCTGTCGCTACAAAAAATTGCCACTATTAGTCCTGCCGCTATCAAAAATTGCCTTGAGAGCGAGTGCCGCTAAATACCTTATTTTTGTAGCGTGAATTCAAGGAAAATAAGGTTTTTGTAACCGATTCGGTTTCAGGTAGGGGTCTCGATCGGCTAGGTATCACCTCGACTTGGACCGGGTAGGCCGGATTAGTATGTCAAGGTAGAGGTAAGTCCAAAAAAACTAGATTAAAAATCAGCCTGTTTAAGCCCCGCCTGAGCCCTTCCCTGCCTGGTCATTTGAGATCATCACTATATAAATTATGTAGAAATTGTCGGGCAGCTCGAAGCCCGTCCTGACCGACAATGGTGGAGCTACGTTGTTCAATGGGGGGTCCCGGGATCCCCCATTACAAGTTTTTTTTCTTTAAAGTCTTTTAAGCTCCATCTTTTTAGGAGCAAGATCTTTTAATAAGGATCCCCCAAATCTCAAAATTTTAAGATATTTTAAAAACTTATTTTTTTATCCACTGATTTTTTTTTTTTTTTTAGAGATAGACTCCCAAAATGCTCTCTCTCTCTCTCTCTCTCAAATCTCACGCCTAAAATTCTCCCCCCACTCCCACGTCCCAACATCTCTCTATCTCCTCAATCTCTCTCTTTCTCTCTCTCTCAAATCTTAGCCACCCATCTCTTTCTATGACATCTCATTCACTCTCCGATCGTCAATGCCAAGATCTCATATTGTCGTCGATTTTTTGTTGAAGTCAAAAGTATGCTAGAATTATTATTTTTAATAAAAAATAAAAGCCTTAATTTATTACTCAAAGTATAATTATTTTTAAGAATAATGGCTCCAAAGAAACATTCATACACCAAATAGTGTTTAAATAGTTTTTTATCATTAAATTAAAAATTTTGATCTCACACCATTGAAATGTTCTTTACTATTATTACTATCTTACGACTATAAAGGATCCCCCATCAGAAAATTCTGACTCCTCCACTGCCGACCGATATGGCTGAGTTTGAGATGAGGTAGGTAGGACTGATTAAAACATAGTCCTAGCCGGACCCTAGCCATATATAGGAAACACGATCAGCAATGGTCTGTGCCGCTTAGAACTAGCGCTGTCAATTAGCCCGGTCGGCCTGCATCCCGGCTCGGGCGTGCCCCATAAAAAATGGGATTTTTTAGTAATTAAACCGGGCCCGTATATATGGCCGGGCTTAGATAATACAGTTCCTGAAAAAATGGGCTGGATTAAGGCACCCAAGACGAAGCCTACGAGCTGCCCTTTAGCCCCGAGGAGTTATTCCAAAGGTATCTATAAATCTACTTATGACAAGATTTCAGGCTAAAAGGCTTTTTGGTAATATGAGATGTCAAAAGATGAGGAAGGCCAACACTAAAGTTAAAAGGGATAACTGTTGCATCACCACTCCTAATTCAAATGAAACCAAGATTGCCTCACCTTTAGACCAGATGGCACGTGTTTAAGCAATCCAAGTAATATACATTGAAGGGTACCTTTATTTTCAACCAAGGATTTTTCCTTCCAACCGGGGTTTCATATTTTTAAACCGTTGATTGCTTTGAATCAAGTGATGGAGATCAGTTTTTCATCCCAATCTTAGATACAACAGATCTTGAGGTTATGATCTTATCATTAGATAGACAGATTTTGATTTCACATGACACACATCTCCAACAATAATCTGAGAACGACATTTGATGTATGATTATGATCATATTTAATGTTTAGGTTGGGTGCAATGTAGAATCAATATGATCGTTTGTTTGTTTTTTATAAGTAGAGTCAATCTGATCGTTTAACAGTAAACTCATGATCTTAAGATATATTGGGACAAAAGTAATTTTCATGATATGTAAAAAATTTTAACATATGGAAACCCGAGTTGAGAAGGAAGCCATAAAAAGAGAGAGAGAGAGAGAGAGAGAGAGAGAGAGAGAGAGAGAGAGAGAAACCTGGGTATTTGTGAGTGTATGTATCCCAAATGCTGGGGCCTTTGCCACCTTCACTTGGAGCCCCTTCTATCTGTATTAAACAATAAAAAACTACCAATCAATCTTAAAGAGTCTTTTCTAAACGGAGAGTGTTATACGAAGGACAGATTTTATGCGGGTAAAGAGTAGGTGGCTGATGTCGGGAGGCTGTGCCGCGTTAATGTAATATCCCACATCGGATAGAGAAAAGTCTTGATCATGGGCTATATGTGATTGCGGCCGTCATATGTCATGGCACGTTTTGGGTGGAGACTTCAGCTTATGTCAAAAACAAAATCGGGACCGGGACCTAAGCCGAAAATTGGACAATATGGTGGCATGTGGGTCTGGGTCTTTACACAGAATGGTATCAGAGTCGATGACCACTCTTCTATAAAGTGGGGGGATTGTAATAGTCCTATATTGGATAGGGAAAAGCCTGGATGGTGAACTATATATGATTGCGAAAGCTATATGTCATGACCCATTTTGGATGGGGACTAAAACCTATGCCAAAAACAAAACTAGGGCGAGGACCTAAGTCCATAACTGTACAATATGGTGGCATGTGGGTCTTGGTCTTCACAATTAACCACCTGCGCACTCCAGATCTGTGCTTTAGAGGATCGTGAGTAAGTCCTACGTAGCAAGGTTTATCTACTCTCCCAGATCTCCTTTTTACTTGAAACAACTTCCTTTCAATGCAAATGGGGCGGGGCGAGCTGGGGCCTGGGAGCTGGTTTATCAAACTTATATAAGTCGTATCGTTTGTCGGTAGGTATCGGCCGATGATCGATCGGTTGGATCGTTCCGGTTTGACTGATCCCAAGCGATATTTAAACTGGATCGCCCATCCATACAAAAAGAGTTTGCATATATAAACACAACTTTATATGCATTACACCGAATATAATTTTTTTAAAACGAAAAAAAACAAATAGTAACTCAAAGAGTACCTTCTGAACCCTTCCATTAAATCTTTGAGATCACCGCCATTCAAACCCATTGACTGCTTTGAATCCGATGATTCAGATTATTTTTCTCATGATCTTACCATCTATCGTTAATTTTTAATTTCGCATGATATCCATTCCCAAAAAAGTGGCCTTAACATCAAGGGGAACTCATCACACAAATAAGGCACTCTTTTTGGATATGTACCACGTGAAATCAAAAGAATATCTTATGATGGTCCGCTCATGATCTCAAGATCCATCGTGAAAGATTGAGATGAGAAATGATCTCCATCCACACAAATTCAAAGCAGTCAACGAGTGGGTGAACTCAAAGATTTAGTGTGTTGGTGCTAAAAGTTCTTGGAGCTTTGTATTGTGACACAAGATTAAAAAATAATAATTTATTATTTTTGAGATCTGTGCCATCTGGAACACCCATCGAAGCGATCAGATCTGAAAAATATGATGTAAAGATCTGCCCAGCAAAAAACTAGCACGGAAAATGGTCTTTATAATCTGATTTCTGGAAGTCAACCATCCAATCAAATGATGCCATCTGACTGTATTCCATCGGATGATAGAGATGCCATTTCGGGTAGCTCTGTTGGCGCCCACGCATTTTCAGTTAGAGCTATCGTGTTTAACCCCTTAAAAACCGTTGATTTCTTCAGATCTGAAGGTGGAGATCGTTTTTCACCGCAATCTTTCAAACGATGGATCTTGAGATCATGTAGCACCTATCAGACGGTCAGTTTTTTATTCGATATGTCACAGATCCCTATATAACTTTTGGGTGACCGATTCCCATATTTGGAACAATGGCTCTTAAGCCCGAGAGAGAGAGGGAGAAAGAGAGAAAGAGAGAGAACCTGATAAGCAGAAGACGCGGACCCGAAAATGAAACCAGCCGGAAAACTACTCCGGCTAATCGGAGGATCATCTTCGTATGTCGGAGATGCTGAGGCACGTGACAAGGAGGCCACTAGAGTGAGAAGGAAGAAGATAGAAGAGCCTCGAAATGCCATTTTCATACGCCACGCTTCCACAATTGGTGTGAACTGACATCACAGTGGAGCAATGGAGCCTCCTTCGTCCTTTATATAAAAATAAGGAAATCTCTTCCTTTATTAGACCCCTACACTTCTACACAATAACCAAAGTGCCATAAGCCGTCGCACAACGTCTATGTTTACCAAAATCTGGTACCTTACACGCGGACGATTGATAATTTTGTGATATTTTATATTTAGGATAATGGCCTCACCTACATTTAAACATCAAATGATCTTCTCCCTTTAAAATGTCACTTTTTTTTTTTATCTCACACCGTTGAAGTGTGATGTACAATTGTGTAATATATGAGACACTTTTATCATCAATCTAAATTGACCAAGTCGCAATCCATCATTGAAATATATCCTAATCAAAAGATATAAATCATATTAATATATTTTATATCAATCATAGTGCTTCAATTGAGGATATCTCTCACATCATAAGCCAATAAATGATATAATATCATTTAAACATCATTTGATGTTTAAATGACGATCGGGAGAGTCGATCCCTTATATTTAATGTGACAAACAAAATTAATCAGACGATCAAGATTGTTGGATGCGGTCATGATTTTAAATATCAGGTGCCTGATACACATCATCCAAAATGCACTAGGGCAGCTCTCACCTGAAAAGATAAGGAGCTACAAATTGCACACAAGATTTGTACCGTTACACATAGTTAAAAAGAAAGACTTTATTATTATGAGACATGTGCTACTTGGAACACCATCTTAGCCATAAGAGAGTTAAAGACCATCATGGAAGGATCTTTTAAGGCAAAAGATGGGTACAAATCATTATCTCTATTATCTCATTCAACACACTCAAAAACTATTATTTGATTTAGTTGTTAACACTTATATATCAGATGATAGAGGTTACCTTTCATGCCAATTTGTTGCCTTAAAGATCTTTCCCTCATGATCTCAAATCAGAGGGCTTACATGGCATTCCGTGTGGCACAGATATTTAAAATGACAAAGTCTTTCTTTTTAATCATGTGTTACGGTATAAATCTCGTGTGCGAGTGTTAGCTTCAGAAAGGATATTACTCCCAATTTGACATAGGGTTAAATCGATCAAGATATCAAGTCGTATCGGGTCAATGATCAAATGGTGCAGGGTATTAAGAGAAAATAAACCAATTAACCTCGACAAAAAGAAAATTAATTATAAACGTAGGACAGATTTATTGAGGACAAAGTGCAGGGGTTGACATGGCACAATATAATTGAATGCACCAACTTATATTAATTGAGTCTTATCGTACTTGCAGCCAATTACATCGCGCCAAATCAGCCCCTGCTTTGGTTGCATAAAATCTCCCAACAAAGACTAATCCATAATAGACAAAAACCAAATCTAAAATAACAGCCAAATATTGCAATCTTGGAGGACTTAATTTCTCAAAATTCAAAATATTGAAAGTAGGCGATTTTGAAAGTCGGTGTTGGGAAAAGACGATTTATGAAAGCATCTCCAGCAATGAGAGCTAAATTTGGGTAGCTAAACACCACTTTAGCTACTGCTACAGTACTTTAGCCACTACTACAATAAAAATTACTCCAACAGACACTCTACTCATTTATTTAAAATATTAGTTTTTATTCTTGTTTTATTATATTTTATTACTCACACTTAGGGATGTAAGTTCGGTATACCAAACCAAACCAAACCCAAAATTTTCGGTGTTCGATTCGAAACCGAAACCGAATCGAAACTCATTTGGTTAGGTTCAATTTTTTTTTTTTTTTCCTGAAATCGAGACCGATTTGGTTCGTTTCGGTGTAGATAAAATACCTACTTTTTTATTTCTTTAGGGTATCTTTTTATTTTTTTCGGGATTTTTTCGGCTTCAAGCCACCTAAACTGATACCGAATTGATTTGGGGTTCAGTTCGGTTCGGTTTGTGTTGGGTTTCGGTTCAGTTTAATTTTTTTTTTCTGAAACCGAAATCGATTGGGTTCGGTGTAGGTAAAATACCTACTTTTTTTTTTATTTTTTAGGGTATTTTTTTGGTTTTTTTAATTTTTTGGGGCTTTTTTCGCTTTCAAGCCACCCAAACCGAACCGAATTGGGGTTCGGTTCGGTTCAGGTTGTGTCAGGTTTTAGTGCGATTCGGGGTAGGTAAAATACCTACTTTTTTTTTTAGGGTATTTTTTTTTTATTTTTTTAGGGTATTTTTTTGGATTTGTGTTGGGTTTCGGTGCGGTTTGGTCCGATTTGGGACTCTCGGGTTTCGGTGCGGTTTTGATTTATTCTTATTTTATTAGTTTACTACTAGATAAGAAAGAGAGAGAGAGAGAGGAGAGAGAAAGAGAATTATCCTTTAAAAAATATATTATTTTAAAGTTTAGCTATTGCCACAGTAATAGCTAAATTTAGCTATTACTGTAGCAACTAACTATTTTGAAGGGTGGGATAGCTTCTCTGCTGGAGCACTTTTTTTATCATTTGGATAGCCAAAATGACTTTACTGAGTGGGATAGCGTCTCTGTTGGAGATGCTCTGAGAGAGGGTTGAGAAGGGGGGATTTAATCCCTTTCCATCTACTTTTTTTTATGCTTTCAATAAATCGATCAGTTGGGGGTCGTCTTTTGCTTGGAGGCTTTGGCGCTCCATTGTTCTCTTATTATTTTTTCTCATTTTAGGGTTAGAATATGGGAGTTTTATCCTCTTCTTGGTGAGTCTTCTTTTCCGAAGAGATCGCCTCTATGAAGGATTTTTTGCACTCCATACTTGTTTTTGAAACGATTTTGGTCATGGGTTTTACCGACGTATTGGTGGCTTTGTTGTTGCGTGAATATATGTATTATATCTACGCCATGAGGTATTGTTTAAAAGCTTTGGTTGAAGCGATGTGTGAAGCTTTTAATCGGTTGTAGCCTCCGTTTCTAATGTGGTGGGAGTTTTTGTGGATCGTGAGTTTGCCGATGGTGGTGGAGTCTCTTCGGGTGGATCTTCGGTGTCGATTACCGGCGGATGTTCAGGATAGTGGTGGATTCTCAAATTTTTACCTTACTCTAAAAGTCTCTGAATTCTGTGTCATTGTTAGATGGATCTTGGATGCCATTCAATTTATTTTAGTGTTAGTGATTGTAACTACCACTTATTGAATTGTGACCCTCTACTCTACAACCGTCCATTTGGGATTACTTATTTTTAAATTTGTCACCGTTCTCCATTTCTAATGAAAATGATAGAGGTTTTATCAAAAAAAGAAAAAGAAATAATACCCTCGTGCTACTATTAGCCACCTTAATAACATGTAGAAAATCTAAAATAAAGAAAAAAATTAGAAGAAGATTATAGAAAAAGGATAACCGATAGATTCTCTAATATAAACAAATGCTATCATACTTTAAAACCAACCAATTAAAATTTGGAACTCATTACTTGCACCCGAAAAGATGGCCCTTGCACCAAATTTAAAGAATGACTTGCAAATTTGGCACTTTTGTGAAAACAAAATCTAAGTCATGTGATTTGAAGGTCATAATTTAAAGATATTAACTGTAAAATATGAGCACGAAATATGATTTTCATCATTTGATTAAATATAGTCGAAGGCTATTATCTTATTTAAGAGTTGATCACTATAGATCATATGATAAGTATTGTGTTTCGCTCAATTAGATGGCCTAGAACATAAACTTCAAATTAGACGGTCTATATTGCGTATTCACATGTCACATGTGTCTAAAATACCAAGTCCTTTAAATTTGGTGCAAGGGCCAACTTTTTGGAAGCAAGTAGGCTCCCTAAACTTTTTACTAAATGCCATATTTTTTCCATTTATTGAGTAGGGTTGGAACTTAGAATCATGGTCAAAAATTCGCCAAATGTTTTAAAATATAAAAATAAGATAAAGGGCACTTTAGAAAAAGAGGACTGATTTTGTATAGTTTCAATGCAATATACTGGGATGAAAAGTTTTGCGGAAAAGGGATCCTCACATTAATCTGGGCCAATGATGGTCATTTGTAAATGTGTTTACACGTTGCTATCCTCATATGTAGTTATGTTTATGCCCCTACACTCAATACATATCCTAAGGCAAGCGCTTAGAACGTTTTGGAGTGAAGAAAAGATCGGCGAAGGGAGGCGAAGAGCATATTATATCCACTGATTTAGAAAGTATTGGAGTGAAGAAAAGATCGCCAAAGGGAGGCGAAGAGCATATTATATCCGTTGATTTAGAAAGTATTGGAGTGAAGAAAACATTGGCGATGGGAGGCGAAGAGCATATTATATCTGCTAGTTTGATGACGTTCATCTTGAAAGTTCTGCTATGGAAGAGGAAGTCGAAGAGACACGAAAGACCATGTTTTTGTTAGAGATTTCAGTAAACATTATTCTGATTTGGGTTTTTTATCATTTTTATTATAGCCCTCAATACACAACCTCCATCGCCCTAAATCTATAGTATCCATCCGATTGCTTTCTTACCACCCTCAACACACACTCCTTTGCTTGTTTGAAAGCCACCAAGCTAGAGGGGATGCATTTATGAATCCCTCACTCTTCGAGACGACAGTGGGCGACGAAATTTTGAGACCGCCATCGGTAAGGTAGATGTCAGGGTTTGCCATCGACATATTTTATAGGGCAGCCGACATCGTAGATTCCCATGGGCAGCCAGGTGGAAAAGGGTAAGATTTCTTTGTTTGTAAATGAATTATGAAAATTTTCTTGTTTTTTGTTAGAGATCTGAGTTGAGAAATGGGTAATTTTTCATGGGTTTTGATCATTTGTTGTTACCTGATTAACTTTTAAATTTTGTAATTGTGCGTGGTTTGTAAATTTGTAATGGTAATTTAGAGCATTTTCTTGGAGACATTTTCATTATAATTTTACAAAAAACTTGAATTGGAATATTTTTGTATTACTATAAATATTTTGAGACAACAGTAAAATTTCATGATTTTATATAGTAGTTGTGACTAGAATTCTGATAAAAAATAGGGGACTTTAGAAGAAGAGGATTCATAACGGAAAGTATAAGGAGCATATAGTGGGCGAGCAAATTTTGTGATTTAGGGATTCTCACGATACTCGGAGTGCATTGTTTTAGTTTTTAAAAGTAATTTTACTTATGTATCCTTCTACATAGTCACTATTTTGCCCCTGGACCGAATACAGAACCTAAGGCAGTAAGCAACCTAATCTCCGTTCCAAAATCGCCCAACGTTTGAGACACCCAACTCCCAAAATCACCCAAGGTTGGAGACGCGAAGCTTCGAAATTCGCTCTAGACCCAATACATATCCCAAGGTAGTAAGGAACCTAATCTCCCTTCGAAAATCGCCCAAGGTTGGTGACTCCAACCTTCGAAAATTGCCTAAGGTTAGAGGTGCGAAGCTATGAAAATTTCCCAAGGTTGGGGAAGGCTACCTAATTATCGAAGGTACCAATCATCGAAGATGGGGTTCCTAATTATTGAAGGTATCAATCATCAAAGGTGGGAGTTGGAGAGGGTTTCCGAAGATGGGTAGGTTCCATCCGATCGTGTGGGGTTCGTAGCCATCGAAGTTGGGAGAAGTGAAGGTTCTATTTGATCTTTTGAAGCCATTGACAAGCGAAGGTTGATCGAATCCATCCCATAGTCAGAGGCACCAAGAAGAGAAGAATGTGTGGTTCGTTCGCTATGGAGAATGTGTGGGAATCTGAAACGGGGAGATGAACCCAAAACCCAAAATCGTGTTTTGCGATGGACGAGAAAGACGAAGAGATACAGCGAAATGCGATCTGATTAGGGATTTCAGTATACATTGTTGAGATTGAGGTTGGAATATCAACATCTACAGCCGGTGTCTTCAATTATCTCGTGCAGCCGTTTGGAGAAAGGGGTAAGTTTTCTTGGATTGAAGATTAATAATGAGAAATTTGTTATATTTTGTCAGACAATTTATATGATAAGTGCCGCAATTTTTAGTAGGTTTTGATCAGTTGTTATATGATCATTTTTTCAATTTCCCAATGGTGTGGTGTTAGAAAATTTGTAATGGTAATTAGGACCATGTTCTCGGCGGCATTTGGAGATATTTGTGGGAAATGTGAACTGCGTAATTGGAATGTTAGTAAAATTCTAATGAAAATCGAGTAAAAAATAATGATTTACTATGTTAATAGTCGATACTTGGAAATAAAAAATTGTCATTTATTTGATGAACTTTATTAATTGGGTAGCAGACTGGGAATCTATAAATTTCTTATATGGTAGGTATTTGGATTTAAGAGAAGTGTATAAAATTTAGTCATTTCCAAGCTAGGATTTTAAATATTTTGATTTAAAAAATTACCATTTGAATGTAAGCATTGGATTTGAATTTGGCCAAGATATATGTAATGCATTAGTAGACTAGTTACATAAATATAGATTCGACTTTATAAATATCTTCGAGGTCTTTCATCGAATAGCTCCGATGCATCCAACAATAACCGTCTTCCTTTGCTTTGATAGAGAATTCAATTATCTTTATTATTTAGGAGTGAAGTAGAATGGGAACGCCTACCTCATAATTTGTTATGGAAATTTGAACCTGATTTGAATTCATCAGTTTTCTTGGGTTGAAAACCACTAAACCTGAAATTCAACCTGAAATCCAATTGTACTCTTTAGGAACAATACAGCCAACTTAGCAGCCAACTTAAACCAGAAGTTAAAACTGAAATCCAGCTGTTCGTTTTAGTTTATATTTTGCAACCATTCGCAGCTAAAGCTGAAACAGGACCTCATAACTCATAGCACCGTTTAAAAATTTTGCAACCACTTGCGCCTAAAAATGAAATGGAACCTGAAACTTCACAGCACCGTTTTGATATTTTGCAGCGACTTGTGCCTAAAACTGAAATGGAACCTGAAATATTGTAGCAGCAGACTTATAGTTCAATGCAGCCCACCCGAGCTTGAAACTAAAACATTTTAGTTCTATGCAGCCTTTTTAGGGAGTTTTCTTTAGGTAATACAGAGCCACCTAAAAATTGAAATCTAACCTGAATCCCAGCAGTCTTCTTTAAGTAATATATATTCATCGAATAACTGAAATCTAAACCGAATCCCAGTAGCCTTCTTGAAGTAATATACAGCCACAAAAAACTGAAATTTAAATATGAATTCTAGCAGATTTCTTAAAGCTATATGCATCTCCATTTGTTTGATGTAGCCACTTAATAATGCAACCATTGTTTAAGCATTATGCAGCCCCATTTTGTTTGATACAACCACTAAATAATGCAACCATTCTTTAAGCAATATGTAGCCACCAAATAAACCTGAATTTAAACCTAAAGACCTAGCAGTTCCTTATGTACTATGCAGCCCAAATAAACCTAAATTTATTGTAGAATACAAATGATAGATAGGGGTGTGCAAAAGTAATAGGGATATAAATGTTAATCGTGTACTGCCATTGTGATTGATACACATAGGTATAGAGAGTGAGACCCATGATTTCTCCTCTCATAACTGCAAGTAATCGACACTGATTGAAAATGAAGAAGAAGAAGATGAACAAGACAGCTAGGGGTTGCAGAGATGCTGCGAAAGAAGCAGAGGGCTAGGGTTAGTTGAGAGAGAGAGAGAGAGAGAGAGAGAGAGAGAGAGATGAGGTAGAGCAATTCCGGTGACTTTCATTTCCTTCTATTTTATGAAGAGACACATCACATCGAGAAGAAGTTATTTTGATTTGAAATAGCGTATGAGAGTTGTCTTTTGAATTTCCTCTGTTTGAGTGTAATTGTTGTATTTGAAAATTAGTTGGATTTGAGAAATTCAATCAATGTTAAAAATATGGAAATGGAGTAGTTGAAATTGAACCACAAAATCTAAATTCATCCTGTCAAATGACAGTTCCAATACACACACTTAATTATATTATTTATTGTTATTTTGGGGCATGAAAGTAATAATTTGATTTGGGTTGAAAGGTTTGACCTTACGAGACTTAAGTAAATGATAAATAAGTTGGGCGACTTTTTCATAACATGGATGGAGGCAAGTGGAATTCTGATGGCAATTATGAAATTTAGATATTTTTGATTCTCATATTAAATTATACAAAGTATTGCAAATGCAGAAGCTATGTAATTACTCTGACATGCATTTATATGGCAAAGCAAACTGATATTTACTCATTCAGTAGAAAACGATCAAACTCTACATATAAAGCTAATAGATACGATGTATAGCTTTCCACCAATGATGGTCATCCGTCATCTAAACAATGGAAAGAAAACCTATACATCTCAAAACAGAGTATCATGTGTGGTTTATACAAGTTATCAAAAACATCCCTTTCTCTCTCTCTCTTTCTCAAATCTATTTGGGAAAGAATTCTTCAGCAAATTCTTCCTTGTCTTCTTCGTCGTCCTCTTCTTCCTCCTCTTCTGGCTCGTAAGTAGGGCCAGCTGCTTGTTCTGAATCTAAATCTGCAGCTAAGACATTGAAGTCGTAGGATGAGCTATCATTAAAGCTCAGCTGAGACATTTACATTGCTAATATATATATTAGATTTACCAAATTCACTTCTAGAGGCATAACTTATAATGAAAAGTAATAATTTATTATCATGCAAAGAACTTAACATGCTGACATGCTAAAGAAATACAACACTAACTCATGGTGCAACAGGTACAAGAAATCAATGCTAAAACAAGCTATATGAACAAAAATAAAAGAATCAAGCTCTCGAGTTAGCGGGATCACTTATCAAGCTCCCGAGTTAGCGGGATCACTTGTATCAAGATAAATCAGGCTCTCGAGTTAGAGGGATCACTTATCAAGCTCCCGAGTTAGCGGGATCACTTGTATCAAGATAAATCAAGCTCTCGAGTTAGCGGGATCACTTGGCTCAAAACTGAATAAAACTTTATACAGGACATCAAGGATGACAGAAATAACTAGACATAATTATGCATGGTATGGTCTATGAAACATGATTTTGACATCTTTTATCTCAGCACATATAATAAAACTACGCTTATTTGTTTATTTGTAAACAAGTATTTCATCTTAGCTAGCATAAGCCAAGCCATCATAAGCCATCCTAGTTTGATTTCAAAACTGCCTTGATATATATATAATTGCTGATCATAAGTTCATCAAACTGTTCTGGGATCAAGTCTAAAATGGACAAGTTCACATGCATTTCTGATCAATAAAACGAATAGGCATCAGTATAATTTTTCTACTAATCAGTTATATCTAGTGTCTGATTTTCAGTAAGGTAGATCTATCTAGCATTCTTATATATATATATAGCCATATATGAGCATTAATTTTCAATCTATAAGAAAATAAGGACAATCAAATGTACATTAACAAGGTAAATTCCCTACCTTATCTCTTATGCTTATGCTTACGTGAATCTGATTGTATGTGCGCTCATGCATCCAAGAACACCATTAGGGGATAAATTTCTCAAAACTGTTCATGTGCACCAAGTTGCACCTATAGTGTGTGTATATATATATGGATGTTAGTATATCATCTGGGGTAATGGGTCACCTGAGACCCTACATATTTGTTTTATAATGTTAATGGGTCATAGCATCAATGCACATACCCATGTATAGACCAAACAAGCAGCACCCAAAAAATGCAGCAGCCAAACATTTGCTTGCCTCGGCAACCAGCCCAGCTGAGGACCTTGTCGCGACAACCTTGTGAGGTTGCCGCAGCAAGCCTTGCTTGCCGTGGTGCAACCCTTGCCTTCCTGTTTGCTGTGTCTTTGTGTTCCTTTGTGGTTTTGGTTCTCTCTCTCTCTCTATATATATATATCCTAAATATATATATCTATATATTCAATTCAGTATTCAATTTGGCATGAGATATCCATGTACATTCATTTTGGCATAGAAGATCCGGAGTGCATTAGTGAAGGATTTTGGCATGATCCATCCTCTATGTAACTCTGACACAACATAGTGTCTATGTCTGTGTTGCCGATTTGTTCTGAGAGAATCGTCATCACAAACTGATACTTTGTAGTAACACTAAAACCAAAGAAAACTACACTATTGGTCGTATCACTACATACCTATTGGTGGAATAGTGGTGTATGAGTATGCGGAAAGTATCGATGTTGCGCTTGCCGAGTTTGTGAACTATGTGTCGAACCTAGGGTTGTAAGGCCTTTCCAATATCAGTGGATCATCTGCCGAACTCGTGCAATCACATCGAAGGGTCGCTCTGGGATTTTACAGAACATGTGAAGGAATGCATTGCATCAATTAGTGGTATGCTATGGAATTTTTCAAAGTGTATATTTTGGTTATGTTTACTAAGATGGGAAGACATATAAGGTATAGCAGGAAGAAGGATGTGCTGTGGCAGGTTTTATAGTGTTTGGGTTCCCCTTTACGTGCATAGAGTCGAGAGATGACTCATGCATACGTGTAACCAAGAGGGATTAGAACAGCTTATCAGCTAATAGTGGCTAACATCGGATGTAAGCTGGCACTGGCTTTGTAGTCTAGAGGCTTATAAGTTAAAACAAGTTTAATTCCGATATAAAGCTCAGACTTAGCTCAAATGTATAAGCCCTTTCTGATTGAGTTTGGCTGTAGTGTAAAGCCAATAACAATTCATTACCCTAAGTAAACAGATTAGTACTACTAAAACTAATTAAACTACCTAGCAAGAAATTATACATATAGATGAAATAATATATTTATATTACATAGTATTTTGTTTTTATTTAGTATCTTTGGCTAATACACCCTAATGGTATTTGGAAGGTTCCTATTTCTAGTGTATTTATAATACATTATCACTCATAAATTTTGAACATCAAGCTAGTCAAATTTCATTTTCGTCCTGTGTTTAGGCACATGCCTATCCTGACCCATGTCCATACCATTGAATGTGGTTTTAAACTAGGGCATCTGTTATACTCGCGTATCTACAGATGACTCTCGTTGGTATTAATTGGTCTCGTATTCATGAATGTTATGTTTTCTCCTTCTCCCAATTTTTGAATTAGCACCACTAGGTTACTTGGTTTGGATTGAAACGTAGTGACAAGTGTTGTTTGTGTAACGACGTGACAAGTGTTGTTTGTGTTGATGTGGCAGACACATTCTTTAAACCAAATTTAATCTTAAGCCCGTGCAATGAAGGGTTGCTTTATTTTGGGAAGAGGTTGTGGGTTAGGGACCATGAAGGAAAATACCCGTACCTCATTCAGCTGGCAGTCGACTACGAAGGGGGGTAATATTTTTATGGGTAACAGTTATTATACAATTTTGCTCTTTATTAAACTGGGCAGAACGCAACTGTTGATCTTAAGGGGTATTAGGAAATAATAAGGGACAATATGGGGCAGATGTCCTGTGGTCCTATAATGTGTACAATATATTAGGAGGAATGGGTGGGCGAATGAATGGATGAGTTAACATTTTGGATTGAAAGGTTGATTCAATTAGTTATGGTTCTAATAACATATCTTGCAAGAGAAGATGTGAGATGGGCTTGTGTTGAAACAAATATAATACGTTTTTGAAAAATGGCCAGCTGTACGGACATCTTATGTCTCATAACATCTCTTATGAAACTTACGAACTTACGAAAGTTACGAAATTAAGCTATTGAAAAAGACGTATGCAACCCATTTATGAGTGCGAACATGGTTGAATTTTATGATGAATATAAAGATACTGATATCGAAACAACATGGGTTGTGCTTCAATCATTAAGCAAAGATTGATGTGTGAACTCATTGAAGATAGGGAGAAAGTTATAAAGTAAATGGCAGCGAGGAAAGAAAAAAAATCTTAAGAATAGAAATAAAGAAAGAATGCAATCCACTCCCACCCATTCCTACTAGTTTAATGCATCAAACAAAAAGTAAGATAATCTCCACTTCCCCTAATTAGCAACCCTACGAACATAACTATAAGAAAATATGTATATTTACAATTGAAAACACGGGCACATAGTAAATAAAATTTGAATATGAATTTTTAAAAGAAGGAAATAGAATGACTAAAGAGAAAATGAAATATCGAAGTAAGAACGAAGGTAATCCTTATAAACGGGGAGAAATGGTTAAAATGGCTTTATCATTGAAATGAGAGAACATTCATAGAATAGTGTTTGTGAATCAAGAATACCGGCACATCTAACATATAATGAAACGTCGAGGACGGTGCGTCGATGGTGATTTCTTCAATTTATATGGAGTGTTATCGTAGGGTTTGTTTTATTGAAACTAATTTTAAACATATTGCATGCGTACATATGTATGAACTTACGAATGTTGTGGTCAATCTCTTTGATTTTAACCCATTTATTTATAACCCTGACATATTACCGTTTATGTGTAGATTGGTAAAAGTTCCTATGTAGGTGGAGGAAATGGTATGATATCTCACAATATCATATAATTTATCGTAATGCATTATTCGATTTTTTATTAATTATATTAATTTATATGTATCAAGATGTTATTAAATATAGTGTACACCAGACGAGTCACTTATTTGGTTCATTATCTATTCCAGAGAGGAAAAGCATTATGGAAACATCCTTTGCTCCTCTTCTTGGATTGATGAAAGTGCCTATATGTAAAAATTTAATTTTTTAGATTATTGACCATTTTGATATATCGTTTGGACAATTAGTTGTGGGGGAGAAGAAAATAAAATTTGAGAACTACGAAATAAATCTAGTACTTGACCTGAAGGTTGCTCGTCACGGTATTGAGGTATATAGTAATATTGTATATCATGAGGTTGAAGGCTTTATTGTGAAATACTTTGGAGCGAAAATTGTCATAAGCCGGTATGATATTGGAATGACAGTTGCTCTTATAGATTCAAATGAGAATGTTAATGATTTCTTAAGGCTCTCACTTTTGGTCTTCATTATTTTTTTCTTATTTTCAAATAGCAAAGAAACAATTGAAAAGAAATACTTCCAAATGGTGTATCATATAGAAGAGTTTAACAAGATGGTTTGGGGAGACTTAGTTTATAATCATTTAATGGAGTCAATTCGAACTTGTCTAATGAATGGTACGCCAACCAAAAGTGACCGTGTTTTAGAAAGATGTGCATTTGCCCTCCAGGTCATTCCCTCTTTAATAAATATTTGAAATCAGGATATAGATAAAATTATTTTTGATTGGTGTTACTTACAATAGCAGATCTGGGCATATGAGTACTTTCCTAGTCTAGCTCAACCTCGGGCAGGCATGATTCATCCAAGGTACCTTCGATATCCGAAAATAAGAAAACGAGAGCAGGCATTTACGACATTGGTATAAAAAATTCGAAGGTATATAAATATTTAACCATTATTATATTTCATTAGTTTACATTTAGTTGTCCTTAATTTGGATGGTTTAAATTTAGTCATTTTGTAGGTTATTGTGAAAATATCTATCGAAGGTGATAAAGATGGTGAATATATAGGTCGTAAAGCTTATAAGAAAGGAAACACAGTTGAAGAACAATGTAAGAGTTATGATGGCTACAAAAATCTGCTCCTTCAATTAGAGAAGTATAGAGAAAGAGATGTAGATGAGCACACGATGCTTAGCAATCAAATCAAAATGTTAGAGGGTCATGTTGCTAAACTAATAGTAAGATTAGTTGCTTCTAGAATAAAACAATCAATTCATAAATTTATACTTTTCTAATAATGAAACTCCTTATTCAGTATATTTATGTAGAATGTTTTTTCAAAGAATCGTGATGGTGAATGGTTTTCGTCTCCACCTAAGCAACCCATTCCACTGAAAACCTTCTCTAAGCCGTTCTATCACTTAGATCCTATTGTAGAGGAGGATTAATTAGTAATTTTTTTGAAGAAGGGGAATTTTAGGTCGGGAGAATCCTCTTCAATGAATGAGTTGTCAACACCCCCAACCATAAATATAGAGGAAGAAATCGTATGTACCCAAAGAAAGTTGAAGAGAGTACCAGATAGACAATTGTTCCAAGAGTATAGAAGGGAGTTTGGGCATGTAGCTTCATCTATGGAAGAGGTAATTTCTCATACGTTACAGTTGTCGAAGTAATTAATTTATGAATCTTTGTCCATACTAATCTTCATTTGTTATGTTTAGGGATTCAAATCAATTAGTAGACCGAAGCGTACTACAAGTTTAAGGAGCGTTAAAAAAGAAGGTGGGCCATCATCTGCGAAGAAGTCTATAATGGATAATAGAAGACACGATGTGGTATAAGTAAATTTTATGGTTACAAATTTTATACTTTAAAGTTGTTTTAGTAGTTTTATGAGTATCATAATTCGCATATGGTATTGGCATTTGTTGCATCAATTTTCATAGGGAGTGCTTCATGGTTTTCACAAAACCAAAGAACCACTTTCTCTTGAGGATGTAGAAAATGTTCTATCTTATTCGAATGATCCGGATGATGAGTAAGAGAAGTCTGTCAAAACTATAGTCATTTTGTATCGTAGCTTTATACGGATATGAATGTTAATATTTATATGTATCAGGAAAGTCATTGATGTAGAAGGAATTAGTTTCTTCAATATTGAGTTTCTGAAGTAACTAAAGCCTTCCACGCATCTTGTAGGCGTGGTAATCGACCATGCTAAGCTTCTTCTTTACTATATTTTCAATGCAAGTCTATTGGGCACCATTGACTTTTCTTCTCCAAATTATTTCATTTAGGCGATAAATGCGCAATTTCAACAATTAAAGAGACGAGAAGACCGCCATCCCGGAAAGTATTCGATATGTCATTTTCTCTCAACATACTACCTTGTGAGGACACCTAAATCGCCTTTTTACACCTTCTTATTTGATGGAATATTTTTATTTTATTCGTCTCAACTCATGTACATGTTATGCGATAACGTATAGGATTTGTTGGTACACTTATCAGAAGAGTACGAAACATGGGGAATAGCTCAAAAAAAAATTAAATGTCCCAGATGGCGCCCTACCATTGTAGTTTTCAATTCGCTCAAATAGTGATCTTGTCAATCACTGTGACCGTGAACGAATAGGGTACAAGATCGGCAATTGCGATAAGGTAAATTTTTAATCAAGGAGTAATATATGCACTTGAATTTACTAATTGTTTTTTGTTCTAGGTATTTTTCCCAATTATGCGAGAGGAGCATTGGGCGTTGTTTATAATATATATGAAAGAGCGTAAAGTTCAAGTATTTGACCCATACTACAGCGATTGTATGGACATGTATTGCAATGAAATGGA
The DNA here is from genome assembly GCA_021018995.1 of Chloranthus sessilifolius. Lineage (NCBI taxonomy): Eukaryota > Viridiplantae > Streptophyta > Magnoliopsida > Chloranthales > Chloranthaceae > Chloranthus > Chloranthus sessilifolius. Next base: position 8,646,833 of record CM037587.1, read on the forward strand.
TATTGTGGTGAGTAGACATGTTTGTAACTTTACTTTCCACAAGTTTGACGACTATTTCCTGCATCTATACAACTTACATATGATAGTTGAATACCTTTGCAAAAGATGTTTTTGCCAAGGGTGTTTGCCCGTTTCAGAAATGGTTTTTTTGACATATTAGCTTGGCCCTTCATACTCCGTGAAGATATCCCGAAACAAGTAAATGGACACGATTGTGGCATTTTTGTTATACAATATGTTGACTATTCGGCCCAAAACTTAAATTTCGACTTCTGCCAGATACAAATATTCCGCTACTTATTTCATATTTTCTTCTTTCCCTTAAGCTACAACAATATCGTTGACTCCCCTTTTTATTCATTAATCTCTTAGTTCCCTCTAGCTACAATAATGACATGTCTTGGTTTGATGAATAATAATTTTGCGGGTATGTTAATAGGGGGACATTAATTACTTTCAGATGAGGATTGCTTCAGAGATCTTGCAAAAGTGTGCAAACCACTAAATTAGGCTGCTTCTTCTTTGCACTATAATGAAAGAGGTACGCATATTTAGATGTCAGTTTCTGTTATTGGTGTGATAGGGGCTAGGAAATAAAGTACAATAAGAGTGGTCTTACATATCGGGTTACTTGAAGAGTGGGTGGCTCTGTTACTAAGGATTCATTAGTAGTTATCTATACATATATAAAAAAATCAATTTCTGTCATAGTTTTGTCCATATTAGTGATTAATTTGAAACCATGATACGGCTACGTTTGAGGTTAGTTTTGATATTTTTTGGGAAGTAGAGATAAAACTTGTGAACCGAAATGCAAGACCTTCTCAAACTTCAATGAAGTTTTAGGCCCAACCATTGCTGTTTGAGGTACCGATTACATCAAGTTTCCCATATATATATATATAACCTTTAGAAAACACAAAGCAAATGGCTAAAAATTACGGTTCTATGTTTTCGGTTCTATCTAATTGATAAAGAAGAGTATTATGTCTCACTTCCTCTCTTCAAATCCCTAAAAAATTTATTCCTCACTTCGGCTCTTGAAAGCCCTAAAAAACGCCCATTCTCTGGTCCATATTTAATTTTAGAGAGAGATAGAGAGAGACAGAGTTCAAATCTCCATTAATGGCGGACTACCATTTTGTCATCTCTCGACAAGATCAAAAACCGTAACCTACCCTAACCTCTCAGCAAGATCAACAACCCTAATCTTAGGGCTGTGTTATTTGCATTTTAAAATCCTCGCATTTGAATCACTATAGGGATGAAGGGTCGGTTCTTCTTATTCCTCATGGTAACAATCCCTCCGTCAATTTTGTTTTATATATTCTGATTATATATTATATGAAAATCACCTATTTTATATTTATCAGAAGTCCTAATTCCAAGATTATGGATTTTGAGGGATTTTTTTGTGATTTTTTCGGAAAGGGTCTGATATTTGAAATTTCATATACATTTTTGTGTTGGTTATTGGTCGTAATTAGGATTCATTATTGGTGTATTCGATTAAGCATCTTCCGTAGTATTTTGATTATTTGTATATATAAACTATTAGGGATGTAGCGTTATTGGCTGTCTTTCTAATAAGATCTATTAGAAGATTATTAGATGTATAGCACTTTCTATCGTGTCATATATATACTACACATAATGCTATGGTTTGGTACCTATTACAAGTTCTTATTTATCCTAGAAGTGAATATTTTTCTTGTGAAAATATTACATAAGTGAGAATTTTTTCATCCCCAAGTGATTACTTTTTTTAACAGATGGGTCGATGCGTTGAAGTTGATTTTGATTTCTCCTGATAATGGGTCTCTTTAGACTCACAGAGTTTTTGGCAAATTTTGGTTGGACTTAACACAAGTTCGTTTTGTGTTTTTTTCCTAAGTCCAAGTTCACGATTTTATGGCCAATTTGCCCTTGTCTTTTATTTATTTCTTTATTTCCGATAAGCTAGATGAGGAGTTTGATATGATTCTAGATGGGGTCATTAATTGTATACCGGCCCACGTCAAGATTTCTGTTTTTGCGTTTTTTAGATTCTACCCTTACATTAAATTGTTGTTACTTTATTTCTTCATGAGATCTTGAAGTCTTTTACTAAAACCCATGTTATAGATTTGATTGGTATCGGGTATTTCTAGGAGCCAATATGAGTCTCTATGAGTCTCTTTCTATCTTCTAGGATGACGATGAGCTTATATGGGCCCTCACTCACCTTCAAAAAATGAAATATACCAAGACAAGTGACTATTATATACAGTCTATGAGTCTCTTGAAACACAAAAGCAAATCCATCTATTATAGTTGATGTACCACTTTCAGTCGGAAGCAATACACCATTCACGAGGGCTATTAATCCTCTCTTCATCCTAAAATTGATTTCACTAGTTCTTTTGATTGTTTTAATGTCAATCACTAAATACCAAAATGAAGAATTTGTGTTGTTTTAGCAATTCACTCGACATCTCTTTCTTCAATTATTGCACTTGCTGAATTTGGAGCTAAACTGTAACAACCCGGATTTTTAGATTTTATTTTAACGGTGTTAGATGATGCACCACACTATGTACTGTGCTAACGCTCCACATCAGAATCGAAACCTACCTTTTAAAATAGAAAATTTCTAACTTTTCACATATCAAAATTAGACTCATTGCGAAGTGCTCGTCGATACGATTCGAACGATATATAATTTGACGACTTCTGACAAGAATATAAAAAGTTATGCCCATTTTAAGTGATCAAGCAAGTCAAAGGGTATAATTGTAATTTTGAGAGAGAAATACCAATTGCTTTGGTGCTTATGCAAAACACTGGAACGAAACCTTTTTTCAAGCTATCCAAGTTACGTATGAATTCTTATTCCGTGTAAAAATCTTCTATTCAATTAAATCTCCTACGAAAAGTGTTAATTTTAGTTGACCTAAAATTTTATACCATTATAAATAAAACTTTAAAAGCCCTCTACTCTCTATAAAAAAAAAAAAAAAATTATTCTCTCTGAAGACCTAGACGAGCCGACGCCTTGGGAATCGACCTTTTCAACCCGAATCGCCGTTGATCTTCCGTTCACGCTCAAGAGGTGGGTACCCATCAATCCATCTTGTTCTTCTCGGATCCGTCGCGTGGGATCGTTCGATCGCGCGATCGACGGGTTTAAAAATCTTATTTAAACCCATATAATATCTCATAAATTAATGATCTATATTTAATATACGCTTTCCTCGAAAGTTATATATTTATAAATTTTATATATGTTATTTCTCTTTCTTTCAAAAATCTTTTGTTTGAGCCATTAATATTTTACCTTATATTAGGTCTCAGATATTTAATATGTTTACTTCTCTTTATGTCTCAGAAATTAATTAAATTTTAATACTTATAAATTTATAGATTGATTAATTGGCATAATATCATATTGATATTATTTATTTCTAAATCTATATAGTATAAATTTATCCTTCTACTAAGACTATAATAATATATATTATTGAAGTTTATATTATTATTTATTTAAAATTAATTAAGCTCAAAAATTAAATTATATTTTTATTTTATTTAAATGAATAATAGATTGCACCAGCTTAAAGTTTCGGGTCCGAACTTGCAGCTACGAACCCGAATTCGCGGCCACGAACCCGAGCTCGCGACCATTGATGTACCTGTCTTGATATTTTGGTCATAACGTTTTACTCTGACCTCGGATTAATGCAATTCTTACGGCATTAGAAAGAAGACAGCGAGCTTTACAACTTTGTGTGAAATAGCCATTTCACGAATCTGACGTTTTAGAGGTCAAAATAGAGCAACAAGTCGGGTTTAATTTTAAATGAATCAAGGCTATTCGAATTTAATATTATTTTCTAATTCTCATTGTTCCTGTGTATATTATATCTTAAGGTCTTTCGATCGATGGTCATGATAAATCATAACTTAATAAATATAATTACTATTTAATTTAATTATCTAATTATTATATATATATATATATATATCTCAATTTTATCGCTTCAATGCGACCTCTTCGATAATACAAAGTGTTAAGAACTGATGTCTTTATGAAATCGAACTCGAACTTTTACGATTATCGAAATCACACTTATAACTCTATTCTATAATTATATTGTGGTATGTAAATAAATATAAATATAAGCATAATCAAAATCTAAGTATAAACGTATGTGTGATACTTTTGTATTTACAACTTAATCAATTTATACGAGTTAAGAATATGTTAGATCATGAGTACAGAGTGTATGAGATCATGCCTACGCTTGGGTGTGGTGACTTCATCGATGGTATCGAGCGGAATACACCGTATTCACATGCCTTACAACTCATGGTGGAAAAGGACCCATGACGAGTCGGGTGAGTGTGAATTTAGTGTAACTTCGTACACGGTGGCATATACAGTGATCTTATCACCCCGAGTTTTAATATGAGAGGATAAGATATGAGATATGATACGAGAATCGGGCTTTGGGCCTTAGTCATGGTGAGGTTTCTTTACTACACGTGAAACTCGAGATATTAAGGCCCATGTACGGATGCAACACCTCTATGGTAGTATAAACTATCACATGAAGTACATCCAAAGTTACTACTAACCTTTTCTTGGGAAGCGTGAATTAGGAAGGTTGCCTCACTATAGTTTGTCATAGGATTAAGTAAGAGTATGATAAGATATGAGTATGAGATAAGATAAGTTATGATCTGATGCGATAATAAGACATCATTGTAGGCCCAAAGATAAAGAACTTAAGTCTCACGCGTGGTTCCTTGCGTAGCCACCGTAAGGGCAACAACGTCTTTCAGCCAAGACGGATCTCTGGGAGAGATTATGAGTATGAGTGTATTATGAGTGAGTTTGGCCATTATGTCTCCCCATTGGCTGGGTGGTGGAGTATGAGTATGACACGAGGGCGTTATAATATGGTGGTATGATACTATGTCGACCCTCCCATAGTAGCTCGAGCAGCGACTCTGGCACAGGTCGTTTAGGATTTCACTAGTATGTTAGTTACGCTCATGCGATGTATGTACGCGTATGAGAATGATAATAAGACATGGTATGATATGTTATGAGATATGGTAAGGTACGTTAGGATATGAGTGTCTAGATCATGGTCTTGCATTTATGATATGATACGAGTTTTACGATATGCATGTGATTTTGTCTCTTTTTCTATCTGCTTTGAGATATTATGTTTACCACTCACAAGATGCACCCACAATACACCTGAGTAGTATGGGGTGGATTGGTGGTGTATCCCACTGAGTTTACGTGACTGAGTAAACTCATCCCAGGTGATTATTTGGTGGAGTAGACGTCGGCCATCTAGATCTCGCCGACGCTGATTTCATTGATTCCGCGGGCGTTGAGTACCAGGAGCCTTTGGAGGGCGACGCTGCCGGTTATCAGGAGGACTACGGTGTTGATCTTGATTCGAGTGCCGATTACTGATTATTGTGGACTTGGTATTGAGTTCTATTGATACTAGTATTACGGATTTGTCTCCGACTGGATTATCATTTTATTGGTGGATTATGGTTTTATCAGACTTATTCAGTATTTATGATTATATTCATATTCCACCTTCTTCGTTGGATTTCACGGACTTCGTGGAACCATTATTGCGCGAGAACTCTGATTAGGTGTATGTCCGCTTAGCATATCCGGGATATGTGCGGGTCATAACTCGGAATTCTAGGCCCTCGGGATAAGTATTAAAATTTAATTAATTTTATAGACATAAAAGAGGAAGTAAACATATTAAATATACAGACCTAATATAAGGTAGAATATTAATGGCTCAAACAAAAGGAATTTTTGAAAGGAAAAGAGAAATAATATATAAACCCAATTTACAAAATATATAACTTTCAAGGGAAAGTATATATTAAATATATAGATCTATTAATTTATGAGATATTTGGGTTTAAATAAGATTTTTAAACCCGTCGATGCGCGATCGAACGCATCCTACGCGACGGAATCTGAGAAGAACAAGATGGATTGATGGGTACCCACCTCTTGAAGCGTGAACGGAAGATCAACGGCGATTCGGGTTGAAAAGGTCGATTCCCAAGGCATCGGCTCCTCTAAGTCTCGAGAGAGAATAATTTCTTATTATTGAGAGGAGAGAGCTTTTAAAGTTTTATTTATAATGGTATAAAATTTTAGGTCAACTCTAATTAACACTTTTCGTGGGAGATTTAATAGAATAGAAGATTTTTACACGGAATAAGAATTCATACGTAACTTGGATAGCTTGAGAAAAGGTTTCGTTCCAGCGTTTTGCATAAGCACCAAACCAATTGGTGTTTCTCCGAAATTACAATTATACCCTTTGACTTGCTTGATCCGCTAAAATGGGCATAACTTTTTATATTCTTGTCGAAATCGTCAAATTATATATCGTTGAATCAGACGACGAGCACTTCGCAATGAGTCTAATTTTGATATGAGAAAAATTAGAAATTTTCTATTTTAAAAGGTGGGTTTCGATTCTGATGTGGAGCGTTAGCACAGTACATAGTGTGGTGCATCATCTACCACCGTTAAAATAAAGTCTAAAAATCGGGGTTGTTATATTCTCTCCCTTATAATATTTTCGTCCTCGAAAATTACGACATGAAGCGATAAGGTCGGGTACTTCTCCAAAGTCTCGGCTTCGCTCCAAGTAGCTTCATTCTTGAATGATGTTGTCATCGACTTTGACGGTTTAACAGACGATTTACCTTAATAAGTCCTTCCGATCTATTTATACCAATGGCTTCTCTATGATGGTCGATCATCTCGACTTCAATCGGCTCGATATCAAGGACGTGAGATGGATCGCAAGTATTTCAACATAGACACATGAAACACATTGTGGATACCGCAAAGTGTCTCTAAGTGAAATTGATGCTACCTCACCGATGCGATCCGACGGATAACTCTAATCTTCCTTGCCAGGTTTCTATGAGTTCCGCCCAAGCATCTTTCTTTCACCAACCTCGTCCCATCAAAGAGACATCCTACAACTTCGGCCATAAAGAGCTTCAAAAGGCGACATCCCGATGCTTGCCTGAAAGCTATTGTTATAAGAAAACTCAATCAAAGGGAGGTGATCATCCCAATTACCTCGGAAGTCTAACATGCAGGCTCGAAGCATGTCTTCTACGATCTGATTAACTCTTTCAGTTTGTCCGTTTGGCCTCTGGATGGAAGGTCAGATCAAGTCGAGTCTCGCCCATTGCTTCCTCGAAATTTCTTCCAATGATCAAGTGAATTTCGTGTCTCGTCTGACGCAATGCTCACAGGAACCCCGTGAAGCTTGACTATTTCCTTCAGATACGTCTCAGCCAGTTTGTCTCCACTATCTGTAATCTTAAAAGGTAGAAAGTGCGCTGACTTAGTCAATCGGTCCACAATAACCCAGATGGCGTTGTGCTTCCTTGAAGTTCTAGGGAGTCCGACTATGAAATCCATAGAGATGTTTTCCCACTTCCACTCGGGAATCGGTAAGGCGAAAAGACCGGCTTGCTTCGATGCTCAACTTTCACTGCTGGCATACTAAACACCGAGACGATTCGCAATTTCTCTCTTCATATTTGGCCACCAATAATAGTTTCAATATTCCTAGACATTTTTGTGCTTCCTGGGTGCACCGAATATCCAGATTTGTGTGCCTCCTCGAGAATTTCGTTCCACAATATTTCAACATCGGGGACATACAATCTATCTCGGAAAAGGAGGGTCCCGTCAAATCGTATAGAGAAATCTGGTTTAGGGCCCTCGGCTAACTTTCCCTTAATCTTCAAAATTTCGGGATCTAAGGGTTGGCCATTTCTGATATAACCTAGAATCTGCTATTCCTATAGTTGACATCTCAGATCACCTAGAATTTTAAACAGTCAAATCTTCAAGGATTTATTTATCTAATTGTCCATCAATTTAGAAAAGCTTCATCCATTATTTTCCAATCCGTCTAGACCATTTCTAATATTTCTCACAAGTTCCTAACTGTATAAGTCATTTCTAAATAAATCTTTAAATACCAAATCGAACCTTAGAGTCTTTTATGTCTGTAAAAGAATGGTATCAGAGCAACAGGCTTTACTTTCTGTGGACTCTGGGATTTAAGTTAGTATGAGTTCTAAATCCTTGAAATTTTGAAACAGGATTACAATGGCACCGCGAAGAAATGGTGAGGGATCTTCATCCCAAGGAGATGAAAGTGAAATAGCGCGTATGTTACGTGAGTTGACAGCTGCGCAACAGCAGCATGTGGCCCAGTTGAATGAGGCCCATCAGCAAGAGACTGCCAGATTGATCCAAGGGTTCAACCAGCAGCTGGAACAGCAGACCAAAACTTATCAGGACCTGATTGCCCAGCAACTGAACAATCCTGCCAACCGATGTCCGGGTACACCCCCACCAACGGCTCGGTTTGATAACTATTATAACGGATATGTGACTTTCTCCAGGGCTCGACCTCCGCACTTCCACGGACAGTTGGATCCTGATACCGCTGACGATTGGATTACACAAATAGAGAAAATTTTCAAAGTCTCTACTCCAGCAGAAAATGAGAAAGTGCCGTGATGTGCTTGCAAGGCGATGCACAAAATTGGTGGACATCAGCGAAAAGATTAGCAGACAGGGAAGAAGAAGAACACTGGACTTGGCAGCAGTTCAGAGAAGTATTTTATAACAAATACTTTACCGATGCCACCAAGACTCAGAAAAAGAGCGAGTTCTTAGCACTACAGCAAGGAAATCTATCCGTGATCGAAGAGGCTAAGTTCGATCGACTCTCCGATTCGCCTCCATGTTGGTATCGAGATGAAGTGAAAAGTGTTACCATTTTCGAAGGGCTCAATCCGTTATCGAGCAAAATTGCAAAGAATGAAAATTTCAACCTATGGAGAGCTTGTAGAACGAGCTCATATCCAAGAGCAAGAAAATGGAGAACTACGCTCGAAAGATGTAGCCCGCCTAACAACTCGGAGGGTAAACCAAATCATGAAGGCTTTTCGTCCCTTACTGAGAGCACCTCATTCTAGATTTGCAGCAGAGGCAAAGGCGCTTCGCACCGCACTTCAAACTCGTCGCCTGTAGAGTCGCTCCATCATCCGGTTACAGAGAGTCGCACCATCGTCAAAGTTACACCCCACCGGCGACTACAACCCCAAATGATCAGAGGTGTTATATCTACGACACCCCAAGAATGCTCTGTAACACCTTGAAACCTTACTTTGTTCGTACCAACCTTGTACCAAGTGCAAGAAACATAAACCGGGTGAGTGTTTGTTATACTCAAGTGTGTGTTTCCGATGTAAGAAGCCAGGACACTTTATTCGTGACTGCCCAGAGCGAGACCCAGCCGCAGATATTTATTTTAGAGGTCAGCAACAACAACTGCAACAACCTCGAGCGCAGGGTCGAGTTTTCGCCATGTCTCAGCAGGACGCTTTAGCTACCGATGAGGTCGTTCAGGGTATGAATTTTTCCTTGTCTAATTTTCTTTAAGCTTTACTCCCTCATGATTGCTTTTATAACTTATTCTGTGTATGAGTTTAATCTATTATTTTTTTGAGAATGTTATGCCATGTATAACTTAGATCACATATAAACCCTTGTGTAATTCAGGAACTATAAAAGTTTTTAGACCTGTCGATTTGTCCAGTTGTCATGCTTGGGTCTTGATCGACTCTGGATCGACCTACTCTTTGATTACACCGAGTTTTGTTTCTGAAATCGGAGCTAAGCCCGTATCGATGGATAGTACACTTGCGATTTCTACGCCGTCAGGGGAAGTGATGATGGCATCTAAAGTTTGTAAAGCTACGGTCCTAGTAGTTGGAACACATGAGTTACTCGCAGATCTTGTGGTACTCGGATTCCAAGACTTCGATATAATCCTCGGCATGGATTGGTTGGCGGCTTATCATGCCTCAGTTGATTGCTTTTCTAAAGTAGTCACCTTCCGACCGATTGGGAGCCCTTCGTTCAAATTTCGCGGTATTAAAAAGGGAGGAGCAGCCCTACTTGCTACACTTGACGGTGAACGTGATGAGAAAGCGGACCCCTCAGATATTCCTATAGTTGGGGAGTTCGTCGATGTCTTTCCGGAAGATTTACCTGGACTTCCACCTGACCAAGAAGTAGAGTTTAAAATTGATCTCGCGCCTGGTACCTTGTCGATTGCAAAAGTCCCATATCGAATGGCACCAGCAGAAGTTAGATATTCAATTGCGTGAGCTATCTGATAAGGGATTTATCCACCGTAGTGAGTCACCATGGAGTGAATCGGTCTTATTTGTTAAGAAGAAATATGGCTCAATGAGACTTTGTATTGACTACCGACAGCTGAATAATGTTACCGTGAAGAATCGATACCCTCTTCCTCGTATCGATGACCTATTTGATCAGCTACAGGGCGCTACTTACTTTTCAAAGATAGATCTCAGGTCCGGTTATCATCAGTTGAAAGTTAGAGCAGAAGATATTCCCAAGACTGCTTTTGGAACAAGGCATGGACACTACGAGTTCCTCGTTATGCCTTTTGGGCTCACAAATGCGCCTGCCGTGTTTATGGGCCTAATGAACCGCCAGATTCGTGAGAATTTCTTGACAAGTTGCGTGGTATTTATCGACGATGTTCTCATTTATTCTCGCATCAAAGAAGCTCACAATGACCACCTTCATATTGTGCTAGACTCATGAGCATGATTATATGCAGAAATTGAGCAAGTGTGAATTTTGGCTTGAGAAAGTATCTTTCTTGGGTCACGTGATATCCGCCGTAGGGATTTCTGTGGATCCATCAAAGATTGAAGCGGTTGCAAATTGGCAAACACCAAAGAATGTCACCGAAGTGAGAAGTTTTCTCGGTTTAGCCGGATATTATCGTAAATTTGTGGAAGGATTCTCTCGTTTGGCACTCCCGCTCACTATGCTAACCCGCAAGAACAACAAATTTGTGTGGACCGATCAGTGTGAGCAGAACTTTAATCTATTGAAGCAGAAACTCACGACAGCTCCCATTCTCACGTTACCTTCTGGACCCGGTGATTATGAAGTCTACACAGATGCTTCGCGCCAGGGACTTGGATGTTTGTTAGAGCAGCGTAAGAGAGCCATTGCCTACGGCTCAAGACAGTTGAAGCCGCATGAGAAGAATTATCCGGTTCATGACCTTGAGTTGGCCGCAGTCATCTTTGCACTTAAGATTTGGCGGCATTATCTATACGGTGAGACTTTCAAAATTTTTACGGACCACAAGAGTCTCAAATACTTATTTTCTCAGAAAGATCTTAATTTGAGACAGAGACGTTGGATGGAATATATGAAGGACTATGATTGTTCCATTAATTACCATCCGGGTAAAGCAAATGTAGTTGCTGATGCTCTAAGTCGAAAATCTTCAGATCGCTAAGCACGCCTAAAGGCTTGAAGCCGCCGATGAGATTGCTCATTGGATCTGCGACTTGACAAAATTGGTGAGGAGTATACCTAGCCAGTATGATGGTCAAGCCTACCTTTGTTGGTCGTAACAGAAATGGCCAACCCTTAGATCCTGAAATTTTGAAGATTAAGGGACAGTTAGCCGAGGGCCATAAACCAGATTTCTATACGATTTGACGGGACCTCCTTTTCGAGATAGATTGTATGTCCCCGATGTTGAAATATTGAACGAAATTCTCGAGGAGGCACACAAATCTGGATATTCTGCACCTGTGAAGCACAAAATGTACCAAATATTCAAACTATTATTGGTGGCCAAATATGAAGAGAGAGATTGCGAATACGCCTCGTGTGCTTAGTATGCCAACAGTGAAAGTTGAGCATCGAAGCGGTCTTTTGCATTCTTACCGATTCCCCGAGTGGAAGTGGGAAAATATCTCTATGGATTTCATAGTCGGACTCCTAGAACTTCAAGGAAGCACAACGCCTATCCGGGTTATTGTGGACCGAATTGACTAAGTCGCACTTCCTACCTTTTAAGATTACGATATAGTGGGACAAATTACGAGACGATTCTGAAGGAAATAGTCAAGCTTCACGGGTTCTGTGAGCATTGTGTCGATGAGAGACACGAAATTCACTTCGATCATTGGAAGAAATTTCAGAAGCAATGGGCACGAGACTCGACTTCAAGATCTGACCTTCCATCCAGAGACCGACGGTCAAACTGAAAGAGTTAATCAGATCGTAGAAGACATGCTTCGAGCCTGCATGTTAGATTTCCGAGGTAATTTGGATGACCACCTCCCTTTGATTGAGTTTTCCTATAACAATAGCTTTCAGGCAAGCATCGGGATGTCGCCTTTTGAAGCTCTTTATGGCCGAAGTTGTCGGACGCCTCTTTGTTGGGACGAGGTTGGTGAAAGAAAGATGCTTGGGCCGGAACTCATAGAAACCACGACCGAGAAGGTTAGAGTTATCCGTCAGAGATTGAAAGAAGCTCAAGACCGTCAGAAAGCCTACGCCGACAGTAGAAGACGCTTGATAGCATTTGAGGTTGGTGATTTGGTTTTCATCCGGGTGTCACCAACTAAGGGAATCATGCGTTTTGGAATGCGGGGAAAACTAAGTCCAAGATACGTGGGACCTTTCATTATCACAGATCGCATCGGTGAGGTAGCATACCGAATTTCACTTCCGAGACACTTTGCCGGTATCCACAATGTGTTTCATGTGTCTATGTTGCGCAAATACTTGCCCGATCCATCTCACATCCTTGATATCGAGCCAATTGAAGTCAGAGATGATCTGACCATCATAGAGAAGCCGGTTCGTATCGTAGATCGGAAGGAGCAGCTCATCAAGGGTAAATCTGTTCGTTTCGTTAAAGTACAGTGGCAACATCATTCACCGAATGAAGCCACTTGGGAACGTGAAGCCGAGACTTTGGAGAAGTACCCCGACCTCATCGTTTCATGTACGTAATTTTCGAGGACGAAAATATTATAAGGGGGAGAGAATGTAACAACCCGGATTTTTAGATTTTATTTTAACGGTGTTAGATGATGCACCACACTATGTACTGTGCTAACGCTCCACATCAGAATCGAAACCTACCTTTTAAAATAGAAAATTTCTAACTTTTCACATATCAAAATTAGACTCATTGCGAAGTGCTCGTCGATACGATTCGAACGATATATAATTTGACGACTTCTGACAAGAATATAAAAAGTTATGCCCATTTTAAGTGATCAAGCAAGTCAAAGGGTATAATTGTAATTTTGAGAGAGAAATACCAATTGCTTTGGTGCTTATGCAAAACACTGGAACGAAACCTTTTTTCAAGCTATCCAAGTTACGTATGAATTCTTATTCCGTGTAAAAATCTTCTATTCAATTAAATCTCCTACGAAAAGTGTTAATTTTAGTTGACCTAAAATTTTATACCATTATAAATAAAACTTTAAAAGCCCTCTACTCTCTATAAAAAAAAAAAAAAAATTATTCTCTCTGAAGACTTAGGCGATGCCCTTGAATCGACCTTTTCAACCCGAATCGCCGTTGATCTTCCGTTCACGCTTCAAGAGGTGGGTACCCATCAATCCATCTTGTTCTTCTCAGATCCCGTCGCGTAGGATGCGTTCGATCGCGCATCGACGGGTTTAAAAATCTTATTTAAACCCATATATCTCATAAATTAATAGATCTATATATTTAATATATGCTTTCCCTTGAAAGTTGTATATTTTATAAATTGAGTTTATATGTTATTTCTCTTTTCTTTTCAAAAATCCCTTTTGTTTGAGCCATTAATATTTTACCTTATATTAGGTCTGTATATTTAATATATTTACTTCCTCTTTTATGTCTGTAAAATTAATTAAATTTTAATACTTATAAATTTTATAGATTGACTTAATTGGCATAATATCATATTGATATTATTTATTTCCAAATCTATATAGTATAAATTTATCCTTTTACTAAGACTATAATAATATATATTATTGTTGCAAGTTTATATTATTATTTATTTAAAACCAATTAAGCCCAAAAATTAAATTATATTTTTATTTTATTTTAATAAATAATAGATTGCACCAACTTAAAGTTTTGGGTCCGAACTTGTGGCTACGAACCCGAATTCACGTCCACGAACCCGAGCTCGCGACCATTGATGTACCTGTTCTGGTATTTTGGTCATAACTTTTTACTCCGACCTCGGATTAATGCGATTCTTGCGGCATTGGAAAGAAGACAGCGAGATTTATAACTTTGTGTGAAATAGCCATTTCACGAATCTGACTTTTTAGAGGTCAAAATAGAGCAACAAGTCGGGTTCAATTTTGAATGAATCAAGACTATTCGAATTTAATATTATTTTCTAATTCTCATTACCAAAGTTCCTGTGTATATTATATCTTAAGGTCTTTCGATCGATGGTCATGATAAATCATAACTTAATAAATATAATTACTATTTAATTTAATTATCTAATTATTATATATATATATATATCTCAATTTTATCGCTTCAATGCGACCTCTTCGATAATACAAAGTGTAAGAACTTCGATGCCTTTATGAAATCGAACTCTGACCTTTACGATTATCGAAATCACACTTATAACTCTATTCTATAATTATATTGGTGTGGTATGTAAATAAATATAAATATAAGCATAATCAAAATCTAAGTATAAACCGCTCAGATTAGTACTTTTGTATTTACAACTTAATCAATTTATACGAGTTAAGAATATGTTAGATCATGAGTACGAGAGTGTATGAGATCATGCCTACGCTTGGGCGTGGTGACTTACTGGGATGGTATCGAAGCGAGGAATACACCGTATTCACATGCCTTACAACTCATGGTGGAATGGGACCCATGACGAGTCGGGTGAGTGTGAATTCAGTGTAACTTTGTACACGGTGGCATATACAGTGATCCTATCACCCCGAGTTTTAATACGAGAGGATAAGATATGAGATATGATACGAGAATCGGGCTTTAGGCCTTAGCTGTGGTGAGGTTTCTTTTACGGTCACGTGAAACTCGGTATATTGGCGTCCATGTACGGATGCAACACCTCTATGATAGTATAAACTATCACATGAAGTACATCCAGGTTACTACGGAACCTTTTTCTTGAGAAGCGTGAATTAGGAAGGTTGCCTCACTATAGTTTGTCATAGGATTAAGTGTAAGAGTATGATAAGATATGAGTATGAGATAAGATAAGTTATGATACGAGTACGATAATAAGACATCAGTGTAGGCCAAAGAAAGATAAAGAACTTAAGTCTCAGACGCGTTCCTCATGCCACCAGTAGGGCAACAACGTCTTTCAGCCAAGACGGATCTCTGGGAGAGATTATGAGTATGAGTGTATTATGAGTGAGTTTGGCCATTATGTCTCCCCATTGGCTGGGTGGTGGAGTATGAGTATGACACGAGGGCGTTATAATATGGTGGTATGATACTATGTCGACCCTCCCATAGTAGCTCGAGCAAATGACTCGCATGTCGCTTCGATTTCAAGTTCTAGTATGTTAGTTACGCTAATGCGATGTACAGACGTATGTGCGAGAATGATAATAAGACATGGTATGATATGTTATGAGATATGGTAAGGTACGTTAGGATATGAGTGTCTAGATCATGGTCTTGCATTTATGATATGATACGAGTTTTACGATATGCATGTGATTTTGTCTCTTTTTCTATCTGCTTTGAGATATTATGTTTACCACTCACAAGATGCACCCACAATACACCTGAGTAGTATGGGGTGGATTGGTGGTGTATCCCACTGAGTTTACGTGACTGAGTAAACTCATCCCACGATAATCTAACAGTTGCAGGTGATTACGCTGGTGGAGTAGACGTCGGCCATCTAGATCTCACGACCGATTTCATTGATTCATGAGCGTTGAGTACCGTGAGCCTTTGGAGGCTTATCGCCACGGTTATCAGGAGGACTACGGTGTTGATCTTGATTCGAGTGCCGATTACTGATTATTGTGGACTTGGTATTGAGTTCTATTGATACTAGTATTACGGATTTTATAGTTTATTTTATCGGATTTGTCTCCGACTGGATTATCATTTTATTGGTGGATTATGGTTTTATCAGACTTATTCAGTATTTATGATTATATTCATATTCCACCTTCTTCGTTGGATTTCACGGACTTCGTGGAACCATTATTGCGCGAGAACTCTGATTAGGTGTATGTCCGCTTAGCATATCCGGGATATGTGCGGGTCATAACTCGGAATTCTAGGCCCTCGGGATAAGTATTAAAATTTAATTAATTTTATAGACATAAAAGAGGAAGTAAACATATTAAATATACAGACCTAATATAAGGTAGAATATTAATGGCTCAAACAAAAGGAATTTTTGAAAGGAAAAGAGAAATAATATATAAACCCAATTTACAAAATATATAACTTTCAAGGGAAAGTATATATTAAATATATAGATCTATTAATTTATGAGATATTTGGGTTTAAATAAGATTTTTAAACCCGTCGATGCGCGATCGAACGCATCCTACGCGACGGAATCTGAGAAGAACAAGATGGATTGATGGGTACCCACCTCTTGAAGCGTGAAGATCAACGGCGATTAGGGTTGAAAAGGTCGATTCCCAAGGCATCGGCCTCTAAGTCTCGAGAGAATAATTTCTTATTATTGAGAGGAGAGCTTTTAAAGTTTTATTTATAATGGTATAAAATTTTAGGTCAACTCTAATTAACACTTTTCGTGGGAGATTTAATAGAATAGGAGATTTTACACAATAAGAATTCATACGTAACTTGGATAGCTTGAGAAAAGGTTTCGTTGCATAAGCACCAAACCAATTGGTGTTTTCTCCCGAAATTACAATTATACCCTTTGACTTGCTTGATCGCTTAAAATGGGCATAACTTTTATATTCTGTCGAAATCGTCAAATTATATATCGTTGAATCAGACGACGAGCACTTCGCAATGAGTCTAATTTTGATATGAGAAAATTAGAAATTTTCTATTTTAAAAATGGGTTTCGATTACGATGTGGAGCGTTAGTACGACATAGTGTGGTGCATCATCTACCACCGTTAAAATAAAGTCTAAAAATCTGGGTTGTTACATTCTCTCCCCCTTATAATATTTTCGTCCTCGAAAATTACGTACATGAAGCGATAAGGTCGGGGTACTTCTCCAAAGTCTCGGCTTCTCGTTCCCAAGTAGCTTCATTCGGTGAATGATGTTGTCACTGCACTTTGACGGTTTGAGATTTACCCTTAATGAGTGCCTTCCTCATACGATACCAACGGCTTCTATGATGGTCGATCATCTCGACTTGATCGGCTCGATATCAAGGACGTGAGATGGATCGGGCAAGTATTTCCGCAACATAGACACATGAAACACATTGTGGATACCGGCAAAGTGTCTCGGAAGTGAAATTCGGTATGCTACCTCACCGATGCGATCTGACGGATAACTCTAATCTTCTCGGTTGTGGTTTCTATGAGTTCCGGCCCAAGCATCTTTCTTTCACCAACCTCGTCCCAACAAAGAGGCGTCCTACAACTTCGGCCATAAAGAGCTTCAAAGGTGACATCCGATGCTTGCCTCGAAAGCTATTGTTATAAGAAAACTCAATCAAAGGGAGGTGATCATCCCAATTACCTAAGTCTAACATGTGCTCGCATGTCTTCTACGATCCGATTAACTCTTTCGGTTTGAGTCGGTCTCGGATGGAAGGTCAGATCAAGTCGAGTCTCGTGCCCATTGCTTCCCTAAATTTCTTCCAATGATCGAAGTGAATTTGTCTCTGTCACACAATGCTCACAGAACCCCGTGAAGCTTGACTATTTCCTTCAGACACGTCTCACCAGGTTTGTCTCCACTATCTCAGTAATCTTAAAAGGTAGAAAGTGCGGACTTAGTCAATCGGTCCACAATAACCCGGATGGCGTTGTGCTTCCTTGAAGTTCTAGGAGTCCGATGAAATCCATAGAGATGTTTTCCCACTTCCACTGAATCTAGATGCAAAGACCGCTTTCGATGCTCAACTTTCACCTGTTGGCGTACCAAACACCAAGAGACGTATTCGACAATCTCTCTCTTCATATTTGGCCACTAATAATAGTTTCAATATTCCGCACATTTTGTTTTGCTTCCCGGTGCAATATCCAGATTTGTGTGCCTCCTCGAGAATTTCGCTCCACAATATTTCAACATCGGGACATACAATCTATCTCGGAAAAGGAGGGTCCTCAAATCGTATAGAAATCGGTTTAGGGCCCTAACTTTCCCTTAATCTTCAAAATTTCGGATCTAAGGGTTGGCCATTTCGATATAACCTAGAATCGCTATTCCTATAGTTGACATCTCGTATCACCTAGAATTTTAACAATACCAAATCTTCAAGGATTTATTTATCTAATTGTCCATCAATTTAGAAAAGCTTCATCCATTATTTTCCAATCTAGACCATTTCTAATATTTCTCACAAGTTCCTAACTGTATAAGTCATTTCTAAATAAATCTTTAAATACCAAATCGAACCTTAGAGTCTTTTTATGTCTCAGAAGAATGGTATCGTATAACAGCTTTACTTTACTCAGGACTCGGGATTTAGTATGAGTTCTAAATCCTTGAAATTTTGAAACAGGATTACAATGGCACCGCGAAGAAATGGTGAGGGATCTTCATCCCAAGGAGATGAAAGTGAAATAGCGCGTTACGTGAGTTGACAATTAGCAATGACAGATGTGGCCCAGCTTGAATGAGGCCCATCAAGAAGAGATCCCAGATTGATCCAAGGGTTCAACCAATTTGGAACAATGAGACCAAAACTTATCAGACCCGATTGCCCAAAGAATCGAACAATCCCGAACCGATGTCCTGCACACCCCACCAACCGGTTTGATAACTATTATAACGGATATGTGACTTTCTCCGGGCTCGACCTCGCACTTCCACAGACGGTTGGATCTGACATCACGACGATTGGATTACACAAATAGAGAAAATTTTCAAAGTCTCTACTCCAGAAAATGAGAAAGTGCCTTGGTAGTGATGTGCTTGCAAGGCGATGCACAAAATTGGTGGACATCAAATAAAAGATTAGCGCGAGGAAGAAGAAGAACACCTGACTTGGCAAAGAAGTATTTTATAACAAATACTTTACCGGTGCCACCAAGACTCAGAAAAAGAGCGAGTTCTTAGCACTACAGCAAGGAAATCTATCTGTGACTGAGTACGAGGCGAAGTTCGTTCGACTCTCCCCATTCGCCTCCATGTTGGGTTCAGATGAAGCTGAAAAGTGTTACCATTTTCAGAAGGGGCTCAATCCCGTTATCGGGAGCAAAATTGCAAAGAATGAAAATTTCAACCTATGGAGAGCTTTGTAGAACGAGCTCATATCCAAGAGCAAGAAAATGGAGAACTACGCTACCAAAGATGTAGCCCGCCTAACAACTCGTGAGGGTAAACCAAATCATGAAGGCTTTTCGTCCTTACTGAGAGCACCTCATTCTAGATTTGCACCCAGACAGACGAAGCCGCACCGCACTCTCAAACTCGCCCAGCCTGTAGAGTCGCTCCCATCCGGTTACAGAGAGTCGCACCATCGTCAAAGTTACACCCACCCGGGCTACAACCCCTGATCGAGAGGTGTTATATCTACTAAGACACCCCAAGAATGCTCCAGGTAACACCCAACAGAAACCTTACTTTGTTCCGTACCAACCTTGTACCAAGTGCGGCAAGAAACATAAACCGGGTGAGTGTTTGTTATACTCAAGTGTGTGTTTCCGATGTAAGAAGCCAGGACACTTTATTCGTGACTGCCCAGAGCGAGACCCAGCCGCAGATATTGATTTTAGAGGTCAGCAACAACAACTGCAACAACCTCGAGCGCAGGGTCGAGTTTTCGCCATGTCTCGTGAGACGCTTTAGCTACCGATGAGGTCGTTCAGGGTATGAATTTTTCCTTGTCTAATTTTCTTTAAGCTTTACTCCCTCATGATTGCTTTTATAACTTATTCTGTGTATGAGTTTAATCTATTATTTTTTTTAGAATGTTATGCCATGTATAACTTAGATCACATATAAACCCTTGTGTAATTCAGGAACTATAAAAGTTTTTAGACCTGTCGATTTGTCCAGTTGTCATGCTTGGGTCTTGATCGACTCTGGATCGACCTACTCTTTGATTACACCGAGTTTTGTTTCTGAAATCGGAGCTAAGCCCGTATCGATGGATAGTACACTTGCGATTTCTACGCCGTCAGGAGAAGTGATGATGGCATCTAAAGTTTGTAAAGCTACGGTCCTAGTAGTTGGAACACATGAGTTACTCGCAGATCTTGTGGTACTCGGATTCCAAGACTTCGATATAATCCTCGGCATGGATTGGTTGGCGGCTTATCATGCCTCAGTTGATTGCATTTCTAAAGTAGTCACCTTCCGACCGATTGGGAGCCCTTCGTTCAAATTTCGCGGTATTAAAAAGGGAGGAGCAGCCCTACTTGCTACACTTGACGGTGAACGTGATGAGAAAGCGGACCCCTCAGATATTCCTATCGTTGGGGAGTTCGATGTCTTTCCTAAGATTTACCTGGACTTCCACCTGACCGAGAAGTAGAGTTCAAGATTGATCTCGCGCCCGGTACCTTGCTGATTGCGAAAGTCCCGTACCGAATGGCACCAGCAGAACTGAAGGAGTTAGAAATTCAGTTGCGTGAGCTATCTGATAAGGGATTTATCCGCCATAGTGAATCACCATGGAGAGCACCGGTCTTATTCGTAAAGAAGAAAGATGGTTCGATGAGACTTTGTATCGACTACCGACAGCTGAATAATGTTACCGTGAAGAATCGATACCCTCTTCCTCGTATCGATGACCTATTTGATCAGCTACAGGGCGCTACTTACTTTTCAAAGATAGATTTCAGGTCCGGTTATCATCAGTTGAAAGTTAGAGCAGAAGATATTCCCAAGACTGCTTTTGGAACAAGGCATGGACACTACGAGTTCCTTGTTATGCCTTTTGGGCTCACAAACGCGCCTGCCGTGTTTATGGACCTAATGAACCGCGTATTCAGAGAATTTCTTGACAAGTTCATCGTGGTATTTATCGACGATGTTCTCATTTATTCTCATACGACAGAAGCTCACAATGACCACCTTCATATTGTGCTACAGACTCTCCGCGAGCACAGATTATACGCGAAATTGAGCAAGTGTGAATTTTGGCTTGAGAAAGTATCTTTCTTGGGTCACGTGATATCCGAGGGATTTCGTGGCTCCATCGAAGATTGAAGCGGTTGCAAATTGGCAAACACTTAAAAATGTCACCGAAGTGAGAAGTTTTCTCTACTTAGTCGGATATTACCGCAAATTTATTAAATGATTCTCTCGTTTGGCACTCCCACTCATTATGCTAACTCGTAAGAACAACAAATTTGTGTGGACCAATCAGTGTAAGCAGAATTTCAATCTATTGAAGCAAAAGCTCATGATAGCTCCCATACTCACTTTACCTTCTGGACCTGGTGATTATAAAGTTTACACAGATGCTTCGCACCAGGGACTTGGATGTTTGTTAGAGCAAACAGAAGAGAGCCATTGCTACGGCCAAGACAGTTGAAGTCCGCATGAGAAGAATTATCCGGTTCATGACCTTGAGTTGGCCGCAGCCATCTTTGCACTTAAGATTTGGCGGCTGTATCTATATGGTGAGACTTTCATGATTTCTACGGGTCACAAAAGTCTCAAGTACTTATTTTCTCAGAAAGATCTTAATTTGAGACAGAGACGTTGGATGGAATACCTGAAGGACTATGATTGTTCCATTAATTACCATCCGAGTAAAGCAAATGTAGTTGATGCTCTAAGTCGAAAATCTTCGTGGATCGCTAGCACGTCTAAAGGCTTGGAAGCCGCCGATGAGATTGCTCGATTGGATCTGCGACTTGACAAAATTGGTGAGGAGTATACCTAGCAAGTATGATGGTCAAGCCTTCCTTTGTTGGTCGACGAAATGGCCAATCCTTAGATCCCGAAATTTTGAAGATTAAGGACGATTAGGGCCCTAAACCAGATTTCTCTATACGATATGACGGTACCCTACTTTTTCGAGATAGATTGTATGTCCCCGATGTTGAAATATTGCGGAACGAAATTATCGAGGAGGCACACAAAACTGGATATTCTCAGGCACCAGAAGCACAAAATGTCAAATATTCAAACTATTATTGGTGGCCAAATATGAAGAGAGATTGCGAATCGTCTCCGTGTGCTTAGTATGCCAACAGTGAAAGTTGAGCATCGTAAGCAAGCGGTCTTTTTGCGTACCCTTACCGATTCCCGAGTGGAAGTGGGAAAATATCTCTATGGATTTCATAGTCGGACTCCCTAGAACTTCAAGGAAGCACAACGCCATCTGGGTTATTGTGGACCGATTGACTAAGTCGGCGCACTTCCTACCTTTTAAGATTACAGATAGTGGGGACAAATTGGCTGAGACGTATCTGAAGGAAATAGTCAAGCTTCACGGGGTTCCTGTGAGCATTGTGTCGGACAGAGACACGAAATTCACTTCTGATCATTGGAAGAAATTTCAGGAAGCAATGGGCACGAGACTCGACTTCAGTACAGCCTTCCATCCAGAGACCGACGGTCAAACTGAAAGAGTTAATCAGATCGTAGAAGACATGCTTCGAGCCTGCATGTTAGATTTCCGAGGTAATTTGGATGACCACCTCCCTTTGATTGAGTTTTCCTATAACAATAGCTTTCAGGCAAGCATCGGGATGTCGCCTTTTGAAGCTCTTTATGGCCGAAGTTGTCGGACGCCTCTTTGTTGGGACGAGGTTGGTGAAAGAAAGATGCTTGGGCCGGAACTCATAGAAACCACGACCGAGAAGGTTAGAGTTATCCGTCAGAGATTGAAAGAAGCTCAAGACCGTCAGAAAGCCTACGCCGACAGTAGAAGACGCTTGATAGCATTTGAGGTTGGTGATTTGGTTTTCATCCGGGTGTCACCAACTAAGGGAATCATGCGTTTTGGAATGCGGGGAAAACTAAGTCCAAGATACGTGGGACCTTTCATTATCACAGATCGCATCGGTGAGGTAGCATACCGAATTTCACTTCCGAGACACTTTGCCGGTATCCACAATGTGTTTATGTGTCTATGTTTAAAATACTTGCCATCTCACATCCTTGATATCGAGCCAATTGAAGTCAGAGATGATCTGACCATCATAGAGAAGCCGGTTCGTATCGTAGATCGGAAGGAGCAGCTCATCAAGGGTAAATCTGTTCGTTTCGTTAAAGTACAGTGGCAACATCATTCACCGAATGAAGCCACTTGGGAACGTGAAGCCGAGACTTTGGAGAAGTACCCCGACCTCATCGTTTCATGTACGTAATTTTCGAGGACGAAAATATTATAAGGGGGAGAGAATGTAACAACCCGGATTTTTAGATTTTATTTTAACGGTGTTAGATGATGCACCACACTATGTACTGTGCTAACGCTCCACATCAGAATCGAAACCTACCTTTTAAAATAGAAAATTTCTAACTTTTCACATATCAAAATTAGACTCATTGCGAAGTGCTCGTCGATACGATTCGAACGATATATAATTTGACGACTTCTGACAAGAATATAAAAAGTTATGCCCATTTTAAGTGATCAAGCAAGTCAAAGGGTATAATTGTAATTTTGAGAGAGAAATACCAATTGCTTTGGTGCTTATGCAAAACACTGGAACGAAACCTTTTTTCAAGCTATCCAAGTTACGTATGAATTCTTATTCCGTGTAAAAATCTTCTATTCAATTAAATCTCCTACGAAAAGTGTTAATTTTAGTTGACCTAAAATTTTATACCATTATAAATAAAACTTTAAAAGCCCTCTACTCTCTATAAAAAAAAAAAAAAAATTATTCTCTCTGAAGACCTAGACGAGCCGACGCCTTGGGAATCGACCTTTTCAACCCGAATCGCCGTTGATCTTCCGTTCACGCTTCAAGAGGTGGGTACCCATCAATCCATCTTGTTCTTCTCAGATCCCGTCGCGTAGGATGCGTTCGATCGCGCATCGACGGGTTTAAAAATCTTATTTAAACCCATATATCTCATAAATTAATAGATCTATATATTTAATATATGCTTTCCCTTGAAAGTTGTATATTTTATAAATTGAGTTTATATGTTATTTCTCTTTTCTTTTCAAAAATCCCTTTTGTTTGAGCCATTAATATTTTACCTTATATTAGGTCTGTATATTTAATATATTTACTTCCTCTTTTATGTCTGTAAAATTAATTAAATTTTAATACTTATAAATTTTATAGATTGACTTAATTGGCATAATATCATATTGATATTATTTATTTCCAAATCTATATAGTATAAATTTATCCTTTTACTAAGACTATAATAATATATATTATTGTTGCAAGTTTATATTATTATTTATTTAAAACCAATTAAGCCCAAAAATTAAATTATATTTTTATTTTATTTTAATAAATAATAGATTGCACCAACTTAAAGTTTTGGGTCCGAACTTGTGGCTACGAACCCGAATTCACGTCCACGAACCCGAGCTAACTCTAATGCCAAAAAATATTTTACATCTCTTACGAATTGTTTAAATAAATGGGCCCCACATGCAGGGTCCACTAGTATGCATATATATATATATATATATATATATATATATATATATATATATATAACTACGTGACTATATTTCTAGGAATGTTGCAGTGATTTTGGTTATTGGTGTATCGAACGTTTGAGTAGGGACTGTAAGGGAGACTGAAAACACCATTTTTGAGTTGATGCAAGTGTTGGAACTGACTTCTTCAAGTGGTTTAAAGCATGACTGTAAATGCTGGGGTAGGTGGTGATCCTTTTTCTGAGCTATAAATGGTACCTTCCAAGTAAACGAGACCACTGATTTTTCTTTTCTACCAAATTATCTCGGGGGGTGTTACGACGCGTATGAATATGGTGAGGTGAACTTCCATTTTGTTGTTTGCATATTGGGTAGAGATTGTCATTCCAGTTGTAGTTCTTCTCCAACTAAGCATAATTCTTGTTTTTTAACGACTTTTTCCTTAAGGTCGGTTTGCTTTTGCTTTGTGAGTTTGGTGGCTGCAACCGTGATATTCAGTGGGCCAATGTGTTTTGTTAGCCATAAGAAGTGCACTTCATTGTCATTTCGTGTTATAGTTTTGCGCCTATTTGCGAAGGCGTTTCACCTTTTTCCATTGGAGTTGTATGTATTTGACGTACAAATTTTGTGGCTTACACTAAGTTTAAGCTGACATCCAAAAGCCACCTAAACAGGTTCTTTAATTCTATGGGCTCCATTTTCGTTAATTTTTGCTTCATTCCATACTTTACATCTGGGACAATATTCCATGAATTGACACGAAAATGATTCATCTGTAGGTGGTGTTGCACTCATTTTTCCTTTAGTCATACTTACATACGACAATGGAATGGTAATCGTAGTTTCCCTAATAAATACTCTCATTTACATACCCAGCTAGTGGTGATATATATTCAACAGTTCAATATCCTTACGCAGGGAATGGTCATGTCCTACCTAGCATAACCGGATTTCCAGTCCTACCTCATCTGGTGCCATCAGGAAATTGAAGAATCTTGACTTTCTTGATTTTCACTTTTTATAGCAAACGTGCAGTCAAGATTCTTCTATTTTCAAGGGCAGCGGATGGGATAAGACTAAAATCTGGTTCTACTTAGTAGGACCAGACCATTCCCCATCCTTACGCTGCTATTTCCCTCATTTCGTTGGAATTACAGTTCATGTCATTGTCATTATATAGTTCATCTTCAATTTAGCTGTCCCTCCTATTATAGAGCTCATCTTAAAGAACTCGAACGATCGGGTGGCCACCTTGCAGATGAGTGTTATCTTGTCCAACTTAAATGCGAATTTTACCCTTTCATCGCAATACCATCTAAGCTAATTATCCCATTTTATATTTTATTCCCAGTCTTTAACTACGGCACCGCATATGTGTACATAACCCGTGAAAAATACGTCACCCTGTTTTTAACGGGGTACGGCGATTTATTATTTGCTGCTTTGGTTATGTTGTTTGCATAGCGTTGACTGGTTCGATTCAAATGATCGAGACCATATTTCACCTTCTTCTTCTGCCAAATTAATGCCTAATTTTATAATGTCAATCACTCATATGGAATTACAACAAAATTAATATTCAGGTGAAATAACCATGCATTATACACAAAAGGCATGAACTAGCATGAAATAAGTGGAAATAACATTCGTCTTATACTTCTTCATACTGGTGTAAATACATAGTGTAGTTGACTCGAATCTGGCCTACACATGACTCACCACCTACTTTGAAGAGATTTCTGCCTATGATATTTGCTAGTGTTAGGAGATAGTATTGAAATGAGTACACACACTAGAACCATGATAGTAATAAGAACCAACCCTAGTAGCAAAATAATAATCGTGTTTGAGATAGTTTCGGACCTTTCCATTTACCTTATGGGAACCCTGTTTCGAACAATTGTGGACTCCTTGTCGTTGAATTTTCATCTCCTCATTGAGGGTACTCTTTCATAAATCTATCGTACGCTTCTACAGCCTCCTCAAGCGATGAATATCCCTTGTAAACATTTCCGGGGAAACCATCCACTTCCTCCTTGCAATTGTGCCATTTTTCGTAAATTCCCGAGCGCCGACCCACGAAAACCACGTAATACCTTCTTCGTCTCCCCATCCTAACAAGTAGAGCATCTAATGGTGAAGTTGTGCACCTTCACAAAATAAATAAACATAATGTATGTGTGATAATACAAGAAAATCATTTCAATAAATACCATTAGGGTTATTTGGTTGTTTGAGCGATGCCAACTGCATATAAAAAGGTCATCACATGTACCATGTGTGTGTGTGTATATATATATATGGGATGTAACTGTAACTGACGTTGATTTTGCGAAATCTCTAGTGTCGCCAATTCATTACATTCCTCGACCGCTTATGATATAATCCTAGACCACTTATATTTTTTTAACAGTATGCCCCCATTTTCAACTTCTTTGACAAATATTATCAAATTATAGGCGAAAATTACCAATACGATGTAAATATGATATTGATTTTGGTACTAATTTCGCTTAACGACCATTCTAACCCATGAATACATTGCACAATTGTCTCATGGGCTATATCATATACCAATCGAGAAAAACCGAACGTAATAAAATTTGAATTAACAGCTGTGACAATTGTGATTGGCACTAGGGTATTCGGCTCACTACCTTTGGGATGTGTACTATCGGGACTCCCACGAACAATACGTCAAACAGACGACCCAAAAAAAAAACAAAATAAATAACCAGTCGTCGGGTTGGAAAGAAGGATTACATAATTTTTTCATTTTTAACCATCCATGAGAACTTACGCCATTTAACGCCCAACAGACTCTTCATTAACCCCTCCCATAATATTTATAATGAAGTTTGTAGGAAGCTATTGAGAAGCTTCCGTAATACATTACTAATATTCATATATAGACAACAAAACAACTTAATTAATGAGGGCTTCCGTATGAAACGAGACATGGAAGGCGTCCTCGTACGGAACAAAAAAAAACGTCGTCTCTGCACTACGGCTCCAATGGTCATGATTGCGTTGCAGAAAGGGAAACGGTATATTGTGACTGTTGAATAGAAAGTTATGGATTTCCCACCGAAAGTGTTCAAAGATTCACACCTATAACTTCTTTCTCTTCAAGGGTGGAGGAGTCTGTGATCCAAATAAAGAGCAACTTCTTCGAAAAGAGGGCACATTCTTTGCTACACGGGCCCAATATTCCTATCGATGGGAGCGACATCAGAAGGAACACCTTGTTCCACAGACGTGCCTGTGAGACACTCTGCTTCGAGAGGAACACAAGGGCCGTTGGTAGCATGAACACCAGGGAGGTTGCCCTGCACAATCGTGTCATTGACATGAGGGGTTGCATAGTTTGGAATATCGAACGGTATGTTGACCTTGTATAGAATATGATGTGACGTCCTCCCCCTTTTAGCTACGACACTCATAACGCGTCCCCCAGAGCGCGGGTGAGCGGCGTATATGACTTCGCCGTTAGTCATTTGATCGTGGTGAAGAACTTGCCTTTCAGAGAGAAAATGGGGGAGTGAAATGGCGACGGGGTTGGCGACGATTTGACGATCGGGGCGAGGAATAACGTGGTGTCTCTACCAGTGAGTTCAACGGAGTTGGGGATGGATCGTCCCCATTACATTCAGAATAATTGACCATCGAGACTGGGGAATAAGGCGGAGTCCCCACCAGTGAGTTCGGCGGAGTTGGCCCATTACATTCAGAAAAATTCACCATTGAGACCGTCTGGTGCAAGGTTTCGCAAAGAAGGATTATAGAGGGTATCCGCTCTCAGATTGGCGATTGAGGCCCTGATTAGATCGCTCCCTGGGTAAATCAAGGTCTTACTACGACTGGAGGCGGGGGGAGGGGCGGGAATGATTTTTGCAGCTATAGATCGGCTCCCATTAATGAAGGCAACAAGTGTTGGAACATGGTTAAAAGAGCCCTATTGTGATCAGTTGGGGTGAATCATTAACAAGGATTTTTTATACAGGTCTTGGATCGTGATTCGAAGAGCCCCAAAGTGATCAGTTGGGGCGAATGATTAAGTCATATATTTAGAATGGATTATATCTCCATTAAATAATCTGTGGTGAATCACGAATCCCCAATTCCTTCCAATATGTTGTTGCGTACATGGAACCGTCAGCACATTGTAAACCAAACCCAATTGGGGATTTGACGTATCAAAACACTAGTGGTGCAATGGAGCAGTACCTTGGGGGGCCACTACTCTTAAACAATTGTTTGGATATTATGTAGTTATTAAGCAAAAAATAAAGTTTTTGCATGCATCTCATGCCACAAACAGTATTCCATCAATTTTATGATACGTTTCATATATATATATATATATATATATATATATATATATATATATATATATATATATATTCGTATGAGGAGTACGTTGGTGATAAAAATATGGGCACTGATACGATCGACCAAGGTGGCATGATTGTAGCCTGGTACGTATCAGGTCTAATGTATCCTTCGGTGAGGACGTACGCCTGACATTGTAAATGACCGTCGACAAACCGATTGTGAGCAAATAGCAGCCTATAACTTGCAACGTCATTTAAACTCATATCTATTGCTGCAATTCTTCTCATCACACCCCGAGTGCAAGGGACGAAACAAATATACCTTCCTACGAAGAATTACTTTCCTGAGAACGGAGGGTTAGATTACAGTCATGCCTCTCCGGACTGAAAAGGGAAGAGACTGCCAAAATCACGCACCAACCTATTCCAATTTATAAGTGTAAACAAAAACAATGAAAACAAATGGCATTTGTTACGCACTTAACTATTCTGCCACTATGTTCTTATATATGAGACTCTGATGCAACACCCCCAACTTTTCGGTGACCTTTAAGGAAGGCCATAATAACGGGAATACATGGGAAGTGGGAGTTGGGGATGGGGAGTGGGGGAAGGAGAGAGAGAGAGAGAGAGAGAGAGAGAGAGAGAGAGAGAGAGAGAGAGAGAGAGCATTTATTTAAAGATGGTAGGTGGGTGCGTAATTTTGAAATTTCAAAATTATAAAAAGTGGCGGTTTTTTAAATTGGTTGTAGTACGGGAAGGTGGGATTGGAGTTGTGAGGATGACTATTTTGAGAATAATTTGGGTAGCAGACACCTAGCATCGTAGAGCATACGTAGGTCTACAAGAAACCAAACCTAATATGGAAATCGAACCGCAATCCGAAACGGCCCTAAACCAGATAGAAATGAATCTGGACCCAATAGTATTTCATTTCCGTTCAATTTTGGTGGCTTCATTCGGAAAACCGAGGGAATCGGTTGTGTACGCAGAACAAATAGGAAATAAGCCTGAAAAATCAAAACAATAAATGGAAGAAAAAAAAGGAGATACCGAAATATTAAAGCTTTCCAAATAGATAGGTATGATTTTTTCCAAATATTAACGGAATGGAGCGCAAGTGTGATTTGCTTTCGGTTTTAGCTGGAATGAAATTTAACCGAGCCGAACCAAACTTAACCATTAGTTCTGTTCGGGGTTGGCTTAGAGAGTCGAGTTTTTTGTTCTCACCAATGTGGGATTAAATGTTAGTTACGAGACCACTGCAATTTGTCAATGGGTACCGTTTGCTCACCCCAAAAGGCTGCTTTTTCACCCCACCTCCTCCATCTAGTATCCATTGACCACCTTTGAATCAGATGGTGGAGGTCATTTTTCATCCCCATCTACTGCACACTAGATCTATGAATCATGGGCGTACCATCAAACAGTTGGTTTTTTATTACGCATGACACATCTAAAAAATTGTGGGTAAAATCATGCTTGAGCGTGATGGAGGTCTGATCAGTCACATAATTTACCATGTTATCACCCTTAAATTAGTGATGCTAGACCATAGTTTGCTACTAATAAGTTGTTGATATGCAGATATTAAGGAAAAACAGTAAAATAGAGTTAAAGTGATAATATTTGTCAAAAGTAACTCAAAAAGCAATAAGAATGATAATAGATTGAAAGACGGAAGCTCCACCTACTGAAAAGAATGAATAATCGCTATTTAGGATTTTCCCAGAGTGAGAGACTATGAAAGCTAAAGAATTGTAATTTACAATTCTACAGAAGAAATCGCTCAAGAAAGAAAAGTATTTATGATTTTCCAGAGAATCGTCCGCCAAGTCTATCAAAGTCATAAAAAATGACAAAACTGAAGAATTGTCTTTTGCGAATTTTCCTCTATGAACCCTATTGAAAGCAGAAAATTGTAATTTAGCAATTCTACAGAAAGTTTAGTTCATTGCTGCTGATCACGTGATAACTATTACTGTCATGAATCAGAAATAGAAAATCTCTAGAAGTCTGGCGAATCACGGATCTGAGAAAATTGATGAAGAAGACTTTGAAGGACTCTATTACTAAAGAATAAAGAAATTTCTAGAAGTACATCAACCGCGGCAGCAAAGGAAAGATAAAATTAGGAATTAGAGTTATATTAGGAAACTTATATTTTTAGTAGTTTATTTTATTAGAATTAGATCTTTGTAAACCGACTACTTATTATCTATAAATAAGAGAGCTCGACATAGGAATAAACATCGAAAAATTTCAGCATCAATTGACGCCTGAGGCTAGATTTTCTTTCGATCAGTACTGTATACTAGTTAGAGTAAATTAAATATCAGAGGTTTCTCAAGAGCAATTGACGACTGCAATTGAGTGCTAAAGATTAGTGTAGATATTTGTAATTTCTCAGGAGCAATTGACGACTGCGGCTGAGGGGTGAAGGATATATTTTACTTTGTTTTCTAGTTTAGATTTATTTGCTTCGTAAACATCTTCAAATTTTTATTTGAATTGACAACTTAGGTTAGAATTTGTAGATTAGTGTAACGGTTTTACTTTTCCATCTTTAATTTTCTAAGATTTGATTGACGCCCAAATTTTAGAAAGTATTTGACTAGATTAAATCTGTATTGATAGGATCTTGAATTGATTGACGACCAATGCTAGGAGACTAGAAATATAGTGTAACAGTACTGTTTAAATATTATAAATATCTGATAACTAAAGATTAAGATTGACGACCTTGATATGAAGGAGGATTAGGATTTACTTTTATGCACTTTAGATTAAATAACCATTATTTTATTCATATTGCTCCAGTAGATTAGAACTTAAAGATCAATAGCAGTTTTTAAAGATAAATAGCAGTTTTTAAAGATAAGATAAAAGATAAAACTAAAGAAATTAGATAACAAACTTCCTCGTAGGAACGATCCTATGCTAGGACTATGATTTCCATTGTGCGCTTGCAATAGGTTAAGACTTGAATTTAATAAAAATATAATATACCATAATAAATACAAGTCAAGTTTTTGATGCCGTTGCCGGGGAAGCAAAATTATCTAATTTTTTTGAATTTTTATCTAATATTTTTATTCTTTTAGAAACTAATATTTATCCTTATCTTTTTATATTTCTTTATATTTTTATCTTTCTTTGATCACTTCTTAAGCTTTTGCAGGTTTATTCGGAGCAGTAAATTAAAAGTTTCTAACTTCTGCCAGCCATGAAATTTCGAAACTCAGATTTATTTCTCTCCCTGTTTGCTGAAATAAAAAGTAGAAAAATTTTAAAAACCAAAATTAGATACAAAAATTGTTCTAATCGAGTATCTTGTTATCAAAGTAACCCATGACAGACAACGATCAGAACTTGCTTAAAACCATAGGGAAATATTATGCACTAACACCGCTTACTCCTCTCCCATGCATTCACATGTCCCACACTGTCGGTAATAAATTTTTCAAAATTACGCCCAATATATTCCAAATACCCCTCATTGCATCTAAATAATTTTGTAGAAATATGCAATATTATCAGGATCATGAATTTGCATGATACAAACATCCTTTTGAGGTTATTTTCATATTCTCTTCGAGAGGAATCAAAACAGTGGATATCCTCTTTGCCCCAGAATTTGAAAGGTGATTGGGAGGAGTTGAAACAAAAATTCCTTATGGAATACTATCCCACATACAGAGCAACTCGGATCAGGTATCTGATATTAACGTTTCAGCAATTTCCGGATGAACCTCTTTGGGAGAGTTGGAATCGCCTCAACGATCTTATGCATAGGTGTCCTCATCATGGGGTCACGAGAGGGCAAATAGTACTTAATTTCTATGAAGGACTTGATAATGCAACCCGACATATAATTGATGATGCCTGTGGTGGTATGTTTCGTGATTTAACAACAATAGATGCTTGGGAACTCTGTGAGACCCTTAGTAAGGAAACAGTGCAACACCATGCATCGAGTGAGATTGATTCGAAGCCTTTAACAAGTATACTTCCTAAGCAAGGAAGATTATATAACTTAAAGTCAATGACGAAAGTTCTTCTGAAGCTGAAGCTTGGGAAAGGAAATTTTCAATTTCTTGTGGGTATAAAATCGCACCCAACATCTAAACAAGGTGAAGCTTGTCGTCCTAACCATATCCCTACTTAAATAACCCCAAAATATCCTACTGTCCCTTTTTGCCCAACAAAGGCCCAAGACCACGTTGTTAATGAGGAAGCCTGGTTGTAAGTAGCTGAAAGCTGGGTGCAGCATGGCAGAATTCAAACGCAGTTATGAAACACTCTCTTGGAATCCATTACACAGTTAGAAACTCAAGTTGAGCAACTAATCATGATGGTTAACACAAGAGAAAGTAACTACTCCTTCTCTACAGCACTTGGTACCCCAAGAGGCAATACTTTCACGGGAGGTATATCAACTCCCCGTAATCTTTACTAAATTCCTCCTGAAACCATCGAGCTACCGACTCACCCGTAGCAAACATGTGTGACATATGTATATTAGTAGCTTTAGGAAAATGGTTCTCTATGATTTAATACATTAAAATCATAAAGACTTTTTCTGTATTTTACAATCACTAGGAGGGTATGGATTTACGACCGTAGGGTGATTCGTAGAGTCAAATCGTAGTGAGTACGATTTGGAGTATCAATACGTCTCAATTTCGTTCTAAAGAATTGCAAATGACAATTCTAGGGAACATGCAGCTCCAATGATCGATCCCATCGATTACCTAGGGATTATAACCCATTAAAGTTATAAGGGAAACATACAAATTTTGTGTGACAGCCCGGATTTCGGCACCCCGAAACCCGTGTTGGGTCTGAAACCGAAATGATCGTCTTGTGTTGGGTCTGAAAATGACTACCTTGTTCTTGCAATCGACGGTTGCACAATGCTGCGCCAACCAGTCCATGCCAAGGATCACATCAAACCCCTGCATGTCTAACAGTATCAACTTTGCTTCCAATTCATGCACCTCTAAGTCTCGAACTGCTACAATGATGGATTTGCAAGCTAACTCCGTGTCTACTAACTCTCCAGTCGGAATAGACACAGATAGGACGAAATCCAACGCCTCTGGAACAATCTTCATCTTCTTGGCGAAACGTGGAGTGACGAATGAGTGGGTAGACCCTGGGTCTATCAACACTCGAGCGTCATATCCATCGAAGCATCCTTTTTCATATATATTTAAAGTACCTATAGTATATATACATACATGCAATAATTTACACATCAATTTACACCCTTAATTCACATACAGCTTTTGTATTGAGAAAAAGAATCTATACAATTTCTAATGCATGCTCCTTCTCTATCTAAAATTTTAATAAAATAAAGATTTTCTTTAATTTAAAAGGGTCTCACCTTGGATGACGTCATGCACGTTCCTTGCTTCCTGAGCAGTGACTGCATAAGCTCTCCCCTGAACGATCGGCTTCCTTGCTTGAATGGGTCGTGGTGCTGCAACTGAAACCGTCTTTCTCTTATCCGTCTAGGGGCAATCCTTGATCAAGTGGCCCACCTTGCCACATCGGAAACAACCACTAGTTCCCAATCTACAATCCACTGTTCTATGAGGCTTGCCACACTTTGCGCAAGTCTCCCGAGGTGCGGAAGAAACAGTACGAGAACCCTGTGTGATAGTGGCGCCAGTAGACATGGCAGGGCTCTCATATCGTAAAGGTCTCCCCGACGCAAGTAATGGAAACCTCTGTTGGTGTTGTTGTTGCACCGGCCTTCCGAAACCCCCTTGGAACTGTGGTCTCTGATTTTGGGCCATGAACCTCGGCTTTTTGTTCACCGGTTCATAGGTCCCCGTCCTTCCTTGTTCATTTCCTTCTCTCTGTTGCTCTCTCTGTTGATATCTATTTGTATTCTCCTCTTCAACCACTAGTGCTTTACTCATGACCTCTTCATAGGTCCTCAGCTGAAATGGAGCTACGCCTCCCCTAACCTCAGGCTTCAAACCTTGCTGAAACCTCTTGGACTTCATCACTTGATGGACGTGTCCCCAGCAAACGAGCAAGTCGTAGAAACTCCACCCCATATTCTCTCACTGTCATTCTTCCCTGCACTAACTGTAGAAATTGTATCTCAAGCTGGTTCCTCACCACTTCCGGAAAATATTGTTTGTTGAACTCCTCAACAAACTCCTCCCAAGTTCAAGGCAACTCTGGGTCTCCACAGGCGAGTCCGTATCACGGACTTCCACCAAGGCCCAGCCTCCCCATCCAACATATAAGCTGCCCATCTCACACTCTCATCTTCCGTGCATGTTAGCACGCTAAAGACTTTCTCCATCTCCATCAGCCAGTTCTCAGCGGCCATTGTGTCTGCCTACCCAGAAAATGAAGGAGGTCTCATCCTCCTAAACTCTGTAAAGGATGAGGGCAGGCGCAGTCCCTCTGTGTGGTGTAGGTGGTCATTCTCTTGACACGTGAGCTGCAAAGGATGCGGCTTGTTGTGCCATGGCAGCTGCCATAGTCTCCATAGTGTGCATCATCCTTTGTCGCTCCTCTCTATCTTCTTATCTTTCTCTCACTCTCTCTTGTTCTCTTAGATCTTGATCCTGACGATCTCGATCCTCTTCATCATGCTGTCTACTACTACTGCCCCCTGGGGCCTCAATACCTCCTAAAGGCACTCTATTAGTAGGAGAGATGTAATCATCTCCACTACGTAGACTCCTCTGTTGGCCTCCCCTTGGTCGACCTCTTCCTCTAAATGACATTTGCGGCTGCATTTGAAACTAAAGTTTCGTTAGCAGAAGCCCCTATGTTCTGACCCAAAGAACAATTGCCAGAATTGCTAAAAGAAATAGCTTTGATACCAACTGTGACAGCCCGGATTTTGGCACCCCGAAACCCGTGCCATCAGCACGATCATCTTGACCGTGCCCCTTAGCTAAGCACGAAACATTGACATATCAAGCATAAAATAAAATAATAAATGAGCTGCGGAATTTAAATCTATATTAAGTAGTTCTCCAAAAGACAGTTCTACCCTCATGCCTCTGCATGAATGGAGAACCGACCCGAACCATCGATGATAGCAATCATCACGGATGGTTCGCCCCAACAGAATAATCTCAAACTCAATATATACATGGTTTAACCAAACAAGGCTTGACATACCAAGCCGTACAAATCTCTCTCAAAAAGCCCTCAAAGTGGCACAATGGAGTCCTCTAGAAGAAGTCCTCAGGAGGTGGCTCCAACTCGTCGCCGGCCGCAAGGTCCGACTCACCCACCGGCATTGCCTCAAGCCCTCAACCGCTAGTAAAGGCAGGACCTCACGACGATAGTCTATAGGGTGGAGCTACATCCCAGCTTTCAATAGGGTGAAATGTAGAGTACACAATGAACATATAAATTATTACTCACATATATTCTATGATATGCCCATGCATGATGCGTAGTCATGCACTTATCAAGGAAATGAAAAAGTATTACATTTTATCGGTAGTTTACTTTGTCAGGTCTTTATTTGCTCATGAATAATGCCGAAAAGGCCTAAAGCAAAACTTAAACTTTCAACTTAAGTAATCCCGAGCAATATATAGCATCGAGCCCGATGAGATACCTTCATCGCCATCTATATAGACACTTTAACGATTCCCCGAATACAATAGTACCCAAGCCCTTTCCCCGGGATTGGTGGCGGGTTTCACTTGTCTCAAATCAACACCGGGTGTGCTTACTATGTACTGGATAAGCCTCCGTGACCGGCTTACGGTTTCCACCAGACGTCACGGATATCCTGCCGTGTCAGTCGTGGATATCCCGCCACGTCGGTGGGGTACCCTATCAAACCTCAAATAACAAAAATATCGGTGCCTTACATATAGTTATTCACCGTGTAAGTGTGCTATCTTATATCAGTTAGGCCCTATCAAACATGATTCAATCTTGGATACTGTAAAGACCCGTATTTTGAACCCGAGTTAGACTGACACTGTGTGTGTATTCGGCTCGGCAACCGACGTCACCATTTGTTTTGAATTTTTATCTAGATGTGATTGTGCGGACAGATTTTAATTTAGAGCCCATTTGGACCCTCGTGCGAAAGTTGTGCACCGACCTCGGTGTAGCCGCTCAACACCGGACTTGAGTTTTAAAATTAGAAGTGTATAATACATAAGATGTGTGTGTGTGTTTTACTTTGTGAGCAATCCTATTATAAGAAGGAATTGCATTCCCGTATTATACTAGGTTTTGTTAAGAGAGGATAGTTACCCAACCGTGTGAAACTCCTTCTTCTCTCTTCTTCAATCATCGTAGGAGATCGGTTTAGAAAACCTCCTCTTCTAGAACCCTCTTTGTTGAAAACACTTAAACCTTAGAAAGAACTTGAATCAACCTTGGATTCGTAGTTGGCTATTGGGAGAGGTTGAGATCATTGGGGGCGTGTTGGAGTTGTCTCTGTGAACTCGTGGGATCGATCGCGGCGCGAATCGTTGAGGAAACCCGTCGGTTTTTATCATCGCTCGAGCGAGGTATCACCGAACTCCGACATTACCTTAGTATTTTAGTCATAACTTTTTATCTCGAACTCCGATTGAGACGATTCATTTTGCGTTGGAAAGCTAATATAAAAATCTACAACTTTCATGTTTTGACCAACACATGAATCAATCGTTTTGATAGTCAACAAAATATGAGAATGTTACGTCAAATTCTAGGATTGGTGCAACTTGCCTATTTTGGCTTGTTTTTGAGGAAACGCTTAAATAGGTCTATATTATTAGTAATTAGAGTTTATCTTAATGCATGAATGTATATTGTGATGTAGATTGAGGGCGAGAGGCCATCAATAGGACCTTGCTTGACTTCGCATAACTCCGAGTTTTAGGTAGGAGAATCTCATCTTTACAGTATTTTATTTTAATTCGCATGGATATTTTGAATTAAAATCTTTGAACTTGCATATGCCATTGAAATCACATCTGTAAATTGAAATTGATATGAATGACTAAAAATCTAAATCTACGAATCACGAAACTAATCGCTTAAGCTGAAGATCTGAAATCAAGAACCTGAACTATGTATAAGAGACTTCCATCTGATTATATTAGTATTTGCATTTGTTTTATGATTGACCCGAATGACCCCTCAAAAATTCCTGAACAACTTCCTGGCACAAGTTTCCCTCATTACGCAGGGGCTTGTTGCATCCTGAAAAAGGGTTCATGAACGACGATGGTAGGTAGGGGTTCCCATCGGCTATATTCCTGCTCTCGAGATATAGTTTACTCTGGAGGTATTTTAAGTTGAGGATTAAGTCATGAATTACTGAACTTTGCATATAGAAGTTAGAGAAACTAAACATCAAACATCTGTTCTTGAAACTGTTTTCACACATTTAGAAATAAATCTTACATATGATTTCCGCACCTAAATTCAATTTATTATCTGCTTATATGTTTGACAAGCTATATTCCGATATTTGTTTTGAAACCATGTTAGTTAAAGTAAAATGCCGTAGATGTCTTTCTTATACTGAGCTTTGTTGGTTAGCTCACTCCGACTATACGTCACAGGTTCAGGTATTGACGTGGCTATTCAGGGCTGTGAGACTGATCCTGACTACGTGCCTGAGGAAGAGCTTGAGGTTCCTCCTGAGGAGTTTTTCCCAGTATAGAACTTACTGATTTTCTTATTTGTGGTGAGAGTTAGACTTGAATTTGTGGGCCCATTTTAGTTGGATACCATAGTTTTATATTTGATGTTGATTTCTGTTATGAGCCATGTTTCGATGATGGTCGGCCATCATCGGTGGTTCTTTACTTTTAATTGCTTCCGCATTTATTTTAGCTATGGATATTTATTGCGCTTTACTCTGATATGTGCCCTGTTTGTCCGGCTTATCGTTTATTCGATAGGTTGGCGAACCGGCCTTTCCTATACCTGAGGGATTGGAAAAGTCGGGTCGTCACAGATACATCCCTGGGATGTATCCATTTACTTGCATCACACCTGATGCTCTTATATCTTCACTTCATCATCCCCTGGGGATGGCTCATTATACTTACTCTTTGGATGTCACACACACACACTTTCACAATTCTTAAGCAATAAAACATTTGAATTTGAATTATATATATCACTACATACATGCTCTTGTAAAATAAAATACATGTTCAAGGTGTTCCCTACCTCAAGTCTTCATTTGATCAATGTATCAAGGTCCCACGTGGCTCCTTGTGCATTAGTTCACACGTACCACCTATGGTACCACATAACATGTGAAACACATCACTAAGGATGCAATAAAGAAGGTCCAAGACCTTCCAAGAATCTTAAAGTCAAACTCAAAAGTTAACATAAATTAGCTCAGTCGATTAATCGAACTCCAAAATCGATTAATCGAAAGTCAATATCGATTAATCGATTCTCAAATCGATTAATCGAGATTTTCATTCGATTAATCGAATCCTAATTCGATTAATCGAAATTCTCTGTTTAGCCAAGTCGATTCTCAATTCGAGTAATCGAGTTCCTAAAATCGATTAATCGATCCCAAATCGATTAATCGAAAATTGAAATCGATTAATCGAAATCCCATTTCGATTAGTCGATTTTCCTCAAGTCATTTCCTCCAGCCCCTGGGGTCCACTGGAGGTTCCCAGTCGATTAATCGATACCCAAATCGATTAATCGAAATCCAAAGTCGATTAATCGAAATTCAATTCGATGAATCGAGATCGGGGTCTTCTGACTTTTCAACTTCTTGGCCAATTTCGATTAATCAAAACCCAATTTCGATTAATCGAAATTGCCAGATTCAGCCCCTTTCGAGCTGTTCTTCCCAACCTTTTTTCCACTCTTTTTCCTCTATTTTCTACACTTTTTATCCTATATTTTACACTATTTATAACCACTATTTACCCTTACAATCCATGCATTTAAACTACATAACTCTTACCTTCAATCAATCTCAAATTGATTTCAAATCCATGGTTGGAAAGGCTAGGGTTCCAGCTTTAGCTTGAATGGATTCTCCTCGCTAAATCGACCTCTTTAATGCTAGAATCCTCCTTCCAATCCCTCACAATAATGCTTGCTTAACCTCTCACTCCTCTCTCTCTCTTCTTTACTCCTTCAACAACCAATTTCCAGGATTTTAGGGTTATTAAACCCTTTTATCTTTCCCCCAGCTTGTGTGTTGAGCACATGCACCTCGATAGGTGCATGTGACTTCAGATTTACAACACACCCCACATAGCTACGCAAACTATCACATCACATCCGCTCATTACACTCTATGCTAACTATTTGACTTCTATTTGGTCAAACCTATGACCGATCAGGCACGGATCCCGAGGTCACAGTTTGGCGTGATTTTTTGGGCTATTACATTTTGCATTCAAGACTACCACTTCCCAACCACCCTAGCCTAGAAACCTATACATCGACATTTACTTCGAAATGATGGTTCAATACTTTCCCTATAAATTCATACCCATCCATAAACCATCTCATCTCTTTCGTCTTCAATCATTCATACCTAAAACCCCATGACGGAAGAGCATCACCTGAACAATTTCAGTAAACAGCTTGATAATGTTCTTGAAATATATAGAGCTGAGCTCCTGATTACAGACCAAAAAGTAGAAGATCTAAAGCGCCAGCAACACACTTAAGATGCTAAATCGTCTACTAAAACTACTCTTGATCCTAAACCTAACCCAAATCCGAAACCATATACCAGGAACTCATCTTCCCCCACTTCCTAAACTTTACACCATCATAACCCACCCCGAATGTAAACTCCCATATAATGATGGTGGGTTGAGCCGTCCGACACCACCCCTCTCCATTGCTTATCTTCTCCCTTCGCTTGCGCTACATTCCCTTCACATAGTTTTCGCAAGGAAGATTAAAAGATGAATCGGAGAGGTGTTTGCTTCCCACTTTTCCATGGCCTTCCACAGTGGCTTGCATTCTTTCTAAAAAGAGAAATGTGATGTGCATTATTCTGCGGGACTTGGAAGACAGGGGGTGCGATCCTGCAAAGACATGGATATACCTTTGATGGGAAGGGATGAGAGACTCTGATTGACGGTAGTTAGAAGCTGATGACCGATCTTTATCGAAGAATCCTTTATCTCGGACGTTGCTGTCAATGTCTTAGTTTAATGTGTGTCTAGATTTTTCCTAGAAATTTCTTTCGATGTAATTAGTTTTCTTTCCATATTTATTGAATTAGTTCATATATATAAAAAGGTCTTTTCTTTTTATTTTTTTAACTAACATTGTTACTAACATCTAACATAGTAGTTCCTTCAATCGGAAGTAATTTTCTCCTAAGTTTGGAGGAAAGATTTTTTATTTCTTTTGTAGATTATATAGCCGATTACTAACATAGCAGTAAATAAAATAAGGTAATATCTTTTCTATATATCCCCTGTTTTGCGCAATGACAACATTGTCCTATTTAAGTTTGGGAGGATGCACCATTATAGTTTAGTTTTCTTTTTAGTTAATTATTATATACAAATTATAATAAAAATATGAAAATTTGAAATACTTAGCAAACCATCATAGTAGTAGTTCAAAAAAAAAATCAAATAAAAATAGTTACAATTCAAGTAAAACATCTCTAGAACAACGTATTAGATAAATGTTTAAAATTATACGATTGATCTGAACTGTAATTATTTTAGATTATAGTTTCAAAATAATATAATCAATGTCCTAAAGAGCCTATTTTCCTCTTCTATTCTCAAAAAGAGAAACTGCTTTTATTCATGCAAAAATTTCCTTAAACTTCTCTACTATCTGTAATCTCATATTGCTGAACTTAGAGTCAATATATATATTCCGTAAATATGATGATTTGTCTATTTAAAACTATCTATCAAGTATGTCAAAACAATAAGACATTCATATTAGTAAATCGTGAAAATGATCAAAGGTTATCTTTTGTTAAAGCAGAGCCAAAAAGTCAAAAATCTTAAAATATTTTATCCTTTGAACCCATATTAGAAGTCTAAAGACTAAATTTCTTTATACCAGAATTTTATAAACCTTTAATCATATGTACTGTCGAAAGCTTTCATTAACTACAATTTTTGAGAGTTTAGAATTTAAAAGACTGGGAGAAAAGGGAGTGAAAGAAGTATGAGTTAATAGATAAGGGATTTGCTGAAAATGGTACAACTAAAGAAAAAAAGAAATACAAATATACAAAAATATGGGAAAAGAAAACAAGAAAAAGAAGAAATCATAAAATACGATTCTGTGAAAGTGGGATTTACAAAAAGAAGAAAAGAAATATAGAATGGGAAGAAGATATCCAAAATAAGGATACTTACTGAAGCTGAAATATTAAAAAAGAAAAAGAAAAAAGAAGAGCTAAATTCTTAGAAAACTTTTGAATCCTCTTTACTTTTTTTTGAAACCTTTTGAAAACCCAAA
Source organism: Chloranthus sessilifolius (assembly GCA_021018995.1). Lineage (NCBI taxonomy): Eukaryota > Viridiplantae > Streptophyta > Magnoliopsida > Chloranthales > Chloranthaceae > Chloranthus > Chloranthus sessilifolius. The sequence continues at coordinate 8,689,287 of CM037587.1, forward strand.
GCCCCATTACTAGCCGGAGGAAAGACTTTTGAGGTTTACGATTTACAAAAATATTAGTCTAGTAGAGATATATGAACTAGATACTATGAATAAATAAAGAAATTATATAAACAAAATTGATTATCCTTTCTATGAGATTTCTCTGTTTAGTAATTATCAGATTTTTGCATATATATCTACATTATTGTGAGAACCCAAAATTTTGATTGTTTCTGAGAGTATGCCAATAAGTGAGAGTTTGGATGAAAATATTTTTTAAAAACTATAGTTTAGAAAAATCTATGATGAATAAACTTTTCACTAATATGCACACACTCCACGCTACACCGAATTGAAATTATTGAGTTCTGATGTAGGATAATTACAATGATGGGAAGTTAAGAATAAAAGATTGGCAAATTTTTAGAAACAATAAACATATAATGATTGATTGAGGAGACTATAACTCTTCCACTATGGATCACCTAGGGGTTTAAAGGCTTGTTGCATCTGCTAAATGCAATCATATTCCTTACAAAAGTGGCATTTAAATTTATAATTTTAAATATTTTAAGTTTCCTTGTTTACTAGGGACTACCAAAACTTAAGTTTGGGGGTATAATCAGTCACATAATTTATCATTTTATCACTCTTAACTTAGTGATGCTAGACCATAGTTTGCTACTAATAAGTTGTTGATATACAGATAGTAAGAAAAAATAGTAAAATAGAGTCAAAATGATAATATTTGTCAAAAGTAACTCAAAAAATAGTAAGAGTGATAATAGATTGAAAGACGGAAGCTTCACCTACTAAAAAGAATGAAAAATCGCTATTTACGATTTTCCCAGAGTGAAAGACTATAAAAGCCAAAGAATTATAATTTACAATTCTACAGAAGAAACCTCTCAAGGAAGAAAAGTATTTACGATTTTTCAGAGAATCATCCGCCAAGTCTATCAAAGTCATAAAAAACGATAAAAATGAAGAATTATCTTTTGCGATTTTCCCTCTATGACCCTATTGAAAGCAGAAAATTATAATTTACGATTTTTCACTAAATAAGAAAGAACAAAAAATCGTTATTAACAATTCTACAGAAAGCTTAGTTTACTGCTACTGATCACGTGATAACTATCACCGCCATGAACTAGAAATAGAAGATCTTTTTAATTAGAAGTTTGACGAATCACATATCTGAGAAAATTAATAAAGAAGACTTTGAAGTACTATGTTACTAAAGAATAAAGAAAGTTATAGAAGTATATCAACTGCGATAGCAAAGAAAAGATAAAATTATGAATTAAAGTTATATTAGAAAACTTATATTTTTAGTAGTTTATTTTATTAGAATTAAATCTTTGTAAACCAACTCCTCATGATCTATAAATAAGAGAGCTCGGCATAGGAATAAGCAACGAAGAATTTCAGCATCAATTGACGCATGAGGTTGAATTTTCTTCCGATTTAGTGTATACTAGTTAGAGTAGATTAGATATCAAAAAATTTTCAAGAGCAATTGACGACTGCAATTGAGTGATAAAAATTAGTGTAGATATCTGTAATTTCTCAGAAGCAATTGACGACTACGGCTGAGGGGTGAAGGATATATTTTACTTTGCTTTCTAGTTTAGATTTATTTACTTTGTAAATATCTTCAAGTTTTAATTTAAATTAACGACTCAGGTTAGAATTTGCAGATTAGTATAACGATTTTACTTTTTCATCTTCAATTTTCTAAAGTTTGATTGACGCTCAAATTTTAGGAAGTTGCTGATAAGATAGATTAAATTTGTATTAATAAGATCTTAGAATTGATTAACAATCAATGCTAGGAGACTAGAAATATAGTGTAACGGTACTATTTAAATTTTATAAATATCCGATAGTTGAAGATTAAGATTGATGACCTTGATCTAAAGAAGAAGGATTAGGATTTAGTTTTATGCACTTTAGATGAAACAACCATTCTTTTATTCATATTTTTTCAGTAGATTAGATCTTAAAGATAAATAGTAATTTTTAAAGATAAGAATTTGAATAAAGGATAAAACTAAAGAAATTAGATAACAAACTTCCTTGTGGGAACGATCCTATGCTAGTACTATAATTTTGATTGTGCGTTTGTAATAAGTTAAGATTTGAATTTAATATAAATATAATATACCATAATAAGAACAAGTCCAGGTCACATCATTTTAGGGTCACTTTTTTAGATGTTTGCCATGTCTAATAAAAAATCGACCGTCTAATGGTACGCCCACGATCCATAGATCCATTATACAGAAGATAGGGATGAAAAACAACCTCCACCATCTAATTCAAAGGCGGTCAATGCATAGTAGGTGGGGTGAAAAAGCAGCCTTTTCCCATTTAAAAAATTGTAAACCCATATCCCAACTCTCTTCTAATCGATATATTTATATACTAGTGGACACAGCACGTGCGATGCACGTGAGCGACATTTAGTTAGTTCAAGCACCTCATAGAAAAGAGAGTTGCAATTGGGTTGCACCGATTTTTTTTTTTTTTAGGATGTCATACCTCATAGAATGGGTCAAAATTTTGCCTGAAATTCCGATATTTCGACCGAAACGCATCGGTTTTGAACCCCACCGAAATTTAGGGATTTTGGCCGAAAATCTCAAACGAAATTTCAGCCGAAATCTTGTGGGCCAGGCCGAAATTTCGGTGCCTATATTTATTTTTATTTTTTTTTAAAGGCCAAAATTATCTGCCTTCAAAATATTGGCCAATAATTTGATGATTAGCAAGTTATCGGCCAATAACTTCAAATTATCCGCTAATAAGTTGAAGGCTGATAATTTTAGTTTTTTAAATATATATATATATATATCATTGGGCACCGAAATTTCAGGTTGTCAAAATCGGTATTGGTAACGGGTATTGGTCCATGGAGGACCGATACGAATTGGTTGATACATATCGGCCGATACAGATACGCATTGGGCCTTTAAAAAAAAAAAGGTAAAAACACAAGGTTTCACAAGAAACAATACGTGTCATGATCGTCTGACATCTGAGACCCATATCGGTGATACGATCATCGATCGAAGTTAGAGGACCAAAACGTATCATAACTAATACGTATCGGTTTGCTAAAAAATCGATACGTATCGTCATTATGTATCGGTATTGGCATGGATCAATTTCGACTTTCGAACCCGACCGAAATTTTGGGATTTCCGCAGAAAAATCACTGATGAAAATTCTGCCGAAATCTTGTGGGTTAAGCCTGTATTATTTGAAAACACCATCTAAGTTGTTAGAATTGAAGGTCATGATTAATAGATATCAATCGCAAAAGATTATCTTATTAAATATAAATTTCCTCATTTCATTCAAACTAGTCGATGGCTCTCGGATTATTCAACAATTGATTACAATAGTATGAATAGGGATGCAAGTTTGACACCAACCACCGAATGAGTACGGGTTCCTGCCAAACCCGAACAAAATCGCTTGAGTGTGATGGCGGTCATATGATTTTAAGATTACTTATGGGGGATGTGTGCTATGTCTACCAGCTATTCAGAGTCGGCCAAGTCTCTCCAAAGAGAGGGGTTGAGAAGACATATTGACTCCATTTAATCGGATGATGAAGATTGTTCTACATCACAAACTTTCAAACGTTGGAACTTGAGATCTTCGTTGTACCACCAGAGGGTCGTTTTTTTCCAATTTCATCTGATACTCACATAAGACTTGGACCTTGTAATGAATCCCACTCTTTCACATGATGTGAAGCCATTAATTAGTTACTGTATGATGGAACGCCTATGATCTCAAGATTCATCATGTGAAAGATTGGTACAATAAACAATCTCCATCATTGGATCCCAAAACAAGTCAATGTATTTGAGCATCAGTGAACTCAAAACCGAACCTAACCACACCGAATCGAGCGAACCAGTGAGTTATCTCCCTGATTCCAAACCGACCGGAACGAACCGAACTGAATCTGCTGCCGCATCAGGACAGCTTGAATTTTTCCTGGGAATATTAGTAAGAAAGCGTCATATATTCAGAGTGGGACGGATGCATCACCGTACATCTGCTGCGCAGAAGTTGGAGCAGAATGTGTAACGATTAAAATCAGACGGTGGATCATGAAGGTGAGGAATTGACATGTGGTACAGACAACCCAAGAAAAAAATAGATTTATTCTACGATCATATATTCAGAGGTTTAGAATTGACGGTGTAGATTTCACGGTGTGAAATTGGCATCTACGCCTTGTTTGGCAACACGCACTACAAAAATAAGGTGTTTTAGCGGCACTTATTGTTAAGGCAATTTTTGATAGCGACAAGACTAATAGCGGCAGTTTTTAGTAGCGACAAGACTAATAGCTGTAGTTTTTTGTTAAAAAAACTGCTGCTAATAGTCTTCTTTTTTGTAGTGACGTAGTCTACGATCATATTAATGCAGAGGTCATGACCCACCTATCAGACGGCCCAACCTGCTTCCAAGTGGCACACATCCCCATAATTGACAGTGACCATGGTGTAACATGTCTTGACAACCATGAGTGATTTTGGCCCATCGACCATAGTTTACAAGAAAGAATTTGCCTATGAAACTTGTGCCATGGTAGGACCCCATCTTAATCATTTGATTTGAAGGTTCTGATCTAGAGATCGTAGGTGAAAAAATTAATATGAAACATTATTTTCATCATATTACTCAATAAAGAAAAAAACGTCTGATTAATTCTATAATTGACTGTATGAAATTATACGATAGAGCTTGAGTTTTGTTCTACTCTTTTGCGTAATATATATATTCAGATCTTGACCTTCAAAGCAGACGACTTAAATGTAACAGAAGCATCTAAGCCACATAGTTTGACTCCCATGATAAAGATCATAAGTCAGTAGAATTCCAGCAAGTATAAGCCATCATATGATTAGGTGTAGGATGCGGCGCTGTAAAAGTAACTATCCGATGGTATGCTTCCAAGTTCCAATTGTGAAGACCGACCTTCTAAAAAGTTGGCGGAAAATGAAAAACCTCCGGTGAGTAATTTCATTGACAATTCCTTAATAAAAATCACTCAAGCCGATAGGCCATATTAGCTACGCATTTCTTTAAAATATTAATTATCATTATTGTTTTATTATTTTACTAGCAACACTAACTTTTAAAATTTCAAATTGACATTTCATGATCAATCGTGACATCAACGAAATTCAAACATGCTATTCACAATTAATCGTGACTCTAATTTCATGCAATCATATTATTTCACGATCAATCTTGAAATACACTCATGCTAAAGCTGGAGAAGGAATGCAATCCTGCTACTCAGGAGCTCACTTTGGGGAGTTTGGAGAGCTATAATAGCTGCTGGAGGGTTTTTAGGTCTCCTGCTGGAGATGCTACAACAATACAACGCTAATGCCTTATTTGGGAGAACGAGTTTCAGAAATAAATCCATAAAATCTTGAAATCTCAAGATTTTACGGAAATGAAAACTTTCCGCTATTTGGCAATGTAGTGGGACCCACAAACTAGATTTTTTTTGAAAAAAAAAACTCACATAAAAGTTCCAGCCAAAATTTGGCTGAAATTTTTTTCCGCCCGCGACATGGGCTAAAAGCTTAAAGAGGAATTTTGGTGACCACCCTTGCAACCCGAAATCGTTCTTCTCAACTCGGATATTTCATGCTTAAAATCGTTTGATTGCTTTGGATCAACCGATCGAGTTTTTTTTTTTCACCATAATTTTTCATATAATGGATCTTGAGACCATGAGCTTATCATCAAACACTCAATTTTTTCCTTGATGTGTCACACATGTCAATACCTCTTTGTTCACACCCATGCGTTCTCTGAAAGCGCCTACGTCCCAGACCCCCGAAAAAAATATTGATTTCTTCGGATCAGATGATGCAGATCTTGGGTTCATGGTGCATTAATTTGACGATCAATTTCTGATTTCCTGTATCACCAATACCCAAAAAATGACTCTTCAATCATTTAGCACACATCATTGTGCAACCGTGAAATTTTTGACGATCCCGTCGCGACCATGCGCTCCCTAATAAAATATTTAGAGTCGCCACCCGAAGCTTTTGGTGTCCCGAAAAACCTAGATCAATTTTATAAGCATCGATGTAGAACAAATATGACTCTGAATCCGGTCTACGCCAAAGGCTCTTGGGTAAGGGCTTTGGTTATCGATTGGGAAGGTGTTAGGCACCCAATCAACCCGCTTAATATGGTCTCTACTTATGAACAAAATAAAAGTAATATAAAAGAAAAGAAAAAGGCTTTCTCTTGTCCAAATGGGTCTCAAAATCCTATTTGTGCCCCTCCATTCCTACAGAAAATTCGATGGCGGAACGGCACAAATGGAGGGATAGAGGGAGAACCGAGAAGGTAGAGGAATAGAGGAGAGAGCCGGAGTTCTCGGGCCCTTATTGTACCGCTGTGGAGCCTTGCGTTGGCTTGCTTCGGTGAGCTTTTGAAGGCTTGTATAGTAAGAAATGAGGTTCTAACTCCTAGGGCTTGATACCTAAAAAGTAGAGAGGGAAGGCCAGGGGGTAACACACACCTAACCTAGAGCTTTTTGGTGAAATGCTAAGGTCTAAAGGAATTTTGAAGTTCTGAAATTTGTATGGGAATGATGCACTAAAGGAGAGAGAGATAAGGAATTCCTTAATCTCTTAAATACAAATTTTTTCAAGCCTTTGTAAAGGGAGAGGTGCCTCTCTATTTATAGGAAAAAGAAAGGTTAGGAGGGTGTTTAAAAGCTAATTTGGATTAGCAATTAGGTAATGGGCAATCTAAGATTTCCTAAGGTTTTTGGAGCCTTGAAAAATGTGAAGAGTTACTCCAATAGTAGATGATAGGGTGGGGCTTTAAACCACTTAAGAGGTTGTACATAGATAGTAAATGGGTGCAACAGAACTAGCAAAACACATCCTAAAGGTCAAAATGGTCAACAAGTCAAGCCTCATTCTCAAAATTTGAGGCAAAAACCCTGAGTTATTGTTCATATGCCTGGCGCAACTATTAGTTGCGCCAAGCATATGTACAGTAAAACAGTGCTTGAACAGTGGTCTGGAAGTTGGCTACCAGCGGGGGGACCCACCTTAATGCTGGCGCAACTATTAGTTGCGAGAAATAGCTTGACGTAAGTAATACTTGCGCCAAATCCCTAGGGGGTTCAGTGGAATTTACCATTTTGCCTCTTAGCTTCGGAATGCGATATCTTCTTGTATACAACTCCGATTGGGGTGATCTTTGGCTTGTTGGAAAACTAAGGACTTCAACTTTTCAATGGTATAAAATTTGATCGTAGTAGAAGGTCATAGCTAGTCTCAGTGCAACACTCTTCATCCATTGCTCGGGAAAGCTAGGTTTAGGTCTGGAATGGGTTCTAAGGGTCAGGATGGGTTTCTAAGGGTTCGAGAAGATTTCTAAGGAATCTAGGGTGATTCCTAAAGGTTCAAAAAGGTTCCTAAGGGTTCCATATATGCCATTAAAAGCTCGGAGGTGTGCCTCTCTCGAAATGTGTCTCGATCGGGCCTTGGGCCAAATTTGAGTGTTTACAATCATGCTCGAACATGACTTTAGGGCCATTTTTTGGGAACTGGGGACACATGGAATCACAAACTGACCGCTCGATAGGTGCTACATGATCTTAAGATCCATTTTGTAGAAGATCAGGGTGAAAAACAATCAATCTCATCTTATCCAAAGCAATCAATAGTCTTCAAGGGGTCTAAGACGTGGGCATTTGCAGAGAACGCATGGACGCGAACAGAAGTACCCATAAACAACGACACAAATAAATGTAACCCAACCATCTAAGCCACTTAATTTAAAGGCCATGATCTAAAGATCACAAGTGAAAAGATTGGCACGAAGCATAATCTTTATCATATGAGTCAATGCACTACAAAGCCATTATCCGATTCAACAGTTGATTGTATCGAATCATATGATAGAGATTGAGTTTTGCACCATTTATCGTAGATCTATAAATCATGGCCTTTATACCAGATGGTTTAGATGCAACCTCACCTCACAATCGTACCATTTATTTGCACTGTAAAATCGTAACCTTGCCCCATACCGAATCGGCCAACATGCATTGACTGCTTTGAATCTGACAAAGGAGATTATTTTTTATCCCAATCTTCCACATGATGCATCTTGAGATCATGGGTATATCATTAGACGATTTTTTTATTTCATGTGGCACCCATTCCAAATAATGACCCGTGATTTGTATTTGAACTTGATGCATGTCTCACGAATTTAGAGTTACTATTTGAGATTTTTATCATGTGGAATAAAAAACTAACTATCTGAGTGCATGCCCATGATCTCAAGACCCATCCTGTAAAAAGTTGGGACAAAAAATAAAATTCATGTTTTAATTCAAAGCGATTAATGTATTTTGGCTCGACGAGATGGGGTGAGGTTACATGTTCACATGGTGTGAAGAATGGTGCCTTAGGAAAATAATTTTACACAATGTAGCCAAACAGCTGAAAAAAAAATAATCAAAACATTGTAAAATTTTAAAAATAAAACTTCCCATGAGTTCTTTTATTTACAAGCCCATGTAAAGTACTGAAAAAAAACCATTTCCATGAGTTTAGTTTTGTCAAACAAAGCATAACAATCGACTATATTCCACATTGTAAGTTCCACGGCAATGTTAATTTAAAATATCATGCCATCCTATCTTTTCAGCCAAGCAAAACAAATTAGAAAACACCCATAGGCTTGAAGATCCCTCAGGTACGTAACTGTGAGACAACCAATTCAATCCAGAATATCAAATTATAGAAAAGACAGAAGCGGAAGATCAACTCAATGTGTTAGATTTCAATCTATGAACTAACCAATTGGAGAGTGCACTGATAGATTACACGCAACATAGTGTACAGAAGACCCATATGATCAAAACAGTAGGCCCAAACTATTAAATGACGATGTAAAAACTGTTAGCGAACTTTAAACTATCTAAACAATAATATACCCCTTCGCTCATTTCAACCAAACATCAAATTCGAAAAACACCCATACTTCTCTCATCTCAGATCCTCCAAAAGATTGACTTACGTAAAATAAAAAAATATATTAAAGGGAAGTGTCCCCATATGATCTGACTAATATAGAATCTATCAACTAACAAATTAGAGAGAGTTTGATGGATTAGATGCATCATACATGAGGAAATACCGATATGAACAAAAGAGGGAAAAAAGCTATCGTCTGAATGTGAAAAGTATTGGAAGTAGTACCACAAAACAAAATCATAGATGAGAGAAGTCCGAAATGAACAAAAGACTAACTCTCACTACTGAATCGTTCACACCACTATTGGAAGTGGTACCACAAAACAAAACACGTAAAAGTAGTATTCAAAACATAAAAAAACATATAACAGTAACGAAACCAAAAGTGTGTAGCAAGACGAGTGTTCAAAACAGAATGAAGTACGTATATTGCAGGATCACAGTAAACCTTTGACGGTACTATGCCACTTCTTCTCAATATTCCAAGTCTCTTCTGGATCCGGTAGAGAAATCTCCGTCTCAAGCATGGAGATTTCTTTTTCAAGAGAAGCCTTAAACCTGTCAGCAATAATGCGATCATGTTCTAATTTTTTAACTTCATTCCTTTTAACAGTGATTTCTGCTTCCAACCGTTGCATTTGTCCGTTCACTCTATCAACCTCGCGCTTCCAGTCTCCGAGCTCCTTAAGAGCTTTCGAACAATTGGCGTTTAGATCCCCATGTCTCTCTTTCAAAACCATCATCTCCTCGAGGCCTGCTGGCGCTTATTTCATGTCAAACCCGTGCTGTTGTAAATCAAGGAGGGTTCTTAGCCTCGTCCCAAATACGTCCATAGGTACCTCAATCTGTAACTCCGCCATGACCAATAGCCAGTCCTTCCCGCTCTACTGAAGGGACTTATTTCAAAGGACGGAAATGTGGTTGTTGACGGGATAATGGTTCCATCGACTCCATAATCACCCATAATGGGGAGCACTTTTCAAATGACAAAGTTATTACGAGTTCACGATCTGTCACCTCGTCTGTCAAATCCAACGTCTCTACTGCTGATAGTTTGAAACCAGACTGTCAGTTCACATAAAATCCTATAGGGAGTGATGTAAAAAGAATAGCCGGATGGACAAAGCCACGAAGCTCTCTACTTTTATCCGATTGCCCTTCTCTTTCTCCCTCTTCAGATTTGTTGTACTCTTTTCCCGCCAAACTCTCATCTGCCTTCAATCCCCAAGCGTCCCTTGTCTTTTTTATTGATAGGAACCCAAGCGTCACTTTTAAGTATTGTTACATGGGACCGTCTGTCATGCAAGCCAATTGCACGTTACTGAGGTGTATAAAAGATAAAAATCAATCAACGGCATAAGATTAATGTCTCCGAAACATTTTTCAAGATGCTTCAAGTATGATATGAACCTTGGTCGGGAGACATCCGACCATCAAAATTATATTCACCGATCAGATGGTTCTAATGGAATGACAATAATAGATAGGTGCGAAATGAATAGTGATATCACACGGACAGGGGCACACGTAAATAAGCCCTAGCATGGGCAAATAGCCACTGTGACTTAAAAATTTAAAAAAAAAATTACTTTTATGTTTGTTTCAAAGAAAAAGTTCATAGGAATTAGGTTACCTATAATACAATATGACAAAACTTGACCGTTTGATAGGGGTACCATGGTCGGAAGATCTACTTTGCGAAAGATTAAGACGAGAAATGATCTTCATTGTTCGATTCATGACAGTCAATGACTGGGCCAAAACTTAATTGAGATATTTCTCTCACAAGAGGCTATGCTATTGTCTGATTAAACACCTTTCGTTTCGAGTGTACAGGCTCAAGTAAAATTAATCAAAAATAAAACCATATAGAACCTAAGTGTCAGAAACTAGTAATTCACCCACTAAAGTAAGAGAGTTGGCTATGTATGGAAATATAAATTTTAATCTAAATATATAATAACCCAGGTTTTGGGGGAACTGTGTATGTCCGCATGGGTGTTTGTGGTTCATAAGGGAACTACAATTACTATATACGCTTTAAATGTATATGTTCAATAGGTGAGCTATGCGGGTGCAAAATCATGTAAGAGTGTATGTGGTTAGCACACTAGTCAAAGCAAGTAGAGAAAGGGGGGAAAGGAGTCTCCCATACGTTATTTATTTGAGCTTAGAAGGAGACAGTGAATAGGGAGACAGAAGAAAAGGACTTTGGTTAAAAGAAAAGTTGGAAATAGAAATTTTTGTAAGCAAAAGGTAGGATTCACCTTATGGATTTCAAATACATAAGATGAGGATGGTGTGGTGAAGAGAGTGATGAAGATCCATTAGTTTTGAACTTGTGGATGATCAAGAAAAGATTGAGAGGAAGGGTTTTGGAAACCCTCTTTATTGAGTTAGTCTAGGATCAAATCTAGAAGAGTTTTAATGATTTAAGGTATGTTTTAATATTGTTATGTGCCTTAAAAGGGTGTATTTAATTGTTAGTGGAATTATTTTGACATTTAATAGGGTATTAAATAAGGCAGGAAGGAGTTTTTGAGATGATCGAGCATTAACTGTTTTCGCTCATCGCTTGAGTGGTTTAAATAGTTCGCTCGCGTGAGGAGGAATAAAAATATAAGTATAAACGATGTTCTGGGCTCGCTTGAGCGAGACTCCTTTGTGAAGGGAAGACTCACACGAGCGATGGTTCGGGTAAGCTACAGATGCCTCGTTTTGAAGCGCTCGAGCGGGGATGATACCTCGCTTATAATCGCTCGAGCGATGAATAGTGTTCACTGGCGTGATGAATAGTGATCGCTCGAGCGATAAATAGTATTCGCTCGCGCGATGAATAGTGATCGCTGGCGCGATGAATGGTGCTTACTCGAGTTAGGAATAATGTTCGCTCGAGTGATGAATAGTGTTCGCTCTAGCGATGGATAGTGTTCGCTCGTGCGATAAATAGTGATCACTTGAGCGAGGTACTACATGAAATTTTAGTTTATTTTTAGTGTACTTAGAAGCTTTGGATTCCGAGATTTTTGGGAGGGACTTTTTAAGAATATTTTGTCACATGTAATGTAGGTTTGATATAGTTTGAGGCACTTGATTTCCTCAGGGGATAGTGATGCGTCAAGTGATGATTTTACATTGAGGTAGGGAACACCTTGAACATATACTTTAATTTCGAAAGCATATATATAGAGTGATTCATATGAACATTTCTACATCAAAATATAATGTCAAAGAGTATGGGTGTGTGTGTTAATACCAAATGAACTAATAAGGTCCCCAGGGGACGTGAAATTGTGACAAGGCACATCTAAGTGATGCGTTGAGCCAGTGGCATCCCAGGGATGCAGATGAAATTATCAGGAAAGTTGATAAGGCCTAATATACTAGAATTAGCACGATCACACGGTGAATAACTATATGTAGTGCACACGATATTTTTGCTATTTAAGATTTGAACAAAATACCTCACCGACGTGGTGGGATACCCACGACTGACTCGACAGAATATCCGTGACCGGTACGGCGGCCAATCCGTGCACCAGTTTGACATCCCAAGGATATGAGTATGACACTACAAAAAAAGGGACTTTTGGAGACGGTTATTGGAGACGACTTTTCGAAGCCGTTTCCAATAACTATTTATTGAAGACCACCATTTAAAAGCCGTCTCGGATGCTTTTATTAGAGACGGCTAAAACCGTCTCCCTATATAAAATAATATATAAAGACACTTATAACCATCTTGATATGATTGATTTAAGGGATAAGTGGTGAAAACTTTAGAGACTAAATTAAAATCCGTCTCTAAAAGTTACTTTAACATGAAGAGAGACGACTTAAGCCGTCTCTTTCGTTAGCATGTACAGACCTTAATAATCGTTATAAAGCACTGGATAAGTTCTCTTCTCCTTATAAACCTCTCTTCTCCTTAAAGCTATTCCATTTCTATTGTCGAGCTCTTAGCAGACGACTTCAGAGAGCTCTTAACAGAGACGACTTCAGAGATCCCTTCTCCTTAAACCTCTCTTCTCTATTAAGAGATCTCCATTTCTCTATTCCATTTCTCTATTCCAGACCTTCTCTATTAATAGAGAATGGTGACTTTAAATCCGAGCTTCGCTTCGGACCTTCTCTATTCCGGACCTTCGCTTCCATTTCTCCAAGGGTTTGAGAGGAATAAAAAGGTTTGCAGATCTAAATCGAGATCTAAGGTTGGCGTTTGGGTAAGGTTGGCGATCGAAATCGAGAGCTAAGGTAGGCGATTGAAATCAAATCGCTTTGGATAGGGTTGACGTTTGGATCGAAATCGAGATCTAATTAGATCGTTAAATGCGATTTGGTAGGGATTTGAGTAGACAAAGTTCGAGATCTAAGGTGCGAGTCAAACAAAGTTCAGATCTAAGGTGTGGTTCTATTTTGATTTCCATTCTGCATTTCGATTATGATTTGATTGATTCGAAAATTCATCGATCCGATTTTGATTTCAAATTTTGATTGATTCGAATTCGATATTTATTGTAAGTTGATTTCAAATTTTGATGCTCGATTTAATGCTCGATTTTATCTCGGACGATTGATATTTATTATGCTCAAATTTTATCTCGCATTTCGATTATGATTTTATCTCGACGATTGATTTTATCCGATTTAATGCTCAAATTTTGATGCTCGATTTAATGCTGATTTTGATGCTCTGATTTAATGCTCTGATTTCAAATTTTGATGCTCTGATTTAATGCTATGATTTCATCAATTAGAGAGAATGCATCTGATTTTAGAGTAGCATACTTAGATTCATCACAATCTCTCTCACAATATTAATATATTCAACCATGTCGCTTGCAAAAGAGAAGGTAATCTAATAAATCTACAGATCGTGTGAATTTGACCGAGTCCTTTGAATTGGCGAGCTCGAGTTTGGAGATTCCAAAAATATTTGATGGATGTACAAAGTGAAAGTAGCGATATCTTTGTTTTGGAGCGTTGAAGCACGATAATTGGTGGTCTAGAGTTTTAACTATCCTATTTTAATCTAAGTCTTTGGAAGACCAATACAACTGACGATCTTGATACACATATCGGTGATATCGATCGTATTGATTTATTTTATTTTTTAAATAGAAGTATTGGCCAAAACCGATATCGTATCAATTTGAAATCGATACTATATCGGCGTCTGAACTTGTATTGGTCGATACCGATATCTTGATGCCGAATTTGAATACCGATCGTGTCGGTTCCGATAAATCGATATGTATCGCCGATACATATCGGTATTGCCATTTTGATACCATGGTTTATAACCACTAAATTGAATTTTTAGCCATTAGCCACTACCACTATAACAATTTGATCTCCAAAAGGGATACTTAGTTGTAGTAAAAGGAGCTTACTTTGTTTCACCCTTCCACATCTTATTGTCATTTATAATTTGTAGTGTGATTTAATTAAATTACTTATAATTAGCAACTCTAATAATCCTAGATAATCTCCATACTTAGTCCCAGTAAAAAAGAGTTAACTTTGTTTTACAAATAATCCCTTTTAGTTGTTTCAATCCTAGCAGCATGAATTTTCTAATTAGTGTGTTCTCCGCTTTGGAATCTCACTCACGCATCTCCTTCGATCATAAAATAGTATACTTTTAAGTTTTGAAGACACTCCCACTCCCAACCTATCACACGCCGTGCCGCTTCTAATAACTAAGGTTTTAATAGGCTACTAAAGCAACTTCTCCATTACTTCTAAAGTTCGTTGGATTCTACGCTTCTGAGGTATTTTACATCATTTAAACTCTGGCAATGCATTGTATGGAGGAGAATCGAGAAATGTTCATTAACAGACTTGTCACCGTTATAATCCCAGGATATGATATTTCCTGGTTGACTACTAAAATAGAATTTATATGCTATAGATTAACAGACTTGTCACCGTTGAAATGGTTGACTACTAAAATAGAATTTATATGCTAATGAGTATGCTAGTACTTATTAGAGTAAGGAGTTTTAAGTGTGCATACATAAAATATGTCATATGGTTCAATTTTTTCTTGGAATATCATATGGTTCAATTTTTTTCTTGGTTCTTATAGGAGAAGACAGCTTTCATATTCTGTGTGGAAGATAGAGCTCTATTTTAGAGACTTACAGCAATTTTGAGGAGTGAATTAAAGACAAAAAAAAGTTGAAAAGTGAGTCACATTTCAAAGTAGGAACCATGATCCATTAGATATGGTCAATGCATACGATTTGATTGAGTTTGTTATTCGAGAGTCATAGACTTTATCAGTTTCATTCTCCTATTGATTTGAGCTTCTTCCTTTTCTGAGTTTTGTGCTTGATAGATTCCCTTTCTCTGAATCTCTTTGATGATTGAGCTAGCACCCCATTGCATCACATATGTCGCCATCGTCATTCCCTATAAAGTCTCAAACAAGCTCCTTGAGCTTGATTTGAGAATATGTCTAATCACTTGAATGCCGGTAGTGGCAACCGCAGCGCCCTATTATCGAGGCCCAAAAGGCTATCTTCTTGCTTCTATTATTATCATTGCGCTTTTTCACCTTCTATTATTATCATTTTTTCAATGGTTCATCATCATAATCAATCATTTGTTTTGGGATTGCTCTTTGAAGGCAAAGGCGACTCTCTACTCTAGCACATTTCTAATTTTCTTTATTACATAGATGAAACTAGATTTATTATATAGTTGTGGTAAATGTCATGTTAATATTACTATGCTTTCACTAGCTCGATTTCTTAGAAAACCACGGCTTTTACATCTCATTTATCTTTGAGCTTCTATATAATTATTCAGCTGATTAATCTATAACTTTAGTTATAGATTAATGGTCAATATATAGTTGAATACATATGAATATCACCATACAAAATAAGTGCCCGTCTGAAAAGTTATATGTCGAATTATTGACATATAACCTTTGGATATCTATCTGAAGATAGATAGTTTGAGAATATCATGTACATTAGTTGTTCACTAATA
The DNA here is from genome assembly GCA_021018995.1 of Chloranthus sessilifolius. Taxonomy (NCBI): domain Eukaryota; kingdom Viridiplantae; phylum Streptophyta; class Magnoliopsida; order Chloranthales; family Chloranthaceae; genus Chloranthus; species Chloranthus sessilifolius. The sequence continues at coordinate 8,705,330 of CM037587.1, forward strand.
TGATTTTTAGAGTTTTCTCAAATGATTTCAACAATTTCTCCTTTGTTCTTGGATCGTACTTTCATATATTATTTTGTATTTTCATGGTCCATTGTGGATAATGAAAAGTATAAAATAGTATGAAAAGTTCCGATTTGAAGAACTACGTGAGATGTCAGAAATTTTTAGAGAAACTCGAACTCATATTATGTGAACAATTAAATGACTTGATATTCTCGAATGGGCAAAACTAATGAATATGGCATAAGAAATATAAACCTTTATCATTTAAAAAATATTAAACGTACATTTCTTTTACTTTTAGGGTTTGAAACTTTTATATGATGGAAAAGAGTTGGGTAAAAAGTGAGATATTCTAGAGAGTATGACAAAGGGTTATGCATTTGTCGATCACGGTTTTAGCCCATGGAATTACTTGCAATGGGAGGCTCAAGTGTCCTTGTACAAGATGTCAGAATTATGCTTTACTTAGAACCCGACTTATTGAAGGAGCATTTAGTAATAAACGGGATGATGAAAAGTTATGTTGTACGGACTTATCACGGAGAGAAGAGAGGCCACGCCTAGACATGAAATTGTGGTAGATATTAGAGCCGATGACAACGAGCGTTTTGGTTGATGACTTCAAGGGGATGGTGCAAGATGCTTTTGGATTTCCGGACCCAAATGAACACGCAGATGGTTTAGAGCCGGAACAACGTGATGTACCCACTGGTAGTGCTTGAATTCTACAAATATGCATAATTTGGGGAATCCTTGTATCTGGATGTAACACACATACGACGTTGTCTTTCGTTGTGAAACTTTGGCATATCAAGGCCCTTGGTGGATGGAGCAACAACTCTTTTACGTTGTTGCTTGACTTACTAAGGGAGGTTTTGCCTAAAGAGTCGACGTTGTCGGAAAACTTCTCACAAAGCAAAAAGATTATTTCAGGCTTGGGACTAAATTACAATAACATCGGCGCATGCCCTTACGAATGTATGTTGTCGGAAGGAGTCTGAGAAAAAAGAAAAATGTGACATCTGTGGAACATCGCGATGGAAAAATCATGAGATTGAGGATGACAAGAAGACTCCTGCAAAGATTCTTCGTCACTTCCCTTTAAAACAACGATTGCAACGGTTGTATTTGTCATCAAAAACTGCAGCTGATATGAGATGGCACGATGAGAAACGCACTAAAGATGGGGTGTTAAGACATCCTGCAGATTCACCAGCATGGAAACACTTTGACAAGATCAATCCAACATTTGCAGAGGAAAATCGCAATATAAGATTGGGTTTAGCAAGTGACGGTTTCAACCCATTCGGACAATGAGTATTGATGACACATTGCACTTTGTACTTATCCCATATAATTTGCCCCCTTGGTTGTGCTTGAAGAAGCCGAACATGATCCTCTCATTGCTTATACCGGGTCCGACAAGTCCTGGAAATGACATCGATGTATACTTGAGGCCTCTAATAGATGAGCTAAAGGAATTATGGGAAGAAGGGTTGGAAACATACGATTCATCAAAGAGGGAGGTTTTCAAATTGCGAGCGGGCTTGCTTTGGACAATTAGCGACTTTCCAGGATATGCTATGCTTTCGGGTTGGAGCACTAATCGATATAAAGCGTGTCCTTATTGCCATGAGAATACCTGCAGTGAGCCGTTGCCAAATTGTGGGAAGCTTTGTTATATGGGTCATCGCCGATTTTTACCTTTAGATCATAGATTTCGAAAGAATAAACGGTGGTTCGATGGAAATATTGAAGAAAGAGAAGCTCCAACCCCACTAACCGGGAAGCAAATTTTGGAGAATTTAAGAAATTATCAACATACCTTTGGCAAGATCCCCAAAACTGACTATTCTGTGAAGAAACCAAAAAAGAAGAAAAAAATAACAAAAAATGCCCCTCCTATGCCAACAATGCCAAATAACTGGAAGAAGTTGAGTATATTCTTCGAGCTACCATATTGGTCAGAAAATTTACTAAAACACAATTTGGATGTTATGCATATCGAGAAAAATATATGCGACAATGTGGTTGGTACACTACTGGACCTGGAAGGAAAGTCAAAGGATGGTTTGAAAGCACGTCTTGACTTGATGACAATGAACATAAGACATGAGCTCCAAAAGAGCATGCGATAACGAAATTGTATCTACCATGCATGTTACTCTATGGATAAAAGTGAGAAGGAGATGTTACGCCTAATCACGAAGAGCATGAAGATTCACGATGGTTATGCCTCTAACATTTCAAGGTGCGTTAACGTCAAAGATCGAAAAAATATCCGGGCTCAAAAGTCACGACTCACGTTATTATGCAACAATTTCTACCTCTTCATTAGGAAGACCGTGCCAAAAATGTCGATTCTGCTCTAATAGAACTAAGCACATTCTTCGTGAGTTATGCTCTAAAACATGTCGAGTTGAGGACTTCAAATGTCTACATGAGCGCATACCATTGATTTTGTGCAACCTAGAATTTTTCCACCTTCATTTTTGATATTATGGTCCATTTACCCATACACTTAGCATCGAGGCAATGCTTGGTGGACTGTCCATTACACGGATGTATCCCATTGAAAGGTATGATCCATACAATCTAAATTATCTTTACTTTTATAAATTATGTTTGATTTCCCTTAATGGAAGTACATTCATTTCTATGTATGCGATACTTGTACACACTTAAGTCATATGTACATAATAAAGCCTATCCAAGGTTCCATTGCGAGAAGGATACCTCGTGATGAGTGTCTCACATTTTGCTCAAGGTACTTACATAATATTGAAACACGATTGAATAGACCCGTCGGGTATCTTTGAGGACAACTTCGCAATTGGAGGTGCGAACAATTCATTCTCACCAATATCGAGCGTAAACAAATGCATAACTATGTATTGTTCAATGATGATAAGCGTCGCTCGATATGTGAAGTAATAACTCTCAACCTCTTTATATTGTGGACCATTTGAATTCAATCCATTATACTCACCTCACATCCATTTAATGCAACATAAATCATACATTAACTTGAAATATCGTAAATGGCGTAAAAGCGATTACGAGAAACAAAATATACACAAAGAGCAGTTTAGCGATTGGTTTAAATCACATGTAAGTGTGAGGAGATAATTATTTTTATACACTTAAAAGAGGCACTAACTTTGTTATCTGCATCTAATAGATTAAATCAATGATTGACGCCAATAGTAGCGTTCTTGGGTGAGACTCGATTTACTCGCTGATTTTCCATACACTCATGCAAGAAGATTCACTGGATACACTATCAATGGTTATAAATTTCGAACAACTAATAAGGAGAGGAAGGCTACAACACAAAATAGTGGTGTGATGGTCATTGCAAGCACTCCAAGCTATTCAAGCGCAAAGGACAAAAATCCAGTTTCAGGGGAGATAACATATTACGGACGTCTCGTGGACATAATTGAGTTGACTTATCGCCAAGGACTGAAATTAGTGCTATTCAAGTGTGATTGGGTTGATGTTGGACAACGCAAAGGTATTAAAACAGACCAATCAGGGTTCACGCCAGAATTTTACATTTATCTCGCATCTCGGAAAGACGAACCCTATGTGTTGGCATCTCAAGTAAAGCAAGTTTTCTCGTCAAGATCCAATCCAGAACGGTGATGTTGTCATCAAGAACAAGCCCAGGGACACTTTCGATATGAGTGGAGGCGACAATATACTACTAGACAGTGAGCCATATGGTAGCCAAGTTCAAATTGGTACCCAAGAAGATGATAGTACTTTCAATATCGTGAGGGAAGATGTGGTTGGAGCAATTGTAGATGCACCTTTCCAATCCCTTGTGCAGCGTCCTTAGATGGATTCATTGATGACGAAGAAGATGAAAATTGATTTTAGATTGATATGTAATGATTTCAATTCTATATAGATGGAGTTTTCAATCCTTTCGCCTATTTGATTCTAGTTTGTATTTCAATGACTTTTGATGTGAATGTGAGTAAATTAGGTAAACCTTGAGTTCATACTACTTGATACCTTTGTTGTTGCTTTATTCTTAGTGAGCAGCAGCTGCTTGTAGGTGGTACTGTCTATTGAGTAGCAGTTTCCTCCATTGGAGCTTTTTCTATATAGTCAACAATGGGCAGCAGTGTAGTTTATGTTGAAAAAGTAGACCCTCTTTTTTGGTTGTGGTTTCTAAGAGTGCTTTTCTATGAGTTCTTTGCTACATGTGAGTATACAACTTATGAGCTGCTGTTGCTACGTGAAATGGTTAATTTACTTGCTCTCAAAATATATGTTGTCACTCTTAGATTTAAATGCTCAATTCTTATATTTTTTGGTTCTTTTGAAATGCTCAACATTTTATTTGATATTTTGAACATGTTGAGATTTAATGAGATTATTTGATATTTTTATTTGTGTCAGATGGCCGATGTAGATCCACCCCTACCCCCACCCCCACCCCCCAACGTTAAGAAAGGGCGAGGGAAAGCAGGACTTGGTTTTAAAAATAAACTGAAAGGAGGAGGGAAAAATCTTGTGCTATTGTATAAGCGGCATCTCGTAGGGTATGATCAAAGTAAGATGTCCTCGATGATTGGGCAAATAGCGAAGGATTGCATTAGATTTCCTGTAAATGTTCCAAACTTTACAGATATTCCTAAGGAGAGTTTCAAAAGTGCTTATGAGGAGTTGATGGTAACAAATGACATAGTTATATTAAATAATTAAATTCTTTATTTTCTATTTCATATTCACATTGATTGATAATCACTTTTGTTGATTAAATGTAGGATGTTTTTGACATGCCTTCCTATGATGACATTTATCGATGGTCGCACTATACCTTGCTTAGATGGAAGGCTAATCGATCTCATATAAAAAAATGCACTTGACCCCTACACAACTACGGGAGAACGATTTGCCCATTGCCCGATAATGGAAAACGACCAATGGAAGTCGATTGTCCACATCGGAGTGTGAGGAGTTTAAGGTAAATTTCTAACTCATTGTTTATTTAAAAAATTCTTTTATTAATATAACATATTATAATTTTGTATGATATAGGTAATTAGTGAGCGTAATAAAAGAAATCGCATAAAGCTAGCCGTCATCGAAGTACAACCGAAACATTACTCACATAAATAAATTTTACAAGGTATTAACATGCAAATATAAATTATAATTTGTCAATAAACTTCAACTTTTTATAGTTTACACATTAAACTCGTCATTTTTTATAGTTAAAGCAGGTAGAGGGGAAATCACCCTCAAGGATGCAGGCGGAAGTTGAATCACACAAAAAAGATGGTAAACCGTTGAACAGCTGCAGCGAGATAATGGTAAGATGATTGTTTAATTTATAAGATTTTTTTAAAATAATAATTAAATATTTAATTTATATGAAAAATTTTCAGCAAAAGATAGATGAACGACTTGCGGAGGGCTCACAAGAGTCTACTGGACGAGATGATGTATTATCTCAGGTATTGGGATCAGACACGGTGGCGTCCCGGCTTTGGGGGGCAAAGGACCCCAGCAAGCATTTTCGGACCGTCATTGCCTAGGGGAGGGCGGAGGTCCACCAATTGAAAGAAGAAGTGAGCACCTTGAGAGAAGAGCTTGAAGCAATGAAGTGGTTGATCACTCGATTGATCGGAACAATGGTAAACATTACTTTAAAACTTCTATACAAAATTTTCTCTTGTAGTTTTCTATAATTTGTCATGCTAACAAACATTCATTTTCTTTCTGTAGCCCCCTCCACCGCCGCCGCCTCAACAATAGGCTCTCCTCCACAACACTTTGGATGGGTATGTTATTTATTGATGAAGTTACTAATTTTTTAATCTTTAAAAGGCTAATTATCTAACTCTCTTGCTTCATAAGTTTTGAAATTATCTTGCTTCATATGTTTAGATTGTTCCTGCTGTTATCTTCTCCATATTCTAAGTTAATAATGTTGTGCTTTTTTTGCATATTCTTCACTGATTTGTTATTCTATTGGGTGATGGGGTGAACGACTATTGATTTGAGTAATTCATTTAGCTATTTTAGGTTCTAAAAATGACCAAGTTGAAGAGGAGATTGGAGTAGGTGAAGCTGAAGGGACTGAAGCAGGCGAGGATGATCGTGCTGATGTTCATGAAATGGTGATAACGTGGAAGAGTGAGGATGGTAATGGCAGTGTTGGTGATTGTGGTGATCGTTGGTGGTAATGGCAGTGTTGGTAATTGTGGTGGTTTGTTATTCTAATACATTGGTGTGACAATCTAATTTCTTATTTTTTAGCGCATTAGAGCATCATCGCTTTTAACAAACTAAATACCTCGTTTAGGGGCAGTTTGGACAAAAAAAATAACTAGATTTGACTAATGGTGCTGCCCCTAAGTGACAATAATCATAGGCAAGGCAATATGATTATTGTGTATGAAATGTGGGTTGCATATCTGGAAGTGCAATATGATCCTAGCCTCAGATCCTAGCCTCAACGTTGCAATCAATTGAATGGAAAGTTCCCGTGAAGGTACCTTTATGTTTCTTTCTTCTACCATTAAAACTGATCCTACACTCTATATTGCTTTGTCGGATAGCCAATTTAAAGGTATTTTTTAATGGCAGATAAGAGGATTTGAGACCCAGATGGAGAAATGGATGGGCGCATGTGATTTCATTATAACAAAGGTATTTTAATTGCTCCCTTCTAAGTTTTATTTGGTTAGAAGATAAATTCCAATGCCAAGGACATCCACCTCGTTATCATCACTCATGTGGATACGCCAACTTTCACTATTGATCAAATGATTTTTTTTTTAAATCTGTTCTATAGCAGACATTGTGCGTGGTTACAGATCAGGTTTTGCACTGTATAATGGTTTGCTTTTGTAACCATGGTCACATGCAGAAACCCTTCTCCAGATGTCTCAATATCCGAGTTGGGAGCAGATGAGGGGAGCTAAATGTGCACATGTAGTTAGAGAGGTGTGCCTTCATCATTTATTAATGTGACTACCTCCATTGCATGCAGCCTGCAGCATCTAGACCTATATGTGTGCCAGGACTGTTAAAAACACGATGCTTATTTTTCTTGGTTCAACGTATTTGAGCTGAATTCAATGCATTTTCAGAAATGGGTCTAGGTTTTTGGGTTTAGGGTTTAAAATAATCTCTCATTTGTTGAGTACATTGCATTTTCTGTTAAAATAATCTCTCATTGAAGAAATGTGTAGTTTCTTTTGTTTTCTTCCTTTCCAGTTTCTTTTCAGGTTTGCTTGGCTTATGCAGGGTAGTTCCTCACTACCTGCCCAAGTATGTATCTCCTTTTCATTCTTCAACGAAATCTTTTGTTGCTGATCAAAAGAACAAAAAAAAGAAAAAAGAAACTGCCGCCGCATTGCAGAATCTGATAGGTCTGGTTTGGCCCAAGCGATAATCCTTTTGACTTGCTTAGCACATCCATTTTATCACTCAAGATGTAAAGAAAAATAAGATAAAATAACCATATCATTAAAATACGAAAAATATCTCTAAATAACTGCTTTCTTGTGATATCCTACAGCGTGCTGTAGATATGCAGAGGAGATTAACACATGTCGAGATGATGGCTGCTCTGCTGGAACAATGCAGGTGCATTTGAACGCAACATCAAGTACTTGGAACATGGAGAATTCCAAACCGGGTAACAGGGTTTTAGAGCCAGGTCCAACAATTTTTCTCTGGTGAAGATATGTTATGTTAGATTTAATCCTGACTTAGCCGATAAAAATTAGCAGGCAACCACTAATGTGCAGCTATGATCTTATTTGATCTCATTGATTAATCTTTGTCAAGCTTTCTCGAGTTTTTCGATCTATTGACTCGGATCAAGAAAAGGATTCCCTAATGATGCTAAAGAAGCAGGGAAGCAGGTTTGTGTATTAAGATGGGCTTCAATGTATTAAGATGTGTAGATGCCTGGGTCATTGCCCCGCATTTAGTGGCTGTTATTATTCCTATTATTATTGTAGATGGCTTTTCATCTCATTATGTTCATCCGTTTCCAGAGACTCGAGGGACTTCTTAAATTGCACGAGAACAGAATGTGCCAATCGCAAAATCAAGTAGGTATCATAAATAATTGGGATGATATGTTATTTTCTTATGCGATTATTGATGTTACATTTGCAAGATCTCGCTTCATTGTCCATTTTTTCAATTCTCGGAAAAGGCTAGATGGTATATGTTAGAGGTGGAATACAAGCTTTGGAATATGCATAAAGCTGCTGACTTAATTTCATTGGAATGCAGGGTAGCTGACCATCTTAGAAACATCAAAGGGTTTGACTAATTTCCTCAACTTTCAATCCTTTAGCTCCTCTTTGAAATTATAAGACAATTGGATTATATTAATATCATGGATCTCTGTTTTGTACTTGAAAACTAGTTTACTTTATTCTTACGATGCACCTGTGTATATTTAGGCAGTAACAGATGACCAAAGGACCACCTGCATGATCAGAGTGGAGCTCCGCAAAAGGTGTTACCATTGACATACCTTTATCTTTATGAGTTGAATAGATTAACTAGTAATTTTGGCCCAAAAGCTTTAATCGGTGAAGGTTCCTATGGTCGGGTTTTCTATGCAACTTTAAGTCTGGTCAGCTATGCAATAAAAAGTTGGATGAAAATTCTTAACGAGCTGATTCTAATTTGCAAATCGTGTGATTGTTTGGCGGAGGATGCTATACTTTATTATAGACAACAATTCTATGTGTCAATGTATACGATTTTAACCAATTGTTCTTGTGGATGTTTTAATAATTTTAGTTAATTTTCAGTCATCAATTATATCCAAAGCTTTCAACGTGCTATTTGTTTCTCATTCTGATGCGATCTATTTGATTATTTTCTGGCTTATTCAGTTATCAATGGTTTCGAGACTTAAGCATGAGCATTCTGAGGAGTTGGAGGGCTACTGCTTGGAGGCAAATAATAGAATTTTGGCATACGTTCGCAAAATGGGTTCTTTACATGACGCTTTACATGGTACATTTAATAAGACTCCTTTTGTATGGACTTACTTCACCTTCTACCAATATTCAAGATAGGCTCACCCAATCGGGCAGCTATTTTCATTCATTGCGCTTGAATCATGAGTAGTTTCTTTCCGAATAGGAGGAAAGGAGTCCAGGGGCTGAACTCGTCCAAATTCTTAGTCTGCGAACGAGTAAAAATTGCTTATGGGGCTGCGAAAGGTCTTGACTATCTTCATGAAAAGGTTCATCCTCCAATCGTCCATCGCGATGTCAGATCTAGCTTATGGGTTTGTTGGTTTGGCTAGTTGTTGATGAACCCAAGAAGGATTGGGTAAAACTATTTTATCTTGTCATATCAGATTTCGACGAGCAGCGATTTGATTTCGTCCAGTCTCCAAAATCATATTCACTATGACCTCAAATCATTAAATTTAGAATTGTAATTGTTTATTTCCTGCAAGTGAGCTATTTTCTATTCTAGTAAGATATCATTTGATTATTCTCCAATTTTTTTAATTTGATGAAAGGGGAATTTTACTGTTAAAGTAAATTGGGATCATATGTTATAGTAGTGGTTGGCTTGTCCCTGTATATGGCTTAATGAAGTACAGTGAGATCCAAAAGGAGACACCTTGGCATAGTTCCCAGATATTTTGTCATGTCCTTTTTTTTCATTTGCCTACTTAAGTGGTACATTTGGATGCACCCTCTGTAATGCACATGCCGCCATCAATTGCCCGCTGTTTTACTCATGGGAGGTGGTGAGGGAATGGGTCCGATCAAGAAAACTGCAAAGGCTCTTGGAGAAGCACTCTTTGAAGAGGAGCTCGGACGACCAATTCGGCAAATTGTTATTATTTGTGGACGCAATCAGATCCTAGCCTCAACGTTGCAGTCAATTGAATGGAAAGTTCCCGTGAAGGTACCATTCTGTTTCTTTCTTCTACCATTAAAACTGATCCTACACTCTATATTGCTTTATCGAATAGCCAATTTAAAGGTATTTTTTTATGGCAGATAAGAGGATTTGAGACCCAGATGGAGAAATGGATGGGCGCATGTGATTGCATTATAACAAAGGTATTTTAATTGCTCCCTTCTAAGGCATTATAACAAAGGATGCTGAAGCTAGTTCAAAGTTAATTTCCCATGTTAATTTCTAAATTTTAATGCTGTATGCTTTTATGAAAATTATAATTTTATAAATGGAGTTTTCCTTTTTACTAGATCTTTTTACTTGTTTAGATGATATATACTGATGCATCTTTTATATTTCAGACTCCTACACACATGTGTTTGATAACAGACTTTTGCGCTGGTGGTGAGCTATTTGCATTGCTTGATATGCAACCTATGAAGACTTTTAAAGAGGAGTCTGTGAGGTACCTTAGATTCGTAATCTATTGTTCAGTTTTTAGGCCCCAACTCAAATATATTTTGTAGGCTTATATTTTATTAAATAGTTATTCAGTTACCTTTGAATTATATATTTATTAGATATTTATGCAGTTATCTGTGCATTTTTCTCCTTGAGGTTTTCACGTGAGATTTTATACCCTTATGAGACTTTATCAAATTTCTGCTTTTCTACTGTTCCCTAGCTTATTTCAGTTCTATACCAAATTATTAAACTGTTATCATACTTGCTGGAAGCTCTGATTTCATTTTTGAAAATTTGTGTTATCAAACCTAATTGGTCTTTCTTAATAGAGTTTCAAAAGCATCTCTTAATGGGACACTTTCTTGAACTGGTTTGTTACTTTTTACGTGGTATGAATTTCAGTCTTAATCCAAATTTCCTTGTCCAGGTTTTATGATGCAGAGGTTGCAATTGGCTTGGAATATCTTCATTTTCTAGGTATTTTTTTCAACTGAAAACTTGTTATGGGCTTTTTTGTTTGACATTTATTTTAGTTTTCTTGTGGTCTCTTTCCTGAATTTCTATTCAGGAAAAAGTTGAAAAATGTTCGACTTTTCTGATGGTCCTTAAGCTAAGCGTGACCGTCGTCCTTTGAAAATTTAAATGTCTTTTCTACTTTGAAGTAGAGACATTCCCAGTTATTATCACGACAGATAAGTGGGTATATGTGCAATAAAAAATGTGACGACCTAGACCCACAATATTGTCAAGCTCTGGGCTTAGGTCCCCGCCTCGGTTTTGTTTCTGGCATGGGCTTAAGTCCCCACCCAAAACTCATCTGAATCTCTTTAAAAAGTTGAAAACCGAAAACCGGTTGAGTAGGGAGAGGGAGAGAAAACTGACAAAAAGCCAAAAAATCAAAAAACCAAAAAAAAATCTCTTTAAAAAGAAAAAAACTAATATATATATATATATATATATATATATATATATATATATATATATATATAACCGAAAACCGAACCAACCCGATCGAAACAGAAACTGGATCGGCTCAGTTTCGGTTTCACTCATTATAGATTTCAATTAATCCTTACTATGTTGTGTACCGAGAAGATACTTCCCGGTATAGGCACAAACCAATATTGATATTTTAATCCTTACTATGTTGTGTACACTCTATGACTCGATTCTTGGAGAAATTATTAACTTTTTTTTTTTTTGAATTTGATAGGAATGGCAGTAGCTAGAGATCTAGTAGGGAAGAACAACCATGTAATCTCTATGATTGGAGATGGAGCCATGACTACTGGACAAGCTTACGAAGCCATGAACAATGCTGGATACCTCTAAAAATGAGTCGTTATTTGTATAAATAAATTTGTTGTGAATGAAATTGCGGTGTCGTGAATTAAAATTTACTTTTCTGAATGAGCTTTGACCATGTTAATGTTTATGCTAATATGAGTATATAAATGCATGTTATGGATTTTCATAAAAAAAATAAAATAAAATGCAGGTTATAGATGTGTACTGCTAGACAATATTGTCCTGGAGCAAAAAAATTAAATAGCATTAAAAATTAAAAAAAATATTGGAGACGGCTTTTGGTCGTCTCCAATAACAGGCAATCACTTATTGGAGACGGCCAAAAGTCGTCTCTAATAATAAGAGATGACTTATTAGAGACGGCTTTAAGCTATCTCCAACATATCTTTGGAGACGGTCATATGCCGTCTCCAATAACTTTGACTATTAGGGACGGCTTCCATTTAGTCTCCAAAAACAATGGAGACGGGACTATTTGAGACTACATGGAAGTCGTCTCCAATACCATTGGAGACGACTTAGACACCTTTGGAGATGGCCAAAAGCCGTCTCTAATAAACACATTTTTTGTAGTGTGAGTCTAAAAACCTCGTCGCCTATGAGAAAGGGACCTGAGTAGTATTCAAGAAAGAAACAAATATGACAACTGTTTATTTAGACGACGATGGAGGGTATTCCATCGGGCGCCCGACTCTATAGTAAGTCGGGGATTGTCTAAGTTAAGATTTAAGTGATTAGGCCGAATCAGTGTACCATACCAGTAAGTTGAGAATGAACAAAAACAAGTAAAGTAACAGTTGCATCTAGTATATCATTTCAGTTGTTTAAAATATTTTCTCAGTAATTCCATCATATAAGTCATGCTTTTAAACTGTTTTAGAATATATATGAGAGCTTAACTTATATGTTCACATATTGTTTCTCTATTGAGCTAGGATGTAGCTCACCCCTTTAGACTATATGTCGCAAGTCCATTGCTTGTTGCGACCGAGGCTTCGGGAGACGTAGATCCTGGGGATTTGGATTACGTGTCCGGGGAAGAGTTGGAGCGTCCTTCTGAGGACTTCTTCTAGAGGACCCGTGCATACTTGAGAGTTATTTTGAGAGCATTTCTGTACAGCTTGGTATGTCAAGCCTTATTTTTTAAAATAATATAATTAAATGAAAATATTTGAAAGTGAAAATAATTCCATGCATTCTAGAAAGGTTGGAGTTAATTTCACCCGTTATTCCTCTTAAGAACAAAAGCATTTCCACTTTTAAAATAATGTTGACTGCCATGAATAAGTCAATGCAGATCATTGTTCATCCCAATCTTCGACAAATACATCATCAGATCATGCTGCACCTATCAGAGACGATCAGATCTTCATGACTAATCAAAAATGCTTTAGGAAAGGAGTTGTAGCAATCTATCAAATATTCAAGAAAGGAGTTACAGCAATCTTCGATGCACTTCATGCAGAACAAGACTTGTATTGTGCACTGACCTAATTGATGGTAGTTCAACTATATTAAATCCTCAGCAATTAAATGACAATTACAAGCATATCCTTTGACTTGTACACAATTAGGGCATGCTCGGCTATAATATGAGTAAACTCAGATTTGCTAAAATTCCAAGGTTTTTTTGGGAATAGCTCATAAACTTAGCGAACCCATATCTGTTTTGGTGGTCCCAGTCTCTCAGATGCTGAGGTCAGAATCTAAGCAGCTCTAAAATTCATTTAGGCTTGACTTATTTAGTGTTTTCCATTTAATCAGACCACTCCTACATGCACCAACTTGAAACCCGAGGTTACTAAAACAAATCTTGTACGATACTGAGAAAAAGGAGATTCTCTTAGTAGGTCCCAAGCCCCCGAAACAAAGGCATAATGGAGATGCTATTCCATTCATTTTACCAACTCAAATGATGTTTCATATATGACTGTAGCAGCCCACAATCAAATTAGTAATATCATCGAACGGTTGTCATAAACGTGAGTAAAGACCAACGACGCACATGACACAGTAAAATCCCCAGTCACGGTTGAAGTCTGTGCCATGTAGAATGACGAAACTAACGTTCCCTGGCAGGTGGAGGAGTCTCAAGATCTATTGAATGCAAACTATTGGTCCTATCACTCTCTCGGTAAACGACTGAGACCAACCTACAATTGAAAACAATAGGCTACAGTTGAGACCAGCCTATAGTTGAAAACAATAGTCATGCTAAAGACCGATGACGCACATGACACAGTAAATAGGGCCATTAACTTATCGGATGTGTGGCATGTATAATGACAAAACTACCATTCTCTACACTGTTTTCAGTGGGTCGGTTTTGTTAATGAGGAGCACAAAACCTTTCGACCTAAAATACTTGCCCTTTCGTCATAATCGGCAACACCAAACCATACCAACAATATGTATTAACTTACAAAACACCAGCCTCGCATTAAAGCGTGAACCATATCAACCGTTCTTCAAGACTATGCCTATTGAACCGACTTGCCAAATTATCACCATCTAGGATACCTGCAAAATACCCTGAAATAAGTGTACTCCAAATTGAATGTTCTGTCCTACCATTATTGGAGGAACATCATAGTACCTACAACAGTGTCATCCCATGTACAGGGAAAAAAACTAAATTAAATAAGCAATAACCCTTCGATTCAAAAATTCAAGGTCCTTTGCTTATTCAGTACCTGCACTCACAGATATAGTTGTCTCCCCAACGCAGAGAATGGCTCAAAAATATAACATAGTATCCAAAACAACATTCATATCTCCCTAACCCCAGAAAGATTGCGACCCCATCACATTGGGGTTTCTGCACAATGACTTATGGATAAAATCGGTTTTTGATGAACGAGTTTGATGTCAGCTTAATTTTTCCAGGGTCGGGTACCATTTGATTATGCACTAAAGTCACCTAAAATCAGGTTATACCTCTTAATGTAATTCAAGGAAACGGGAATACAAAGCACTCTTAACCACCAGCCAACAAAACACCCCAATAACACTATAACTTACAGGCCTGAAAACATCAACACATACCCACCAAACCATGAACATAGGGCAAGCACACATGGCTAATTTTGATCCTATTCCAGAACTTGTTGTTGGACGCTCCTTGATTCCCACCTGATATCACCATGCCTTCGGTCCTTCTTGAGCCGCCTTCGAAGCTACAACTTCATTTGCAAAACAATATTAGACAGACCCATGCATTTATTAAACATAAACTGAATCTCAAATTATCTCTTCATTGAATTACAATTTTTAACATATACGGTTATTATCAATTGTCAAAATATTCCCTACATGATAATTATATACTGCTTTAATTTCATAAATGTTGTTCATTGTAACTCTAATGTAATGGGATCTTACTCTTGATTTAAGGTAAGCTTCCTCAAAATGAAGGACAAATTCATTTATTTTTGACTGAGTATTTCAGATTTATTACTCAGGCGGGAAAATCCTAAGTTCAGGACGGACCATATGCATGGGCACACCATTTTTTACAAACTGTACTTCAATGCAAGGATCAAAATTTCAGTTTTCATTTCGGTTTCAATCTTGCCTGAAACTGAAATTTTGACCCAAATTTTGACAATACGGCTGATTATTTTGATTTTTTTTTTTCTAAATTTCAGTAAAATTTTCAAAAATTCGGTTTCGGTAAAAATTTCTGATTCGGGCAAATTATCGGTCACTTATTCAAATTATTGGCCAATAATATGCTCGAAACCAAAACTACTGGAAATTTTGATGTTATCATTTTGGGGACCACCGAAACCGATAACTTTCTGCTGAAATCTTAAGATTTCGGCCAAAATTTTGAACCATGCTTTAATGCATCTTACACCTCATGCAATACGTAAAGAACCTACGTACGGTTTGCAAGTCTAACGATTGTGACCCTTAATACCACAAATATCACATTTAACTTTCCTATTATGTTCATAAGCGGATGGATACCTATTTTTTTGGGGACACCCGCTCGCAACTCTAGGATGTGGCGGTAACACTGTGACGACCCGACTTTTCCAATCCTTACGGTATAGGAAAAGTCGGTTCATCAACTTATTGATTTCTCAATAAGCCGTATTCAAACAGAAGCCGGCACATCACAATGATCTAAAACAGAGGCAAAGTAGAGATAAACCATACACCAAAAGCTTTATATAACCAATCTATCACTATGAGGAACCAAAAGGAACCACCGGTGATGGCCAATCCAACACCTAAACTAATGGTTCACGATGATGGTTCCTCAAGTGATATCAAAAGAACAAAATAAGGCCTAGGGCCCAATATTCAAAACAATATTCAAACAAAATACCAAAAATATAGGATCTAGAGATCAAGGGAAGAACTCCTCCAGTAAATCTAATTCCTCCTCAGGAATATAGTCAGAATCCTCCAAATCTTCCGATCCCAGATCAGTCTCAGCACCTGTGACGTATAGTCGAGGGTGAGCTAACAACAAAGCCCAATAGAGGAAACAGATCTATTTGCATTTCATTATAAGTAAAGGTTTTTCAAAAGACAGAATTCGGATCAAATATGGTTTTCAAATGATGCTTTGCAAACGAAATCTCGATTCTAATCCGAGTTAAGGCCGAATACATGAATGATGTGTTGAAATTTTACATTTGAGCATGCTTCTTATATTAAATTTATAACTTAATTTTATCTCTCAAATTTCCTATAGCATGAGAGCAAGGTGTATTAGGATGGGAAAACCCTCGACCATCGCGTTCATGAACCCTTTTACGAATGCAACAAGCCCCTACGCTATGAGGGAAACTTGCGTAAAGTTATACCCCAACACGGTTGGTAGAATCTAGGGCATCGTTCGTACCTCAAATCAAATGCAAATGCTAACGATTTCAATACTTATATTCATAACATAATGCGATTTTAAGTTCTGATTCAAAAGTTCTGATTCAAGATTTAACTGAGGTTCTAAGGTTCAATTTGCAAAGTTATTAGTTATAACAAGGTTTCCAACTTTTCAGATTTGTGTCATAAAATCAGAGTTTTATTCATGCCGTGTAAATCGAATTTCCAAATTATACTTTATTTTAACAAAGAAAGCCTTTTACTTACAATTTAATGCAAATAAAATACAAGGTTCCCTACCTTATCAAAGAGCTTCCAATCAAGCACAAAACAAATCCTCACCAAGGACTCTAACAAATAAAACCTACATATATTAACACTCTCGGTGTTAATATAAAACCAAAAATCAAACTAAGAGATTGGATCAAAATCCAACAAAAATTTGAATGCCGAGAACAGATGTAATTCACCTCTAATTCAATTGGTCGAATTTGAAATTGATGGTCGAATCCAAAATCGACCATCAATTCCCAAATTCGACGCCTTAATTCATCAATTGACGATGATTTTCAAATCGATCGTCGATTTCAATTCGATAAATCGATTTTGAAATCGAAATGAATTTCGTTACGTGGTCGCACTTTGACATTCACGTTATTTTTTCCGATCTTTTCACTAAACCTTTTCTTTATTTCACACATATATGTTACTCTAAACAAAACATAATTAAATTTACACATGGAGGTTTCAACGACCTACCTCTTGTAGCTTAAACTGTTGATCCCATTGCACCGATTCACACACGGAACCAATCTCCACTCAATGGTTCAGATCTTCAAATCACCCATCCAATAAGGTGACCACAAATTTCATCACCAACCAAATCACACAGAGGTTCTCACTCCACATCACTCTTCCTTTCTATAGATCAAAATGATCCGAATACAAATCTAAGGTTAATTAATGGTTGAGATGTGAAGAGGGGTTCTAAAACTCTCTAGATCAAGGATCAAATGAGGCAAAGCCTTAGAGCTTAAATTTCTAACGAGTGAGAGAAGTGAAATTTCTCTTTCACTCTCTCTTATAACCAAAAGCTAGTAATAAAAAAAATATCTAGATTTTTATACTTTTAACTTATCCACAAGAGTTGAAAACCTATCCGGTACTTAAACACAAACACAAACCTTATTGTGTAAGTCATTGGTTACGTGACTTACACACATCTTCCGACAATTTCCTTTTGCCATTAGTCTTACCAAAGCCTTAGCTTACCAAAAGTCCAAAAATATTCTACAGCATTTTCCGGGCACACTTACCGAGATAAACGAAAATATACTGAAAATATCAGGGATATTACATTCACCCCTCCTTAGGAATTTTCGTCCGCGAAAATGGAATACAAAACAGGGCACATTGGCCATGGTTCGATCATCAGGCACGTAAGCCAAGGGATGGGTTCCGTAGTAACATGGATGTACTGCATGTGGCATCGAAGGCCATAGTGGATTGCATCCGTACATGGATGCCCACACCCCAAGTGTCACGTGCCGGGAGACCGATGCACAGTGACGCATGAAGTCACAAAGAGATCAAAAATGTATCAAAACTAACACGTAGAATCGTGAGGGATGTACAAACCCACACAAGTGTCTAAAAGAAATATTTACCAAAATATATGCAAAAGTAAACTCATGCTGAATAATCCATATATACAAACAAGGCTAAACAAGGGATCTAGAATCACGCAAAGACAGAAAAATAAAGGATAACAAAAGAAGGACCACCAGGTCCTAATAATCCGTAATGTAAAAATAAAAGAAGGACCACCAGGTCCTAATAATCCAAGCTGTATAATAAGTACAGACCGATAGTGACAAAAATAAATCAGTAACCCCTCTCCTAAGCATACTAAGAATCCCCAACTGTAGATGGACCCGCCCGATCCGAAACACCATCACCGTCACAACAAGAAAGATCATCACCCGTGATCGGTAGTGGCCGAAGGAGGAATACTAGTATCAGCGCCCGATGTCGAAGGGCGATATACTGAAGCTCGGATATCGGCCATATACGTGGTGTAGTCATCGGGAAACGCGTGCTGCATCAGATAAGAGAGAGCGCCGCCATGGACATCCAACTCCTGACGCATAGAGCTGGTGTGGTGGGTGAGCTCTTGAATCTGATGGCTCATCGCGGTCATCTGTCGTGTGAACTCTGAGAGCGTAAGGATATCGCTCTGTGGGGGCTGAGCAGGGGCAACATGAGCAGGATCCTCATCGGCATCACGTGCATCCGCATCAGGAACTGCTGGTTCTTTAAGAGGTTTCACAAGGCTAATCGTAGGTTTGACCCCAATTGACGCTTTATACATCTTTCTACCAGAGACTTGAGTTCGAGGAGAAATGTCATATTCGGGACCCGCTTGATAATTTTCAATCATGATAGAAATTAAACGGGCATAGGGAATGCCCTTCTTGGTTTTGATTTGCTTTCCCATTTTCTCACGTGCCTTGATAAGCCCTTTAAAAGTACTTCAGAGCACTAAACCATCGCTCTTTAAAAGCAAAGAAATAAAATCTGCATTGGAGGGGACCGTGATTTATGTCCAAGAGGGTAAAGGGTAGTCTTAAAATTTTATCCAAAATCCACATAGATCGCATATGTGTGCGAACAATGGACCTACTGCACCCATGACGCCCTTGCGTCATTTGAGTCATTACCTCGTGAGAAGGGAATTTGGTTTGGGAAAGGGAGGACCTAAACCCATGGTTTTAGAATATTGCAACGGGCAACGTAGTGCCACAGCCATGTCATCTAAGTCAAAAATATAATCTCGCCCATCAATTTTAGTGTAAATTTTCTTCGCCTCAGCGCATATGTTGGTAAAACAAAGCGACTAAACGAGGATAAAATGGGCACTAAATTGGTGCAGGAAGGTTAATGGGCTTTTTCAAGGTATTCACTCGCGTGTGGTAGTTTGTTGGTCAAATAATTCCGGTGAAACCATACTCATTGGCGAAGCCCTTGATGCTCCAAAATTCATTGGGCTGCTCAGGCATTGGAGGGGGCACAGATGGTGTGGGCTGAGAAGGTGGTGGAACCGACTGAGGTGGTTCCCGGGGCTGTGTGGCTGTTTGTGTAGGGCGGCTAGAGGAACCAGCTTTCGAAGCCGGCCTCTTAGAGGTGGGGTTGCGAATAGGGGTCTGCTTCTTAGGCCCCATTGCAAATAAAACAACAAAAATGCAAGAAAAACCCTCCAAACAGATGCAAAAACCCACGAAATCTTGAGATGAGGGAGGTATTTACCTGAGGAAAAGCCCCAAATCGGGTTTGCAATGAAGGAATTCGAATCCCTTTGACAATGTAGTGCACTCCTCCTTAGATTTGCAACCAAAATACAAAGAGAGCCCCAAATCGGCAAATCGCTCCAAACCCTAGCTCAAAAATCCCCAAAAAAGTTAAAACCCGAATGGCAACAGAGGGTTTCAACCCTCACTTAAATCGAGAAAATCGACCCTCGATTTCAAATTCGTGGGTCGAATTGGAATTCGACCGTCGATTCAAAAATCGACACTCGATTTTTTTTGAAAATTGCTCAGGCCTAAATTTGGCCTTAAAATGCCTATAATCAATGCAGAAAAATCGACCCTCGATTTCATAAATCGACCCTCGATTTTTCAAGTGTCTGAGGTCTTCAAAATTTCAAAATTTTGACATTTTTAAGGCATTACCTTGGGTCCAAATGGATCATTTGTGTGTCCATTTCATGCAAAACAGCTCAGTTACAGATAATAGCTATATGTCAGTCCAATTTGGACTAAAAAGTTTTACGAAAATAAACTTAAAAATTTGTTGTGAAGGAAAATAGCAAGTCCGGGTCTGATTGGACTCTTGAAAAAGTTACAAACTGAGCATATTTTTGGACCATGACCATGACATGTCAAGGCCAAATGGTTCCAAATAGGTAAGTGACCATAGACCAATTTAGGTCACTAGACCTATAGTGAGTAGCATGTAATTGGGTCTAAGGCCCAAAAATTTTTCCGATTTCTATAATGTAGGGATTTCGATATAGACCCACTCAGTAAAAACACCTTGATCCTCCAAAATTTCTCACAGAAATATTTATATGTATATATAAAACCAATAGGTACACATAAATGTCAAATTATTACACAGTCTACACAAAGTGAGAAATATAAAATTTAAGCAAAAGGTCGGAAATTGGTCCCGAGCTCACTTCACGCTCCCAAGTGGCTTCCTCCTGTATGATTCCTCCATTGTACAAGAACCAAAGGAATCGTTTTAGTGCGAGGATCCGCTCATGCGATCCAAAATCAATCGGGTCCTCAATCACCGTCAAACCCTCCCCGAAGCTCAATGGGTTGGTAATCAAGCACGTGAGTCGGGTCACGATGTATCGTCGAAGCATCGGCACATGGAAGACGTTGCGCATGCTAGACAATTGTATGGCGGTAGCGCCACCGATAAGCAACCTCCGACTCGCCTAATATCTCAAAAGGCCCAACGCATCGAGGACTCAACTTCCTCGCTTCGAACCTCATAACGCCTTAGAGGCGTAACCGAACAAAGACATTCTCGCCAACCTCAAAATCCACGTGTCGCCTCTTGAGATCGGCGTAGCTCTTTCCGACGACTCGAAGCTACTCAGTAGTCGCCGCGTATCAACCGAACTGCCTCTGCCGTATGCGCTCAACTATCTCAGGTCCAATAATGAGCTTCTCACCCACTTCTTCCCAGTTCAACGGCGATCGACACCGTCGTCCATATAAAGCCTCGAACGGAGCCATACCAATGCTAGCCTGAAAGCTATTATTGTAGGCGAACTCTATCAGAGGCAAGTGTTGGTCCCATGACCCGTGAAAATCCAACATACAAGCTCTCAACATGTCCTCAATGATCTGGTTCACGCGCTCGGTCTGGCCATCCGTCTGTGGGTGAAACGCCGAACTAAAATCAAGACGAGAACCCATTCCTTCCTGAAATTTCTGCCAAAAGTGTGAAGTAAACAACGGGTCCCTGTCTGACACAATACTAGCCGGTATCCCATGCAGTCTAACAATCTCCTTGAGGTATAACTCTGCAAGTCTACTAGCTGTATACGAGGTATTGTATGGTAGGAAATGAGCAGATTTGGTTAGCCGATCGACAATGACCCAAATGGCATTGTTCTTTCTCGCCTTTCGCAATCCGAGTATAAATCCATCGAAATGGCTTCCCATTTCCACCAGCACGTGTAAAGGCCGCAATAGACCGCAGGATTCTCGATGATCAACCTTAACTCGTTGACAAACCAAACACCGCGACACGCATCCGACGCCAAGTTTCAAACCTCGCCACCGTAAACTCTTCATCAAGTCCCGATACATCTTGGTGCTACCAGATGTATGGCATACATGGATTTGTGAGCCTCTTCCAATGGTGTCCCAAGCTCGATATTCGACTACACATACACGGTCGTGAAATAATAAGGTTCCATCTCGTCAGAGAGAAGTCTTTCATCGCCATTCTCGACATCTCGCCGATTGCCATGAGCTCATCATCGGTCATCCAAGCTTTCTAATATTCTCGAAGAGCGTAGGGCGCAGTACAAGAGTAGCCATCAATGCTCCCGAGCCTTTTACATCAAACCGTGAGCTGCCCAAAGCCATATCTTCCAATAGCTTCCATCGCTGAATCCGGCTCACAAGATGTGATAACTGAGCTGAAGACCTTCTACTGAGAGCATCAGCAACGACATTTGCCTTTCCCGGATGGTACTGAATCGAGCAATCGTAGTCCTTCAAGAACTCCATCCACCGTCGCTGCCGCATATTCAAGTCCTTTTGAGTGAAGAGGTACTTGAGACTCTTATGATCGGTGAATATATCAAAAACTTCACCGTAGAGGTAATGTCGCCAGATCTTCAAGGCGAATATAACTGCTGCTAGCTCTAAGTCATGCGTCGGATAGTTTCTTTCATGGTCCTTCAACTGCCTAGAACCATAAGCAATGACCCGCTCGTGTTGATTAAGCACACAGCCTAGTCCGCCATAGGAAGCATCACTATATACTGCAAAACCTCCACTGCCTGAAGGTATAGCAAGCACTGGTGCTGTAGTCAAGCGACGCTTTAACTCCTGAAAACTCGCCACTGCTCGCCCAAATAACTTAGCATTCTTTCTTGTGAGTCGTAAGTGGACTGATATCTTTGAAAAACCTCGACAAATCGCCGATAGTACCGCCAAACCAAGGAAACTTCGGACCTCTCAGAATCGCCGAGGTTGTTCCCATGTCACCACAGAATCTATCTTTGTAGGATCCACTGAGATACCCGCTTCAGAGACTACGTGTCCCAAGAAACTAACCTGCTCAAGCCAAAACTCACACTTACTGAGTTTGGCATACAACTGATGGTCCCTGAGTGTTTGAAGAGCTATCTTCAGATGTTGTACATGCTCCTCTCTGGTTTTCGAATAGATGAGGATATCATCTACGAAAACTACCACAAATTTATCAAGATGTGGTTTGAACACCCTGTTCATCAGGTCCATGAAAGATGCAGGCGCATTCGTCAATCCAAATGGCATCACTAGAAACTCATAGTGGCCATAACGCCGTCAAACGCAGCCTCTTGGATATATCTTCCGCCTTGATCTTGAGTTGGTGATAGCCCGACCTCGCATCAATCTTTGAAAAGAACCTTGCACCTGCAATTGATCAAACAAGTCATCTATCTGAAGAGGATAACGATTCTTAATCGTCATCTTGTTGAGTGCCTATAATCGATACACGAGCGCATCGATCCATCCTTCTTTTCACAAATAGAACCGTGCACCCAAGGAGAGACACTCGGTCGATAAAGCCTTTGTCTAACCCTCAAGTCGTTCCTTGAGCTCTTTCAACTCAAGAAAGCGCCATCCGATATGGAGCTTTAGATAACGGTTCAGCGGCGCTAGCTCAATCGCGAACTCAATCTCTGGTCGTGGTAATCCGTAAGTCCTCCGAAAGACATCGGATAATCGCAAACCACCTTGATAAGAGCCAAGTCGTTTCTTCTTCTAAAATCTTGCAAATAGGCCGATACCCACCGCAACCATTCTTCATCATACGCCGCTTTAATGGTCAAACCAACGCAACCTTGGATCCGACTCCACAAAATCGGAAGGACTTTCGCTTACTGGAAGGTCACTATCTTCCGCAGACAGTCTACACTCGCGTGATAAGCTGCCAACCAATCCATTCCGAGAATGACGTCGAACCCTTCCATGCTCAACGTAATCATGTCGGTCAATGTCTCGTGCTCATCAATCATCACAATGATCGATCGACATGTCAGATCAAGGCACACCGAACTCCCAGAGGGAATCTTGACATTTAGAATGAAAGCAAGGGGTTCGGGAGTAATTCCCAACTTCTCTGAGAAAGAAGGAGTAATAAACGAGTGTGTAGACCCAGGGTCTATAAGTACTCGTGCTTCAATTTTATCCATGTCATCTCGACTACTCATCATAAGGGTACCTTTAGTTAAAAAGTTTTGTTAATTATATGCAATGATTTCTATGTGGTTCAACATAATTGACTTGAATTCAAATTTTAAACAATAATAATTGAATCAATGCATAAATGACATCTCAACTTTAATGATACCTTGAATGACGCTATTCGACGGCATCTTGCAACATCGATAAGCCCGACCTTGAACTGTAGAGGTCGTGTCGACTTCGAGAGACCGTCAGAGTCCGGCCTTTCTCAACAACAGACAACTTGATCATATGACCAACTGCCCACACCAAGCATGCTCCGGTGTTCCGGCAATCCTCTGCTTTATGTGTTTTCCCACATCTTGCACACAAGTGGAGTAGCAACAGAGTACAATGATCCTTCGTTGAACCTTGAGCCACGAGCTCCACTCGCAGAGTGCTCCCACAATGGTTGTCCCTGGTGACGAACTCGGGTCTCTCGATATGAAGACGCATCGGTCCCAAGGGCAACATGGTCTAGAGTATGATGGTCGACTAGGTAGGGAGGAGGTCTAGAGAACCTCGGCTTTTGTTCACCGCCTCAAGCACTCTCACTGCCTCGGCCAAACCTATTTTATTACTCGCCTCGCCTCAAGTATTGTTTTTGAATATCTTCCTCGCAATGAGGGCCTTGGACATAACGCCAGATATCGCCTCCATTTCCCACATCGACACCCTTTCCTCAATGTTCGCCTCAAACCTCTTCAAATTTCGAGCTCTCATCACCGGTGGCCACATGCAAGGGTGCAAATCGGAAAGTCTATCAAATTCTGCCATACTCACGCACGACATCTCATCTGTTTCACGATGAACTGGACTTCCCATCGATGACGACGATCTTAGGAAAATATTGATCGCTGAACGCTCCACAAACTCGCCAAGTCCATGGAGTATTAGGGTAGTCCCGCCCTCATCCTAGAAACAGATTTCCACCATGGGCTAGCCTCGCCTAAAAGTTTGAAAGATGCCCAACAGATTTTCTCAACATCTCAGACACCGCAAAGACTTCAAATATCTTCTATCTCATCAAGCCACGCCGGCTTCCATAGGATCCGTCTCGCTTCGAGAATGTAGGAGGTCTCATCCTCCCGAACTCTGAATCCTCCCGGCCGATGTCCGGCCGCCAAAGATCTCTGTCATTCACAATGGTCTGCAATCATTGAGCCATGTTAGTGGCCAAGGTGCCAAAGACTGTCCACATTTCCTCCGTGGCCTACCACTCCTGTGGCCTCAGATTCGCACTGTGGGCAACTCTTCCTCCGCCACGTGAGGTACCTACACCTCACCGATCTCCTCAAGGTGAGCCATGCGTGGTCCCTCTCTACCTCGGCCTCTCGCCTCGAATCATGAGGCATGCTGATCTGTCATTGTTGAAAAACAATAACAATTGATCAGTAAGATTGTCAAGACAATCCATCCCTAGTCCTAAGACTCTGAACCTAGAGCATGGCTCTGATACTAATCAGGATTTAATTCGATTTTCCAATCCTTACGGTATAGGAAAAGTCGGTTCATCAACTTATTGATTTCTCAATGTCGTATTCAAACAGAAGCCGGCACATCACAATGATCTAAAACAGAGGCAAAGTAGAGATAAACCATACACCAAAAGCTTTATATAACCAATCTATCACTATGAGGAACCAAAAGGAACCACCGGTGATGGCCAATCCAACACCTAAACTAATGGTTCACGATGATGGTTCCTCAAGTGATATCAAAAGAACAAAATAAGGCCTAGGGCCCAATATTCAAAACAATATTCAAACAAAATACCAAAAATATAGGACCTAGAGATCAAGGGAAGAACCCCTCAGCAGGTAAATCTAATTCCTCCCCAGGAATATAGTCAGAAACCTCCAAATCTTCCGATCCCAGACGCCTCAAGACCGTGACGATAGTCGAGGGTGAGCTAACAACAAAGCCCAATAGAGGAAACAGATCTATTTGCATTTCATTATAAGTAAAGGTTTTTCAAAAGACAGAATTCGGATCAAATATGGTTTTCAAATGATGCTTTGCAAAGCGAAATCTCGATTCTAATCTGAGTTAAGACTGAATACATGAATCTGATGTGTTCGAAATTTTCTGACTGAGCATGCTTCTTATATTAAATTTATAACTTAATTTTATCTCTCAAATTTCCTATAGCATGAGAGCAAGGTGTACCGATGGGAAAACCCTCATCGACCATCGTCGTGCTCATGAACCCTTTTTCGAATGCAACAAGCCCCTACGCTATGAGGGAAACTTGCGCCAAAGTTATGTCAACACGGTTGGTAGAATCTAGGGCATCGCTCGACGTACCTCAAATCAAATGCAAATGCTAACGATTTCAATACTTATATTCATAACATAATGCTGATTTTCAAGTTCGATTCAAAAGTTCGATTCAAGATTTAATCGAGGTTCTAAGGTTCAATTTGCAAAGTTCTTAGTTATAACAAGGTTTCCAAATTTTGATTTGTGTCATAAAATCGAGTTTTATTCATGTGCAGTAAATCAATTTCCAAATTATACTTTTATTTTAACAAAAACAGGTCTTTACTTACAATTTAATGCAAATAAAATACAAGGTTCCCTACCTTATCAAAGAGCTTCCAATCAAGCACAAAACAAATCCTCACCAAGGACTCCTAACAAATAAAACCTACATATATTAACACTCTCGGTGTTAATATAAAACCAAAAAATCAAACTAAGAGATTGCGGATCAAAATCCAACAAAAATTTGAATGCCGAACAGATAATTGACCCTCGAATTCAAATTGGTCGAATTTGAAATTGATGGTCGAATCCAAATCACCATCGAATTCCCAAATTAGCATCGGGCCTTAATTCATCAATTGACAAATGATTTTCAAATCGATCGTCGAATTTCAATTTTGAAATCGATGAAATCGAATTTCTGTGTTCGTGGGTCGTGCACTTTGACATTCACGGTTCTCTTTTTCCGATCTTTTCACAAATAAACCTTTTCTTTATTTCACACATATATGTTACTCTAAACAAAACATAATTAAATTTACACATGGAGGTTTCAACGACCTACCTCTTGTAGCTTAAACCGTTGATCCCATTGCACCGATTCACACACCGGAACCAATCTCCAGCTCAATGGTTCAGATCTTCAAATCAGTCCATCCAATAAGGTGACCACAGCCTCATCAGTCAACCAAATCACACAGAGGTTCTCACTCTCCACATCACTCTTCCCTTTCTATAGATCAAAATGATCCGAATACAAATCTAAGGTTAATTAATGGTTGAGATGTGAAGAGGGGTTCTAAAACTCTCTAGATCAAGGATCAAATGAGGCAAAGCCTTAGAGCTTAAATTTCTAACGAGTGAGAGAAGTGAAATTTCTCTTTCACTCTCTCTTATAACCAAAAGCTAGTAATAAAAAAAATATCTAGATTTTTATACTTTTAACTTATCCACAAGAGTTGAAAACCTATCCGGTACTTAAACACAAACACAAACCTTATTGTGTAAGTCATTGGTTACGTGACTTACACACATCTTCCGACAATTTCCTTTTGCCATTAGTCTTACCAAAGCCTTAGCTTACCAAAAGTCCAAAAATATTCTACAGCATTTTCCGGGCACACTTACCGAGATAAACGAAAATATACTGAAAATATCAGGGATATTACATTCACCCCTCCTTAGGAATTTTCGTCCGCGAAAATGGAATACAAAACAGGGCACATTGGGCCACCGTGGTTCGATCCCGCAGGGCACGTAAGCCAAGGGATGGGATCCGTAGTAACATGGATGTACTGCATGTGGCATCGAAGGCCATAGTGGATTGCATCCGTACATGGATGCCCACACCCCAAGTGTCACGTGCCGGGAGACCGATGCACAGTGACGCATGAAGTCACAAAGAGATCAAAAATGTATCAAAACTAACACGTAGAATCAGAGGGACAGAAGCAAACCCACACAAGTGTCTAAAAGAAATATTTACCAAAATATATGCAAAAGTAAACTCATGCTGAATAATCCATATATACAAACAAGGCTAAACAAGGGATCTAGAATCACGCAAAGACAGAAAAATAAAGGATAACAAAAGAAGGACCACCAGGTCCTAATAATCCGTAATGTAAAAATAAAAGAAGGACCACCAGGTCCTAATAATCCAAGTCAGATAATAAGTACTCGATCGATAGTGACAAAAATAAATCAAGAACCCTCTCCTAAGCATACTAAGAATCCCCAATCAGTAGATGGACCCGCCGATCCAAACACCATCACCAACAAGAAAGATCATCACCCGCATCAAGAGGTGAAGGAGGAATACTAGTATCGCCGATGTCAAGGGCGATATCGCTCTCGGATATCGCCATATACGCAGGTGTAGTCATCGGAAACGCGTCGCATCGATATAAGAGAGAGCCGCCATGGACATCCAACTCGACGATAGAGCTGTGGTGGGTGAGCTCTTGAATCGATGGCTCATCGCGGTCATCCGTCGTGTGAACTCGAGAGCGTAGGCAACATGAGCAGGATCCTCATCGGCATCACGTGCATCCGCATCAGGAACTGCTGGTTCTTTAAGAGGTTTCACAAGGCGACTGTAGGTTTGACCCCAATTGACCGCTTTATACATCTTTCTACCAGCAGAGAGACTTGAGTTCGGTAGAGAAATGTCATATTCGGGACCCGCTGATAATTTTCAATCATGATAGAAATTAAACGGGCATAGGGAATGCCCTTCTTCTGTTTTGATTTGCTTTCCCATTTTCTCACGTGCCTCCCCTTTAAAAGTACTTCAGAGCACTAAACCATCGCTCTTTAAAAGTAGCAAATAAAATCTGTTGGAGGGGACCGGTGCGCTCAGATTTATGTCCCAGAGGGTAAAGGGTAGTCTTAAAAATTTTATCCAAAATCCACATAGATTCTGGCATATGTGTGCGAACAATGGACCTACCAGACCCATGACGTCCTTGCGTCATTTGAGTCATTACCTCGTGAGAAGGGACTGGTTTGGGAAAGGGAGGACCTAAACCCATGGTTTTAGAATACGAGTGCCACGCCCATGTCATCTAAGTCAAAAATATAATCTCGCCCATCAATTTTAGTGTAAATTTTCTTCTCGCCTCATGGGCATATGTTGGTAAAACAAAGCACTAAACGAGGATAAAATGGCGAAGGTTAGGGCTTTTTCAAGGTATTCACTACCACCGTGGTGGTAGTTTGTTGGTCAAATAATTCCGGTGAAAACATACTCATTGGCGAAGCCCTTGATGCTCCAAGTGCATTGGAGGGCATGATGGTGTGGTGAGAAGGTGGTGGAACCGATCGAGGTGGTTCCTGGCGTGTGGTGTAGGGCGGCTAGAGGAACCAGCTTTCGAAGCCGGCCTCTTAGAGGTGGGGTTGCGAATAGGGGTCTGCTTCTTAGGCCCCATTGCAAATAAAACAACAAAAATGCAAGAAAAACCCTCCAAACAGATGCAAAAACCCACGAAATCTTGAGATGAGGGAGGTATTTACCTGAGGAAAAGCCCCAAATCGGGTTTGCAATGAAGGAATTCGAATCCCTTTGACAATGTAGTGCACTCCTCCTTAGATTTGCAACCAAAATACAAAGAGAGCCCCAAATCGGCAAATCGCTCCAAACCCTAGCTCAAAAATCCCCAAAAAAGTTAAAACCCGAATGGCAACAGAGGGTTTCAACCCTCACTTAAATCGAGAAAATCGACCCTCGATTTCAAATTCGTGGGTCGAATTGGAATTCGACCGTCGATTCAAAAATCGACACTCGATTTTTTTTGAAAATTGCTCAGGCCTAAATTTGGCCTTAAAATGCCTATAATCAATGCAAAAATCGACTGATTTCATAAATCGACCCTCGATTTTTCAAGTCTCTGAGGTCTTCAAAATTTCAAAATTTTGACATTTTTAAGGCATTACCTTGGGTCCAAATGGATCATTTGTGTCCATTTCATGCAAACGATTCTGAGATAATAGCTATATGTCGGTCAATTTGGACTAAAAGTTTCTAAAAATAAACTTAAAAAAATTTGTTGTGAAGGAAAATAGCAAGTCCGGGTCTGATTGGACTCTTGAAAAAGTTACAAACTGAGCATATTTTTGGACCATGACCATGACATGTCAAGGCCAAATGGTTCAGTAAATGTCCAAATAGGTAAGTGACCATAGACCGAATTTAGGTCACTAGACCTATAGTGAGTAGCATACCGTAATTGGGTCTAAGGCCCAAAAATTTTTCCGATTTCTATAATGTAGGATTTATATAGACCCACCAAGAAAAACACCTTGATCCTCCAAAATTTCACGTAAATATTTATATGTATATATAAAACCAATAGGTACACATAAATGTCAAATTATTACATACTACACAAAGTGAGAAATATAAAATTTTAAGCAAAAGGCTGAATTGGTCCCGAGCTCACTTCACGCTCCCAAGTGGCTTCCTCCGGTGTATGATTCCTCCATTGTACAAGAACCAAAGGAATCGTTTAGTGCGAGGATCTCCCTTGCGATCCAAAATCAATCGGGTCCTCAATCACCGCCAAACCCTCCTCAAGCTCAATGGGTTGGTAATCAAGCACGTGAGTCGGGTCACGATGTATCGACGTAAGCATCGACACATGGAAGACGTTGTGCATGCTAGACAATTGTGGCGGTAGCGCCACTCGATAAGCAACCTCCGACTCGCCTAATATCTCAAAAGGCCCAACGCATCGAGGACTCAACTTCCTCGCTTCCGAATCCTCATAACGCCTTTCAGAGGCGAAATCCGAACAAAGACATTCTCGCCAACCTCAAAATCCACGGTCGCCTCTTGAGATCGGCGAGCTCTTCCGACGACTCGAGCTACTCGTAGTCGCCGCAGATCAACCGAACTGCCTCTGCCGTGCGCCAACTATCTCAGTCCAATAATGAGCTTCTCACCCACTTCTTCCCGGTTCAACGGCGATCGACACCGTCATCATATAAAGCCTCGAACGAGCCATACCAATGCTAGAAAGCTATTATTGTAGGCGTAACTCTATCGAGGCAAGTGTTGGTCCCATGACCCGTGAAAATCCAACATACAAGCTCTCAACATGTCTGGCCCGCCGCCATCCGTCTGTGGGTGAAACGCCGAACTAAATTCAAGACGCGTACCCAATCCTTCCTGAAATTTCCGGCAAAAGCGGGAAGTAAACAACGGGTCCCGATCTGACACAAGTCTAGCCGGTATCCCATGCAGTCTAACAATCTCCTTGAGGTATAACTCTGCAAGTCTACTAGCTGTATACGAGGTATTGTATGGTAGGAAATGAGCAGATTTGGTTAGCCGATCGACAATGACCCAAATGGCATTGTTCTTTCTCAGCGTCTTCGGCAATCCGAGTATAAAATCCATCGAAATGGCTTCCCATTTCCACTCAGGCACAGGTAAAGGCTGCAATAGACCTGCAGGATTCTGATGATCAACCTTAACCTGTTGACAAACCAAACACCGCGACACGTACTCAGCGACGTCGCGTTTCAAACCTCGCCACCAGAAACTCTTCATCAAGTCCTGATACATCTTGGTGCTACCAGGATGTATGGCATACATGGATTTGTGAGCCTCTTCCAGAATGGTGTCCCGAAGCTCGATATTCGACGGTACACATACACGGTCGTGAAATAATAAGGTTCCATCCGCTCAGAGAGAAGTCTTTCATCGCCATTCTCGACATCTCGCTCGATTGCCATGAGCTCATCATCGGTCATCCAAGCTTTCTAATATTCTCAAGAGCGAGGGCGAGTACAAGAGTAGCCATCAATGCTCCGAGCCTTTTACATCAAACCGTGAGCGCCCAAAGCCATATCTTCCAATAGCTTCCATCACGAATCCGGCTCACAAGATGTGATAATCGAGTGAAGACCTTCATCGAGAGCATCAAGAACGACATTTGCCTTTCGATGGTAATCAATCGAGCAATCGTAGTCCTTCAAGAACTCCATCCACCGTCAGCCGCATATTCAAGTCCTTTTGAGTGAAGAGGTACTTGAGACTCTTATGATCGGTGAATATATCAAAACTTCACCGTAGAGGTAATGTCGCCAGATCTTCAAGGCGAATATAACCGCCGCTAGCTCTAAGTCATGCGCTCGGATAGTTTCTTTCATGGTCCTTCAACCGCTAGAACCATAAGCAATGACCCGCTGTGTTGATTAAGCACACACCTAGTCCGCCATAGGAAGCATCACTATATATCGCAAAACCTCCACCGCTCAAGGTATAGCAAGCACGGTGTAGTCAAGCGACGCTTTAACTCAAAACTCGCTCACACTGCTCGGCCCAAATAACTTAGCATTCTTCTTGTGAGTCGTGTAAGTGGACTGATATCTTTGAAAAACCTCGACAAATCGCCGATAGTACCGCCAAACCAAGGAAACTTGGACCTCAGAATCGCCGAGGTTGTTCCCATGTCACCACGTAATCTATCTTTGTAGGATCCATCGAGATACCCGCTGAGACTACGTGTCCCAAGAAACTAACCTGCTCAAGCCAAAACTCACACTTACTGAGTTTGGCATACAACTGATGGTCCCTGAGTGTTTGAAGAGCTATCTTCAGATGTTGTACATGCTCCTCTCTGGTTTTCGAATAGATGAGGATATCATCTACGAAAACTACCACAAATTTATCAAGATGTGGTTTGAACACCCTGTTCATCAGGTCCATGAAAGATGCAGGCGCATTCGTCAATCCAAATGGCATCACTAGAAACTCATAGTGGCCATAACGCGTCCGAAACGCAGTCTTGGATATATCTTCCGCCTTGATCTTGAGTTGGTGATAGCCTGACCTCAGATCAATCTTTGAAAAGAACCTTGCACCCTGCAATTGATCAAACAAGTCATCTATCCGCGGAAGAGGATAACGATTCTTAATCGTCATCTTGTTGAGCTGCCTATAATCGATACACAGACGCATCGATCCATCCTTCTTTTCACAAATAGAACCGTGCACCCCAAGGAGAGACACTCTCGATAAAGCCTTTGTTCAACGCTCCGAAGTCGCTCCTTGAGCTCTTTCAACTCAGCAGGCGCCATCCGATATGGAGCTTTAGATAACGCATCTGTACCCGGCGCTAGCTCAATCGCGAACTCAATCTCTCGGTCAGGTGGTAATCCAGGTAAGTCCTCCGGAAAGACATCGATAATCGCAAACCACCTTGATAAGAGCCAAGTCGTTTTCTTCTCAGAAAATCTTGCAAATAGGCCGGATACCCACCGCAACCATTCTTCATCATACGCCGCTTTAATGGTCAAACCAACGGCGCAACCTTGGATCCGACTCCACAAAATCGGAAGGACTTTCGCTTTGGCGGAAGGTCACTATCTTCCGCAGATGCCTACACTCGTGATAAGTCGCCAACCAATCCATTCCGAGAATGACGCCGAACCCTTCCATGCTCAACGTAATCATGTCGGTCAATGTCTCGTGCTCATCAATCATCACAATGACCGATCGACATGTCAGATCAAGGCACACGAACTCCCGTAGGAATCTTGACATTTAGAATGAAAGCAAGGGGTTCGAGTAATTCCCAACTTCTCCGAGAAAGAAGGAGTAATAAAGCGAGTGTGTAGACCTGTGGTCTATAAGTACTGTGCTTCAATTTTATCCATGTCATCTCGACTACTCATCATAAGGGTTTTAGTTAAAAAGTTTTGTTAATTATATGCAATGATTTCTATGTGGTTCAACATAATTGACTTGAATTCAAATTTTAAACAATAATAATTGAATCAATGCATAAATGACATCTCAACTTTAATGATACCTTGAATGACGCATTCGACGTTTGGGCATCTCAGGCCATCATGTGCATAAGCCCGACCTTGAATCAGAGGTCGGTCGACTTCTGCAGAGAGACCGTCAGAGTCCGCCCTTTCTCAACAACAGACAATCCTTGATCATATGACCAACCTGTCCACACCAAGCATGCTCCAAAGGTTCCGGCCCGCAATCCTCTGCTTTATGTGTTTTCCCACATCTTGCACACAAGGGAGTAGAAACAGAGTAACAATGATCCTTCGTTGAACCTTGAGCCACGAGGCTCCACTCGCAGAGTGCTCCCACTCAATGGTTGTCCCGGTGACGAACTCTGCGGTCTCCGATATGAAGACGCATCGGTCCCGGGCAAGCAAATGCCGGGTCTAGAGTATGATGGCCGACTAGGGTAGGAGGAGGTCTAGAGAACCTCGGCTTTTTGTTCACCGCCTCAAGCACTCAGCCCCGGCCAAACCTATTTTATTACTCGCTCTCGCCTCAAGTATTGTTTTTGAATATCTTCCTCGCAATGAGGGCCTTGGACATAACGCCAGATATCGCTCCATTTCCCACATCGACACCTTTCCTAATGTTCGCCTCAAACCTCTCGAAATTTCGAGCTCTCATCACCGGGCCACATGCAAGGGTGCAAATCGGAAAGTCTATCAAATTCTCATACATACCGCAGACATCTCATCCTGTTTCACTCGATGAACTGGACTTCCCAATCGATGACGCACGATCTTAGGAAAATATTGATCGTTGAACGCTCCACAAACTCCGCCAAGTCCATGGAGTATTAGGGTAGTCCCGCCCTCATCCTAGAAACAGACTTTCCACCATGGGCTAGCCTCGCCAAAAGTTTGAAAGATGCCCAACAGATTTTCTCAACATCCGTATACACCAAAGACTTCAAATATCTTCTATCTCATCAAGCCACGGCTTCCATAGGATCCGTCGCCTCGAGAATGTAGGAGGTCTCATCCTCCTGAACTCGCGAATCCTCTGGTGATGTCCGTCACAAGATCTCTGTCTGTCTATCAATGGCTGCAGTCTGTTGAGCCATGTTAGTGGCCAAGGCTGCCAGCACCTGGTCCACATTTCCTCCCTGTGGCCTACCAGCTCCCAGGGCCTCTGCATTCGCACCTGTGGCAACTCTTCCTCTGCCACGTGAGGTACCTACACCCTCACCGATCTCCTCAAGGTGAGCCATGCGTGGTCCCTCTCTACCTCGGCCTCTGCCTCTGAACCGCGGAGGCATGCTGATCTGTCATTGTTGAAAAACAATAACAATTGATCAGTAAGATTGTCAAGACAATCCATCCCTAGTCCTAAGACTCTGAACCTAGAGCATGGCTCTGATACTAATCAGATGGACCCGACTTTTCCAATCCTTACGGTATAGGAAAAGTCGGTTCATCAACTTATTGATTTCTCAATAAGCCGTATTCAAACAGAAGCCGGCACATCACAATGATCTAAAACAGAGGCAAAGTAGAGATAAACCATACACCAAAAGCTTTATATAACCAATCTATCACTATGAGGAACCAAAAGGAACCACCGGTGATGGCCAATCCAACACCTAAACTAATGGTTCACGATGATGGTTCCTCAAGTGATATCAAAAGAACAAAATAAGGCCTAGGGCCCAATATTCAAAACAATATTCAAACAAAATACCAAAAATATAGGATCTAGAGATCAAGGGAAGAACTCCTCAGCAGGTAAATCTAATTCCTCCTCAGGAATATAGTCAGAATCCTCCAAATCTTCCGATCCCAGATCAGTCTCAGCACCTGTGACGTATAGTCGAGGGTGAGCTAACAACAAAGCCCAATAGAGGAAACAGATCTATTTGCATTTCATTATAAGTAAAGGTTTTTCAAAAGACAGAATTCGGATCAAATATGGTTTTCAAATGATGCTTTGCAAACGAAATCTCCAGTTCTAATCCTGAGTTAAGACTGAATACATGAATCTGATGTGTTCGAAATTTTCTGACTGAGCATGCTTCTTATATTAAATTTATAACTTAATTTTATCTCTCAAATTTCCTATAGCATGAGAGCAAGGTGTATTACCGATGGGAAAACCCTCATCGACCATCGCTGCTCATGAACCCTTTTTCTAATGCAACAAGCCCCTACGCTATGAGGGAAACTTATACAAAGTTATACCCAACACGGTTGGTAGAATCTAGGGCATCGTCGACGTACCTCAAATCAAATGCAAATGCTAACGTATTTCAATACTTATATTCATAACATAATGCTGATTTTCGGAAGTTCTGATTCAAAAGTTCTGATTCAAGATTTAACTGAGGTTCTAAGGTTCAATTTGCAAAGTTCTTAGTTATAACAAGGTTTCCAAATTTTCAGATTTGTGTCATAAAATCAGAGTTTTATTCATGCTGTGTGCAACTGAATTTCCAAATTATACTTCTTATTTTAACAGCAAAACAGTCTTTACTTACAATTTAATGCAAATAAAATACAAGGTTCCCCTACCTTATCAAAGAGCTTCCAATCAAGCACAAAAAAAACAAATCCTCACCAAGGACTCCCAACAAATAAACCTACATATATTAACACTCGGTTAATATAAAACCAAAAAATCAAACTAAGAGATTGCGGATCAAAAATCCAACAAAAATTTGAATAAACAGATGAAATTAGACCTCTAATTCAATTGGTCGAATTTGAAATTCGATGGTCGAATCCAAAATCGACCATCAATTCCCAAATTCTGCATCGTGCCTTAATTATCAATCTGGATACCGATCAAATCGACTGTCGATTTAATTTCGATACGATTTTGAAATCGACATAATTTCCCTGGTGTTCGTGCGGGTCGGCACTTTGACATTCACTGCTCTTTTTCCGATCTTTTTCACAGCTAAACCTTTTCTTTATTTCACACATATATGTTACTCTAAACAAAACATAATTAAATTTACACATGGAGGTTTCAACGACCTACCTCTTGTAGCTTAAACCGTTGATCCCATTGCACCGATTCACACACCGGAACCAATCTCCACTCAATGGTTCAGATCTTCAAATCACCCATCCAATAAGGTGACCAACCTCATCAACAACCAAATCACACAGAGGTTCTCACTCTCCACATCACTCTTCCCTTTCTATAGATCAAAATGATCCGAATACAAATCTAAGGTTAATTAATGGTTGAGATGTGAAGAGGGGTTCTAAAACTCTCTAGATCAAGGATCAAATGAGGCAAAGCCTTAGAGCTTAAATTTCTAACGAGTGAGAGAAGTGAAATTTCTCTTTCACTCTCTCTTATAACCAAAAGCTAGTAATAAAAAAAATATCTAGATTTTTATACTTTTAACTTATCCACAAGAGTTGAAAACCTATCCGGTACTTAAACACAAACACAAACCTTATTGTGTAAGTCATTGGTTACGTGACTTACACACATCTTCCGACAATTTCCTTTTGCCATTAGTCTTACCAAAGCCTTAGCTTACCAAAAGTCCAAAAATATTCTACAGCATTTTCCGGGCACACTTACCGAGATAAACGAAAATATACTGAAAATATCAGGGATATTACAAACACGCTGGCGTCCATGCACGATCTTGACCATTCACTTTCATCGACAGTAAGGTGCAACTCCTTACAGTAAGTATCACGATACCAATCTGTTGAAAACCAATCCTCACAGTAAGCGTAAACTGATGCCTCCCTTAACTTAATAGCTGCTAATGCATGGGAGCATGGGAGACCCAATATATTGAACCGCTGACATGAACACGTACGCCTCTCTAGATTTACGGTAAATTTTCTAGTAGAGGTAGTTACCTTGAACTCGTCCAAGCTAGAGGCACTTGCCCACATACGACTAGCAAATTTTGTTTGAATATCCAAATGCTCTCGAGCATAGTCTGTCAAACCAGGCCCCAACCAACTTTCGTCTTTCGTAGAAGTACTCAGTTACTTTAGCACGCATCTTCTCAACCAATGCAGTAATGGGGAGGGTCCTATCTAATTTAAGCATAAAATTTAGACATTCTGAGATACTAGTTGTTAAGAAATGATATCGCCTCCCGAGAAAATACGCTATTGACCAACAACGAGGATCCCTTAATGTCAACCATTCCCAACATTCCAAACAACTATTTTTAGATCGTCCATTTCTTTCCTGAATTCGGGAATGGTATATTTCCTGGTAATTTTCCAAATCCCTGTACGGACAAAACCATTTTTATGTTCCTTCATGAAGTTGTCGCACAGATCCTTCAAGCAGTAGCTATGATATGCATGTGGGAAAATTATCGGCAATACTTCCATTAGAACTATTGCACAATCACTGATTATCACAAGTGGAGTTTCATCATTGCCTATGATGCGTTCCCTAACAATGGTTAAAAACCATGCCCAAGCTTCATTTATTTCTGACTCGACTACTGCAAATGCGAAGGGGAAAATACCATTGTTACCGTCACTAGAAGTAGCTATTAGGAGGGTACCTACGTATTTCCCTCTCAAGTGTGTCCCATCAATTGAGATGATGGGTCGTAAAGTCCTACAATCGCTACGAATTGATGGTCCAAAGGCCTAAAAAAAATGGACAAACGCATGATCATCATGACAAACGAGATCAATCACTGCACCCCTATCTACCCGCTTTAACTCCTTCACATTTGCTAGGATCAACTTATATGATTTCTCCCAACCACAAAATGCATCATTGAAAGCTATATCTTTTCCTTTCTATGCTTTGTAGTAGCTCACTTTGACACCATAAGTTTTTTTTATTTCAAAGGCAATGTCCTCCGGAGTCAAGTTTGGCTTTCTCTCAATACGATCGTTCACAATACCTGCGATCCATCTACTAGTTGCTTGTCGATAGGCTGCACCAGTATCTGACGGGACACATGTAAGTTGAGAACAAAAACTCTTAATCTGAAACGTAAGCACTCCCCATTGTTGTGATGCGTGTATGCGCCAAGGACAGTAGTCACTTTTACATTTTGCTATAATCAACTTTTTGCAAGTCTCGATAGGCTTCAATACAAAATTTCCTCTAATCGCAAACTCCGCAAAGCATTATGGAATGCCTCATTCGAAGGATAAATGTTCCCAACCCTAAAAGATAAATTACAAACCTCATCATCTGAAAGGTATCTACAATCCGGGTCATTATCACCACTCCGCTTCTTCGGCTTTTCTCTTGACACGAAACATTTCTTGCTTCGCTCCTCATTCAGGTCGTGAGTTGAGCATAATTCCCTTCCATTAAAGCAGTGATGATTACCCACATTTTCCCCCTCAACCCTCCTACTTTCTCCTTCTCTATACCTTTCATTGCATACTTCATCATACTCTATACTGGTGCAATGAACAAAATAATCACTGTGACCATCTTTCGTCATATAATCTGACTGATATATGGGGAAAGTTCTTTCGACATGATGGACATCTTCCATCGTGTCGTTAAATTCCGTGACCGAAACATCTTGGCCTCTCGTGCCCATACAACTTCCCCCAGTAACTTCTTTAGACTTCTCTATCATTGATATGTCAACATCTCTTTTGTTCCCTACATAAAGAGGTAATTCTGTTATCATCTTCATCTCAATTACAATATTCGACATATATCAATTTCAAGATAAGATTATAGATAGACCTATGAGCATGGTCATTTGACAGGGGAGTTGTTTTGTCACATCCGGAGCTATAAGTACTTTCTTCAAGGTGGAGTGTTCAAAATCTAACATAATATGCACACATATGATCATCCATTTTATCCCTACAAAGCATGTAATTCATTTATTATGTTTCAAATACTATGAAAATGTGAAAATATTCATCATCACGTTCAGCTCACCTAATGATTTCATTTTTTTCCTCCGTCGCACTCTCACATGGTCTCCCAATTCTTCGATGCTATCTTCAGTACAATGGGATCCAAACCAACTTTTATATCGCTTCCTATATTTCAAATAAAACAACTTCTGAGACGATAGCACATATTATGAGTGCATAACTAGAAAGTGTAAACACACGCACACGAGAACGTACCTATGGTTTGAACTTGATGTCTCCCTCATTTCATGCTTCAAATTTGTTGTAGACATTCGACACGCCATCAAGCTGATTCCCGCATTCTGATTCCGTTAGGGGTTTGCATATATAGACTATAATAAATTGTACTTTCTTTGGACATCCATGGATCATCTCGCGAAGATCATCTACATTCTCTAGATCCATACTATAATTGTGGGTTGCCAAATTATTGTACGAATATTTGAAGGTTATGACTGACTTGTCACCTTCCCAGTTGTTTATACCGCACATTTCGTTTACAAATTCATTATACGAAATATCAATTCTTAGAGTCTTCTTTTTTCGTTTACCACCACAATATAGCACACCATTTTCATTGTCCTTTACTATTCCGTTATAGCAACATTGCAATGACACCATCTGACCACTCGTCATCCATTGTATAAGAAGCGGGCCCGGGTTCGGGCTTCAAAGTGTAAGGCCCGGCCCGGCCCGTTTAGCTTAGATCCTTTAAAAAAAAAACTTGATTTTTTTTTAAAAAGGTGAGAAACCCGGCTCGGATAGCTAATCGAGCCGGGTTCGGGCCGAAAATTCTAAAAACAGGCTGAGCCTGGCCCGACCCGGATAGCTAAATGGGCCGGGCCGAGCCCAAATTTTTTTTTTTTTTAAAAAGGGCCAAGTGAAAAACCCGGCCCAGCCCATTGATAGCCCTACCTACATATTACACGACTGTCGATAAGAGTTGATATACTCAACATATACAGATCAACGAAAATCATAATTTAGTATTTTCTTTATCAAATGCACATTACAATCATTACCACTCTCTTATGTGAATAGATCACTTATTTTATACGGCTGCTTCGGCAACTACACTTAGAGAGTACTATCTACAAGAACTTATGTTAAAATCGACAATGGGCCATTTCGAGAAATCATCTCATCATTATAGGTCGAGTTTGGTTAATTGACCCAAACTCTATTATATTTTTATTTTCTTCTTCATTCGTTTCTTAATTATTTGCGTATTCGGTTAAATTACGCTAAAATCACTTTCAAATAAATGTCAAATGTCCCAACCTTATGAAAATATAATTTACGAGACGTATATGCAAGGGAATAAAGATATAAATGAAAACAAAGGTATGTTGGTTACATCCTTATCTTAAGTGTTGTATCATTAAGAACCAATCATTTCATTGCTTATTACAATTTTTTTAGAAAAATCCATAAATAGCACAAATGACAACTAAATATTTTAGAGAACAAAGTTATTTATGGAACAAAACACAATACAAAGTAGACATAACAGATGAAGTCGGCATTAACTTATGACTAATGCTTAGGTAATCCATTAGCTAAGGCAAAAAATTTATATATATATAATGGAATTGTAGCTAAGAGCGACAAGAATGAAGCCACTGCAGCACCAAAATGTATCCACCCCAAGGTTTAAAAGCTCTTTTATGGTATCAGTATATGCCATAAATAACAATTGATAGTTTCTAGCATGTAAGAGTAATTTCAATTTTTAAAGAAATAATAGTAACATATAACTGTTAATCTCAGTTGGACCGAAAAATACCGGTGGTATTTATGAGAATTTCCAAGATTTTTGTATCATGATCTTGCAACATATGAAGTCAAAATTATGGTTCAAAGTATCCTCACACTATGAGGCAACAAGCCTTCAAAATGGCAAACTTTCCCATAACATGATATGAGTTGGGTAGGGATACTTAGTACGACTACGACCCTTTTGGTAAATGAGTTTCTGAGTCTAAAAATTGCCATCCAGGTTGAGAAACTGTTCCTACAAGTCTCAAATCACAATCCTTTGACTATGACTTGGATTATATCGACAGAGCCATGCTATAAGAACATGAGGAAGATTGTTCAACATGATTGACATGCAAAGAAGAAGTTTGTTCGACTGAAGAATTCTTATGAAGAATGCGTTCACAAAACTATGTAACTCTCTTTTCAATAAAAAAATTCAAAACAGAGTGTGATTAAACTAAATGATTTTTCCAGTATTTCAAGCTACAAAAATGGCTTACCTAAACAGAAGCATGTACTCAAAAATAACAAGATGGTAATTTTAACCAACTACCATCTAGCGCATATTGTGGATTCTTGTCAATCAATGAAACTACTGGAATGAAAAATGCACCGTGATGGGTTGCTACTTTAGGATATTGATGAACTAAATTCAAGGAGAAAGGAATTTTTGTAAAAAATAATCATTGTTGTCTTTTCCATCTATTTTGGATAAGCTAAAGGAATATTTTTCCAAAGCGCATATAAAATTTTCCTTCTATATGCAATTGCAGGTCGTTAGAATATGGAATACCGTGGATTTATTGAAAGAAGACCTTCTGTCGACCAATTGAAGTACTGGAATGCATAAACTACTTGATCTTTATACTTTCAATATGTTTGTAATCTAAATTTTAGTGCCATAACAATTAGAAATACGAAGCAATTACTTTTATCACCTATCTAAAATCCTATTAACAACCTCTAAAGAAAAGGGATGCAATTTCTAATGCACGATCTTAACAAAATTGCATCTAAGAAAATGACAACTTCCTCTTCCCATTACACCCCAAAACGCAGACACACAACTACGAATCCAAATTCGACTGAGAAAAACTTCAAAATCTGGAATTAAAACAAATCTTAAACATCAAAAGCCAATCAAACCATATTTTCTCAAGAAAACTGCCCAAAATTTGTAAATTTTAACCAACTACCATCTAGCTCATATCGTGGTCAATCAATGAAACTACCAGAATGAAAAAACCACCGTAATGGTCGCTGCTTTAGTAAGCTCGTGAACTAAATTCAAGTAAGGTGAAAAGAATTTTGGTAAAACTGTCATCAATATTGTTGGATTTTCTCATCTATTTAGGATCAGGTAAAGGAATTTTCAGGAAAACAATTATAAAATTTTACTTCTATATGCTAGTTTAGATGGTTAGAGCTCGAATACGGTGGATTCACGAGAAATAAAACCTTCTGCTAATCAATGAATCAATTGGAATGCATTAACTCCATCATATTCACACCGTCAATATGTTTGTAAACTAAAATTTAATTATATAACTATTTGAATTACTAAGCAATTACTCTTTACCAGCATATCAGCTATCTGCAATCCAATCAACAACCTCTTAAGCAAAAGGATTTAATTTCAAATGCACGATCTCAACAACCCTAAACCCTAATAAAAATGCAAACTTCCTCTTCGCATTAGGCTCCAAAACACGTAGTTACAAAACAACGAATCAAAATTTCACTGGGCAAAATTCCCAATTCCAGAATTAAAACAAAAATCTCAAACATCAAGATCCTAATTTCCTCAACAAAATCGCACGAAATCAGTAAATTTACCTTGCGAAGAAACATTACCAGATAAAGATCAACCTAAACCATGAAGAGAAATAAATATATTGCAAACGACGATTACCTTCCGAGGATTCCGTTAACCATAACGACTAGGTGATCAGCTGAGTTCTCAGAACTCCATACGTCTCGTCCTCCATTAATGGATTCGAACCAAACTCCGTCGCCTGGCGAAACGCAATCTATGACCAAAATCTTTTTCTTCTTCTTCTTCTTTAAATGATAAAATAAAAAATAAACTCTTAAAAAAAGGAAAGAAGAAAAGAAGAAAAAATCAATTGAGAAAAAATGGAAAGAGAAGAGAAGATAGAGGAGGTAGACGTTACCGAAGGTTAGTCACCTCGGTGGATTTGGTGTGCTTTTCCCAAACCCTAATCAATGGAGAAAAAATGCATCCACCTCTTCTTACTATGTATAGAATGCCCTCTCTTTCATTTTTTTAGGGCACTTTAGAAAAAGAGGATTAGGGCTTAGTATCATTTCACAGCAAGAAGAACGATGGGAGCTGAACTTTGGGTTTTATAACGGTAGGTACTTCGGTAATTTCAATGCTTAAATTAAAGGGCATGTTGGAGATTTCACCTTCAGGTTAAACCGGGAATTGTTAAT
The DNA here is from genome assembly GCA_021018995.1 of Chloranthus sessilifolius. Taxonomy (NCBI): domain Eukaryota; kingdom Viridiplantae; phylum Streptophyta; class Magnoliopsida; order Chloranthales; family Chloranthaceae; genus Chloranthus; species Chloranthus sessilifolius. The sequence continues at coordinate 8,749,237 of CM037587.1, forward strand.
CTCGCAGGTTCTGTAGCCCCAGTTTCCGTGTCAATCCCCTTTTACTTAAACTTCTTGGTTTGGTATAATGGCCAAAACTTTTTCTCGAGAGTCCCGTTTACCTAATTTTCCCTTTTTAGGATTGGTAAAAAACATATACTCTTTTCTCATTGAATTTACAATCATCATTTAAAATACTTAGATTGCTCTAAGTCACGTGTCTCATGGCTCAGTAAGTGGATGACCAGTCACCCTTTTCAACAGATCTTGATCAACATGAAGTCAATCTCTCATGTCAGAGACACTAAAATCTGTAAATGTCAGATTTTGTGTAAGTGATAATGGTTGACATCAGAAAAATTTTGTTTGACTATAATGGGCTTGTTTGGCGCTTGCATTAGAAACGCAAATCTGTTTTTGCAACCCTATGAAAATGTAAAAAGGATGAGCATGGCAAATGCAAATTTGCAAGGGTTGCAAAATCGGGTCTTGTAGGTGATACGAATATGTTGCAAATATAGTTTTAACGTATAGCAGGTACGAAAGCTAATTCACTCATTTTTATCATATAGATATAAATTAAATTTGCACTACCTTGTATAGCTGAAAAATAATTTGAAAATAAAAATAAATAAATAAATAATATATATAGTATTTGCCAGATGGGCCCCACTCTCAAACCAAACGAAGGCAAAATTCATTTATCTGCAAATCCTAAAAGGGTAACTCTAAATGAGCCTGCTATGACGGGGACTCGCGGCGCGGCCATCCGAGCTAATCTCAGGGCCACATGTGCTACTAGTGCATCAGGCATTGGTGGGTTAAGTTGGGGCATCGCAGGCCCGTCACCAAGCCATGAGGGCTTCGCTGTAGGTACTCTGAGAACTTCAGTCGTGAGCCACGAGAGCACGCGAGATGGTGGTATGTGGGTTCACGATAGTGTGCCAGCGGGGCACGCGATGCAGTCGTGACACGGACGTATGGGTGAAGATGTGTGCTATCATAGGCATGTTAGTGCGGAGGATGTGTGCCATGTGGGTAGTATGTCAAACCAATATGTTTAAGGTTCTCCCGTTATTTTGCCTATGTTGGTGTTTAACCCTTATATAGGGAGACATGAGTTGGGGTCCCCCGACCCAACACGTGCGTTAGCCTCGTGGGCTTGTGTGCGTTCATCCGGGCCTTGCTTGGTACTTGGTCGCTCAAGTTATGTCATGTACTAGGGTCATCGTGTTTGGCGTGGCTTCCAACCACCCTCGCGGTGCGGGTCTTCACCCAAAGGGGGCTTGCCATATAATTATCGCTGCCTATCGCATTCTCAGTCATCGTCACCATCCCTAACCTGCTGCGTTGCTTTGCATGTGAAGTACTAACGCAGGGGTCGAGTTGAAGCTTTAACAGGCCAAGCATCATACTCTTCGTAGCATCCAGAAATCCAAATTGCATTTCTGAGTTTTGAGTTGAATTATGCTGACTTACCGCATCGGGCATTAAATGTCATACGACCTGACACTACTGGACAAGTGAGCCTGTGACATTTGGTATTAAAGCCATCGAAAATGGTAGACACGGAAGGGACCAGTGGAAGGCGCAAGAGAACGTTTGGACAATCTGGAACTCAGGTAGAACAGTTAAATTCAGTGGTCGAGCTTATAACAGGCCATGGTGAACGGCTGAACAGGCTAGATGACAGCCACGCCACGTTAGCAGAGAACGTGTAGATCATCGTTGACGACACAAGGGGCACAGTCAAGGCCCTTCGTATATAGATTGAAGACGTAACGACAAAGGTCAACATCCTAATGAGGGTTATAGGTTCTGGGGAGGTGCCCCAACCCGAGGCCTCGAGAAAGGTGAAGATACCTGAGCAGCGATGCTATGGAGGAGCTTGCGATGCTATGGAGGAGCTTGCGATGCAAAGGAGTTGGAAAATTTCTTATGGGGCATGGAGCAGTATTTCTATGTCATTTCACCTGTCACAGAAGCTATGAAGGTGGTCACAACAACCATGTATCTCGAAGGAGATGCTAAATTGTGATGGCGTACGAGGTACTAAGATATTCAGTGTGGGCGCTACGTCGTCGACTAATGGGAAGATCTAAAGAGAGAGTTGAAAGGTCAGTTCTTACTCGAAAATGTCGAGCTTATCGCCCGATACAAACTACGGAAGCTGCAGCACACTGACACAGTGCGAGATTACGTGAAGCAACTTTCTGCCTTGATGTTGGACATCAAGGATATGTCCAAAAAGGATAAGTTATTCTCCTTCCTCAAAGGTCTGAAGCAATAGGCACAGACATAATTGCAACGAAGAGGAGTGCAGGATTTGGCAACTGCGCAAGCTGCAGTGAAATGATTGACCAATTTTGGACCTATGGTACAGAATGACAAGAAGCCACAGGAAAACAAGGATGTTCAGAAGAACCCGACCAGAGCCAACAAATGAGGCAAGAATGGCTCATTCGACAAGAAGCCGTGTGGTAAAGAGTCTTATGCCAAGTCATCCGAGTCATCCAACAAGGCGCCCGAGTTAGGTTACTTTCTCTGTGAAGGGCCACATTGGGTGAGGGATTGCCTATAGAAACAGTCCTTCAATACTCTTATGATCATTACAAGTACTTCATCTACTGCTTCAGAGGAACCGAGAATAGGGGCCCTTAGGGTGTTGAATGTCATTGAGGGACATGTTGTGGAGGAGAAAATAGCTAACCCCAAACGTTTGATGTATGTCGACATGTGCATCAATGAGCAGAATACTTGTGTTATGATTGACACAGGCGCGACACATAACTTCATCTCAGGTAGTGAAGCAAGTCGCCTGAGACTGAAACTGGAACAAGACTCCAAGCAAATGAAGGTCGTGAATTCCGAGGCGCGTTCCATTACTGGTATAGAAAAGGGCATATCAGTGAAGCTCGGATCGTGAACGGGAAAGTCCAACTTCATGGTCGTGTCGATGGACGGTTGTCAGGTGATCATTGGGTTAGAACTACAGCAGCTTGCGAAAGTCATACCCATGTCGTATCTCAGTTATGTATGCATCCTTAGGGAGGAGCCCCTTTGCATGATTCACAGTCCCTTTAAAGATGAGGCATGACGGTAGCCTTAGGTTACTGAGCTTGGAGCAAGCTCACCGTCAAATATCAGTTTAGAGCAGTCGAAAGAGATGAAGGGGAGACTACTTGCATGACGATAGCCACATTCTACACATAAATGAAAGAGGAAACATCAGCAGGGATTTTGTGAAAGTTCGTGCAATCCTGGGTTGGACAATGTCAGGATGGTTTGATCGAGCAGCAGTCCATTTTTGAGTTTCGTCAACTATTACAGGCAGTTCATCTTAAGGCAGTCGAAGATCTGAAACTGGTGGTCATGGGTGACCACGTGTTGAACCTATGCGTCTACTCTGAGCCGTTTAAATACCAAGTGCCAATATGTGGTCCAAGAAATAGAGATAACAATGACAGTGGCAACACAACTGAGGGAGAACGGCTGCCTTGTTTCCATCTCTGTTTCGCTGAAAGTTGGGGAGTTTGGGAACTTTCTTCCAGGCAGCTGAGGGAATTAATTTATGCTTGATGCGTGGGCCACGAAGGCCTCACATTGAGATAGCGGGTCGATCCGAGGCGGATGAACGCTAGCTGGTCAATGTGAGGCTTTCCAGCCACCCTCGCGGTGCGGGTCTTCGCCCAAAGGAGGCTTGCCATATAATTATCGCTGCCTATCGCATTCTCAGCCGTCGTCGCCGTCCCTGACCTGCTGCGTTGCTTCGCAGGTGAAGCACTAACGCAGGGGTCGAGTTGAAGCTTGAACAAGCCAAGTATCATACTCTTCGTAGCATCCAGGAATCTGCATTGCGTTGCTCAATTTTGAGTTGAATTACGCTGACTTAGCGCATCGGACATTAAGTGCCACACAGGCTGACACTGCTGGACGAGTGACCCCATGACACCGCGCTCTCTGAAAGTGCCTACGTCGGAACCCATTTAAGACCATTGATTGTGTCAAATTAGATGATGAAGATCGTGTTTCACCCAGATCTTCCACGGAAAGGATCTTCATATCACGTCGTACCTATCCGACGGGCAATTTTTTATTCCACATATCCCATATCCCTAAGATTTGACCCTAAAATCACATTTGAGCGTGATGTGTCATTGAACACAAGGGGCATTTTTTAGGATCAGTGACATGTGGAATCAAGAATTGACTGTCTGATAAGTGCGACATGATCTCAAGATCTATTGTGCGAAAGATCGGAGTGAGACACAATCTCAATTATTAGATACGAAGCAATAAACAATATTTAAGGGGTTGCACACACGGGCACTTTCGGAGAAAACGCCCATGCAAACATAGTTACCCATCCTAAATTTGTCGTGCAACCGAACAGGCCCCAATGAAATGTGTAAAATGGGTATCCCACTCATGCATGTGGGCCACAGGGCATAAATGGGTTACTTTGGCACTCAAAAAATATTCATCCACTTCCCCAAGGTTAGCCTACGGAAGGGAACCGGAGGAGGTGCTCAGGTTGATTTGAGTTTATTATTTTTTCTCTATTTATTTTTATAGAGATTATATAACCTAATTTTGTTTTTAGGGTATCTTCATTTGCAATCCAGGATTCTTTATTCTCAACACGCATTTCATGTGCTTAAATCTATCGTTCACTGCTTTGGATCAGATAATGAAGAACACTTCGCGTCCCAATCATAGAAAAGAATAGATCTTGCCTTGATGGGACTACCATCATACAATCAAATTTTCATTACAAGTGGCACAATCTCAAAAATGAATATGAATGTGGGTAAGTTCCCGAATCACTTTTCAAGATGTGGGCCACATGAAATGAAAATCTGACTGTCTAATTGTAAGCCCATGATGTCAAGAACTTATGTACGAAAGATTCGCAAGGACTTGAAAAACCTCACCAAAAGAGAGAAGAAGATGAATTAGATCAATATATTTGGAGATGGATGGATACTTAGTATTATTTAATAGTATATATAGTATTCCATTGTCTAATTTTTGAGAAGACTTTGAAACCAGATGGCTGACTGCTTTGGGTATCTCTTTAAACCATCTTTATAATCAACATAGTTAATTCCAAATCGAACTGTGTAACCATCACCCCATTCGAAGTTATCCAACAAAGACCATGCAAAATATCCCTTAATATTGACTCCCTCCCTGCCCAAAAAATCAACAATACAAATACAAATATTAGTTTAATAAATAAATAATGTCTATTATAACCAAGGTATCAAAACCGGTATCAGCCTCGAGTATCGGTTTTCCCGAGGCTGATATAAATCGGCCGATACTGATACGTATCGGCTAATTTTTTTGTATTTAAAAAAAAAAAAAAACTAAAATCTTGGTTGAAACTGAGATATATCGGCCGAAACCCGATACGTATCGCCAATATCGATACGGGATACTGTTTTTGACTGCCGCTAATAGTCTTATTTTTTGTTAATAGTAACAGTTTTTGGCTGCCACTAATAGTCTTATTTTTTGTAGTGTGAATAAAAAATACTCTTTTTGTTAGAAAAATAATTAGAAAATAATAAAGTAATGAAGTTTGAAGTGTGTGATTGGAGAAGAGTGACCAAACGATTCACACTTCAAATGGTGCATGCATGGTCAACTAGGAAAATGGCTACTTTCGAACGCCTCGTTCAGGTGTTTCTTTATTTTTCTCCGAAAAGCTCAGACTCCTGAAAACTAAGATTCCTGCAAATTCTTGGCAGACCCAGATTCTTAACTTTTCCTAGATGTGTTCTTAAGTTACTCTGATTCCTGATTTTTCTCTAAATAACTCAAAATCTTATTGTTCTTGAGTTCATCTCAGAAAAGCTCAGAATTGGTTTAATGGATGATTGTGCTACGACCATATAAATGTTATTCAATCATCGAGTTATGCGTCATAATCAGATTTAATTGAAATTTTACGGGCTACTAATCCATGCGAGATTGAACATAATTGACGAATTTTTTTTGCAAATAAGACTTCATGAAAGGTAATTACCAAAACATCACATACACATAGCGAATTTAATACAAAATTGACGAATTTAATCATTTAAATATTTTTTTCTAGAAGGGTGGTGTTAAAAAATCATTCACCGCCTTAACTTAGGCGATCAAAATCATTTTTCTTCCCCATCTTCCACACAATAGATCTTGATTGTGGTCACCTATCAAGTGACCGTGATCATGGGCATACCATGAGAAAGGGTTCTCAAGTGTCACTTTGAGGGATGTGTGTCACGTGGAATCAAGATCTGACCATTTTATAGGTGTGCCATGATCTCAAGATCTATCTGATATATCAAATACGGCCTGAGACTCGGCTGATATGCCTTATTTCAATTATCAACAATTATATATGCATTAAAAAAAATTAATAGCCTACACAAGTTTTTAAGTATTGTAGTGGTTGAGTGATTGTTTAGTAGCACCTAGGTTCAAACCTCTTTAGGCACACAATAAATTACTTTTATTTTATTTTATCTACATCCTATACATCTTAATAGAGTATGTAGCTCCATATAATAACTTTATCTATAGCCTATACATCTTAATAGAGTATATACTACAAAAATAAGGTGTTTAACCAACACTTGATGTTAAGGCAATTTTTGGTAGTGACAGCATTAATAGCGGCAGTTTTTTATAGTGACAGAACTAATTACGACAGTTTTTTGTTAAAAAAACTATTGCTAATAATTTTATTTTTTGTAGTGGTAGCTCTATATAATAACTGAGATCTTTTTTTTTTTTTTTTGATAACTTGGATATCCGGGCCTCTGAGAGCACCCACCTAAATCCATAGACACATGCATACCCCAAATTCAGCACATGTCAAGTCCCCACAGGATATAAATCTCTAAGGTGGTCTCAAGAGGGGGAGGGGATTCAATAATAATAAATGAGATCTTATTAAGACTTCTCTCATAAATATGTTGCGGAGAGGAAAAGGACTAAGATTCCGAGCAATTTGATCGGACGAAGTGAACGAGTCCGAAGTGTATTATTGGAGATGTTCTTAGCTGATATGTACATGAAATTATTATTATTAATTAAATTGAAATGTAGTTTATTAGCCGAAAACGTTTAATCAAGAAATGCCAAATAAATCCCACATTGGTTTTTTTCTTGATTTTTATTTTTTCTACTTTGTAGGAAAATAATGAAGGTAAATGAATCTCTGTTAGTAATTAGTACCTGCAATTTGTTAAGGGCACCTCTATTTGGGCCAACCGGTTTACTATTGGGCGCCTACGCCAAAACCAAAACCGGCCCATTGACCGGTAAGAAATCATTCGATGGAGAGCATTTTTCACCTCAAACTTGGACACATGGATTTTGAGATTATGAGCGTGCCATCAAACTGTCAAGGTTATGATTTCATGTGACACAAATCACAAAAAGTAGCCCTAAATCACATGGTATACATCACGCTCAAACGTGAGCTCTAGACCATGTTTTGGGATCCTTTTCATGTGGAATTAAAACCTTGACCATCCGATGGCACATCATGATCTCAAAATTCATTGTGTCAAAGATCAGAATGAAAAATTATCTCCATCGCCTAATTTCAAGAAGTCAATAGATTTTAGAATGAATGATACTCTTGTATTATCACAATTGGCCACACACCCACCACAATTCGCGACAAAGTTACAAGTACAAATATCGATTTAATACAGGGAACGAAAAAGTCGGTAAAGAACGGCAAAATAGGAAGAAGTATGGAAAGAAAGAGGGAAACAAAAGTTAAAAGATAAGTTGGAAAAGCAGAAATAGTCAGGAATATTGAGTTCACATTATAAATAAACTAAAATAAATATATTTATGAAAAATGTGAGTATAATTATGGGCTACTTTAATACAAATAATAAGCGTATTTTAAGAAAAAAATTTTGTCACCATGTTGCGCAATATATTTTAAGCATCACACAATTCTATAATTTAAGGATGTTCAAATATGGCCTCAAGCAAAGTATTAAAATCAGTATCGGTTTGCCCGAGGCCGATACGTATCGGCCATTTTTTTTATTTTTTTTGAAGTAAAAGTCTTGATTGAAATCGAGACGTATCGGATTTCTAAACCCGATATGTATCGTCGATACCGATATGGGATACCGATATATATCGGATGGATACGTATTAGTTTGGCAGAAAATCGATACGTATCGGTATCGACCGATTTTTTATACCTTGGCCTATTAGAGATACATAATAATGTTTTCAACATATTTCAAGATGGAAATATGTTTCAATAATATATAATAATGTTTTCTATGTTTATATGATCATGCACACATAAATGTGTGTGTACATGTAAACATGCACGTGCACCGATGCGTACAAAGTTACAAGCATAGTGACCAAGTCGTGGTGAGTGAATAAATCAGCTTGGGAAAAATTCCTCAAAATATGTCAAAATTCAGAAATTTCGAGAAACCTAAAAGAAAGTTATAAAAAGATATTAATAAAGCATTTAAAAATTTGGAAACAATAAATAGTTTACGAGAAAAAGTCGGAAAATTCATGACTTATTCATGAAATTCGTGATTTTTTGGAAATTCAACTTTTCAAAAAGCCGCGATTTAATTGGAAATCAATCGTCCACTTAGATAAGTTGAGATTAAAATCCATCTTTTTAAAGAATAAAAGAAGATGTAGTATACCTTATGGCTTTCTGGACAAAGGAAAGATGTTGATAGTAGTAGTCTACTCTCATGTGGTCTTCCAGAGCTTCTTTGAGTGATAAAGTTTCATTATTGAATTCATCAACCCCTGATAAATAAATAAATAATTCAATAAAATTATTTAATTAATATAAAAATATAAGTCAATAAAACGAAAAATAATAATAAATAAGTTCCATAAAAAAAAGAGATCAAGATATATAAGGGCAGTCACCATTCTCAGTAATGTAGATGAGGGGATTGTTGTATGTTTCCTTTATGTAGAGTAAGAGATCACGTATTCCCCTTGGATAGACATAGAGCCAAGTGGAAGCAGCCTGCAATTAAGCTTTTGCTAATTGTGTAATATGCATAAGCAAATTAATTGAAGAGTTGCATGGCTTTATATTATTTTTTTTTCTTATAATCAAGTATCCACGATACCGATACTTATCAATTTTTTTACAAATCAATATCGGAATCAGGTATCGGTATCGGGCGATACAGCACTGTATTAATCGATACGTATCGGATATCGGCCAATAGGGATTGAGTATTAGTAGGTCTTTTATGATACTTTTAAGATTATAACCATCCCTCAGGGACGTTCATTTCAAAGTAATCCCTTCTCCTGTAATATCCACTTTACATGTAATAAAGTACAATTTTTTTACTTGTAAAAAAGTACATATTTGTGTAAAATGGTTGTTCACTTCATCTTAAAAAGAGAGTGTAAACTCTACTTTATGGGCTACTATTCATTTTATGTTGAAGTGAACGACTTGAGTAATATTGCACACTACATAAAATTGTGATTTCACCCCAACTCCTCCGGCCGGCATACATTGGCCACCTCTAAATCAAACGATGGGAGATCACTTTTTGCCTCAATCTTTCACACAAGGGATCTTGAGACCATAGATATTCCATCAGACAGTCAATTTTTTATTACATATGGCACACATCCAAAAAAGTGACCCTAAAATAATGTGCACATATCACACTCAAACATGATTTTAGGGTCACTTTTTGGGATGACCGTTTGATGGTATGTCCATGATCTAAAGATTCAATGTGTGAAAGATTGGTTGGAGAAACAATCTCCATTGTTTGATTCCAAGGCGATCAATGGATGTTAGCTAAAGGCGATGGGTTGAGGTTCCAATTTCATTGGCTGTAAACAAAGGTAACACCCAAAAATTACAGAGAACGAAATTTGTCACTATACTTATAACTAAGAAAGTAAGGAAAATGTAAAAATGATGGTGGCTAGCTTTGAAGATAAAAAATGCTTGCATTGGAATTATATGTGATATGTGTGCACTAGAGATGCTATTAATATAAGAAAGTTATAAACAGTAGACAATTTTTTTTATAGACAACTTTGTAGGCAGCTTATGTGGCACAATATGATTGGCTACACTGATTTGTGCAGCCAGTTAGTCGGGCCACATAAGCTGCTAGCAAAATTATCTCTCAAAAACTGTTTACTGTATAACAGTGTCCATTAATATATTGGATTATTGTCATGTCACTCTAGCATGGGCATTTTGCAAGATCCCTTATGCTCGTTTCAAAAATTACGATTTCCCTCAAAAGCTTTTTCAATTCACCTAACTGTAAAAACTTCCTTTAACTACAACATTTACTATAAACTGACAATAATACTTGTGCTTTTTGTTTCAACTTTCCTCTTCTTTTTACCACTCAAAGATATTATTTCAAAACTAATTTTTTTAAGTGATTTATAATAAAATCGAACTATAAAAGATTGATTCGAACTCGAAGAGACCGATTTGGACTTTAAAAGACCGATTCGGGCATCCAAAGCCCACTTCAGGCTCCAAAAGCCTGATTTGGGCTTCAAAAGCACTGAAGTTTTTGACAAAAAAATAAAAATCAAACGGTAGCCCGAATCGCGTGCGGCACAAAATGTTCTAATTAGGGTCCGATTGTCAGACAAAGTCTTGAGAAGCCCGATAAATGAACAAGCTACAGGAGGCCGACTCGGGTACTGAATCGGTTACGAGAAGCCTGCATATATGGTGCACCGAATCGGTCTTAAAAAACTTGATTTGAGCTTGAAAAGACTGAATTGAGCATCTAAGACCGATTCGATCTTTTTCTATTTGGTTCAGGCTGTTTTCTCGAAGTAAATAATTTAGGAAAAAATGAACCGATAAACCTAAGGTTAAAATGTCCATTTCCGCTCTGACACGTACTTAATGGTTTTTTTTTTTTATGTTAGCCGAGTGAAATTGGGAATACATAATCATGATGAGGGAAATCATCATTTTAGAATCCAAAATGGGGGATCTTGCAAAACGTTCCCCTAGGTTGACTTGACTCATCACGATAATTTATATATATAAAGTCGAGTAAAATAGGAGGTTTTTAATCAGGTCGAGTCGAGTTTTCTAGTCAGGCATTGGGTCGGATCAGGAATATACCCTTGACCCGTTAGGTGGGTCGGGCACCATCCGGTCGGCTCGGGTCAAGCATATGCTAATTTCACATTGAGCAGCCAATTTTTTTTCTCGACCCAACCGATCCCGTTGACAGCCCTACATAAAGGCAATTTGTTTCTTAATTTGAATCATGAAACTTAAAAAACTCACCTTTGGACCAATGGTGACACCTTTCCTCTCCCCTGTTACAAGAAAATGTGCAATTTTTACCTCTAATTAAACCAAGCTATAAACAGAGCCAAGTACATTGAGATATTTACGTTGTTGTAAAATCGAGCAGGTTTACTTACGATTTTGGGTATAGGGTTTACGGTTTAGGATTTACGTCAGAACAAAACAACTTTAATAGGGTCTTTCGAGCTTTACCTGATAGAATGGTACGTGAATCCGTCATATAGCTCGCATTAGTATTTTTAGTGGACGGAACATTAGTGGCGTAATTGGCAGTGTAGTAATTTAATCCGATGAAATCGAATGATCCGTTCACCATCAGAGATTGTTCTTTGGTGAATCTCGGTAGACGTTTTCCAACAAGAGATCTCATGGACTTGGGGTATTTACCTTGCATTAACGGGTTGATAAACCTGAAAAACCATGATTACCAAAAAGGACACAAGTACTAATTACGATGCAATTTTTCTTTTCATTGATAATTAGTAGAGAAAATATATATCCTCCAAAATGTTACAAATCTGGAGGTGCGCATCAGTCGGTTCAGATTTGTAACCGCAAGCCTCGTTAATCCTCCTAATTCTCTCTTTAGCTCAGTAATGGCTATACTATTCAGTCAATAAATCTAAAGGCCCAGATTAATACTCCCGAAGCTCCTCGTGAGAATATATATATATATATATATATATATATATATATAAAAGGTGTATGAGGCACACTTGAAACCTGAACCAATTTTCGGGTTAAGGTTTCGTGGGATCTCTATCACGTGTAGTAAAGATGGACCGTCTTATGATACGCCTGTATTATGAATATGATTTGTGTCCAAGATTGGAAAAAAAACAATTTTCAAAGTCTAATTCAAAGAGGCCAATGGTTTTAAGGGTAGATGCCCTCCAAAGGTACCTCTTATGACAACTAGTGGGAGAAGACGGGGAGGATTTTTCCTTCTTAACCTCAGTTTATCTGCTTGATTAATTTTGTATGCTTTGAATAAGTTGATGAAGATTAGTTTTCTCCCCAATCTACCACACAATTGATCTTGAGATCATGAATTTACGCTCGGACAGTCAGAATTTTATTCTAGATTGCACATATTCTAAAATGTTAACATAAGCATGAGCGTACATCAATATGGTTCTTAGCGTGCTTTCGGAGATATGTACCATGGAATCAAAATTTTATATGTTACACGTGCACTGCATATATATATATATATATATATATATATATATATATATATATATATATATATATATATATATATATATATATATATGGCATTTTATTATTCCAAATTGCACATATCCTAAAAAGTTAACATAAGCATGAGGGTATATCAATATGGTTCTTAGCGTGCCTTCGGAGATATGTACTATGGAATCAAAATTATATATACTATACGCGTGCTGCCATATAATATATATATAAGAAATAATCATATGACTCAACTCATGAGACTAAAACACAAGACTCGAGCTCTTATTGGATGGATGTCATATCAGTTGCTTATGAAAAGTCAACTGATGTGACATCCAGTCAATAAGAGCTTGAGTCATGGGATTATGGCCTATGGCTCGAGTGAGAGGATCATTACTCTCTCTCTCTCTCTCTCTCTCTCTCTCTCTATATATATATATATATATATATATATATATATATATGACTTAAATCGAGTCATGAATGACTTGAGCAGGGGACCATCAGATCACAGTCAAATGTTGAGGCGACATGATGTTACTGTCACCCGCTCGAGTCATGCGTGACTCAAGTCAGGCAATCATTACCCTTTATATATATATATATATATATATATATATATATATATATATATATATATATATATATATATATATATAGAGAGAGAGAGAGAGAGATTCTTTTCCTCGAATTAATGTGGGACTATTCTCTAAGAGAGTAACCTCTTGGTTCTAATTATAACTAAATTTGTGTAAAATTAAATTATATTTTTGGTAACGTGGGTGGTCGGCCTCTTAGAGCACCCAACTAATATCAGGGGCACGTGCATGCCCCACATGTATAAAATCATAGGGTGGCCTGAATTTGGTAGGGGGCACTCAACTAAAACCCTTTTTTATTTTTAAAACAGCTTTAAGTCTTTAACTTTAAGCCTAAAAAGGGAAAACAACTCACTTTCAGCCTTCTCTCCTCTCCTCTCGCCCTCTCTCTCTCTCTCTCTCTCTCTCTCTCTCTCTCTCCCTCTCTTCGTGAGGCCCGCAATGCATCGATGCCCTCTCTCTCTCTGTCGCCCGATCAGGCCGGCGATCCATCATCCATCCGCTTATTGCCGCCGCCCAAATTTTTAGGTGAGAAACTGAGAAACCCTCTTCTTCTTCTCCCTCTCCATCTCCATATTTGTTTCTCTCTCTAAGCCCAAGCCTAAAAAGGCAAAACCCAACCTCTTCTTCATCTCCCTCTCCATCTTCCAAGAATTGAAAGAGGAGTTGACAACTGCACCAGTACTGACAATTCCATCAGGAAGTGGAGGATTCGAAGTTATAGCGATATTTCAGGAAGAGGTTTAAGATGTGTACTTATGCAGCACAAGAAGGTCGTCACCTACGCATCCAGACAACTAAAGTCTCACGAGAAGAATTACCCAATCCACAATTTGGAGCTGGCAACGGTCATCTTCGCATTAAATATTTGGAGGCACCATCTGTACGGAGAGAAGTTCGATATCTTCACTGATCACAAAAGCTTGAAGTACATTTTCACACAAAAGGAATTGAACATGCGACAGAGGCGTTGGATGGGGTGTTTGAATGGCTACGATTGCATCATTTAGTATCACCTTGGCAAGGCAAATATAGTTGCAAATGTACTGAGCCGGAAGTCAGCAGGAGCCCTCGCCGCACTGATGAAGAAGTGGAAGTTACATGAAGATTTTGGGAATTTGGAGCGCGTTTATTCAAGAAGTGGAACCCAAGTTTGTGTGTGAAAATCTGAGCATGCAATCCACGATAGTCGAAAAGATAAAAGGAGGACAACGCGAAGACCTAAAGATCTTAAAGATGCTAGAGGAAGTCAAGAAAGGAGAAAGACTAGAATTCGGAGTAACCTCAGATGGCTCGTTGAGGTATCAAGATCGATTATGTATACCAAGCATTGCGAAAGAGAAGAAGGAATTGTTAGACGAGACGCACAAGTCTAGATATGTCTTGCATCCAAGCAGCACAAAGATGTACCAAGATCTAAGCGTCACTTATGGTGGAATAACATGAAGAGGGAGATCGCCGAGTACGTCGCAAGATGCCTCACGTGTCAACAGATTAAAGCCGAGAATATAAAGCCTTCAGGATTGTTACAACCATTGTTGATACTAGAATGAAAGTGGGAGCATATGAACATGGACTTCATTACCGAGCTACCAAAGACCAAGAGCGACTACGATTCAATTTGGGTGATAATAGACGGACTCACCAAACACGCACACTTTCTACCCGTCAAGGTTACTCAGACCACAGAGAGTCTTGCGAGGCTATACATCAAAGAGAATGTTCGATTGCATGGTGTACCTATGGTGACTGTATCTGATCGAGACTCAAAGTTTACCTCAAGAATTTGGAGGATAGTTCAAGACAAATTGGGTACGAAGTTACATTTCAGTACTACTTTTCACCTTGAGACGGATGGACAAGCAAAAAGGACGATTCAGACACTGGAGGATATGCTACGAGCGTGTGTAATGGACTTCAAAGGAATCTGGGATGACCACTTACCCTTAATCAAGTTCGTCTACAACAACAGCTACCAAGCAAGCATACAGATGACACCTTTCAAAGCCCTCTACGAGAGGCCCTGTCGATCGCCAGTATGTTAGAGTGAAGTTGGAGAACGAATGTTGCTCAGACCAGAGCTAGTGCAACAAATCACAGAGAATATCAAGCTCATACGTGAACATCGACTCACTGCCCAAAGTCGACAGAAAAGCTTCATTGATCATAAACGAAAGGAACGCGAGTTCGACGTCAGAGATTGTATACTTCTCAAGGTGTCACCAATCAAGGGAGTGTTTAGATTTGGGAAGAAAGGAAAGTTTAGTCCTAATTTCATCGGATAGTTTGAAATCCTACGAAAAGTTAAAAAAGTTGCATCCCTTGCCAATCTACACGACAGATTCCACGTATCAATGATGCGACAATATAAGTTCGGCCCCTCAAATGTACTAGACTCCACTCGCGTGTTAACCTCAAGCAGCTGAACATCTAAGAAAACCTATCATACGTCGAATCACCTGTGCAAATCCTCGACTGATAGAGTCATCATGTTAGTCAGTGTTTTATATCATTTTATACACCTTTAAACCTGACTTTTGTAAGACCTTGAGCTGCTTATTAATTATTTTTAATATTATCTTGTAGTTTATGAATAAATATGCAGCCATCCATGAAGAGGTGCTAAGAAGAGGAGATTAGAGCAACCAAGTGCTTCAATCTATATCAGCAGTTGCATATAATTGTGCGGATCAGTACATTCAAGCAAGCAGCTGCCAAAAGAACTCAAAGGGATACAAAGTTATACATTTTAGGTTAAGGAGCAGATCCAGAGCATTAGTTGCACATTTCTGCATAGTGCACAATGAATAGGTGCACATTAGAGCAGCATACCTTCAAGCTATATGAGGGAGCAGCAGTGTGTTAAAGCCTCTCAAGTAGCTATCACATTGGAGGTGTCTTGAGCAGCTTGTGACGGCCTCATTAATCTGTGCGCTAGCATGAAGGCATGACGACCTTGGAACTGGGCACTTAGCTAGTAAGAGGGCAAGCGGACCTTGTAAGCTAGCCGTGTAGCGCGTGGACGCAAAGGCACGTGGCCCTGCGATGTGTGCATGAGTCCCTGATGCATGATGCGACGGTGACCCGAACTAAGCTATGATCTAGTATGGTGGCTAGACGTGTGAAGGTCTTAGAATGCGGTGTTCCGCGGTGGAGCACGCGATGTCTTGGTGCCATAAGGCACATAGTGCGGTGCTCCGCGTTGGGGCACGCGACGTGGTGCCAAGAGGGCACACGACGTCTGTGTGCTCTAAGGCACGTGAGGTGGTGCCATGGTGGCACGCGATGTGGTGTCAAGAGGACATGCGACATCTAGCTTGTATGGCAAGCGATGCGGTGCCAAGAGGGCACGTGATGCGGTGCCAAGGGAACGCGGCATTTGGGTGCAATGACAGACCCGTTATGGTGTCGAGTTGACACGAGACACAGTCACGACTTAGACATGATGCGGTGTCATGAGGGTACGCCATGTGGTGCCATGAGGGCACGTGACATGAGGCCATGAGGGCCTTGCGACATGAGGCCATGAGGGCCTTGCGACATGGTCGCGACACGAATGCGACATGGTCGCGACACAGTGCTATGTTGGACATGAGGCCATGAGGGCCTCATGACGTGGTCGCGATGCGGATGCGACACGAACGCGATACGATCGCAATGGACGCTGATGCGTGACCTCACAAGCCATGTGGGCTTGGAGGATGGCACTGGGTGTGTGCCATGTTTAATGACAAGACACCACCTTTGCAGGTGTGTGCCACGGGCAGGAGTCCGTGTGCAATGGTGGTATGACAAACAAGGGGTTTGAGGGTTTCTGCTATTTTGCCTAAGTTGGTCTTTGGACCATATATAGGGGGAGCTATTCTCCCACACATAAGGCCTTGCATTGCGGGACGAGTGCATGTGCTTTCTAGGTTAAGGGTGGGCCTAAAACATCACTGCAGCAATGCGGCACTGCGGTGATGTCATGTGTCACCTGGGGTGAGGTTACCATGTGGCCCCGTGCCGGCGTCGCGGTGCACATGGGTCGGTGACCTCACGTGGGCACTCAAGGGCTACGTGGGATGCAGTGGCGCGCACTAGCTGAGGCCCTAGAGCGGAAGTGTGCTGGTCGTGCGTACCACACACTGATGCTTGGTTTGGAGAGCATGAAGAGCTGCATGCTACTCCAAGTGTGCTGGTCGCGTGGACCACACACGTTGGTTGACTTGGTTGGCATGAAGAGATGCATGCCACTGTCTGAAGCGAGGGACTAGTGCATCGCACAGGGTGAAGCTTGGCAGGCCAAGGGGCACTGAGGTGCTGGCATGTGTGTCGCAAGTAGACACGATGCATTGAGTGGGTTCGCCTCGAGTGAAGGCAACTACGACGCGGGAGTTCCCGTTCTCTAGGCGGGTGGTATCAGAGTGATGGTTGGATATGAGGTCTCACTGTGCGCGGCAGCGAGATGTTGCACGAGCGTGATAACCAATGTTAGGTTATGCTTCGTGAGAAAACTGGTATTTGAGTTAGGCCTCACCAGAAGCGACAATGTAGGCGCCGCAAGGCCGAAAAAGTTACCCAAAGGATGCTTGGTATCGAGCGATCGTTGATTGGGACTACTTTGGCAAGCTAGAGCGATGAGGTGCGCTCTGATTTTGTGACAACCAGAGTTACTTGTGTGCAGTAGAGTTGCACATCTACGATTGAGATGCGATAGAGTCGCACACAGAGGGACAATACTGCTGGGTTCTATGTCGCGAAAAAGGAACTCAATGGTAGTTGGCCATGTGAGCCACATGTTGAATTAGTGGGCCAGTCCAAGGTGGATGGACGCTGGTGACTTTCAATATGAGACGTTGAGTCACACCAGTGCTGAGAGCACTGTTGCCATGTCGGCATGGAGCACGGGGGATGCTCCGTTCTCACTTCGTAATAGTTTTTCCTATGAGGGCTATACGTTGCAATATCGGGTCGGTCCAGGATGGATGAACTCTAGTGACCTCCAACATGACACGTTGGGTCACGTTGGTGCTGAGAGCACCTTTGCTATAAATGATAAGGAGCAAGTAGGATGCTCCATTCACATTTAACAACTTGTTGGCTACAAGTGCCACACGTTGAACTTGCGGGTCGGTCTGAGGCGGATGAACGCTAGTGATCTCCAACATGAGACGTTGGATCACGTTGGTGCTAAGAGCACTGTTGCCATGGATGGCAAGGAGCAGGTAGGATGCTCCAATCTCACTTGAGAAGTTGAGATTTTGAAATCAGTCGCTGGTAGATGACATGAGGGTCTGGACCGCTGGTATGCGGCAATGTAAGGATCAATATGTTGCGATGGCCCAGGATCGATGATACAGTTAAGCGAGCTATCGCGAGAACTGATTTGATCTAGGCTAAACCAAAGTAGGGGTCAGAAGCTCGTTGCTTTGTTGTGTGACAATAAGGCACTATGTCCGCGAGAGACGGATGGCTGGACTAAGATCCAGCGTAGCTTCAGAGGAAGCAAATACGAGAATTAGATGGGTATCTTCAAAGGAAGTGAGTCCCAGGTGATCGTTGAAATCTTTGGTCTACGCGAAGGACCGTAAGTCGAGTTGCAGGAAGTGACTCGAGTCACACTATTGGGTGAAGACAGAGGTCGAGGTACTATAGTGTGAGAAGCATAAAGCTTCGTTGATTGAGCAAGGTGCTCATGGCAGGCTCTTGGGTGAAAACACAGAGGTGTTGAGGTACTAGAGCGCTGCAGGATCGTTGAGGGCTTGTATGGTGATCAAGTCTAAAGGTCCGACAAAGCTGGGTTCCATCGGTTGCTACGATCGAAAGATATAAGCGATGTTGCAGATTTCAGCATTGTTAAGCCTACATCGAGGCACTAGAGCTGCAAAATTTGCCTGAGTGACAGTCTCGTGGTTGGAAACATACATTGAGGTACTAGAGTTCTACAAATCACACGCAGGTCGAACTCTTGGGCGAAGACACAAAGGTGTTGAGGTGCTAGACGACAGTGCGGATGAAAGGTAGACTCCTGGGTGAAGATGGACTGTTGAAAACCTAGAGAGCTGCGAGGGGCAATGAGTTGCGGAAGCTTGGTTGCTAACGATTGTCTTGCTTCCGGTTGTATGAGGAGAACCGTATATAAAGATACCAGGTGAAATCGAATTTACCAAGTTATTTAGAACACTACATGGGGTGAAGACACTAAACATGGTTGAAGTACTAGCACAGAATTGTGAATCAATGCAGTGAAGTGCACTAACTGCGATTCAGATCCAAGTGTGCTTCGGTGAAGACCAGATTGTGTGTTGAGGAACTGACGAGAACGTCAACGCATCGAGTGGGGGAGAAAAATGTGACCAAAAATCACACCCCTATTGCATAGACTGAAGTACTAAAATGCTTCAAATTCAAAATTTTCTAAGCGAACTCTTGGGTGAAGACACGTAGTGTCGAGGTACTAGAGTGAGCTGTAATCACTAATGCTCAGTACATGACATAGTGACGGATAGCGTGGTACGGAACCGCGTGGATATGACCAAGTGATCCAGCGAGGAGGTGAAAAACCTCGGGGCTAGATATTGGTGGAACACGTCTGCATGAGGATGCGATGTAGGACTCGGTAGAGTACGTGGGCCAGAGGGTTCAAATACTATGTGTGTTGGTGAAGAGGGTCACACACAAGCGTAAGATAGGCTGATTTAGCGTGGGACGCTAAGTGCAGCACGCGAGTACACTATGAGAAAAGTGACTCAGGGTAGACTTTGCATGGGGGTGAAGACATTAAGTCAAGGAACTGATGCGAGTCTTGCTGTCAATAAAGACGTTGACACAACCAGATTGGTGGATGTGGCATGGTTCATTTCCTTGAGATTTTGCGTCAACGAGGACGTTGACCTTATTGAGTCGAGGAGGATGTAACGGCCTCATTAATCTGTGCGCCAGCACGAAGGCATGACGACCTTGGAACTGGGCACTTAGCTAGCAAGAGGGCAAGCGGACCTTGTAAGCTAGCCGTGTAGCACGTGGACACAGAGGCACGTGGCCCTGCAATGCGTGCATGAGTCCCTGATGCATGATGCGACGGTGACCCGAACTAAGTTGTGATCTAGTATGGTGGCTAGACGCGTGAAGGGCTTAGAATGCGGTGTTCCGCGGTGGAGCACGCGACGTGGTGTCAAGAGGGCACGCGACGTCTTGGTGCCATAAGGCACGTAGTGCGGTGCTCCGCATTGGGGCACGCAACGTGGTGCCAAGAGGGCAAGCGACGTCTGTGTGCTATAAGGCACGTGAGGCGGTGCCATGGTGGCACGCGATGTGGTGTCAAGAGGACACGCGACATCTAGCTTGTATGGAAAGCGATGCGGTGCCAAGAGGGCACGTGATGCGGTGCCAAGGGCACGCGGCATCTGGGTGCAATGACAGACCCGATATGGTGTCGAGTTGACACGAGACAAGTCACGACTTAGACGTGATACAGTGCCATGAGGGTACGCCATGTGGTGCCATGAGGGCACGCGACATGAGGCTATGAGGGCCTTACGACATGAGGCCATGAGGGCCTTGCGATATGGTCGCGACACGGACGCGACATGGTCGCGACACGGACGCGACATGGTCGCGACACGGACGCGACATGGTCGCGACACAGTGCTATGTTGGACATGAGACCATGAGGGCCTCGTGACGTGGTCGCGATGCAGACGCAACACGGACGCGACACCGTCGCAAGGGACGCTGATGCGTGACCTCACAAGCCATGTGGGCTTGGAGGATGGCACTGGGTGCCACGGTCAGAGGATCATGTGCCATGTTTAATGGCAAGACACCACCTTTGCAGGTGTGTGCCACGGGCAGGAGGCCGTGTGCCATGGTGGTATGACAAACCAAGGGGTTTGAGGGTTTTCTGCTATTTTGCCTAAGTTGGTCTTTGGACCATATATAGGGGGAAGGGAGCTGTGGAGCTATTCTCCCACACATGGGGCCTTGCGTTGCGGGACGAGCGTATGTGCTTTCTAGGTTAGGGGTGGGCCTAGAATATCGCTGCAACAATGCGGCGCTGCGGCGATGCCATGTGTCACCTGGGGTGAGGTTACCATGTGGCCCCGTGCCGGCGTCGTGGTGCACATGGGTCGGTGACCTCACGTGGGCACTCAAGGGCTACATGGGACGCAGTGGCGCGCACTAGCTGAGGGCCTGGAGCGAATGTGTGCTGGTCGTGCGTACCACACACTGATGCTTGGTTTGGAGAGCATGACGAGTTGCAGGTTACTCCAAGTATGTTGGTCGCGTGGACCACACACATTGGTTGGCTTGGTTGGCATGAAGAGATGCATGCCACTGTTTGAAGTGAGGGACTAGTGCATCGCACAGGGTGAAGCTAGGCAGGCCAAGGGGCACTGAGGTGCTGACATGTGTGTCTCAAGTAGACACGATGCATTGAGTGGGTTCGCCTCGAGTGAAGGCAACTACGACGCGAGAGTTCTCGTCCTCTAGGCGGATGGTATCAGAGTGATGGTTGGATATGAGGTCTCGCTGTGCGCGGCAGCGAGATGTTGCAAGAGCGTGATAACCAATGTTAGGTTATGCTTCGTGAGAAAACTGGTATCTGAGTTAGGCTGGCCTCGTTGTAGCGGCAGCGAGGAGCCGCACGGGCGTCGAAAAAAGTTACCCCGTGACAAGCTACATTTCAAATGGCTACAATGCATTTCCAAATTGCAGCAATATATAGAAGCAGTTACAAATCAGATGGGAGTAGTCATATGAAACACCTTACAGCTGCACACATAAAAGCTTCAGTAAGGACAGCTATGTTCTCACTTGGGAAGCTTAGCATAAGCTTACACATTAATGCAGCCATGTGGACACCCTTTCATAGCAGCACATTAAGACAACCTTGGTGGCATCACTTTCAGCAGCTACAAGTGCACATTAGTTGCATCTCAAAGCCAACACCTTTCAGCTATATTTCAATACATATCTCAAGATCAAGAAGCTACAGCAGACGGGAACTCAAGCAAAGCATCAATACAATCTGACAAGAGCTGAAGCAAGACATGGGACTGCTGGAATTCATATTGGACTTGTCGAGGTGTGCACACAGCTGATAAGCAAACCTGTCGAGTACTAGAATTGGTGCAGCCAACTATTCGAGCAAGTTCACAGCCATACGACAACACTTATCAAGTAATAGAGTGTTGAAACTCCAACCTATCGAATGCAAGGAGCTGCTCTTCAATACCTATCAACCCTTTTCAGCAAAAAAGCACCAACCTCTCGAAAGGAAACTATTGGAAACCCAACCTGTCGACTTTTGTTTCCCTTGAACCTGTCGACATTCAAGCTCCCAAGCTTTCAACCTGTTGACTTAGAGGACACCAGCAACCTATTGAATGGATTAGTGCACCTCCCAGCCATCCTGTCGAGTTTCAGCCTTGCAAGACTCAGTACCTATCGAGAACTCCCTTTCATCATGTCGACATTCAAGCTGTCGAGATCTTGCCTGCAACAACCTCCTCCATCCTGTTGAAGCTTCCAGCCTTAAAGCGCCAACCTGTCAAGTTTAAACTTCAGCTTCAGCCAACCTATCAACCTTCAGCTCTCATCCTCCCATAACCTATCGAGCAAAAGCTATTACAGCTTCAGTACCTGTGACCAGCAGTCCCATCCTCCCACATCCTGTCGAGGTGCAGCCATCCTCCCATCAAACCTATCGAATCCTCATTGCAACATCAGACATCCTATCGAATAGACCCTCTACTCAACACCCTACCTCTCGAAGTGCAGCTCTCAAACCTTCAATACCTCACAACTTGCAGTTGCACTTCAACCAACCTGTCGAGTGGATCCTCACTACCTTCAGCCCACCTGTCGAAGCCCTCATTTATCCTCTCGAGTTCATCTTCTCCACCTCACTGCTGAAGCTGCAGATTTTAAAGTCCATTAGCCTACATTTCTACAACTCATCAACAAATGTAGAGGCTGGTTATATGAGGGGCTATAATGGGAATTTAATAAATCCAAAGGAGGTTGTTTTGGTAATAGCTGTAACAAGAGTTATTTTGGACAAATATCAATGGTTAGCAGGGGCATTTTTGGAAATCCAAGGCACAAGAGAAGTCTGCACATGGGCAAGAACTGATTTTCAAATCTTTGGCGGGAAGCAAACTACTTCAGCTAAGCACAACAGAACTAGATCTCTCTCTTCTCTCTAATTGGTTGGAATGCTAAAATAGGGATTAGCATAAACTGAAATGAAAAATCTCTTCTTTGATTGGCTACAATCCAAAGCACATGGATCACTACATTTATATAAATAAGGCTCCTTGCTGCTTTAATTCCTCAGCAAGGAAACCAGAGAATAGCTTTAGTTCTCCTTGACTCATTTAGGTTTAGGTTTAGCTTTTATTTTTCCTTTTTTTCTTCCCTTTTCTCTCTCTAATCTAGCTTGTTGGATTAGATCTAGATAGTAGCTCAGATCTGGTTTGTAATTGTAATCTCAGCATGAAGATGTGTGGATTGATGCACAGACTACAGATCTGAGAACAAGGTTATTATAAGTAATTTTGATTCAATAAATTGTTCATTTTAAAGTTCAATTAAATCTAAAGATCTTGTGGTGCCAGTAGATGCCTATAGGATCCATGCATTTGGGAATAGTCCATTTAGTTTACTAGTAGATCTATTGATTCTTATCTGATTTTTCTTGGTTTAATATCCCTGTGGATGCCCGAGCTTGTAGCCTTACATCCATAGTATTTATAGTGATTTAAATATTTCAATTTGAACCTTTGGAGGGGATGAAGTCTATAGGATGATCTGTGACCATTCAAGTGGACAGATCATACCCTTAAGATCAGTTCAAGCCTTTAGTTTGGTTTGAATTCTTCTACCTTGCACTTGAGCTTGTAGCCAAGTGAAGGACAGCTGCAAATTCACATGCTTTGATCTGTTTTGCAATGAGAATCAGTCCCTAGCTGCCTATTTCTCCCCCTTTTATATTTTATTTTACCATCCATCTCCCTCAATCTTCTAGATTTAGTTTTATATTTCTGCAAATTAGGTCTAGTGACACTCGAAAAACTCTCTTTCTTCTTAGATTAGGCTAGAATTGCCAGATTTGTTGCAGATCTGGAGGTCTACTATACCGCCTTTTAGGTTTTAGATCACTACTCCCTGTGGACAAACTCTTACTTTTAAAACTTGCTACAAAATGACTCTATATCTTGCAGGTCTATAGCTATTTTAGATGTGTTGTTTTCACCTCTTTCATCTTCTGTTTTATTTTGATTTCAATTCCACACACACAATAATCAGCACCTGAAATATTCCCAACAGGCTTTTGGCGCCGTTGCCGGGGAGTTTTGATCTAGTTAGCAGATCTGATTTTTCTCTAGTTTTTATTACTGTTTTGTTTTAGATTTTTATATTGCATTCAAACTGTTTAAATAAATGTTTGCTACAATTTTTGTTTAGAAAATCTGTTTTAATTCTGCACTATTTCTTACTTTTTCTGACTTTTTCTTCATTGTCTTGTAGATGTTTGAATGAAGTACTGTTGCAGTTTTTGAATTTTTACAGATCTGGAGCAGTAGCCACAAGAGGAGCTTATGGATTGCAGCTGGAGCAAATCTGCCTGAGTTTGCATTCCCTTCTCTTTTGTGTTCATTTTCAATTTTTAATTCTTTAAAACCAGTAGTTCTACTATGTTTTCTGTATGTTTTTGTTCTTATTTTCTCCTGTATTTTTACTTTTATTCTTGTGTTTTCTTAAATCTATACTATGTATAATTGTGAGCCATTTGTAATGGGTGAACAACTGAAGACCTTGAAGGAATTCAATGCACCAGGGGCATACACATCTCCCGTTTGTATTCAATTCCCTGCTATTCAAGGGAATTATGAGATCAAATCATCCATCATCCAAATATTGCCCTCATACCATGGACTGAGTAAAGAGGATCCCTACAATCACATTGATGAATTTCTAGGATTGTGGACCACTTTCAACATTTCAGGTTTGGGGGAGGAAGCCACTAGGTTGAGGCTCTTTCCTTTTTCACTAAAGGATAGAGCCTGAACCTAACTTTCTATACTCCCAACCAACAGTATACAGTCCTGGAAGGATCTTCAACATCAATTTTTGGCCAAATTTTTTCCCATGTCCAAAACAAGCCAGTTGAGAAGGAGCTTTTGAAGCAATATCCTCATCACCAAATTCCTGAATGGAAACTTGTTCAAAGTTTCTACCAAGGAATTGATCTCAAAAGCAAGGACATGGTGGATGCCTCATATGGAGGTACTTACCTTCACAAGACAACTGATGAGGCTTGGGAACTCTTTGAGGTCATAAGTGAGAATTCAATGCAGCAGGAGACTTAATCCCGAGACATTAAGACCCCTGCTAAATCAGTAAAAGAGAACACCCCTAGGGGTAGGATGTATGAAATCAATGTGTGTATTGATCTAGAGAGAAAGGTAGACAGTTTGACACTTCAGTTTGATAAATTGATGAGTGTATGGCAGCCCCCAATGGTTGCATAAGTGCAGGAGGCATGTTTGATATGCTAGTCCCCCACACACTCCATTCAGGACTGTCCATCTGCTGGTTACCCTGCTTTAGTCATTGAGAATGCTAATGTAGCCCAATCCTATGGGCATCAATAGCAGCAGCCTGCTGGGTATTCATGGAGGAACCATCCCAATCTGAGGTGGAACTAAGAGAATCACTCTCAATCCCAGCAGCAACAGACAATGCCCCATAGACCCCAGCAGTTCCCATACAATTTTCCCTCAAATCATCAGTCCCAGCAGCCAATGGCTCAGAAAAATCATATACCTGCACAAGCACCCAATCTAGAACTCCCTCCTTTGAAGAGCAGGTTTTGTGCTCATTACAGAACCTCAGCTCCTTAGCACAAACTGTGCAGTCCCACAGCCAAAGCATAAAAAAGATTGAAGACCAGCTTGGTCATCTCTCCAATGCTCTGACTAAAAGGGAAGAGGGTAAACTCCCCAACCAGCCAATCAATAATCCTAAGGGATTACACATGATGGGTGAATCTTCTTTCAAAGAAGATAGCAGGGAACAAGGTTGTTTTTGAACCAAAAGAGAGGTGCAGAAAGGTTCCTTACTACAGTTTTCAGATTTAGGCATGCTGATTTTTTGTAAAACAATAAAAACAAATAAAAAATTAAATTAAATTAAAACACAAATAAATTTTTCACAATTGTTTTTCCTTATTGTTTGTATTCTTCAGCAATAGTAAATAAGGGCTATTGTTAAGCCCCAGCTGATCGAAAACAAATAAAAAATAAAAAATTATAAAAATATAAAACTTTTCAGATGGGCTATTTTTCTTTGTTGTCATTCATATACCCCCATCTAGAACTGCTGAGAACATGGCTCTTGAATTTTGAATCATGAAAGTTAATGAGCAACGAATCATATTTTTGCTTTGAAAATTCAATGGAGCCTCTACATTCATTCACTTTCAAGATTTTTCACCATTTTGGTCTCAGTTGTGTATGAATCATGTTTTTAACTGTGTGCATTCATGTTGATTTTACTTTGAAATTCATTTTGATTCATACACATCCACATCACACACAACAGCACAGACGAACTTACCACAACACAGAACTGACCTTAGATTGTAGAACATTGTCTTAGGATTTTCTGTTTTAGGAATTTTGTTTAACTATTGTTTTTAGTTTGCTGATTTTTCTTTCTTAGGATAATGTGTATACCATTTTTGCTATTTATCTTCATTTTTGTATGTTTGTATCCTATTTTTGACTTGGTTTTACTGTTTTTGTATTTGAATTTCTGTTTTTGTAGGATTTTTCTTTCATTTGTATATCATTGTCCTTATATTCAGTTTTGAATTTTTCTTCTTTGCTGCATACAGCTTTTATTTTTCTTTCTTGTTTTGCCCTGTTGCCCCTAGTTACTCATTGTGTAAACATTGAGGATAATGTTCATCTTAGGTTTGGGGGTACGGCAGGTGTACCAATGGAATAGTTAATGTTAGTGCAGCAATGTTGGATAAAAATTTTGAAAATAAAGTAATTTCCCACCTGATTTTTGAAAAAGAAGAAATTAAAAACTTTTTAAAACTGAAATATGTTATAGCTCTAACACTTTCATGAAGTAAATGTCAAGAATTTTAAAAAAATTGATGCTTAGTGAACTTGAAAAGAGAGAAAATTGTGAGGATATACTCTAGGAATTTGATGGAAGACCATACCTAGTGAGATTTTGGCCTAAATTTTTTTTCTTTGAAGAGTATTTTGGCAAGTTTTCTGCTGTAAGGACTGACTGAACCTATTCTTTTTCACTAAAAGTTATACAATTCTAAGTTGAAACAGCTTAACAATATTCATGACATTGAGGGCATGATGTAAGGCCATCCTTCGAACAGTTTGAGCTAAAAATCTCTACCCTTTGAACTGCCTTTGTATACACCATTTGAGCATGAAAATTCTAGTCTTCTTTTACAAAAAATATTTTTTTCCTGAACCCCCCTTAACCTGTTTCAATTACCCTCAATCTGAGAATTTAGGAAGTGAAAGGAGAAGTGAGGTTAGAGGACCAAGATTTGATATTTGCTTGAAAGAGAAGAAAGCACATTTGATGGCAGTTGTGAAATTTCAACCCATATAAAAAAAAATGTGAGAAAAATACAAAAGAAAAACCTACAAAAACAAGAAAAACAAAAAAACAAAACAAAAATGAGAAAGAGAAGTCATTTCATTAGAAAATTGAAAGGAAGATTAGAAATTAATCATTTCAAATATGAAAATTCAAGAAGTAGATGGAATTTGTGCTGAGATGAAGAAGGTGTGTGCACCACCTCCTTACCTTACTGATTTCTCAATTTTGAATCTTTCCTTACCCTTTTATTCTATATAGACCTCACTTATAAGCCACATTACAACCCAATAAAAAGACCCTACTTATCTAAAATGGATTGAGTTGTCATGTAGAGATAAAGATTTGTGTAATCTATCGTGAAATGAGCTAGAAGATTTCAGAAATTAGAGCAATTCCCATGCTCATGCTTGCAGTCCTATTTGAGAGCTGTAATAGCTCTTGAGCTCTGTGAAATGACACACCCTTCTATTTTTATCTTGAGTGACAGCCTTGATAAGACTTGGGTCTGAAATTGAATTTGTCGGGGCATTATCAAAATAAAATTCTCAAATTGATGGTAAGCTTTGCATTAATTGTCACACACAATGCCTTGACCTGAGCTGAGTGATTGTGAAGGAAGTACAGCAGAATTTCATAATTAAATTGATGTTTTACTGGTGAGAATCCTCTAAAAAGTTGAAGGAACAAGGTGTGGAATAAATTTATTTTTTTTTGAACCTCTGTTTTAACATGTTGCACTGATATTAACGGATTTTATTGGAGAAGTTTGTCGGTACCTTCACCGAAAACCCTCAGGAGACTCCACTCCTCCACTAGGAATCACCTAGGGGTTTAAAAGGCTTGGTGCATATGTTAAATGCATTCATGTTCCCTACGAAAGTGGCATTTAGTGTTGTAGGTTAATTATTTTAAATTTCACTTTGCTCAAGAACTAGCAAAGGTTAGGTTTGGGGGTGTGTTAGTCATTGTTTTATACCATTTTATACACCTTCAAACCTGACTTTTGTAAGACCTTGAGCTACTTAATAACTATTTTTAATATTGTTTTACAGTTTAGGAATAAATATGCAGTCATCCATGAATAAGTGCTAAGAAGATATTAGAGCAACCAAGTGCTTCAATCTACATCAGCAGCTGCATACAATTGCGTGGATCAGTACATTCAAGCAAGCAGCTGCCAAGAGAACTCAAAGGGATACAAAGTTATGCATTTTAGGTTAAGGAATAGATCCAGAGCATTAGCTGCACATTTCAGCAGAGTGCACAATGAATAGGTGCACATTAGAGCAGCATACCTTCAAGCTATACGAGGGGGCAGCAGTGTGTTAAAGCCTCTCAAGCAGCTATCACATTGGAGGTGCCTTGAGCAGCTACATTTCAAATGGCTACAATGCATTCCCAAATTGCAGCAATGTATAGAAGCAGTTACAAATCAGATGGGAGCAGCCATATGGAACACCTTATAGTTGTACACATAAAAGCTTCAATAAGGACAGCTATGTGCTCACTTGGGAAGCTTAGCATAAGCTTACACATTAATGCAAGCATGTGAACACCCTTTCATAGCAGCACATTAAGACGGCAACACATTAAGACGGCCTTGGTGGCATCACTTTCAGCAGCTACAAACCACAGCTACAAGTGCACATTAGTTGCATCTCAAAGCCAACACCTTTCAGCTGTATTTCAATACAAATCTCAAGATCAAGAAGCTACAGCAGAACGGAACTCAAACAAAGCATCAATACAATTTGACAAGAGCTGAAGCAAGACATGGGACTGTTGGAATTCATAATGGACCTGTCGAGGTGTGCACACAGCTGATAAGCAAACCTGTCGATTGCTAGAATTGGTGCAGCCAACTATTCGAGCAAGTTCATTGCTATACGACAACACCTATCAAGTAATAGAGTGTTGAAACTCCAACCTATCGAATGGAAGGAGCTGCTCTTTAGTACCTATCGACCCTTTTCAACAACAAAGCACCAACCTCTCGAAAGGAAACTGCTGGAAACCCAACCTGTCGACTTGTGTTTCCCTTGAACCTGTCGACATTCAAGCTCCCTAGCTTTCAACCTGTTGACTTAGAGGGCACCAGCAACCTATCGAATGGATTAGTGCACCTCCCAGCCATCCTGTCGAAGTTTTAGCCTTGCAAGACTCAGTACCTATCGAGAACTCCCTTTAATCCTGACGACATTCAAGTTGTCGAGATCTTGCCTGCAGCAACCTCCTCCATCCTATCGAAGCTTCCAGCCTTCAACCAA
Source organism: Chloranthus sessilifolius (assembly GCA_021018995.1). NCBI lineage: Eukaryota > Viridiplantae > Streptophyta > Magnoliopsida > Chloranthales > Chloranthaceae > Chloranthus > Chloranthus sessilifolius. The sequence continues at coordinate 8,779,257 of CM037587.1, forward strand.
CCTGTCGAGTTTAAACTTCAGCTTCAGCCAACCTATCGACCTTCAGCTCTCATCCTCCCATAACCTATCGAGCAGAAGCTATTGCAGCTTCAGTACCTGTCGACCAGTAGTCCCATCCTCCCACATCCTGTCGAGGTGCAGCCATCCTTCCATCAAACATACCGAATCCTCATTGCAGCATCAGACATCCTATCGAACAGACCCTCTACACAACACCCTACCTCTCGAAGTGCAGCTCCCAAACCTTCAATACCTCACGACTTGCAGCTGCACTTCAACCAACCTATCGAGCGGATCCTCACTACCTTCATCCCACATCCTGTCGAGGTGCAGCCATCCTCCCATCAAACCTATCGAATCCTCATTGCAACATCAGACATCCTATCAAATAGACCCTCCACTCAACACCCTACCTCTCGAAGTGCAGCTCTCAAACCTTCAATACCTCACAACTTGCAGTTGCACTTCAACCAACCTGTCGAGTGGATCCTCACTACCTTCAGCCCACCTGTCGAAGCCCTCATTTATCCTCTCGAGTTCATCTTCTCCACCTCACTGCTGAAGCTGTAGATTTTAAAGTCCATTAGCCTACATTTCTGCAACTCATCAACAAATGTAGAGGCTAGTTATATGAGGGGCTATGATGGGAATTTAATAAAGCCAAAGGAGACTGTTTTAGTAATAGCTGCAGCAAGAGTTATTTTGGACAAATATCAATGGTCAACATGGGCATTTTTGGGAACTCCAAGGCACAAGATAAATCTGCACATCGGCAAGAACTGATTTTCAAATCTTTGGCGGGAAGCAAACTACTTCAGTTGAGCACAACAGAACTAGATCTCTCTCTTCTCTCTGATTGGTTGAAATGCTAAAACAGGAATTAACATAAACTGAAATGAAAAATCTCTCCTCTGAATGGTTGCAGTCCAAAGCACATGGATCATTGCATTTGTATAAATAAGGCTCCTTGTTGATGTAATTCCTCAGCAAGGAAATCAGAGAATAGCTTTAGTTCTCCTTGACTCATTTAGGTTTAGTTTTAGCTTTTATTTTTCCTTTTTCTCTTCCCCTTTCTCTCTCTAATCCAGCCTGTTGGATTTGATCTAGATATTAGCTCAGATCTGGTTTGTAATTGTAATCTCAGTATGAAGATGTGTGGATTGATGCATAGACTACAGATCTGAGAACAAAGTTATTATAAGTAATTTTGATTCAATAAATTGTTGATTTTAATGTTCAATTAAATCTAAAGATCTTGTGGTGCCAGTAGATGTCTATAGGATCCATGTATTTGGGAATAGCTCATTCAGTTTACCAGTAAATCTATTGATTATTATCTTATTTCCCTTGGTTTAATATCCCTATGGATGCCTGAGCATGTAGCCTTGCATCCACAACATTTTTAGTGATTTAAATGTTTCAATTTGAACCTTTAGAGAGGATGAAGTCTATAGGATATTCTGTGACCATTCAAGTGGACAGATCATACCCTTAAGATCAGTTTAAGCATTTAGTTTGGTTTGAATTCTTCTACCTTACACTTGAGCTTATAGCCAAGTGAAGGACAGCTGCGAATTCACATGCTTTGATCCATTTTGCAATGAGAACCAGTCCCTAGCTGCCTATTTCTCCCCCTTTTATATTTTATTTTACCATCCATCTCCCTCAATCTTCTAGATTTAATTTTATATTTATACAAATTAGATCTAGTGACACCCGAAAAACTCTCTTTCTTCTTAGATTAGGCTAGAATTATCATATCTGTAGCAGATCTGGAGGTCTACTATACTGCCTTTTAGGTTTTAGATCACTACTCCCTGTGGGACAAACTCTTACTTTTAAAACTTACTACAAAATGACCCTGTATCTTACAGGTCTAGAGATATTTTAGATTTTTCACCTCTTTCATCTTCTGTTTTATTTTGATTTCAATTCCACACACAATAATCAGCACTTGAAATATGCCCAACGCATCGCGTGAGATCGAAGAGAGTACCACGGGTAAAAGTTCTTTGAAAATATCACACAGGTGACAAAACGACATGGGAACACGAGGATGAGATGCAAAGCACCCACACTTGTTTAACGACACTAGGTAAATTTCAAGGAAGAAATTTTTGTAAGGAGGGGAGAATGTGAGGACCCAGACTAGACATGACCCCACCCATTTTCTTAGCCCAAACCAGGCCCAGGCCAGACCCAACCAAAACCCCTTATAATTTCTTCCTTGTCCCTGCTTAACACCAAACCCTTTTCCTCCAGTCTCATCCGTTGAAACAGAAGCTTAACCCCGCTGAAAAGGTATGGAGTTCGAATATGTGCTACAGTTCATCATCGTCCCAACAACAGGCCCGCCATCATCACGCGACCTTCTTCACGACACCACCATCCCCCTCTGGTTATAAATAATAAGAGTCAACCATCTCCTTTTCTTCCACACTCCAAAGAGATCTCTGGTAAGGCATTCTGCCTCAACTTCTTCTTCTTCCCTTTTTCTATTTGTTTTCAACCGGTTCGATCTCCAGCAACGATCATCAGAGATGATCGTTGCCCTCCATTTTGACGCTCGCGCGGCTGTCGTTACTAGGCATGCCCTCACGACTATCGTTCGCCATCGCGGCCGCGATCAGCATCAACTCTGTCAACAGCAATGTCGAACCCAACGACGAAATCCATTTCCCTTTTCTGTATTTTTCTCCTCTCTTCTCTACCAATCTCTTCTTCTTCCTCCCGTGCTACCATCAACCTACGACCCTTTTTCATCCCTGTTTTATCACAGAACAGTGACATTAAAATGCCCTTTTTATTTTATTCTACATATATATATATATATATATATATATATATATATATATATATATATATATATATATATATATATATATATAACATACAAAGTATAAAGATTATATAATCCATTTTTCTCTGTTTTATCCTAAACTAGTGACCCTACAACCCTTTTTATTTATATATATATAAACATATAATACAAGGTATAAAACCTGTGTATATATATATATATATATATATGCTATATTTGTTATTTAAAAACTATATTTTTTATTATTTATTTTATTTTGCTATTAAAAATATAACGGTTTAAAGCCTATATGTTGTCAGGGATATTTTTAAGCCATTAATCGATTATAAAATATGTTATAAATATATTTATCTATTAGTTTCATATCAGCCATATTATTATAAAATATATGTTATTTATTACGAATTATTATGTTTATTTAAATTAAAAGAGCAGATTTTTAATATTCTTTCGAGTTTAAATTATTAGTTAATATTTACTAATTATATTTTCAGTAATTTATATCCCATTTAAATTTCTAATATTTTCTATATATATATATATATATATATATGTGTGTGTGTGTAATGAAAACAACTTTGGTCCGCTTACCCCTTTTGCAACCTATTTAGTGTCATGATACGATTTGATCATTCCTACTCTAATTGCGTCAACCCGTAGTTATACCTTTCATTTCTGAAACTTGAACCATCCGAGTCGAGACTCTAGTGGCTAACCTTCCCACGAATCGACACAACCTCTCACATATTCATCCAACTCTTTCGTCGAGTCATCGCTTAGCACTAATACACCCTTGTTCTCATGCAGGCAACACGTTGGGCAACCCGAGCTTCAACCACACCCATCGCAATCACCAAGGAAGCACATATCAAGGCAAGTGACCTACTATTATCACCTTGCTTTATTTAATTAATTAGTACTATTTAAACACAATATATATATATATATATACAATACATACAACCCTATAATTATGAATTGAAACCCTTAGGTAGTGTGATACATCTACGAGACATTGTTGTATGTTGATATTATAAATATGCTAATTTACCTATATAAGAACTTGTTCTTTTATTTCTACATAATCATAATTGATAATTGGATTTCCGATATGAAGTTAATCGTAGTTTGATTCTTGATGGTATGTCATATAATTGAGCATATAAGCAAGCATAATTATCGCATTATTTATATTATAAACTGATAGAAAGATAAAATGATTATGAAAATTTATTGATCATAGTATGTATTTCTTTTCGAAAAGCATCATGAAATATCATCTTAATTATGGAAAGCATCAACTATTGAACAAATGAATTTCTACTACATATGTTGTGCATCTATATAATTATGTGATTCTTCTAGTGTTGATCTCCCCATTAGGTAGCATGGGTTTGAGACGAATATCCGTATTAGTGCTTCCATATATAAAGTGCATATTGCCTACAGATCTGTCACGGTAAGGTGTGAAATTCAAATATATAATGTGATGTGGTAAGGACTACCTGAATGAGATGTGAAGTCCCAAAGGGTCACATATGGTTATACCATGGATCCAGTCTTATAGTAGTAGAACCTATACCTATAAATGTATAGCCGCTAAAATTAAATTATTTTCTTTCCTTTTTTTTTCAAAGAAAAACTCCATGTTCTTTTATGCACACATCTCATTTCCTACTTAATAATAACTGCAAATGCAATGCCTTGAGAACAAAATATTGAAAGTGTATATATATACAACTGATCAGTCACAGAATATACTATTTTATCACCCTTAACTTAATGATGCTAAGACTTAGTTTGTTACTAATATGTTGATAATGTACAAATATTAAAGAAAAATAGTAAAAGAGAATCAAAGTGTTAATATTCATCAAAATGAACTCAAAAGGCAATAAAAAGATGATTGAGCGTAAGAAGAAGATTCAGCACCTACTGAAAGTTGAGAAATCGTATTTTACGATTGAGCACTAATATTGAAGCCAAAGAAGGAAAAAATGAGAAATCGTAATTTACGATTCTTCAGAAAGCGATAAAAGAGTAAAAGGTGATACAGAAGAAAGAGATCGTTAGTTATAGAGAATTGTCCAGTATGAAAGTCATGGGAGCTGAAGAAAGAGAAAATCGTGATTTACGATTTTCTGAGAAAGAAAAGAAAAAGGGTAATCATGAATTACTATTATAGAAGCTTTCCTATTGCTCCTGTTCACGTGAGAATTTTCACCACCAAAAATAGAATTAGAAGAACTCTTTAATTAGAAGTTTGACTAATCACGGATCTGGGAGATTGATGAAGAAGAATCTTAAAAGGACTTTGCTGCTGCTATTAAGGAAAGTAATCCGGAACACATCAAACATCTAAAAGCAAGGAAGAATAACATAAGAATTAGAGTTATATTAAGAATCTTTTATTTTAGTAGTTTCTTTTATTAGAATTAAATCTCTGTAAATCGACCCTTATGATTTATAAATAAGAGGGCTCGACATAGAAATAATCATCGAAAATTTTACAGGATCAATTGACAACTGAGATCTGTGTTTTCTCCCGATCAAAATAGTTTAGGATTTATAAAGTAATATCGTCCACAGTTCTCTGAGGTTTTGCTTGACAACCAAGACTGATGAAGCTGAAATATCAACCCTTTGGATGGTTCTACTTTTGCTTTCTAGTTTAGATTTTATTTTATTTTTAGTTTAGATTTTATATGCTTTGTAAACATCTTTGAATTTTGATTTGAATTGAAGACTCAGGTTAAAGTTTACAAATTAGTGTAAAAGTTTTACTTTTTCATCTTTAATTTTCTCGAATTTGATTGACGCCCAAATTTTAAGAGATTGTTGATTAGATTAAATTTGTGTTGAATAATTTTAGTTTTTGATTGATGACCAAATTCTGAAAGGCTACAATACGGTATAATGGTATTTTAAATTTATAAATATCCGATAGCTGAAGGTTGAGATTGACGACCTCAATTTGAAGAAGGAGGATTAGGATTTATTTTTATACAATTAGATAAAAGAATCTATTCTTTTATTTATATTTCTCCAGTAGTTTAGGATTTAAAAGATAAAGATAGTTTTTTTAAAAGAAATATAAAAATCTATAAGAAGTTAATCACTTCTTCATGGGATCGATCCTATCGCTACGCTATAATTTCCATTGTGCGCTTGCAATTGGTTAAGGCTTGATTTTAATTTAAATATATACATACTATAAGTCAGTCAACAACCTCTACTGAAATCAAAGGAATGCTCATAAATGAATTTTATCTCTCTTATTGATTATTAAGACGTAGATTACTAGATATTATTAGGGGGGCCACTTGTTGAGTTTATCTCACCTCCGTTATTAATAGTTTAGTGGCAGATCGAGTTAACCTTCGGGCATCTCCTCTAGCAGAGACGTTGAGAGATCTTTTGAATTAGAATCAGTCGATGAGTTGTAAGGTTTTGTGCTAGGTTGTAAGGGACTTTTGAATTGTAATAGTGTTCACAATGATCAATGATTTGTAACAATGATGCACCCTTATTTTGAAATTATGAATGAAATATCAAATTATGTGTTGTTTAACCTTTTAGTTCTATTTTGATTATTGAATTCGCTCGCGTACCGAAATTCGCAGTGTATTGGATTTCGGGGTGTGACAGTTTCTCCTTCTCTGTTTCTCTCTATTTTAGCATATGAATTATTCATTTATTTGGATTTAATTTTTTTCGATTTTTGTTACAAATTCAAATAGGTGTAACATCATTTTTGAGCATGTTGCACTTCAATGTATGATCTATCAAAGTATCTATCACTCTGACGTTTCGATCACCCATATTTTAATCCCTTTGAGAGCTTAAGATCATTAAGCCAGGAATCTGGTCCCAAACAAAAAAAGACATGACTCATTTAAATACCAATAAACACCAAATATGGTGTTCAAGTGATCTTACACCATCAATCCATCAACAGTTTAAGATGTTGGTAATCGATACCGTTGATCTTATACCATCAATCCATCGGATTAAGATGTGGGTGATCGTTACCCTTACATTAAAGTCTTAATGGCCCCATAAATGGCCCAAAAATGGTGATTAAGGTTGTTTTAGGGTGTGATCTATACCATATTGAAGTCTCGATGGGGTCATAAATGGTCCAAAAATAATGTTTTATGGTGATTTAAACTCTCCTATATGTGGATTTTAGTCGTTATTGTCAATCTTATTTTCAGTCTCTATCTGTGGATTTCGATCGTTTATTTGAAGTGTGATCAAAACATGAAGTTTTCCTTATAAGTGGTGTTAGAGTCGAATGATTTGTAAAGGAAAGGATTTGACTAAGGGTGACTATGGGGAATGGGGATCTACATTGATTCAATGGGAGAGATATGAAATTCTAAAATGAAACCAAAATTAGATTAATTTGAAGTTAACACATTTTTAAGTCAAGTTGGTTACTAAATGTTAGAGCAATCAATTCTTTAGAGATTAAGAAGATCCAATATACTCTATGTTTGGGTGTTTGATCAATACAGTCGAATCATAATTATTGGGATTCATTTTTTTCATTGCTAATTCTCTAGCCAGCCCTTTCTCTCTCTCTCTCTCTTTCTCTCTCTAGCCTAGACCAACACCCTTTTATTTGTTTGATTGTTTCTCTCTCTAAGCCTAGCCCACTCCGAATGCCAAAATTTGTGAGCGTGGCCTGTGTGGCCCGCGTGGGCTATAATCTTTGACCTTTGTCCCAATAGTCTATTTTTTTTTTTCGGGTTATAATTTTTTTTCTATAATAGTCTTAATTGTTAATTACATTGTGTAGATTATATGATTGTATTGCAATCAGATTCGTCGGATTGTCGAAATCGGAATCGTTTGAATTAAGCTTCATTGGAAGTGGAATCGCCTGATCGCACAAGATTGGAGGTAATTTTATTTCATATTTGATGAAATTAGAGTTATTTTTAGGATGTATGGATGACTTTGTATAATTTGGATTTTTTTTGTGAAATTTTATATATTTGTAGATAATTTTGCTACTTCGTATAATTGTGTAATTATTTAGGATGTGAATGTGATTATGTAAATTAGGGTTTCTGCCCTAATTCAATAAAATTAAAACCCTTAAACAATCGTGTATGCCTAAAGCCCTAAACTCTTAATTCTCTAAATCCGAAATAGCTAAAGCCCTAATTTCCTAAATTCGAAATTAGGGGTGTATTTGGTTCGGTTTTGTTTGATCGGTTTTAGACCAAAATCACAAACTAAATCGGTTCTAATTGATTTATAAATGTTCAAATCAAGCCAAACCGTCCAACTGTTAAACCAAACCAACCTGATTCGATTTGGATTTGGTTCGGTCGATTTTGGTTTTCCTATAGGATGTGAAAGTGTTGCCTATGGGCCATCCAATCCAAGAGGGTCCAGATCATCTTATAAAATAGGTATATTTAAGTATTAACCCAGGACTCACCATCCAAGCATGAAGTCAATTGCACGTTGAGCTGCCCCACCATTAGACTTTGATGAGGAGGAGGGCACCATCCAATGTGCCACTAGTGTTATCCCTATAACCCCTTTTTGTGAGTGCTGCATATATCCAGGGTAAATTTTTGCATCAGAAAAAAACATATATAACCAGCAGAAAGTAGAAACCCTGTGGTTCACATGGTTCTTAGGGGTCTCAATGGGCTGGGGTGGGCTGGGCCACATTCAGGTCGAGCCTTAAACAAACCGATTATAATTGGGCCTTTTGGAACTAGCCCATACCAGCCAGACTTATTAATCAGGGCCAACCGCGGGCCCACTTGCCTTGGCCAATATACGGCCAATGGCGGACCTGGCAGGCCGGCCCTGACAAATTCTATACAAATGTTATCAATTGATCGGGCGAACCAAGTTTAGACTGGGCTTAAAACATGCCGATTTTTAATAGAGCTTTTGGAACTACTTCGAAGTGGGCCGGACGTGGGCCTGGATAGGGTAATCCCAATCCTGGCCCGGTGGATTTGAACTTGGCCAAGCCCACAACCAACCCTACTACCCGGCTCGACTTAATAATGGGCCTGGACCAACCATTTATATACCAGGCCTACTTACCTTATCCCATACCAGTCCCCTGGTAGACTGGGCCAGCCCGGGCCAAGTCCGGCCCATTGAGACCCCTACATTTTATGGCATTCATGTTTGAAAAAAGGTAGGCTCTCACTTGGTACTTGTCTCTATAAAGCTTAACAGCAGCAGCATGAGAGAGTAGCTGGTTATGCCCCACAATGTAAGGCTCAGTCCCCGAATCTCCCACCGAACAATTCGCGAACCACGAAGAACACCGGCCGGGCGCGAGAATCCCGAACGCATATCCGCCAATGCTGTAGCTCCATGGTTCGTTGAACGTGATCCAATGTTTCACCCGATCACCGAATTCTCTAAAGCAGATGTCTACGTAATTTCGGAAATCATCCCTGAATAGTTGAGAAAAAAAACCATTCACTTATTTAGTCCTCGAAATTATTAGTGCTCAAACTAAGGTTGTCAATTTGAGATTGACCGGAGTGCCACAGCTGGCAATTGGTCGAGTCTAAGGCTGTGTTTGGGTTAGCTCTTATAAGGGCAGAAGCAGCTTTCTTCCTGCTCTTTGTTTGAGCAGATAGAGAGCAGTTTTATCACTTAAAACAGCTCCCTGTCAGAGTAAATGGGGTTAGGAGCTGTGTAACCAAATATGAAAGTAGTCCTATGTGAGAGCCAAAAAGAAAAAGAGCTGCTCTTTGTCCTGAAAGAGCTAACCCAAACGCAGCCTAATAGCCAATAGACTGACTCTACTTTGAAAATGTTAAAAATATAAATAAAGTTAAATGATAGAAAATTATGACACATCAATTAAGGATCAAAATTTCGGCCGAGATGATCGAAATTTTGGTCCAAATTATCAGTTTCGGTCATATTTTGTATAGGATTCAAATTATCGGCCGAAATTTCAGCCAAATTATCGGTTTTCGGCCGAAATTTTGATCCTTGCACATCACACCGACCCCAAATGGGTGGTACAAGTTGATGATTATGATCATAGTGATAAATTTTACCCAAAATTTTGCTAAAATGGGGTCCACTGAAACTTTCGCCAAAATTTCTCTTATTTCAATGAGTTGTGCAAAGATTTCAAAATTCACTGAAATTTTATGGAATTTCAATGGAAATTTAGAATGTTATGACTTATGAAATTGGATTTACTGATTAATTATACTTTTATAATGTAAAAATTATTTTAACTTTAATAAGTTAATATATTCTGATAGTTTTTTAAGTATTATTACATATTCTTTATTTATAATCCTCAAAATTTTCCAAATTACTCTACCAAAATATTGCTGAAATTAAAACAAAATTTGTTGCTATGATTATGATGTTCGCGATTAAGTTTCCACACGTCATTTAATCGTGCGCTTATGTATAGCTTAGATAGATGAAATTTACTCCATAATTAAGCAATTGTATGGCTATGGTGCAAAAAAGAAATCGAAAACCGAAAACTAGACCGAAACCCATTAAAAACTGACAACTAACCAATTTGGCCCGGTTCAGTTTCGATTTTGGTACCTACTGAAAACTGGTCAGGTAGGGTGGGAAAACCCAAAAAAAAAAAAATATATTAAATTAAAAAAACCGAAAAAAATATGAAGAAAAATCGAACAGAAGCGTACCAACCAAAATAGAAATCGGATCGGTTCAATTCGGCTTATGCCTTCGAGCGGTTAACGTTGAAACCAAATGTTTCGATTAGTGTTCGGTTTTGCAGAAACCAATATACGGATTTGTGCTATTTATTTCTTTGCACCATCGATTTTGAGTTCCATTGACTCTATTGACCATGCAAATTTATATTTTTTGTTAAAAAAAAATCAAAAGGTCTATGATAAATGGGGCTCTCCCATAGTAGGAAGTAAGAACCCAATCATATTATTGAGTGCCACGTGCCAAAAGATTGAGACTTCAAATTATCGGCCAATAATTTGAAATTTAGATATTTTGGGAATTTTGTCTCGATTGGATCTGAAACCGACGCATTTCGCCAAAATCTTGTGATTTAGGCGGCATCGCATATGTGGTCCTCTAAGTCAAAATCGCATATGCAGTGATGGCATATGCGATTTTGACAGTATGTAATCGCATACACTATATGCAATCGCATAAAGTTCCAACGGTCAGAAATATGATCGTTGGAGCTTATTTGTTTTTTTTGTTTTGTTTTTTAAGCCTCCTCAAAGCTTATAAATAGAGAGTTCTTCTTCCTAATCCATACCAAATCCATTCAAGATATGATTTATGTTTCTTTAGTCTTTTTTTTTAGTGTTTAGAGTTATCTTCCTCTTTCTCTCTCTCTCTCTCTCTCTCTCTCTCTCTCTCTCTCTCTCTCTCTCTCAAAGTTTTGTTGATAATTCCTTTTGCTCTTTCTTATAGTTAATTAAGCAAGAAGCTTAAACCATCATTCTTCAAGCAAAGAGAGAAGAAATCACTTCAAGTATCAAAGATTCAAGGATTCAATAGTTAGAAATTAATTTATAATTCCTATTAAATTTTGTTTGATTATTTGTTTCTTATTACACCTCATTTCTTTCATTTTTTTCTTTTTTTTGTGTGGTCTCCACTCTCCACCCACTTATTTAAATTACGTTGTCATTATATCTACGTCCTCAAACAACGCTCTTAGGCCGACAAATTCGACCAATCCGGATTGAAAATATGGACGTTACAAGAGTGTAACCGAAAAAAATAAAGTCCATTGTACCCTATGCCCCTATGTAAGCATGGGAGAATAGGGAGACACAAGTAACATCTTGCTTGGCAACCCAGATCGAATGCAAAGGTATGTCCAAATGTCATGCCAGATATTCGAAAAGAGATCATGAAATGGATGGATAAGACTTCAATGACGAAACATAACGACGAAGTGATTTTACAATAATAATATAATGATGAAGATGAGGAAGAAGAACTGGATAGATCTACTCCATCCACAACTCCTAATGGTGCAAGACCACCACCCTCTAAAAGAGCACGTAGTGGAAAGGGGAAGAGAATAAATAAATTCTTCTCTTATAGACCACATCCCGAGAATGTCGTAGATGCTAAGGGTAAGGGACCGGCCCAAACCACTATAGAAAATAGGTTTAAAGCTAAGGACTGACCCGATACTATTCAATACATGCCTAAGTGGATATATCAAGCCCATATTGCATTCAATACCATAAAGTTAAAGAGCTTCAAAGTAATAGTTGAAGCTCTTTGACAATTTGGACCCTGCTTAAAACGTTCATCGTATCATGAGATAAGATATACATGTCTTAAAAAGGAAGTAGTCTTCACAAAAGCCTTTCTCGAAGAGTATCAAGAGGATTGGAAGATATATGGGTACTCACCAATGACCGATGGTTAAACCAATAGGGCCGGTAGGTCAATTATCAACTTTTTGGCAAATTATCCTATCGGAACTATATTCATTAAATCCACAGATGCTTCGACTCATTCGACTGAATATCTATTTTCCCTTATAGATGAAGTGATAGAAAAGGATATTAGTGTACAATATATTGTCCAAGTTGTTACAAACATCACGTCAAACTTGGTGTTTGCGGATAGACTAATAATGGAACATCGACCACACATATATTAGACCTCATGTGCAGCCCATTGCTTAGACTTAATATTATAAGACATAAGAAAAATGCACATTAAAATCGTAGCAAAGGCTAGGAAGGTAGTAGTGTATATGTATAAGCATACACTTCTACTCCACTATATGCGTAATGCAATTGGGGATAATTCGCAACACTCCGCCATCACTCATTTTGCTACGGCCTTCTTGACCTTACAAAGTATGTATGTTAAAAGAGATAAGCTTAGAAGCTTCGTAACTTTCACTCATTGGAAGAATGGAGTTTGGTCAAAGAAGGCCGAAGGAAAGTGAGTGGCACAAACCATCTTAACAAACTCCTTTTGAAATATGTTGCACAATCACTTAGAGACTCGCAACCAATCGTAGAAGTACTACGATTGGTTGATGGTGACAAGAAGTCGACTATGAACTATATCTATAGTTTCATGGAGAAATCTATAGAAAAAATTAAATTTAATAATATGTACAAATTTCGTCTCTATCAACTCATTATTGACCTTATTGAAAAGAGATTGGGTGTCCAAATGACTAGCCCATTGTATTCTGTCACATTCTTCCTAAATCCCGTGATTTATTTCTCTTATCCGAATCTAAAAGTAGCGGAAGCAACACATATTAACAGTTTCCTTGATATTTTAAAAAAATGATTCCGAACAAAGGCGAGCAAGATCGGATTAGCAACTCTTTCGACCGATACAAAAATACTAAAGGGATGTTCGAAAGAAAAATTGTGATTCGACAAAGGAAATTCAAAATACCTAGTAAGCAATTTTCTAATTTATTTTTTATTGCATTTCGTTATTAAAAATTTGTAATTAAATAATCGGTCTCTTTATATATATATATATATATATATATATATATATATATATATATATATATATATATATATATATAATTAATACTATTGTTTGTAGTCGATTGGTGGTTGTCTTATGGAGTAGATTCAGTAAAAAAATGTGGATTATTGAAGAATATGACCATTAAGGTTATTGGCCTTACATGTGCCACTTCGGCATGTGAACGAAATTGGAGTACCTTTGAGATGGTAATTAGTTTATTTTTATTTCATTTTTAGTCTTGTAATTTTAATTTAATTGTTGTTTAAATTTTAAAAGATATTAATATTTATTTAATGTTTCTCTTAAATAGATACACACGAATAAGCGGAACAAGCTTGAGGAAAAAAAACTCAATGATTTAGTCTTTGTGTAATACAACCAAGAGCTATGGGATCGCTTCTTAAAAAATCGAGAAAATTCGGGACACTATAATCTCATCTCTCTCTAAGACTTGTCATCCGATTTTTCTTGGATGACGGATGCCTCCGATGAAGGTAGCTCACACTCACGCTTGCATCAACAAGAAGAAGAAGAAGAAGACAAGATATATGAAGAAATTCTCATAGACGATATAGATATTGTCTTAATGAGATTGGATGATAAAAAAACCAAAGAGGAAGAACAATATGTTGAAGGAGACGATTCGGATGATGACGATAATAAAAGTGACGACGATGGTGGAGGTGGAGATATACCATTGTGGGTTAGAGAGAACTGTGTAAAAAATTTTGTCAGTACATAATATCATTAGGAAGTAAGAACAAATGTTAAAATACTTTTACTTAAATAATATTTTTCTTTTTTAATCTTTTCTTTCTCTTTTGTATGTTCTAAGTTTATTTTTGTACTATTTTGTTTAATATAAATGATTAATGAAATTTATATTTTCCCTTTTAATTTATGAGTTATCTATTTAACTTATATATTTTTATTTCATATTTTAAACACTACAAAATTAATAAAACATAAAAATTAACATAAAACATATATTATAAACTTTTGAAAATTTTTTTGGGACTTTTGAAAAAATTTTGAGTTTTTTTGAAAAAAAATAAAAATATTATGTCATCGCGCAATCGCATCGCATAGTCAGTTTGATAACATTGCTCATGACCATCCATTTGCTGACATGTTTAATCAATCACCGTTCATTTTAGAATGTACAGCTCGGATGTTTCAGATCTTGTAATGAGTGAGTTTTAAATCCACATTACTAATGGTCTCACGTGTCTCAGTTAGTGGACGGTCATCAAATAATCTGTTTAAAGGGAATCATGTGTCATTAAGGCAGTGAGACTTAAAGACGTTCATTACTTTTAGAGCTCATTCGGGAGCCCAAAAACACTCTGAATCTGAGCTATTGACTTAGAAAGTAGTGTTTTTCAATATTTGTCGACCTTTTCCTTCAATTGCGAGTTGTTTTTGGGATCCGTGCATTTCAAAGTGAAAGCGATGACATATCCATTTCCCAACTAAAGGACTTGAAAATTTTCAGAATCTGAGAGAGAACCCAAGAGTTTGACCAAACTTAAGAACATCACTCAGAAAAGCTAAAAATCTCCAATCACTCAGATTCTGAGCATTTCTGAAAAAAGCTCAAGACTGCTCTTAATCAAAAGGTAAGATGAGTTTCCTGGGATTGAGATGATGGCTCCTTGTCGCACCACCTCACAACTTGATGGTGCCCTTGTGTACAGATTTATGATCCAATCACCAAGGCAGTTCCAGGCGGACACGTGCACCTTATATAAACTTTTTAAATGGGTAAGGGTTTGATACCAAACCCAAGCAAAAATATTAATGAAAAAATTTCCAAATAGGTACCTTTGTTCGCGACATGCAATCTTTGACGGAGCCTACGTTTGGAACCTCCTAAAACTCGTCGATTGGTTCAAATCAGATGATCTAGATTAGTTTCCACCCTAACCTCCCACACAACAGACTTGAGGCTATTAACGTACCATCAAACAATTTATTTTTTATTCCATGTGTGATACAAATCTCCAAAAATAAAGAGCACTATTTGCAATACAAGATAAGATTCCACATGGCAGACATGTAATAAAACGCGTTATGACATGTAATAGTCCGACATCGGATAGAAAAAAGTCTTAACCTTGCGCTATATGTGATTGCGAACGCTACTTGTCATAACGCGTTTTGGGTGTAGACTTAAGCTCATGTCAGAAACACAATCGGGGCGATGACCTAAACCTAGAACCGAACAATATTATGACATGTGGGTCTGAGTGTTCACAAGATATCAAGCACAGATAGCATTTTTTGGGGGATATATACCACTTGGAATAAAAAATAGGTCGTCCGATGGATGAAAATGGACTAGATCATCTTATGGGTGAAAAACGAACTAGATCGTATGATTTGAAGCCATCAACGGATTTCAAGCGATTACGAACATAGGGACCCTAGAGATTGTGCAGGCAAGAAATTAAGAGGTACCTTGCAAATATAGATATATTGTGACTGCTAATCAAGGATCAAAATTTTGGGTTTCATTTCAGTTTCAGAGGGGACCGAAACTGAAAGTTTGGACCGAAATTTTGGTCCCATATATATTATCGTTTCAGTGGGGACACCTAAATCGATAATTTCGGCCGAAATTTTCATCCTTGCCGCCAAAGCCATGTGCAATCCAAAATGGGTCGTCAATAAATTATAATATTTATGGACTGACATTGTCTTTTATATCATATATTTATATGATAAAGTCGAGGAAAGTTTTTATTAGGGCACTTTAGAAAAACAACCTTGAAAAATAAACGTTTTAGCAAAACAACTCTGAACTTAACAACTCTGAACTTAAACGTTTTAAAAAAATAGTGCTTTCACGGTTTCCAGAACTTTAAAAACCTGTGAAAGCACTATTTTTTTAAAAAATAAAAATAAAAAAAGGTGTTTTTACGGATTTTTGAAGTTTCGAAAATCATGAAAACACTGTTTTTTTAAAACGTTTCAGTTCGGGGTTGTTTTGCTAAAAAGTTTGATTTTCAAGATTGTTTTTCTAATTATCCCTTTTTGATATTATAATTTGAGAAGACTGAGTTGTGTCCAATGAGACGAAATATTTTTTTTTTTTATTAGTAATCTTTTCTTTAGTTTATAATGTGATATCGGGGCCTCGGGTGAGTAAAAGTCACTAATTAATAAAATGGTACCCAAGTAAAATTAAAATCTAACCACCTATGGTAAAACTATGGACTCAACAACCAAATCTAAGTAGTTATTACCATGGTAACCAAGTCAAGGTTTAGGAACAGCTTGGAAAAAATCCAAAAAAATCTGATAAAATTCGTCAAATTTGAGAAAAAATGGTAAGAAAATGTAAAAAGAAAAAGAAAAAAAAAATCATATGAATTAATAATTATAAAAAATTAAAAAAAAAACCAATTGAAAAATAAATAATCTGCAAAATATCAGGAATAATTCGTGAAATTTACAAAAATGACATTTTTTTAAAAGGTCGCAAATAATTATAATATTATTCATTTTGTAGAAAAAATGTGAATCATCTGTAACTTTTTCAAAAAGTCAGAGAATTTAGTCACTGTGATTAATATGGGTCGCAAATAATTAAAATATTATTTACTTTTTTAGAAAAAATGTGAATTATTTGTGACTTTTTCAAAATGTCAGAGAATTTGGTCAGTGTTGTTAGTACTACTAACTTCTATAAATTCTATATCTAACTAGTTAGCACTTCTTTCATTTGTACATATAAATAAATTAATATATATTGAGCCTAGCTGCCGCGCGAGCTGAGTTTCAAGCTCTTCCGCTGTGGCTTGACTCATATTACTACAGCTTCATGTCTAATTTGGCAAAAGCTTACGAGCTGAACTAGAGATCCTAAAAGCTTTATTTTTTAAGCGTTCGAGTTAGCTCGGCTCTGTGATGGCCTTATGCTTAATAAGGTTGCGGGAATACTAACACAACGTTGTAGCTGAGGAAACCGTTGTATTGGTCTTCAAGGGCTTGAGGGAAATCCCAATGAAAGAGTGTCACAAATGGTTCAAGACCTGCGCATGGTAGCTAGTAGCAATGAGAGAGAGAAATAGAGAGAGAGAGAGAGAGAGAGAGAGGTGCACGCTAGGTGAAGTTAAGAAAAAAGACCGTTGGATAGGAGCTCATTGATGAGGTTGTTGTAATATCTGATGCCCTCCTTGTTCACTCCCCCACTTGGCCTTCCATCTGATATTCAAAATAATTAGAAATATTATTAGAATGACAAAATAATGACATTTTGTTTTCTCATAATTTCTACATTTGTTTTTTTTTTTTTATAACTTAGGGTAATCTCATGCTTGCGTTTGAACTAATCACTAAGGCCTCGTTCGTTTGATGGGGAAAGCTCAAATTCTGAGTTTTCTCTTCAGAAAGTGCAAAAAAGGTAGTCAGAATCCCTCTTTCCTTTGTTCGAGAGTTTGGCACCATTTATGAGTTTTGTGCCCACCTTCTACTGACAATGACGTTTACTTTTCTAAGCTTTTTGCTCAGGAAAGCTTAGGAACGGATGGGGGTTGTGTATAGCTCTCCTAAGGCTATACACTGGGTTGTAACTGTTACAACGGTTATAAAACAGAAATAATAGAAAAACTCTCATTGATCTTCTCTATATGGGTTGTCTATCTCTTCCCTGTATAAGATGGTGATCTATCGAAGCAATAAAACAGAAATCATAGAAAAACTAAAGAACAACAAATCTGTTAGAGAAATCAAAGATAACCCACAAAGTCCACAGATGCTTTGGAATCAGTTTCTACCAAAAAACTGAAATCAACCAAAAAAGGGCTAAGAAACCAGAGGGGCTATAACGATAGATAGATGGCGTAAGAATATGGAAGAAGATAATATGGAAGAAGATATGGCAAAGAAAGTTTTTACTGTTTTCAAATGGGGCTTTTATGGGAAAGGGTGTTTTGGTTCCAATTTTTCTCCTTTTTTTATCTAATTTCTAGAAGGTTTCAAAGAAATTTCAACATATTATAAGGTCGGTGGATTTGGTAATCTACATGGACTAGCCAACCATTTCACAGCTGTGAGATTTAAGCGAAGCTACGAAAGAAATAATATGGTGTTTCCAAAGTAATCAAAAGGGTGGGTTTTCTTTCTCTGTTGTTGAATTGTAGATGTGATTATTTGATCAAAAAGACTCAATGATTGATAAACTGTGGGATGGTGAATACCAGAAAATTTGCACTAATTCTTGGATCCAAGGATCAAAATTTTGGGTAAAATTTCAGTTTCCGGATTGGCCGAAACCGAAATTTCGGCCGAAATTTTGGATCCCATACAAAAATGACCGAAATGGCCGGAATTTTGATCCTTGCTCTGATCTAAGGCTGTGTTTTGCATTGAGGCCATAGTCACCATGTCTGGGTTTGGCAATAATTTTGCGAGTTTGAAATTCAGAAAAATCTGATAAGTTCAGAGAAATATTTGGAGGAAAAATTAGAGAAAATAATATATATAAATTAAGATTTAAAATTATAAAATAATTGAAAACAATTGGAAAAAATTAACAATCACATTTTTTTGAAAAATTCGTGAATTATTCACAAATTTTTAAAACACACGAATTTTTAAAAAATTTGCGAATAATTCAAGTTCGTAGAACCTTAGATTCAGAAATTATTTTGCTCCCCATCAGCCCCCTCCACACGAACTAAATGTGCTTTAATTGGGCACGTGCAATAAGAGCAATTAGAGCGGACAGATAGTATTGCCAAACAAGCCCTAAATCATTTCTTCAATCGCTTAGCTTATTTTCCATTCATCAGCATCTCGGCCTGCGCCTCCAACTAGACGAAGGATCAAAGTAATAGATTGTGTCGATTTTTAATGTATTGGGCTAATGAACCTCATCATTTGTCATAAACGATATCGGCCCGAACAATTTCATGAGTTTATAATATATATATATATATATATATATATATATATATATATATATATATATATATATATATAACATTTTTAGTGTTATAAGAATAATGCTGAGAAATTATATTAAAAAAAAAATCCGTCACATAAGTCCAACCTCGCATGGATTGGTCACCCAAAATTTTTTAGTCAAATACGAGTACGATAAGTAGTCCGATGATTAACATTCGTATGACGGCAGCACAACCACATATTCATCCGATTCTGAGCTTTTCGGAGAAAAACTTAAGAACGAATGAGAAATTAACTTTTCTGAGACAAGCCAGAAATCAGGGCAACTTAAGAACAATTGTAGGAAAAGACTGGAATCAGAGTCTGCTGAGAATCACCAGGATTCCGAGTTATCAGGATTCAGAGCTTTTCTGAGAAAAGTCAGGAAACACCTGAACAAGGCCTAAGGGATGCCCTCACCCCCACCATGTAACTAGTATTTCATGAATTACACACCCTACTGGACATCCTGATATCGCAGAAGGGAGACGTCAACACTCGAACCCATGACCATTAACAAACCAAAGTCTCATAATTTCTACATTATATATTATGTACCATATGTCTTTCTTTCACTTTTCATAGATCAATCTATTGTATTCTCCACCATAGATAACTCCATACACATTTTGTTAGATGGGTGTCGTCAACACTTTAACTCATTTTTGGATTTATAAAAAATTAGATTGGACTTTTGACCACACGTATCTCGAGGGCGATAAGAAGCGAGTAGTTTTTTATTGAAAGTCATACATCTCCTCTTTATTTCCTTAAAGGGTTAAGAAAGGAAGCTTATAGAAGGAGACTCTCGTCCCCTCTTCCTTTTAACCTAGCTTACTTTCATCTAGGGAATATTATAAGCGATGGACAAGTTTTTATAGATAAGTTTGCAAATAGCTTATGAGGCACGACGAGGCTGGCTATAATGCTTTGGCACCACTGTGTGCAACCAATCACGTCACACCACATAAGTTGTCTCCAAAATTGTATATAAAAAATAGTCTAATATATAATATTGTTTCTCATATAGAGGCAAATTTAGAGAAAATGAGAGATAACGTGGACTTAGATCCTCTAGCGGAGGTTATCATCGGCATTGATTGAATAGGAAAAAAAGAAAATAAAAAGGATTCACTAACATGTAACATATATAGTTTATTTTATAGTCATTTTGATCGATTGAATCGGGCCTAGATCCAAAGATTGCTAGCGTATTCATGTGTTGGATTTGTTGAATGTTTGACTCCTCAAAATGAGGGAATTTGTGCTTGATCTCGGTTCTACTTTATTTGTCAAGTCAAATAATGATATTTAAAAGGGTGGCATTATTTTCACCCGCTAAGCTTGTGAAGAACACGCGTTTTCTATCATAAAAAATCATTGACTTCCCTGAATTAGAGGATGGAGATCATTTTTCATCCCATTCTTCCACACAATAGATCTTGAATTCATGTCGATTTCATATGACACACATCCCCAAACTATTTGTGATCATAGACATGTCATGAGAAAAAGTTTTGAAGTCACTTTTGGGGATGTGTGCCACGTTCAATCAAAATCTAATGGTCTGATAGGTGGTCATTGATCTCAAGATCTATTGTGTGGAAGATTTGGATGGAAAACAATCTTCATCGTCTATTCAAGGCAGTCAACATTTTTATATAGTGGAAAATGTGTGCTCCGCACAAGTTTAACGGGTGCAAATAAAGCCACCCTATCCAAAACTACCTCCTTTTTTTTTCGTTCTCATGTTCTCCTACTTTTTGTTATTTTAATTTATAATTGTGTTCTCTGACTCTCTTGTGCTTGTAACGTCATATATCGACATATGTTGAATGGGTCCATATTATATTTTATATATATATATCCTTACTACTGTATAAAAGTATAAATATTTCTATCATATTTTCGTTCTTAAAATACTCTTAACACACTCTTTTTTAATGAGAATACGTAAATAACGGTATCCAAATAAATTATCTTTCCTTCCTTATTTTTAGCTCCTTCAAAGAAACTCACAAATTTAAGAGAATTAACAATTTTGTCATAAAAGTTTTCTTTTCCTAATACCTTCAAAGAAACCTACAAAGTTAAAAAAATTAACAACTTTACCATAAAAGTTATTTTTTCTAACACCTTTAAAGAAACCTACAAAGTTAAGAGAATTAACAATTTTGCCATATAATATTTGACTTGCTTTAATATCAAATTCCCTTTGAGCCATGATTAATGTACCCCTAATCAAATTTTCTCATCGTACCTAATCGGTTTTCGACTTTTCCCACCTAAAATCGAAATCATATTCGGTTTGAACCGATTTTTGAATCGATTGGGGTTGGTTCAATTAGTTTGGTTTTTTGGGCAGATTCGAATTTCGGTTCAAAACTTACACCCATACGAGGTTAAGATCATAATCTCAAGAACTATTCTACGAAATATTAGGGTGAAAAATGATCTCCATTGTCTAATTACAAACAATCATGGATTTGAATGGGGTGCAATCACCATTTTATTATTTTAAGCTACTTTCTCAGTTTTCTCATACTATCTAATAAATTTTTTATTTTTCCCCCCAAAATCGAAACGAGTCCAGAATAGGTTCATTATCGATTTTCGGGTCTGTTTGGACCAGTTCGATCACCTTTAGAGGAACCCACAAAGTGAAGAGAATTAACAATTTTGCCATTCTTTTCCTAACACCTTCAAATAAACTTATAAAGTTAAGAAAATTAACAACTTTGCCATAAAAGTTATCTTTTTTAACACCTTTAAAGAAACCTACAAAGTTAAGAGAATTAATAATTTTGTCATATAATATTTGACTTGCTTTGATATCAAATTCCCTTATGTGAAAGATTGGGCAGAAAAACGATCTCTATCAACTAATACAAAGAGTCGATGATTTTTGCATAGATGCCCTCTAAGATTTCATGGGTGTTAAGTTACCCAAATAATAATTTATTGGCATGTTGAAACCCTTTGAGCCATAATTAATGTACCCCTAATCAAATTTTCTCATCTTACCTAATCGGTTTTCGACTTTCTCACCTAAAATTGAAATCAGATTCGGTCTGAACCGATTTTTGGATCGATTGGGGTTGATTCAATTAGTTTGGTTTTTTGGGCGGGTTCGAATTTCGGTTCAAAACTTACACCCATACGAGGTTAAGATCATAATCTCAAGAACTATTCTACGAAAGATTAGGGTGAAAAATGATCTCCATTGCCTAATTCCAAACAATCACGGATTTGAATAGGGTGTAATCACCATTTTATTATTTTAAGCTACTTTCTAAGTTTTCTCATACTACCTAATAAATTTTTTATTTTTCCCCCCAAAATCGAAACAAGTCCAGAATAGGTTCATTATCGATTTTCGGGTCTGTTTGGACCAGTTCGATCACCTTTAAAGGAACCCACAAAGTTAAGAGAATTAACAATTTTGCCATTCTTTTCCTAACACCTTCAAAGAAACCTACAAAGTTAAGAAAATTAACAACTTTGCCATAAAAGTTATCTTTTCTAACACCTTTAAAGAAACCTACAAAGTTAAGAGAATTAATAATTTTATCATATAATATTTGACTTGCTTTGATATCAAATTCCCTTATGTGGAAGATTGGGCAGAAAAACGATCTCCATCAACTAATACAAAGAGTCGATGGTTTTTGCATAAATGCCCTCTAAGATTTCATGAGTGTTAAGTTACCCAAATAATAATTTATTGGCATGTTGAAACCCTTTGAGTCATGATTAATGTACCCCTACTCAAATTTTCTCATCTTACCTAATCGATTTTCGACTTTTCCCACCTAAAATCGAAATCAGATTCGGTCTGAACCGATTTTTGGATCGATTGGGGTTGGTTCAATTAGTTTGATTTTTTAGGCGGGTTCGAATTTCGGTTCAAAACTTACACCCATACGAGGTTAAGATCATAATCTCAAAAACTATTCTACGAAAGATTAGGGTGAAAAATGATCTCCGTTGTCTAATTCCAAACAATCATGGATTTGAATGGGGTGCAATCACCATTTTATTATTTTAAGCTACTTTCTCAGTTTTCTCATACTACCTAATAAATTTTTTATTTTTTCCCCCAAAATCGAAACGACTCCAGAATAGGTTCATTATCGATTTTCGGGTCTGTTTGGACCAGTTCGATCACCTTTAAAGGAACCCACAAAGTTAAGAGAATTAACAATTTTGCCATATAATATTTGACTTGCTTTAATATCAAATTCCCTTATGTGGAAGATTGGGCAGAAATACGATCTCCATCAACTAATTCAAAGAGTCGATGATTTTTTGCATAGATGCCCTCTAAGATTTCATGGGTGTTAAGTTACCCAAATAATAATTTATTAACATGTTGAAACCCTTTGAACCATGATTAATGTACCCCTTATCAAATTTTCTCATCTTACCTAATCGGTTCTCGACTTTTTCCACCTAAAATCGAAATCAGATTCGGTTTGAACCGATTTTTGGATCGATTGGGGTTGGTTCAATTAGTTAAGTTTTTTGGGAGGGTTCGGATTTCTGTTCAAAAGTTACACCCATACGAGGGTAAGATCATAGTCTCAAGAACTATTCTACGAAAGATTATGGTGAAAAACGATCTCCATTGCCTAATTCCAAGCAGTCATGGATTTGAATGGGGTGCAATCACCATTTTATTA
Source organism: Chloranthus sessilifolius (assembly GCA_021018995.1). Lineage (NCBI taxonomy): Eukaryota > Viridiplantae > Streptophyta > Magnoliopsida > Chloranthales > Chloranthaceae > Chloranthus > Chloranthus sessilifolius. The sequence goes on from CM037587.1 coordinate 8,803,206, forward strand.
TTTTAAGCTACTTTCTCAGTTTTCTCATACTACCTAATAAATTTTTAATTTTTCTCCCCAAAAATCGAAACGAGTCCAAAATAGGTTCATTATCGATTTTCGGGTTTGTTTGGACCAGTTCGATTCGCCGATTTTCAGGCCAGGTTTGAGTTTTGAGTTAAAACTTGGACCACTATGTATGGGTGGACATAACTATTCATATTTTTAATAATAATTAATAAATACGTAGGATATGAAAATTTGAAGCCTTAGTTACATTAGTTATTATAAAATTAAAGTAGAAATTAACAATTAAGAAAATTTTATTAAATATATATAATTAGTATATCATCGAATTAATCGAACGTGATAGGATAGAAACATGTATCTATAGAAAGTTCTACAAAATACTTGAATCAATATAATATTTAACAATAATTGTTATTAGTTTTTTAGTGATTAACTGATAATATATGATTATGATTTTATACGATCAGTCAATTTTAACTCATAATTAAAATCATTTTTGATCAAAATATTTCATTTTACGGTGTCCAAGTGCAACGTACGTGGACTTCTCAAATACGTTTGAACCGCATTTAAAGTCCAGCCAGTTAGACCTGATCAAACCGTAACAACTCGGCATGCCAATTAAGATCTCACCTCCAAACATACCTTTAAATATTCCAACTGAATCTTTGAGAGCGCCCATGCTAAAACTCATTGACTGCTTTGAAATGGATGATAACAGTGTTTTTCGTTCCAATCTTTCACACACTTGATCTTAAGATTAGGGGCGTACCATCAGACGGTCAGATATTGATTTGACGTGCACAAATTTCAAAGTGACCTTAAAATCAAATTTAAACGAGACGAATGACAGGTGATTTTACCTTTAATTAACTATGCCCACTGAATCTATTAAGGCACCATGTTAAAACCAATTGACAATTTTGAACTAAATGATGGAGAAATTTTTTGTTCCAACTTTTGATCTTGAGATAATGGGCGTACCATCAAATGGTCAGGCATTGATTTGACATGGCACAGATCTAAAAAAAAGTGACCTTAAAATCAAATTTGGTGTCAATATCTCAAAAATGAACAAATATCTCAAAAATGAATATTTCTTTCAAGTCAAAGTGCAAGATACAATTGATCAAAATTATCTTACAAGGTCGTAGATATCCCAAAATATTAAATACGAGACTATGGATGATGAAGACGATAAAATCGTCAAGAAAGTTAAAGTCGAGAAGGAATAAATACTCATTTTCGATTTAATTGAAAATTTTAAATTATATTTATTTGTTAGTTTTTATTTTTTTTCTTTATGTTATATAGTTGACAATATAAGTTATATATATATTTTTTTTATTAAATTTTTTAAAAATTTTAAATTATAAATAATAAAGACATAAGAAATATAATAATAAATATTTTTTTTTATCTTTACTAAATCATAAAACATAGTAACGAGACTTTTAATTTAAAGGGCCAAAAATTTCATTCTTTTTTAGAGCCCCTTAACTCAAGGATGTGGTCTAACTTATGTATGTTTTATATATATATAGAGAGAGAGAGAGAATCTTACCTGGCAATATTCTGGACCACGAGATAGAGAATCTATATGCATCCCAGCCCATTTCCTTCATTATTTGCACGTCTTCCTGCAATTTGTTTTAATCAATAAATAACCATAGAAAGTCGTCGCTTGATGGTGCTGATCACTGCATGGTTGTAACTTGTAACCATATTTAATTGGCCCTGAGTCTCCTGAACGTCAGCTTTAACACCAAAATGGTGCTTTAATGATCTTACACAATCCATGATATAGGATGTGAGTGTTCTTAAGGCTATCAATAAGGCCGGGTTAGCCCATCAACCCGCTTGGCCCGACCCTAAAATCGTAATGCTAGGGCTCTAAAATGAAGTAATAGAGTAGGGCTTATAGATCAAAATCTTGGTTTCGATTTCGGTTTCGTTCATGACCCGAATCGTAAATTGGTCAAATTTCGGTCAAAATATCGGTAAATTTCGATAAATTTTGAATTTTTTTGAAAACATGGTCCAAACTTTACCGAACTTTACCAAACCTTTTTTATTTTTTATTTTTTTCAACTCTTTGACATTATAGGCCACAAATTAGATAACTTAAAACTATCTACAATGCATTTTTTGGCCATTTATGATGGCTTAAATCTCCCAATAATGCCTTTTTTTATCTCACACCATTGAAGTTTGATTTATCAGCCATCAATCTAAATTGTCCAAGTAGCAATCTATCATTGGAATGACAATCTCAGCCCAATGAAGTATGCGGATAAGTGGACGTCAACAATCTGATTAACGAACTTTAACATTAATCATAAAAACTAAAAGCAACGGGTGCTATTATAGTCAATGGATTTGATGGTTTAGATCTCCTTAAAATACTATTTTTAGGCATGTTACATTTTAATATATGATCGGTCACTTTGATGATTCTGGTTTGGATCACCCACATCTTAAATCATTGATGGTGTAAGATCATTTAAATACCAATGACAGTCAGGAGAGTCAGTCCCTTAAAAATTATGGGGTTCAATTTTTAAAAGCACAACCCATTTTAAACCAATTTTAAAATTTGTAACTTTAGGCCCATCTTAAATCATTGATTACTGGTCTTTAATAGCAGCCATTAAATTGAAAACAAAGATTGATATTAACTCCACAAATTAGATGGCTTAAATCTTCTTAAAAAAATATTTTTGGAATGGCAATCTCAGCCCAATGAAATATACGAATAAGTGGACGTCAACAATCCGATTAACGAATTTTAATATCAGCCATTAAAACTAAAAGCAACGGGTGATATTATAGTCAATGGATTAGATGATTTAGATCTCCTTAAAATATTATTTTTAGGCATGCTGCACTTTAATATATGATTTGTCACTTTCATAATTCGGATCACCCACATCTTAAATCATTAATGGTGTAAAATCATTTAAGCACCAATGATGATTAAGAGAGGTGGTCCCTTAAAAATGATGGGTTTCAATTTTTAAAAGTACAGCCCACCGTAAACTAATTTTAAAATCTGTACCGCCCATCTTAAATCATTGATTAATAGTCTTTAATATCGGCCATTAGATTGAAAATAATGATTGATATTAAGTCTACAAATCAGATGGCTTAAATCTCCTTAGAAAAATATTTTTGGGCCAATCAGCTCATAAAAGTTTACACATCACTCGAGGTTTGACCAATCAGCTAAAAAAAGACCATTTATCTAACCTCCCTGTACAAGATAATACATTGTACTAGTTCAACACAATTATTTCTCCTGAGCAAGTCGGTTCCCTATATATATATATATACACCATCTCACAAAAGAAAAAAACTTGAGAGAAGGAAAAAGGAAAATGAAGAAGACGATGACGATGGGTTTTGTGAATTTTTTTTTTTTTCCTTTATTTTCTTCTTCTTATCCTCCATTTTTTGTTTTTTTTTTTTGCTGTTAATAAAGCAAGGGAAAAGATGGGGTTTTTGAATTTATTTATTTTTCCTCTTTCTTTCTTTCTTCTTCATCTCCTCCATTTTTTGATTTTTTTGTGCTATTAGTGAAGCAACCAAGGAAAAGTTGGTTTTTTTTTATTCTTTTGTAAAAAGTGGGTTTGAAAGCTCTTTAAAAAAATTTGAAAACTAGAAACCGGCCGATAATTTCCATAATTTGATTTTTCATATTATCGGCCGATAATTTAAAATTTTCGTCAATAATTTTATTTTTTCGAGAGGGGTTCATAACTAAGTCATCTGAACTAAAATTTTAAATTTTTGACCGAGATTTTCATCCGTGGTAGGGCTAGGGCCTCGAAACCAAACGCCTGCTATCCGGCGGGCCAAGTAAGGGTTTAAAAAGTCCACGCCAGCCCGACCAGACTCTTGCATCACTTTTAATTATATATGAATCATACATCTCTATTAATATACTTATATAAAATATATGGTACTACTTAAAATCAAAATAGCACTCAATATTAGCATAAGATTTCTCAATCGGATAGTTGTACCAAAAGAGGACTCAATATTAACATAAAATTTCTCAATCCGAGAGTTATAAGGATACTATGATAATTTAAATATTTATAAAGAGAGGTCTTAAGATTTTCTTTTTCTTCATTTAAAGTACTTTTCTCTAACTTTAATAAAAACATTTTATGACAGATAAAAATTTAGACAAAATACTAATAACCAATAAAGCCCAATCCGAGCCTGCCCCAACCCCCATAGTTAATTAGGGCTAGGGCTAGGGCTGGGCTAGCTAGGGTGTAGCCTTAGCCCCTAGGGCTGGAGCAGGGCCGGGCTTGATTTTAGGGCCAGGCTAGGATCTAACTCAGCCCGTTGACAGCCCTATGTGCTCGTACGTGCTCTGTAACGTCAAAGTGACATATCATAGATTAACATGCAATATGCTCAAAAATCAACCGTTGGTTTCAATTTTAATTGCTTATATTAAAGTTCATCAATCGGATGGTTCAAATCTCATTATAAGCATGTTAAAGTGACATATCATATGTGCTCGTACGTGCTTTGTAACGTCAAAGTGATATATCATAGATTAGCATGTAATATGCCCAAAAATAGTGTTTTAGGGATAATTAAATCATTTGATCTGTAGACTTTAAAATCAACCGTTACTTTTAATTTTAATTGCTTATATTAAAATTCATCAATCAGATGGTTCAAATCTCATTATAAGCATGTTACTTTTGGCCAAGACATGTTTTCATGATAGATTGCCACTTTGACAATTTAGACTTATAACAAATGTTCACCACACTCGATAGTGTGAGATTAAAGTCTACCATTAATAGTATAAGATCACTTAAAAATTATTCTTGTCAAATGGTGTTTAGATGACCTTTACATCATTAAATTATACTTTTGATCATATGGTTTACTATTGTGGCCCTGAAAAGTTCTCAGCCCATAGAATCATGCCTATAAGTGGATGTGAATCATCGGATTGGTGAACCAATCATTGGGAAAGGTTTATATTTTTATTTTATTTTATGAATATGAACAATGGTCTATATCAAAGTTTTCATGTCGAATGGTTTGAGATGTGGTCAAATGGGCATTCTTTTTAGAAAACATCGGTTCACATGACATTCTACCACTTGAATGACTTGGATTGGACAAAATGTGTGTCATGTACAATAAAAGGTTTGCTAAACAGTACCTTGTAACGATGGTAAGCATCGTTGGCTAAATCTCCACTGCTGCGGTCCTTAATCATTTCTGTTCAAAAGAAAACACAATTAATTCGTTAGTCGCAAGGTGTTAAACTCGGTGTCAGTATTGGTATCGGGTATTGGTCCATACAGGATCGATGCATATCGGCCGATATCAAGTTGTATCGATACCTTTAAAAACAAAAATAAAATTAAGAAAATAGAGGTATCGGCCGATATTGATACCTAATACATTTTAGTTTACCGAAAAACCGATACGTATTACCGATGTGTATCGGTATCGGCGGATATTTGATACCATGATTAATTGTTAAAATTTTGAGATATATGGGTGATATACGTTACTGATTGTTGGTTCGATCAATTCGTATTCGGGTTCGTAATCCCTAGATCGTTAAATTCAAAAGAACACGATTCCTTATGAGTATGGTGAGTTTTAAGTAAAAGAATATTTTTATAAATTTTAATTTTAATTATTAATAACATATAAATTTTAGATATGAAATATTTACAAAATGAACCTTAGGAGTCTGCGTCCGAGTGCAGCCCTCAGGATTGTACTCAATCCACTTGGGCACCACATGGCACCCATCATAAGGATCGAGTGCCATTGAAATTGGGATGAGATCAATCAAGTACCATACAAAAAACTTGGGGCAAGATGGGATGCATATCAATCATCGAAAATAGTGTCAAAGGTGCTCAAATTCATTGCACCATATGTATTATCTTATCTTTGACCCACTAAATAATAATAAATAAATAAATAATTATAAAAACTAAAATTAAATTAATCACTTGCCACGTGACTAACTAACCTAAAGAAAGTGTTGTTTGGTGATATATGGATTAATTATAATCTTTTCACACTCCCAACATTCATCACCAACATGCTGTTTAAATGATCACATTATTAATCGTTTTGAGGATAATATCAAATCTTAGCCGATACGATACGTATCGGCACTAATACATATCGGGTATTAACTCAGGTATCGGTATCGGCTCATACGGTGTTGGTATTGGTCGATACCTTTATTGTCATCATTTATTTTTATTTCTTTAAAGAGGCACTTTTTATTTCTTTAAGGCACTCATACAATTCGGTATCGGCCAATTCGTATCGGTCCTCCATGTACCGATACCTGATACCGATACCGAGTTTGACACCTTGGTTTCAGAGTGATAGATCATATACATTAAAGGGAAATGGGTTAAAAAATCACACACTTTGAGCCATGCGAATCATCCGAACTGTTTACTATAATATCAACCACTGTTTTTAATTTGAATGGCTAATATTAAAGTTCATCAATCAGGTGGTTCACATCGACTTATAGGCTTGCTTTATTGAGATAAGATGCTACAGCAATGGATTGCCCCTTGAAAATTTTAGATTGGTGAAGATACACGGCATAATGATAAATCACACTTTAAAGGTGATAGTTATAAATTTAATGGTGCTAGATCATTCAAACACTACTCTCCATTAACCACCCTTTACATAAACGGAAGTGTGAGCAGTGCCGTGTACCTAATACAAAATTTAATATTAACATAATAATAATAATAATAATAATAATAATAATAATAAGGATTAAGGAATGCACAGTAGGTGGCCCACGCATCCCCCACAACAACGACAAACGGTTTTAGATGGAGTAGCCATTAAACGGTTGGTGGAGATTTATGGGCCCAGATGGCATGATAGATTGATAGATTCCAAGAAACACCACCTGCCCTCTCGTCACCATCTATAAAAGTCAAACGTTGACATCTCCACCATGGGAACAAAGTTCATTTTGTTTTCCCATTGCTAGCTAGACCTTGAGACTTCCACGGACTTCAAGGTGAGTTGCGTACCCTACCCGTGCACTAACAACAGTGCAAGGGTCATTCTCCCTTCACCAAATAGGTAATTTTTTGGACACTTGACTTATGGTTTTATCAAGTGTGCCGTATGATTTGATGATCATGATCTACAGACCTATATGTAGAAGATTGCAATTTTTTAGCAAGTACCACACAATTTTTCAATGGACGAAAATCATTGACTGATTTGAATCAGCGATTGAGATTTTTTTTTTGTTCCAATCTTTCTCGCGATAGATCTTAACATCATGGCGTGCCTATCAGACAGATAGATGTTGATTCCACATAGCACACATCCACAAAAGTAGCCTAGATCATGGGAAAAGGAGTTGACCTTCACTTTTAAGGACATGTGGAATCAATATCTGTCCGTCTGATAGACACGCCATGATCATAAGATCTATCATGTGGAAGATTGGAACAAAAAACAATCTCCATCACCTAATTCAAATCTGTCAATAGTTTTTATCCATAAAAAATTGTTCGATACCATGTGATACTTACTATTAAATGGATGAGAATAGTCGTACCCTTCGTAGTAATGGCTTCAAAGATCATGAAGCACACGAAACACGATACAACTGTTTCGGTCCCAAATATTTACTTGTAGATCTTTAGATCATGGTCTTTCAATTTAGTACTACAGTTAAAATTTGGTGCCACATGTGAAAAAGCGGCCCGTTTTATGATTCAATTGTAAACGGGTCTGAGTACCTAGTTCTAATCAGAAGAAGTTGACTATAGAACATGAGACCTGGGTGTTTGTGAGTATAGGTATCCCATATACTGGGGCCTCTCCCACCTTCTCCTGCAGCACCTTCGTACTGCATTTAAATAATAAAATAAGTTAGAAATGTTGTATTTAAATAATAAAATAAGTTAATTACATAACATGCATGCAGTAATAATTTACAATCATAAAAATAATTTATTAATAATTTATAATATATATATAAAAAAATGAATTACAATGATGTGTCATAATGCTAAAAAGATTTTTTTTTGTTTTTTTTTTAATTATTAAACTTAGGAAAAATCGAGAAAATTTCACAAAATTGACAGATCAAACAAATATCCGACGAATTTTGTGACATGGGTATGAGGTTGATGACCCATATTAAATACAAAAATGTCCAGACTTATAAAAAAATAGAGTCCAAATAAATGAGATAAGACTACAATAATAATATTGATGAGAGAGAAAATATCACTCAAATAAAATTTAGAGAGAGAAACCTGATAAGCAGCCGATGCGGTCCCAAAGTGGAAGTGAGGAGGAAAGCTACTCCGATTAATCGGAGCTCGGGAGTCACGTGCCGGGGAAGATGATGCACGTGACAAAGAGGCGATCACAACGAGAAAGAGAGCTACTACTATAGAGGAATCTCGACACGCCATTCGGACAATATTTGAAGTGTTGGGTGGAAAAAACTGCCATGGGCTCACTTATATCGAGAAGTGAGGCCATCAATTACCTTCCATATTTACCCCTACCGTTGTTTGAAATAACAGAACTGCCATCACACCAGGGACATGTGCGCAGCTGATAGTTCTACTCAGTCACCAAATCGAGGTTCTGCGATAGTTTTGTGAGGCGAAAATTCAAAATAATCGGTAAATTGGAAAGTTCCCGATAATATTCGAAGAAAAATCAGTAAAAAAATTTTTAAAATAAAAATAAAAAAATTTAAAATTATAAAAAAAATTTAAAAACTTTAAAAAAATTAAAAAATTTAGTAAGTCAACTTTTTTGAAGAATTCAGAAATTATTGGGGAATAATTTGTGAATTATTCGTAAATTTTTATAATCAAATAAATAATCGAAAAATTCGCGAATAATTTGAGATTAATTCAGGGAACCTTAAATTTATGAATATTTCGCAAAAATTCGATAATTTTTGTGACTACGGTTCTACCACAATAGATATTGAGATCATGGCCCACTTATTTCACAATCAACTGTTGAAACATCCCAAAAGTTATTCGAGAGCCCTTGTCATGAGACATCATGATCATAGATGTGACACATGAAATCAACATCTGACTATTTAATAGGTGACCCATGATCTCGAGATATGCGACCTATTATACGAAAGATTGGATTGAGAAACTGTCGTTAGGGCATGAATGGTGAAGCCATTATACACAAAATGAAATTTCCTTTATAAATAGCATTATCCTTTCTTTCACGTTACAAAAGATAGGGTCTCAAGTGGTCAACTTAGATATGAGCTACTTAATGAGTTTCTTCAAATGACATTATTAAGAAGTAAAATGTAATCTCTCTATTTACACCTACCAAATCTTTAAAGAGAACGAATGCTGAAAATTATTAACTGATTTAAATTAAATTTAAACGATAGGAGTTGATTTTTATCCTAATTTTCTACACAATAAATCTTGAGAGTCAGCAGTCTAACTTTGATTCTATTATAACTGATTTGAATCAGACAATGGAGATTGATTTTTGTCCTAATCTTCCACATAATGAACCTTGGTACTCGCAGTCCAATTATGATTAGAGTACCTTTAAATCCACCGACCAAATTTTTGAAATTGACTTCTTTGAATCTGACAATGCGGATTGTTTTCCATCCCAATCTTTCACATGATGCATCTTGAGATCGTGCTCTTATCATCCACCGTCGATTTTGATTTCACATGATATCTATTCTGAAAAGGTGACCTTAACATCACGTGAAACTCATCACGCTCAAATAAGGTCACTTTTTGAGATGTGTGTCATATGAAATTAAAAACATATCGCTTGATAGCACACCCATGATCTCAAGATCCATTATTTGAAAGATTAAAATGGAAAACAATCAATATCGTCGGATTTAAATCAGTCAATGGGTTTCAATGTAGGTGAGCAGAATGATTCACTGAGTGGAATTAAAGGTACTCTTATAATTATGTCATACATTATAAAAGGGGAAATTAGATAAACAGGATTGATAAGCTAACATTTAGCATATTATACCGTTTTAGAAAGTTTTAGCAGAAAGGGGGATTTACACGGTTTTTTAGGACCCCAACAGGGTAAGGCATATCTGAAATTACAAAAATGCCCTTCTATTGTAGAACCCTTCTCTCTCCCTCTCAGCCTCCGAAATCTCATGTTTTCAAAAGAATCAAGATTGATTCCATCTTCACTCAACCTCCTCTCTTCACCCAAAAAATCGCTCTCCATGTTCCTTCTCCTTCTGTATTGATATCTGCAAGCTTAAGGGTGTCTGCAATCTTCATCCTCCGTTCTATAATGGCGGTTCTTTAATCAAATCGGGAAAGCTTTCTGCAATCTTCTTCAACCGTTCTATAATAGTTTATAACCGTTAGACAGTCAACGAAATAGTGCATCCTAAACTCCATTAATGGTGCAGAAAGCTTAAGCCACCATTAATGGAGGTAGGAAGAACAGATTCAGAAAGCTTAAGCTCTTATTAGGGCTTAAGATCTTAAGCTTCCTTCAAAATAGAGGGGTTTAGGATGCAGCAAAACCACCGTTCTAAAAAAGACAACAAGCTTCTTCAGGTCGACAAATATGACAATGGAAGAAGGGTAGTTCCGTAATTTCAAGTAGTATTTTCCCTATGTTGAATCAGATAATAGCGATCGTTTATCCTCCAAATCTTTCACACGATAAATCTTAAGATTATGGGCGTACCATCAAACAGTCAATTTTTTATTTCACATAACACACATCTTTAAAAAGTGACCTTAACATCACTTGCGCGCTTAAAATTTATTTTTAAGTCACTTTTTTAAGTGTGTACCACATAAAATAAAAAATCGACTGTCTGTTCTTATGCCTATAAACTGAAGATCCAATGTGTAAAAGTTTGGGACGATAAACAATCTTCATCGTACGATTCAACACAGCAATGTAGGTAAACTGGAAGATTTGGTAGATGAATTTAAAGGTACTCTTTCCTGGAAGGCCCAAATTTTGATTATGTCATACTTCATAAAAAGCGATTATGTGAACCACATTTCGGTATTAGTGCCCTTTGGAGATTCGGTTGGTGAAAATAGAGAGATTATCCCTTATTAATAATCTTATTTCTAAGAGGACCCTGGCCCCACTCGGAAGAAAATAGCTCATATCTAAGTCTACACCGCCCCACGAGGAAGAAAATAAATCGGGTAGCTTTAATGGCACCAACGGAATCTCTCCAAGCATCTATGCCCAAAATCATTGATTGCATTAAATTAGAAGATTGAGATTGCATTACGCTCCAATCTTCCACACAATAGATCTTCAGATCATGGTGCACCTATCACATGATCTTTTTTCAACTCCGCATGACACAAATCCCAAAAACAATCTTAAAGTCACTTTTAAGCGCGATGTGTGCTATTTGATTTTACGATTATATTTAGGGATCTGTGCCATGTTGAATGAAAAAAGGACCATTCGATAGGTGCGCTATGATCTCAAGATCTATTTTGTAGAAGATTGGAGTGAAACACAATCTCAATCGTCCAATTTAAGGCAATCAATGATTTTCCGTAGACCACTATTAAAGCTATCCAAATAAGTCATTACGTAGCTCATATCTAAGTTGACCTTATCTTTTCTCACGTGAACGAAAACCGAAGATTCTTTTTGCGCAGTCCAATTTTGATTTTTTGCGCAGTCCAATTTTGATTTGATTCTTGAACCGCCTTTGATCAAATGGTCAATGCATCTTTTAGGATTTGTGCCACATAAGAATGAAAAGTTGACGGTTTGATGGCACACCATGGTCTCGAGATCTCTTATTGGAATGAAAAAACATATCCCATCTTCTGGTTCGATAGTCAATGGTTTTCATCATTGGTGCCCTTAGAGCTTTGATAGGATTGTCTGATTCAATGGAGTCGATGGTTTTCATCATAGGTGCCCTTAGAGCTTCAGTAGGTGCAAATAATGCCTACCGTTTTATCAGGTGACTTGGTACTTTGAGTAACTTTTTGGATTGTGTACCATGTTGAAACAGTATGTATAAGTAAGATAGGTGCACCGTGATCGAAAGATCATTCGTGTAAGAGATTAGAAAGAAACATAATCTTCACAATTTGACTCACAGAACTCAAAATATCATCCAAAATAAATAGATGCCATGTAAATCAAACAATTCCATTAATTTAGATGATTTTTGACTGTATTAAATTTATATTTCTAATATTTTATACAATAGATCTTGAGATCATGCCATCAAATCACACGAAACGCGTGATGATTCTTTCTCCGTACCATACATCTCAAAAGTAACTCAAGTAGCAAGTTATGAATTAGTATATGGTAAATGGGGTTTAATTTTTTAATTATCCCATCTGATTGAGTTAGTATTAGGTATCTCGTATGCGTTAGGTGTCTGTGTACTCAAGTTACTTTTTGAGCTGTAACAACTAGAATCATCATCTGTATCGTCTAATACATGAGTCGTGATTTAAAGGACTTTGAGCAAAATGTTGGGACCAATCATAATTTTCATCATCACAGTGAAAGTAGTGAAAGATTATCTAAAATTAACAGATACCAAATATACCCAATATACTTGATCAAGAGCATAGTCACAAATTTCATTTTAGGCAATATTTCGGTAGGAGGCCATTATGGCTCATTTCGGATAAATTTCGAGAAAAAAAAATATAAATATTTTGGTTTGGAGTATGGTCAGTTCAGCAGGAGGTTCGCCCTCCCAATTCAAAGTTTTTCGTGAAAGTTTCCACCTTAAATAAAAATAAATAAATATTTTATTTTTTAAAACCTTTTTGCCCTCCGTGTGATGGGTCAAAGATAAGGTAACGCACCAAAGTTTTAGTGCATTGAGTTTCCCCAACGTTGAACACAGTTTTAAGTGTGGAAAAGTCATAAAAATAAATTTTGTTTTTTTTCGAATGGAATATGATCGACCTCACCTAAGTTGTCGTGGAACCCGATCCTCGTGATGGACGCCACATGATGGCCAACTGGCAGTGAAGATTTCTCTGCACCCGGACGCATAGTCCCCAGCCTCTCTCTCTCTCTCTCTCTCTCTCTCTCTCTATATATATATATATATATATATATATATATATATATATATATATATATATATATATATATAACATTTATAAAAATCATATTTATTATTTAAAACTGACTCAAATTAAAGAATTTCATTAATTTCAGCGAAATCTCATTAATTTCACTAAAATTAATGAAATTTCGGCAATTTTAAAGAAACCACTGAAATTTCGCTGAAAGTTTCGCCGGACCCTATTCGGAGAAATTTTGGAGAAACTCGTCACTAAGATCAAGAGGGGGGTTACTGTTCCATCCAGGTGTGTCTTGTGTTGGGCGGGTTGTGAGGCACTAATCATCTCTTTTTCTCCTGCTCATGCGAGGTTTGATATTAAAAGAAGGCTGGGAACTGGGTCGGCTAGAACGCAGTGGTTCTAACTTCTAAGAATGGGATTTTCTCAGGCACGAAGAAGATGGTATTTCAGCTGTGGTTGACACCTGTGTAGGGAAAGAAAATCAGATCTTCGAAAATAAACAGCTTCTAGGACAGCGAACTCAAGGAATGCCCTCAAACCCATTGTGGTTTGGTACTCTCAAGATGGGGGATGCTCCTACCTGCCGAACCTACGGAGAGTATGAGGGGGTCTCAGAGAAGCCCAGCCCTAGTCAGATAAAGATCAACACAAATGGCGTTCCCTCAGGTAGCGGCTCAGTTCAGATGGATAGCTCTGAAGTCAAATGGAATGCTTGTGGCTGCCGAATATGATCCTTGTAAGCTAAGCAAATCTTTACTGTCTCCAAAAACAGAGCTCTGTTATTGCTATCAAAGTATCATCTGGTGAGATAGAAATGCCTCAGAGATATGCATGTATCATTTGCAATGTCAAACATAGTTTGAGCCTCTTCAACAAGGTCAACTTGGAGTAGAGAAAATAAATGTGCGTGCAGATTTTCTCGCAAAAAGCATTGGATATTGCTTCTGTGGTGAGATGGAAATCAGCCTCTGATTCATACTGAGCCCTCTTACATGTTTGATAGAGATTTGAAGTAAAGCTTTTGTCTTTATTTTGACGCTCTGGTCTACTGCTCATCAGTGGGGGTGATGGTGATTCCGAAGCTCTTGCTGATGAGTTTTGTAAATCAGACTTCTTGTGATTGTATATTCCATCTGTATTCTCCGTTTGTGATTAATGAAAGGGTGGCGTCCCAATTCCTCAAGCTTACCTATAAATAAAAAGTCAGGTCGAATTCAATAAATGCAATGCTAACATCCTAGTAGATTAGATTGACTCATCATCAACATTCAATAGAGAAAACCCTCACCGATCATGGGTTCATCAATATGAGCCCCACATGGCACATATTTTACTAATTTAAATACGTCCAAGTAGCTGGTCATCATAATACGGAACTCAGCTCAAGTAATTCGCCTGTATTAAAGTTTCTCGATCAAATGGTTTGAATCTTAGTAGTATCATACCCCTCAGGTACGATACATAGCCAATGTATCGTTATCTTGTATCGTTCAAAATTTTATTTTATTTTATTTTTATCGGTATATGCGAATTATATTGAAAAAACAGCAAGGTGCTGACATTACAATACAAGAGACCAAACCAAAAAAAGAAAAGCAGGCTACCCTACAGCAAGACACCAAAAAAAAATAAAACGCCCCCCCTCCTGACCACTACTTAACCCAGGTCCCAAAGTAAGGTGTCCTCGGCTGGTGTAGTTCCCCCTCTGGCTACTCAGAACCACATGAGGTCCCTGACCGCCTTCATAATCATCCCCGCCAGTCTGCTCTTTCCTTCAAATATCCTAGTGTTCCTCTCGCCCCATAAGCACCAAAAAACAGCGTAAGGAGCAACCTCCCAGTACTCTCCCAAGTGACCATCGATGTGAACATCATTCCACATCAGAAAATGTAGGTACGGGTTAGTGGGCGTAACCCAGCTCATCCTAAAGGACTTCAGCATGATCCCCCAGATCTCTTGCGCCACCTCACAATGGAGCATGAGGTGCGACACAGTCTCCTCTCCTGTAGTGCACAAAACACAACAGCTAGGAAGGTCCATCCCCCTACGAATCAGCTGGTCCCTCGTTAGAATCCTGCCTTTGAAGAGAGTCCAAACGAAGAACTTAATTTTCAGCGGTAAATTGGCCTTCCACAACATGGCTCCTTGAAACCCGACTAGCGGTTTTCTGGAAAGCATCCTGTAGTAGGATTTTACACTGAAAATACCAGACTTGCTAGGAGCCCAAATTCTCATGTCTTGACCCAAGGTATGTCTCCGGGTCTCATACAGCTTCTGGATCAAGGCAGTAAATGACCTGACCTCCTCATCCTTCAGTAACCTCCGGGTGGACACCTCCCAGCCACTACCCCAATGGTAATCGGAGACAAACTCCTCGATCATCCCTTGCCGGTTCGTAGAAATGTTGTAGATATCGGAGAAGGATTCTTTGAGCGGCTTACCATCCAGCCACGTGTCGTCCCAGAAACGAATCCGAGTTCCGCAACCCCATGTGAATTGCAGCCCCCTACTGAACACCGGCCACATGCTGGAGATGCCTTTCCACCACGCAGACATTCTTCTGTGGCTTGCCGTACAGACGCCCCAGTTGCCTGTGGTTAACCCGTACTTCTCGCACAACACCTGCCACCAGAGGTTGTCCCTTTCTTCCGTTCTACCAGCTCGCCAAAACCATCTCCCGAGGAGTGCTAAGTTCGTCAGTCTCATACTCCTAATGCCCAGACCACCACAGCAAAACGGCAGTAGACATGTGTCCCAATTGACCAGATGGAATTTCATGTCCACACCGAAACCTTCCCACAGGAAATTCCGTTGGATCTGCTCAATTCTGTGCAAGACTGCTGCCGGACATTTAAACAGAGGGACATATGGAATATCGGTAGCGATGAGAGAACAGATTTAACGAGGACCAACCGACCACCACTGCTCAACAGTTTCCCTTTCCACGCCGACAATCTTGTGGCGCACCGTTGCACTACCGGCTCCCAATCCCGTGCCGAAAGTTGCGGCAAACCGAGATACTTAATTGGCAGTTTGTCAATAGTGGACTTAACCAATTGAGCCAGCGAAGAGAGCAGCTGATCATCAGTCCGAATACCAGTTATAGCCAACTTACAAAAATTGATATGCTGCCCGGACACAGCCTCGTACACCGCCAAAACATCACACATGGCTCTGCATACCCCAAAGTTCGCCTTCCCGAAAAATAAGGCATCATCGGCGTACTGTAGATGAGTTATCGATCTACCAAGGTTCCCAAACTGAATTCCGGTTATGAGCTGAAGATTGCTTGCCCGCACCATCAATCCTGACAACGCTTCGGCGACGATATTGAAGAGGAAAGGGGACAAGGGGTCCCCCTGCCGGAGCCCTCTGGAATTCTTGAAATACCCCGCAGGTGTGCCGTTGATTAGGACCGAAAACCAGGTAGATTCCACACAGCCCCGCATCCATCTCCTCCAAGTTCGGCCAAAACCCAACCTGCAAAGCATGTAGTTCAAGAAACCCCAATTCACCCGGTCATAAGCTTTTTCCATGTCAACCTTCCAAAGGATCGCAAGGCTGCGGTCAATGTGCGCTGAATGGATGGTCTCCTGGGCGACTGCTACTAAGTCAACAAGTTGTCTCCCCCGTATGAATGCCCCTTGATTGGTAGAGATAATTTTGGTCATCACCATTTTGAGGCGGTTAGCAAGAACTTTGGAAATAATCTCGTATAAGCAATTGATGAGACAAATCAGGCGAAAATCAGCGATATCTTCGGCACCTTCTTTCTTGGGTATGAGGGTGATGAAGGTTGAGTTCATGGTCCAACCGATGGAACCAGACGCGTGAAATTCATGGACTTTGATCAAATCAGCCTTGAGGGTGGGCCAGAAAAACTTGTAGAACTCGAGGGGGAAACCATCAGGTTCCGGTGCCTTATTCCTGGCCCTGAGTTTGACCACTAGCCAGACCTCCTCTTCAGTGAACTGGCGCTCCATCTCACTACGGTTCTCCTTCGCGAGTGCCTGAAACTCCAGCCCATCCAGTTCAGGCCGCATCAGCCCGTCGTCGGAGTAAAGCAGTTCGTAGTACTAAACGATGTTCTCCCGGACCTACTCATGGTCCGTATACCGCACCCCGTCCACGACAATGCTGCCCAAGTACCTCTTCTTGTTGCGCGCGTTGGCAACCTCGTGGAAATACTTGGTGTTGGCATCACCCACCTTGAGCCACCTGACTTTGGCCTTTTGCCTCCAACTCACTTCTTCAGCCATGCAAACATTAGTAAACTGAAGTTTTTTTAGGGTCCTTTCATCCTTCTCATCCATAGTGAGACTTCTGCTCTCCTCTCTGTTGTCCAGCTCTAACAGTCGGCTCATAAGCTCGCTCTTTTTGTTTTGAATCGAACCATAAACCTCCCTATTCCACGCCTTTATTTGTTCTTTGACCCTACGTAACTTGTAGATAAAACGGTATGTCTCCGTCCCATTAGGCGATGGTTCAGCCCAGCACTCACTAACCAGATCCGGAAACCTTCCATCCAGCAACCACATATTCTCAAACCTGAACGGAGACGGCCCCAACGTCCTCGAGGCACAGGTCAGAACAACCGGCCGGTGGTCGGAGACTGCTCGAGGTAAACATTCGAGCCTAGCCCCTGGAAATAAATCCAGCCATTCCACATTACAAAGGAACCTGTCCATTTCACTTAGGGATGGGTTCTCTGGCAAATTAGACCAAGTGAATCTCGCCCCGGTAAGAGGGATGTCGATCAGAGCCCAATCAGAAATGAAGGGAGTTGAAATCCCGCATGACACCGCTGTCCGGGCTTCCGCCCTGCTTCTCGTACCCCCATCGAATGGCATTGAAGTCTCCCCCAAGGCAAAATGGGAGGTCCCATCTCGCTGCTAAAGCGGCCAATTCGAACCAGAAATCTTCTCTGTCCTTGTCAACCGATGGCCCATAAATGCCCGCGAACATCCACACCGAGCCAGAATCTTTGTTTTAAAGCACCACCGCTGCCGCAAACAAACCCACCTCCTCATCTATCTTATCAAACATCCTAGTGTCCCATGCTACCAGAACCCTTCCCGATGCACCAACATAATCAATACCGATCCAATCCCACCGGTCTCCTCTAAGCACCGACCCAACTTTCCTCCTATCACAGCTGCCCCCACTTGGTTTCTTGAAGCGTGATAACAGCAGGATTTATCATAGCAATCACCTGCTTCACCACGGCTCGTTTGGACCCGTCACAGATTCCCCTAACATTCCATGTAAGCATCTTCATATTCACCATGGTTAAAACCGCCCAAAGTTTCAAACGGCAGTACCTAGGCCCCTCCGGCCCCCTTCCCATCTGTCATTCCCCACTGTAGCCGCGCTAGTTCCGTTGACCGGCACCGCCGTTTCTTGGTGGTAGCCTAACGCTTATCCTGGATGGAATGGAAAACCCCATGGAGTTCTTCTTCAGCTCCTTTGAAGGATAACCCAAGTTTACGCCCTACACTGATCAATCGATCTATCTCAACGTCTTCATCGCCCTTCCCGGGAGCTTCCACCATTGACCCCATCGGTGCCCCACCACAACTGAGAGACATCGGAGATCTCGGCTGGGATTGGGATCCCAAGCTCCTCCCAGATCGGTAGCATGAGGTATCTGCGTGTAGCATAGTCGCCGAAAGTTCCTTCCCCCCCTCCCACCTGGAAACCACTCGAGGCACCTGGCCTGTCGAGAGTTCGAAGAAGAAGAAAGGGATAGTCGAAGGGCCGATTCTGAAGCCCCATCGGTCTCTCCCGAAACACCCGAAGACCAACTAGAAGCTCTCGTGGGTCAGAGGTCTTGGTCCAGACCCGTCAGAGAATGGGCCCCCAAGACCCGAAAGACCCAGGTCGCTGCTTCCCGACCCGAGGTCACAGTAACCAGCCTAGGATCGACCTGCCGGTCATCCCATGCCAAGTCACCCGACATCTGTATTCCACTTGGGTTAATGGATATCTGGGTCGTCCACATGTCAAACCCACAGCCCTCTCCCATCCGCCTATTAAGCTCCAAAGAAGCCAAATCAACCTTAGTAGCCTCCAGCTCGGCCGACCATCCCTGTGAGGATTCAAACCGTCGCCAGCCCTCAGTACTTCTAGCATGCCCTAAGAGACCACGTGCCGATCCCCTGGCGACTCTCTGGCCCCGCAACCGCATAAATGGTTTTCTTCTTCGATGAAAAACCTTAAACCCTTTTGTGGGTGCCAGGTTCCTCTTCCCAGAAATAGAAAGCACAACTTCCAGCTGCATTGGGTCCCAGGTACGGTCCCCGACAACATCCTTCCCCGCCGACACACCTGACATTTCACCTACCACGTGCTGCAGCCATCGTACGGGCAGGAAAGTGCCGAAACCCCCCGGCGTTGAAATTATTGTCTGAAAATTTCAAATTTCCAAATTATTAGACAATACATTCTATAATTTGGAAATTAAAAATTTTCAGACAATAATTTCAAGGTGTTAGATACACAGATTTTTCAAATTATCGAAATTATCGGCTGATGATTTCTATAATTTAGTCATATCGGCCAATAATTTGACTGATACATTGATCAATCTTTCAGCAATGTATCGGCCGATACAAACGATACATATCGGTCTTGGGCCAGACCGATTAGTACCGGGAAACCAAAATTTTGACCCATGATAGTGACACCCCAATGTTCCTAACTAAATTTTTAGTATGAAAGAAACCGGCAGGTTGCTTTTTTTTGGACCAACTTCTATCACCGCTTGCGCGGACTAGCCCGTGATCAATCCAAGTAATCCGCCGAGCAGCCCACACTAGCACATGTTAAAGCCAATGAGTGGATTGGAATCATCCGATCGATGAACTTTAGCATCGACTGCTAAAAAAGAAATGCACAACCGTCCATATTAGAGTGCATAGATCAGACTGTTCAAATGGCTTGGATTGCTAAAAACATCACACATGGCCTAAAATTGGGGTGTGGTGTCATGATTGAATCTCGTAATAGAGTGGTGATTGAACAATAATCAACCGTCCACATTAATCAGCCCACTTGATTATAAATAAAATAAGGGTACCTCTATTTGCACCTACCCAAACTCGAAGGGCACCAACACTGAAAACCATTGATTGCTTTGAATCCATTGTTGTCATGTGAATATGCAACGGCGTATGCAGTTATGGGAGGTGATGTTGCATACATGATGGCATATGCGACAGAATGGATATGCAATCGGATACCCCTCCAACGGTCATGAATATGACCGTTGAAATTTTTTATTTTATTTTTTAGGCCTCCCCAAAGCTTATAAATAGGGGGTTCCTCTTCCTAATTCATACCACATCCATCCAATGTATGATTTGTCTCTTTGATTTTTTTTTTTTTTTTTAGTGTTCTCTTTCTCTCTCTTCCTCAAAGCTTTGTTGATAATTTATTTTGCTATATTTTGTAGTTAACTAAGCAAGGAGCTTCAATCTTCATTGACATTCCATCATTCTTCAAGCAAAACCACTTCAAGAATCAAGGATTCAAGGATTCAAGAGTTAGAAATTAATTTATAATTCCTATAAAATTTTGTTTGATTGTTTTTCCTCCTTATTACACCTCATTTCTTTCAATTTTTTTCCTCTTTTTAGTGTGGTTGTTACTTGTTAATCTCTCCAGTCTCCTCCAACTTCTTTAAATTACGTTGTCATTATGTCTACGTTCTTAGGCCGACAAATTCGGCCGATCTGGGTTGGAAATATAGACGTTACAAGAATGTAACAAAAAAAAAAAAGGTCCAATGTACCCTATGCACCTATGTAACAATGGGGGAATAGGGAGACACAAGCAACATCTTATTTGGCAACTCAGATCGAATGCGAAGGCATGTCCAAATGTCACGCCTGAGATTAAAAAGAGATCATGGAATTGATGGATAAAACTTCGAAGTTGAAACATAACAAAGAAGTGATTTTATAACAATACTACGGTGTTGATGAAGATAAGGAAGAACATGATAAATCTACTCCTTCTACAGCTCGTAGTGCAAGACCACCACCCTCTAAAAAAGCACATGGTAGAAAGGAGAAGAGAATAAATAAATTCTTCTCTTATAACCCACATCCCAAGGATGTAGTAGACACTAGGGGTAAGGGTCCGGCCCAAACAACTTTAGAAAATAGGTTTAAAGCTAATGACCGACCCGAGACCATTCAATACGTGGCTAAGTGGATATTCCAAGCCGGTATTGCATTCAATACCGTAAAGTTAAAAAGCTTCAAAGTAATGGTTGAAGCTCTTTGACAATTTGAACCCGGACTAAAACCTCCCTCATATCATGAGATAAGACATACATGTCTTAAAAGGAGATAGTCTTCACAAAAGCTTTCTCAAGGAGTATCGAGGGGTTTGGAAGATATATAGGTGCTCACTAATGACCGACGGTTGGACCGATAAGCCGGTAAGTCAATCAACTTTTTGGCAAATTGTCCTACCGGAACTATGTTTATTAAATCCGTAGATGCTTCGGCTGATTCTCATACGGCCGAATATCTATTTTTCTTCATAAATAAGGTAATAGAAAAGGATATCGGTGCACAATATGTTGTCCAAGTTATCACGGACAATGCGGTAAACTCGGTGGCCACGAGTAAACTAATAATGGAACGACGACTACACATATTGGACCCCATGTGCGGCCCATTACTTAAACTTAATCTTAAAAGACATAGGAAAAGTGCACATTAAAACCGTAGCTAAGGCTAAGAAGGTAGTAGTGTATATGTATATTCATACACTTCTACTCCACCACATGCGTAATGTAATTGGGGGTAATTTGTAACGCCCTGCCATCACTCATTTTACTACAACCTTTTTGACATTACAAAAAATGTATGTTAAAAGAGAAGAGCTTAGAAGCTTCGTAACTTTCACTCATTGGAGAATGAAGCTTGGTCAAAGAAGGCCGAAGGAAAGTAAGTGGCACAAACCATCTTTTTTTTTTTTATCGGTAATAAAAAGTATATATTGAAAAGCAGCAAGGCGCTACAGAAACCCAATACAACAATACACGACCAAAGGCGGAAAAGAAGGGGAAGGAAAAGAACAGAAAACACAGATGCAAACAGCACCCACAGCTCCGGGTACTTAACCCGGATCCCATGCAAACACATCCCCCCCCTACCCCACATTCCCCTTAGTAATCCAAAGCCACATCAAGTGGCGGACGTGCTTCATAATCAGCCCCACCAAGCGACTCTTAGCTTCAAAGACCCTACGATTTCTTTCACCCCATAGAGTCCAGAAAACAGCGAAAGGGGACACCTTCCAACACTCAGCCTTCGGATCATCAGCATGCACAGAATTCCACATCAAAAAAAGAGAGAGGGGCGACACCGACATCACCCAACAGATGCCAAAGGATTTAAGAACGATAGACCACACCGCATGGGCCACCTTACAATGAAGCAAAAGATGCTCAACGGTCTCCTCTTCCAGATTACACATAACACAACAGTTGAAGATGGATTTCCCTCGATGAATAAGCTGATCCAACGTTAAAATCCTTTCTTTGAGCGTGAGCCACATAAAGAATTTGATTTTGGCCGGAACAGCCACCTTCCAGAGCCCAGCAGCACTAAATCTGATCAGGGGCCAAGAAGAGAGCACCGAATAGTAAGATCTAACCGAAAACAGACCCTCAGTACTTGTCCTCCACATGCGCTGATCCGTCCCCACCCGATTGCGCTGCATGCTATACAACAGCAGCATCAGGTTATGAAACGAAGTGACCTCCTCATCCCTCAGCAGTCTTCTAGTAGTAACGGTCCAAAGTCTCCCCCCCATAGTCTCGGAGACAAAGTCATCAATCATTCCAAGGGGGATCACCGAGATTGAAAAGATATCCGGGAAGGAGGACTTTAGGGGCTCGCTGCCCGCCCAGATATCTTCCCAAAAGTGGATGCGAGTACCACACCCCCAGCTAAAGCGCAGGCCTCTAGAGAACTGCTCACTCATACTACAAATAACCTTCCACCAAGCCGAAAAACGTCTGTGGCCGACCATCGAGATGCCCCAATTTCCAACCAAGTTGTCATACTTCTCGCTAAGCACCATCCGCCACAAACTGTTCACCTCGTCCTCCCTCCCCGCCCACCAAAGACACTTACCAAGCAAGGCAATCTTCGTCTTCTACAGGCTTCGGATACCCAGCCCCCCACAATTGAAAGGCAGCCCGACGATATCCCAGTTAACCAGGTGGTACCGTCTAGGAGTCCCCGAGCCCTCCCATAGGAAATTTCTTTGGATTTGCTCAAGGCGCCTGATGACTTTCACCAGGCATTTAAATAAGGAGAAGTAGAAAATAGGCAACGACAACAAGACCGCCTTAATCAGCACCAGACACCCCCCACTACTAAGCATTCTTCCTTTCCAGGTAGACATTCTTTGCTCGAAATGCTGCACCACCGGATCCCACTCCCTAGCTATGGGAGAGCGCAAGCCAAGGGGCAGCCCCAATTACCGAATTGGCAGCTTCCCCCCCCCTACAATTCACGGAAACAGCCAACTCATCTAACGGTGCATCATCAGTTCCAATACCCGTTATTTCCGATTTAGCGAAATTGATCCTCTGACCCGAGACCGCTTCATAAATGGAGAGAAAATCAGCCAAAGACTTAAATTCCTGAACATTGGCCATACCAAAGATTAGAGTATCATCCGCAAACTGAAGATGCGACAAATACCTACCATGAGATCCAACCTTGATTCCAGTTATGAGATCAGATACCCTGGCCCGAGTGAGTAGCCTCGATAAAGCTTTCCCCACAATGTTAAAGAGAAAAGGAGATAAAGGATCCCCCTGACGAAGACCACGAGAGCTCTTGAAGTAACCAACAGGAGTACCATTGATAAGGATGGAGAACCATGGCGAGGAATAACAGCCCCTCATCAATTTCCTCCAAAGCTCCCCAAACCCCAGCCTACGCAGCATATACTCAAGGCAGTCCCAGCTCACGCGATCGTAAGCCTTCTCCATGTCCACCTTCCAGATGGCAGCCGGTCTTCGTTGGAGCTGAGCCGAATGGATGGTTTCCTGCGCCACCACCACTTGATCCAGAATGTGCCGACCAGCCACAAAGGCCCCTTGATTAACCGAAATAATGGCACCCATAACTGGTTTAAGACAGTTAGCCAGGACCTTCGCGAAAATTTTGTAGAGACAATTAGTGAGGCTTGAGGTCGGAAGTCGGCGATGTCCTCAGCCCCCTCTCGCTTGGGGATGAGAGTGATAAACGTCGAATTGAGGCTACGCCCGATAAAACCAGAGGAGTGGAACTCCATCAGCACCTCCAGCAGCTCCGCCTTAAGAATCGGCCAAAAGCACCTGAAAATTTCCATAGTATAACCATCAGGCCCGGGGGTTTTATTTTTAACCCCATATTTAATAACCCACCAGATCTCCTCTTCCCTAAAAAGCAGCTCTAATGACAGCTGTTCCTCGGCATCAATGGTTGGAAAAGGAAGACCATCTAAGTCAGGCCGGTGAAAAGGAAAAACATTTAATAAACATTTAACCAACTCTTTTTGGAATAATGTTGCTCAATCACTTAGAGACTTACAACCAATTGTATAAGTACTACGATTAGGTGATGGTGATGAGAAGCCGGTTATGGACTATATCTATAGTTTTATGGAGAAAGCTATAGAAAAAATTAAATCTAATAATATGTACAAATCTCGTCTCTATCAACCCATTATTGGCATAATTAAGAAGAGATGGGGTGTCCAAACGACTAGTCCGTTGTATTCTGTCGCATACCTCCTAAATCCCACGGTCTATTTCTCTCATCCGAACCGAGAAACGGCGAAAGCAACACATATTAGTGGCTTCCTTGATATTTAAAAAAAATGTTTAGACAAAGGCGAACAAGATCGGATTAGCAACTCCTTCGACTGATACAAGAATGCTCAAGGGATGTTCGGAAGAGAAATTGTGGTTCGACAAAGAGAATTCAAAATACCTAGTAAGCAATTTTATAATTTATTTTTTATTAGATTTCGTTAATTGCAAATTTGTAATTAAATAATTTGTCTCTTTATATATATATATATATATATATATATATATATATATATATATATATATAATATTATTATTTGTAATCGATTGGTGGTTGTCCTATGGAGTGGATTCGGTGACAAAATGTGAGCTATTGAAAAAGATGGATGTTAAGGTTCTTGGCCTTACATGTGCCGCTTCGGCATGTAAACGGAATTGGAGTACGTTTGAGATAGTAACTAGTTTATTTTTATTTCATTTTTAGTCTCATAATTTTAATTTAATTATTGTTCAAATTTTAATAGATACTAATATTTATTAAATGTTTCTCTTAAATAGATACACACGAAGAAGCGGAATAAACTTGAGCAAAAAATAAAGCTCAATGATTTGGTCTTTGAGTAATACAGCCAAAAGTTAAGGGATGACTTCTGAAAAAATTGGAAACATCCGGGACACTATGATCTCATCTCTCTCAAAGACTTGTCATCCAATTCTCCGTAGATGGCGGATGCCACCGATAAGCGAGTCTTTGCAAATAAGGATCTTACGTGGAAGCAAGTAGAAGAGACCGCTTTTGAAGATGAGCTTCCTATTGGGTGGAGGAGAAGATCGACAGCAGGGGAGGGCAGCTCACGCTCACGCTTGCGTCAACAACAACAAGAAGAAGACGAGATACATAAAGAAGCACCCATTGACGAAATAGATACCGTCTTAGTGAGATCGGATGATGAAGAAATCGAGGAAGAACAATATGTTGAAGGAGACAATTCGGATGATGACGGCAATGCAAGAGGAAACAATGGTGAAGGTGGAGATGTACCATTGTGGGTTAGAAACAAATGTGTAAAATTTTTTGCCGATACACAATATCATTAGGAAGTAGGAACAAATGTTAAGAACTTAAGATACTTTTACTTAAATGATATTTTTCTTCTGTACTCTTTTATTTCTTTTTTGTATGTTCCTATGTTCATTTTTGTACTATTTTGTTTAACATCAATGAAATTTATATTTTACCTTCTAACTTAAGAGTTATATACTTTTATTTCGCATTCTAGACAATACAAAATTAATAGAGCACAAAATTAACACAAAACATATTATTGATCAATATGGGAAACTTTGGGGATTTTTGGAGATTTTTTTTAGTTTTTTTGAAAAAAAAAAAAATATGCCATCGCATATGCGACGGCCCTATGCCATCGCATAGGGTCGCATATGCGATATGACATTCTTTGAATCAGATAAAAGGAGATATTTTTTTGTCCCAATTTTCCACACAATGGATCTTGAGATCATAGATGTACCATCATATCGTCAAATTTCGATTCTATGTGGCACACATACCAAAAAGTGATTCTAGAACATGTTTGATGTACGCTGGTGATCATGCTAACTTTTTGGGACGTGTGCCACGGGAATCAAAATTTGACCGTCTAAGGGTACACCTATGAACTCAAGATCCATTGCGTGGAAGATTGGGACCAAAAAAAATCTCCTTTTGTCTGATAAATCATTGGTTTTCAGTGTTGGTGCCCCTAGAGTTTTGGCGTGTGCAAATGAGGTATCCATAAAAAACAAAGAAAATTTACGGGGAAACCTCAAGGGACAAGTTTTGGGGTTTCGAGGTGTCAGATATAGCTAAAAAACATACCAAAGGGCTACTATTACTTACATTTGGAGGTATCAGATCCAACATTTGAAGAAAAAAGAAAGTTTAATTTCTAGAAACAATTTTTTATGTTTTTTTTTCCGCTTATGATCGAATGCTACGATATTCACTAGCCTTTTGAATGGTGAAATTACCTTACACAGAAATGCTACTATTTAACAAGGTGTTAATTTCTCCGATGATATTTACTGGCCTTCCGTTGAACATAGATGACAGTGTCGTCTCGCACAGCTTCTTCAGTTCTCGGGTTTTTGCCAGTGCTGCCTCCTGCAATAAAAAGTTTCAGAATATAATGTCTCTATATATCGAAAGAAGATCAACTGATATTTGATTGGGTAAATTACAATGTTACATTTATATGTTTTTGACTGGTTGGTGGATCTCACCAAACTCGTTTCGTAATGGTCTGAGGTGAAGTATTGGATCTTCATCGAATGGTGGTACACAGAATGACCAATATATATTAATGAGCTGGTATTAGGTACCTGACCCAAGTGTCATGGCATTTAGGTCAATCTCCTTTTGTCCAAATGGTCAAGCCTTGGGAGCCACACTGTTATTTATGAGCACGCAAATCAGTGAAAATTCACTTTTCACTTTTCACTGATTTGGCGCTCAAGATTATCACTGAAATTGCTAAAGGTTGTTGGGTTTAGATTGACCCGAGTGCCATTGCCGGCATTTGGGTCGGACACATCATACTAAATCTATTAAAAAGGTAGCATGCACGTGGGAGGATATTCAGCAGTGAAGGACCAAGGAGGTGGACGGAGGACAGACATCTCTCAAATCAGCTAGACGGGGAGCAAAAAGAACTGAGGTTTCCAAGAATGAGTATCTTTAAATTCACCCACTGAATCTTTGAATTCACCAGCACTGAAATCCATTGACTGCTTTGAATCAGACGATGGCGATTGTTTTTGTCCCAATCTTTCACAAGATGAATCTTGAGATCATGACAGTGCCATCAGACGATCAGTTTTTCATTTCACATAACACACATCCCAAAAATGTGACCATAACATAAGGTTTGAGTATAATGAGTTCCATGTGATGTTAAGGTTACTTTGCTGGATATGTGCCACGTGAAATAAAAAATTGACAGTTTGATGGTACGCCCATGATCTCAAGATCCATCGTGTAAAAGACTAGGACAAAAAAAGATCTCCATCGCTACCGATCCAAAAAAAAAAAAATCACCATCGTCTAATTCAAAGCAGTCAATGGGCTTTCAACGTGGGTGAACTCAAAGATTCGGTGGGTGAATTTGAAGGTACCCTCCAAGAATAGGCATGGAAAGGAGAATTACTTGTGGTGCATGGGGGAAAATGAGAATGATGAATGCCGCTGTAGTGGGATGCTTGAAGATACGTTCGGCTCCAACTCAAATCTAAAGCAAGGAGATTATTCCGCATGGTTTGAAAGATTATTTAGAGGCCAGTAATCAGCATTACCTAGGCACTTGGACACTCCTCAACATGACACGACACAAATGTCCGAAAAAATAGTACCTTATACCATCAAAGTGTGCCTAGTTTCGACATGGCAAAAAAGAGTTGCCATTTTAGGAAATACTGTGTAAAGTTCGTAAAAAATTATAAACGAAACGGCTTGGGTGCTTGAAACCCATTTATATAATATGGTAGGTTAGAAATTTTTAAATGATAGAACTTCAGTTCTTGAAAATCATTTATATAATCTAAAATATTTGACGATAAATCCATGACCTACATTATGTATACTTTTTATTTCTCTAGTAGCTCTCTAGGATACCCTTCAATTTTATTTTACTATATATATTTAATTTTATTTTTTTTTAAGGT
Source organism: Chloranthus sessilifolius (assembly GCA_021018995.1). Classification (NCBI taxonomy): domain Eukaryota; kingdom Viridiplantae; phylum Streptophyta; class Magnoliopsida; order Chloranthales; family Chloranthaceae; genus Chloranthus; species Chloranthus sessilifolius. The sequence goes on from CM037587.1 coordinate 8,831,868, forward strand.
CGTACCGCCGAATGGAGGAAGGGGGATGCTCATAACGCTCTCCCAACACCTTAAAGCATTGAGTTGTGCGTCTTCCATCACCAATTGGTTTTGGTCGGAATGGTAGCTCAATGGGGTGTATGATCCTACAAGTGGTATCAGAACCAGGTCAGGAGTCCCCCTCAGGTGGTACTAGTTAAAGGGGGGAGGGGGTACGCTCTGAACGCTCTCGCAACTCCTTAAAACATTGAGTTGTGCTTTTTCCATCACCAGTTGGTTTTGGTCGGAATAGTAGCTCAATGGGGTATATGATCCTACAATTTCATTTTGTTTTGGTGTGTTTAATAATGTTACTTTCTCCCCTTGTACACTCCCTGGTTTATTTTATTGGATAAAATAGCCCTTTAGCAAATTTAAAAATAAAATAAAATAAGGATCAACCACATGGTGGCGCTCGAATTGATATTCTATAAAAATAGCTTTGGATATTATACTTAGGTTCCAACAACAAATGACTCCATAGTAAATAGTCAGATGGAAAGTTAAATTCCACCTATGTCTGTCCAAATGAAAAAGGAAGGTTAGCATCAGGTTGACAACCGGTTATTAAACAACCTATCAAATCCTAAGGCGAGTCATATTATGAATCCACGTTATGCAATCGCATTTCCTAAAAGCAATGCACTATAACAGAACCGAGTTGTAGAAAGAAGTAGCGATTGGTTGGCTACATCGGTCACAAGACGCAATGACCTGTTGTGCCAAATGGTAAGCAAAAGTTTCCACACCTACATGGATAGCTGTAGTTAAAGATGTTAGTCGGAAGCTATGCTTCTTGGTCTATTAGGACGGGGAATACATATATCGACTAGGAAGAGCATTGAATTGGTAGACAGGTGTGTGTAAAGAATTTAGTCCAGAAGCTACACTTAGCCTCTCAAAATCTGGCCACATACATTGACAGGTAAGAGTGTTGTATAAGTAGAAATGAGAAGGAAGAAAAACATAGCTGGGTGGTTGTTAGAAACTATGTGGAAGGGAAAGAAGCTAGAGACCTGAGAATGGGCCTAAGCTTCACTGTGATTGATAGATATTTAAAGGAGAAGAGTATTGAGACCCCACGAGCACAGTGACAAAGTCAGGAGTTGGCAATAAATCGACAAGGGTCTAAGTCAGGAAAAAATCAGTAAAAATCAGTCAAAATCGGAAAAAATAGGGGAAATTAAAAAAAAAAAAATTAAATTAAAAAAATTTAAATCATAATATATTTCAGATTAGAAATAATGGTTTTAAGGAACAAAACAGTGCAAAATAGGCAAAACCTAAAGATTTTTTATGAACAAAATATTACAAAACCTACAGGTTTTTTTCCCCTTTTAAGGGAAAGTGAAAAAAGGAAAAAGGAAAAAAGGAAAAAAGGAAAAAAAAAAAACGCACAACATCACAAATATCACCAATTAATCGACCGAGTCACGACTTGGCCAATTAATCAGCGATAAGGTCGGGGATGACTTCAAATCACCGACTTTTTCCGATCTTTTGAAAAAGCCGGAAACTTTTGTGACTATGTCCAAGAGAAAGAATGGCATGATTACAATGGTCAAAATTCTATTTGATAAACAACTCTTAAATATCGTAAGTACCTATGCACCACAAGAAGTGGTAAGTAAAAGCTTGGAAAGTAAATTTTGGCATTTAATAGAGGACAATAGAAGATATCAAAATGGAGAAAGCATATCAACTGGTTGAAACTTAAATGGGTATGCAGGGAGGATAGGAAGCCAGTATGAGAGGATACATAGAGGGCATGGTTTTGGAGAAAGAAATGAAATGGGGAAGATAGCTTTGATTCTGCAGCGATCTTTGACTTTAAATAGCAAATACATTATTTCAGAGGAGAGAAGAAAACCTGATAACACTGTCATAAGGATGGTCACCAAATGCTCCGAATTTTTGAAACAATCGCAAATAATTCACGAATTTAAGGATCTACGAATAATTCGCGATTAAAAAAAACTGTATTTTTTATATAACAAAATCACGAACTTTACGAATAATTCACGAATTTTTTCAATATACTGTGATTTTATTATCTTTATTTATACTTTTTAATCTTATTTTTATTTTTTCTCCCAATTTTTCCCAGAACTTTCTAATTTTTTCCTATTTTTTCAAATTTTAACATTGCCGAATTATTTCCGAACCCCGACTTGGTGACTATGGGTCATAAGGAGATCAAATAGGACACAAATAGAATATTTTCTATTAAGACGGAGTGGACAATCTGCAAGGATTGTAAGACCATCTCTGTAGAAACTCTTAAAATGCAACATAGGTTAATAATTTTGAATGTCAATATCCCGACTCAGATGATTAAAAATTAAGCAAAAGACTGCCCACAAATAAGGTGGTGGAACTTAAAAGGAGTAGATAACAACATGCAAACAAAAACTGATGAACTAAATAGGGTGGAATTTGGGTGTAGATCCAAATGATATAGGGATTATATATAACTAAAAATAAAATAAAAAACAAGTGCCAATAATAAAAATATCAATTGAATGGTTGGGATCATTGTGACAAAATATGGCGCTTTTTGAAAAACACACGTACAATATGCGCTTTTTTTGCCACAACATACTAAACAAATATAATACCCTTATTTTTTAATAAATGCATATTTTCATATAGTACCTGTATTTATGATATTAAACACTTTTCTTTGCGTATTAAGTACGGGTACCAAGTATCAAGGTGCCAATAGATGTTTGGCACGCCAATTTCTAAAGATTCTAATACAGTGGCATGGCCTTAAGAAAAATATATTAAATAAATAGAACATATATAAAAAAAATTACTAAAGGGAAATCTTCGAGAGCCAATTAAAATATGTAATGAAAATATAGATAAAATATGTTGTGAATCTAAATAAAAGTATACTATATTATAAAAATTGTTTTCAACAACCCAAACCTTTTATTTAGTAGTTACTAAACTTTATACAATTTTTTCGTTAAATGAAGTTCATTTATCATTGTCAAAACAATAAGCATTTTGATGGTATTATGTGGTATTTTCATATATATATCTAGAAGTTTCGTGTTGTCTGACGAGTCTCAAATTGTCGGCACATGTGCCAAGTGCCGGCATGAAAAAAATCACAAAAATTGAAGTGCCAAGGAAACACAGGTTTTTTCCCCCATATTTTATCGTATTTTTAAAGAACTATTTTAAAACTTTTTTTACAATTTTAATATATCTTATTTTCCCTGACTTTTTCCATATTTTGCCTTTTTCCGACTTTCTCGTTCACCGTATTAAACCCGTACCCGTATTTTGTCACTTTGGTTGGGTTTGACGAGGGTAATGTGCATGTTCACTGAATGAATGGCTTCTTAGTTGATATAAAAACTTGTTGGATTTATGGATTATGAGATTAGGACATTTGGCACTGCATCAATGTCCTCTGAATTACAGAGATTTCCATTTTAACACATGATCAACATTCCTTAATGAAGTCAATAATGACGAAAAGTAACAGATTGACTTACTTGCTTTGGCCATGAGGAGGATAAACCATTGTGGAGTTCCATCCGTCTTGCCGACAAATCCTTTAAGCTCTCTTTCAACTTCACCTCATAATGCTTCTTTTCCTCCAACATGGATACTAGTCTGTCTAGAAATCTGAAATTCCAGGGTCAATGTTTGAATCAAATAACATAGAAAAAGCAAAGAAAACATGATTTCTTTAGAATTTATTGAGATATTACATTGGGGTAATGGCTCCTGACTGACATTAAAACAACAAAATGGTGTTTAAATGATCTTACACCATTAAAATTAGACTTTTTACACAACATTAAAGTGTGATTTATCATTATGCTATGTGATGCACATCATGATCAATCTAAATAGTCCAAGTGGCAGTCTATCATTGGAACATGTCTCAGTCCAAAGAGACATGCCTATAAGTGGATGTCTGATTGATGAATTTTAATATCAGCCATTAAAACTAGAAACAACGGTTGATATTATAGTTCACAGCTTAGACAGTTTAAATCTCCCTAAAACACCATTTTTGGGCCTGTTGCACTTCAATTTATATCACTTTGACGGTACGAATCACCCACATCTTAAACCATTGATGGTGTAAGATCACTTAAACAACATTTTGGGGTTTAAATGACAGTCACGAGAGCCGGGTTTACATTTTACTCATCATTCAAGGAGATGTCTCAAAAAATTGATTCTGAAAATAAATAGGAATTACAGTTCCAGCAAAGGAATATGATCAACTCTTTTCTCTTAATATAGAATATAAGTTCTGAAAATTAATTCTCAATTAAAAATGGTTTATTATTTTACAATACGTATAAAGTCATAATAACTTATAGAAGGGGACTACAATCAGAAGTTTAAACCCACAGTGAGTTCAATATGAGCATGTGTTTATCAATCCAAACAGTTCAATCACTTGGATACCTCATGGATAAGTGGTGGCTCAATGATAATACCAATCAGATGATCCTAACCATTAGATTAATGGATCTTTTGTGGGATATTTACCATAACTTTCAACAGTCCAAATTCTGGCAAATGATCACAAAATTGGGATTATCAGATCAGCGTTCAATCAGAGTTTTTTTTTCTGTGATCCATTAACAATTTCCTGGGTCATGGTCAGTTTTTCCTGCATGGTTAACAATTTGCTACATTTCAAGTGACCGAAAGAGAGGAACAGCTTAATTGGCAGATAAATTTGCAAAATCAGTTTGCAGTGCGTGGAATATTCTTTTCTATTTATTGGTAACCGTGGTCCAGATTGATAGGGAAAGTACACAGATTGAGCATATATGAATTATACAAGTTACTAATTTGCATAGGCTCTTACCAGATTTTCCCACAAGAAAATGTTATTTAATTGGTAGTCTCAACCATTGTGAAAAAAGATGATGTTTTTTTTTAAAATGCGTGTAATACGCGTTCTTTGCCACAACGTACTAAATCCATGTAATACGTGTATTTTTTAACAAATTTTCATATAATACGCATATTTTGGGTATTAAACGCGTTTTTCGAGTATCAAACGTTTTTTCCCCGTATTTTTACAAACTGTTCTAAAACTTTTTGAAATTTTCAATACTCATTTTTTCCCTTTTTTCGTCTTTTGTATTTTACAGTTTTTTTAGCTTTTGATTTTTTCGCTTTTTTACATACTTTGAAGTTTTTTTCCGACTTTCTCGCTCACTGTATAAAAGCCGTACCCGTATTTTGTCACTTAGGTCTCAACTATTCAATGTTTTAAATCTCAGTTTTGGGTATCATCTCAGCCAGTCTTAAAACCAAGATGAGACACATTGGTTTGGGCAAAAAAAGCCCGAATCAGGAGAGGCACATGTGATTTTAAGTGTATATGAGCTAGTCTCATCCCAATATATACTCCAAGCATTTCGTCTCATCCATGCTTGAAATCATTTTTAGGTCAATTTTTAAGGCTGATGTTACTACCACACCACTTTACAGCCACCTCACTCAAAGGAAAAATCTGTTGATTGTTTCGAATCAGACGGTGGAGATCGTTTTCATCCCAATCTTCCACACAACAGATGTTGAGATCATAGGCTTACCATCATACAGTCAAATATTGATTCCACATTGCACACATCCCAAAAAGTGAACATGGTCATAGCGTACCATCAAACATGGTTCACATTCACTTTTTGGGATGTGTGCCACATAGAATCAACATCTAACCGTTTGATAGTATGTCAATGATCTCAAGACCTATTGTGTGGAAGATTGGGACAGAAAATGATTTCCATCGTCTGACTTAATGCAGTCAAAGGATTTTTCCTTCGTCTAAGTGAGGTGGCTGTAACATAAAGTGGCGTGGTAGTAACACCAGTCATTTTTAAACCATGCATTTATTCCATCACTAGGTTTTGATCTGATTGGGAAAATAGCATTCAAAAGAGAATACCAAGAGCTTGACAAGGGAAATGTCAAGTATCACCTTTTGGAGTTGAGAATCATGATTAGGTCGCGAGTCTTCCTGTCTGTAAGCATAGAAATGGCCGAAGACACATCAGATAGCATTGTCTGAATTGCATCAGAAGTGTATTGTTGTAGCACATAAGGAGCGACTGCCTGAACTTGGTGTTGTAAAGATGAGGTTTCTTCACTCCCCATTTCCACTAACCTTTGATTTAGAAATGATTTGATCTGAAAAAGAAGGCACTAGAAATTAAAGAATGTCCTAAATTATAAAATATAAAAATGTTAGTAGTTTGGGGGGGGGGGGGAACCCAGCACCGTAAATTTAGAAGGACAACATTAAAACCTTGGACCCATTTCTAGCATAGTCACAAAAGTCTCCGACTTTTTCAAAAAAAAAAAAATCGGAAAAAGCCAGATACTTGCAATCATCCCGACTAGATCGCTGATTAATCGGTGCTGTTTGAGATGTTGTTCAACTTTTTTTTCTTTTGTGCCTCTTTTGTACTATTTTATTCATTAAAACCATTATTTTTAACTTGAAATATATTATGATATGTTTTATATATTTTTTTTAATTTTTAATTTCCCCGATTTTTTCCGACTTTGACCGATTTTTCCTGACTTAGACCCTTGCCGATTTATTGCCGACTCCCGACTTTATGACTATGATTTCTAGTCATGTAAGGCATGCTACAATCAAATTTCACTTTAACTAAATGAAATCAAGAATTTTCACTTCCTACTTTTTCCTTGCTTTGATCCACGATAAAAACCATGGTTGTTAAAATCATGCACATGAATCGTTGTCTACTTGAATCGGATGAATGAATCGTAGATTATATGATTCAATATGATGGTGTATGCTGTATAGTTATAAAATTAAATAAAAACCTTATTTTTATTTCTTTTGTTCTAAAAAGCTTCTATAAGATTCAGTACAGAAATCTTGGCCTCTTAGGCAGAATTACCTGGATTTTCAAATTTTCAGGCATATAAATTATGTTTAGAGGCCCAGGACTATGATCCGGATGAAAATAAATTATGTTTGCAGGCATATAAATTATCCTTGACCATCAAACGGAGGCCAAAACAGTTAGAAAAAAAAAATAAAATAAATTGTTAAATCACATGTCCCATGGCTGATCAACCCAAAACGGGTGTTGTTTTGGGTTGATCATGCCACATGGAATGTGATCTGGCATCCGGGTGCAGCCCTCCATGACTGTATCCGGATGCATCTTCCCATTTCTCTGATGTTTATGCTTAGTTTCTTTAGTTGTCTTCTCATTAGTTTTTATAATTTAGTGATTTCCATGTTGACTACTTGAATATATTGCATTACTTATCATGTAGTGCTTTTCATGTTTTATATAAGGAACTGCCTCCAAACAAAACACCATAGTCATAGAATTGTAGTTATATAGGCTTGAAGCTATAGTTGCAGAATTGTAGCTATGTCATTGTATAATGACACATCAATTCAGCATCCTGCTCAACTAATGATGCTTGAATCCTTAAACGATATTTTATGAGTGTATCGATTTCATTTTTGTTATTTGGGAAACTATGATCTAAGGTTTATGGGTCAGTTTAAAGTAGGATTTATTACTCGAGATTACACAATATTTACCAGACAGGGTTCAACTTATCATTTATTACCTGAGAGGGTCTCAAACCCTCAACTCAGTGCTCTTAAAGTCGGCCAGGGAGGCCGCCTGGGCGGTTTGGGCCCCTGGGCAGCTTCCCGCGCGGACCGAGTCTCGAGCGCCGTGTGGCGGCCTCATTAATCTGTGCGCCAGCATGAAGGCATGACGACCTTGGAACTGGGCACTTAGCTAGCAAGAAGGCAAGCGGACCTTGTAAGCTAGCCGTGTAGCGCGTGGGCGCAGAGGCACGTGGCCCTGCGATGCGTGCATGAGTCCCTGATGCATGATGCGACGGTGACCCAAACTAAGCTGCGATCTAGTATGGTGGCTAGACGTGTGAAGGGCTTAGAATGCGGTGCTCCGCAGTAGAGCACGAGACGTGGTGCCAAGAGGGCATGCAACGTCCTGGTGCCATAAGGCACGTAATGCGGTACTCCGCGTAGGTGCACGCGACGTGGTGCCAAGAGGGCACGCGACGTCTTGGTGCCATAAGGCACGTTGTGCGGTGCTCCGCGTAGGGGCACGCGACTTGGTGCCAAGAGGGCACGCGACGTCTGTGTGCTATAAGGCACGTGAGGCGGTGCCATGATGGCACGCGATGTGGTGTCAAGAGGACACGCGACATCTAGCTTGTATGGCAAGCGATGCGGTGCCAAGAGGGCACGTGATGCGGTGCCAAGGGCACACGGCATCTGGGTGCAATGACGGACCCGATATGGTGTCGAGTGGACACGAGACACAGTCACGACTTAGACGTGATGCGGTGCCATGAGGGTACGCCATGTGGTGCCATGAGGGCACGCGACATGAGGCCATGAGGGCCTCGCGACATGGTCGCGACACAATACTATGTTGGACAAGAGGCCATGAGGGCCTCGTGATGTGGTCGCGATGCGGACGCGACACGGTCGCAAGGGACGCTGATGCGTGACGTCGCAAGCCATGTGGGCTTGGAGGATGGCACTGGGTGCCACGGTCAGAGGATCGTGTGCCATGATTAATGGCAAGACACCACCTTTGCAAGTGTGTGCCACGAGCAGGAGGTCGTGTGCCATGGTGGTATGACAAACCAAGGGGTTTGAGGGTTTTCTGCTACTTTGCCTAAGTTGGTCTTTGGACCATATATAGGGGGAAGGGAGCTGTGGAGCTATTCTCCCACACATGGGGCCTTGCGTTGCGGGACGAGCGCATGTGCTTTCTAGGTTAGGGGTGGGCCTAGAACATCGCTGCAGCAATGCGGCGCTGCGGCGATGCCATGTGTCACCTGGGGTGAGGTTACCATGTGGCCCCGTGCCGGCGTCGCGGTGCACATGGGTCGGTGACCTCACTGGGGCACTCAAGGGCTACGTGGGACGCAGTGGCGCACACTAGCTGAGGGCCTGGAGCGGAGGTGTGTTGGTCGTGCGTACCACACCCGATGCTTGGTTTGGAGAGCATGAAGAGCGGCATGCTACTCCAAGTGTGCTGGTCGCGTGGACCACACACGTTGGTTGGCTTGAATGGCATGAAGAGATGCATGCCGCTGTCTAAAGCGAGGAACTAGTGCTTTGCACATGGTGAAGCTGGACAGGCTAAGTGGCACTGAGGTGCTGGCATGCGTGTCGCGGTTAGACATGATGCATTGAGTAGGTTCGCCTCAAGTGAAGGCATCCACGATGCGGGAGTTCCCGTCCATAAGGCGGGTGGTATCAGAGTGATGGTTGGATATGAGGTCTCGCTGTGCGCGGCAGCGAGATGTTGCACGAGAGTGATAACCAATGTTAGGTTATGCTTCGTGAGAAAACTGGTATCTGAGTTAAATTTGGCCTCGAGCGCAGGCGAGCGTCGAAAAAGTTACCGATGACGGCCCGGCTGTCAGTGACGCCTAAGCGCTCGGCTGACCATCGGCGTTTTAAAATCGGGGTAGGGCGGAGAGATTTATAAATTAACATGCTTTTACCGGGTTGGGTCGAGTTATTAAAAGGTCGAGCATAGACCATTGTTTTATTGGACACCACCCAACCCTACCCGTCGACGGCCCTTAAACTTTAAAGCCCTTATTGCCTAGGGATAATGGTTTACCGACATTTAAACACCAAAATGGTATTTAAACGATCATAAACCACTAAAGTTAAGACTTTTAATCTCACACTGTTGAAGTGTGATTATCATTATGCCATGTGATGAACATCTGTGATCAATCTAAATTGTCCAAGTGGCAATCTATCATTGAAACAAGTCTTAGCCCAAAGAAACATGCCTATAAGTGGATTTAAATCATACAATTAATGAGTCTATAAGTGGATCTAAATGTTATATACGTTTATGTTGAAATAAAGTATGTATATCACTATATGTATGTATATATATACTTCGAGGCCACCCGAATCTTGGAGCGCTCGCCTGGGTGCCGCCCTGAGACTTCTACCAGAACATCCACCCGAACCCGCACAACGACTTTAAGAACATTGCCTCAACTTTCCTTTTTTTTTTAATTTTAAGAAAGTTATGAGGTTCTATTAAGTGGCGTGTACTGAAATTCAACTTAAGTGAAAAAATGAGTTAGACGAAAATGTCCCCCCCCCCTGATAGATCCAACCCGATGGGGCACTCAACCCGAACTGACACTGGAACAGACCCAACGCCTGACCCGGCCTGACCTGACCCAAAAAATGACCTGGCGCCTGACCCAGTAAAACCCTATTTTTAGGGTTGTGCAGAAAAGTGACTAAACAGACCCGACCGACCGAAATTTTGATTTTCGGTTTGGAGGCTTATCGGTTCGATTTCGGTTTGAGAAACTAGAAACCGATAGTTATCGGTTCAGCTTTGGTTTTGATGTAAAAACCCCAAAACCGAATCGATAAGAAACCGATAATAAGGTATTACTTAGGTTCATACAAAAATAAGTTTTCCTTTTTTAAAAAAAAATAATAATAATAGGGTTTACCTAACCAATAGATATTATTTTCCTCTTCTTTTTACAAATAATTGGTATTATTTGTAAAAAGGAAATTTTATAAATAATAGGGTTTATCTTTTTTTACAAGTAATAGGTATTATTTGTAAAAAGGAAATCACAAAAATAGGTATTATTTGTAAAATTTCTTTTTTTTTTTTTAATTTACAAATAAAAAGCTGAGGTTTAGAAATCGAAAACTAACCAAACGAATAACTATCGGTTCGGTTCGATTTCGGTTTGGAGGCTTATCAGTTCGGTTTCGGTTAGAGAAACTAGAAACCAATAGTTATCAGTTCGGTTTCAGTTTAGCATGATAACCGACCCGAACCGACCCGACAACACCCCTACCTATTTTATAATTTTTTGGGTATAAAATATCGGGTCGAGTCGGCCCGAACCGGAAAATACCCAACCCAACAAAACCTCTCGGTCAACCAAACCGGACCCGACCCGAAGGTCGGATCATATGTCTCATACCCGACCCGACAATTCAACTTTTTGTACTTGACCCAGAAAGAAATCGGATCAGGTATCGGGTCGACCTGGCCTGTTGACAGCCCTACCCTACGGTCTCATAAGAGACCGATCAATCGGGTCTCATATAAAACCGATGGTGTTGGTGGGACAAATGATCTCATATGAGACAGACACCATCGGTCTTAATGGATTAATCGGTCTTATATGAGACCGACGCCATCAGTCTTATAATGGACTAATCGGTCTTATGTGAGACCGGTACCATCAGTCTTATAGTGGACTAATCGGTCTTATATGAGACCGGCACCTCAGTCTTATAGTGGACTAATCGGGCTTATATGAGAATGATTGATCGGTCTCATATGGGACTAGGGATGCAAGCTTTGAACCAAATACCGAAAACGAGCCTCCCGAACCGCTCCAAACCGCACTGAAAACCGAATGAAATCGAATTGAAAACGGCTCGGTTTTCGGTTTGGGTGGCTCGAAACCGAAAACCGAGGGGATACGTTGAGTAAACCGGAAAAAAAAAAAACACAAAAAAAAATGCATTAAAAAAATAAAGACGTAGGTAAAATACCTACACCAAACTGAATCGGTTTCGGTTTCAAAAAAAAAAAATACCGAACCAAACCGAATGGGTTTTGGTTCGGTTTCGGTTTGGGGTGAACCAAACCGAAAACCGAAAATTCAAGTTCGGTTCGGTACACCGAACTAGCATCCCTATATGGGACCAATTGATGGGGTCGACCAAGAGGTTTTGTCGGGTCGGGTTGACCCAACCCGGTATTTTATACCTAAATTTTTTTTTTTTAAATAGAGGTTTTTTTACCGGGTCGGGTTTTCAGGTCGAGCGCCGGGTCAGGTAAGTTTTCGGGTCGGCTTGAGTGCACCATAGGGTCGGGTCGGGTTGGCTAGAATGCACCATTGGGTCGAGTTGGGTGTGCTATAGAGGGGCTTTTTCGTCTAACCCATTTTTTCACTTAAGTTGAATTTCAGCACATCCCAATTAATAGACCCTCACAACTTTCTTAAAATAAAAAAACGGAAAAGTTGAGAGTCTAAGACCCTCTCTCGTAATAAACGATAAATCAGATCCTATCAGGTAATTAGCGCAGACTTCGGACCCTCCTGGGTAATCTGCCCTTTAAATTAAACATCCTTAGTTATGTGACATGAATTGGAAAATGTTGAAATTAGTAGTTACTTGGTTGATGGAAATGAATGAGAATGGATGTCCTAAAAATAAAAAAGGCCAAATCCATCAGTTAGAAGATCTTACCAAAATAAAGAGCAACGTATTCAATGCACTTTAAAAGATAGTCTAGCTAAATTTCAATATAAGACACCTAAGACAAAGAAAATACGCAAAAAATAAGGCACATCAAAAGAATTTGGTGCTAGACAATAATCACTAGTGGGTTAAAAATTACCTCAAACAAATCATCAAGAATCTTGTTCCTATACTCTGTCTCCAAAAACTGGCTTCTTTCTTCCTTAATAACTGTGCTCAGACTAGATAATTGTGTTTCCTGATCTGAATCCGGAAGAACAGCATCATCTACTAAGTCCACTTGAGGATTTTCAATACTAATATCCCAGCATACCTCTGAAACCAAGCTATCTTCCACTTCCAACAAATTGCTATCAGATGTCAAACCATTATCTGTTAGAGAAGCCAGTAAATCATCATTAGGGTTGACAATTTCGTAAGAACCAAAGCCATTGCTGGTTTCATCAGATGGTTCCACAGTTCCTGTGTCCCAATCAATCTGAGAGTTATCTACGGAAATGTTCCAATCAATATTATCTGCTACAAAATCCACATCATCTAACTCCTTCACAATCATTGCAGAAGACAAACCAACTTTAGATGGATCCCTTAGAGAATTAAGGACCTCGGGGCCTACAGAAATATTTAGAGATGGAGGGTTTTCTTTAAGGATCCTCAAATTTGGTAGCACGACACCAGAAGCTTTCTGAAGGCACCATGAAGAAATGGAATCATGAACATGCATAACAACCTCAAATTTATCTTTACATGAATATTAACATTTTTCCTATCTGTACAAATTTAAATAGTTTCAACCAAAGTCACAAAATACAGGTACGTGTTTAATATGGTGAGCAAGAAAGAAAGAAACGGCAAAATACGGAAAAAAAAAGACGGGAATAAATCGAAAGTTGAAAAACTGTAAAATGCAGAAGATGGAAAAAAAATGGAAAAAAAAAATTCCGAAAAAAGTGATATATTATAATAAAAAAATTAAATCAGTTTTTTTTTAATATGGTAAAATATGGGGAAAAGACGTTTAATACGCAAAAACTGCATTTAATATATGAAATACGTGTATTATATGAAAATATGTGTTTTATTCATAAATATCGTGTTTAGTACGTTGTGGCAAAAAAACACATATTATACACGTATTTTTCAAAAAAATGCCGCATTTTGTCACGATGGTATCAACATCCAACATTTCAGTGATTATTACATCTACCTCCTTTTCTGTATGAGCATCCCTGACAAAGTTTGAATAATAGTCCATAGCCAGTGAGACAGAATTGCCATTTAGGACTTCCAAAATCTGGCTGAATGTCGTAGGAAGAGATTTTGCAGTCTCTAGAAGTTCCATTCTCACATTTTTTCCCTGCTAAAGCAAAACTCTTAGCGTTTTAATGAAATTGAACACTAATTAAACGCATGCAAACCTCATTGCATAAAGAAAAACAACCATTAACAGGACCCCAGGAAATATTCAAGTTGGAAGTGATCATACACTAAACCCAAAATATTAACCTGCAGCCCAAGCTCTTGGCAAGCTTCTGCATATTTAGCTGCTGACAGAGTTGCATTTCTTTTAATATCTGCCTCTTTGCGTTCAAGTTCTGTTAATTGTTGCTGAATCTTCTGAACCTGCTTTTTCTGATAGGGACTTCAAATTTTCCAGCAATTTGATCAACACTATTAGCGATATTAACATATAATATAATATATGCTACATTAATAAGAAATGAAGTACAAAATGCATCTTATGGGATTGGCTTACATTTCGTAATTGACATTTTGAACCATTATCTGAGAAGCCTCACCAAGATAAATATACTCTTTCTCAAAGCCACGTACAATTGACTCCCATTCGCCCTACAGAATGATCAGAAACCTATGACTAAACAAATGGAAAAAGGGCTCGACTCTCCTGACCAAAATGGTGTTTAAAATGATCTTACACCATCAATAGTTTAAGATGTGAGTGATCTGTACCGTCAAAGTGATAGATCATAGATTGAAGTGCAACAGGGCTGGCCTAAAAGTGGTGTTTTAGGGAGATTTAAACCATCCAATCGGGTACTTTAATATAAACCGTTGTTTTCAGTTTTAATGGCTTATATTAAAGTTCATCAATCAGATAGTTCATCCACTTATAGGAATGTGTTTCTTTGGGCTGAGACATGTTCCAATGATAGATTGTCACTTGGACAATTTAGATTGTCGCAGATGTTCATCACATAGCATAATGATAATCACACTTTTATGGTGTGAGATTAAAAGTCTTAATTTATGGTATAAGATTATTTAAACAACACTCCCGTGTTTAAATGTCGGTCAGGAGCCCATTATCCAAAGGAAAAATGGCGAGAAATGAGAGAGGAAGGGTGGAGGGGAGTTTCTCCACCACAAATCTTACAGCAGAACCTGAGAGTCGTCCAAAAATATTCCGACTTTCCGGAGTTGTTCTCAAAAGAATGTCATATATTTTCTTCGCTTCGATGTACCCAATAGCTGAAACCAGTACAGAGGCCATTAGAGAAAGATCAAAACAAAAATATTAAAAGGGAGCTACAACCTGCACATGAGATTTGGACCGTGGCACATGGGTTAAAAAGAAAGACTTGGTATGTTTGGGACCTGTGCCATGTGAAACACCATCTAAACTGTCTGATTTGAAGGCCATGACGTAAAGGTCATTGATGTCAAAGATAGGCATGAAACACGATCTCTATCATATGATTCAACACAGTCAAAGCCCGATCAAGTGATTTAACGGTTGACTGTGTTAAATCATATGACTGAGATGGCGTTTTGGACCAACTTTTGGCATCAAAGATCTTTACATCATCATGGCCTTCAAATCAGACGGCTTAGATGGTGTTCCATGTGGCACAGGTCCCAAAAATATGAAGTCTTTCTTTTTAACCATGTGCCACGGTCCAAATCTCGTGTGCAAGTTGTAGCTCCCATATTAAAATATACAAAATAAAAATAAAAACCATATAATTTAATCAGAGTAGTGTGTCTACAAGTGAGACATCAATGCCCAACTCTAATGAAATGATTCAATTTCTAGGGACCATTTTCTCGAGCTTCAACAACAGGCCAATCGACTCTGAGGTAAAATTATTTCTACATCTATTTCCAGTCAAATAATGGCTTCTATCTTAACGTTTCATACATCTCAAACCTCATCGTGTTCTTATTGGATCATTAATTGTGAAAACACTGGGTTGACCACAATCTCAGCACCATTGTGACAAAATACGGCTTTTTTTAATAATAAGCATTTTTTGCAACAATGTACTAAACACGTATAGTACCCTCAATTTCTAATACAAATGTGTATTTTTGTATAATACTCATATTTCGCGTATTAAACATTTTTTCCTGTAATCCCTATTTTTTAAATTTTGTTTTAAATTTTAAAATAATAATAATAATATTAGTTCTTTTTTCCCCTTTTTCCGACTCTCTCACTCACAATATTAAACCCATACCCATATTTTGTCACTTTGCTCAGCAAAGGCTTATGTAGCCATTGTTGAAGAGAAGATTAATTCGAGTAGTACAACTATGAATGATACACCAACGCCCATGGTTGTCAAGGCAATACTATAGCCTCGTCATGGCGTCACGACTCGCAATGGAATATAGAGATGGGAAACGCCATATACAACTAAATAGAGAGGATGACTAAATAGCGTTGTCATGGCGGAATAGCGCTATAGCGTCGCTATGCAACTTAATTACTTCTTTTGGATTATAGCTTATAATACTTATAAAATACATAAGTTATAAGTACAACATTTCTTAAATAATACTTATAGGTCATAACATTGTTATAACTTGTAAGTTACAAAAGTTATAAGTTATAAATCTCTCTCTCCCTCTCCCTCTTCACGGCAACTACCAACACCAATATCAACAAAATCTTAGCGGGGTATTTGTCAACAACACCTTAACGTTGACGACACTACGGTATGCACCTCAACGTCGACGACACTATTGTATGTATACTTGATATTTTATATTTTTTAATATTCTATATTTATTGATATTTCATATTTATTCATACTTGTCATGTTGCAATTTTGTTGATGTTGCATATTTGATAATTAATATGTGATTTTATTTGTTAATATTTGTTTATCCCTAGAACATGAAGTCCTCAATATTAGAATCAAAGAATGATATCTAAATAGTTGATTTTTTTCTTCCTCTATAAAAAAAATAAAAAAAAGGAATACTTATGATTAATAAATAAAAAGCAGAAAAGGCCATGTTAGAACGAAGTGGGAGTTATTGTACACCAAAGCTAAGAAAGGTCAGAGGAAAGGGAAGGCCACGAATGGGCCACCAACGGGAGGGGGGGGACTATAGTGGGTACTCTCGAGGCGATTTGGGGTTGGGCCGAGGACAGTTTGTGGGGTATTTTATTGACTCAATGTTTCAAATGATATTTTTAAGCTGGAATGTTCGAGTTTAGGTCTCTCGGATAAAAGGGCGCTGGTAAAATCTTTCATATCTAATCAGTGTTCCCGACGTAAACGGGTTGCAAGAAACTAAATGGGGGAGTGTTAGCGCTTCCCAAGTTAGATCGGTTTTGTCGGGGGCTGCATGGGAATGGATAGCGCTGGAGGCAGACGGTACTAGGGGAAGCATCTGGGACGCGGACTGTCATAAACTGATCGACTCGGAGATGGGCAACTTCATGGTCGCAGCTCATCTCCAAGATTGCAGAAGTGGCAAGGAAAGGGTCGCAATTACTGTATACGGACCCAATGACAACAGGAACAGGAAGGAGTTTTTCTTTGAATTGAGTGTGGTTCTAAGCAAATGGGAATTGCCAATTTGCATTGGAGGGGATTTCAACGCCCTCATGGCGTACAAGGAGAAAAATGCGAGTATGACAGACCTTACAACAAGGGAGTTGTTTGTGGCTTGTATAGCGCAAGGGGCTCTGTTTGATTTGGGGATGTCGAGTGGAAGATTTACCTGGTCCAACGGCCAAGATGAACCGACGTTATGCAGATTGGATAGATTTCTGTGTCAGGTTGATTTCCTTGAGATGTGTAAGGATCCTCGGGTTACCGTAGAGTCTACTACCATCTCTTATCATAGATCAATTGTTTCAGCTTCAACCGACCAACGAAGGGACGGTACGAGACCGAGTCCTTTCAGATTCAATTACACCTGGCTGCAAAACGACATTTTCAAGCAGTTGATCCAAGAGTGGTGGTCCCAAGACAACGTTGCGGATTCTCCTTCATATGTATTTACTTCCAAACTCAAAAACCTCAAAAGCAAAATTAAGGAGTGGAACGGAGAATCGTTTGGGAATTTGAGATTGAACCGTGATAGAATAATGGCCGAGATAGCTGAGATGGACAAAGCGGAAGAGAGGGAGGCGCTTTCCGAATCCGAAAAAGAAATCCGAACAGCCCTAAAGATCGAGTTTAACAGGATCGTCCTTCAAGAGGAACAAGAGTGGCGTCAAAAATCTAAAGCACACTAGTTAAGGGAGGGAGACGGGAACAATAAATTCTTCCACATGGTAGCCAACGGGAGGAGGAGGAATCACATCTCTTCTATTGGCATCAATGGGATGGTTTACGCGGAACCTGAACTAATCCCGGTGAAAATTGCGGAATTTTATGAGCAATTGTTTAGTGCCGAGTTGACGATTAGACCTCGCATGGACAGGATCTAGTTTCGGTCTACTTCTAATCATGAGGCAACAGCTTTGGAAAGACCTTTCAAGGAAGAGGAGGCGATAAGGGCTCTCAAAAGTACGGGCTTCAATAAGTTGCCGGGGCCGGATGGTCGCTATGGACTTCTTCAGGAGTTGTTGGTCGACTATCAGAGAAGATTTCATGGCCATGATTCACGAGTTCCACGACACGGGAAGGGTTCCCAAGAGCATGAACTCCTCACTCTTAGCACTGATCCCGAAGCGAGACGGGGCTATTGCAATTTCGGATTACCGCCCTATAAGCTTGATCGGGAGCGCGTAGAAGATAATTTCCAAGATGGTAGTGAATCGTCTTAAGGGTGTTATCGATCAATTAATATCTAATGTTCAAGGCGCATTCATCCCGGAAAGGCAACTGATGGACATTGTGGTAGAAGCATCGGAAACTATTCATTCCGCCAATATGCGTAAAGACAAAGGATGGGTGTTCAAGATCGATATGGAAAAAGCATATGATAGAGTGCAATGGGACTTTCTAGATTACATCCTTCAAAGGATGGGTTTCGGAGAGAAATGGAGAAGGTGGATGAAAGGATGTTATGCTTCGGCTCGTTTTTCAGTTCTCATCAATGGAAAGTCTCGTGGTTATTTTAGAAGTAGAAAGGGTTGCGGCAGGGAGATCTGATATCACCGCTGCTTTTCAATTGCATAGGGGAGGCCTTACATAAGCTCTTTAAGGGGGCGGAAGAGTTAAATTTGATAAGGAGATTTAGCACGGCTGATTTGGGTCCGAATGTTTCTCACCTTCAGTATGCGGATAACACGTTAGTATTCTGTAATGGCAGCAATGGGGATGGGGAGATTAAGGTGATGAAGGGCATGTTAAATATTTTCGAAGAGGTCTCGGGGCAGTGAATCAGCATTCATATATCCAATTTGTCCGGATTTAATATGCCCTCGGCTGTCTCTGAGCGGGTGGCTAGAGGCATCGGGTGTATTACGGCCGAGTTTCCTATTTCATGCTTAGGAATTTCGTTGGGATTCGGGAGGAGGGTCCAGTTATGGGATAGGGTGGTCCAGAGATTTCAGATGAAGCTTGCAACGTGGAAGAGTATAATGCTTAGTTACGGTGGTAGGCACCAAATCAACCTTTGCATCCATCCCAATTTTTATGATGTCCTTCCTTTCAGCTCCGGCTAGTATTATAAAGACACTTGAAAAATTTGTCAGGGATTTCCTATGGGAGGAACAGGGGATCGGAAGAAGTTTCACCTGGTGAGATGGGAACACTGTTTCAAGTTCAAAGACCAAGGTGGTCTCGGAATTAGAAATTTAAGGCTAGTTAACAAAGCGCTTTTGGCCAAGTGGGTGTGGAGGTTGGACGAGGAAGGGGAGAGAAGTAAAATTTGGTGTCAAATTGCTTCTACTAAATATGGGACACCTGATAATGACATTTCAAATCCCAATCAAAGATCAGCCTGGTGGAAGGCGGTTAAAGGATGCACTCAGGAGCATGGGTTAAAATCTTGGAAAAACGATACGTATCGTCCAGCAGCAAAACCGATACGTATCGAATGATACATTCCAATGTATCGTCCGAAATTTTGGATTTTTGTATGAGAGGCACCGATACGGTATCTTGAATGTACGGCATCAGTGAGGTTCAAAACCGATACGTATCGGTATCGGACGATATTTTCACCCATGCTCAGGAGGAGTTTGAAGGCACAAAATTTAGATGGGGAGACGGGCGTAAAATTAGACTATGGAAGGATGTGTGGGCTGGTGAGCAACCTCTCAATAGGACTTTCCCTACTATTTTTGAACTTGCTCTCTACAAGGATGCGGTTGTCAAAAACCTTGTTCACGTATCGGATGATAGTATGGTTTGGAAGATTCCACTGAGGCGTCACTTGTGGGAATGGGAAAAGGACGAATATCAGAATCTGATGAACATGTTGGGGGGTCTTTCTCTCAACACAAGACATGAAGATAGGAGGGAATGGAAATACTCGGCTAAAGGGCAATTTACGGTCAAATCTTTCTATAACAGCCATCAAGCAAGGGAGACAGGGATTTTCGAGAACAATAAATGGTCGGGCTTTTGGAGGATTAAGATGCCGCGGAAGATCAAATTTTTCTCATGGCTCGTCACTAATAGGAAAATCCTCACAAGGGACCAACTTATCCGAAGAAATATACCGGTCATCAACAAATTTATGCTTTGCATGAGGGGAATAGAATTGGTCGACCACATTCTCCTTCATTGTTCTTTTGCTCGATCAATTTGGAACAAGATTTTAAATAAATTTAGTATGGAGTGGATTCTCCCGAGGTGGCCGGCTCAAATGATGGAAATGTGGAAAGAGACCAAGTTTGAGGATTCGTGGAAAGAGTTATGGCCAGTAACAGTGTATGTTGTGTTCTGGGCTATTTGGTTGGAAAGAAACAGCAGGATTTTTTCTTGCAAGGCAAAGCCATTCTCACTGATTATTAGGGACATCAGAGATCTAGTGATTAGCTGGAACGCGTGCCAGATGTCAATTTTCAATGAGGGGCTTCAGCACTTCCTTAGGCTCTGGGAGGATTGCTGCATGTAGCGCGTTTTAGAGCTGCAGAGCTGCGGGATGGGGTTGGGCTGTGGGACCGGCACTTTGTTTTCTCAGACCTGTTTTTGCTGGCCGGCGGGGTGCAATGAGGTCTTTTTCTTTTCGGGGAGCTTTTTTCTTTTTGTTTTTGTTTTGGGTAGCATCTTACTACCCGCTAAGGTACGTCTACTGTAATCTTTTCTTTTTGAATTGCTAATACATATTTGTTACTGTTTCAAAAATAAATTAATTAATTAATTAATTAAAATTATTTTTTTAAAAATTAAAAAGATTAATAAATAGTTTCGCCATGGCTTCGTTATGGCATAAGCAAGTCTCTTCGCCATTACCTGGCCACATCGCCTTGACTACCTTACCGACACCATACTCTAGTGAAATGAGGAACCAATCTCTCAAGTTTCAACAACAGGCCAATCGAAAAACTACTGCTAGAGATCTCTCTAGCCAAAGAATAACTTTTGTCCCGATATTTCATACATCTCCATCTTCATCATGTTGTTATTGGGTCATTAATTGTGAGGCTACTATGCAAATGAGTAGTAAGTCCAATTTATATTGAATACCACCTGATACTTCCCATAAATGAAAAGGTCACGAGATAATTGATTGAGCATGCAGAACTACTCTTGGTAATGGAAAAAAAATTCACACTATTCCATCCTTATTTGTGCTTCATTTTCCGTGCTCCTAATATGTCCATTGATACATTTTTAAGTTTGTAGAATCACCAAGGAGTCAGCTGTTGGGTAACCTTTCCCCAACTCATCTTTTGTTTTATGGTCACAATTGAAATGGTGGATGTCATAAAGATAGTTGATTGTAATAATACACTTGGATTCCCATGGAGATCTGGATAGGAAACATGACAAAAGGAGGATGTTAGTGTCACATGACAATTGGGTGGAGGGAAGCGTTGGATTGGGACGTGTGGACTGGGTCAGCGATAGCCTAACTTTTTCTAGTGAGGCTTCTTCTGGGCTTCGAGATGGAGATCGCTTGCCTATCAGTGGAAATGGAGAAAGTCAAGATGGTCTGCATCAGGAGTCTTCTGATACTATGACTGCTCATCTCACGTGCTTTCCTCGTTCAAGGATGGGTACACGTAAAATATTGGTATAGTTTCTTCAGCTGAAAGGCCTCAGGTACTATCTTTCTATTCACCTCGAAATTTGGTAGGTAGTTCTTTGGTCAATTCTGCTAATACAAATTTATGTAATGAGCTGGAAAAATTAGGATTTATTTATTGTATGTCGGGGAGTGAGCGATATTGTAATGAACCTAATACCATTGAACACAAATCTATAGATAGACCTAGTCTTTGCAGGGAGAACCTTGAATTGTCTGCTACTGCTTCAGTTGGTTCTACTACAGGGGAATATTCAAATGCCAAAGAAACTGGAGACTTAGTGAAAAGGTTAGTGGAAAGATTAGAAGAGGAACTATGGGAGGGGTTCAGTGGGGATATTGATGTTGATGCAAAAATTTGACAAAAAGAAAAGAATGGTGTCTGAAGGAAGAAAGCTTGGGATGACATTCCAGGGATCTCAAAATGAATTGGAAGCTGCATTTGCTGTAATTCAGAAATGAAGAAAAGGTATATCAGTTGGAGGCAAAGGTAAGAGAGAACTTGAAAATTTGAAATGGGGGTTGTCTTATAAGAAAGACAACAAGACAGCCAGTTAGATGGTTTGTCTATGAAGGGACAAACCTGGGTCTGAGTACTTGTTATAATGCAGATTTTAACTTGGAACGTTAGGGGTTTATGTGATTTGGATAAGAGGGCCACTGTCAAGTAAATGATTAGGAGAAGTAAGCAAGTTATTGTTACTCTTCAAGAAACAAAGTGGGGGACTATAGACATAAGGAAGATAAATTTGGTGCTTGGAGGTAATAGATGGGGCTTCGGGAGGGATTGTAGTTGCTTGGATAACTCGGAAATGGAAGCATTAGAATCAGAGGTGGGTGATTTTTCGGTTTCTGTTGCTCTGAAAAACAGGAGAGACCGCCAATCTTGGGTGTTTACTGGGACATATGGCCCGGTGGAGGAGACTCGTACTGATGATTTGAGGTTTGAATTGGCAGGGATTTCAGCTAGATGGGACCACCCATGGTGTGTGGGAGGAGATTTTAAGGAGGTTCGATTTCAGCACGAAAGTTTAAGGGGTCGGAGGAATCAAAGGGGAATGAGAAAATTTGGCAATTTCATCTCTACTTGAGGGCTGGTTGAGATTGATATGCAAGGGGGGTGTATACTTGGTCTAGTTTACAAGAAACTCCTCCGTTGAGTAGGCTAGATCAGTTCTTTTGCAACTCTGATTGGTTAGAGCTGTCTCCGGATGTGATCTCGGTGGGTTTACTAGGCCTACCTCCGATCATATTCCCATTCTTTAAATGTCCGATAAGAGGCGGCCGGGGGTGGGGGTGGGGGTGGGGGTGGGACACCATTCAGATTTGAAAATGCTTGACTGGCTTTAAAGAAACGGTATGTCTTCGGTGGCAGGATTATCAGGTGAATCGTCATGCAGCTTACAAATTTTCTGCTAAATTAAAATATATTAAAGAGAAAAAGTGTTGGAACACTGAAAGATTTGGGAACATGGAAAAGGTGAAGGAGTTGGTCCTTAATGAAGTTGAGGTGTTTGATTCTGTTGAAGAAGAGAGGCCTCTTTCTAAAGAAGAAGTGGGTATTAGAACTGCCTTGAAATGGCATTTTAACAAAAAATGCTTAGAGGAGGAAGTGATGTGGAAACGAAAAGCCAAAATCCATTGGTTGCATGAAGGGGATAATAATACCAAGTTTTTCCATACTATGGCTAATGCTAGAAGCAAGAGAAATTTTGTCTCCACTCTAATAGTTGAAGGAAACAGAGTTTCTGATTTGACTGAGATTGGTAAGGTAATTGTTAATTTTTATGAGAATTTATACAGAGGAGAGTGGCAATCGACCAGTCTTGGATGGTTTAAATTTCAAATGCTTATCTGAGTCTCAAAGACTTGGACTGGAGGAACCTTTCACAGAAGATGAAGTTAGAAGAGCTACAATGGAAAGTTGTAGAAACAAGGCCCGGATGGTTTCACTATGGAATTTTTTCAAGCCTTGTGGGACGTGATGATAGGTGATATCATGGAGCTTTTTCAGGAATTCTATCAAGGTGGGCATATTGATAGATCTTTAAACTCTACTTTTATTACTCTTATACCTAAAGTAAAGGGTGCTGATGAAGTGAAGAAGTTTAGACCCATTAGTTTGCTAGGGAGCTTATATAAGATGATCGCCAAGGTCCTAGCTAACCGTTTGAGAAAGGTAATGGGATGCATTATATCTTACAATCAAGGTGCATTCATTGAAGGTCGACAGCTCCTAGATGTTGTGGTGTCGGCACATGAACCAGTGGATTCGGTTTATAAAAGCAATGACAAGGGAATCATTATGAAGATTGACATGGAAAAAGTGTATGATAGAGTGAATTGACAATTTATCTGTTATATGGTGATCAGAGGTGGAGAAAATGGATGTTTGGGTGTGTATCTTTGGCTTGGTTTTCTGTTTTGGTTAATGGATCCCCCAAAGGATATCGTAAAAGCACAAGAGGGCTAAAGGCAAGGAGACCCTCTCTCTCTCCTATGTTGCTTAACATTGTTGTTGAAGTTGTGATCGGGTTGCTCTTGAAATCTATTGAATGCAACCAGTTAAGAGGATTCATGATACCCAGAAATAGTATGATGGTTACTCATCTCAGTATGCAGACGATACGATTATTTTGTAATGATAGTGAAGAGGTAATGGGGACATCCAACAAAACAAGGCAGATAAAAGCATAAAGAGGAAACCAAAAGAGAAGGCAGAAAATAAGACACAAGACGTATGTGAACAGTGATGTGTACAGTACCACAGCACGCCGTGAATAGTATCACAGCGCGCTATGAACAGTACCATAGCGCGTCGTGGACGACTCCACTCCAGCGACGGAAATTTTTTTAATTATCATTTTAGTCTTTTATTATTTTAGGACTCTTTTATTGCGAGTTTTAGGTTGTTTAGGGTTTTCTTAGCCCATATAAAGGCATTATAAACACTTTATTAGTTAGTTTTTTATTATTGAATGAAAAGATATTTGCTTTTGTGCAAACCCTAGAGAGCTTGTGAAGAGTTTTCAATCGAGGGAGTGAATCCTTTAAACCTTGAGGAGTGAGCAATCATTTCTCGTGCGACTTGGTGCGAAGCCGAGGTACAGCCGTGGTGTGAATCTTCGGAAAACCCTTGGTTTGAAGTCTTGGAATCTATCCCTCTATTTTGTTTTTTCTCTAGTTGTTGTCAAGTATTATCTTTCTTTAATTTCGTTGATAAAAATCAACATCCCAAATTATTTCCCTTTTACTGAATTATTTTAAACCTTATTTCATTTAAAATCCCCGAGGAGTTAAGAGACGATATTGTGATTGTCGATTGATGCCCTAAACTAGAGCGAAACTCGAGTTCCCTCATCAGAGCCGTTTTTCTAGATCGGGAAATTCTCACGCATGCGAATGCTAAAATGGATTAATCTAATTGTTTTATTAATTTCATTGAATTAATTTTGTGTTGCATGATTTTGAATATTTCCGCTATTCAATTCATTCTAAAGTAAATCCCAAATTCGCATATTAGTGTTTTGTCCCGCGTCAGTTTTTGGTATCAAAGCAAAGTCTTAGTTTAGGGTTGTCCGTGTCATATAGATTTTAGTATACTGTCTTACACCATCTAATCTTTGCATAATTCCATCATGGATACTAGTAGCTTAGAAGCCCTGATTAGAGATCTCGCATCTAAAGTGACCGCTAGTCAAACCCGGATAGATGAGCACATCACTAATCAACAAGCCCGACATGAGGTTTTAAAGACACGTTTCGAAGAGATCAATGAGCTCATCGCTAAGAATCACAATAGAGTCAACAACCGTGATCGTAGGAGAGATGTTCCTCCCCGACGTGAGGTCTAAACCAATCTAAACGATAAGGTGATGAAATCAGTGAAAATGGGCGCCCCTACTTTTGACAGGAAAAGATAACCCAAAGACTTTCTTGAGTGGGTCGCCAGCATGGAAAACTACTTTGAGTGGTATGCCATGTCCGAAGAGCACAAGGTCAGATTTGACAAAGTCAAGCTTATGGGTCAAGCTAGACTTTATTGGTTGGGAGTAGAGCGGCGTTGTAGGCAAATCCAGAGTCTTTGTCCTATTTCCACGTGGCCTGAAATGAAAGTCCAACTGCACGAAAAATATGTTCATGTATCATATGATGAACGTATTCTTGATCACTGGCAGTTGTTGCATCAAGGAGATTCTCCAGTCACAGAGTACATCAATCGGTTTGAAGACCTGATGACCTAGGCCGATGTCGATGAGCCAGCGAAAGTTACCCTCTCCTGATTCCGAATGGGTATTCACCCAGAGTTATAGAGGGAACTCATTCCTTATCCCGTTACGGATCTCGAGGAATGTTTCGCTAGGGTTGAAGAATTAGAAAGTTATCTCGACACCCCCAATAATGATCGATCTAAGTCCTCCAAATTTAAGTATCGATCTAATCCTACAGAAAATGGAAGTACTACCTCTAGTCAATCCACAAAATCCGTAATTCCTCATATTGACAAAGGAAAGGGACCAATGATTGAGAGTTCTAGGCATATTCCGCAACAATGCTATAAGTGTCAAGGTTTTGGTCACTTTGCATCCCAATGTCCCAGTAAGGGCCAAACCTTTATTATTCAGGAGCATGCCGAGAAAGAGGGCAATGAGTTACACGAAGAAGTATATGAACCGTGTGAAACGCCAAGTGATGATGAAGGTGAAGTTTCGGTCAAAGCCATAGGTTGCATTAGGACAGTTCCTATTACCGAGGACGGTGTTGATAGTGTGTCCATCTCAAGTGACTCATTAGAGTTGGTAGGAGCATATCATCATTCTGATTTGTATGGAATTAATAGTCTGAATTTATTGAGCATCGGAAATACGCACGATCGTACTAACACATTGAATATGTTTAATGCATTTGATACTAACAGTTTTGTGTTAATTCCGGATGGTTCTGAGTATGTGGAATTTTTCCCAATCTCGGAAAGAGGTAATGATGGAGGTCTAGATCTTCCTCTAGACAAGGGCAACCATCTGATAGTTGTCATAACGAATCTTACGCCTATTCTAGACCTTACAACCCCACTCTTTGATCCATTCCTTCTTGAGCACCCAATCGAACCACACCCATTTACCTAGTTTCTATCCCGTACCTTACTTGTCCAATATGAGAAAGGGTCGATTGAGAAGGTTATAGAATTTCCAAGCTTCCATGCCAATAAAGGTAAGAATCAAAATTATCTCACAGCGTGGAAAGGCAAGCCAAGAGTTCAGCTTCTAAAGTGTGACATCTGTGGGTTCCCTAACTCATCGGAGATGAGTTTTTCCTACCCGGGGAGTATTGATAGGGACATCCAACAAAACAAGGCAGATGAAAGCATAAAGAGTAGACCAAAAGATAAGACAGAAAATAAGACACAAGACGTCTGTGAACAGTACCACAACACACTATAAATAGTGTCACAACACGTTGTCCTGTTCACGGTAGCGTTGTAAGCGATACCATACGTGCGATTTCAAATGACAAAAAAATTTTAATTGTCATTTTAGTCTTTAATTATTTTAGGACTCTTTTATTGCGAGTTTTAAGTTGTTTAGGGTTTTAGCCCATATAAAGGCATTGTAAACACTTTATTAGTTAGTTTTTTATTATTGAATGAAAAAAGAGTTGCTTTTGTGCAAACCCTAGAGAGCTTGTTAAGAGTTTTCAACCAAGGGAGTAAATCCTTCAAACCTTGAGGAGTGAGTAATCATTTCTCGTGCGACTTGGTGCGAAGCCGGCGTACAGCCGTAGTGTGAAACTTCGGAAAACCCTTGGTGTGAAGTCTTGGAATCTATCCCTTTATTTTGTCTTTTCTCTAGTTGTTGTCAGGTATTATCTTTCTTTAATTCCGTTGATAAAAATCAAAATCCCAAATTGTTCCCCTTTTACTAAATTATTTTAAGCCTTATTACTTTAAAATCCTCGAGGAGTCAAGAGACGATATTGTGATTGTCGATTGTTGCCCTAAACTAGAGCGAAACTTGAGTTCCCTCATCGGAGCCGTTTTTCTAGATCGGGAAATTCTCACACATGCGAACGCTAAAATGGATTAATCTAATTGTTTTATTAATTTCATTGAATTAATTTTATGTGTTGCATGATTTTGAGTATTTCCGCTATTCAATTCATTCTAAAGTTAATCCCAAACTCGCATATTAGTGTTTTAGCGTTTTGTCCCGCATCAAGAGGACCTTCAAAAGGTGATGGATGTTTTAGCCGTTTATGAGGTCGTCTCAAGGCAGAAGGTGAACTTAAATAAATTGAAGATAGCTGGAATTAAAGTTGATGAGGAGAAAATGATGAGGTATGTTGGGGTTACTGGGTGTCAGGTAGAAAACTTGTCGACCTCTTATCTTGGGTTGCCGTTGGGTATTGGTAGACCAAGGTATAAATTATGGGAACCAATAATAGAGAGATTTGAAAAAAAGTTAGCGGTGTGGAAAAGTAAAATGTTAAGTAATGGGAATAGATTAACCCTAATTAAATCTACTTTATCCGCGTTACCTATTTTCTACACGTCTCTATTTAAAGCTCCCGTTGCGATTATAAAAAGATTGGAAAAGATTATTAGAGATTTTCTCTGGGAAGGAAGGAAGGAGGATAAGAAATTTCACTTAATTAATAGGGAAACTATAAACAACAAATTTGCGTAGGATATAAATCTAACACAAATCAATCATAACAAATTTTCCCTCGCTAGGAGAGGGTTTTATTAAAATGGCGGACCTTACACTTCCAAGTATCGCAATCGATTCCCCGTTAATTACATCAAAATTGAACACATCTGATTAAAAGTTATTAAATAAAATTAACATAATTACATCTCTGAAATAAATAAAACTAAAATTCTAATTTTAAGTCTTCATCGACATCTTCAATCCGTCATGAGATAGATGCATAGCAGACTATCTTCATCAGAGATTTGAGAAATATGAAATAGGGGACGACGGATGGGAGAACCCCTCCTCCAAAAGTCGATTTCATTTGATCGAAAAATACGAGTCATTACTAGAGCAAGAAACTCGTGGATGATTATTAAAATGAATTCTTGTTCTCTGGTTTCAAAGATGAGTTCGAATACCAAATCTATTCTTCGGGCAACTGATATTCAAAGGAGTTATCACTTTCAGTGATAGAGTGTCTAATTATGAGTTAGATATCGTCAAATTCCTTAAAATTTAATGATCATAGATGATTTTATAATGATTTTACCATTAGATTTGACTAATATCCTAAGATTTGGTCAATGTATGTTTTCTAGCCACCTAGGTGACTAAGTATGTTTTTCTAGCCACCTAGGTAGCTAAGTATATTTTCTAGCCACCTAAGTGGCTAAATATGTTTTCTAGCCACCTAGATGGCTACGTATACGTATTTTTTCTAGCCACTTAAGTGGCTAAGTATGTTTTCTAGCCACCTTTAAGTGTATTTTTCTAGCCACCTAGGTGGCTAAATATGTTTTCTAGCCACCTAGGTGACTAAGTATGTTTTCTAGCCACCTAGGTGATTAAATATGTTTTCCTAGCCACCTAGGTGACTAAGTATGTTTTCTAGCCACCTAAATAGCTAAGTATATTTTCTAGCCACCTAAGTAGCTAAGTATATTTTCTAGCTACCTAGGTGGTTACGTATATTTTTCTAGTCACCTAGGTGACTAAGTATGTTTTCTAGCCACCTAGGTGGCTACATATTTTTTCTAGCCACCTAGGTGGCTAAGTATGTTTTCCAGCCACCTAGGTGGCTAAGTATGTTTTCAAGCCACATACTTAGCCACCTAAGTGACTAACATAACTTAGGATTTTAAATCCTATTTAGAGTAGATTTGTTAAGTCCTATTTAGAGTAGGTTTTGTTAAAGGGAAAAAATTATAAATAAAGTCTCATTTCTTAATTCCTTCCATTAATTTATTCTATCTGATTTTTGAGGTTAAGTGGAAGAAGAAAGAGTTACTGATTCCAAAAATTTCTGGGTCAACAGAAACATATTGTCTTCCAAAATGGCATGGAGGCATGGGTATCCGGAGACTGGATGAGCACGAAAATCAACGGCTTTGGTGGCAAATTGTGAGATCAAACTATAGAAGCCCGTTTGATATTCAAAATGTTAGAGGTTCCATGGGTAGGGGGTCAGGCTGGTGCAAGAGTATTTGCTCGGTTCTTGAAGAATTTTGGAAAGATCTAAAATTCAATTGGGGAAGAGGGGATAAAATAAGATTTTGGGATGATATTTGGGTAGGTACTGAGGAGCTTAAAAATTTGTTCCATAATATCTATAGAATTGCTATCAACCCAGAGGCTAAGATTGAGGAGATGTTCGAAATGGTTAAGAACGAGGTTTCGTGGAATATTTTGGTGTGGAGAAATCTAGAGGAGGAATCCTCGTATGTTAATCTTCTTCAAATGATTAATGCATGTCACAGAAATCTGGCTGGGAGAGATCTTCAGGTATGATATCCTAACAAATCTGGAAATTTCTCAGTACAGTCGTTTTATTCTCTTTGGCCTCGTCATTCAAGTATTTGTTCCAAATGGGCTAAAATTTGGAAGATTAAGGTTCCGTCCAAAATTAAATTTTTTGGTTGGAGTGTAGGGTGGGGTAGAATTTTAACCATTGATCAACTCAATTGGAGAGAACTGAGGTTGAGAAATCGATGTGCTATGTGTTTGCAAGTTGAATAGTATGGATCATCTTCTCAGTAAAAGTCATTTTATTCTCTTTTGTCTCGTCATTCAGGTATTTACTCCAAATGGGCTAAAATTTGGAAGATAGGTTCCATCCAAAATTAATTTTTTTGGTTGGAGTATAGGGTGGGGTAGAATTTTAACCATTGATCAACTCAATTGGAGAGGACTGAGGTTGAGAAATCGATGTGCTATGTGTTTGCAAGTTGAAGAGTACGGATCATCTTCACATTCATTGTTAAGTGGCCATGGAGATTTGGAATATTGTCCTTCAGATTTTTGGTATTACTTGGGTCTTTCCAGACTCTTGTGGTGATCTGCTAGCTGCTTGGGATGGAGTTAAGTTAGATGGTGATAAAAGGAATTTTTGGGAGTTTATGAATCTTGCAGTCATGCAGGCATTGTAGTATGAGAGGAACAATCGCATTTTTAGGCGAGTCAGGAAACCGGTCAGTATGATCATGAGAAGTGTGTGGGACCTTGCTTTGAGTTGGATCAAGTTGAACATGGAAGATTCTAATGATGGGGATTTTGGAATAGATTGGGATAACCTCTGCAATTAACCTTTTTTCCTCTTGCTTAGAGAGGGCTATCTATGGATTTCATGATTTATATGACTTGGGGGGTGAGGTTTCTTTAATTGGGTAGTTCTTTCTTTTCTTTATTTTTCCAGCGTCTTGCTGGTTTTGTTGTTTTGTTTTCTTTTGTTGAGTTAATAAATTATTTTTACTGATCAAAAAAAAAATTAGGCTGGTGTTACTACCACACCACTTTATTTTACAACCACCTCCCTTAAATAAAGGAAAAATCCATTGACTACTTTAAACCAGACGATGGAGATCATTTTTGTCCCAATCTCCCACATAATAGATCTTGAGATCATGGGCCTACTATCAAACAGTCAGATGTTGATTCCACGAGACACACATCCCAAAAAGTGAACGTGTACCTCGTTTGATTGTATGCTATTCGCGTTCACTTTTGAGATGATGCCAAGTGGAATCAACATATGACTGTCTAATGGTAGGCCTATGATCTAAAGATCTATTGTGCCGAAGATTGGAATGAAAAATGATCTCCATCGTCTAATTTAAAGCAATCAACAGATTTTTCCTTTGTTTAAGTGAGGTGGTAGTACCATAAAGTGAGGTGGTAGTAACATAAAGTGGTGTAGTAGTAACACCAACCTTATTTTAATCGAGGTTGGATGGATTAGGGATAGAGATTTGATGGTATCAAAAATTAGAGTTAGAAAGAGAAAAAGTGGGGCATGCAGCACAATGGAAGATTGACAATACTGCAACCTCAAGGTCGCAAGTTCAAGCCCAGCTTACCTATCAACAAGCAAGAGAAGAAGAAAAAACGATAAGGGAATATTAGGGTTGTGAGTTGATGACCTCACACCAATCTTATTAGTATTCATACCTTTACTAATATGATCAAAGTATTCTAATGACACACCAACACACCCCTCAAGTTGGTGCATAGATATATCTATCGTGCCCAACTTGGAAGTGATGTCACGCGATCTTGTTCTCCCTACGGCCTTGGTATGGATATCAGCTAATTGATCTTTTGAAATCTGAACTTAAGGAGTGCAAAATTCATTAAACTCCACCTTTTCACAAATGAGGTGGCAATCCACCTCAATATGCTCTGTTCTCTCCTGGTAAACAGGATTCTCAGCAATATATAGAGCAGCTTTGTTATCACCATGGAACTTCATAGGAAGCCGCACATGAATTCCAAGGTCAGTTAGAATAAACCGGATCCACATACCCTCATGAGCCCCTCGAGACATGACTATATACTCTCCTTTGGTACTAGAATTAGATACAACATGTTGCTTCCTGCTTTCTCATATGACAGATTACCCCTCAGGAAGGTACAATGCCCTGCGGTGGACCTACTAACTGATGCGAACCGCAGCCCACAAATATTATAGATTATGTTAAGTAGATAAAAATCCAGCTAAAAAGCAAGATCAGTGTGTCAAAACACCATTGACTGTCCCTGATTTTATAATATTAAAGAGTGAATTTTTTGCCCACAAATCTGATCAAAAACACCAAGTTCTAATAGAGATTATGGTTGTAATGCTGCCCTTAAAACTATGTAAAGTGTGTACAAATTATATGAAAACTCCCCTTTCGATTAGTATTTAGCAAACAAAGTATTGCAGCAACAGAGATTCACGACAGTATATGATCAGACTTCACCACGATTTATACGCAAAAATTATCAGACATAACTATGTAGATTAGGTTCAGGCAGCGGCAGCAATCAAGGGTCTAAACAGACCATTCGATCAGCACCATTATTCGATCTAAAGAGATTGAATATTCTCAGAGTTGACCTAGCTGACATCATGCTATCATCAACAACAGGATGATGGTGCAAGAATCTTTGAGTTCCCAGAGTTCCGCTCTGATACCAAATTAATTTAAGAAAGGTTGAATGGATTCGGGCTAGGGGTTTGATGGTATGAGAAATTAAGGTTAAAGAGATGAGGGATAATTTTGTGAGTTAGATGAGCTCACACACATCTTATTAATATTTATACCGCTTACAATATGATCCTTTGTAAATCAATAACACCTGTGTATTGTATTCTACTTGCTAATTAGTCTACTTGATGCAAGACAGAAGAACTTCTTTGTATTCTATTATTAATTCCAAAGTATGACTTCTATGTGTGGTTTTTAATGCTTGGCTTCACATATTGATGATTACGCCTCCTGTAGGTGTTTGTTCAAAATTTAGTATTAAATCTGATTATTGGGATAAGTAAATGGAATATATCTAGAGTTTATTTATTAAAAAATGTTTTAATAGATAAAATTTGAAAGTGAGATTCTATCAGCGAAAGTCGATTAAAGGACTAACTGATAATTAATTTATGTTGAATGGAAAATCTGCCAAACAGATATCTAGTGAACACTTTCACAATTACGTTTGATCAAGTTAAATAAGTGACTAAAATATGTTCATGCAACCATCAACCTAATAGATTAGGTATGGGTTACTAATAAAGTGCCTAACAAAGCCCGATAATCAAGCTATTGGTTCAGACTCATGCGCAAATCATATAGAGTTTATGCATAGATTGTAAATGTCAAGATCAATCCAACATCATATGCACGTGCAATGTGTATTTATAGAAAAATTAATTTTAAAAAATAATTAAACTGCTAATTAAATAATAATAATAATAAAGTAATGAAATTAGGAAGGATATAGAAATTTCCCTATCAAATAGAATTTTTGAAATCAAGTAGGGCTTATTGGCCATTTTGTGACAGATCGATGGGTGAACAAACGAATTGTGGGGTGGAATGTGATGGAACTGTGTGAAGATCCATGGAGATGTCGATGACTGTCAACAAAATTTATCAATAACCCAAAATAAAAATATAAAAAATAATAAAAATAAAATTTTACTTGAGAAAATAAACCAAGCCCTCGTGGATAAATGGTTGTGGAGGATTGGTGACGGTGAGATGCTCTAGGTAAAAGCTCTGAGAGCCAAGTATAGAGGATTGGGTAACCGAAGTCACTAAACCATTGATGGCGTGAAGGTTGTCAAATCGTGTATCGTATCGGATATCATTATCAAGAATTTTTGTATTGTGTATCGTATCATATCGACTATCGCAAGATACACTTAGATTTTTATAAATATATACATAAAGTATATAAATATATACAAAGAAATTAAAAATAAGACAATAGTATATATATATATATATATATATATATATATATATATATATATATATATATATATATATATATATATATATATATATTCTATTATAATCTTTGAAATATTAAGGGTCAAAAACACCCATCCAATCACCCGCCAACATTAGAAATGAAATTTTAAATCAAATAAAGAGAACAAAACATTTCATTGGATTGATTTACAAAGTGGAGACAAAAATCCAGTCACATGACTCATAAACTTCTCAATTTTTCAATATGTAAAAAGAAACCCTTTAGCTGCACAAGCATAAGTGTAGTGTGTGTGTATGTGTGTTGTATCTATAATATATGTATATGATATTATGACGTGTCTTTCAAGTCCCAACTTTTACTTAAAAAAAAAAAATCTACACTTGTTTCTTGACATTACCAGTTCGAATCCCAAATTTATAATATGAAAAATTGCACTTCGTCATTCTTCATCTCTATCTCCAATATCAACACCAGCATCTTCGTTAGCAGTTAAATTATTATTTTTTTCTTATTTTTCTTCCTTCTCGTAGACATCTTCCTCTTCTTTCTTTATTCTTGTCCTTTTTTTAATGATTTTTTATATTGAAGTTAGAATAAATAAGTGATAAGTTTTCAAATAAAAAATTAATTATAATCGAAATCACATGTATCGTTTGTACCGTGTATCGTAACATATCGTAATGTATCATATCGTGTATTGTAAGATACGATAAAAAAAGATACACGTCATAGATACGTATCGTTTTCTATAATATCGTGTATCGTAAGAGATTGACAACCATGGTGGCATATGCTCAAAAAGAAGAGTTGTCCAAGTTTGGAATGGGGTGATGACAAAAGAATTAAGTTCCGACATGATGTTTGGAGAGGTGAGGTGCCTTTGGCCCCAAAAAAATAGGGACGTGTGTGAGCTAATGGTGGCAAAGGACGATCTGATTATGCTATGTAATTCAGGAGGTGAATGACGGTGGGATATAAGATTGAAAGGGAACCTAACATATGAGGAAGGGCTGATTCTGATCTAGCTTCTTGCTGAGTTCAATAGCTGCAAACAGAATCAGTGGGGTTCATAAACAGAGTTGGAAGTTCAATTTTAAAAGGTACTTCAGCTAAAGTCATTCTATGCTTGTTTGAGGCAAGGTCCAAAAGCTGCTACTGTTGATTGGGGAAACTATTGCCCATTCATAATGCCCAGAAGGAACAGTAAAAATTGTTTTATATTGATCATTAGGATGGATTTGGATTTGCCAAAATCTTGATTTCACATCAGATTCAGAAAAAGTTGTTTTATATTGATCATTAGGATGTTTTTGGATTTTCCAAAATCTTCTTGCTAAGATCAATAGCTGCAAACAGAATCAGTGGGGTTCATAAGCGGAGTTGGAAGTTCAATTCTAAAGGGTACTTCAGCTACAGTCATTCTATGCTTTTTCGAGGCAAGGTTCAGAAGCTCCTAGTATTGATTGGGGAAACTCCTGCCCATTCTTAATGAGCACAAGGAACAGTAAAAGTTGTTTTATATGGATCATTAGGATGGATTTGGATTTGCCAAAATCTTGATTTCACATCAGATTCAGAAAATAAACCGATTTCTTCTATTCCAATGGATTGATTTCTAATTGTTTGATCATTTGGATCAGTTGTATCTTCCTCAGATAGCAATTGCAAACATTTTTCTTTATTTTCTGAATCAATTCTTCTTTGTTCTGCCAATAAAGCAAGCCTTTTCAAATTCAAATTAAGGCTGGGTTCTGATTCTCCAGCAAATTGACTGATCGCGGGCAAGGAATGCCCAATGATTAAGGTCAAAGAATGACTAATATCTGTTGATAATGATTCTCTATCAAATAGATCCATTTTATGTTCAAATTCTCGGTAATCAGTAGAGAGGATACCATAAATCTGATTTATCCAAATTCTTTCTATGGAATCTTCTGTTGGCGTGATTGAATCATTCTTAATCGAACGTGAATTAAATTTTTTGATTGTTCCACGATATGGTCCGTTCAAAAGAGGATCATACATTTCAGGTAAATATTCTTGTTCATTCTCGTCATTGCACAATCTGGTCCTTTTTTCGAGTACATCCATAGCAAGAGATCCTCTGTCTAGAGCTTCTATTCGATTTATGAACTCATTGTTCAAGTTGTTCCTTTTTTGGTCATATCTATAAACCCAATTATTATACAGGTCTTCAGGTTCAGGTTTTGTCGTGCACAAAGACATTTTTTTTTGTATCATTTCCAAAAAAGTCGACAAACTAGGTGGATATGTAAAAGATATTATTTGTTTTCCATCACTTGGACATGTGTGAAAAAAATATTGAAAAGATCTTGTTTATTAGGTAAAGGATATCTCTTTCATTTAAGGACTTTATTTAATAAAACAAAATTTATAATTAAACGGGAGATGCCTCGTTCTAATTTTGTTGATTTTTCAACATAAATACTAAAACAGCTCCAGGGAGAATCACTAGGTTTAATTAACCCTTTTTTAAAATGGTCAGCAATTTCTTGTTGAAAAATTTGTAATAGAAGTTTACTCATTTGAATAGGCCTAGCTCTTTGCTTTTATTTTTTATTCATCAAATTATCTACATCGGTAGAGTGACCTATGTTTTTTTCTGCTGCCAAAAGGCATTGGGAAGATTGGAACTAATTTCATTCTTAAATTTATTCTAAAAAGTCTTTTAATTCTATTTGGAAATTAGGAAAATTAAGTATTTCGTTTGATTCTACGAGTTTAACTTCAATTTTATGTCACAAAGATATAAATTAATATATTCAATGTGTGGTTGAGTAGAGAAAGGTAATTTTATGATGGTTTTTCCTAGTGTTGCGGATATTCCATCCTTATTCACTGTGAATGGTTGTAATTTTGATAGCATGGGAGTTCCAAGAATAATTTGTTGTTTTAACAAAGAAACTTGCTGGAATTAATCCTTCTCGAATACAATTTCAGTTAGCCCCAGAATCAATAAGGGCTTTAAAAGCATCTTAAAAATTTCTTTATTATTTTTAATTCTTAAGGCCTTAAGGGCCTTCACAACGCCATCTTTGAGTTTAAGTGTTTAACTGTTTCAATAGAATTAAAAAAGTTACCGATCAAAAATATATATAATTAAAAAAGTTTCTTGTTCTTCATCTTCGTTAGCGGAGTTGTTTATTTTAGCAAAGTTCTAAACCAGTGGCTCTTTCCATTGTGCAAACAAGATTGGTGGGATTAACCCACTTTTCTGAAGATTATATATTTAATTATCCAGCTTTTTTTATTAACTCAAATTTAGTTTCATTAGTTTTAGCAATAAGTTTACTTTTGGTAGTTATGGTTAAAGCATCAATAATGGAATTAGTATGTGTGGGAACAAAGGATTTTTTACTAGGTTTTGAGGTGCTGAATGTGGAGTGTGGACGCAAGTTCATGATATGATTCAACAAATATTCTCTTATTTTCATTATTAGGATTATTGTCTATAATATCCAAAAGTAATCGTTGTTCTACTATTATTACATTTAACTGAAAAGTTTCAAATTCAGAATCTGAATGGGAAGATTATAGTTAACAGCTTCATGTTCATGATTCAGCATCTTCCTCTTGTTTTAATTTATTAATCATTTTACAAAAGTATTTATTTGCCTAATGTCCTCATTTTTTGCATTTAAAACAAGTAGGAGAACTTTTTTTCCGTTATCATTTTTGGATTCGGTTTGGGGTAGATTTACCTTTTTGTGGTTTGAACCTTAGAGGATTTTGAATAGTATTTTGATTTTTAAAGGATTTCTTTGGTGGGTACCTCTATTTGCACCTACCGAATCTCTAAAAGCACCTACTCACTGAAAGTACCACTTATTATTTCAAAAGTAGTAACAGCGCCACTTATCTTTTATCATCTTTTCATAAAATATGCACCTCGTACCTTTACTGAAAGCACCCACTTCTTCTTCCTCAACTGAAACCCTGAACCAGAAATCCTCCCCAAATCAATCCATTTGAATGCCACAATATACCCACCCGAAACGAGTAGCATGTGTTCGATTTGTTAATTTCTGGTTAGGGTGTAATCGAGAGGTAACCAATCGATTGGGCTGTTACAGATAATTATACACTGATACACACTCCATCTGTGGATGGAGATGGGAGACAGTATCATCTTGATGTTGCTAATTACCATGATATATAGGGAAATTACCAAATCGAATTTCAAAACAATATATAAAACAAAAATTACACAGAGATAATGAGGAACATTCATTCATCAGATACACAAATAAATACAACAGATCATTATGCCCTATCAGAAATGCATTCAAACCTTTTTCTCATGACCAAATAATCCAATCAAAATAGATATAAACAAAAATTAAAACAAAAAACAATTTTTTCTACTTACCTTTGGGATCTAGGGTTTGCAAATACGGATCCAAACCCTTGGGCAACAATGGAAAAGCCGACGAGATCCGAGATCTCACGGCTGTCAGACGCTTGCGCCAATCGGACGGTATTTTTTTCCGGTCGACCAGCCATTCTTCAATACGAAAAATCATAAAAATTAAAAGAGAAAAGAGGAAATTCAAAATTAAAAATTTTGATCCAACTGATATTCTAAAGACCAGGGATTTCTGTTACTTAAAAAATAATAATTAATTAATAAATAATCCGCATATATTTATGGATAAATAAGTAAGAATTACCTCCGAGACGAGAGAAGGCAATATCAATTGGAAGGTTTCGTATGTCTGTCGGATCATGCATTTTTCCTCTCCGATTTCTTCTTTCCTTTTTCTTTTTTTTTTTCTTCTCTGTCGATCGCCAAAATTAAGCAGACTACTACTCTATATAACTTGTTTAACTTCTTCTTTATTCTTTTTCTTTTTGAGAGATTGTTTTTACTTCTACTTCCAAAACAACGTCCAAATTACCATCATACTCTTCGTAACACATTAACACAGCTGAGCTGTGGACGATAACATGAAATCCGGTATTTGCAGCCGAAGATTCTATCTCCGCAGCTACGAGTCAAACTCTAAAAAAAATAAAAATTATATATATTAAGTTAAGAGCATTTTAATTAAATGTATGAGATTAAGCTGTTGAAAGGTTTAAAATCAATAACATTTAAGTAAAAATGCACTTACAATCCCAATCGATATTAGCTTCATAAATAGAAACTCTAAAATAGAATTTTTATTTTATCGCAATTTCTACCATTTCAAGTGTCAACTCTAAGCAAACAAGTCTCTCGCTCCCTCAAACTCTTTCTTGTTAAAATTTGATTTGAAATTTGTTTACCAAATTTAATTTTTGTAAAAAAATCTCCCATAAAAAAATCAGAAAAAAGCTCAATCCCAGCTCGGCCTTATGGACCGAGCTTGCGCTGAGCACATTGCTGCCTGAGTTAGGGTTGGGGTAAAAAAATTGGAAACCCGACTTGGATAGGGCCGGGCCGAATTGAACCCAGCCCGACCCTAAACCAGCCCATTGAGAGCCCTAGGTGTGTTCTTCTAGGTTGTGTTTGGATAAAACATTGGAAAATAAAGGAAAATCATTCATTTTTTCAATACATTCCCATGGATTATTAGCTTTGAGGGATATCTAGGATTCCTACATTTTCCATTGTTTGGCTGGACGTATGATGGTCTGAAAAATGTAAGATTAATCAAAATTAGGCTGAAAATTAAAATGTTCATTTTTTTAGTTATATGTCATGTGAAATCAAAATTTGACCATACAATGGTAGGCCCTTAATCTCAATATGTATTATGTCAAAGATTGGAGAGAAAAAAAAATCTCTATCATCCAATTCAAAAAAGTCAACACTTTAAACATATATGACCCAACTTAGAAGATAGAATCTTGGATTGTAAATGAAGGTATGTTATTACTGGAAGAAGTAGCTTACCAATAATGAAAAAAAAATACATTTCGAAAAAAAAAAAAAAATATATATATATATATATATATAGAAAGTGGTACCTTCATTTACACCCTAAGTTTTTTCCTTCTCTACTTATTTGAATCACTGATTGGAAATGGTTTTCCGTCTCAATCTTCAGCACAAAAGATTTTGAGATCATGGTCCTATCATCAAATGGTCAAATTTTAATTTTACGCGAATATGCGACTCACCTCCCAAAAAGTGATCCATGAATTATGTTTGATATATGCTCATGGACATGTTTATTTTTTGGTATGTGTGTCATGTTAAATCAAAATCTGAAAGTCTTATAGTAAGCCCATAATCTCAAGATCTAATGTTACAAATATTCGACATAAAAAAAATCTATATCATCTTATTTAAAGAAATCAATTGTTTAATGGCTAAAGCTCGAGTTGAGATCTAAGAATCTTGGATTATAAATAAAGGTACCTTACAATCTTCCTCTTCAACCCGAGTTTCACGTGCTTAAATCATTAATTGTTTTAAACCAAATAATGGAGATTGTTTTTTGCCCCAATCTTCCACACCATGGATCTTAAGATCATAGGGATGCCATCAAACGATCAGATTTGGATTCCATATAGCACTCGTTCCAAAAGTGAACATGAATATGGTTGAGAAGGAAGAATTTTGGGTTGAAAATAAAAAAAACCAAAAAAATTAAAAACATAACCAACCCACCCTCTCCCTTGAAAATAACACTTAATTATTTTATGTGGGGTTGGAAAACAGAATATGTTGGATTTATTTCCAATCTTTTCCGCGGGTAAATTTTTTTCCAAACAGCGGATTAAGTGGGATTACAAAATCTGACCCATGAGATTCATCTATTTACCCTGAATCCAAACAGACTCTTAGGAGGCAGAAGGGCTCTGATTCATGTCTTTTCTCATAAATGCGTTTTTGTTCAAATGATTGCAGTGCATCGGCTACCTTCTCGTACTAACTAGTAGCTGATATTTTTCCCGATTTACGATCGCCAGAATGAACACATTGGTGTGTGCCACATGTAACCCCATACCATCAAGAATAGTGGTTTCGTGGGGCATGAATCCCCAACACAGTAGGTCTTTATGCGAGCCTATGTGGTGAGAGTCACACGGCTTGCTCAGCGGATGATAGAGATTTTTTTGGCACCAATCGTTGGTACCAAAGATCTATATGTCAGGGCCTTTAAATCGGAAGACTTATATGGTATTCAGTGTGACATAAATCCCAAAACTATCAAGGTTTAATTTTCAAACCATATGTCACAGTATAAATCTTGTGCGCAAATTGGAGCTCCATTTCCCAAATAATAAGAATATTTGTTAATTGCTTAATAAACAAGTGCATTTTTTTATAAAAAAATAAAGAGTATCTTTAATTCCACCCGAATCTTTAAGTTCACCACATAGACACGTGTGAAACAAAAGAAGGGTAATTTGTGGTGCCCAAAAAGATTTGGTGGGTGATGAGTGAATCTTAAAGTTCACCAACTTATATCAGTGTTATTTTCATCTTCTTCCTCTTCCTCTATTGTTTCGGTGAGCAGTCCATTCAGATGAGTCGTACACCCCCCATGAAACCCTCTTGAAACCCACTTCATCTCCATCCGTTTCGACGAGTCATTCGGTCCGGTGAGTTGTTTACCCTAATGACACCCTCTTGAAACCACTTCTTCTCCTTCCATTCTTGCAAGTAATATATCTCCGTGAAATATTCTTGAAACCCACTTCTTCATATTCTCCTTTCTCTAGAATAAGACTC
The DNA here is from genome assembly GCA_021018995.1 of Chloranthus sessilifolius. Classification (NCBI taxonomy): domain Eukaryota; kingdom Viridiplantae; phylum Streptophyta; class Magnoliopsida; order Chloranthales; family Chloranthaceae; genus Chloranthus; species Chloranthus sessilifolius. The sequence goes on from CM037587.1 coordinate 8,873,746, forward strand.
ATGAAATCCTGAAAAAGAAAGAGAAACATAAGAAGGTAACTATGTGTTTAACATTGGGTATTCACTGTGCGTGATTTAAAATTGGCGATGGGTACCCACTATTAGTTTTTTAAATTTGATAGTGGGTATCCATTGTCACTTTTAAATTACGATGGAATCTCATTGACAGTGGGTACCCTCCGTCAATTTTACACCGTCCCACCGTCGGTTTTAAACCACTCATAGTACCCACTATCAAACACAGTCACTTTTTGTCCTTTTTCCCCCTCTTTTTAGAGATTTAAAAGAGGAGTACATGAGTTTTAAAGTTTTCTATCTCTTCCTCTCCTTATTATAATTTTTTTGGGTCTCAAGAGTGTTTCATGGCTTTTTAGTTTCTAGAGGATTTCATATCTTTTTTTTTAGGGTTTCAAAAGTTTATGACTTCCCATCTCGATCATCAAATTGGTCAAACTTTGACCCATAGGAGACAAGATAAGACTTACATACGACATAGACTAACTTGGACCATTTGAGTTTCACGTAGAGCAAGGCACCTTAAATGATCCAAAGTCCATACTTTAACCACATGTGGGGTCCAGATCAAATGGTTAAAGTTAGGTGGCACCTCATGCCACCTACCCAATGCCACATGGCACACGAGGGAGGCATGCGTCTCCACCTCCTTCCCTCATCTCATTAACTCCCTCTCTCTCTCCTCTAAAAAATTTTGGCCTCAGCTTTCGACACTTCTAGATTAATATGGTTTGATCTCGAATTAATGCGTCACTTGCGCAACGTAATTTCTCATGCTTCTTTGAATTTTGTAGAGTTTTGCGTAAAATTCCTTGAATTTGACGCTTTCGTAACTTTTTCGCTATCATTTCGAATTTCGACCGATTATTCGTATAGGGTGATCTGTGCACCCGCAGTTGGCATGCCTGCACATAAACGCAATGCGGAATCGCTAATCAGAAATTCTCAAAATTCTGTGTCGCAGCAGTAAATTTGTTCCCGTGTTTCAGCATCGAGATAAAGGAACGGCTTAACGGAAACCGAAAATTTGAACCAAAATTTTGGATGGAAATAAAAAATTTGGCCAAAATTTTAGGTCCCATACAAATTTGGACTGAAATTTCAGTCAATTTGGACTGAAGCCCAAATTATCATTTTGGAGTAGGGACCGAAACCGATAATTTCGACCGAACTTTCGATCATTTCGGCCAAAAGTTTGATCCTTGTGTGAGACGCTTTTAAGCAATCATGTTAAATTTCATAGTCTAACTTCGAACACACCAATCTACGCAAAATCCCAAATGCGTGTTGCTCGAGAGGTACAAAAATTTCTTATAACAGATTTCGATCACACGACTATCACTATCGCTCACCGTGTTTTCCACAATTCGATCGATCGGTAAACAATATGAAATCAACAGTCACAAAAAATGACAGTACATTCCTTAGTTTTTCAAAGGCATATGGTACGTGCAAACCGATCTGTGGATGAAAAGATACAGTCTAATCGAATCTTAGCCGCTAATGCAAAATCAGTAGCAATGAAACTACTACATTTTTCCTTTTTAGCCTTTGGCTGAGGTGTTTCCTTATTTTTCTCAGAAAAGCCCAGATTTTTGAACACTTAGATTCATGCATATTTTTAGCAGACTCGAATTCTTGGCTTTTCCCATATGTGTTCTTAAGTTACTAAAATTCTTAACTTTTCTTATAAAAGATGAAAAAATTTCATTTTTAAGTTTCTCTCAAAAAATCCTCATAATCGATTCAAGAGGTGGTTGCAATGACCGTAGAAACGTGATTTAATCATTGATTTATATCTTGTGCTCGGATTTCTCTCAAGATGGGATTGAATATATTTAACGGAGTCTTTTTTCAAATCTGATTTAATGGTCATTACTTTTAAAATGAGTTATTAATACTCAATCGAAAAGTTAATCAATTTAACGTTCTACAAAGAACATTAGTATATAACATATCACATACGACAATTTATATATATATATATATATATATATATATATATATAATAAAATATACAAATTACTAAACAATTAAGCCAATAAAAAAAATTGGCTTAATTTAAAATATGTACAATAATCTTGAATAATACAAATAAAACATAAACATATACATATCGATTAAGCCTTGAAAGGAGTGGAGTTCTGATCTATATACCTTCTGGGAAGTATACATTGCAGCTTAGATTCTGCAATATATAGGACATTGGACACTTAGACATAATTCATCCATTCAAACTCAGTCACATACTAGTATAACCAAAATTCATAGCAAAAGCATAACCCAAAATTCAAACTTAAACGTGCTATCAAACACATGATTTATAAGCTTCCATTACAAATGAAATTTCAATGAGGAATTTCACCAAACATTTGGTATGCACCATCCAAAATTCAAACTTAAAACGTGCTATCAAACACATGATTTTTAAGCTTCCATCACAAATGAAATTTCAATGAGGAATTTCATCAAACATTTGGTATGCACCATCGAAACAGATTTATAGAAGATCAAATATAGTTCATCCAAATTTACATTTGTAACCAAAATAAAAAGAAAATAACCCCTCAAAAATCATTTGGTATGCACCATCGAAACATATTTATAGAAGATCAAATAAAGTTCATCCAAACTTACATTTATAACCAAAATAGAAAGAAAATAACCCATCAAAAATCAAAAAACAAAAGGTTAAATGAGTGATGAGGAAAGTTGGGGATCAAAGAGCCAACCAATGCAGCGAAAACCTATCAAAAGGTGAGTGGGTTTAAAATTATGGATTTAAGGTTTTAAAAATCAAAGAAAAGAATATGGAGAGAGAGAGAGAGAGAGAAAAACTTACAGGAAGGAGGAACTAAAGAGAGTTAGGATCTGATGTATATACTTTTTGTGAAGTATACATTGCAGCCCAGATTATGCGCTCAGAATCTGACCTTTTCCGAGCAAATTGTTCGAACCACCAGATGTCATTTTCACTCAAATTACCTCAGAAATTTAGTTCCCAATGTTAACTCTCAAACGCCTGATTCACCGAGCAAAACTAAGAATCTTGCTGCCTTATGAGTAAATACTCAAATTCTGAGTTTTTTGCAACTCCCGAACGAGCCCTTAGTCACTAGGTGACCGTTTTGCGATTAAACTACGAGTTTGACTTCGAGGACCCGAGGGTTCTCGTTAAAAGTACTCGAAATATGAAAATATTATTTTTAGATGTTATCAGTCACTTTTAGATTTTTAACCTGTTGGACCTTGCTATGAGCGAGAAACCCTATTTTTGCTATTGGCACCCACGTGTGCCAATGACACACCCCACATTTACAAGTGACACTCACTAGCCAATTCAAGTACGAACTTTAATAAAATATTATTTTGGTTTACGTGATTCTTGTAAATTATAAGTTTGGTCACAATTAGTGATTTTGACTTGTTTGAACTCCTCTGTACTAGGTGCCAAATGAGTTGGTTGTGTACACCCGAAGTCTACTATGAGCACCCCAAAGTGCCCCGTTGGGTTACAAAGGTCATGGTGAGCTTACGTAACTACTCGAGACCTTTCGAAAGATTGACTGTTGACCCTTTTTAACCTGATTTTATAATCTCGATAGATTGTGAGTGGCACTCCACCTGCGAGTGTAGCCACTAAAACCTTCGGTAGAATGAACCGCGATAGGAACCAACTTGAGATGAGAAGTAAGATTATTTGGTAAGACTTTGGGTTGAATTAGATTGACCTCTCTCTAAGTTTGATACACCTGTAGGCTTGCGAGAGTCAACAGATTAACTTCCCTGTTTCTAGTTCGAAACTGGATAAGTATTGCAGAAATTGACTGCGAGTTAATTAATCGAGGAAATTGGCACCCTTAAGGATTGACTTCTTCGTTTCTAGCTCGAAACTGGATAAGTATTGCGGAGATTGACTGGGAGTCAATTAATCGGGGAAATTGGCACCCTTAAGACTGGATAAATGATTGATATCTTGACCAGTATTGGGTCTTGTAAGAAATTATTTGAAGGTCAAAGAGTTGACCTTGAACTTGCATGTAAGTAAATATACTTAATATTTTCCTAGACTTGTATCTGAATCTAAACTTAGAATTTGACTAAATTCGTATTTATATCCGAACCCGATATTTGATCGAATTTGTATTTGAATTTGAACAAGATAGGGATTGAACTTATATTTTAGGGAAAATTAGAAAAACAACCATAAAAAAGAAACATTTTAGCCTATTATCCAAGTTGCAAACGTTTTAGAGGATCAGGCATATGTTGTTTTCCAAACTTCTAATTTTCATGAGATTGCTAAAATAGTCACACGTGCGACGAATTAAATCCATACAAGTTTACTAAAATGCCCTTCTATAAAGGGTAGTTTAGAAGCTTACGGTAGGTTTTTTTCTAGATTTTCCTGCATAGCTCCCTTCTCTACCTAGGGTTGGTTTCTGAAGAACATGTGTTACCCATATTGAAGAAGAAGAAGGTCCATTCTTCTGAGTTTAGCGTGTTACCACGATTTTCTTGTGCAGCTCCCTTCTCTGCCTAGGGTTGGTTTATGAAGAACTTGTGTTCGTGGTTATTGAAGAAGAAGAATGTCCATTCTTCTGAGTTTAGAAGCTAACGTTAGTTTTTTTCTATGAATTTCCTGCGCAGCTCCTTTCTCTTAGCCTAGGGTTGGTTTCTGAAGAAGAAGGTCTGATATTATTGAAGAAGAAAAAGTTAGATCTGTCTCCAAGGTTCTCGTTCAACAACTGTGCAACTTCTTCTCCATCATCTAAGCGTTCCATTATTCAACAGGTATCTATATTTGATATGGGTTTTATAAGATGATTTGGTTTTGGATATTTTTCAATTTTTTTTAATCGTATCAAAGGGCTTGCTGTTTCTTTTCCTTGGTTTGTTCTTGATTTGGTTTTTGTTTTGGCTATATGGGATGGTTAGGGTGATTTTAATGGGATTTTAAGAGATGGGTTTCCATCTCCCTCATATTTTAACCGTATCAAAGGGATTTTAATTTTAATGATGTGAGATAAAAAGTCTAATTTTAATGGTATATGATCATTTAAACCTGATTTTAGTGTTTAAATGTCAGTTAGGAGCCATTATCCTATTGCCAAAATACTAAATACTGAATTATTTGGTGGTGATACTCTTTTCTATGTGCTCTATCAGATATTTACATCATGATGCATCTAGAAACCAATATTAAGTATGTTAAAAGCTCTATGAGCTTTTCAAATCTCCATGTAGATATAGCTTGCATAAATTTTTGAGTTGTAGTATATAACTGCCCAATCGTTGTTTGTCTAATCTCCATAAGCTCCCACTCATTCCACTTTTAATAAAATATATAATCACTATTTAGTATGTGCTAATCCTTTCTTCAAAGGATGCATACTCTGTTTTCCCAACAGGTGTATTTCTCTCTTTACAAATTTTTGTTCAATTATTTAGAGAGTGCATCACTTGTAACACACTTTTTCAAAAGATATATGTGGTGGTTATAATCATAAATTTTGGTGGATCACCAGCATTGGAGATGCATGCTGCCCAAATATAATGCATACCCTGTTTTTCTAACTTGCCACAATTTGATGCTATAACCAATTACAAATCTTTCTCAATTCATTTTACGAATGAGTTTTTTAGCCTTTTTCAAATGAATCAATAATTTGTTGAAGTTTAATCCCATATTGGGTAAAATATAGCTTTGTCTCTCCCCTTATAATATCTTAGGCCCCTCCACTCATTGCCAATTGGTTTTGAGTTCGATGCACAGATTTATTATAATCACCATGTTGATTGATTCCTATTTGCAAGGGATAAATCATAGATGTTGTTGTTTTTTCAATTACTTAATTTATATTTACACCGGGACTACCTAATATACTAGACTTTTGCTAACTAATGCTAGGTACCTCATGTTTGTGTTAAAAATTAAATTACTTCCAATGAAACTACCGATTTATACTAATTGTATTGTCCAAAATACAATAATCTGAGTTTGAGTTCGGTGCGTATATAGGTTCTTTGACTCGGTTAGTCAATATCCAAGATCCAAGCCCAAGATAACCATTTCTCGTGGACAAGCAGCTTAAGCTTAATCAATCCAGTCCTATATAGGTTGGTTATTTCACCTAATAATTTTTTCCAATCTATATAATTAGTCCTATAGCAATCTTCATATTTCTGCAGCTCAATGCTAAGGCATGAGAAAATAAACGAGATGTAGTTTTGAATATATGGAGAAGATAAAAGGCTCCAAACCAAATTGTGTGGAATGGGTAAATAGGAAGAGAGTTCATCTCGTCTAGAATGGGGCTTGCATTTAGAACTATAATTTTCAGTGATTATGTTATGCCAAATTTTCATTTGTGGAAAATTTTGATTTGTCTCATGTATCCTCTTATGATAAGATGATATATATATTTAGGCTATTTTTCATTTTTCCTAGTGGGATCACCTAGTAACTAACTTCCGTCAATAAAATGCATAATTAAAAACTAGGTGTTCTTTTTCTATTTTTCCTCAAATATCGGAAGGTTACATAAACAACGCTTCATGGACCTCAATTTGTTAGCAATGAATTACGTAGAGCTTCAATGGAATTATGCGTATTAGGGAAACTTGCAACCTGATCAAAAATACCTAATGCATATCAAAATTATTGTGCCCCTATGGGTTAACTCATTGCTTGATAAAGTAGGAGGCCAAGGTTCAAATCCCCCTACTACACTATAGATTCCGAGAAAAAAAAAAACTTAGTTTTCACATATTTAGAGTCGCCTGTTAGAAGTCATTGCTTGGTGGAAGGTAAGGCCTAAATTTACAAAATTTCTATTACTAACATAATTAACATAGTCATAAACAAGGATTAATGCACAGTCTATTGATTTCTAGTGAGATTACGAAAGAAATAGGTCTTAATTAGCTAATAAGTTATCTAGATCAATGCACAGTTGGCAACAATTTTTTAAATTATTAGCTACTTTGTGGTTCATATTATGACCTCTCCTCGACTAGCTATTGTTGCAAGGTATGTAAAATCTAAGACTTTACCTAATACCAACTGTCTCCAACAGTGCCCAATGGTCTAGCTATAACTTACTGCTTTTTGAGGTTGTGTTTGGCAAAGCTCCAGCTGGAGCCACTATCCCAACACGTTGCAGCTTCGCACCCATTCCCTGTCAGCTCCCCGTTTGCTTACCAAACACACTTTGGGCAGGATTTCTTAGATTCTCTTAGTTGGGGGTATAGGGGAATCTTAGTTTTTAAACGTCTATATATCTATGCTAAGTGTAGGTATATGTTGTTTTCAATATCAATCATGTATCCTCATTCTCTCTTTAACAATTATGTTTGCTTAATCCGTATAATATCTTAAATTCTCTTATGTGCTTCGATTTTAGAAGTTACAGTTGTTATAGGCTACAGCATATTATCACCAATTTTCATCCTGCACCTTTTTGAATTAAAAAATGGAGAAAATGGTATGGTCTCCGTCAATAATATTTGAATTACTATCTTTGGTGTAATAATGTTAAAATATGGCATTATACATTAATAATTTTTCACCGCTTTCCAGGATCTCCTTAGATGCAATATGAAGAAGATGAGTTACTTCCTCGTTGACTTATCTACCCAAAAGAGAGAAGGCATCAAATGCACAGCAATCTCACCTCTCCTTGCATTGTTGAGATTACCTATTTATCCCAATTTAATTTTTTGGATTATCGAAAACATTGAAATTGAGAGTCGTGTCTTAGTAGTCAGGGATAGGAGAATAAGATTTGAAGAATTTGAGATTGAATTAGTTATAGGACTAAAACTTGAGGGTTGGAACGGTAGTGATCAACCAAATTCAAATACAAATGACCCCGAGATAAAGACGTTCATTATTAGACACTTTGCAAAAGCATCTGATATTGGTAAAGACAAAATCCTGGCTGCACTTTCTAAGTTAGATTCAACAACAGAGTCGAAAGATTTTATACGATTGTCACTTTTGTACTTTATTGCGTGCTTTTTGCTTTCCAACCGTGACAAGAAAGTTGATATTATTTATGTTGAAATGGTTTGGGACATTCAGAAATTTAATAAATTTGCATGGGAAAAGTTAGTTTATAACTTCTTAATGGAGTCTTTGAATAAATGTGCTTTGAACTATAAGTCGACGAAGACTCACACTATTGTCGAAGGGTGCGCATTTGCGCTCCAGGTAACTTCCTCGTGACTAGTTTTTCATCCAATTTAAATGGTTTAAATTCAATATTATAAAAAGAGCATAATATTGCTCGTGGCATCATCGCAAATATGGGCTTATGAGCATTTCCCAAACTTAGCTTCGCCGCAAGCTACAATGATTGTCCCAAGATACTTGCGGTATCCAAAGATTCAAAGGCAAAATTGCCCTTTTTACAAGGCCGTTTTTATAAATCCTAAGATATGAGGCGTAGTTCTCGTCATGTTACATATATTGTTTACAAGATGTGCTAAAATTTGATGATAATATTCGTAGATTATTTTCGATATCTCATCCACGTCACACGGGAAAGAAGATTACAATATGCGATCAAGTGTGGGCCAAAAGTCCGGTAGTAAATGTAATTCTTGTGAGGCTCTAAGAGAACGCGTTAAAGTGATAGAGCGTGAAGTTGCAAATCTTAAAGTAAGAGCATTGATTTTTTTAGTCTAATGAGTTTCAATATATTTTACCTAGAATAAATTTTTAATTTCTCTAAATTTATTTTATCGATTTGTACTCAATAAGGAGCACATCAATGAAAGTGGGAGAAGAAAGAGTGCATTTCCCTAAGGAGTCTTGTTACAAAAGCCATAATTGTACGACGGAAAACGAAGGAATGGAAGCTCATGAAGAGGGAAAACATCCGATTATTCATTTAGATGAGCTTTTAACAGAGAAAGTTTTGGAAGAAGCTGTCAAAAGAGAGCCAAAGGCGACAATATTGAAATCTAATTAATAAGTGAACCTTCATCCTGCTTTCTAATAATTTATTTTTATTTTATATAGGTGACAAATATCACTGGTAAGACACAGATAAAGAAATACCCTTCGACGTCCTTGAGGTCGTTGTACACGAGTGATATTAGGATAAGAAAAAAACTAAAAAGGAGATCGAGCCATGCGAAGGGAAGAATATTACGGAGACCGATAAGATAATTTGTAATATTATTTTAATGTATTATATGAGTATAATAAAATATCATCAATTTTTTACTTGTTTAACGGTTTAAGTAGGTGCATGTAGAGGACAGTAATACGGCGGATGATGACGAGGTATTATTCATCATCCCAAAAATTACATGTTAAAATGCGTCTGATTTGGTAATACTCACAATTATGAATTTTCTGTTTAGGATCCTAGGGCTAAATTTTTAGGTGAAAATCTTTATAAGCTAATGACTTACTTGAAGCGTCCTTACCCTTCGTCAAAGAAACATCAAAAGTACAATATGGGAAAACCTATTGACCTGGTAATAGCAAACCCTTCATCCTTTATTCACATTTATAGTTATACTTGCTTAAGAACTTCATGTGAGGTAGGAATATGGAGTTGGTTTAGGCCAAATGCTTTTGTCTATTAATTAGGCTTGCCATCAAGTTAATCACCCACTCTAAGAGGAAGACAACGAATTGGTAGACTCGCATTGGGAAGATCCAGACAATAGGTATGCGAATTCTTTTATCCACTTCACATTTAAATTTATCGCATATATTTTTGTAACTTAAATACCCTTACTTTATCGGGATATATATTGAAGGAAAAAAGATCAATATAGATGGAGTACGTAATTTCTTCTTTAATCAGTTACAGTCGCTTAAACCACCAAACTGGGTAGATGGAGTGGTAATGTGCTCTAAAATTCGATTCGTCGCCTTAAATATTTATCACTCAGTTAAACAATTTTGATACCATCTTAATCTATGTGGGCACATGTGATGACAACATATTTTCATTTGTTAATGAAACGCGAGGACCGGAATCCAGATATGTTTCATAGATGTCATTTCTTCTCTGCGCATTATCTGGCAAGTGTAAAATTAAGTTCCATTATTTGTACTTGGTAATATGAGTCATGATTCCAATATGTTTCTTATATATTTTATTGTTGATACATGTTAGGAATTGTTGACACAATCATCGAACGCCTATAGTAAGTGCAGAGAAAATAGAAAATCCAAAAAGTACGACGTTCCTGATGGTCCCCTATCTAAGGATTTTAATATTCCTAATGGTGATCTGAAAACATGGCTCGACCCTGTACGACCTCAAAAAAAGCTCAATAGCTGTCAGAAGGTAGATTTGCTTCAAATTCTTATGTAGAGGTGCTATGAATAGTCCGTTATCGATAATTGTGCAAGGTCCCCAATCCTGTAATTATTTAATATGAGTTTGTCACAAATTTTTTTACCAATATTCAAGGGGGGCCATTGGGCTTTGTTTATCTTATTTATTCAAGAGAAGAGAGTGGAGATTTTAGACTCGGTCTATAACGATCTCATGGCGAGGTACCACAACGAGATTTTGTTACTGGTATGTTCCCAAAGCCCTCAAATTTATGAATCACAAATTTTGTTATTGATATGTTCCCAAAGTCATTAAATTTTTGAGGTAGTAGATATTTTCCAATTCATTTGTTCCTCAAATCATTCATATTTGAACTATAACTTTTATTACTTTACATAGGAATTTTCTCCCTTGACTACTCGTGCGATTAGGGGTTGACATTTATGATATCGCTAATTGCCCAATACAAAAATGTGGAGATATTTCGAAACAAGTCAATAGTTTCGATTGTGGAATATTTGTGATGAAATATGTTGATTATTCCTCTCGTGGTTTGTCATATAACTTCACTAAGGTACTTCCTATGGAAAATAGATCCGCACTTTTTTTGTATACACTTTCGTAAGTGTTAATCGTTCTATGTGTCTTAAGGATGACATGAATTCGTTTAGGAGGATGATAGCGTCGGAAATCCTATGTAAGAAGGCCTTACCATAGGTACTTTAAGATCAATAATTATTATTACTTACTAGTTACTTTTGTTGGAGGGGCATTGACACTATTTTTCCATTCAATTATTTTTTCCTTCAGTTAGGGGTCCTACGCTTTTGTTCTCTTTTTCTTTCTTTATTTTTTTTTGTTTCTTATTCCTCGAGCTTCTTGCTCCAGTATGATCTCAGTTGTATTTTATTTGTTGATGAAACCATTTTATCTGTTAATGTGTCACAGATGACGTAAACACCCTTGGTTCTGGTCCCTCTGGAATATCTTCTTTCAATCGATAAAAAAAGATATTCTTTTTTTGTAATGATTTTCTTTTTTTCACATGTAAATAATATATTAATATATCATTCATGCTAATTTTACTGCAATGTGTTTGACAATTTCCTTGTTCCTTTTTATTCTTCATCGCCTCGAAGTCGATGCTATTGTGACCAGCTGTCTATTTACTTCTACATGCCATGTTGTACGTGTTCATTCCTTTGTTGCAGCATGTTGCATTATCTGTTTGTCATAGAGGGTTCAATATGTTTCTGGATATGTAGGGTTTATCTTGGAATATTTTGACCCATGTGAAATACTTGTTCAGGGATCCTAGTGGTGATGAGATAGCCATATAAAGGTTTTCTTAAAAAAATTATTATTATTATTAATATAATTTTTTTGTTTGGTAAGCTCGACTCGAACCTGTATCCTTGAGGTTGCTATATTGTCAACCTTCTATACATTGGTTTTGGATTAACAATCTAAAGTCTAAACCTTTGATACCACAATTTATATGAATGTAATAATGTCTTTATCTTCTTTTTATTTTTATTTTTTTTGTAAAGAATAATATGCCTAGGTTCATAGGAATCAGTCTTGAGATTCTTGACTTGAAAGTTGTCCAACATTCTTTCATGATGTCGTTAGATTTCATTGCATGATTTTCCATAATTTGGCCTACCTAGCTATAGTAGGTGTTAAAAGAGCTCTACTAGTCACGTTGACCAGCAGCCATCTGTGCATGTCAGTTATAATTCTTTGACAAGGTTGGGAGGGGTGTAATCTTTTCTCTTTCTCTCTCTCTCTCTCTATATATATACACACACACTAATTTCAAGAGTTTTTCATGTTTTCTTCAATCTTATATAGTCCTTTTTTTTTTCTCTTTTATGTTTATTATAAAGTGGGTAATCTCATAGTGTGTCTTTTTATCTTTCATTCCAAAGATAGCATGAAGAAACTCAAGGAATTTCTGCAGCAGTGGTCTAATTGGCATGCTCAACATGGTTCTTCCAATGTAATGTCCATACTTCTGTACAATTGGATATAATGGTTTTTATGAAGTTTGTTTCTATGTCTATTTGGTGTACAAGTTCCTCTATTATGCTTCAATGATATGTTATATATTTCTTAGTTATTTCACTTTTTTTGCATCAGCTTGGCACACTCTGTCACGTCCCAAAATTCTATCCTATCCTGAGGGCCTAGAATTTCGAGTTATGACCCGCACATATCCCAGATATGCTAAGCAGACATATACTTAATCAGAGTTCTTGCGCAAAACAGGTTCCACGAAATCCGTGAAAGCCAACACATAAAGGTAAAAATAAAAACAGTCATAAATACTAGAATAAAAGTAATGAATCTGAATAATCCACTAATAAAACAATAATAAAAGTCGGAGACAAATCCGATAAAATAAAATTATAAAATTAATGATAATAATAAGGACCAAATCTACTACCAAGTCTATAATAATCAATATCCGGCACTCAGATCGAGATCAGTAGCGTTGTCATAACCCCAAATTTTTGGGAATCGTGCACGCCATGTACCATGCACGTGTATGTGTGGTTCACAAGGGAACCAAAACTAATATGTATACACTATGAGTGTGTGTGTGAAACACACTAACTTTCACTAAAATTATATAAGTGAATGAAGGGGAGGGGGGTTCCCCAATACGTAACCTAATTATCTTAGAAAGAGAAAAGGTTGAATGAGGAACTTTGGAGATCTCTTCGTCTAGTAGAGTTTTGAATCGTGGATCGAACTTATACGAGACCTATCGATTGGGGTATGTTAAATGCATAATAAATGCTTAGGTGCGTCCTTAAAAAATATATAAGGTATTAGTTGAATGGTTGTCGATGATAACAAGGCTTGAATGAAGCAGGAAAAGGGTTCTCGAACAGATCGAAGAGTTAAATTTTACCGCTCCTCGCTCGAGCAGTCTAAATGGTTTGCTCGAGCGAGGACAGAATATACAACCTGAGAACAGATTTCGTTCTGGGCTCACTCGAGCGAGACCCAAAATAAAGGGGAAGCTCGCTCGAGCGAGGCTTCCTGTAGAGCTTCAGATGGCTCGTTTTAACCGCTCGCGCGATGTCAAGTGCTTGCTCGAGCGAGGTCAAAGTGACCGCTCGAGCGAGGAATTGTACTCGCTCGCGCGAGGCACCACGCATATTTTAATAGTTTTAGTGTAAATCCATGGAGGCTATGTACTCCAATGATTCTAGTGACCTTTCTAAACATATTCTAAACACATGAAATGTAGGTTTGACGTGAGATTGTGACGTGTAAACCTCTACGAGAAAAGTGTGCATTGGATTTGCGTTGAGGTAGGAATATTCTTGAAACATGTGCATTATTTCGTCAACTCATATATGTAGTGTATTTCAATTGAATAGTCAAGTATTGCATGATCATTATGAAAAAGGGTGTGTGAGTAAGTTTCAAAAGTGATAGTCATGAGGTCCCCAGGGGACGTAAAAAATTGTAAAGTGGACATCTAGATGATGCATTGAACCAGTGGCATCTCAGGGATGCAGATGAAAACTAACAGTGAAACGGAAGCTAGTGATAAGGCTTAATATAACAAAAATTAGCACAATCATGGTGAATAACTATATGTAGAGCACGTTCGATATTTTTATTATTTAAGGTTTGATTAGAATACCCCACTGATGTGGCGGGATACCCACGACTGACTCGGCAGGATATCCGTGACCGGTACGGTGGCCAATCCGTACATTCATAGCACATCCCAGGGATGTAGATTTGAGAATAGACCGTACCACCCATGAGAAAGGGGCTTGGGCAGTATTCATAGGGAATACACATGACATATGTATAGTTAGACGACAATGGTGGTATTCCATCGGGGCTCGATGCTATATTGCTCGGGGACTACTTAAGTTAAGATTTAAGTGATTAGGCCGAATTCACAACTAAACCAGTATAGTGAGAACAAACAAAAACCATGCAAAGTAATAGTTGTACCCATCATTTTATTCCAGTTATTTCAATTGTTTTCCCAAAAGTGATATCCGATAAATGGTGGTTTTTAAAATCCGCTAACATATATGGGAGATTTAATCTATATGTTCATTTTGTTTCTCTACTGAGCTAGGATGTAGCTCACCCCTTAGACTATCGCAGGTCCAGGACTAGCGGCAGCGAAGACTTCTGGAGACTTTGATCCAGGGGATTCAGATTAGGTGCCCACAGAGGAGTCAGAGCCTCCTCCTGAGGAATTCTTCTAGGAGACCCATTGCGTACTTTGAGAGTGAGTTGAGAGTATTAGGTACGGCTTGGTATGCCAAGCCTCTTTATTTGAATGTAATTAAATACCGTTATTCTTTTGACAAATCGTCTGGAATGAACTGTTATCACCAACGGTTTGGGTAAGTTCTTATGCCCATGAATTGGCATGGGACAAGAACTGCCTTTAGAGACCCTATTAATTTTAAACATATGAGTACTTGTTAGAGTAGATACATGTGCCGTAATTGCAGTTTTTGGCTTGTATATACCAATGCTTCGTAAAGAATCACAGGGCACGGCCTTGTGGGTCGTGCTGATGGCACGGGTTTCGGGGTGCCAAAATTCGGGTTGTCACAATTGGTATCAAAGTCATTTCTTTCAGTCTCTGACAATCAGTTGGTCAGAACATAGGGACTACTACTAACGAAACTGTGGTTTCTCATGCAGATCGTTATGTTTCCTAGAGGAAGAGGCCGACCCAGGGGTGGTCATGATAGGAATTTGCGCAGTAGAGATGGGTTCGTCTCGCCTACCAACAGGGTACCATTAGGAAATAGGGAGATTCCCGAGGGCAGTGGCCAAGGAGAGAACCAAAATCAAGCAGAAAATCAGGATCGAGATCGTCAGGATCGAGATCAAAGAAAACAAGATAGAGTGAGGGAGAGAAATGAAGAAAGAGAGGAGCGTCAGAGGATGATGCACATAATGGAAACCATGGCAACTGCCATGGCACAACAAGCAACATCCTTGGCAGCACATGCAACCCCAGAACCACATCAGACACCTACGCCTCCAGTAGGACCTACACTACCAGTAGCTTCAGCATTTACCGAATTCAGGAGGATGAGACCTCCTAGCTTTTCAGGGCAGGCAGACACCATGGCAACTGAAAATTGGCTGGGGGAAATGGAGAAGGTATTTAGTGTACTAACATGCACAGAGGACGAGAGTGTCCGTTGGGCAGCGTATATGCTAGATGGAGAAGCTGGACCTTGGTGGAAATCTGTTTCGCGAACTAGAGCTCAAGAAACTCCAGATATGCCCTAGACTTGGGATGAATTCGTTGAAGAGTTTAATAAGCAGTATTTTTCGGAGGTTGTGAGAAATCAGATGGAGACTCAATTTTTACAACTAATGCAAGGAAGGATGACCGTAAGAGAGTACGGAGTAGAATTTATGAGACTGGCTCGTTTCGCTCCAGACTAAGTAATTTCTGATGTGATGAAAGCGAAGAGGTTCCAACAGGGCTTAAGGTCGGACATCCGAGGAGGGGTTGCGCCTTTTCAGCTAAAGACCTACAGAGAGGTCATGAGTAAGGCATTAGTGGTTGAAGAAGAAAACAATAACCAATACCATTAGAGGGAACAACAGGGAAGATGAAGCATAGATCAAAGCAGGACTGGGAGTTATGAATCAATGAATAAGAAGTCGAGGTTCGTAGCACCGAATCAGAGGCAACCGTTCCAGACAGGGTATGGGAGAGTCACACAACAAACTACTCATCAAAGATTCCCATTGCTGGCATCAGGGAGACTGATGAGGTATGAGGGTCCTGTTATTTTCAATGGAGCTACAGTTACACAAGGTTTTTCAATAGCTTCTTCTTCAACACCAAGAGAGACTTGTGCCAAATGTGGCAAGTCCCACAAAATGATGGATTGCAGGCAAGGAATGCGAGGCTGTTTTAAATGTGGCAAGATAGGCCACGTAATTAGAGATTGCCCTGAGGCAATTAAGGAGAAGACGACCCCAATTTCCATGCCACGACCTATTCAATCACGGAAGCCAGTTGTTCAAGGGAGAGCCTACGTAGTTATCGCCCAAGAAGCAGGGAGTGTACACGACGTCATTCAAGGTGAGATTTCGTTTTAAATGAAGAATTTCAATTTAATAAAATTTTAGATAGAGAAGGTGCATTCATTAGAATAATGTGTAGAACCGTATTGTATATTAGACAATTCTAAATAAAGTATGTGATATGTATGTATATGTATGTGTTGTAGG
Source organism: Chloranthus sessilifolius (assembly GCA_021018995.1). NCBI lineage: Eukaryota > Viridiplantae > Streptophyta > Magnoliopsida > Chloranthales > Chloranthaceae > Chloranthus > Chloranthus sessilifolius. The sequence goes on from CM037587.1 coordinate 8,890,323, forward strand.
TACTTTACGAGTCTATGAAAAAGGGCGCTATGTAGCACGTGACGCACGAGTGTTGATAGACCCAGGGTCTACCCACTCCTTCATCACCCCTAGATTTGCAAAGAAAAGGAAGATTATCCCGAAAATACTGGACTTTGTGTTATCAGTGTCTATCCCAACGGGAGAATTAGTGAACACAGAATTAGTGAACACACTGGACTTTGTGTTATCAGTGTCTACGAATTACATGCGAAATTAATATTGTTGGACATGCAAGGATTCGACATGATCCTTGGCATGGATTGGCTGTCCCATCATTGTGCAACAGTAGATTGCAAGAACAAGGTTGTTATTTTCCGACCTAACACGAGGAGATCATTTTGATTTCGAGGAGAGAGATCGACGCAAGTGCCACTCATCTCTGCAGTCAGAGCAGAACGTTTAATCAAAAAGGGGTGCAGCAGTTATTTGGCATTTCTGAAAGGAGATAAAGAAGAAAAGAATGTTATCTCCGAGATAGCAGTGGTGCGAAAATTCGAAGACGTATTTCCTGAAGAATTGCCAGGATTACCCCCAGAGAGAGAAGTGGAATTCGCTATCGACTTAGCACCAGGAACGGAGCCTGTTTCAAAGGCACCATATAGGATGGCTCCTGCAGAGTTGAAAGAATTGAAAGAACAGTTGCAAGAGCTCATGGATAAAGGGTTCATAAGACCAAGCGTGTCTCCATGGGGAGCACCAGTTTTGTTTGTGAAAAAGAAAGATGGGTCGATGCGATTGTGCATTGACTATCGACAATTGAACAAACTCACTGTGAAGAATCGATACCCGTTGCCAAGAATAGATGACTTGTTCGATCAGTTGCAAGGAGCGAAGTACTTTTCCAAGATCGATCTGAGATCTGGATACCATCAGTTAAGAGTCAAGGCTGAGGACATTCAGAAGACGGCATTCAGAACACGGTATGGACACTATGAATTTTTGGTGATGCCGTTCGGATTGACAAACGCACCAGCGTCATTTATGGACTTAATGAATTGGGTGTTTAAACCACACCTAGACTCCTGCGTTGTCGTGTTTGTTGACGACATCCTGATTTACTCAAAATCGAGGACGGAGCATGAAGAACACTTACGGGTAGCTCTACAAACTCTGCGTGAACACCAATTGTACGCTAAGCTCAGCAAATGTGAATTCTTGTTAGAAGAGGTTAGCTTTTTGGGACATGTCGTCTCAAAGCATGGTGTCACAGTAGATCCCGCTAAGATCGAGGCAGTAGTGAACTGGGAGCAACCAAAGACCGTGACAGAGGTTCGAAGTTTCCTTAGACTAGCAGGTTATTATCGACGTTTCGTTGAGAGGTTTTCAAAGATATCGGGACCTCTTACGAGGCTTACAAGAAAAGATTCAAGATTTGAGTGGAATGAAGCGTGCAAGAAGAGTTTTCAAGAACTCAAGAAGAGACTCACTTCAGCTCCAGTGTTAGCCATTCCGACAGGCAGTGGAGGATTCACGATCTACAGTGATGCGTCGTATAACGATTTGGGTTGTGTACTCAATCAACATAAAAAGGTAATAGCTTACAAGTCAAGACATTTGAAAGAGCAAGAGAAGAACTATCCGACACATGATCTGGAACTAGCAGCAATTATATTCGCATTGAAGATATGGCGACATTATTTATACGGGAAAACGTTTGAAATCTTCACCGACCATAAGAGCCTCAGATATCTGTTTACACAGAAGGAACTAACTATGAGGCAGCGCAGATGGATGGAGTTCCTCAAGGACTATGACTGTTCTATACAGTACCATCCAGGCAAGGCTAATGTAGTGGCCGATGCCTTAAGTCGAAAGAGTTCAGCTCAGTTGGCTAGTCTAATTTTGGGTATACACCAATGGAAGCTGTTGGAAGATCTAGCACTATATGGTGCGGACATCAAGTCATAAGCTACAGGAGCCTTTTTGACCAACATATAAGTGAAACCGGTGATATTCGAACATATACGAGAACTGCAGGTAGAGGACCCAGCACTAACCAAGATACGTCAAGATGTAACTGAAGGCATCAGATCCGACTTCTCAATCAAGGAGGATGGTTCCTTATTGTTCAAGGGCCGTCTCTGTATTCCGGACAATGCCGATTTAAGACGAACGATTCTTGATGAATCCCACAAGTCAAGCTATGCTATTCACCCAGGGAGCACGAAGATGTATCAAGATCTGAAAGAGAATTACTGGTGGAGAGGTCTGAAGCAAGAAGTGGCAGAGTACGTCTCACAGTGTTTGACGTGTTAGCAAGCGAAAATTGATCACAGCCACCCTGCGGGATTATTACAACCTTTGCCAATACCAAAATGGAAATGGGAATCGATCTCTATGGACTTCATCGTTGGACTACCGCGCACTACAAAGAGATATAATGCCATTTGGGTAATCGTGGATCGACTGACCAAGTCAACACATTTCCTACCTTACAACACGATGTACACGGCAGGAAAACTCGCAGAATTATATATGAAGGAGATAGTACGCCTACATGGAATCCCAAGCAGTATCGTTTCGGATCGAGATCCACTATACATGTCAAAATTTTAGAAGAAATTTCAGGAAGGAATGGAAACCCGACTGGACTTCAGTTCAGCCTTCCATCCGCAAACGGATGGGCAAACAAAGCGAGTAAATCAAGTGATAGAAGACATGCTCAGAGCATGTATGTTAGAATTGCAAGGATCGTGGGATCAACACCTACCCTTGATTGAGTTCGCATATAACAACAGTTTTCAGACGAGTATTGGGATGGCACCGTATGAAGCCTTGTACGGAAGGCGATGTAAATCGCCAATTAATTGGGAAGAAACTGGCAAGAAATTTATTTTGGGACCCGAGTTACTTGAAGATAACGCCGCTATTATCCGCATGATCAAAGAAAGACTAAAGGCGGCTCAAAGCAGACAGAAAAGCTACGCTGATATCAAGCAGACGAGCATGGACTATAAAGTGGGCGAACACGTGTTTGTAAAAGTGTCGCCGATGAAAGGCGTGATGAAATTTGGAAAGAGAGGCAAGTTGAGTCCCCGTTATCCTGGACCTTTCGAGGTTTTGGGTCGAGTAGGGGAGGTTGCGTATCGCATTGGATTACCTCCAGTGTTTGATCGGGTACATAACGTTTTCCGCGTTTCTATGCTCAGGAAGTATGTGGGTAACCTTTCTCACATTTTGGAAGGTCAACCACTGGAGATGCACGAAGATATGAGCATGATAGAGGAACCAACGGAGATATTGGATAAGAAGGAGCAGGTGCTACACACCAAAGTCATTCCCTTGGTACTTGTCCGATGGAAGAATCATCCGGCCGAGGAAGCAACGTGGGAACGAGAGGCTGATGTCAGAGAACAATATCCCAAATTGTTTGAGAGCGCTACCTAGTTGTTTTCTTAATAATGATGATACGTAATATTTTTGACAGCATATCGATTCCTATTTTGAAACAAATAAATGAGTGTGAAAAAAAATAAATAAATAAATAAATAAAATTTGAGCATATTAGCTTAACGTTTACACGAGCAGACTACTAAATGAATAAAGTCTCAAAGTTCACAAAGAAAAATCACGTGTGAATGATCCCCTGAGTGTTAAAATAGACCTAGTGAAAAATACAAGCTTAGGAGAACCAGAAAAATGTTTCTGGGCTCGCTCAAGCGAACATTTATGCTCGCTCGCGCGAGCCACATAAAATAATAAATACAAACCATTCTGGACTCACTCGAGCGAGGACTAGTGACCGCTCGAGCGAGGTCTATTGACCGCTCGAGCGAGGACAGAGTATATAAAGAGATGAAACACTACTTCCTCATTTCATCTTCAAGCGAGAGACGGTTGGGCGAGCGAGGTTAGGGCTTTTTGATTATCAAACTCATTTTCCATCTGATTTAGCACCAAATTTTGGCGATCCGAACCGTTAAAAAGCGTCAAAAAGGTCAAATCTACTCTATCCCTACTTTATTACATTCAATAAGCTCTTTGAATATCAATGGCTTCTTCAAGCCCTAATCCCCAACCTAAGAAACAAATGGCGATTCGATCGCCGTCATCGTGCAACAAAGCGCCGCAAGCACCACAACCACCACCAACCCCATCTCCTACCCCAATCGAACTAGACGATTGGTGGGGGCCAAAATTTTTTTGAAACCGAATGGGATATACATCCCTCTTGTTTTGGGGAACCGACGTCCACCCAATGGACATCGAATTTCCTCACAAACAATAACCTTAGACCATAACTTACCCCGTTCAGAGCTCGGTACTATCCAAAACTCATAAAACTATTTTACCAAACCCTTAACATGAACGTGAATGAGGACGCCATCCTCGTCACAATCGAAGGAAACGAATTAATTTTTAGCAGTGCCGAGATTTCATCGGTTATGAACTGCCCACACATCTATGCCCCGAGCCCACTTATCCAACCACCTTTTTCTAGGAACGTAGAATTCCCAACGATTATTTTTCGACATCACTGGCGGCACGTCCGCTTCGGGTCAATCTATCACCCGATCTCAGCTACCACCACGCATGTGGCTTTTGGATATCATTTTTAAGAAGAACTTACACCCGACCGGTTATGATCAAGAACGCCGCGACGCATTTCTGCAAGCTTTGCACGCCGCATTTCATAATAGGTGGGTTAGCGCGCCCATGGTAGTCATTAAAGGCATGGCGCATGCCTATAAAAGGAACGTAAGAGGTGCTATTCCTTCACCCATCAACCGACTACTTTATGCTCGGTTGATTTCCCGACTCCTCGACTCACGAAATGGAAAAGAAAGATTCAAGATTCGAACCGACGAGTTATCTCTTACCAATAACGTCGTCCCCTATTTAGCCCAAGACTGGAGCCGAAACTTAAAGAGCCTTCAAACTAGTGTCAACAAGAAAAGAGACCGACAAATTTTCCGTCAAGCCACGCAACAACCACCGGCGGGACCAACTGCTCCCTCTACTTCATCTTCACAGCTCCTACCTACCACCGATACCGGCATGACGCGAGAGCTCCTCCAGCAGGGGCGGGAGATCAGGTTACATCAGAGGTTTCAGGAGGCGCTACTCATAGACCTCATGGGCCATGCGTACCCACAATCATACATGAAGCGCGTCGGTGCTATGAGAGACACTATTTTTGGAGCGTCTAGCTCGGGCCCTGCTACGAGGAGCACTACGGGGGGTACCACTACCGCCAGGGTGGTTGACGAGGATGAGGATGACGAGGACTACGACGATGATGATGGCTCCGGCGACGACGACGACGAGTATGAAGAGGATGATGACTAGGTAGTCATATAATTCTCTTTTGAAAAGTGGAAATGTAACTTTTTGTTAGGACATTTCGTAGTGAGGTGGTATTTTGACATTTTATTTACAGACTATCGTGACATGAATGTCACAAATTTTGGGTGGTAATCTCTATTATAGCTTCGATATATATATAAATTGTTATCGCATGATAAATTAGTATAATGACTGTGGAGTTACCAAATTATATATGAGTATCTTGTCTCTTTTGTCGTTTAAGATTGGCCTAGGTGAATGTATGAATGTGATGTACAATAAAGTATGGTTTATAGTTGCTTAATGCAGGTCTGATCTAGGATCATTGGACCATATGATTAACTACCTAATGATGTAAGGAACTGGCCTATTTAACGGCCTAGTAATAGTCGTACCGAGTTTAAAAGGGTATCACCGATTTTCGAGGACGGAAATCTTATAAGGTGGGGTGAATGTCATAACCCCAAATTTTTGGGAACCGTGCATGTCATGTACCATGCACGTGTATGTGTGGTTCACAAGGGAACAAAAACTAACATGTATACACTATGAGTGTGTGTGTGAAACACACTAACTTTCACTAAAATTATATAAGTGACTGAAGGGGAGGGGGATTCCTCAATATGTAGCCTAATTATCTTAGAAAGAGAAAAGGTTGGATGAGGAACTTTGGAGATCTCTTTGTCTAGTAGAGTTTTGAATCGTTGATTGAACTTATACGAGACCTATCGATTGAGGTATGTTAAATGCATAATAAATGCTTAGGTATGTCCTTAAATAATGTATAAGGTATTGGTTGAATGGCTGTCGATGATAATAAGGCTTGAATGAAGCAGGAAAAAGGTTCTCGAACAGATCGAGGAGTTAAATTTTACCGCTCCTCGCTCGAGCAGTCTAAATGGTTCGCTCGAGCGAGGATAGAATATACAACCTGAGAACAGATTTCGTTCTGGGCTCACTCGAGCGAGACCCAAAATAAAGGGGAAGCTCGCTCGAGCGAGGCTTCCTGTAGAGCTTCAGATGGCTCGTTTTAACAGCTCAAGCGATCTCGGTTGAACTGCTCGCGCGATGTCAAGTGCTTGCTCGAGCGAGGTCAAGTGACCGCTCGAGCGAGGAATTGTACTCGCTCGCGCGAGGCACCACGCAGATTTTAATAGTTTTAGTGTAAATCCATGGAGGCTATGTACTCCAATGATTCTAGTGACCTTTCTAAACATATTCTAAACACATGAAATGTAGGTTTGACGTGATATTGTGACATGTAAACCTCTACGAGAAAAGTGTGCGTTGGATTTGCGTTGAGGTAGGGAATATTCTTAAAACATGTGTATTATTTCGTCAACTCATATATGTAGTGTATTTCAATTGAATAGTTAAGTATTGCATGACCATTATGAAAAAGGGTGTGTGAGTAAGTTTCAAAAGTGATAGTCATGAGGTCCCCAGTGGACGTAAAAAATTGTAAAGTGGACATCTAGATGATGCATTGAACCAGTGGCATCCCAGGGATGCAGATGAAAACTAACAGTGAAACGGAAGCTAGTGATAAAGCCTAATGTAACAAAAATTAGCACAATCACGGTGAATAACTATATGTAGAGCACGTTCGATATTTTTATTATTTAAGGTTTAATTAGAATACCCCACCGACGTGGCGGGATACCCACGACTGACTTGGCAGGATATCCGTGACCGGTACGGCGGCCAATCCGTACATTCATAGCACATCCCAAGGATGTAGATTTGAGAATAGACCCTGCCATCTATAAGAATGGGGCTTGGGCAGTATTCCCAGGGAATACACATGACAATCGTCTAGTTAGACGATGATGGTGGGTATTCCATCGGGGCTCGATGCTATATTGCTCGGGGACTACTTAAGTTAAGATTTAAGTGATTAAGCCAAATTCACAACTAAACCAGTATGGTGAGAACAAACAAAAATCATGCAAAGTAACAGTTGTACCCATCATTTTATTTTAGTTATTTCAATTATTTTCCCAAAAGTGATATCTGATAAATTGTGCTTTTTAAAACTGCTAACATATATGGGAGATTTAATCTATATGTTCATTTTATTTCTCTACTGAGCTAGGATGTAGCTCACCCCTTAGACTATCGCAGGTCCAGGACTAGCGGCAGCGAAGACTTCTGGAGACTTTGATCCAGGGAATTCAGATTACGTGCCCACAGAGGAGTCAGAGCCTCCTCCTGAGGAATTCTTCTAGGAGACCCATTGCGTACTTTGAGAGTGAGTTGAGAGTATTAGGTGCGGCTTGGTATGTCAAGCCTCTTTATTTGAATGTAATTAAACACCGTTATTCTTTTGACAAACCGTCTAGAATGAACTGTTATCACCAACGGTTTGGGTAAGTTCTTATGCCCATGAATTGGTATGGACAAGAACTGCCTTTAGAGACCCTATTAATTTTAAACATATGAGTACTTATTAGAGTAGATATATGTGCCTTAATTGCAGTTTTTGACTTGTATATACCAATGCTTCGTAAAGAATCACAGGGCATGGCCTTGAGGGTCGTGCTGATGGCACGGGTTTTGAGGTGTCAAAATTCGGGCTGTCACAACCGTAGCCCTCTTGGTACTCAGCTCCATCGCCCTCCCAAGGCTCCTAGTACTCAACACCTGCGGGATCAATGAAATCAGCGTCAGCGAGATCTAGATGGCTCGCGTCTACTCCACCAGCGTAATCACCTGTAACTGTTTGATTATCGTGGGATGAGTTTACTCAGTCACATAAACTCAGTGGGATACACCACCAATCCACCCCATACTACTCAAGTGCATTGTGGGTGCATCTTGTGAGTGATAAATATAACATCTCAAAGTAGATAACAAGAAAAAGATAAAATTATTTATATATCGTAAAACTCATATCATATAATAAATGTAAGACCATGATCTAGACACTCATATCCTAACGTACATTATCATATCTCATAACATATCATGCCATATCTTATTATCATTCTCGCACATATGTCTGTACATCGCATGAGCGTAACTAACATACTCGTAAAATCCTAAATGACCTATGCCAGAGTCGCTGCTCGAGCTACTATGAGAGGGTCAACATAGTATTATACCATCATATCATAACACCCTCGTGTCATACTCATACTTCACCACCCAGTCAATGGGGAGACATAATGGCCAAAGTCACTCATAACATACTCATAATCTCTCCCAGAGATCCGTCTTGGCTGAAAGACGTTGTTATCCTTACGGTGGCTACGCAAGGAACGACACGTATAGAGACTTAAGTTCTTTATCTTTTGCTGGCCTACATAGCGATGTCTTATTATCGTACTCGTATCATAACTTATCTTATCTCATACTCATATCTTATCGTACTCTTATACTTAAATCCTTGGATAAACTATAGTGAGACAACTTTTCTAATTCACGCTTCTCAAGAAAAAAGTTCCTTAGTAACTTGGATGTACTTCGTGTGGTAGCCCATACTTCCATAGAGGGTTGCATCCGTACATGAATGTCAATATATCAAGTTTCACATGACCGTAAAAGAAACTTCACCACAGCTAAGGCTCAAAGCCCGATTCTCGTATCATATCTCATATCTTATCCTCTCGTATTAAAACTCGGGGTGATAGGATCACCGTATATGCCACCGTATATGAAGTTACACTGAATTCACACTCACCCGACTCGTCATGGGTCTCATTCTACCATGAGTTGTAAGGCATGTGAATACGGTGTATTCCTCGCTTCAATATCATCTCAGTGAGTCACCACGCCCAAGAGTAGGCATGATCTCATATACTCTCGTACAACAGAGAATAAGATAATTATAAGTGTATTCTCGATAATGAGAAGGTCGGAATTCGATGTTCACGAGGTATCGAATTCCTGACACTTCGTGTTATCGAAGAGGTTGCGCTGAAGCGATAAAATTGAGATATATATATATATATATAAAATAATTAGATAATTAAATTAAATGGTATTTATACTTATTAAGTTATGATTTATCATGACCATTAATCGGAAGATCTTACGATATAATATACACAGGAACTTTGATCATGAGAATTAGAAAATAATACTAAATTCGAATAACCTTGAGTCATTCAAAATTGAATCCGAATTATTACTCTATTTTGACCTCTAAAACGTTAGATTCGTGAAATGGCTATTTCACACAAAGTTGTAAAGCTCGTTGTCTTCTTTCCAATGCTACAAGAATAACATTAATCCGAGGTCGGAGTAAAAAGATATGGCCAAAATACCAGGATAGGTGCATTAATAGTCGCGAGCTCGGGTTCGTGGACGCGAATTTGAGTTCGCAGCCGTGAGTTCGGACCCGAGACTTCAAGATGGTGCAATCTATTATTCTTTTAAATAAAATAAAAATATAATTTAATTTTTAGACTTAATTGATTTTAAATAAATAATAATATAGACTTTCAACAATAATATATATTATTATAGTCTTAATAGAAGGATAAATTTCTAACTATATAGATTTGAAAATTAACAATATCAATATGATATTATGTCAATTAAGTTAATCTATCAAATTTATAAATATTAGAGTTTAATTAATTTTACAGATATGAAAGAGGAAGTAAACATATTAAATATGCAGACCTAATAGAAGGTAAAATATTAATGGCTCAAATAAAATGAATTCTTGAAAAGAAAAGAGAAATAACATATAAACCCGATTTACAGTTCATGCAATTTTAATAGAAAAATAAAATACTAAACATGCAGATTTATCATACTTAAAGATATTCATGCTTAATTAGTATGTAGATTTAAAAAGAAGTAGACATATTAAATATACAGACCTAATAGAGGGTAAAATATTAATAGCCCAAACAAAAGGGTTCTTGAAAAGAAAAGAGAAATAACATATAAACCCGATTTACAGAATATATAACTTTCAAGGGAAAGCAAATATTAAACATATAGGTATATTAATTTATGAGATATTTTGGTTTAAATAAGATTTTTAAACCCGTCGATACGCGATCGAACGCATTCTACGCGATGAGATCTGAGAAGAACAAGATGGATTGATGGGTACCCACCTCTTGAAGCGTGAATGAAAGATCAACGGCGATTCGAGTTGAAAAGGTCGATGCCCAGGGCGTCGGTTCGTCTAAGTCTTCAAAGAGAATGATTTATTTTTTTAATAGAGAGCAGAGAGTTTTTAAAGTTTTATTTATAATGATATAAAGTTTTAGGTCAATTCTTGTCAGAAGTCGTCAAATTATATATCGTTGAAATCGTATCGACGAGCACTTCGCAATGAACCTAATTTTGATATAAGAAAAATTAGAATTTTTCTATTTTAAAGGGTAGGTTTATTCCGATGTGGAGCGTTAGCACAGTGTATAGTGTGGTACATCATCTAACACCGTTAAAATAAAGTCTAAAAATCCGGGTTGTTACACACTCTCTATGGCCTTTCCTTTTTAACTATGTCAATTAAATAACCAGGCTTCACCTGTTTGTACAAGACTTCTTTAGGTTTGACAATACAATTTTTTTCCTCAAAGCATTTGGATCAGTTGTTTATCTTCTATGCTTGCAAGTTGTCGTTTCTTGATTCCATTTATGTTGCAAATATCCCGAAATTTAGCTCCTTAAAACTAATTTTCCCTTTAGAAACTTAGTTTTGACTTTAATGATTAGTTGTCGTTCCTAGAAAATTTTCTGGGATAAACTATCGAACTTTCTCCTTCACTTTGGTAGACAATCATTTTTTCTAGTGAGGTGAATGTGACAACTATAATGAAATTGGTTATGTTGGAAAACTTGACATGGTACAACAATGTAGCAAATTCTAGGTTTTAATTAGTAGTTGATTTAGGGTAGGAGTCTATTCTAGAGTAGGACTCTCTTGTTTTGTTTCAATTAATTACCCATGGATTAATCACCAAAAAAATTTCCTGATCCGAATAGGAATTATTGTCCAAAACATTAACTAATAATTAATTCGAAGAGAGATTCATAAATGCATAAGTAAATAATATTTTCAATGAAAACTTTAACACTGTTATTTTGTGAAAAGTGAAATATAAGCGTACGTATTCTACCTTAGTCAAATAGCTATCATCTTTCTGATAATTTTAGAGAGAGAACGCTTTGGCCAACACTGCAGTCTAGTATCAGTTCTCTTGACTTCTCAATGTATGCCTCATTATACCAAGGAGTTGCTTGCTTTTTGAGAAGAGGTTCCTTCAAATCTTTATTTTTTTTTTTGGATAGGTAAGCTGGGATTGAACCTGTGACCTTGAGGTTGCAATATTGTCAACCCTTCCCTTAGATCTAAAGATATGGTATTGTGGAAGCTGGCACCAATGGCTATCTGCTGGTGTATATGGAAAGAAGGAAGGGCACTTTTCAAAAAGAGGACTAACTCTCACCGTATTTCAGGGTCCTCAAAAAGAGGACTTGGATATCCCTATATCCGAGTCACTAATCACTAAACAGTATATTTCACGGATTTTGAGGACCCTGAAATATGATGCATCCTGATTATGAGAAACTTTTGATTTCAGTATAATAGTGAGAAACTTTTTTTTTTCCAATCCTGTTTCTGTAAATTTCCCAAGAAAGAAATGATTGTATCTTTGCAGGTAAAAGAAACTGTTGTAATAGTATTTCAGGCAATGTGGAATTATATCTCATCGAGGGTTGTGTCTTCAAAGCTGTTTGAGAGTCTCGGATATAGGGATATCCAAGTTAAATTGCAGCTGTTATTTTGGGATAGGATTTAGATTCACTGTCCCATTCAAGGGCTGGTGGCCAGTTTCTATTTTAGATTTCTTTCTTATTTTTAATCTCTCTCTCTCTCTCTCTCTCTCTCTGTATAAAATCTGATTTCATCTAAAGGTTGCCATTATGTATATATATATATATATATATATATATATATATATATATAGAAGAACATCAAAGTTATGAAATATCTATGTTGGCATAGGCAACATATTACAAATTGTGCAAAGGAATTTTTTTATTCCTATTAAACTCCGTCATTCTTGGAATTCCTGGTGATATCTATGTTTGAACTATTTACTGGAACTCACTGAAAAACTGATTAGTAAAATTTATGATTTCTTTACTAATTAACGTTAGACTCTTGAGTTTAAGAAATTAGTCGTATATATCTCTCACTGCATCTTGCTTGCAGGAATTGGATTCAAGAGCGTGTTCCTTGTCAGTACACAGCCATATATATTTAGGAATGGGTATCAGGTTATGTTCAATGAAGAACCCAATCGAGATTGTGGAATTGGATATATAGTTCCCGAGTGGGTCGATGCAAAACCAGCTATTTCTGATCTACAGAACATGTATGGTTCTGAAAAAATCCACAGAACATGTATGGTTCTGAAAAAATCCTGCCTACAACAACATTTATTCTTCCTTTGAAGTCGGAGAAGGTGAAAGCTATGAAAAAGTCAGATAAATGTGGAGATAGCCTTTTTAATGTGGGCTTTAAAGTCGATCTTGGTTGCGTATTTCCCGATCTGGGACTTCAATGAACAAAGTCGATAAATGGGTCCATCTTTGCATGGCCCACTTATCATTTTTCTAAATGGGGATTAAGTTTTTCTTTGGTTCTACTCCATAGCATTCGTTTTTGAGGACTAGCCTTATCTTTATCATCATACATATAGATTGAAGGATCCCTTTTGCTTGTTTATTGGTTTCTTGCTCTCGTCTGATGGACTAGGTTATCATATGGTTGACACCTGCAGAAGTACAACATTAACTGGTTATTAATTGGAAAGAGTAATGTGGTACCCCTTGATCTCTTATTTTTTATGTGGCCAACCCCAGTTTTTTATGTTTGCCCTTGGGCTGAGTGCTTTATGTGCAACTAAAGATTTAACCTAGATCTTATAGTCATGAAAGCCACTCTTCTTAAGGCTAGCAAGTTTGGGATGTGTCTTGTGGACTGCAAATGCCTGATTGTGGATCTTATTATTTTCATCTTCTTACAGAGTCGTTGAATTTTGCAGGATGTGTTCAATCTACTTCCAAATCTTAATGTGGCTGAACTAATCAAGGCCTTCGCAGGTGTCATCATTATTTAGTAAAATTTCTCTGAATATGTTTTTGTTTATAGCTATTATGCAGGCGATTAAATCAGATTTTCTTTATTTTTGTAGTGAAAACAAACGACATGATGTTGGTTACCTACCTTTCTTCCCTCATTCGGAGTGTCATTGCACTCCACAACCTCATAAATAACAAGGTAATCCTTGTGCTTCTTCGTAAGATCATTATAAGGTTTTTTCTCCAATCCACAATTAAAATGTTGGCTAATGTGAAATAGATAGTGCAACGACTATTTCATTTAATATGTCCATGTCCGATAAATCTCTCTCTCTCTCTCTCTCTCAGCCCATACCCGGCCTGAGTATTAATTGGGCCTGGCCTGTTAACCCATTTACAAGATCTAGCCTATTCATTTAGCCCATACCCGACCCATTTCTGGCTGGTCCGAGCCAGGCTCAAGCCCAGCCCGCTGAGACCCCTACACACGTCCTTAGTCCCCACTCTCTTATCCTTTCACAAAATTGTATGTTGTTGTTTCCTCTTTTTTCAAGAATTTTAATTGAACTTGACCAATGACAGATTTCTCTCCCCAGTGAGGACTCATTTGTCATATTTTCATGTATTTTCTTCTTCTTTTTTTAATAAACTCCTTCCAACAATTCCTAATCTCAGATTGCGCCAATCTTCCAACAATTTCAACATACGAATCCTTGTTTTTTTCTTTTCTTGAATTTTGTTGAAACATACACCCAACCGACGATAGCGATATATTGAACGTTGGCCTAATGCAGCAGTAGCTTATGAGTAGCTTTTCTAACCCATCGAATCTTCTAAAATGCTGGCTTTGCCAGATTTGTTGGGGTCCTCACATCTGTGAAAGACAGCTTTTGACATGTCTGACCTGATATAAGGTTCCTAAACTTTTGCTTTTGACATGATTAATTGGGTAAATTGCTTTGATCCCTACAAACTGCCATTGGATGTCCAGCACAACTTCTCAAGCCTGACTGCTGTTCATCCACTTTATTTTCTTGGGAAAAAGTTGGGGATTTCATGCATGGTTAAAATCAATCTCAGATTGGGTTCCACTGCTGGGCAGAACCGTTTCTGGTGCCATATCGGAAATACGGCCAATGTTTTGAAAATACTGGCTGGTATAATTGCTCCAAACCCCTAAAAGGGTTAAAACCGGGTGGTGTTAAGCGTTAACACTTTGGCATTTATACCGGCCGGTATTTACCAGCCGGTATTCTTTGGGGTATTTTAAACCACAACATCACCTCTCTCACCTAGCAGCATTGCTAGCATGAGTTGGCAGTCTTGGTGTACTTGGAGGATCCTCTTAAACAAACAAAGGAAATTGGTGGATTTTGTACATAAATGTTAATATCACATTAGCTTTTGACTTGGTATCCACATGTAGATGTAGATGGTATAGGGTAATCACCCACATTCACTTTCAAGTGTGAACAGGTCAAACCTTGAGAAGTGGACAAGTATTTTATGCCTTATGAGCATGCAAATCACTAAAAGTACATATTTGATTGACTCATTTACACTTGAGAGTTGAGACTTGAGAGTGAACTGTTTGGTTGTACCAGCCCAGGTTCGAGTTTCTGAAGCTTAAGTGCCTTATTTTAATTCTTTGTTTCATCAATGAACTTTATTTATGTGCATTCTCATTGATCTAGACCACACTATAGTCCCACTGATTAAAAGATTTGTGGTTCTAACCATTTGTCAAAATTTTGGAAAGCCAACTTAATTTGAGATGTGTATCATGTTAGAGAACACAATAATTGTATTTTTATATAATTAAATGTCAGATTAAAGATATAAGCTATTAAATAGACAAATTGGAGCTATTAAATAGAAAAAGTGGGATAGATGAACTTCAGTGATTTGGCTTGCCAATCATCATAAAATTGATAACAAACATGGTTTTACATCTTAGAAAGATTCCAGGTAGCTCTCCCATATGTATAATATTAAAATTTGTACAATAACTATAGAAAGGCTGTGCATATATTTATAATTGCTTCAACCTCACCCCCACCAATATTCGCACACATCTTAACTGGCGATTCTTGCATCTTATGCCACACAGTCTCAACGTTTGAAGATGTAGATCTCAGTTACATTAAGAACAGATTTTCTCAAAAAAAAAGAAAAAGAACAGATATTAAATTGACTTCTTGGGTCTGGCAAGGACTCTGAGACAATCAGTCACAAAGGATCCCACTAGTAGTCCATCACCCAATGCTATTAAAATATATGATTAAAATGGACCAATCATACTTTCCAAGCTGCCCCACTTTAAAATGTATATCAACTACATTAAAGTAATTAAACCAGCCTACTAGAGCTATTTAATACAAAGAAGAGAAAAATAAAGATCGGGAGTAATCCGATCACAATGGAGATGGCAAGAAAATATGATCGACGAATTTGGTCCATTTCCGCCTCCGGATGTCTATTTCCCGAGACTCCTAAAGCCATCGTCGACCTTTGGAAGTCCATTTCTACCTCTGAAAGTGTGCTACATCTTTTATAACTAGCTCCTCAAAAACCATTAACATTGTAGTGACACACCACCGGTCATATATCTTTGGCCGTCGCCCAGAAAATACGATATAGTACTTCCATTTCGCCATGCTGAAATATCCACAAAAAGGAACATTATTTAGAAGTTAATTTATCATTTCCGCCTGAAAATTCTGAAAATGGGAAAGGGGCATTGCAGGGCAGCCTAATGCCGGTATTTTAAAGGCCTGGTTTTAATTTACGGTAAAAAGGAAACTAATGCCTGTAATACTATCTGGGGTGGGCCCAGCTCGAAGTGCTGGCTTAATGTTTAACCCCCAACCCGACCCATAAAAAAAAATCTCTCAGACATTTATACAAACATATGAAAGGCAAGATTTTACTCATAATGAAAATCATTTAGAGTAATTTATCCAAAACATAATGCAAGTACATGCCAACAACAATAAACAAGAACAATTAAATCATGAACATCATATTATATAAAATAAAATTTTAAAAAAAAAAAAAAATTATTATTATTTTAGAAAGCAAAATCTAGAAACCGGGCCTTTAAAATCATAAACTTTTGCTCAATCTTCAACTTTAATGCTTAATCTTTAACTTTTGACTATGATATCCCAAAGATGCCACCTTTGCTCGATTTCAAGAACTTGTACACAGGAGCTGCATTCTCACCATTCACATCAATCTAACAACCAAGACTTTGGAGATATGGGCATCGATCGGATTTTGAGTTTTTAAAGGAAAATTAGATGAATTAAACAACTCAGAGAAAACATCAACATATTAGTGGGGCAATTCTAATGAAGTATTGGACATTAGATTAACCATATAAACAAGGATGGATCACAAAAATTATAAGTCACTTGGAAAACCTAACAAAACGAAAAACAAATTTAACTTATCTAAGAAAAAAAGGCCTAAAATTTATCAAAACAAAAAGGAAGAAAAGAAGGCAATCAGACCTTTATCTTTGTACTTCTCGTATAGTTGGCTAAGCTCCGTGTAATTTGAGTTGGTCAATCCACAGCACCAACGAACAAAATTATATAAAACTGTGTAACAATTCAAATTTCAAAATGTAGTGCTTAAATTCGAACAAAAAAAAATTAATAATGGAAGACCAACAACCATAGCAAAGAGAGAGTGAGAGAGAGAGAGAGAGGGGGGAAGGGAGAGAGAAGCGTTGGTTCCTATTCGTAGCTTTCAATCTGTCAATGAGATTGTGATTGGGGGCAGGGAGAGTAAGATTCTTGCTTTTGGTGAGGTTTACATCTTGTTTGGTGGAGTAGGAGTAGGGCATACTGGTTTATAGGTTTATAGGGGAGAGAGAGAGTGTGTGTGTGCAGAGAGAGAGGGGGGAGAGAGAGAGAGAGGCGCTGGTACCTGTTCGTAGCAATCTGTCAATGAGGCGCTGGTACCAGTTCATAGCAATTTGTCTATGAGATTGGGGAAATTTACCTAATCAACCCTGTTAGATACACCTTTTACGTCAGAGGCCCTGTAGTTTCACCTTTATCCAAACCGACCAGCTCCAAGCCTAGCCAACCCTAAGGAGAGTAAAAAGTCCAAATTACCCCCTTCTATGACTTTCTTTAACCCACAAAGCCTCCTCTTCTTCCTCATTTTAATCTGTTAAAAAGTTAGAGGTGGGTCAGGTGATGACATCTTCTTCCTTAGTCTGATATGCTCTGATCTGCTATTTCGAAGAAGAAAACAAAGGCTTGGGAGAAGAAGCCCCTGCATTTCTCTATTGTGATAAGAAGACCCTGCAGTTTGCCGTTGCGACACGAGGTATCCTACTTAAACCTCATTTTTAGTTTATTAGGGTCTCTTAAGGGTGTAATATAAAAAATAATTTAAGTTTATTGGTCCCCATTTTTAGTTTGTTAGGATCTCTTAATCATGCAGTATAAGAAAGATTTTATTTCCTTAGTCAATTTTTTGAAAAGTTTATATCGATTGTAAATATAATCGTTATCGCATCTATATATAGTCGATATCGATTGTAAATATAATCATTATAAACTATACACAGTCGATAACGATTATATTTACAATCGATATTAACTATATATAGAGGCGATATTGACTATTTATACAATCAATATCGACTGTTTATAGAGTCGATATCGACTGTATATAGAGTCGATATGTGTTAACAATAGTCTTCTCTCTTTTGTGTCATCGGTCTTATGACCCCTTCCTTCTCATTCTTAAACAGGTGATGACGGAGGTGAGGATTCCTCTTTGTAAGCGATGATCGATTGTATGAAGGTGGCCGACGGAGGATTATTAACATTTTGATTGGTATTTCTTATGAATAATTCATGAGGCAAATGTCTGCTGTCAGTTTTGTGAGGAAAGATGAAACAGTTTCTATAAAGTTCAATATGAAGATAGTGAATACCCCTGTAATTGTCGACATTTTGAACTCTGATGATTTGGCCACCCTATTTACGTTTTATAAATTAGAGGTGGACGTCATAAAGGTATTCATCATTAAGGAACCGTCATCCTTCCGAGTCGAAGTTGAACAAGTAACACTTGGCGGGACTGATTTTGTGAGTAAACATTCATTTCAGCCATGTAAGTTTGAGGAGGATGAAACTATATATGATACCGTCTCATTAGGCGATGAAAATGATATTACGACGAACATATCTGCCAGGAAAGCAACTATTGATTTAAACGATGCTCCGATTGAATTGTATGATGACCCACTAAATTATATGCATGGGTCACAATAATGTAGTCAATAGTTAGACTACATTTCAAAAAGGGTGGTGGATACCGACGATTTCAGTCATATCTTCCCCGGTGGATGGATAACTTGGTTGACTCACGAATTATGTTCTATCATGCCATCGATGGGGCCTATCGGAGAAACTCAACCCCATGCCCATACACATGAGCACCCCTTCGGTAAAGGGCCTAATCAACCACGCCAGAACCCCTTCAGTGAAGGATTTAGTCAATCACATTAGAACCCCTTCGGTGAAGGATCTAGTCAACCACCTGAGAACACCGCTAGTGAATGGCGTAGTCATTCTCAACCCACTAATAAAGATACTTTAGAAGAAGATTATAAAAGTAAATCGAATGAGTTTATAAAAGAGGATCCGAAAATTTTTGTGAGACATTGATAATCCTCTAGTAGATGGAGATTACAAAGTGTCAGAGACATCGGGCAACTCCTCCGATGAAGAGGTGGAAACTGAATATCGGAATTGGATGTTTAAAGTTGGAGAGATCTTTAGAGAGAAACAAATATTTCAAAGAGCATTGAAAAAGCACGCAGTGGCGAAAAACTTCCAAATTCGGCCTTCAAAAATCGCTAGTTATCGAGTGATAGCCGGATGCTACAAACCCAATTGTTCGTGGCTAATACATGCGTCTAAATTGATTGGGCTCAACTCTTTCCAAATCAAGATATTCAATAATACTCACACATGCAGGGCCACTAAGATCGGACCGCACGGTTACCATAATATAACAATCTCCTTCGTAGCTGACTATGTACGGGAGAAACTTATGGAAGGATTCGACTACACACCGGTGTCGATAATGTTTGATATTATAAAAGCTTATAATATACAAATCTCATATGCAAAGGCTTGGAGGGGAAAAAAACTTACCCTTAATGATATTAGAGGCAGTTGAAAAGGATAATTTATGGATCTACCGGCCTACGTAAAGAAGATGGAGAGGGTAGATCCTAATGTACAAACATCCTTTCAACCTACGCTTGACGGTAATTTTCAAATATTTTTTTAGATTTTTGGCCTGTGCATTGGAAGCTACTATAATACACTTTGTCGCATATTATTTGTAGATGGCACACACCTACGAGGACGTTTCGAAGGGATCCTACTTATCGCCTCGGTACAAGACGATAATGGCCATATATTACTGTTAGTATTTGCCGTCGTCGAGTTACAAGAACAAGATACGTGAATGTGGTTTCTTGAATGGATATGTGCGTTCGTGATCGGTGGGTTTACCAAAGATTTTATTTTTTCACGGATAGGTCGAAAGGTTTAATAAAGGCGGTAAAACATATCTTTCCTAACGCATACCACAACTACTGCATACGACATATGACATAAAATTTGGCACACAAGTATCCCAGGAACAATGTGAAGGGTCTATGGTGAAGTGCTGCGCGTGCATATTCAATAAAGAGATTTGATTATTTTATTAACAAAATAAAGAAAGATCCTGCTGATTCTTGTGTCGTAGAGTATATTTTGAAAATAGACCCGAAGTATTAGGCACGTGCATATATGAAAGGAAGGCAGTACGATTCTTTGACTACGAATAATGTTGAAAGCTTGAATAGCATACTAAAGATAGCTCGAGAGAACTAATTATCGACTTAATCAGAACTACTAGAGAGAAAATCGTTGATCATTTTCAAAAGCACCGACAGATATATGAGAAATGGACCACCCTCCTCTACCCGAAAGCAGACGAGCACATGAAGAAAGTATTGCAATGGGTCATTAGAAAGAGGGTTTAACCATACGGGCGCAATCAATTTTAAATCAACTCTGAAAATTTCATTCATCACGACGACTTGGAACACAAGACGTGTACTTGTCGCCGTTGGCACATTCATGGCTTACCTTGCTCTCATGCCGTGACAGTCATCAATCAGAGAAGTTACGATTACCATAACTTCTGTGAGAAATGATTTTTTACCGCTTGCTTTAGACAAACATACGACGAACAATGGCTTCCCACCTTCGATAAAAGTCAATGGAAATTTCAAGCAAAGAAACTCCCTGAAAATATGAAAATGAGACCACCCTATAATTATTGAAAATAAGTCGGTCGTCCGAGGGAGAAAAGGATATGGTCTAAGAGTGAGGTTAAGGCCCTTCAGTATGACAGGTGCAGTGAGTATAGTCACAATCACAGGAGTTACATGATAGTGGGACCGATGGGTTGATAGTATATATTTTTATTAGTGATAGATGAAATGTAAACGAGACAATGTGTATATTTGTTCAAAAGCTCAGAATCCTGATATTTTGTTTCATAATAGTTGTAATTTTAGAGTGTATACTTGCTCAGAAACATGGATCATGGAATGTACAGATGTGCCATTCGTGATTCTATATAGAGTCGTTGACTATTGGCCAGACAGTCGATGACGATTCTGTGTAAAGTCGCCATCGACTATATAAATTGTCGATAGCGACTTTACATAGATTCATCATCGACTGTTTATAAAGTCGATATCGATTCATTGTAGAGTCGTTATCGACTATTTATATAGTCGATGGCGACTCTATATAAAGTCGATAAAGACTGCTACTTCTGTAATATACCCACTGCTACTTAAAAATATTTCATTTATATTAAAAATATTTCATTTACATGTAAAAATGTTTTATTTACATTTACAAATGTTTCATTTACAATATAACCACTGCTACTTCTACGCCTCCTCCATTGAGTCGTCCTGCTCCTATTCTCCCCCTCCATTGTCGGTATATTTAGCCAGTGTATGATCAATTTCTACCCTTATCCTATTCGTATATGATTGCACAAAGTCAAATTTCTTCTCCGACATGAAGTATTCTACATACTTCAGCACAAACACCCCACAATCACTCGAATTGGTCTGTCGGGGAAGGCCTTTGTGCCGGCAGTCACTAGATGACCAAGGATATGTCTTCATGTTCAGTGCAGTAGAGTTATCGAACGAATATAAAATCGCGAGAAGGTATTGGGTTTGTTTCGAAATAGAAGAATGTCAGATATGCTAAGCTAACAATGATGAAAGATATGCTAAGCATATCTTTTCTTAGAGGGCCTATTAAAAATCGCGAGAAGGTATTGGGTTTGTAATTGATTCAGATATCTTTTCTTAGAGGGCCTATTAAAAATAGGGTCGACGACCAATATCGATCGTTCAAGTACCTTCACGATCGCAAGCGTCCAGTGTAATGGTTGTTCTGAATGAATTGGAATAAATATCTACAAAAAAGTAATATAATCTCAAAGGGTATGATTAAAAAAATTATAAAGAAAAATTATAAAGATGTTAGAAGCATACTGTGCTGCATTCGTGAGCCCACAGATTCTGAAACTGATTGAAGAAGAAAATTTACAGCAACTTCTTGCCTTGGTTCTCTTGGAGTTTATGGACAGCCTACCGTTCGACTTGAATCTCAAACGATTCTTCGTACAATTTTCAGTGAGAAGGAACTTATTGAAATCGTTCAGTTCAAAGCCCATGTAGATCAGAACGGTAGGGCACATAAGGAACCATTTATCATTTCAATCAGGATGAATATCGTCATCAATTACTTTCAAGTGTCTCAGGTAGGCGCCCATAATTTGAAACCAATACAGTTACAATTAAATAAGCAACATTCAAAAGAGTCATCACCTGTCCTTCAATGTATAAAGTGGACGACTTAAAATAAAGTCGATATCGATTCTACATACAGTCGTTATCGACTATATAAATAATCGTCATCGACTCTACAATGAATCGATATCGATTTGTTGTAGAGTCAATACCGACTGTATAGAGAATCAATAACGATTCTACATACAATCGTTATCGACTATATAAATAAGCGTCATCGACTCTATAATGAATCGATATTGATTCATTGTAGAGTCTATAATGACTTAATTTCGAGTCGTCGACGACTTTATATTATCTATTTGGTGCTTACAGTAGGGTTACTTTACTTATAATATTATTCAAGTACTGCGTGCCCGCCAAACATCTGAAAGATTACACCACCACCGTATAATCCCCGATAGTTCTTACATAGTTGATGCATAAATAATGGCCAACATAACTAATTTTCATAAAAAATTATAAAGTGAAAGATTTAGGCTTATTTCTGAGAGGAATGACTTACTCGTCCTCATATTCAGGCTTATTCCACAGGTCCAACATGTATTTCTGCTCCGCTGTCAGATCAGCAGTAGCATCATCATCCATAGGTCCAAGCTCAGCACTAGCATCAGCCACTGGTCCTTCAATGGTCTTCTTCGTTATAGGCTTTTTCACCATCTCTCCCCTTCACTGTGTGCAAGGTTGACGATAGTTGATTTCACGGGTTTCCCTTATCTAGGTCTTAAGCGAGGGTCAATTTGTTGATGAGGCAATTGGAAAGAGGTTTGCTCTTCACTAGCCGAACCCTTATTGGCTTGAGACTCAGGCTGCTCGACAGTAGCTACCGTCACCTCATCCGTGGGAGGATCCTCATGCATTGGAGCTGATGGTTCCTTATCAAAGGTTGTGTCACACACCTTCGATATCAACTCCGAAATAGCGAGATCCTGAACATCGAAATAATTGTGCAGTATAAGAAATAATTTTTTGTCCCCATTTTAAAAAGTTGATATCAATTATAAATATAATCATTATCGACTCGATAACGATTGTAAATATAATCGTTATCGACTCTATAGACAGTCAATAACGATTATATACAAAGTCGATGTCGATTGTAATTACAATCATTATCGACTCTATACACAGTTGATAACAATTATCTTTACAATCGATATCGACTCTATATAGAATCGATTTATGTTAATAATCTTGAACATATAAAAACTACATATCAACACATACCTTAGGTCTCGCCTTTAATAAATTTTCAAGAAGTTCCTTTAGATTTCCCTGACCCTTTCTGACCAACTTATTGTAGTGAATCATCTTTTGTAACTCTGCATCCCTTGAATGGAGCGCTCATTCAAGGAGTTACATAATTTCTCTACGAACGTACAACGTGTCGCGAGGACCACATTCTCTCACTCCAAATGGCTCACTCTTTGGGTGAGCTTCAAGTTCTCCAGCACCAAACCGTCGATCCTCCTCAACAACGACTCATTGGAGGAGGTCAGTGCAGTTGGGCTCCCTTTTCGCAGCTAGGCTCTCCTTCGTGGCCCTCCTATTCTCGGCCGCTCTACATCTATATGGACGGGGCCCTCTTCCGAGGACGATTCTTCATCCGACGTCGATTAGACGTCAAATTCTTCCTCATCAATATTCTCGACCAAAATATAATTTCTCTTCTTCTTCGGTCGCAACTCCTCCACAGCTTTCTTGACCGATTCATGAACTTCTTTTCTCTTCCATCCAATGACCTTTCGACCTCGTAGATATTATTTTAAGACGGGTATCTCTAATTTAAAGTCAACAGGCACGAGGAGAGCGTGAACCTCTTGAAAGAAAAGGAAACATGGTAAATAATAGACTAAATTGATAATATATTCCAAATACAAAGTATCAACTATTTAATAAGTCGTTATCGATTCTGTAATGAATCGATATCAATTCTATAATGAATCGATATCAATTCTGTAATGAATCGGTATCGATTTTAGAGGAAATAGTTATCGACTCGTTAAGCAGTCGGTACATTTATTCAATCGGCATTGGATCTCTCTACTATTTAACTTTATAAATTTAAATTATTTAATAGACATCATACCTTGCTATTCAACATCTATCTGTGAGTGTAACCTTTCATCCTTGATTGCGCTTTGTCCGACCATTTCACCAGTCGTGGGAAAGGGTCCTTAAGGTTTGTCTGGGAAGGTGAGATATCTGACAACATCTCATAAGACCACCATTGAAGTACACATATGCATCCATATGTGTTATACGTCTTAAGAGTTTTATCCATCTCGACAGTCTTTCTATTCGTTGTGCCCTTTATTATATGCTCCATCAAGTCATGGTACACGTGGAGACCCCACGGAGTTCGGTTAAAGTTTTTGACGTCATCGATGAGGTCAATGTGGTCTTCCACCATTTGATGGTGAGACCCGGGAAAAAGAAATATACACAACACATATAGAAGGAACAACTTTACGAAGTCGTTATCATTTTTTGCTCTCCAAATTGCATTATCTATATAAGACCGGAGAATTTTCCCATGAGGCGTTCCACGAAAATATTTGTATCGAATGGTTTGTTCTTTCGGTAGTTTAACAGACGAGGTATACTTTTCGAGGCCAACTACGGCAAGGCC
Source organism: Chloranthus sessilifolius (assembly GCA_021018995.1). Classification (NCBI taxonomy): domain Eukaryota; kingdom Viridiplantae; phylum Streptophyta; class Magnoliopsida; order Chloranthales; family Chloranthaceae; genus Chloranthus; species Chloranthus sessilifolius. The sequence goes on from CM037587.1 coordinate 8,915,255, forward strand.
TAGTATCAATATAATATCCAACTTTTGAAGATAGATATCAGTCTTCTCGATTCGGAAGTGATTTTTTTTAACCCAAAAAGTCAACATCGCATCGACCACATCTTCAAGAAATCCCACACCCTTAGGCATTTGAAATATTCCACCAAAAACTGAAGCTCTCAGCAACTCCTTTTGAGTTGGCGGTATCGTAGAGATTCGAAATGACACTGGGAAAACACTTGGCAACAGGTCGATGTATAATTATCTTGACAGCTTGTTGAAATGAACTATAATAAAAAAGAAAGGACTGAGTCCCATACTAGCATAGATTGTTTAAATGTTAAATGAACTATAATATATAAAATCGATATCGATTATATATACAGTCGATATCGATTGTATATATAGTCGTTATCGACTATACATACAATCGATATCGACCGTATATATAATCGATAACGACTATAAACACAATCGATATTGACTCTATATGTAATTGATATCGACTCTATATATAGTCGATAACGATATTATATGCGATCGATATCGATTGTATATAGAGTAACTTTAAAAAATTATGACAAAATATACACCGACGAAATAAGAAGAAAAAACTCTACAGCAATGGAAGATAATTTTATTACTAACTTACAGATTTGGTAGCTTGAAGATTGAAGAACAGAACGCTAGCGACAACGAATCGACACCGCCTCTCCACCGACTTCGAATGAAAGAGTAAAAAGTAAAAAAGGTAAACAGTGAAGAGTTGATTAAAGGACGGCTATTTATTACATTGGGGGTAATTTCAGCATTTCCTAAAGGCGGGCGATGGCTCGGCGCGCAGCGGGTCGGTTTGGGTAAAGGTGAAACTACAGGGCCTCTATCGTAAAAGGTGTATCTGACAGGGTCAGTCAGGTAAATTTCCCATGAGATTGTGATTGGGGGGCAGGGGAGGGTAAGATTCTTGCAAACTGGTGAGGTTTACAGCTTGTTTGGTGTAGGAGTAGGAGTAGGGCGTACTGGTATATAGGTTTATAGGAGAGAGAGAGAGAGAGAGAGAGGGAGAGGTCTATAGGTTGTAGCGTACTGGTGTAGGAGTAGAGCGTACTGGTTTGTAGCTTGTGGCTAACCGAAGAGACCCCTTTATTAGATGGGGTTTTGGTATTCAAATTTCAAGCCAATTCGTGTTCTTAGTTGGGCCGGAATCCAAAATAAATAACCAAGGCGATGACACTCTTATTAAAGAGTGAAGCAAAAGAATCCAAAATACCCAACTCGATAAAAATCAGTGAAGCAAAAGAATTAAAAAATAAATAAATAATGGGAGCCATTACTTGCACACATTTTTCAAGTGATTGCACCGAATTTAAAGAAGACTTGGTGTTTTAGGGACATGTGATATGTAAAAATGCAATATGGGCCGTCTGATTTGAAGTTCATGATCAATAGATCTCTGGTACATAAAATTGGAGCAAAACACGATGCTTGTCATATGATCTATTGTAGTCAACTGTTAAATTATGTAATTGCCTTTGACTCCATTTAATCAAATGATGAAAATTATATTTTATTCTAATCTTTTGCAATTGGTATCTTTAAATCATGGCCTTCAAATCAAACCGCTTAGATGGTATTTTCACATAGTAGAGGATGCCAAACTTGCAAGTCTTTTTTTTAATTTTTTTCAATCCGGTGCAATCACTTGAAAAATGTGTGCAAGTAAGGGCTCCCATAAATAATTTGAGGGAAGAGCCAGACCCATAAATAATTTGAGGGGCAATTGAGGATATGCTTCTAGCCATTGGTGAGGCTTATAGCTTGTTGATAGGGCGTAGAGGTTTGCTGTATGCTAGGGCGTACGTGACAGAGTAGGGCGTACTGGTTTGGTGTATGCTATGGCGTATGTGACAGATCTAATAGCTTGTAGGCTTATAGCTTGTTGGTAGTAGATGGCGCCTGTTATTCAAATTTTAAAACATTTGGTTTTATTGGTTGGGCGGGAATCTGAAATATCCAACCATAGCATTTGCAAAACACGATCCAGACTAACGAAGATCGTGTTTCGCTCCAATCTACCACAGAAGGGATCTTGAGATCATGGCACTCGTTTCACACGGCCAGTTTCATATTCCTCATGGCACAAATCCCAAAAATGTAGCCCTGCAGTCACGTTCGAGTATGATGTGTGCCATGTGATTTTAGGGCTACTTTTTCTCAATATCTGCCACGTAGAATCTAAAACTGACGATGTGATAGGTGAGACATGATCTCAAGATCCATTGTGTGGAAGATTGAGGTGAAACTCAATCTCTATCATCCGATCTGAAGCAATCAATGGTTTTATGAGTAGGTACCCTAAACAAAATCTATTTCATCTGATCTCTATCATCCAATCTGAAGCAGCTAATAGTTTTAGGTGTAGGTACCCTAAATACTATCACCCTGTAAGCAGATAACAGCTTTCAAATCTCCCTCCTCTATACAGGCTTCTCAAATAATGCCCCGTAGGGTCCTTGCCCAATATCTGATTGTTGGGTCGGGTTTGGGCACAATACAATATCAAACTGATGCCCCTTATGGGCGTGTGATATGTAAAAATGTAATATGGGCCATCTATCTTCTCATTCATGATCAATAGATCTCTCGTACATAAAATTGGAGCAAATAAGTATACATTATCATATGATCTATAGAAGTCAATTGTTGAACTATATAATAGCCAATCAAATTATGTAAATTATACTTTGTTCTAATCTTTTGCAATTGAAACATTTAAATCACGGACGTCAAATTACCAATTTAAAACAACCAGTCTTTAATCCACGTGGCATGGATCATCTAGCGTGACCGTAAAATCACATGGCACACATCATGCTCATTTGGTTCAATGCAGTGAATGGCACACATCATGCTCATTGATTTCTTCTAATTAGATGATGGAGATTGTGTTTCACCCCTGATTTTTCACATAATAGATCTTGAGATCATGGTACACTGATCTGACGATCGATTTTTTATTCCAAATGTCACAGATCTCCCGGCGTGATTCGTAAAATATAACTCAAGGGCCATATTTTGGGGATATGTGACACCTAAAAATATTTGCTGAATAGGCGGACATATAATAGGTTATTGCCACACCCAATAATAGTCGGTACATTTTCATGCCGAAAGATTATTTAAATGCCTTTACCATCCCAATCAAGCATAAAAGCATCTTTAGATCATGGGTCTTGCATCAGACGGTCAAATGTTGATTCCAAGTGACACACATCTTAGAAAATGAATGTGATCATAGAGAATGATCAAAAGTATTTGAAATCGGATGATGGAGATCGTGTTTCGCTCTAATCTTCCACGCAAATGATCTTCACGCCATGAACGTACCATCAGACGGTTAGTTTTCCACAGGTATATTTATAGGAACTCTATTTTTATTCTTATTTTATTATTTTACTACTAGATAAAAGAGAGAGAGAGAGAGAGAGGAGGGAGAAAGAGAGTTATCTTTAAAATATAATAAATTCTAAGACACCAGACCCATTTGATGGTATTAATGCAAATGACACTTTTATTAAAGAGAAAGGCATCTAGTTCCACAAGATATAGAAAGTGATGGCCATTACAACAGTCTCATGCCCGATCAACGGGAATAAAGTATCTCCCCTCGCTACCGAATGCGACTGCGAAGTTTGTACTAAAGATGTCATGATCCTCACTCGGCACCCTGTGCTGCATCAATTCACATTCTGATGGAACTTTATTTTTCATCTCCTGCATGAGGAGAAGATAATTTGATAAAAATTTACTATTGCAATCAAGTGCAATAATGGACAAGAAGATATTCATATAGCGAACCGATCATTATGAGAAGTACGATTACCATCCAGAGTGTCTGGTTTAATCGCATGAACTCGGTTGTGCGAACAACTCGGGCATCTTTTATCCCGGAGGCGTTGACGGCGTCCACATGATCTGTTGCATACTAGTCATTTAAGACTATGAGAGACGACAGTAATTTTATTTTTTCCAGTGAAGAAATGAACTAAATGGGTTATAAAGATACATACAGACAGTATATTCCTTTCCCTCTGCTTCATGGATTACAACTTTTCCTTTGGAAAACAAATTGTAATAAGCATGCATGTTCTCAACTGTTTGATCGTAGGAGATACGGTTCAGGACCAAACTCTCGTAAGTAGCTGATCTGTCCTCTGCTAAGATATCTAACATTATTTCATGTTTGCCCTGGTGGCGTCCACCATCTGAATATTGAAAAAGGCTTCAAAGGCGTTCTATTGTCGACAAAGTTGTAGAGAGAAAGTGAACAATGAATGAAGAAGTATGCCTCACTTGAATTTCTACCCACTCCTCTTTAAATAGGTGCCTCTCGGAGGGGCCACAGTCAAGCAACTGATGGCGCTCTTTTTTAGGGCTCCTGTGTTTAAGAAAAAAATTTGTACTAGCACCTTGTGATGACCGCAACAAGAAGACTATTAAATAAGAAATAACAGTGAGTAACTGAAATAAGTTGATATATTCTCTAGCATGTAGGATTAATGAGATATCACTTGCATCATAAGATTATCAAGCTTGTGATGGTTCTTTACCTGTCACTCTTGTCAAAATGCGATTTCTTTATTTTTTTAAATATTTTTTTAGATATCGGATCGAGTTGGATGTGGATATTATGGGCTTTGCTTTGATGCCTAAAACTTGGTAAGAGGCTGGATTTTAGGTTACCGAGCAGGGTTAGGTCTCTAGATTTTTGGAAACATGAATGAGGGAATTTACGTTTAAATATTTGTGTTCAAATATTTAAAATGTGGGGAACTTGCTACTAATTGATGTGGGTGGAACAAAATAGCTTGTGTCAGTAACACTTCTTAAGAATAAACAAGGTAGCATTCCTTAACAAATGGTATCATAGAGGAGTTGTTGCTTCTTGCATAAGAAGGTACACAAATTAATGAAAAATCCATTCTTCCTAGAACATTTTCCACTAACATTTTTTCTCTAACCACACACCTAATCTTTAAGTGTCATTTATTTGGACGATTCATATACATTCTCAGTTGGAACTTGGAAGATTCATGTATCTATTGACCATCAAATACCAAAATACTCAAACGTGAGTTTATGGACTTTTTTTGGAACTCATGACATGTGTAATCATAAATTGACCATCCGATAGATGTTCTATGATATGAAGATCTATTTTTCGAAAATATCTGGATGAAACACTACCCCGATCTATTGATCAAATGCAATCAATTGTTTTAATAGGTATGATATGTGGGTGTTACAATAAAGTCGTGGGTGCAATTAGAGGTACCCTTAGAAATTCATTGTAAGGATGCAATTAGAGGTACCCTAAGAAAATCGGGTGTTCCAATTATATGCTTAGAATTTAACAATTAGAGGTACCCTATCACATCGACATGTGAATATCTCTTCAAAGGTTATTACATGTTAGATCAAATCATAAATTGGGTAATGTTGTGCTTCAATAGTACATCATTGTATTATTTATACTCGAGCTTTGCAACAAAACAAAATCATGCAAACTTGTGTGTTTGGTTGTTAAGCCCAGTTCTTGCAAGAAATTTGTAACCGTAATTTAGTTGGAAATCCTTCAATTTTTTCGTAATCAATCGGATGGCTAGTGTTGATCCACACAATGAGGCACGCATGGCTATCATGGTAGATATTTTGAGGGAGAGGAGAGTCGTAAGATTTGAGGTCTTAGTTTTTAATCGGCTTTCTTTTGGGCAAACAGTCAAAAATATTCACTCGCTTTCATGCCTAGTTTATCAGGGTTAAGTAGCATTGACGGTGAATGCGAGGAACATCATGACAGTTAGTATGTATCGTACAATAAATGGTCATTCAATCTTTTAACTTGTTAGAGATTTTACCATGACAGCGTTTACATGATTGTGTTAATTTTTTTATAGGTCTGGCGAAACCTCCGACCGCGGAGGATTATCATATCGGCCAAACCGAAAATACATCGTTCGTGTTGCAATTCGATTATAGTGATTGGATTATAAATGTATAAATAATCATTTTTTATTAGGTTTTACATATGTTTATTTATAGATGCAACTCCTAATCGTACTATTGATGATTGCAGGCAATGATCGGTATGGTTGCGCTTGGCAGAAAGTTTATGCCACATAGGACAGATGATGAGTACATTAACGACAATAACGGAGACGCCGAGGAAAACGACAATAAAGAGAATGACGCCGGTAGCGATGACAGCGACGACTAGGGATACGCCTAGCTCTTAATCCGTTTTCCCTCATTTTTTTCTTCTAATGCAACGTTTATTTTTTATTGACACTTTATTGGAACCGGGTTAACAATAGCAGTCGTCCACTTTATACCAACTGGGCTTCACAACAAAATACTTTTTCCCTCACTAATTAAGTATTGAGTAGCCGTCCACTTTACACCATTCCAGAGCTGGCTCATTTCCTCTCCCCCTCTCTCACACACTCTCTCTTTCTTTCTCCCTCTTGCTTTTCTTTTTTTGCAGATTAGAGACTGTAATAGTTCTGGATGCCCATATCTATTGATCTCGAGCTCTAGAAAAATTCAAAAAATGCTCAGATCTGCCCATGAAAAAGAAGGCTGCTTGCATGATTTGATGATTAGGTTATTCTCCCCCCTTCTTTTCATTTTTAATTCGGTGTGATTGAACGGTGGTTTGGCAAAAATATGGAAATAGTGTGGCTGTGGAGATTGGCTGATTTTTTTTTTTGCGTTTTTGGGGTATTTGAAGCAGAAGTCGTTGCAACTTAGGATTTGAGTTCCTTCCAAGGGTTTTTTTTGGTCTTTGTTTGGGTATTATGGTGTTTTAATCTGTTTTTAATTCCAACATAATATAATTGATGTTCCTTTCAAGGGTTTTTGTTTGGGTATTATGGTATTATAAAGGATGCTTCGGTTCTTGAGTTTTAACACTATTGGGTTTGGGTTCATCCGGGTCCAAATGGCAGAGAAGGGACTTGTGAGAACCTTAAAATGTTAAATCCAGATTGGGTTTGCGTTTTTATTGACTGCATTGGAGTTGAAAAAAATAACACTTTTCTTGAGTATTGTGATTTATCTCTTTATGTATAATCAATTTTATCATTTGTATTCGATTACATTTTCTTGATGGGGTTTTCTACTATGATGGAGTTGGAATTTTCTTCAACATTTGTATGGTATTATAAGCATATTTAAATTATAAATATATTTTTTTAGTGTTATTGGTTTTGTAATAATGCATTGGAGCTGGAGCTGGCTCAATTTTAGTAATGTTATTGGATAAGTTGGTATGAAATCTGTATATATTTAATGCACCCGAGATAAATGCACATGAAGACAGACAGAAGCAAAAGGCCATGGAGGCTGCCTCTGGACTCTCAGGGCCATGGAGGCTGCCTCTGGACTCTCGGGTATCTCTACCGTATATGAATTTCATTTGTTCAACTAATATAATTGATGATATAAAGATCGATGCCGATCTTATTTTTGGGGCCCATCATTTCTTTTTAATGTTTTGAAGTTTTGTAGGGATTGATTCCTTATCCATAGACATGAAAGAACATAATCTAACGGTGATCCGTGCCATCGATCTAGTCAATGTGGTGAACAAATTGCGCAAACACATCGTTCACGCAAATAGCGTGCTAGTTGGACTTGCAAAAGAGCCAGAGTAAAAGGAAACACTAAGAAAGAGGAGCCCAAGATAGAAGAACCCAATAAGGAAAAGAGAAGAAGGGAGGCGGTGCAAATCGCGGACCTCGGAAAGGTCTACTCGTAAAATTTATTAAGCTTCATAGCTTACGATCTTTTCATGACAAAAATATTCTAGGTACTTCGAGATGAACCTTAGCTTATGAACTCGGGGATTTGAGGAGCAAATACAATGAAGATGAAATGATTCCTTTTGGAGTTAAAATTTTGGAGATGCCTAAGAAGTAAGGTACAAATTGATAGCGACTAGTTACCATTTTAGTTGTCTTATGTTAATTCGACATTGCATTGATGTAATAGATGAATATGAGAAAGAATTTATCTAAGATCTTGATCTTAAAGAGTAAAGAAAAATGAAAAAATATTTCACAATTATTATCATATTAGACTATAAAAATTTACTTGACTTTTACCTGTCACGTGCACTCGGATCGTGACTCGGTATGCTGAGGGGATGAAAGTTGACACGGTGTACAAGTCAGGGATGGGGGCATGACATAAAGATTGGGTTTTTTAAAGTTCTACACCCACATAAGTGGGTGAACTTCAAGATTCGGTGGGTGGGATTAAAGGTACTCATAAATAAATGAGATGGTATTTATTTCAACCACGTATAAGAAGTCAAGTTGTTGTCAAAAGGAAAATTGTTGGAAGCAACCGCTACATGGGAAGGAGGTTTTTTTTTATATATATCCATTCAGCTGAGACAGCCTTGAGAACTAAGGAGCAAACATGCATATGTTGGATTTTTGTGGTCAACACCTTAACCCATCTTTGGGTTTTCATTAAAAGCTGAGTTGGACCTTTGACCACACGTATATTGAGGTGATAGGAAGCAAGTAGTTTCCTAATATAAGTGATATGTCTCCACTCTCTTTCCTTGATGGGTTAAGAAAGAGAAGTGACTATATAAGGAGACCACCGTCCCCTCTTCCTCTAACCCTAGCACATTCTCATCTAGAAGCTAAACTTAAAGAAGATGAGAGGTAACGTGGACTCGGATTCTCTGGAGGAGATCATCGTTTTCATTGCGGAGATCACTAGGGCATCGACTCAAAAATAAATACAAGGTACGCATGTTCTTATAAAGATGTATATTTGATCGTGTGCTTTGAGCCTAGATCTATAGATTTATTCTAACAATTGGTATCAGAAAAAGGTTCGGCTCGATCTTCGATTAATATTTCTTCTGTCGATTGGATATGATTCCTCATTTTTTGAAAGATTTTTACGAGCTTGCAAATTGTATGAAAACAGTGTGTTCGTGTTCTTTATTATTAAGGTGCTCTCTTGGTAAAAGTAAACGGGTATAATATTTTTTTTTTTTGGTTTTTTCCGATCTAATATCTCCCAAGGCGGTGAAATGGTTTAAAAGGAAATGAGGTGATTTTTCCTTTTGGTTTTTTAAATTTGGTGGAGACTTGGATGGTAGGCAAGTGTATGCATCTCCAATCACTATTATATTATATATTACTCATTTTGGCTTATTTTTATTGTTGTGATTTGCTTTGGATAGAGAGCATACAGGAAGGCTTTCACTTCCTTGGTTGCAAATCTGGATGAGTTTTATTGGATGTACCGGGGCTCCGTCCGATTATGAAATGGACGATGGGTGAGTCATGGATAGGACTCACCATTTTTGCACCATAATCGATGGTGGGTGAATCGAAGATAGGACTCACCATTTTTGGCATCATGGCAGATTCCTTTGTGGAAATTGGAATAATCAAAGTAATTCAAGTAAATCTTATTATATATATATATATATATGGTATCGGTGGGGATGTCGAGAGCGCACGGAAGGTGTTTGATTGAAAAGGTCCTTGTTTCTTCTATTTTTCATTTATTTTTTTGAAGAAGACCCTACAGAAGAGGAGAGTGGTTTCCTATTTTGTATAAGATTCTCTCCCTATAATAAATCATTGATTATATTCTCTTGCTAAAAAGCAATCTTTGAAGTATTATTACATGTGTAGTTGAGTCACCAAAGTTGGTGCTTCCCAACTCCATATGACTTGATGACCCAACTTGGGTCGACCCAAACTGACCCGACCCGGTCCATGGATCTACATAAGCTCATGACACAACCCAGCCTGTGACCCGACCCGGTCGATAATCGGACTCGGCTCATGACCCGATCCTAGCCCATGGTCCGATTTAGTCCATTCTTGACACATGGTTCATGACCCGATTCGACCGGTTAGACACGACCCGTTTGTCCTTAAGGCCCATTTTGACCCGTATTATTCCTTATTCTTTTCAAGTCATTTCTGGGCTATTTATAAGTTCGATTTTCAGACATTATATATGGATTTTGACTTTCTCGGACATTCTGAATTTATTTTTGAGGTCTATTTTTAAAAAAGAGTTTTATGTTGTGACTTTTCATGACCTAACATCTTTTTGACAATTTTTAATCGGATAGTTATTGTGTATTTGAGTGCTTTAATTAAAGTTGGGTTTTGTGAGGAAATATAGGATTGAGTATTGAAGGTTGTGCTCTAGCACCAACTCTGGTACTTACATAATGTTACACATGATTATTATTAATTTTGGCACTCACCCATCACATGAGTTAGATTTGGCTACTTTGAAGGATTCTTTTGTCCAACGGTGATGATCTTTCCTAGTGTTGTAATTTTTATAAATGAGATTTATTTTTGTTTAATTGTTCTCAACATATCATATCCGATTCAATGTAAATATTATGTATATTTTTCAATGCTCTATTGTCGATATTGACTAGATGTGACATGCATGCCCACATAATCATAGTTTGATGATTATAGATAATTTGTTCACTTAATGCATATGTATTTTATAACTGTTTGATTTTAATTAATTTGTTCATCAATTGCAATGTATGACAGTAATTTATCTTTCAAAAATAGATTAGTTAGCAAGATGTGCATATATTTGAAAATTAGTTTTTGAAACCTTGAATCAGACTTGATATGATTGAATGAAATTTAGGTCGTACCTTAGAAATCAAGGTAGACTGGTAAAACGATTATTCGAGAATACGTAGCTGAAATAGGCCGAGGTCTGCCCAAAAGTGACCACCTATGTAGGTTGCGTGACTTTTGAATCTTAATACTTATGTCTCATTAAGATCGGGTTGGCACATGTTTCTATGAAGTTTCTAATTTCTGATCAAAGCTTATTTAGAAATTTCATGTAAGTAGAGTGAATAGAATGGTCATAAGTCCGTAAGGGAGAGAAGGACAATCTTTCTGACCAAAGCTGATAGAGAGTCTGGATCAAACATACGGTACGAGTGATTAGGTCTATCTGTGTTTCCTCAAACACGATCTTGAGAAACAAACTGCATATCGAAATTTCTGCCCAAAGGTGATGCTGAGACAATGTGATCGGGTTGTCCCATTGAGTGAATGTTTGCACATGACTTATACACTCTAATTAATTCGAATTTGTCCCTAAGTTCGAGTTAAATCCTTGGAGGTTAGTTAGTAACATATGATCATAGTTCATGATGAATTTTTTAGTGACATATGATCATGTCGTAATTCTCAAGGACGATCTGTAACATATGGTTATAGATTCATCAAACATATGATCATGACGTATTTTACAGAGAATAGTTAGTGATATATGGTTAAAATATTTGATACATAGTAAAAGTATAGTGACATATTTTTTAATATTATCTAGTGGTATATGGTCACTGTTAGTGCAGTTATAATTGTGTTTATCATTTTTAAAATTTTAATGGTATTGAGCATCGAAAAGATTTCAATTTTTTGACTTAGCATGTGGTTGTGATTTTATAATACGATAAATGAGAAAAGTTAAATAATAACGATAATGATTCATACATCGATAAGTGAGACACAAATTGAATAACTATAGATGTTATAAAAATATAACACTTAATAACATATTTTGAGAATATTAATGTTTTCAATTTGGAGATGATTTTGTGATTTACTTCATAATTTGTTTGCTTCCTTAGTATTGATTTATTTGAGGTGAAATATACTAAAATATTGGAGTTGATATAGGTAAAAGTTGGAATACCAAAATTGATAATCGAACTTTATTATTGTAATTAAATTTTCGGAAAAATTTAATGATTTTTAGTTGATATCAATTTTTATGGACATGATACGTTTAAAATTTATGTATAGTTAATGTGATTACGATTAAACAGTTCTTGTTGGAAACTTACTGATTTTAAGAAATGGTTAAATCACTAGGAGCTTATAGTTGTTGACAGTTATTACAAGCCTTAGAACTGTGATGTTCATTTTGAATTAGTTTTGACTGCACAGTTTTAGTGGGAGTTGTCTCTTTGATATTAGTTAGTTTATTTTGTTGTTAATGCATCAAATATTTTATTTTTGTGCACGTGCTATTGAGAGTATATGTAATTATAATTTATCCATTCGCATGGGGATTTTATCATATGAAAAAGTGGTGAGATTATACCTCGTTATGCCTGAATTTTGCTTGGGCTAGATGTGATTAGTCACTACATCGATAAGCCTTCTTTCTGTTATATTAGTGACGTAAGTTATAGGCGGGGAGCCAGTAAGATATCAGAAGGACATACCCTGGGTATGAAGTTGGACATATATAGGAACGACATATGTACGCGTTGCTTGATATCACCAAGTAAAGACTTAAGTCCATTAATGATGCTAGTTTTGTGACCATGAATTGTCTAGTGTCGATTCGTAAGATGGAATACTCTGTGCGCCATGATCCTTTACTGGTATTGTTATTAAATTTGGGTTGTTGTTACGAAGCATCAAGGTAGTGGGGGTCCATAATTTTTTAAATATATAAAATGGATAGTCATTCGCTTTTCAAAGTTTGTCAACTCAGAGAGTCATTTAAAAAAAATATTATGTTTAGATCAGTTAAGGTGTAGACAAAGTGGGAGAATGTTGGATTTTTGTGGTTTACACCTTAACCCATCTTTGGGTTTCCATTAAAAATTGGATTGGAGCTTTGACCACACGTATCTCGAGGCGATAGCAAGCAAGTAGTTTCCTAATATAAGTGATATGTCTCTACTCTCTTTCCTTGATGGGTTAGGAAAGAGAAGTGACTATATAAGGAGACCACCGCCCCCTCTTTCTCTAACCCTAGCATATTCTCATCTAGAAGCTAAACTTAGAGAAGATAAGAGATAACATGGACTCGGATTTTCTGACAAAAATCATCATTTTCATTGCAGAGATCACTAGAGCATCGACTCGAAAATAAATACAAGGTATGCATGTTCTTATGAAGATGCATATTTGATCGTGTGGTTTGAGCCTAGATCTATAGATTTATTCTAACAGCATATACATGTGACAATTGTGGAGCAGCGTGAGGGAGAACTAACTATAGTGGTGAGAGTTAACTAACAAAACCCAACCCACACCTTGTAAAGACAAGGGTGAGAAACGACGTGGAGGACGAGAATCGAACCCACGACTTACTCCCTCACATTGTGCAAAAGAGAATACTGTCCAATGGTCAACATTGGAGTTTTTCTGACTATTCTATTCGGAAGTCGGTATGTAAACATCTTAGAGGACAAGAATTGAACCCACGACCTACTCCCTCCCATTGTGCAAAAGAGAATACTATCCAATGGTCATCATAGGAGTTTTTCTTACTTTTATTCGGATGTCGGTATGTCGCTTGCACTAAAAAATAGCCAGAAAGCATTTGGACGAATGCTAGAATCCACTCGGAAAATGTTGAGAGGTAGCACTTTTTAAGTGCTTCGCTCATAATTCGAGCGATTCTCCCTTATCGAACAAGGGTTAAGGGTACACCTATTCTCACCCGTTTAATAGTAAGTACACACAACTTTTTTATGAATGAAAATCATTGATTGATCTGAATCAGACGATGAAGATTTTTTTTTCCAACCTTCCTTACGATAAATCTTAAGATCATAGCGCGCCTATCAGACGATCAATATTAATTTCACATGACACATCTTCAAAAGTGACCTAGATCCTCAGCATTGATTAAATAGGGTCTCATTTGATTGTCCGTAACAGGAAACGCATCGGTGTTTGGCTTGTATTGATATTACGCGTAAGAGTTGATTGTTTGATAAGGTAAAAGCCCAAATGCATAGTACCTTGAAACGCGTTTTTAAAACTGTTTTCGAGTGCAGGCTTGTAATAGCCAAACTTTTGTATCACTTAAAAATTAACTTATACCGTAAGTATATTTTCATTTGATCTGATATTGATCAATGGCCTGAATTACATCAAAATTTACGGTCGTTTAATCAGCACCGTGTAGGACTTTCCGCCAATACGGATTGTTCACTGCCCTGCAAGTTAAGACATTCTAGAATCCGCATGGATTACTTTTAGACAAATATGGTCTAGAAGCGAGAATGGTCAGGTCCAACCAAGTTGAATAAGATTTCAAGTTCAACCACATCTATAACACTTGGATATGAGAGGATCTTGACTTTTATGATTTTTATTTTTTATAGGATGACATGCAGTCAAGATTCTCCAATGTCCAATTCAACCTGGTTAGAAGGGTTTTGTTTTTTAACACGAGTCTTTCTTCTCAGTGGCGGAACCACGTATAGGCTTGTGCGGGCGAGCGCCCGCAATCAAATCCAGAAAATAAACCTTTTAGTATTATTTTAAATGTAACCCTTTAAAGATAGTTAACCCGTCGCCCTCCCTAAACCAAAATTCTTAAAGGTCGCCTCTTTTCTCTCTCTAAAACATAGCTGCCCAAATCGTCACCCTACCTATTTTCTCTCTCTAAAACACCCAAGTACCCTAAACCAAAACCCTAGCGCCTACTTTTGTCCCTCTAAAACCCTAAATGGTTAAACCCCTGCCGATGCCCTCTCTTGCATGCCGCCCAGGCCCACTGCTGCCCTCTCCTACCGTGTCACGCCACCGCCCACCACCGGACAGCCACTCTCTCCTTCTCCCTTTTTATTCCTCTTCTTCTTCTATTTGAACTGCCCATCAAGCAAAATAGCTGATGGCATTTTTTTTATTTTTCATTTATGGACCATCAAGCTAAATAGCTTGTGTCGTCTTTGTTTTCGATGCACCAAGAGGTTATACTTGGTGCTTTGACCTGACCTGACCACCAATTTTCTGGCTGCGATGATCATCGGACGACCTAATTTTTGGATCGACAGTACCCGATGACCTGTGCTTCTGGGATTGGCGGCCATGTGTGCCTAATGTATGATATAGATTGACTGAGCACCATTGTTGGTACTCAGGCTTTAGTACCTGACAAAAACTCGAAACCGCTTTTCCCTATCTCTCGTTCTTTTATCACCATAGATGGCCTAAGTGAAAGCTTCGATACTCATCTGAAGTATGCTATATTAATTTTGAATTTGTTATTTACACTAACCGTGTACCTACACGAGCCATGGCGAATCAAGCTTCCCCACTAACCTGATCAAATGTGAACTTCAAGGATCAAAATTACGGTTTTGGAGGAGACCGAAACCGAAATTTTGGGTCCCATACAAAAATATCCAAAATTTCGGTCCAAATTATCGAAATTTCGGTCCAAACGTTTTGG
Organism: Chloranthus sessilifolius; assembly: GCA_021018995.1. NCBI lineage: Eukaryota > Viridiplantae > Streptophyta > Magnoliopsida > Chloranthales > Chloranthaceae > Chloranthus > Chloranthus sessilifolius. The sequence continues at coordinate 8,930,534 of CM037587.1, forward strand.
TAGGGACCGAAACCGATAATTTGGATCAAAATTTCGAAGAGTTAAGTGGTTTGGCAGGTTATTGACCCGTGTAGCCGGTGTATGTACACGGCCCTTATACCTAATACCAACTCTTCTATTATTTATATCTAATTCATCTTGCGCTCCGCCTAGATGAAAATTCTGATTCCGCGACTATTTCTTCTTAACCTATGTTTCGGAGAGTATAAAACATATATAAAGATTATATTTAATATTTATAAAAATATTATATATTATTTAAAAATAGCAAAAATTTTAAAAATACCACCAAAATTTCGCCAAAAGTTTCATCCAGCCCTTGTTCCAGGGAATTTAAGAGAAATTTGAAAGAATTTCGGATAAATGTGCCACTGTGGGCGGCTCACCCCCTTAGACAAGTTGGGGAGTTGCGGACCTCCTAATTTGGAGGGCCTCTAAAAACATCTTTCCTATTATAAAGCCGGACTAAGCTCGTTAGCATTTTAAAAATCTCATAATTTATTTGAATGATATCTGCCGGACTAAGCTTCTTAGCATTTTAAAAATCTCATTATTTAGTTGAATGATATCTTTATTTGTAACAATAATTATGAAGTAAGAACCTTTGGTTGCAAATAATAATACTCATTATTTAAAGCAAACCCCGAAACTTCAATTAGTTACTTCAATTTTTATCTTTTGGGTAGCAATCCTTGCAACCAAAGATTCTTCTCACACAATTGATGGTTTCACTGTTTATATCGTTGACCGCCTTGAATCAGATGTTATATGTAATTTGTCACCCTAATCATGCAGATATTAAATTTTGAGCTCATGAACCACATATAAGATGGTTAGATGTTGATTACGCGTGACACATCCGTGATAAAAATACACCATGGTATGCTATGATCACAGTCACTTTGAAGAAATGTGCACGTTTAATCAATATCTAACCATTTGATAGTTGAGACCAAGGTGTCAAAGTGGGTATCGGTATCGGGTATTGGTCCATGAAAGACTAATATATATCAACCAATACCGATACATACAGGTATTGCCGCCTTTTAAAACCCTGTGCAACTAGAAAGGCTCCTCATGTTTGTACATATACTTTTAAACACCTGTGCAGCTATAGTCTCATGACATTTGTACATGTCAGCTTCTCAAATATACAATACATAGCAGTTTAAAGTTGGAACTTGGAAGTTAAAATAAAATAAAAAAGAAAAAATTTGTATTGAGCAAGAGAGAAAGAGACTCTTACCTTTTCCATTTTTTTTTTATTTAATCTTTTTAAAAATAAAATAAAATATTTTATTTTTAAAAAAATAATAAAGAAAGAGAGAAAGAAAGGATGTCGGGCAGAAGTGAGCATCTATCGATTGTCGGTCACACCTATTCCTAGTGAAACCAGGACATAAATGTAAGCAGTTTCTATTTTGGTGGCCATCACTATGGTCAAACCCGTTGACCAGTGAATGGTATAAGATCAACCTTAAGATGTACAATTGCTATTCTGGTGAGTTTGAAGAGAATAGGCAACTGCTTATTGTGTCTTTCAGTTAAGGTATGATTATGATTTCTAATCACATTATAATTAGCAATTTCAGTCCTTAATGGGATAGGACTCTTTGGCTATAAATATAAGGGGTGCCTGGTCCCAACGATAGCTCGACGTAATTCAATCCTCCCTATTGGCGAGAGCATCCCCATTGTGCTAGGAGACATTGAACGCGAGAACATCGTTGAAGATCGGCAACCATCAATGGCTAACGCTCAAGGTGCGCATATTTATAGTTTGTTGGTTTTTGATTGATCGTGCGCCTAGATCTTTAGGCTTAATTTTGGATGGTCGGATCATCAGATCCATTTAGATTCCATCAATTGGTATCAGAGCCATGATGGTGTTTGGTCAATCAAAACATCATATTTAGATCTCGACTTCTCGTCGTGCATTCAAATGAGAGGAACGAAAGTTTTTTTTTTTTTTTTTTTGGGGCGTCAATTTCTAAACTAGCATGGCGCAGTTGACAAAAAAAAAAAAAGGGGCGCCCTTAAGGGTTTTTTTTTTCCGGCCACCGGATTGACACCGCGCGTGCGGGCCGATCAGATAGCCCACCGCTGGTCTGTCACCGTGAGGGCGGGGACGGCCGCTAGTGCCTCAACTAATTCAAAAAAAACTTTGGGAGTTCTTTGGGCCGATTTGGTCGTGTTTGGAAGTTTTCCACCACCGGACCGATCGTCGACGTCTGCCAGGCCGATCGTGAAAGACCGGACCGTCGGCGCCAACACCGGTGAGTGGGTGATTAAGCATGGCGGCAAATGCAAATAAAATAAAATAAAATTTTGGGGTTTTGTGGCCGACGGTCCCGCCGGCTATTTTCCTACCACCGACGGCACCGGCGACTTCCGGCTCGGGGCCGATCGGGTGGCACCGGACGGCCGGCGCCACGGTGGAGGCGCGTAAGCTGCCTGGTCGCTCCCTGCACCTGTGCAACTGATAAAAAAAAAAACTAAAGAAGAAGAAGATGCACAGTGGGGTTAGGGAGACTGGGACCGGGTCGGGTCCACTTCTGGCCCATTCGATCCGTCTGGGTCTATTTGGCTTTTGGCCCGACCCGCCTGGCCACCTTGGCACCACAAGCACACGCCTACTTGGCCCATCGCCCCTCCTCTGGTCTCGACCACACCTGACTCTATACGGCCCACGAGACCCGTCTGGACCTTTGGACCACGGCCCGACCCGCCTGACCGGCACGACCCGTCTGGGCCTATTTGGCCCGACCGACCGGCCCAACCCTGCTGGGCCTCTTCGACCCAGCCGACCCGTTTTTGCCCCTGGCCCGTCTGGCCTATTTTGGCATATGGCCCGACCCGCATGCACCCGTCTGGCCCTTTGGACCATGGCCCGACCCGCATAGCCTTGGCCCGACCCGCTGGGCCCACTGGTTGAGGCCCACTCGGCCACTAAGGCCCATGGCCCGGCCCGATACCCGGCCCAATTATGATCTTTTGAATTTCTTATTCTTTTCGGGCCTTTTCGGGCTATTTACAGGTTCGATTTTCGGACATTATATATGCATTTTGACTATCTCGGATATTTCGGATCCGTTTTTAAGGTCTATTTTTAACAATGAGCTCTCTATTATGATATTTTCATGACCTGATGTTATTTTTTCTATTTTTTAATTGTGTAATCAATTTTTGTTCAAGTATCATTCATTAGAATTGGGTAGTGGAGATTGTGCTCTACCACCATGGCTGGTACTTACACTTTATAATGCTCGTTTGTTATCTTTTTTTGACACCTCCTCATAACACGTTTTGTGATCATCTAAATTATTATCAAGCCTAATTTGAAAACATGACTTTGGAAAGATTCTTCTGCCCAACGGTGATGATCTTTCCTAGTGCCGTGGTTTTCATAGTGAGGTTTAATTTTGTTCAAAAATGTGTTACAAATCCAGTGAAAGTGTGTAGTGAACGTTGGCGTTACAACATAAGGGATTCTTCTGCCCAACGGTGATGAATCACTTAATGTTATATGATGGCTGTGTTTCACTATTCATCATTTTGTGTGTGCGGGTACTGCTCGCGTGTTGTGACTCGACCCAACGGAGGGTCATAACGACGCAATTAGTACCACAATCATTAATATAGATTGAGGAAGCGACTAGTGTGTTATGACTCGACCCAACGGAGGGTTATAATGACACAAATCGTTTCTCAATAAAACCATATTGGTTTTAATTTTTATATTCCTTGACATATTTTAATTTTCACGTCACATACTATAATTATAATCTTGTGGAATTGATAGTTACTTCGATTGTATGTGGACATAATAAAGCCCTTAATTATTGTGCAGTATTGAACCCGTCTATCATAACCAGTATGATTGGTGGAATTGAACTATTGAGTGGATCAAATTATAAGAAATTGAAGAACAAGTTGCAATTGTTCTAGGCTGCATGGATCTTGACTATGCTATACGATCTGATAAACCCAAGGTGCTCACCGCTGATGCCTCGACTGAGGATCTGGCAGTGAACCATACGGATTTAGAAAAATGGGATAGATCAAATCGTATGAGCCTCATGATCATAAAGAGTTCCATTGCTGATGCGATTCGGGGAGGTATTCCTGACTCGCACACTGCAAAAGAATACATGCAAGCCATTAAGAAACAATTTCAAGGGACTTCTAAAGCCCTTGCCAGTAGTCTAATTGTTAAAATGGGAACCATGAAATATGATGGTCATAGCGGCGTCCGGGAGCACATTATGAAAATGAGTGGCATGGCCACTCAATTGAAAGAACTGGACATGGGTTTTTCTGAGGATTATCTTGTTCACTTCATTATGACTTCTCTTCCTGCGCAATTTGGCCCGTTCAAGATCAATTATAACACGCAGAAAGAGAAGTGGAAGATGAACGAGCTAATCGCTCACTGTGTCCAAGAAGAAGAACGACTTCGGGCTGAAAAACCTGAAAGTGCCCATTACGCCGCTCTTTGCCCATCGAAACGAAATTTTAAACGAAAATCGGGACAATATAAAGGAAAGAACGTGAAAGCTCTTCCACCGGAAACCAAACAAGGAGAAGCTAGCACATCTACTCTTATGGATATGGTGAGAAGCATGTTATGCAACTCTACGTTGCCTACGTTCTTGTAGGGAGAAGCCTTGAAAACAGCAGTGCATATCCTAAATCGAGTTCCTAGTAAGGCAGTTCCCAAGACTCCTTATGAGCTATGGGTAGGAAGAAAACCGACTTTAGGATATTTACACATTTAAATTTTCATTTGAAGGTACAACCCACAATTAGGAAAATTTGACCCTAAAATTATAAGTTGTCATTTCATTGGTTACCCTGATAGATCAAAAGGCTACAGATTTTATTGCCCCACTCATAGTATCCGGATTGTTGAGATTAGACATGTAAAATTCTTTGAGATTGTGAGATCAGTGAGAGTATAGAGCTTAGGAAAATCACTTTTGAGGAGAATTGGGTTATAATTTCTATCCCTTTTATCCAAGAAAAAGTGGCACCAACACCAGTTATTCAAGCCAGTGTTGATGCACCTGTGGCTATACCTATTGACACACCCCACATTGAGGAGGCTCTTGCTCCCATGGCGACTGCCACTGATCTATCATTGCGTAGATCAGAGAGAGCAAAGAAGCCTGTCATTTTTGATGACTATATAGTTTACCTCAATGAGAGTGAGTTTGATTTTGGAAAGGAATCAGATCCTGTTTCCTTTAGCCAAGCCATGAAGAGCGACAAATCCACTCAATGGCTCGAAGCCATGAAAGATGAGTTGGAATCAATGAAACATAACTCGGTCTGGGATCTTTGTGAGTTACCTAATGGAGTCAAGCCTGTAGACTGTAAATGGGTATTTAAAACCAAGCAAGACTCCAAAGGTAATATAGAAAGATACAAGGCCAGGTTAGTCGCTAAAGGTTTCACTCAAAAAGAGGGAATAGACTATAAAGAGACATTTTCTCCTGTCTCTAGAAAGGAATCCTTTCGGATAGTCATAACATTAGTAGCTCATTTTGACTTAGAATTGCATCAAATGGATGTTAAAACTGCTTTTCTGAATGGCGACTTGCATGAATATGTCTTTATGACACAACCTGAAGGTTTTCAGGTTGAGGGGGAGAGTCATTTAGTTTGTAGACTCAAAAGGTCTCTATATGGTTTAAAGCAGGCATCTCGACAATGGTACTTAAAATTTCACGAAGTCATTTCAAATTTTGGTTTTAAAGAAAATACTGTGGATCAATGCATATATCTTAAAATCAGTGGGAGTAAGTTTATCATCCTTGTTTTATACGTTGATGATATCTTGGAAGAGTGTTAAACAAACGCTGACTACTTCGTCCACTATGGAAGCAGAATTCGTTGCATGTTTTGAGGCAACATGTGAGGCGATATGGTTGAGAAATTTTATCTCAGGGCTTCGAGTTGTTGATACTATTTCAAAGCCACTGAGAATCTTTTGTGACAATTCCGCTGCGATTGCTATCTCCAATAACAACAAGATTAGTGGGGGTTCCAAATATATTGATATAAAATATCTTGTTGTAAGGGAGAAAGTTCAGAATCAAATTGTATCTGTTGAAAAGATAAGTACGACACTCATGTTGGCTGACCCTCTCACAAAAGGTTTACCTCCCAAGCTCTTTTTGGAGCATGTTGCGCGCATGGGGTTGACAGAGAATTTTGATAGCCTTTGAGAGTGGATATATGCGAGTGAATACATTTGTTTAATTGATTCAGAAATAAAATTTATTTATTTGCTTTTTCATTTTTATGCAAATAACTCCTTGGAACATATGGTGCCAGTAGATGGCAATAAAGTAGGACCAATATTAGATTGAGTTTACATGTAATCACCATTCAGTTTGTAAACTTACAATCTATGTAACATCATACTAGTTGGAATTCATGTCGGTGATGACTTCCAATACAGTGACTAATGAGCGGTCATATATCGATGATCTGATATATTGACTACATTGATTCTGTGTTGAAATTCTCACTGGATCGGACTGATAATAAAGACTTTGATTGAGATTGATTGTGACTTACCATTCAAAGAAAGTTAGCTAACATTGGGTAATCGGAGTTTATTGACATAGTTTGGCCAAGTGGGAGACTGTAAGCAGTTTCTATTTTGGTGGCCATCACTATGGTCAAACCCGTTGACCGGTGAATGGTATAAGATCAACCTTAAGATGTACAATTGCTATTCTGGTGAGTTTGAAGAGAATAGGCAACTGCTTATTGTGTCTTTCAGTTAAGGTATGATTGTGATTTCCAATCACACTATAATTAGCAATTTCAGTCCTTAATGGGATAGGACTCTTTGGCTATAAATATAAGGGGTGCCTGGTCCCAACGATAGCTCGACGTAATTCAATCCTCCCTATTGGCCAGAGCATCCCTATTGTGCTAGGAGACATTGAACGCGAGAACATCGTTGAAGATCGGCAACCATCAATGGCTAACGCTCAAGGTGCGCATATTTATAGTTTGTTGGTTTTTTATTGATCGTGCGCCTAGATCTTTAGGCTTAATTTTGGATGGTCGGATCATCAGATCCATTTAGATTCCATCAATAAAGACGTGATCCCACATTCAACTTTACCATTTGAAACCAGCTAGCCAAATCCCACCGTTATAGGTTATAGACCAATTTTATACTATATCGGAGCCGATACGTATCACTATCTGCCGATGCTTGATACCTTAGTTGGGACATGATCTTAAGACCTAATGTGTGAAAGTTGAAACAAAAGAAACATACTTTATTATTTAATTCAAGGTAGCAAGAACCTTTTGTTGTAAAAATCTCTATCCCTTTTTTAATATTAAAAATATATCTCCACAAGTGCATACCATGCACGTGCCACCTAATAGTATTTTTTTTCTATTCTAGGAGATTGCATTTATGGTTGGCGCCCACCAAATCTTTTACTAAATATTTATTGAGCACAAGCGAAAAAAAAATGCTATTTTCTTTTTCAAGGCCCCAATTGAAGGCTTTTGTCTAAGGCCTCAGACCATGTTGAGCCGCCCCTCACGGGCACATTTTTTAGAAACCAATCATTCCCAAAAAACAATTTGGCGTATGAGAGTCTTGCTTGGTATCTACTTTTGTGTATGTGTAGCTTTTTCCGTGGAATGTGCGTAGGGTGAAATCAAGGTATCAAAAATCGGCCGATATCGATACATATCGGTTCCTATATTGGTATCACTAATATGTATCGGGTTTCGGCCAATATATCTCGGTTTCAATCGAGATTTTAATTTCTTTTATCTTTTCTTTTTTAATAAATTGGCTAATACGTATCGGTATTGGCCTCAGGCAAACCGATACCCGAGACCGATACCGGTTTTGCCTCATGTAATAGCGAACAATCAGTTTGACTCATGTAACAGCCTTCGAAAATGTGTTTTGAAACAATATGAGAGAACAAACATGCCCTAGATAACACCTTGTCGTTATGGGACTAAAAGGCGGCTGCATTACAGAAAAAAGGTACATTTATTTTAATAGCAAGATTCTTCCTTCTCAACTCGAGTTTTATAAGTTTAAACAATCAGATTTTCATTCCATAAGACACACCTTAACAAATATTTCAAGAATCATGTTTGATGTATGCCCTGATCATGTTCACTTCTTGCGATGTGTGCTATGTAAAATCAAAGAACTCTAGAAGCGGGATAGCAAAATCATAAATCCAATATAACTATAGGTTGCCGTATGGACGGACTCCACTAATCCTAATTTTTGGGTCAAGTTTTAGCATATGTTGTGGGAGATTTTAGATCCACCGGTCAGCTGGATCTCGTTCAATGGGCCTGGTCACGCGGGTCAGGTGGGCAGACAACGGACCCAACCCGGCCCTATAGAACCCTAACCCAACTATTCATCGTCTTCTTAAACAAAGAAAAAGGTTTTTTTTTTTTATAACAGTTGCAGCTTAGAACCAGTACACATGGGACTTGGATCTGCTTGCCAGAAGACACCCGGGCGGCAGTCTGGTGCCTGTCACGTCTCGGCCGACACGGCCATAATAAATAAATTATATATATATATATATATATATATATATATATATATATATATATATATATATATATATATATATATATATATATATATATATATATTTTAAGTTGCGTATAAAGAATTGCTAGCTGATTAGCACCAACACACACCGCCGACGATCCCGTGCACCGTCCGTAGGTTTCAATGCCGGCCGGGCGTTGCTAGTCCGATGATCGGATTCTTGCTTGACGGCCAGTCAGTCAGTCCAAATTTTTTTTTTTTTTTTTAAATCATACTTTTATATATATATATATATATTAGCCGACACCAACCCAGCCGGCCAAGGCCGAACCAACCATTCAATCACGGCTAAAACAGCCATCCGGTCCGGTCATCCAGGCTCACCTTTAAATTTTTTTTTTTTTTTTTTTTTTGAAATATGTGTGGATCAAACGAAATCAGGCCATCCATGCTCTGATACCAATTGTGGGAGATTTTAGATCTAGGCTAGAATCGTTTGATCAACACATCAAAAGAACGATTAATTAGTAAGATAAATCTTACTTACCTGATCGGATGGTCGTGAAGATGTGCTTGATCGGCAGATCCTCGGTACAAGATCACGACCCTTAGAACAAACCACCTCTCTTTCTTTCTATCTCTATTGATGGGAATAACATTGAGAGTGAATAAAGAGGGGACGTTGTTCTCCTTAAATAGACCTTGATTAGTCTCCTAGCCCATCAAAGAGACTAAATCTAGAGGATGTGTCACAATATAAAAGGAATTACCACAACCCTATAAATTAGGAATTCCGCTAGATTGCGTGGTGATTCCCATTGTACCACGTTTAGAAAGTCTCACAAATTTAAGTTTTAATAAATAAGTAAAGAGGCTAGTGTGTGGGTCACAAATACCCAACATATGTGTCACATTGAATCAGCATATGAGCCATCTGATGATGCCCTTATGATCTCAAAATCTATTGTGTAGAAAATGGATATGAAAAATGATCTCCATCATTTAATTCAAAGAAGTCAATGGTTTTCAATTGGGGTGGTCTATAGTTTTAGTGGGTGCAAATGGAGCCACCCTATACATGACCATAGTGACAATTTTCATTTTCGGTAATTTTTCGGTGGAGCTCGGTACATTTCGGATTAATTTTGATGCCTTTCAGGAAAATTTTGGGGATTAAAAATATATATATAATATATTTAATATTTTTTAAAAAAATTACTATAATATATACTAAATTACTAACATATTTAAAAATAATGATAATAACATAAAAAAAAAAACCTCAAAATTTTAAAATTTCACTAAAAAATACCGAAATTTTCGTTTGACCCCCATTTCGGTGAATTTTCGCTGAATTTCGGCGAAATTTGTCACTATGTACATAACATTTTTTTTTTTTTAATATGGTCATTCGGCCGAGACAGCTCGGAGAACCAAGGAGCAAGCACGCATACACATGTAACAGTCGCGGAGGAGCATGAGGGAGCGACAATTATAATGGTGAGGATTAACTAAGATAACCCAACTATACGTGACATCTTAAAAGATGGTGAACACATTAGCAAAAGAAAGATGGCGCACGCCCTATCAGCCCTCTTTAGTCAATTAAACTCTTGCTCTTCCCTCCACACACTTAAAACATAGATGGCGCACGCCCCGTCAGCCCTCGTTAATCAATTAAACTCTTGCTCTTCCCTCCACACACTTAAAAAAATCCACGCACTAGCCGTTACAACCGCCCACTATTCAAACCCTCTTATCATATTCAAAATCCTCTCTCTCTACACTACTGCAACCTTCTATGATCTCAACTGCGCCCAACTAATCTTCAACCACATCGCTAACCCCAAAACCCATATATGGAATTGCATGATAAGAGCTTCTTCGTGCTCAAAATCTCCTCTAACGGCTCTATCTCTCTATACCCAAATGCTCCTTTCAGGTAATCTCCCTGACAATTACACATTCCCTTTTATTTTGAAATCTTGTTCTAGATCGCAAGCATTAAATCATGGAACAGCGATCCACGTACATGTAATTAGGCGTGGTTTTGCTGAAGACCCTTTTGTACAGAGTTGTTTGATTAACACGTATGTTAGATGCGACAGAATTGCATGTGCCCATCAAGTTTTCGATCAAATTCCTGTTAGAAATGTTGTTGTTTGGACGACAATGATTAGTGGGTATGTTCAAATGGGTGGTTTCGAGCAAGCAATTCAGTTATTTAAGGAGATGGTGTCCGAAAATGCGAAACCGGATGAGGTTACCTTAGCAAGTGTGTTGACTGCGTGTGCAAATTTAGGGGATCTTGAATTGGGTCGGTGGGTTCACAGTCTTTTGGGCAAGAAAGATATGGTTTTAGGTACAGCTTTAGTTGATATGTATGCTAAATGCAAGAGCATTGACCTTGCAAGACAATTGTTCGATAAAATGCCTCAAAAAGATGTAGTGTCATGGACAGCTATGGTCGCAGGTTATGTGAGGCACGATCTTTTTAGAGAAGCCCTTAAACTTTTTAGAGAAATGTGTGTCGAGCATCTTAAGCCAGACGAGGCTATACTTGTCAATCTGATCACGGGTTGCGCCAGATCAGGGGATTTAGATACAGGGAAATGGATTCACCATTATGTCGAACTCGAAAGGTTCGGTTATGGCATTATGATCGGAACCGCTTTGATAGATATGTATGCAAGGTGTGGAGAAATCAAAGTTGCATGCCAAATTTTCAAAAGGATGCACAAAAGGAATGTTTGTTCCTGGAATGCTATGATCGGGGGACTTGCCATGCATGGCGAAGCAAACAAAGCACTTGATCTTTTTGAGGAAATGCAAGGATGTGGCGTGAATCCCGATGAAGTTACTTTCATTGGGATCCTAACTGCTTGTAACCATGCAGGGTTGGTGGACAAAGGATGGCACAACTTTAACTCCATGAGTCAGGTGCATTCCATTGAGCCGAAGCTCGAACATTATGCATGCATGGTTGACCTTTTAGGTCGTTTGGGGTTTCTACAAGATGCAGAAAAACTTTTAAAAAGCATGCCAATGAAGCCGGACGCCGTTGTCTGGGGAGCTCTTCTCAATGCCTCTAGAGTCCATGGCAATGTAGAGCTAGCCGAAAGAGCGGCTGGTTTGCTTCTTGAGTTAGAACCTCATAATCACGGTGTCTACGTATTGTTGTCGAATGCATACGGTGTTGCGAAAAGATGGGGGGATGTGGATGAGGTGAGGAAGTTAATGAAGTTGAGGGGGATCAAGAAGACAAGAGGGTGCAGCTCAATTAAGGTGAATGGTGTTGTACATGAGTTTGGTGTAGGGGACAAATCACATGTTAGAGCCAAAGAAATATACGAGAATTTGAATACAACAGTAAAAATGTTGGGGGTGATGGGGTATGTAGCAAAAATATCTAATATTTTGTTTGATATTGATGAGGAGGAAAAGGAAAATGAACTATCTCATCATAGTGAGAAGCTTGCCATTTCTTTTGGGCTTATTAGTACAAGACCAAAAGCAACACTTAACATATTGAAGAACCTTAGGATATGTGAAGATTGCCATTGTTTTGCAAAGTTGGTGTCTAAAGGTTTTAGTAGGAAATTAGTGATTAGAGATTTGTATAGGTTTCACCATCTTGAAGAAGGGTCATGCACCTGTGGAGACCATTGGTGAATGTAGAATTTGCGATGAGGTTGTCTGCATTACCATAGAGATTGAATTATAGATACAAATAATAATATTTTTCTTTCTCTACACTCACTGGTGCAATGATTTTGAAATTATGAATAGGAATTGCAAAATGGTTGCCATTTCAATACCTTTAAATCCACCCACCAAATTTTTGAGTTCATCCACGCTGAAACACATTGACTGCATTGAATCAGATGATAAAATATGTTTATCGTTCCATCCTTCGTATGATGGATCTTGAGATCATGGGCATACCATCATATGGACATTTTCTTATTTCAAGTGGTACACACCCAAAAAAGTGACCTTAAAATCAGTTTTGAGCTTCTACATGATGTTAAGGTCATTTTTTTAATGTGTGCCATGTGAAATAAAATACTGACCGTCTGATGGTATGTCCATGATCTCAAGATCCATCGTACAAAAAATTGGAACGATAAACATCTTTCATTTTTCATCATCTGATTCAATGTAGTCAATGTGTTTCAATGTGAGTGAACTCAAAGATTCGTGGGTGGATTTAAAGGTACTCTTTCAACAATTTTATACTTTAGATTTTTTTATAAGTTATTTTCTTGAAAAATAATGCTTTTATTGGGTGAGTGTAAGGCTGTCATCCAGATGGGTGGGGTCGGGTCAGGCCAAAATTAAAGTTTGCTTGACCCTCTGGCCACTTGACCCAAGCCAAAACCCTGATGCGACTCGACTCGGCCTAATGGGTCAACGTGACCCGAAAAAAACTAGGTTGGGTCAAGTTGGGCTGACTCCATTAAGAATCCCTTAAATCCCAACATCCCTTTATACTTAACTATATCTAATATATCGGGTCCCTGATCTAACCTTACTGTCAGGTCAAATGCCTCAAGCTTGACCGGACAGGTCCCGCCCCGTTATATATATATATATATATATATATAGGCAAAGGGAGAATATCTTGAACAAATATTTTAGTTCGCTTCCCAAGCATGATGTATTGAAAACTTTCATCTTTTGACCCGATAGTAGAAAATCACTTGTTTTTTTTTTTTTTTTTTTTAATGGTCACTAATCAACCTTGGGCAAATTAATATGGCACCACATTCTTGGGTTGGGTCTCACGAGGATCGAGGATTGGGATGCTACCCTAATGACAATGTGGAAAAACTATTTCGAGCCAGTTGGGTTCCATGTGACACCCAACCCAAGGATCAGATGCCACCTCAATTTTCCAAAGGTCAATCAACGATCATTTGAAAAAAAAATTATCTTTCATTATTGAAATTTAGGCCAAAAGGTGAAAATTTTCAATACACTATAATGACTAAGACATTTGACTAGTGATTTAAAGGACAAAAAAGTTGAGTTTTTTTTTTTCTTCTAAAAACCTATGAGATTAGTTGAACTCTTACTAAGGTGTGGCGCAATTCACGAATCACGATCGCATTGCATGTGACATGTGATCTAGCTTCGAGGGTATTATCCTATGGAGTATGCAAAATAAGTACTTTAAGATCACGGGGAGCTCCACGTGGCTCTCAAAACACTTTTTGTAGCACATGGAGCTCCGACCAATCGTACAAATTACTTTAAATAAAATGTTAAATTGAATTTTAAAATTGAAAGTCAAATTTTAATTATATTTCAACAATACAATTTTTTGCCCATGAAGTGAGTCTATTCAGACATTTTGCTCCAAGTTTTCTCTAGACAAAGGTAACCAGGATTTTGGTAAATTGATTACCTCAAATAAATGAGAAAGCAAACTTCAGATACTCTCTACTTTGTTGAAGCATATTATTGTAATCTAAAACAATTGTGCATCCAAACACAGCCTAAACTTTAACATTTGTTACTACCCATACCAAGTTCCATAAGATTTGCTCTTTTTTATCCTTTTTAAAACAAAAATAAATTCAAGCACAATCTATGATGCTCTTTGTGAGGGATCTTATGTAGAGCTAGTATTTAATACAGGGCCAAGTTCTAGCGTCTTGATACTCTGGTCACTTTTTAAATCTATGCCACGCAAAATCATCATAGGCATCATCTAAAGGTGTATCACGATCTAAAGATCTTGATGCTGAAGATATGAAGGAAAAGTGGTATCCATCATCTCAGACAAATCAATCAAATGTCATATGAAAATACAGCTACGATGTAAATCCAGCGTACAATAATTAGATAGCCTTTGACCATTTTGAATCAGATGATAGAGATCGTTGGCTTAATCTTTTGCAACATAGATCTTAAGATCATGGGTGTTAAATCACATGAAATATATAATATTTTCATACATCCCAAAAAGTGACTCAACTATCAAGAGTCGGGGCGCTCAGGTTGGTTAACTATACTAACTCTCCATGTAACCCACTTTATTTGATGGCAGGAGTTCGTGAAATTAAATCACATGAAAATTTGACTGTAAAAGATTACGAGTAGGGAGGCAAGTTCGGTGTACCGAACTGATACCAATTTTTGTTGGTTTCGAGGTTTATTCTGAACCAAAATCGAACCAAAATGAATCGGTTTCGGTTCTGTTCAAATTATTATTTTTTGAAATCGAAACCGAAGTATTTCAGTTTTTTCAATATGGCTTCGATATTTTTACTACTTTCTTATTTTTTAATGTATTTTTTTGATTTTTTTTTTTAATTTCTCATCGCACCCCCTCGGTTTTCGATATTTGCCATACTAAATCGAAACCAAAACCGAACCGGAACCAGTTCTATTTGGATTGGTCTGAGTCAGTTTTCGGGGCTGTTTGGACTGGTTTCGGTATTCGGGTCAAAGCTTGCATCCTAATTGCGAGTCTCAAAATTCAAAAATGTTAAGTAGGGCAAATTTGGCGCTCGAATAAGGTCAAAGAAATACTTTCAATCATGTGGACCAGTTAAAAATCGATGTATCACCTTCCAGAGGTTTGACAAGTTTAGCAAATGGGAGATTGATCCGTCCTGGATGCACGAGCTATGCACCAAATATTAACTCATCTCATTTTTGTAAGGACAGTGTCATATATGGAGGAGATATTTTATGAGGACAAAATGCAGGCGACTGATGTGGCGCTCTTTTGCTCTTTGGCTCCGACTAAGAATTGTTTTTATGTATGACAATACATCCTAAAAAGTGATCCACTCATATCGCTCTTCCCCACGACTAGTGGTTCCGAATAAATTGGCTTGAAAAACTTTTGGAAAATTTTGGAAAAGAAAAGGGAAATTTAAGAAAATTAAAACAATTTTTTCAAAATAGATATTAATGAAAAATTTAGCAATAGGAAAATAAGAACAATTGGGGGAAATTTGGGAAAAAGGAAGAAAAAAGTTGCAAAATTCACATTTTTTTAAGGGAGCCATCGCTTACACATGTTTTTCAATTGATTGCACCGATGTTAAAGAAAGACTTGGTATTTTCGGGAGATGTGATATGTAAAAATGCAATATGGACCGTTTGATTTGAAGTTAATGATCAATAGATCTTTGATATATAAAATTAGAGCAAAACACGATACTTGTCATATGATCTATTGTAGTCAATTGTTGAATTATATAATAGCCTTTGACTCCATTTAATCAAATGATGAAAATTATATTTTGTTCTAATCTTTGCAATTGATATCTTTAAATTATAGCTTTCAAATCAAACGGCTTAGATGGTTTTTAGCATAGTAGAGGTTGTCAAACTTGCAAGTCTTTCTTTTAAATTCGGTGCAATCCTGTGCAATCACTTGAAAAGTGTGGGCAAGTGAAGGCTCCCTTTTTCTAATTGAATCCACATTTTTTGAAAGGGAGCCATTACTTGCATATTCTTTTCACGTGATCGCACCGGATTGCACCAAATTTAAAAGAAAGACTTGCAAGTTTGGCAACCTCTAGTATGTGAAAACATCATTTAAGCCGTTTGATTTAAAGGCCATGATTTAAAGATATCAATGCAAAAGATTAGAACAAAATATAATTTTCATCATTTGATTACATGAAGTCAAAAGCTATTAGGCTGCATTTGGGAACATGGATTTGAATTTGGGGATTTCAAATTCAGAATTGAAATATTTGGATTTGCCAATCTCATGTTTGGATGTTTAAACATTGCCTTCAGATTTGGCCCAAGGATTTATAAATACTACATTTGGCTAATTTTTCTATAAAAGGAATTTATATTCATTGGTTTCCTTCATTTTATGAAGGTAGGGATGCAAGTTTGGCATACCGAACCGAACCGAATCCGATTTTTTCGGCTTTCGATTCAATACACCACAAATTGAATCCGAACCGAAATATATCAGTTTTGGTACACCAAATTCCTCCAACACATAAATTGTTCTATAACTGTACCCGAATTTTTTAGTGTTCGATTTGGTTTGCTTTGGTTTGGGTTCCGGGGGGGAAATCAAATATGGGTGCAACCTGCAATTTTCATGATTGCACCCAAAGTACATTGTACAAAAAGTGGATTGCAAAAAATGTGGATGTGTGCAATCAACAATTCTTGGTTGCGCATAATGTATGGTGTACAAAAGTGACTACGGAAAATGACAATAGGTGCAGCCATCAATTTGTTGGTTGCACCTAAGGCTCATTGTACGAAGGTGGCCTGAAAAAATAAAAAAAAAATGGAAAAAAAAAAAAAATTGATATGAGTGCAACCAGCAATCCCCTAGTTGCGCCCAAGGTGCACTGTACAAAGGTAGGCTGCAAAAATAAAACATAAAAAAAATCGAAGATGGGTCCAACCAATAATTCCTTGGTTGCACCCAAGGTGCACTAGATTAAGGTGGACTGCAACAAAAAAACTGAAAAAATTAGAAAAGGATGCAACTAGTATTTTACTGATTGCACCCAAGCGCATTGTATAAAGGTGGGCTGAAAAACAAAAACAAAAACAAAAATATGAAAATTGGTGCAATTGGCGATTTTGTGGTTGCACCCAAGGTACACTATACAAAAGTGGGATGCAACTATCATAAGCCGTTGCAGCCCAACAGCTACTTTTCTAGCCATTGGGTTGGGTCAATTTGGGTCAGGTCTGACACCTATTCAATTCGGTCTATTTACCATCAGTTCAACCCAGTTCGATTCGTTTTAATTCGGGTTGGGTACCACCGATTCGGGTCGGTTTGGATATCAGGTCGAACTGTATCAGTGATATCACTGGATAATAGCTTTTTTATTCACTAAGCATAGCCAATTATATGTTGCAGTAAAATTTAGATTTTCAAATTACGCCTAGGAGGTATTATTTATAAGTTCACATTTTTACATTACATCAATGAATTTCTAAATTTTGGTGGAGTTACTAAATCCAAATTCAAACACAAAAGCATAGAACCAAATGATGCATTTGGATTTAGGAGATCTAAATCCAAATTTCCAAATACAAATCCATGTTCCCAAATGCAGTCCTATATAATTCAACAATTGACTATAATAGGTCATATGACAAGTATTGTGTTTTGCTCCAATTTTATGTACTAGAGATCAATTGATCATGAACTTAAAATCAGACAACTTATATTACAATTTTACATGTTACATGTCCTTAAAATACCAAATCTTTATTTAAATTCACAGCAAATCACTTGAAAAACGTGTGCAAGTAATGGCTTCTTTTTTGAAAAAGTTGCTACTTTTCAAAAAGTTGAGGGAGATCTAGTTATCAACAAAAAAAAGTTGAAATTAAAAATTTTAAAAATTCGGCAAAATTAGCAAATTCGGAAAAGCTAAATAAAATTAAATAAAGATATTAATAAAAAATTTCAAATCAGGTAAAGTGAAAAACAAAAATTTGAAGGAAAAATTAAAAAATTTAAAACCATTTCTTTCACAAAATTTCAATTTTCGAAAAGTCTGCAAAAAACCAAGATTAAATCAAGGTATTTTAAGTCGGATTAAAATTTTAGCTGCCCAATTAGAAATTGGAAATGCCCAACCCGGCCCAACCTGATCCTACCCGGTGGTGTACTTGAGCCGACTTGACGCCCGACCCGACTGGTAATAAGCCTCTATGTTTTATAATTTTTTCATATAAAATATTGGGTTGGCTCGTCTCAACCCGACTTGATCCAGAAAATACCCGACCGGACCTGACTCGAAGGTCGGGTCAATGACCAACCCAACCCGGAGAAATATCGGGTCGATCGGGTATCACGTCGACCCGCCCCATTGAGCCTTTGTTCCAATTAAACCATTAACAGCTGGGTAGGATTTTATGCACACGTCCGGCTTTTACGGACCGGACTGTAAGAAGTAGCGGGCTAACCGCCGGTCATGTCGGGTCTGTATTATAAAATGCGTTTTCCCGCCATTTTTAACCGCAAGAGATAGCGGTCGGACCTCCGGTCCGGTCCGGTTTATAGAAATAAGGAAAAAGTTTTCCCGCCATTTCCCAGTTCCTCCTCCTCTATCAGCTCACCCCTCTAAATCCAAAAACCCTAGCCGTTCCTCGTTCCAGCACAAAGATAATGGCGGAAACCCCAAAGAAACTCCGAAACCCTAAACCTTCTCCATCAAAATCGAAACCTTCATCTCAATCTCCCTCCATTTCAATCCCTCTGACTCCAGGAACTGTCACTCCACGTCGTAGATCTTTGCGTCGTCAAATCTCCTTCGTTTCCGATTCAAACCACCCCCCAAAACCAACCTCCAATCCGACGAACGACATTGCCGAGCTCAAAACCCCCAAATCCACAACAAAAACCAAGAAATTGTCGGAAAAGCCCTCGTCGTTCTCCCCTGTTTCGCCCGATCTCGTCGAGCCAAAGAGGAGAAAGAGAGCTAGGGTAGTTCAAGAAGAGGTGAAATTGAGGGGAAAGGCTAAGAAGCAGGTCTATTATAAGAAACTTGTGTATGATGGCGCGGTATTTGAGATCGGCGATGATGTTTATGTTAAAAGGAAAGAAGACGAAGAATCGGGTGGTGAGGATCCTGAGGTGGAAGAGTGTCAGATATGTTTGAAGTCGGGTAGAGCGGTTATGATTGAGTGCGAGGATTGCTTGGGCGGGTTTCACTTAAAATGTGTGCGGCCGCCCTTGAAGGAAGTGCCCGAAGGGGAGTGGATTTGCATGTTTTGTGAGGCGAGGAAGACAGGGAAGAAGGTGGAAGTGACGAAGAAGAGGGGGAGGAGGAGTAGGACGGCGAGGGAGAAGCTTCTTTCGAGCGATTTGTGGGCTGCACAAATTGAGAGGTAAATATTGTTTGGTTGATTCATTTTTCTTGGTTAACTTGTTGCAATTGAGTAATTATAAAAGAAAATAAAATTGAGTGAAACAACTGAAATGCCACTGAAAATGGTGCGGCACCCGCATAAATTGAGTGAAACAACTGAAATGCCACTGAAAACAGTTAGGTTCATGTTTCAATTGAGTGAAACAACTGAAATGCCACTGAAAACAGTTAGGTTCATGTTTTTATTTTAGTTATTTTTTCGTATTGTGTGTATAAGTAAAATGATAAATGGTGCAGCACCCGCATAAATAGGTGGAACACTCACAAGTGCACTTGTTTTGCTACATGGCACACATCCGTGATCAACCGAAGTTGTCCTAGTTGCAAATCATCAACAAACTGGTGTTAGCCTAAAATTGGTTCCCATCAAAATATTCTAACCTTTCAACCCGGGCTCTTTAATATTGACTATTGTTCATATCTAACGTAGGGTCCATATTGAAGTGCTTGGATTGGATGGAACTGATCAACTGATGGGGTATATTTTTTGGACTAAGTGAAGTTTGCATGATGCCTAACGTTAGTAGCAAATTTAATTTTCGGCAATATTTCGGTGGGGGGTTGTTTAGTTCATTTCTGATAAAATTCGGAGGTTACAAAAAAAATATACAAAAATATAAAATGCTTTAAAAAATGCTAAAAAGACACTGAAATAAACTAAATTTTATTCATTTTGGTGAAATTTTGTTAATTTCGGCGAAATTAATGGAATTTCCTTATTCTCAGTGAAACAACCGAAATTTCAGCAAAATTTTTGGTTGATCCCTGGTTTGCTGAATTTTGTGAAATTTCACCGAATTTCGGGGAAATTTGTCGCCATGTGTCTAACTGCTAATGTTGCACCACTTAAAAGTACGCCTGTGGGGGTGCCATCTATTGATGTCGGTGACCAGAGTCGATCTCTTTCAATTATTATTCCTCACTTTTGTATAATTGAAAATACTCCTCATGAACCAACACATTTTCAGGGCCTAGTTCAGTGGTTTGCATGCTGAATGCTTTTGAAATGAATTGTAATGGGGTTTTATTGGAAAACTAGCTAGTCCAAAACCAGTTCATATTTTGTGGGGCATTATTGGAAACTGTGGTCGAAAATCCTGAGTGATGTTGGCTAGGTTCATCATGAGTGTAATAACTAAGGTCCCCAATGAGCCCTCAGTGAACCCAATTGTTCTAACTTCATTGTCAGTGACTCAAGGGCTGCACAGCTTTAAAGGTATGCAATAGTGTGGGTTACTGATCTCCAATTAGATGTCATATCGCGATCTGGTTCAGACGCCCAGGCAGTCAACGATGTCTCCAAACCATTCCCCATCTAACACAAACGATATCGATGAATTTCCATTAATATAGTCATTTTTACTGATCAATTTTTTTAGGTACGTGTGTGCATGCCTGTGGGTGCACGTGGTGTGTGTGTAGTATTTATGTACTAAAGAAATTTGGTTTGAATTTGGGTAGTTTATGGAAAGAAGTGGATGGAAGCTACT
This sequence comes from Chloranthus sessilifolius, assembly GCA_021018995.1. Classification (NCBI taxonomy): domain Eukaryota; kingdom Viridiplantae; phylum Streptophyta; class Magnoliopsida; order Chloranthales; family Chloranthaceae; genus Chloranthus; species Chloranthus sessilifolius. Next base: position 8,951,488 of record CM037587.1, read on the forward strand.
GGATTAGAGGTTGTTGGTATATAATTCCCGAAGAAACTGCAACAGGAAGGCAGCTGCATAACCTACGAAGGGAGTTGTATCGTACAAACGATTTTGACGACATTGAGGTGACTGATATGGTGTTATCTTTAATTGTATCTCTCCTTCAATTGATGTCAACATGACTATTTTCTCAGCTGTTATTGTTGTTTTGCTTTATATGTTTTTGTAGAACATTTTTTTTTGTAATATATCTTTTCTTGGGTATATGTTAATATATTCTGGCATTGGAAGGAAGTGATAATTCTTATAAGTTTATAGAGCAGGAGTGCTTGTATAAATACTAATAAAAACTTGAATATGGGCATATGTCAAACCAATAAATTAAATAAAAATATTTTATGATGATGTAAAAAATAACAAAAAGTTGTGTGCAACTAACAATAATGAAGGGGAGAAGGTGATTTTGATAGGATAATAGTGGTTCTTATGGGACTGTTGTGGGTCTTACGGAAGAAAGGATGCCCCATGTGTTCAAGACGAATTGTGCAACTCATTGCCTAGATTTGCTTCTATAAGATTTGGATAAATTATCTAGATGGAAGGCAATTATAGGTGAGGCAAGAGATGTTGTTCGCTTTTTGTATAATAAATAACACATCTTAGCTCTCATGAGGGTGCGGTGCACACAGGAGGGAGAGAATTGAAAAGACCTACTGCTACTCTATTGGCCACAAATTATTTGATGTTGCTGTCAATGTTGAATGAAGAGCAATCCTTGCAATTTATGGTCGCATCTTTTGAGTGGAGAAATATGCAAAGCTTCAAGGACTGAAGAAGGAAAGACTGGCAAATGTTGTAAGCAAAAACGATTTCTGATTTGATGTAAAAGAAATTGTTACAACAGTAGAGCCACTTATAAAAGTTCTGAGGATGGAAAATGTCGAAGGAGCAACTGTTGGATACATCCATGAGGCAATGGATAGGACTAAAGAGGCCATTGCAATATATTACAGAAATGTGTTTGGTTGTATGAAGAGTATTGGAAGGAAATTGATGATAGGTGGACCAAACAGCTTCATAATCCACTCCAAGCAGCAACAATTCTTCTCGATTTTCACTTATATCCGGCTAAATTAGCCAAGCATGATATTAACGGATAACAATGTAATGAATGTAATAGAGAAAATGGTGTCCCTCCTGAAGAGAAAGAAGCATTCAGTTGCCAACTAGCCGACTACGTTGCCATGAAGCCCAATATCTTTATACCATTTGCTTGTACCCTTCTTCATAAAAAGCATCTAGACAGGTCTCATTATTCCAGTTTGACGCGGGACAACGACCCTAAAATGCCGAATATGATTTTTATGCAGATTTTGCTGAAATTAACGAAATTAAATCAAGTTTAATCGCAAAATTATCTTTGATACCTTTAGGGTTTTGGTAGAATTTTTGATGGGTAGATCACACGCGATCTAGGTAGGGTCCAGTCCGATGCGCAAGTACTTTTCGAGTCAAGGCGAGATCGGCCTAGAGATGGAACTCTAGCTTTTCCAGGCTTAGGCGTTCGTCTTCGGTCCGATGGTGATTCACGGATTCCAAGTTGGGTTGTGAAAGGAATTTATGGTTTGTAAAAGGCTTTTGGCTTTCAGATCGGTTTCTGGTTTTAGAAAGGGTGTAGGCTATGTTTGATGTAGGGTTTCAAAAGGGTTTAGGGTTTTAGGGATCACAAGGAAGAAATTAGGCTATGGTTTAGAAAGCAAACACAAATTGAAATCGCAAATAGAATAGAGAAGATAACAATGGCTTTGGGAATCACTCCCTTAGCCTCACACCAAACCCATCTCAGGCAAAGTTTACTCAAGCATAAAAGCATTCAAATAATCAATCAACTAACTAAAAAGGTGTTTACAAGCCTCTATATATAGGCCACCAATAATTAAGTTCGAAATAAAAGCGTTCTAATGCTAATAAAACATAAAAAAGGAAATTTTGCATCTGAAGTCGTGTCGTAGCTCGCTCGAGCGAGGATTATCATCGCTCGCGCAAGTCTCGCTCGCCTGACCTTAAGTGATCGCTCGCGCGACTTCAAGGGCTCGCTCTCGCGAGGGCTCTCTGCGGCGTTGTTCTCCTGACTGTTTGTGTCTGTTTATCCTCTGAGGCTACAGTACTCAGGCTTCCTCTACGCTTTTTCCGACGCCGATAAAAACGATGTGGTCCAAATTTGATGTCTATGTATGTGGCGTCCTCGTCAATTCCCCCGGACCAAATAGGTTTCATCACCGATGAAACGCGCTCGTGGTAGATGTCAGTCAGATCGGGGTTCAATCGGCGGACCTCATTCTCGTGGATCCAAGTGTTTTCAGACTCCGGTTTGCTGACCCATTTAACCAAGTACTTATAGAATCCCCCGTTATGTGTAGAGACGGCATGATCATTGATTATATCCTCTATTACATCTGTTTTCTGTCTCCTTGGGGAAGGAAGTGGTAGAGGTTGCAAGGTTGGGTTGGGACTGGGACCAGACGATGGCTGGAGTGGATTGTCAGGAGGTGGGGTGAAACCCAAATAAGGAACCAAGTCCTCCACGTTGAACGTTGAACTAACCCCCGTACCTGGAGGAAGCTTGAGCACGTATGCATTAGGACCACTCTTAGCCAAAATTCTAAAAGGACCAGCGCCTCGAGATTGGAGCTTCTTTGCGGACCTCGATGGGAACCGCTCAGGCCTAACCCGGACCATCACATAATCACCCACGTGAAGTTCTTTAGAACGCCTGTGAGCATCTGCAGTTAATTTATATTGATTGTTGCTTGAATTAATTTTCTGTTTAATTTCGGCTTGCAAGCTATGAATGTGTTGTGCAAATGCATCGACAGACTCTGACACTCTATGGGATGCAGACATGGGGATCAAGTCTAATGGGGTCCTAGGCCTATGACCATGCACTACCTCCAAAGGACTCATGCCTATGGACCTATTGACAGAATTATTATATGCAAACTCAGCTATGGGTAAGATGGTATCCCAGGTCCTAACATGATCACTGACAAAACTACGAAGGAGATTTCCAAGGCTCCTATTGGTGCTTTCGGTTTGGCCATCTGTTTGAGGGTGGTAAGCTGTAGAGAATTGGAGCAATGTGTCCATCATGTGGCAAAGGGTCTTCCAAAAATAACTAGTGAATTTAACATCCCTATCAGACACAATGGTTTTGGGCAACCCATGAAGACGCACTACCTCCGCGAAAAATAGTTTAGCAATATGAGACGCATCGGAGGTCTTGGAACAAGGAATGAAGTGGGCCATTTTGGAAAATCGGTCCACTATGACATAGATGGAGTTGTGCTTCCTAAGGGTCTTAGGAAGTCCAACCACGAAATCCATTAAGAGGTCTTGCCACGGTGTGTGTGGCACGGGTAACGGGGTGTACAAGCCGGTATTTTGTTTGGTCTGTTTTGACACTTGGCAAGTACGACAATGCTTAACTACCCGGGCGACATCTTTCATTAGGTTACGCCAAAAGAACCTATCCTCTACGAGCGCAATAGTTTTATTACGTCCGAAATGTTCTGCCATCCCTCTAACATGTAACTCCCAAATGAGAAAGTCACACAATGAAGTGTGAGGGATGCAAAGGCGATTGTCTTTAAATAAGTACCCATCCTGGATGGTGTACACAGAGTGTGTTAGTTGGTTACTAAGGAGAGCAGTATACTCAACCCCAAAATCTGGGCACTCGGGGTACTCATCCTTTAACTTTTCGAACCCGACGACCTCGGTGCTCATTGTGCGCGCATCAGCGGCCCTATTTTCAGCTCCGGCCTTATGCTTTAACACGAATGTGAACCCTTGAAGGTACTCGACCCACTTCGCGTGCCTTGGGTTCAACTTCTTTTGTGAAGCAAAAAAGAGTAAGGCTGCATGGTCAGAGAACAACACAAATTCCTGTGGTCTAAGATAATGTTTCCAATACCAAAGAGATCGGATGACCGCATAGAACTCCTTGTCATAGGTGGAGTATTTTTGCTTTGCCTCGTTAAGTTTTTCACTAAAATAGGCCATAGGGTGACCCTCTTGGCTAAGCACTCCTATGCCGACACCCGATGCGTCGCATGCGACTTCAAAGACTTTGGAAAAGTCCGGCAATCGCATGACGGGTGCCTTACTCATTCGTTGTTTGATCTCAGTAAAGGCTTTTGTCGCCTCTTTGCCCCATTTAAAGTCCCCTTTTTTCATGCAATCTGTAATTGGGGCCATAATGGTGCTAAAGCTTCTGATGAAGCAATGATAGAAAGTAGCCAAGCCATGGAAGCTGCGAATATCGTGTATGTTCTTTGGTTCGGGCCACTCCACAATGACTTTAACCTTTTCGGGGTCCGCGACCATTCCATCAGTCGAGATAATAAATCCTAAGAAAACAACAGATCGTTGTATGAAGTTGCATTTCTTGAGATTTGCAAACAACCTCTCGCCCTTGAGGGTTTCACAAACCAACCTAAGGTGGGTCAAGTGTTGTTCCTTGTCATGACTGTAGATCAGGATGTCATCGAAATAAACAATAAGGAATTTGCCTAGAAACGACCTCAACACTTGGGTCATGAGTTGCATGAAAGTACTCGGGGCGTTAGAAAGCCCAAATGGCATGACCATCCACTCATAAAGACCATCCTTAGTCTTAAAGGCGGTTTTCCACTCATCACCGGGGCGGATGCGGACTTGATGGTAGCCACTCTTAAGGTCTATCTTTGAAAAGATAGTGGCACCAACCATCATATCGAGCATGTCATCGAGCCTTGGTATGAGAAACCGATACTTAACCGTAATCTTATTGATCGCACGACTATCTACACACATGCGCCACGTATCATCTTTCTTAGAAGTGAGTAGGGCATGTACGACACACAAGCTCATGCTCTCTTGGATGAACCCTTTCTGAAGGAGCTCATTGACTTGCCGAGTTAACTCGGTGTGCTCAACCGGATTCAACCTATAGTGGGGTAGGTTTGGTAAGGTAGATTCGGGAACCAAGTCTATGGCGTGTTGGATATCACGCAGGGGAGGGAGTTCATTTGGTAAGTCTTCAGGGAAGACATTTGTAAACTCTTTTAAAATCGGCTCAACCTCCTTGGGACACGCACTCTCTGATTTGGGTGCACTCTCAACAGTGACAACTACGTACACCACACTCTCATCTAACGATGCTTTCTCGAACTTAGAAGGACTCACAATATTAACGGCTTTAGAAGATTCGCCCTTCTTTTCGACGGAGTTGGTCGATGGTGTTTTGGGAGGCAAAGGGTGTAAAGTAATCTTTTTGCCCTTATGCATGAACGCGCATATGTTTGATCGACCAGAAAGAGTCACGTCCATGTTGTAGAGCCACAACCTTCCCAAAATGATATGGCTCACATCCATTGGCACCATATCACACCATAAGGTGTCCGAATAAGAACCTAACTGAATCGGTACACGACACTTTTTCGACACAAGAATGGATGAAGAATTGACCCATGCGACTTTATAAGGTCTCGGGTGGGCTTCAGGGTTATGCCCTAAGCGGCGTACTGCATGAGTTGATATTACGTTAGTACAATTACCACTATCCACGATGACCTTGCAATTCTTTTCACCAAATCTGGCAAAGGTGTGGAAGATGTTCTCCCTTCGCTAGTCATCCTTTTCATCCCGTTGAGGCTGTGCAAGGGCACACCTCACAACTAAAGCATTACCAATAGCATCACCCTCGTCATCACTGGGTGTGCCAACCGGTTCAATTACTTCTTCTTCAACCACCACCTCATCATCATCCTCCTCTCCTTCGATGAAGAGAGTCCTTTGGGATTCTTTCGTAGGGCATTGGGCGGCAAAGTGTCCCATCCCATGACATTTATAGCACTTTACTTGAGAATTAACCCTTGAGGATTCTCCGACTACACCTTTTCCCCTTTCAAACTTCGAATTGGTAGGGGCGGGTTGTGTAGGTTTGGGAGGAGGATTAAATCGTCCCTCACCGGATCGTTGCCCGCTATATTGTGACTAGGTCCTTTTCACCGCCGTAGTTTTCAAGTGCCGTTCAAGATCTTGCACAATGGCATAACATCTTCAAGAGTTTCCACGGGGTGAGAAATCAACTCTTTTTGCAAATCAAGTCGTAAGCCGGTGCGGAATCTAGAGAGGGTGATTTCAGGGTCTTCCGATACTTTTGCCGTCATCATGAACTCTTCGAATTTGGCAATGTAATCGGTCATGGGCATATCACCTTGACGTAAATTTTGCCAGTGGTCGAGGAGGTGTTGGTGGTATGATAAAGGAACATACTTCTCAGAAAGTCGTTCCTTCATGTCGTCCCAACGGGTAATGGGAGGACAACCCGCATTTACCCTAATGCGCTCGACGTTGAGCCAGAAAAGTCGAGCTTGACCAACCAATTTCATCTTAGCGAGTCTAACGCAGCAGTCGTCAGTCATGGCATACCAATCAAAGTGTTAGTCCATGTCAGAGAGCCAATCGAGGAAGACGATATGGGTCCATTCTTCCATCGAAAGTCGGAATCTCAACTCGGATGTTCTTAAGGAGTTGAACTTCGGGGTCATAGTCATCTCTACGATGATCCCTACGGTTCCGGTTGTCTTGGCGACCGTTACGTTCAAAGTGAGGACACCCACGCTCTTGGTGCTGATTTTCCAGTCCACCCATCGCTTCCAGTTGGTTGATTAGATCACGTAATCTATCATTACCAACTCCTAGGGATATTTGGGCTTGCTCAATGGTATTTGGACGTGCACTAATCGCACCCAATTCTTCTCGCATAGCTCTAAGTGTATTAAGAACCTCATATGAAGCCATGGTGATCACAAATTCTATTAGGGTTCTAATATGGAATGCAATATGGACTCAAAAAGGAAAAACAATGCAATAAAATAAATATGACAAACAAAGATGCCCTAACCTAGAAAACCTAGGGCTCTGATACCAAAACTGACGCGGGACAACGACCCTAAAATGCGGAATATGATTTTTATGCAGATTTTGTCGAAATTAACAAATTAAATCAAGTTTAATCGCAAAATTATCCTTGATACCTTTAGGGTTTTGGCATAATTTTTGATGGGTAGATCACACGCGATCCAGGTAGGGTCCAGTCCGATGCACAAGTACTTTTTGAGTCAAGGCGAGATCGGTCTAGAGATGGAACTCTAGCTTTTCCAGGCTTAGGCGTTCGTTTTCGGTCCGATGGAGATTCACGGATTCCAAGTTGGGATGTGAAAGGAATTTATGGTTTGTAAAAGGCTTTTGGCTTTCAGATCGGTTTATGGTTTTAGAAAGGGTGTAGGCTATGTTTGATGTAGGGTTTCAAAAGGGTTTAGGGTTTTAGGGATCACAAGGAAGAAATTAGGCTATGGTTTAGAAAGCAAACACAAATTGAAATCGCAAATAGAATAGAGAAGATAATAATGGCTTTGGGAATCACTCCCTTAGCCTCACACCAAACCCATCTCAGGCAAAGATTATTCAAGCATAAAAGCATTCAAATAATCAATCAACTAATTAAAAAGGTGTTTGCAAGCCTCTATATATAGGCCACCAATAATTAAGTTCGAAATAAAAGAGTTCTATATAAAACACAAAAAAGAAAATTTCGCATCTGAAGTCGTGCCGTAGCTCGCTCGAGCAAGGATTATCATTGCTCGCGCGACCTTAAGTGATCGCTCGCGTGACTGAAGTTGTCGCCTGTGGCTTGCGCGAGGATTATCATCGCTCCCGCGACTTCAAGGGATCGCTCGTGCGAGGGCTCTCTGCGGCGTTGTTCTCCTGACTGTTTGTGTCCGTTTTTCCTCTGAGGCTACGGTACTCGGGCTTCCTCTACGCTTCTTTCGACACCGATAAAAACGATGTGGTCCAAATCCGATGTCCATGTATGTGGCGTCCCCGTCACAGTTCTTATTATTTCGATTGTTTTATTTTATACTTTATAGTTAAGTTACGAATTCTATATATCTTGTTAGGTGATTGACGGGAAGTTGCGTATTTTAGCTTTGCAGAACTTCGGAAGGTGGCTATAAAATTGCTTAGCCAGCCATGGTGTGGTTCAGCTTGTAAATGAAATTGGAGGGCATTCTAGGCTGCACATACAAATAAATAAAAGAAATTAGAGCCGAAGACACTAGATGATTTGGTGTATGTGAGGGTGCATTCCCTGAGTTGCATCCTCCTATCCCAGCAGCTACAACACCTCACCCCCGGCCAATGACGAAGTTGTTGATGTTGAAGATGAAGATGATGATAAGGCAGGGATCTAGACTATGACAACATCACTCGTAGAGGGATGGATGATTTTGATGAATAATTGATGTGAGCAATTTTTTTTGTTTTATGGTTAGACAAGGTTGTGCACTAGGCATAGTGGAAGTGTGGTTTCTATGCCTAGTTGTCATGATGTTTTGATGTTATTTTTGAGTTTGGAATGAATGAATGATGAACTGTGCCTACTTCAGTATTTTTTGCCTATTTTGTACTACTTTGCTCATTAAAACTATTATTTCTTACTTGAAATATATTATGATATATATATATATATATATATATATATATATATATATATATATATATATATATATATATATATTCTTATTTGTTTCTATTTTTTTTATTTTCCCTGAATTTTTTTCCTGACTTTCCCGACTTAGATTCTTGCCGATTTATTGTTGACTCCCAACTTTGTGACTATGCTTGTTACGACACAAGCTTTCTACTTTGGTGGCGTGTACATGCCTGAGAGAGTTTTCACAAAGCATTGAGATTGGAGACATGTGAACTTGCTTCTTGGGAAGGATCTTAATCTGTCATTTTTTATTTTTGTGTGTGGGGGGGGGGGGGGGGGGGGGTGTTCTTGGTCTTGAGCTTGTACCTTTTTCTTACGAACGTTTTCCTTTTCCAAACTTATAAAGGAATGTTCATTCCCTTCGTTATACTACAACTTCCTATTTTTCCATGTCAACTTCACTCTCACTTTGTTCTTCATCTTTGGGATATGATAGCACAAAGGTGCTCTTGTCGATTGCCCCCCCTGAAGAGGGCACTGGGATGGAGAGGAAAAAGGAGTAGACTCAAAGAAGTTGACATCCATGGTAACAATGACTCGTCCAAACAATGGATCATAACACATACCCTATTGGAGTTGGAGGGTAACCGATAAAGATGCTTCGAACAACTTTCAGGTAAAGCTTGTCCCTGTGGATAACAGTAACATGATCAAAGCAAAGGGAACCAAACACACAAGGAGGAACACAAAACATAGGCTGATTCATTTACATTAATTGGAATGGGGACTTATATTTGGAGACTGGTGTAGCCGTGTAGGTAGACGATTTATAAAAAGCTGTAGTAAGCATGGATCAAAATTTCGGCCAAAATGACCGAAATTTCGCCCGAAATTATCGGTTTTGGTCCCCACCGAAACGATAATATGGGACAGAAATTTTGGTCATTTTTGTATGGGGTTGAAATTTTCGGCTGAAATTTCGGTCCAAAATTTTGGTTTCAGTCCCCTCTGAAACCGAAATGAAACCTGAAATTTTGATCCTTGGTAGTAAGCGCAACATCTCCCCACAGACTTTCGGGGCCATGCATTCCGATAAGGCACGAACAATCTCAAGGAGGTGGCGGGTTTTTCCGCTCTGCAACTCCATTTTGTTCTGGAGCATAGAACAAGTGGTTTGCCACTCAGTCCATGACAATGAAGGTAAGACTGAAGATAATGGGAGAGTACTTGCCATCATTATCCTTCCGCAACACCTTGACACTAGTATGGAATTGTGTTTGAACCAATTTATGGAATAGTGTGTTTTGACATACAAACTTCACATTAAAACTTTGAACTATCAGAAGTAGCAAATTGTCTTCGAAACAAAGCATGCAAATGTGAAACATGTAAATTTCCCAAACGAATGTGCCATAGGTGGACATCATCCATTGTAATAGTAGTAACAATAACAATTGGTTGTGAAACTTTCTGATCTTCAAGCAGGTAGAGACCTCCCTCCTCAAGACCATGGCCTAAGATCCTCCCCGTCGTCAGGTGCTAAAAGACACAATGTGTGGGAAATAATGTTGCACAACTGTTTAATTATTTTGTAATTTGTCGGACTAGTAAGCTCATAGGTATCTTAGGAACATGCAAAGTTGATTTAAGAGATAGATGGCCAATGTGAACAGTTCCCTTATCCTTTACAGGGACTAGAGAGTTGTCAGCATCACAGTGCTACATGGATTAGAAACTGGAAATATGAGCTGAAAATAATTAGACATACCAGACGTGGTCAGTTTCCCCTGAACTAATGATCTAGACCGTTAAGATATAGATGTGTCAACAGACCGTTAAGATATAGATGTGCGCTCTAGAGGATGTATAGACACGCCCATGATTTTCAGTCAGAGTCTCTTCTCTTTGAAGGAGAGAGATAACAGTACCTAAGGTTGGTAATCCTCTCTGCCGAGGATACTAGCCCGAGTTTGTTCATACTCAGGGTTTACTCCGCGAAGGAAATCAACTATCTTCTTCCTATGACTCTTCTCTTTGCAATCTCATGCAATCCACACATTGTGCTTTACTAGGACATGCAATACATCTTCCATTTCCTTGGTAGTGACTTTACTCATCCCACATACCTCTTAGTTGCGTGTAATAATCCCTAATGACCTTCTCCCCCTGACGAAAGGAAGAAGAAATGCAGGATCTGCCTACTCTAGTATCAAGTTGAATCTGTAAATACTTTAGTGTTGTTAGGGCTTGTTGGAGAGAGAGTATCGATTGCACTTTCCTCTTTCATATTGGAATATTAACCCTCTTACAACTGCACACTCAGTCCCATATTAATCATATACACCCACTAAGTTATAATCCCATACACATGCCAACAAACATCAATTACTACTAGCTTACCAAAAGAAACATCGTTGGTGCTCCTGTGCATGACTTAGGCGTGGGTTTAAAACATGGGCCACAAATCGTGGGTTCAAAATTATATTTTTTAAATAAATAAAAACAACTTTTAGGGACCTTCAGGTCATGGTTGTGGAATCAGCAAAGTAATGCCACTAGTTTCTTCAATCCATGTCGGAATCATGTGGGTATGATTGATTTTCTCATTCCCTTTTTTTAATAAGAAAAAAATAAAATAAATATGACAGAGATTCCTTTAGGATCTAAACCATGTAGCAGGATTGACTATAGGCGAACCACAACTAACGGGAAGAACTCGGTTTGGTCGATCAATCAAGACCATTTCTTCTTCTTTTATTATTATTATTACTTATAAATAACATAAATTAAAAAAAAAATTTATGCATATCTATAGATCTGAAAAATACAAAGACAAATACCATTGAAATCAGAAAAATTAATCTCCATCATCCGGTCAATCTAATTGATCATATTCGTGGGACGCTCTGAAACTAGAATAAAATTCGAGACTGAGGATTGATAAAATCGCAGCGGAGGTAAATATAATGATTAAAAAACTTCTATGTAATCTAATAGATCCTGCTTTATCCACAAGTATTATGAACGATTAGAAAAACCTAGATCTAATCACTTTTAATTAAAATAAAAAGCATACAATGATTTATGGAAAATGTTTGATAAAGATCAACAATGATTTTGTTGTATAATCTACTGGACACAGTACCAATGAGCAAAGAGATGTTCAAAATCACATACTAGAAGGACTATGGGTCCCATTCTAGCTGCCTCAAAATACGTGGATCTAGAAATTCTCTAGAATCTCTAACTCTCTTAGTTGCCTCGTTGGTGGGACCTTAAAGGGATATACTTATAGAATTATTGCTAAAATGCAAATTAGTCCCTAGGGCTTAACATGCCCTCAAACATCTAAGTCCTTACTAATCAAATAATAACAAGTAATCTCTATCCAACTTTTATAATTGTAATTAGGTTCCTCTATCTCCTTATAATAATTCACCCTCTACTATAATGCTCAGAATATCCATCTCCTTCCATTAACTCATATTCTAATGATCTTATGGCATCTCTTGGATGACTAGTGCTAGATTTGGGATGATCAGAATAATCCAGTTGCCTTTGATTAGCCTACATGACAAAGTTGATGGATCCCTTGTTGAAATCATTTAGGTACATTCAAAGTTTCATAAAGAACCCAACACACCTATATATTAGCTGAAGCAATGGCATCAACGGTTGGCGTATCAGAGTCGAGTACCATACCCAAGATATTCCTTCGTGAAATCAGTTCAATAAGGCTCTAATACATAGAAGTAATAACCCGATATAGCCTTAAAAGTGATAGTGATTTTTTATAAGGCATCAGGCGGTTTATCCAATGTGCACAAAGCGTCCACACCTATGCCACTAAGGAAACCGGTGACTCATGAAACTAGACCACTTCATGCCACCTGACGGTGGTTATCTCCACATAGGATTACCATGACAATGCGCTGTCCCTATCCGTGCTAGGTTATGAAAGTTTTCAGGTTTACATAGAACTGACAAGTTAAGTCTACACGAGATATGGGTAGAACCATATCTCCTAAGTCCTAACTGCCTACTAATGTTCTCTTAGGGCACAACTTCTAACAAGGAAGCTCAATCACTCAGATGATTGATACAACATAAAGAGATGTAGTAAAAATATAAATGATCGACATATGCAAGTAGTAAATGTCCAACGTGAAGGAATAAAATAATAAAACTGGTTTGTCAGAGCATAATTCCGACACAAGGTGACTAGAAAGCACATGAAAATATATGTAGTGTGAAAGCAAGGGCATGTTCACTGAGGAATAGGATAAGTCTACCAGAGAAACTTACTTCCTTACATTTCCAACCAGCCAGTTTAGAATGGAAAGCATCAACTATATATTGAAAATAAAATCTCTTAGGAGCACTCCTAAGTATTTTGAAGGGATAGAGGAGGAATGCATTTGAATACTACTATGAATTTCTCTGTAGAGAACCTTAGACATCTTGCTAGGGAAGTGGTTACTTTGGACCAATTAATATTTTGAAGAGCAGCTTAATGATGACATTAGAATCTTTGTTGTTTGCTTTGTTTTGTTGAATGATTAAGAATCTTTCGGTAATTATGATTTATTAGAATGTCAATGTCTATCATTTTTGAATTTCTGAAATTCTTGCAAAAAATGAGTTAAAATATGTTCTTAATCTCAATTATTCTATAGATAAATACGTGTTGCCTATAGTTGGTTATAATCCCTGTTGCTGACTTCCAGTTTGTGTTATATAAATTGTTCAGTATTAGTGCAGCTTTTCATATTTAACTATGTTAATGTCTTTGTAACTTTCAGATGGAATCTATCATTAGACATTGTTTTGTTATGAGCCCGAAAGAATTTTCTAAAGCCAACAATGAAGGGGATGATGTCTTTCTTTGTGAATATGAATACGATGTCCATTGGCACAGTTTCAAACGTCTGGCAGAGATAGATAATGATAAAGAGGTAGGCCTCTTATACTTTCGGAAAGAGTACCTTTAAATTCACCCACTGAATCTTTGAGTTCACCCACGTTGACAACCCATTCAGTGCTTTGAATCAGACGATAGAGATCGTTTTTCATCCCAATCTTTTTGACAATGGATCTTTAGATCATGGGCGTACCATCAAACAATCCGTTTTTTACTTCACATGGCATACATCCCAAAAAATTGACCTTAAAATAAGGTTTGAGCGTGATATGTTAAGGTCACTTTTCTGGGATGTGTGCCACGGGAAATAAAAAACTGACCGTCTAATGGTACACTCATAATTTCAGCATCCATCATGTCAAAGATTGGGACGAAAAATAATCTTTGTCGTCTGATTCAAAGCAGTCAACGGGTTTTCAACGTGGGTGAACTCAAAGATTCGGTGGGTGAATTTAAAGGTACTCTTTGGGAAATGGCATTGAATATGGGATATAAATTTCAACAATAGATGATGTTCTTTAACTTTCATTGTGAAATTCAAAAGTTTGTTGGGTCACTCTCTCATGTCAGAACGATGGAGAAGCTTGCAGTGACGAAGATTGGGACTCTTCCAAGGATTCAGGCTCCGACACAGAAGAAGAGATCATGAAGGGTTTATCAGCTAGGCAATCTCCAGCTGGCAAATATCAAATTCATGAATTAGCAGCGGTATTGTTTCTTAGATTTCTTGTAACTTGACTTTCAGATTTTTTTTTTTTTTTTTTTGACGTGCAATGGTTATAGTAATATTAACTAAAGAATAGATTTTCATCAAAAAAGTTCCTCTGCTCGCTCTCTTGTTCCTTAGGACGCTTTTTTGAAGGTGCACTTGCTTGGGAGAGAGTTCTATCTAAGAAACAATATTATCTATGGAGCAATTGGAGAATCTGAGTGGCAATAGGCTTTAGCTTATCTATGGTCTGTTCTCCCAAATCTGTGGGGCAGTTGGCTTGTTCTGCTTTATTTTTTTATTTTATATTTCTGGTTTGTTTGTGCAACCATTGCTTTTGGCTGCTGTTTTTAGTGCCCTTAGTGTTTGGTGTCTTATCTTGAGTATGGTTTTTTGTGCCTAAAGATCTCACTTAGCCTCACTCAAAGTTTTTACAATTTAGTATCACTTATATTTTTACATTTATCTTTAATATATTTTGCATATTTAAAAAAAAAAATATTTTTATTTTTATTATTTTATGGAAATTATTTTCTTTGACTTAGCTTTGTATAATCCCTGCAGGCCAAGCTCTCTCTTGTTCCACTAATAGAGAATGTTTTTTTTTTTTAATCAACAAAAAAAGAAAAAAATCTAAAATTTACCCAAGCATAACCTTAAAGAGAGTCCACCTTGGCTTTTACTTCTTGTGGGATAAGATGGAACCTATGGCCTTCCCAAAAGATCAATCACTCACTTGATTAAGATCTGCTAATCTCCGGAGCTCTCCGTCATCATCCCATAAATGAGCCTAAACTCTTGAAGGCCCGTATCTTGAAGAAGTAGGATACTTGAAATTTAATGCATTTCAATTGTTATATTTTATGTAGAACTCTCGGAAGGGACAGATTTTTGGTCTTCAAAGAATAGGGGCAAAGAAAATCCCAGAGCATGTGAGATGCCACAAGCGTACCGAACTTGAAAGAGCAAAAGCAACACTGATGTTAGCAACCTTGCCTAAAGCACTGCCCTGTAGAACCAAGTATGTGCTAACTTGTTCTAGGTCTTTGTAATCTCGGACGATACCGACATGTAGCGTCCGATACGTATGGGTATTGAAGGCCGCCAATACAAGATACACTGGGTATGCATCAACGATACATACCCAATATTTGGCTTATTTATCCGTTGTATCAGTGATACCCAATACGTATTGTCTCAGAATTGGTGGTGAACGATACATATCGGAAAACTGAGATTTTGGTCCATGTTCTGCTGTATATGAATTAGTTTTTTAATGAAGATGCGATTTTATGTGTCAGAGAAATGGAGGAGATAACCGCATTTCTTAAAGGTGCTATATGTGAAAATAACTGTCTAGGGCGCTGCCTCTATATTCATGGTGTTCCCGGAACAGGAAAGGTAAATTGACCATTTTTTTTGTCAACTAATTTTCTTTGATGAGAATTTGGGAAATGATTTATCGTTTGTGCCTGAATTTAAAGAAATCGAGGACCCAAGTAATTAGCTCACTTGTGTTGACACAGCTGACTCACTTTTTGAGGTTAGTACAGATTCTTTGGACCAGCCCTTTGGCACTTGAATTTTTTAAACTCAACCATGAGAGGAAACTGTTCCCTTTGTTTTAGAGTGTCTTAGTGTTTCAGTTTCAAAAGGTTGACTGTTTCATTTCTTATTTCTTGCTGCTACTAAACACATATAATAACCATATTTTTGAATAAAATGCATATGTTCCTATAATATGCGGATTTCACGTAATAAACACGTTTGTTCGTGTATTAAAAAGTTCTTTTCCCTTATTTTACCATATTTAAAAAAATTGTTAAAACTTTTTAAATTTTTTTTAACAATATCTCATTTTTTCCCAGTTTTCCTTTCTTTTTTTTTCGTCTTCTGTATTTTACAGGCCCCACCCCACCCCCCCCCCCCTTTCTTTTTTTTTTCGTCTTTTGTATTTTACAGCCCCCCCCCTTTCTTTTTTCGTCTTCTGTATTTTACAGGCCCCCCTTTCTTTTTTTTTTCGTCTTCTGTATTTTACAGGCCCCCTCCCCCCCTTTTTTTTTTTTTTTTTGTCATTTTTTCCCTTTTTTCCGACTTTCTCGCTCACCGTATTAAACCGTACGTATTTTGTCACTTTGCTGCAGACTATGAGTGTACTTGCAGTGATGAGGAATCTAAGGTCTGAAGTTGACTCGGGAAGGATAAGGCCCTACTGTTTTGTAGAGATTAATGGTCTAAAATTGTCCTCTCCAGAGAATATTTACAGGGTAAAGTATTAAATGAAATATATATTTTTAATCTTGGCTTGCTTTCTCTTTCTAACCTTGGCTTGGTTTCTCTTTCCTCTCCATGATATCTAACCATGAAGAAGCATTCACAGGTTATATATGAGGCATTAAGTGGACATAGGGTTGGATGGAGAAAGGCTCTTCACTTTCTGAATGAGCGATTTTCAGATGGTAATAAAGTTGGCAAAGAAGAAAACCAGCCCTGTGTTTTACTTATAGATGAGCTTGATCTTCTTGTAACCAGAAACCAGTCGGTAATTTTTACATTTTATGATTTATAGCAGTATTTTTTTGAACCATTATTTTGGTTATTTATGGATGCTTTTGTTTAAAAAAGATCTGCAATGTCCATATATGTAATCAACTAATCATTTCTTCTATGACAGGTTCTTTACAATATTCTTGATTGGCCTACTAAACCGCATTCCAAATTGGTTGTGATAGGTATTATTTAAACTGTGGTTTTGATCCAATCTACAATGAACTCTCTCTCATTCTGAAGATAATGCTACTCGTCTCTGTATTCTTGTCATTCTCGTAAATGATATGTAGGTATAGCAAATACTATGGATCTTCCAGAAAAGTTGCTTCCCCGGATATCAAGCCGCATGGGAATTCAAAGGCTATGCTTTGGTCCTTATAATTACCCACAACTGCAAGAAATCATTTCAACACGCCTTAAAGGCATTAATGCATTTGAAAAACAAGCTATAGAATTCGCTTCTAGGAAGGTAGGTCTTTGGCTATTATTTCATCTCGTAATCTGTGAACCAAGGATCAAAATTTCGGCCGAAAACCGAAAATTTGGCCGAAATTTTGGATCCCATATAAATTTGGACTGAAATTTCGGTCCAAATTATTGTTTCGGTGGGGACCAAAACCGATAATTTCGGCCGAAATTTTGATCCTTGTTGCGAACTTTTATAGGAATTTTTTATTTTGCAATGAATGCCTTATGCTCATATGGCATATTTATGCATATGCATGCCTTTTATGTATGAACATACTCTTCGTAAAAAAAAATTCATAGATCTATTACATATCTATATATCATTGCACACTAAGCACATTTCATTAACATGCACGCATGCTCAGGTTGCGGCTATTTCAGGAGATGCTCGGCGCGCCCTGGAAATATGTAGGCGTGCGGCAGAGCTAGCGGATTATCGACTTAAACAATATTCACAATCTACAAGAGCATCGATCTCTGTTAATGATTCTGCTGCAGGTAAGTCAGTTTCTGATGTGAAAGATTAAATTCCTTGAAATTACGACAATAATAAAGAAGTTATGTAATTTGGGTTCGGCCTGTATCTCTATTGGAAGGTGCACTATGACACAACCTTGAGGTTGCAGGGTCATTCCCAGCTTTCCTTCATAAAAAAAGCTACATGATTCTCTAGGAAAAAGTTACCTTCATCCAATTTACGTGAAGGTTAAAATAGCCTATTAGTTTCTAATTAGATTAGAGTTTCTGAGTCTACAGTAATATTTCAGACCAAGGTTTTGAAACTGGGTTTCCATGTAGGACTTGGCCACCACTGAACCATGTTCTATAATCGATACCAAGTGAACTCGGCTGAGTTCGTACACAAAGATGACCGTTTCTTGAGCAGGTTTTTGGCACATGTATCATCCGAGTTCTGTTGAAATCATTACGTATCGGAGAGTCCCTCACAACAACTGTTAAGAATTGGCCGAGTCCAAAATGAGTTCTTCATCTACATTGATTGTGATCAATTTGCATTGCCATTGCTTTTGTTAGCATTATATGCTCACATATTTGGTAAATCTTTTTATGACTTTGATAAATAATACATTTTCTCTATTTTCTAGGAAAATTACTCGTTGGACTAGCTGAGGTTGAAGCAGCTATACAGGAAATGTTCCAGGCACCTCATATACGAGTGAGTTGAAGAATAGACATCTATTATTTAATCTACTCGTATAATCGAAGGCTCTAAAAGGGTCCTTGAAAAGTTCAACAACTAAAATGCTGAGAGGGAGAAAAAAGCCCTCATAAAGTTTACCCATCGACAAAAGCTGAAGATAGAACGAACCATCAACTATATCTGCTTTGGGAGGGTGATAGCATAAAGAACCGTATTATATGTTCCATGAATTTTTCATACATGGGCCACATATGGCTGTAGCCCAATAAGTAATACTGGTCTGGTTATCTTAGTTTCGCATCAATATACTTTTGTGGACAGTTTTTTCTAACTTTACTGATTGTCCATATTGATCAGTTGGATAGATAGGAACATTTGATTGGGTACTGATAAAAAATAAATAAAAAAAATGATTGGAGTCCTTTTTAGATACAGTTTATCCAGCCCATGTTGCTCATTTGACGTATTATGCTGCAATTCCGGTTTTGTTCAGAGAATGAATATAAATTGGAATTTTTGGAGCCATTTACAAAAATACAAGGTTTCGATCGGTTTTCTAGTTTTTAAAATCTCGAGACTGTTTTTTTAATTATCACTAACCTCAAAAAAATTTCCAGTTTCAAAGCTTAACTATTCTTTTCCATTTGTTCATGGAAACCCAATAATGCTCTGTTGGTTTTCTTTCTGGAAGTGATTAAAATGTATTTCTTTTCACAGGTAATGAAAAGTTGTTCGAAGTTGAGTAAGATTGTCTTGGTGTCTATGGTACATGAGCTCTACAAAACTGGAATGGGTGAAACCACCTTTGAAAAGGTCAATCTCTTGACCTCTACAAATCTGGAGTGTGTGAAACCACTATTTTGTTTCTTTCAATAATTTTGGCTGTTTATAACATGACTTGTAGTTGGCAATGACTGTTTCACGTCTCTGTTCAAGCAATGGGGAAGCATTTCCTGGATGGGATAACCTCCTGAAAATAGGGTAAGCGAGTTATTGTTTTACCAATTTGCTTGTTTGTATTTATGATTGGTGTTCGGTGACGTGCTACTGCCCTTATATATATATAAGGGCAGTATGCACCCGCGTGCACAGGTCATTCACATGCCACCTGGCATGATCAACCCAAAACAACTCTCATTTTGGGTTGATCAGCCATGGGGATGTGATTTAAATTTTTTTGACATTTTTATCCTCCGTTTGACGGGTCAAAGTTAAGGTAACGCCCCGAAACTTTGGTGCATTGATTTTCCCTAACTTTGACCACATTTTTAATGGTGGAAAAGTCATAAAAACAATTTTTTTAAGGGATCTGATTGACCTCGCCTAAGTTGTCGTGGAACCCGATCCTCATGACGGACGCCACATGATGGCCACCTGACAGTGGGTGTGTAGAGATTTCTCTACACCCGGGCCCTTAGTCCCCGACCTCTCTCTCTCTGCAACGGTTACGTACGCCAACGGGTCACGGTGAGCGTATCCTGTTGGTCAATGTGGAGCTCCACGTGGCTCCCAAACCACTGTTTTGGTGCGCCACGTAGAGCAAGGTTATTTTGTTTAAATCAATCTTTCAAAAAAATAATTTCAAAAACTCATCTCCACCATATTTTTTTAGCCTTGAAATTTAGACCATTGAAATCAGTCAATGTATGATTTTTTCCTTAAACAAATGTCTTTTGGATTTATTTTTCTATAGAATTGATCTAAACAATGCGCTCGAGCTCGACATGGCACTCAAACAGTATTTTGGGTGCCATTTGGCTCTCCACATAGAGCATTGGGGCACGTTCACCCTACACCATTAGAGTACACAGCCCTTTTCCACACACACACACACATAAGTGATTATACAATGTGACATGCCTTAGCACCTAGATAAGTGATTATACAATGTACAATTGCCCCTAGGCCTACTTATAATACCGTGGCTACTTAGTTAAAGGTAGTTGTGCCCCTTTTCAGCTACGATATGGATGGTTGCCCCCCTTTAGTTTTGAGTTAGTATTAGGTGCCGGACCTGAGCGCCAATGCTCTTGGTATACTGAGTCCATTTTTTGGAACGTGTACCACGTGGAAGAACCATCATGTGTCGATTTGACTTGATGCCCATGATCTCAAGATTTATTTTATATATGATAAGAAAGAAAAAAGATCTCCACTGTCTGATGCAATCAGTCAACACCATCTAAAATTAATGGTACGTTGAATTTATATTGTAACCATCAATTTTACGTGGCGTTTGACGCGTTTGAATCAAATGATGGAGTTCGCTTTTCATCCCAATCTTCTACAATAAATATCTTAACATCATGGTGCAAGTATCAGGTGGTACACATGTTAGTTTCACATAGCACACATCCATAAAAGTGACATGAGTACTAAGCACCTGTCACTTATTCCGCTTACCTAACACTACCTCATTTTCTCTCTTGACCATTGCCTCTCTTGATAGAAAATCCTGGTTCCGCCCTGCTTATAGACATGGCTTGACTTGTGATTCTCCTATAATGGACCCATCACTGTCTATCCTTGTTTTAGGAGTCCTCCCACTGTTCGCCGCTAAAACCTGCCACCTGAAGAGAAGACACTCCATTGGGTCCCATTTTTCTATACAATCTCTATGAAAACAGATTTTTATGAATGCATAATTCAACAATATTTCTTATTTATATGCCATTAAACTTCAATATAACCTTCGTAACAGATGGAGAATTTTTTTGGCATACAAGCCATTCCTTATTTTAGAAATCAATGTAAATGATAAGTGATGAGATTGAGCTTTTGCTTTCATGGGTTATTTTGAAGCTGTAAGCTTGGTGAATGCAAAATCATTCTTTGCGAAGGAGGAGCCCGGCACAGATTGCAGAAGTTACAACTGAATTTTCCGAGGTCAGTTCATTCTTTTTAATACTTTTTTTTAATGCTATTTCATTTAGTTACAATGGGAAAATATTCGGTGCTGCCAAACTAAGGCACAAGATAGGTCTTGATGGGGGGTGACACCAGGAAAAAAGCAGGTTTAAGTGGCTATTGCAACCTGTTTGACTGATATAGCTGGTATCCAGATATTTTATTTGTGGTGTGGCCTGCACTAAGACTGGTTTCGTGTCTTAGAGGGCAGCACTTAATATTTACCTGATTTCAAAATGACAAAAATATTCTTTATTTCTGTGTTATGCTGCAACCCAAATTTTTTTGCTCAAATAAAGTGGTAAAAATAACCGAGTGGACCTTGACAACGATGGGACTTACTGAGTTCGAAGAGTATGACATGTAGTGCAGTGGTAGCGCCTCTTTCCACAGTAAGTGGTTTATTCCATCGAGAGTCATTCCGTTGGTGCTTATAGTGGGCGATTGGTCCTGTATTAGGTGTCGTAATGTGAACTTCAGGCGGCGTTCCATTTGCACTAGGAATGTATGTGAGGCTGGTAGGATGGAGAGTATCCAAGTCAAAGGGAATGATGCTCGACTCCCTAGAGCAGGTTCTAGGGAACAAATGGTGCTCAATGAGGGCCATATGAGGGTCATACAGAATGGGTGGTCCTTAGCCGGTAAAAGATTTAAGGGAGTTTCGAAAACTGTGCATACTCAGATGGAGTCCTACGAAGAAGGATCTTGAGGTCTGTGCCACATGGTTTTCTTTAAGGAGGTGGTTAATGGTGGGCCCGCCGACCGCGTTATTGGGGTTATTCCATCTTTGGAATACTCTAACCCTAGTTTCTCATCTTTAGAGACAAACCGACCATTTTATTAGGTCATTTTATCCTTTAAAATGGATGCATTAAGTCCTTTACAAATTTACAGTTGGTTACATGCTACTTGGGGCTTCTTAGTATGACCAACTATCTCTAGACTATCTGCTATGGAAGTTCTACTCTGCTTTCAAAATGAGACTTCGGCGGAGGAGTTTGGCTTAAAGGTCTTCCAAATTGATGGCTCCCCGGTGCGGTGTTACAGATGGGATGCTGATGCGATCCATCTTGACCTGAGTGTCTGGAATGGAGGTGTCTGACTGCATCTCTTTGGGCTCTCGCTGCACGCCTAGGCGTAGGAGATTCTCAGAGACATTGGGAATAGGTGTGGCCCCTTTCCTTGCTGCCGACTGGAGCACGAAGGACTTGTGGGAAACGAGATTTGCTCGAATCCTCGTGGCCAGAGATCGGTGGGAAGAGGTCCTTAGAGCTGTTTCCGTCACCCTCAAGGACAAGGACTATAGGGTCTTCGTAGAAGTCGAGCTGTCCAGTAGGTGCGTCTTCTCGACTCATGCGGAGTACGAACGGTATGGGACCACTAGATCGAAGGAAGACATACCCATCGGTGTCAGTGAAGAAAGATCCCCGCTCGTCAACCCACCCGAAACGGGATGGATCTCGGAGGAAGGACGATATCGAATGTTACAGAGAGGTGTTCGACTGCGGATCTGCCGGATCATCGGGGGGCGGCCACGACGCCTGTTGTTAGATTGGCTTCGGTGAGCCATGAGAGTGAGGGGCCTACGGTGGAGATACCGGGTATGCCGACGTCGAATCTAGGATCGTTGATCCAACCTACGTCCACGATTGATGAACTTATGGAGTCTGCTTTTACAATGGGAACCAACTCGAATTTTGAATTTGAAGTGGAGGTGCTGAGTTGGAATAGGTCTTTTAAGGATGACCAGCTGGATCTTAAGGCTAATCCTTTGGCGGGTGAGGCGATGTGTGGCGTTTGGAGGACAGGTGGAAGGATCTCAGTTAATGGTGGTTTTGAGGAGGGGTTTGAAGATATAGACTGCCTGGTTTCCTCGCCCGCAGTTTTGGTTTCGAGTCCCGAGACATTTTCATCTACTTTCGAGGAGGGGGTGACACGTGGTTTGGGTGGGTACCATTGCAGCAGTCACGAGGACAGTTTTGGTCTCCAGCTGTCGATTTTGAACAATCAGGTTGGAGTGCTGTCGTGTAGTGGAGAGTGGGCCTCTACTATTGGGATACGGGGCAGGCGGGGCTTCGTGGATCCACGATGTTTCTGGAATAGATTGGGTTGGACTTTTCATTGGTCAGGGAAGGGTCAAATTATCGATTTGGGTTTGTGGGGATTTGGATTGTGGTCTGGGGTACAAGCTTCCCTTATTGACCAGATTTCGCTTTCCTTTGATCCTGGCCTCGAGTTTTCTAGCACTGACGCCTTTTGGGTTGCTGAAGCTAATGACCGGGTTTGCCTTTTGCCCACGTTGTGTCCTCCGATGTCCGTGTATATCTATCTCCTTCGTTGGAGAATTTTGAAGCTGAGGCCTCCTTTGTGGATCCTCTTTCACCTGACTTTGCTTCGTCGGAGGAAGATTCAATTCGGTATGGAGTTGCTCTGATATTCGCCCCATCCGTTCTCTTAAGCAAAGCGTTAATGGTAGTTGGACTGAATGCTCGTTTCCGCCTTCTTCTCACTCATGCAGCTCCGGGGAATCTTCATTTTCGTCAGGGGAGGAGGATATCACGACGGGGAGAGTCAGGTTGGATGATGCTGACAGGGCAATCCGGTCTGGCAGAGAAATTGGAATGACTTTTGATGGGCCGACGAAGGACCTTAGAGATATCTTTGATGATATTTTGGATAGGTGTAATGGTCGAACTCCAAAGAGAAAAGGATTATTGCATTTCAGGGAGCTAGCGCTTCTGGAGTGGGGTGTGTTGGATGGAAAGAGGAGCCCAAGCCAATGAGCGGGTGTTGTCGTCTTCGGTCGGGATTCATTTATTTTTTTGATGAAAATTTTATCTTGGAATGTCAGGGGAGTTAGTGGGCGAAAAAAAGGGTGGCGGTCAAAAGAGTCATTGCCATGCACAATCCCATAGTCTTATCTCTTCAAGAGACTAAATGGGGAGCTTGCGATACTTTTAAGGTGGAATCGGTATTGGGAGGTAATCGGTGGGACTGGATTGGTGTTAATTATTGCAGAGTGTCGGGTGGCATTCTCGTTGCATGGAATGCTATGCTCTTCACCAAGGTGGATGAGGAGTTTGGGCAATTCTCGGCTTCAGTTGTGCTTCAAAGCAGAGACAATGGGTGCCAGTGGGCCTTTGTCGGGGTTTATGGCCCTAATTTGGAGATTCATAGGGAAGATTTCTGGTTCGAGCTTGGAGTTATTGCTGCTAGATGGGACATGCCTTTGTGTTTTGAAGGAGATTTTAATGCCATTCGCTTTACCCATGAGAAAACGGGTGGTCCTCCCGATCGAGCCGCTATGCGGGTTTGAACTCTTTCATTTGCGACTGGGCTCTTGTGGACCTTCCGCTGACGAGTGCTAGATATACGTGGTCGAGCCTTCAAGATGATGTTTTGTTATCCCGGATTGATCGGTTTTTGGTTTTGTTGGACTGGTTGGACATGTACCCCAATGCGGTTTTGCATGGATATGCGAGGGCTGTTTCTGATCACCGCCCTCTGGTTTTGCACTGTGATTCAGTCGGAAGGGGTCCTTCACCTTTTCAATTTGAAAATATGTGGCTGATGGATGGAGCCTTTCGCAACCTTGTCCCGAATTGGTGGACGGAAAGCGTCCTTTTGGGTCTGCTGCCTTCAGATTGAGCTCCAAACTTGGGCATCTCAAAAAGAGAATAAAGCATTGAAACATGGAGTCTTTTGGCATGGTGCATGTTGTGAAGGAGCAGATTCTTTATAGGCTGAAAGAATTGGATGAGATTGAGGAGGCCGGGGATTTGTCGGATCTAGAAAAAGAGGAGAGGGTTCGTATGGATTTCAACAACAAGTGCTTCGAGGAGATCTGTTAAAAACAAAAAGTGAAGATCTAATGGCTTAAGTACTTCCATTCAGTTGCCAATGCACGGTCTAAAAGGAAGTTTCTCAGGAAGATTTCTGTGGATGGTTTGGTGTATACATCCCAGGAGTAGATTAGACTTCATTCGGTGCGTTTTTTTCGAATCTGTATTCAGAAGATTGGGAGACCCGACCGTGTCTTGATGGCTTGCCTTTCCCTAGCATATCGGGTGTGGATTAGGCTGATTTGGAGAGGCCCTTTGTGGAAGACGAAATCTGGGCTGTTATTGGGGCTAGTGGGACAGATAAAATGCCTGGTCCAGATGGTTTTACCATAGAATTCTTTCGTTGTTTTTGGGACACTATTAAAGGGGAGCTGATGGGTTTCTTTGGGGAGTTCCATGCGAACGGAGTTATTGGCCGTAGCCTAAATTCAATGTTCTTGTCCCTTATTCCGAAAGTTGAGAATGCTGATGATCTCAAAGATTTCCACCCTATTGGCCTCTTAAATTGCCTATACAAAATCCTTTCGAAGGTGCTGACAAACCGGCTCAGTCCTCTTATGGGCAAGATTATTTCCCCTAATCAAAGTACTTTCGTTCAGGGGACGATAACTAGTGGACTTGGTAGCCGTAGCCATTGAGACAGTGTACGGGGCGCATCGGAGTCGCAGCCCGACGATTGTTTGGAAGGTGAGAAAGCTTATGATCGGGTTAGCTAGGACTGCCTCGATTATATGTTGGTTAGGTTAAGTTTTGAGGTTAAATGAAGGAAGTGGATGAGGTCTTGTATTTCTACGGCATGGTTCTCAGTCCTAGTGAATGGTACTCCAGCGGGTTATCTTCGTAGCACTAGAGGGTTGCGTCAGGGTGATCCCTTATCGCCGTTCCTTTTTAATATGGTTGGCGAAGCCTTGGGTGGACTTATTGATAGTGCTCATCGTTTAAGCCTCATTTCGGGGGTTTCAGTTGGAAGTAATGGCCGGGTTCTGTCGCATCTTCAATATGCCGATGATACGATGTTTTGCAAGGCTGATGTACGAGAGATGAAGGTTCTTTAGATATCTTGGTAGTCTACGAGGCGTTTTCCAGGCAGAGGGTCAATCTCCGTAAGTCGTCGGTAGTTGGGATCAGAGTGGATAATGCATCTCTATCTGGGCTGGCTGCTGAAGTCTTGTGTCTGATGGATCACTTTCCGATTAAATACCTAGGCTTGCCCCTTGGTGTCGGTAACCCAGTAGCAACTGATTGGGACTTGGTGCTCTAGAGACGCGAGATTCGTCTGGCTTCTTGGAAGGCGAAGTTGCTTAGTAGCGGTGGTCACTTAACCCTTGTGAAGTCTGTCCTGTCCAGCCTTCCCATTTTTTATTTATCTGTTCAAGTGACCTATGACAGTGATTGATAATATTGAGAAGCTGCAAAGGGACTTTTTGTGGGAGGGCTCGGGTCTTGATAGGAAATATCATTTGGTGAATTGGGAGATTTGCCAACTCCCTTTTGCTTACGGGGTTTAGGCATTAAGCGTCTTCGGGAGGTCAACACAACTCTCCTCGGCAAATGGTTGTGGCCCCCGGGTATGGATAGCGAGAAAGATAGTCTTTGGCTTCAGATTCTAAGTTCTAAATATGGTTGGTTATCTGGTGATTGGGGGATCGCTATTAACCAGAATTAAAATGTTTCGGCTTGGTGGAAAGGGATCTGTTCGGTTTCACATTTGTTCTTTAATTTTATCCGCTTCAGCTGGGGCAATGGGGCTAGGATCAATTTCTGGGACGATCCTTGGATCGAGGTATGCCCTTTGGTGGAGTGTTTCCCTTCTATTTATAGGATTGTTGCGTGCCTGCGTGCATCTATAGCTGAGATTGTTGCGGAAAATAATGGCAGCATTTGTTGGGACATTGGTACTCGGAGAAGCTTGAAGGTTGACGAATAGCAGCCTTTCATTTCGCTGCTTTCTTTGATTTATGGGGCCATCAGGAATAGGTTGGGGACCGACTCCAGAATATGGATCACTAACAAAAGTGGATGCTTTAGTGTGAGTTCTTTTTACCGTATGTTGTCCTTTAGGCCGATGGTCCGTCAAGAGTGGGCTTGCCTCTGGAGGGCTCCGGCACCCCCGAAGCTGAAATTCTTTATATGGACCACCTTGAGAAGGCGTATCTTGACCATTGATCAACTGATCAAGCGGGGGAAGATTATTCATAACAGGTGTGTCATGTGTTTGCTCAAGGAAGAATCTATCTCTCATCTTTTCATGCATTGTTGGGTGGCTGCTGAAGTATGAGGCATTCTTTTGAGATCCTTTGGTTGGTGTTGGGTTATTCCAAGTTCCATTACTGATCACTTTGCTGCCTGGTATGGGAATCGGTGGAGGGCCCACTCGTTGGTTTTTGGAAGGTGGGCTTTTTCACTGCGCTTTGGGTAATTTGGAGCTAAAGGAACGCACAGATTTTTCGCAAGAGAAGGCCGTTGGGGTTGATTCTGAGAGAGGTCAGGGACGACCTCATTTGTTTCTGGATAAGGGAGGGGTCTTGGGGAGAATTGAGACCTTCGACTTTGGCTAGGTAGGGGCTGTTTTGGGCCCCCCAGCTCTAGGCCAGGTTTTGTGTAGTTTTTTCCGATGTAGTTTTCCTTTTGTTTTATTTTTCTCCATTTGACCGGGAGAGTCCCTTGTATTGCTTTCCAGCTGCTCGCTGGTTTTAATTTAGTTTTGCCTCTTACCGATAAAAAAATAAAAATAAATAAAGTGGTAAAATGATGCAATATCCCTCATACCTTAATCAAATGGCTCAAATAAAGCAAATGTCGTCGGTTGGAAGAGGGAAAATTCTATTTTCAAAAGTTAATACTTACTAAAATTTTGAGCAAGCAATCTAGCACAAACACTTAAAGGGTTGGCCATCAAATTTTGTCTGATGGTTATGATCATTTATATGGTGGACTATATTCCAAAGGGTGAGGTATACATTAGACATCTAAGCTCAATTCGAATGTGTTAAATCTTTCACGGAAAGCATGGAATATGGTAAATATCATGCCTTAGTAGCAAAATTTCTTATATAGTCTTTAATTTCTTTCAATATTGCAGTGATGATGTGGCTTTTGCACTGAAGGACTGCCCTGAGCTCCCTTGGTTAGCTAAATATCTGTGATCGCCGATGAGTAAAGAAATTCTTGGAGCTTCTTAATAACCAGCTCATCTTTCTTGTTGTATTAACTCATCTTTCTGGTTTTGGTTCATCTTAATCAATTTTGTTTTCAATTTGAATTTATAATCTTATTTAACTTGAGAGGCAATGAGTGTTCTCATTCTGCCTCTATTATAATTCAAGTTCTTAGACTCAATTTTTGTGAACAATGAGCATTTCCTATTGTTTCAAAGTATGTGTAGGGAATTTCACTACTCAATAACTCAGTTTTACTGGGGTACCACTACTTGGTTTATTAGGAGGATACTGAAAGACTTGACCTTAGGGGCCTTGCTTGGTGCAAAGGTAAAAGGCTAAGGCTGTCAAGTGTGAAGATTTAGGTTGAGTCTGGAGAGCACGCACCCCCACTTTGTATGTAAAGAGTCACAACAGTGTTATCTAGACATGTGGGACAGGTGCCAAGGGTCAAGGTGGCACACCAATTTTTAGAGATTCCAATACAGCAACACGACCTTAAAAAAATTATAAAAATAGAATGCATATAGAAAAATAAAATTAAACGAAAATCTACGACACCCAATTGATATGTTTGATGAAAAGTATGCATAATGTATACCATGGACCTAAGTAAACTGTTCTAAGGACCCAAACTTTTTCTTTTATAATTTACTAAACTTCATACAATTGTTTTCATAGAACGACAGTTCATTTTACTGTGCCAAAGCGAGGAATATTGTAATGATATAATGTGGTATTCTTTTCATATGTGTCTAGAAGTGCCGTGTTTAGGAGTGTCCAGTGTCACTAAGTGCTCCCACAACAAAAATCCCAAAAATAGAAGTGTCTAAGATATAGTGGGCACATGAGATACTATTGGTCCAAGTATCCATGTGTTAGTAAGTGCTGGCACGACAAAAATCCCAAAATTGAAGTGCCTAGGTATCATGGGCACATTGGATACTATTAGTCTATCGATTTCGTAAATGAACGGCTGAAGCGTAAATGAATGTTATGATGGGCACATTAGATACAATGCATGATAATTTAGAAGAACAACACTCATTATATAATATTATTAGGGAGGTGCTATTGTCACACAAATATTTACAGTTTACACCATTAAAAAAGGCTTTATGTTATAACCACCTCACTTAAACAACAAAGAAAAAAGTTTGTTGACTGATTTAAATTATATACAATGGAGATCATGTTAAAAATAAAAAACGCAGTATAAGCATTGCACTTGTTTCGTCTGTAGGAATATGTAGACATACCATCCCACCATTGGGGCTTTTTCTTTTGTGGGAACAAAAATCATAAGGCTTAATGGGCCACTGTCATCTGGATCATCCAGTTGTCAACATGAGGAGAGAGCTCCTAGAATGTATTTGATCTAATAGTCTTACTACCATGGTTTTAAATACCGGCCATGTCTGATACATATCGGGCTGGCCTCATCCGATAAGGATATACATTTTCTGTACGATGAGGTCAAATAAATCAAATATTGGCTCATATCAGGTCATTTTTGCGCCTGCCATATCTAGTCACATCGGTTGATATGTACGTATGACTTGGAAAAAGTACTAAAATGGCCTTTTTGCAAAGTTTATTTATTATTATTATTATTAAATAAGTTAAAAAAGGTGCTTAACTATCGGCCAGAGTGACTGATACAATGTATCCAATATATCGGATGACTATGGGCTTGGGACCCAACCGATATGCTGGTGAATTAGTCTACAATGTGTGTCTAGCCATTATGAGTGGACATTGCAGTCTTTCATGACCCTGTGATTGAGTGACTTGCACGGACTTTCAATGCATGGAAGTTCGTGCAAGTCATGTGGTCATCAGGACATGTGATCCGCAGTGTCCACTCACGTTGGGTGGACACACATTGTAGACTAACTCTATCCTGATATATGTTAAACGGATAGGGACGCTTGACCTGCATTTTTTATCAATCCAAAAAATTCACTTAGCAGCTCATCATTGGCATATGCCTTAGCCAAAAAATCACACCTACCAAAAAAATTGGAACCACCCGATTTAGCTTACTTTAATATTAGGATAATGGCTCATGACTATAGTGCCAAATTTCGCCGAAATTCGGCGAAATTTCGCGAAATGGGGGTCAAACGAAAATTTCGGTTTTCAGTATTTTTCGGTAAATTTTGGTATTTTTTGGTATATTTCGGTAATTTTTTTTAAAATATTAAAAAAAATATTAAATGCATATTTTCAATCTCCAAAACTTTTCCGAAATTTTTCCGAAAAGTATCGAAATTAATCCGAAATGTACCGAAAGGACCCTCCACGAAAAAATTCCCGAAAACGAAATTTGTCACTATGCTCACGACATTTAAATATTTAAATAGTGTTTAAATGATCTCGCACCATAAAAAATTAGACTTCTTATCTCACAACATTGAATTATGGTTCATCGTTATGCCATGTGGCGCACATCTATGATCAATTAGAATTGTCTAAGTGGCAAGCTTATTAATCTTAAACTTCACGCAAGATCTCCAGTCTCAATCATAGGTGGGTTGCGCCTGAAGTTTTGTGGCTTACAAAATAGAAATTAAATTAATTTTATTTTATATTTTATAAGTTGCAAATGGTACTTTTATTATTTTAATCTCCAAAAAAAAAT
Organism: Chloranthus sessilifolius; assembly: GCA_021018995.1. NCBI lineage: Eukaryota > Viridiplantae > Streptophyta > Magnoliopsida > Chloranthales > Chloranthaceae > Chloranthus > Chloranthus sessilifolius. Next base: position 8,982,373 of record CM037587.1, read on the forward strand.
TAATACCTTTATTTACAACTTGAGTTTTACAATCGTTGAGCGACTTGAATCAGCCTATGGAATTATTTTTGTCCCAATCTTCTACACAATGAATCTTATGCTTAACCAATAGACGATCAGATTATGATTTAAAGGCGTTCGTATGCTACCTTTCAACGAAAACCGCGTGTCGGTTGCAAAGAGCGCCACCCAAGTAAATGGTCAAGGAATCTTACTATTCTCTCAGTTATTGTTTCCTAATCCTGGGGATCCTCAAGAACCGTGCAAGTTTCTAGGGGGACAGTGATCTGAAATCTGAATGGTTGGAGCAAAACAAATTTTAAAACAAAAATGCGCCGTTGCCGGGGATCGAACCCGGGTCACCCGCGTGACAGGCGGGAATACTCACCACTATACTACAACGACATTGTTGTGGAAGGGTAGTTATGAATAAATATTATATATTATGTATAAAAGTGGGACCTACTTGCTAGATAAGTTTGAGTTGGTATAAGGTAATTGGCCAGTTCACATAATTGTGAACGGGTAAAATCTATTTTATGCTGAAAAGGTCAAACCTTTGGAGCTGTACAATTATAAGGCTGTATTTGGCATTGGGACGGATGAGTGGCTCCCCGCGAGAGCTGTTTTCAATCACTCTGAAAAAAATCTAGAGCCACTCTCCCTGCTCTAGCATGCCGAAAAAGTGCCTCGAGTGAGCCTTCACCGTTTGATCAATGCAGTATTATTCAGCTTCATGTCATCAAAGGGATGGGATGGCCTCCCAAGTTGAAGTTCCAAATCCATAACTATGTTTCCCACTTATACAATCGAGCACCTGAGCACTTCCCTAGTTCTTGGGTGGGCCGATTTGAGGCACTCATGGTCGAACAGAACTATAAGTAGGCTGTTAATGGGTCGGTCGGGCCAAAATTCAGACTGCCCGAAAGGTAATGGGCATATGCCGTACTCGACCCGACATGATGACACATTCCCGACACAACTCGATGGGTCAAGGGTAAAAAGAAGACCTGACCCGAAAAATACTTGACCCGATGCCCAACCAAAAACATATTTGACCCTACGCCAATCCTAATTAGGTGGACAGGCTTCATGTCCGACCCGAACCAAAGGATCAAGGTTATGTGCCCCCGACTTAGTAAAATACTCAGATAGGGCTGGTCCGGTATTGAGTCGACCCGAATATAATGTTTATAATTAAGGCTGTTATCGGGTCGGGTATCTCTTGGCCTTTGTGCAGCTCAAAAATTCTCATTATAAGATGAGAGAAGGGGACATACAATCGGTGGTAGCAAATAACACATGCCACGTTTTGGGTTGATCATGGAAGCCACATGGGATATGCGATGTTTTTTTGAAAAACATTATTATTTTGACTTTTTTGCCCTCCCATTGATAGGTCAGAGATAAGATAAGGCCTAACCTACTTGATTTTAGGCATCTTTGATCACATGTTCATATGTATTGGATAGAACCCAATTTTTTTGAATGACACTTTGTTGTTATTATCCAAGTTGCCATCACACCCAATTCTCATGATTTATTTCACGTGATGCTCTAATGGTCTAGTGGTAGCATTTTTTGCTACACCGATTGTATAGTATAAGATTTATATCATTGAATCCAAGTACTTGAATATAAGTGATCCTATAGTCTCTTATTTATAAGATTTATATTAGTGAGGACAGTGAGGACTTTATATTAGACTACATAGATCAAACAGTTCAAATCTTCATATGAGTGTAATTTTGGGCCAGGATAACTCTTAATTGGAGTAATCACTTCGACGACTTGGATTCCTCAAAAGATGTGCCTGATAGTCTAAAAGTGCATTGTATAAATCACCGTCTATAATGTATCGGTCAAAAATCATTCAAATCCTTCAATGAGTGTAATTAAAATAGATCTTAATTGGAGTAATCACTTTCATGATTGAGATCCTCAAAAGTCAAACCATGCAATATATAGATTAGAAGTGTGTTCTTATAGATACCCTACTTTTAATCTTTTAAGATCAATCACAATAATAGATCTTAATTGGAGTTACCACTTTCATGATTGAGATCCTCAAAAGTCAAACCATGCGATATATAGATTAGAAGTGTGTTCTTGTAGATACCCTATTTTTAATCTTTTAAGATCAATCACAATGTCTCGGATATCATAAACTGTTAGGAATTCTATCCACTATCCACGGGAGTATATGCACTATTTTTATTGAATGTTTACATCACGCACACTCTCTTTTCTCTAGTGCAAACTCAATCAAGATCTAACACGATCTTTAACAACAAATCCGTTATTAAACTAAGGACGCGGTCCTTCAAATAATAGAGAAGAGATCTGCCGGAATATAATTACAATTCCGACACAAGAATGACTTCAATTGGATCTTCAATTCCCAAGCTATTCTTCAATACTTTTTCTCCCAAAGTATTCTCACAGATTTTTCACATGAAACTTTCACCAAACTCTCTCTAAATCCCTAGAAAAGACTTTCTCCCAATAGGTCCAAACTCCTTTTGAATATGTAACTCTCAAATCTCCTAAGAGTTGCAAGTATTCAAAACACTTCCAAAATAGTCTCCTAATCACTTAGGAAACCTTGGCTAAAGTGAGATTCCCGAAAATAGATAATTATATAAAACTTTTGGATCTATGTCAGCCCATCAGTTAATCGATTGACATCCCAACCTCAATCGATTGACACCACTCAACAGTCAATCCTGCGGGTCTGCATCCGCTCATCAGTCAATCGATTGACTTTTCAATCTCAATTGATTGACACCGGTAGTTGTCTTTACAAACTCAATCGATTGATATCGGTGATTGGGATTAAACTTTATTCAACATAAACAATGCTCCAATTACCTAAAATAGATGATCGAGAAAGTCAAGTCAAAATCTTGAATTTCATGTTTTCCGAGGGACTCTTCTTTGTTGATTAAGCGATAGCACTTGATGCTTAATTATATCTCTTTGGATCCTTTTGGATCATTTCCCGAGAGATCCAGAGGAAGGGTATTGAGGATTGGTGTAGTCGCCGTTAACTCAATTTTGCACCACCACCGCCCGGCGCTTAATTCTGCCGCTCCTTTGGTTGCCGCGTTTCTCCCTCGAAAAACTTTGCCTCCAATTCGGTTAAGCGCGGTAAGGCCCGGTGCTTAATTAGAATCAAACCTCAAATTGTCCGACGCTTAAGTAGAATTAAACATTGGGTGATCGAATCCCGAAACCGAACTGGCCCAAAAGCCTACTCTGACCAATCCGAATTGAAGCGATTCGGGTTTTCCGTATGGAGTGGAAAAAATCGAAAACCAAGGGAATTGGATGAGTAAAAAATCATTGAAACCGAACCCAAAAAAAACCAAAAAATCAGAAAAAATCAAGAAAATATATTAAAAGAAAAGAATAGCAAAAATATTGAAACCGAACCCAAAAAATTGAAATACTTCGATATCAGATTCATTCAAAAAAAAAATACTGAATTGAACCAAAACAGATTCATTTCGGTTCGGTTTCAGCTCGGGTTGAACAGACCCGAAAAATAAAAAAAAAGGTGTATTTAACTTACATCCCTAATTGGGTCGGGTCCCTAAACTAAGGCGAGAAACCTTGGTTTCTTTGTGATTTTTGAAGATGAATCCGAGCATCCCTAGGAGTGGCTAAAGAATCGGGAGTCTAAGAGTCGACTCTAGTGAGGGGAATTCAGCTGGCCATTTCCGCTCATAACGGGTCTACCTTAGGAGTTAGGAATTCTAGTCATAACGGGTCTACCTTAGGAGTTAGGAATTCTAGCCTTCTTCCTTTTATTTTTAAAATAAAGGGTACATCTCTTCGGATCCCTTGAAAATTATTGATTGGTTCAGATTCAATAATAGAGATCGTTTTTCATCATGATCTTCTACACAATAGATCTTGAAATCATGGTGCACCTATTAGATGGTAAAATTTTTATTTCATGTCTTACAAATTCTCAAAAAATGGCCCTTGAATCATATGACACACATCACTCTCAACTGTGAATTTACGGTATTTTTTGAGGATTTGTGACACGTGGAATGACAAACTCACCGTCCGATAGGTGCTCCATGATCTCAAGATCTATTGAGTGGAAGATCGGGGTGAAACACGGTCTCCATCATTTGATTAGAAGGAGTCAATGATTTTCAAGGGATCTAGGATATGGGCGCTTTCAAAGAGTGTGTGGGCACAATTAGAGGTACCCTTTAAATAATGGGAAGCATTACTTGCACTAGGAAAGTTGGGTCTTGCACAAAATTCAAAAGAAACACATACAAGTTTGGCGACCTCCCCTATACGAAAACACCATCTAAACCCTTTGATTTGAGGGCAATGATTTAAAAATATTAAGTACAAAAAATTAGCATGGAATATAATTTTCATCATGTGATTAAATATAGTTAAAGGATATTACCTCACTCAACAGTTGACTACAAGAGATCATATAATAAATATCGTGTTCTGCTCCGATCGAAAGACTTAATATTTTAGAGACATGCGACATGTGAAAATGCAATCTGGACTGTCTGATTTAAAGTTCATGATTTATAGATCTTCAAAGGAAGGATTAACTTTCCAAGTGCAACTAATGATTCCCTTAAATAATTTGACAAATGAGAAAAAGAGGTCTACTGGTGATCATGTCGATCCTTCTAAATACATAGATGGCATATCAACACATCCCTTGCCTCGACACTTTAACCTCCAAACCTTGACCTGAACCTGATCTATTAAAAATACCTAGATCTAACTTCAACTCAACTTCCACCCAATTTGAACCCTACCTACAACAATTTCAATTGCATTTTCAAGTTCAGACTCGAATTGTTAACCACTTTTCGGACTTGACATGGCGGGTTTTGCACATGGTTCTAAATATCGCCTGAGACTAATATATATTGGCCATAATGTATCTGCTTCGGCATGACTCGAGTCGATATCAAGGGCATAATAAATCTATCGATCCGATCATCCAAATATATGTCCTAGGATCTAAGCACATGATTAATCAAAACAATAAATCAACAATCCATAAATTTAAATATATGTGCGCACCTTGAGTGTAATCCATGAAAGGTGAGTTGCTAATCTTCAACGATCTCCTCGCTCTTAATACCTCCGAACAAAATGAGGATGCTTTTGCTAATAAGGAGGGTTGAAGTTTGTCGAGCGATCGTTGGGACCAAACATCTCTTATATTTATAGCTAAAAAATCCTTTCCTATTAAGGACTCGAATTACTAATTACACACAATCAACCTTAACTAAAAGACTTAATTATTAGTTACTTATTTTTTTCAAATTCACTGAATTAGGAACTATTACATCTCAAGATTGATCTTACATCATTTATTGGTCAACGGATTGATCATAGTGACAACCATCAAAATAGAAACTTCTAATAGGGCAGACACGATTGGTATATAACATCGGCCAATATTGATACCATATTGACTGATATGGGTTTAGTATCGAAAATGCCTATAACTTCTTTTTTTTTTTTTGGCAAAAAAGGCTTAAAATATTGATATAGACCTATAGGGTTATATATATATATATATATATATATATATATATATATATATATATATATATATATAAAGGCTTGGGGATATGCGTCTGGGCGTAAAGATATCTCTACGCCAATTGATATGAGCGCGACACGTGTGTCTTTTTTGTGAAGTGATAGGTGGCATAAGGCCCACTTTACTAACTAGGGTTACACTTTTAAAAGTTAAATACTCTTTCAGCCGTCATTCTTGACTTTTTAAAAGTCTCTTTTTTTCTTTTTCTATTTAAAAAAAAAAGTGTCAGACTTATTTTTTTCATTCATATTTTATTCAAAAAAAGTGACGTCTGGTAGCGAAGCGCTAGTACCTCGAGGAGCGAAGCGCCAACACCCTGAAACGAAGCGCCGATGCCCCTAAAACGAAGCACCGACACATTATTTTAGAGGCACCGACGCTTTGCTTAGGAGCGTCAGTGTTTTGAAAAAAATAAAATAAAAATTATCGAAGTGTCGGCATCCCTAAAACGAAGCGCTTCATTCTAGGGGCGGTGATGCTTCCATAATTTTTATTTTTTTTCAAAGCGTCGGTGCACCTAAACAAAGCATTGGCGCTTTGTTCTAGGGGAGCTGGTGCTTCCATAATTAAAAATTAAAATAAAAAAAAAAAATCGAAGCGCCAACACCCCTAAACGAAGCGCCGATGCCCCTAAAATGAGGTGCCGACGCTTCTCTGTAGAGGTGCTAGCGCTTCGCTACCGGGCGGCAGACGTTCATATTTTTTGAGTAAAATATATCTGCAAAAGTAAGTATGATACTTTCTTAGAAAAAAAGATGAGAGAAAAAAGAAAGAGAGTTTAAAAAGATTTATTAAAAAGCCAAGAATGACGGCTGAAAATGAATATAACTTTTAAAATATTTAAAAAGTTTAACCCTAGTTAGTAAAGTGGGCCCCATGCTACCCATCACTTCACAAAAGAGGTGCTACGTGTCGCACCTATATCAATTGGTGTAGAGATATCTCTATGCCCGAGCGCATTTTCCCATTTCCATTGGAGGATGGTCACCGTCCTCCAAGATCCACGTGGCACCCAAAACAGTGTTTGGGTGCCACGTGGAGCACAAGTGGACGGTATAGATCAAATATTAAAAAAAAAAAAAAATCGAAAAAAGCTTTTTAAACCCATAAGTCAAAGTTTGACGGGTTTCATTGGTTCACATTTCACGGTTAAAAAAACAAACGGTGGAGATGAGTTTTCAAATTTTTTTTTTTCAAAGATGATCTAAGCAATGCACCCGAGCTCCACGTGGCATCGAAACAATATTTTGAGTGCCACGTGGAGCTCCACATGGAAGCTTGGAGGACGGTGACCGTCCTCCCATGGAGGACGGAGGCCTTTTCCTATATATATATATATATATATATATATATATATATATATGAAAAGGTGTCATCCCTCCATGGGAGGACGGTCGCCGTCCTCCAAGGTTCGAGGTGGAGGTCCATGTGGCATTAAAAATATTATTTCAATGTCATATGGACCTCGGCGCATTGTTTAGATCATTTTTTTTTTTTTTTTTTGAAAACTTATCTCCACCATGTATTTTTTTGAGCTCTGAAATGTAGACTATTGAAATTAGTTAAACATGGACTTATGCTTTAAAAAAACTTTTTTTGAATATATATTTCTTTTAAATTGATCAAAACCATCCACCCGTGCTCCACGTGGCTACCAAAGAGTGTTTTGGGTGTCATGTGTACCTCTACATGGACTTTGGAGGACGGTGACTGTACTCCATGAGAGGACGGAAGCGATTTTCATATATATATATATATATATATATATATATATATATATATATATATGTATATATTGGCCCATCTGTAACAGTTTTAAAACCTTGATCGATTGGTGAGATAGCTGTTGCTATCTTGATCATCATCAATATCTATGATCACCAAAGGTTAGTAGAAGATTTTACTGCGAAAGATTGAACAAGATTAGTAGAAGATTTTACTGAGAAAGATTGAACAAATTCCAGATGATGATCAAAGAATTATGATCATCTTACTGATCGATCATCAAGTGATGAGAAGATGATTTAGGCTTGTAGATAGACCCGTAGAGAAGAAGATTCACGCCTGGGGTTTCTACCGTTGAAACTGTTCAACAGCTGACTGCCTCAAATCATACCATGGCCTCCTTATCATATAGCCAGGTGTTGAGTTTACATGGAAAACATCCCCAAAGGTGACTGTGATCATGGCATACTATGATATTGGTTCTCTAGTCACGTTTGGGGATCAAAATCTGACGGTTGATATGTATTCTATGATCTAAAGATCTATTATGTGGGAGATTAGAACAAAAAATGATCTCAATCATCTATTGATTTTTACAAAACAACGCCCTGTGCCATTTTTTATCACCAAAAAATAAACGCCGTTTTTTCTTCCGAAACAATGCCCCCATGTACTTAAAATGGGTAGCCATATATATCAACCGATACAGGGTACTGATATTTTTAATGAATAATTACAATGCTGCCTCTCCTAACAAAGTATCATTTTTTTTTTTAAAAACTTTTTTTTATTATGCAATGGACATATGCATGTAGATTGCATTTGAATACGGACCGTACCAAGTACATTTCATAATTAAAAAGAAATTCAACCTTTTTTTGTAATAAAAATATAAATTGGGCGCGTTTTCTCTTAATTTTATAGATGGAAATCTAATGCTGACTGAATCTCCCACTGCAAATATGGTACGCTCTCAAAAGAGGGGTGCAATCACGAGGGCAAGGTCATTATAAAAAATATTGTTTTTTTTTTTTAAATCCGATGCAATAACCTGATTTTCATGGGTCTGGTTTTAATACTATAAACACTCCGATTAGGTATAAGGTCAACTTGGTCAAATATCGGCTCCTATCAGATCATATTGGGTCCTACAATGGAGGATCGTGACCATCTTCCAAGATGTACATGCAGCGCTACGTGACCTTCAAAACACATTTTGGCTGCCACATTGAATACGGTGCATTATTTAGATCAATATTAAGAAAAATTAATTTGGAAAAGTATTTTTAAAATATAAGTCAAACTTTGACTAATTTTAATGGTCCAAATTTTATTTCTAAAGAAATACATGATAAAAATGAGTTTTCAATTTTATTTTTTTTCAAAGATGATCTAACCAATGTACCTGTACTCCATGTGGGCATCAGAATAGTGTTACGAGTGTCACATTGAGCTCCATGTAGGACCTTGGAAGACAACCTTGGAGGACAGACACCTTTTCCTATATATATATATATATATATATATATATATATATATATATATATATATATATAGTTTTAATAATTAAATACAATACTTTTATACTATCAGCTGGATCAAAAGATGATATGCAGTGGCGGAGTCAGGATTTTTCTAATGGGAGGGTTCATGATAGTCGTTAAATATTATTAGTTTTGTTATGCTTATTTTTATAGGCCAAATTAATAAACGAGAAGTGAAATGAGGCTTATTAAAAAAAAAATTCTTAGAAAATAAGCCTTTGAAGAATGGAGGATCCCATTTGGGTCCAATTATGACGACCTCTTGCTCGCCTATGTTGAGAGCCAACCCTACACTTTATTTTACAACCACCTCATTTAAGCAAAGGAAAAATTTGTTGATTATTTTTAATCTGATGATGGAGATTATTTTTTGCCTAATATTCCCCACAATAGATCTTGAGATCACAAGTCTACCATCAAATGGTTAGATGTTTATTCTTCGTGCGATGAACCATCAAACGGTTAGATGTTTATTCCTCGTGTAATGAACCATTAAACATGGTTCATATTCACTTTTTAGGATGTGTGCCACGTATACTCAATATCTTACCGTCTAATAACAACCCCATGATCTCAAAATCTATTATATAAAAGTTTAGTATAAAAACCAATCTCTATCATTAGATTCAAAAGAGTCAATTGATTTTGCCTTTGTCTTTAGAGGGGTGACTATAACATAAAGTAGTGTGGTAGTAACACCAACCCTTATTCTTAAGAAGGAGATATTGTGACTTCTAAAAAAAGGGGTAGGGAAATTTTAATAATGGATAACATTATTTGTAATATGAGATTTTTTCTTTATACTATGGTTGTAAATAAAATAATTTGAATAATTAGTATTAGATTTTCTTTATTAAAAATCCTCTAACTAAAGAAAGATAAGAGAGAAGTCAGGGGAATCGATCAAGAGAGAAAAAAATAGTATTTTTCGTTATTTTTAGCAAAAAAAACTCAAAGAATTCTGATCACTTAATATATATAGATGGGCTTGGGAGATCCCTTGTGAAGACCAATTGCCCCTAAAAACTCTCTTTAAAGGAAGTTAATTTTTTTTTTTTTGAGAATGAAAGGGAAATTCATTAAAATTATGAAAAAATAGAGATAGGCATGTGTGGAGGGACATCCTCCAACCACATAGTGTTGATATCACTTCAGAAAGTATATTTAGCTAGTTTGTGGGCCGCCTTGTTTGCTGATCTACGGATGTGATGGCAAGAAGCCCCTTTAAAAGAATTTAATGCCTCCTTAACTTCCTCTATAAGGCCTCTGATATCCTGGTTGGGCATCATTAATAACATTGACAACATTAGTAGAATCGCCTTGTAAGATAACCTCATGCATGCCAATGTCCTTAGCAATAGTAGTACCATACAAAGACGCCATAGCCTCATTATGTTCCATGCTCGAAAACACCAACTTGCTAAAGCAACCCAATATAGCACTATTAGAATTTCTAATAACAACTTCAATACCTGCCCTTTTAGGTTTCGATCTCAAGCAGCATCAACGTTAACTTTCACCACATTATCCGGCGGTGGCCACCAGTCAGCAGCACTAGGATATTGTAATACTAACATATCCTTCTTCTGAGCCTCTTTATATTCATAAAGAAAACTAACCGCATCCCTAGAGATTTTAAGCTGGTCTTGTTTCATTCCTTCAAAAACGTCAAAGTTATGAGCTCGCCAAATCGCCCATGTTGTTATAAGGAAGAGATCGAGATGCTGCTCACCGATAGAAGAGATCAACCATTCAATCCATTCCTTGAAACTTGAGACCAAAACTAATTGTGATCGAAAGGCCATCGGACTCACAAACCATACACATGCTGCTAGCTTACAATCTTTTAAGGCAAGAGTAATGCTTTCAAGTTCCTCCCCACACCGATGACACATTACATCAATATTTAGACCTTTGTCCCGCAAAAGGCTTTGAACCATCAATATTTCACGACAACATTTCCAAGCAAAGATCTTAACTTTGTTGGGAATATTACAATTTCGTAGTACCTTCCAAATCATATCCTCATTTATGTTGCTAGTGGTAGCCTAATCAGCGTTATTGGTATACTTCCAAAGCAACATGATAAGCACTCTTAATAGTGAAGCGCCCATTCTTTGAAAACGCCCACGCTCTATGATCACCGACTTCTCTCGTGGGTAAAGGTATCATGAGGACAGTGGCAGAATCAGGATTTTCATCCAGTCAGGACGTAAGTTGAATTAGATTTAATTTTTTTATAAATTATATACATTTAAAATAATTAAATTATATACATATAAAATACATACTCAATGACTCATACAATAAAGCGTCAACAAATTCTCACAATACCGAACCAAAATTTAAAAGAAAAAACAGCATTAAATTGTCAAGTGCCAGAAAAAGGAAAATACAAAACAACAAGAATACAAGATCATAGATCATCCAAAAGGAACAAAACCCTCAAAAGGGAAGGGAAAAGACTATCACCAGCAAGTAAAACCCATTTACCCATCTGCATTTTTTAACATTCTTTTTACATTATCAGAAACCCATTTACCCATATGCATTTTTTTAACATTGTTTTTACATTATCAGAAACAATCTTATATCACTACTGTATTTTAGTATTCTCTTTAATACAATTTTATAGCATTTAGAGAATCCGATCAGCCACTATGAAGACTTTCCTTATTGAAAACTATCGTTCATATAGAATGGCTTGAATTCAACTTGCACACCATCGTGGATTTCTTCAGAAGGATTGGAAACTTTTGAGTACCTATGATTTGAGACATGCCTTGATGGATTCCACTGAGATTTTAGGGTGTTTTGACAATAGATAAAGAGGTTTCACTACATCCTAATAGTTAATAGGATATTGGATCGTTTTAACTTACTAAGCCTCAATTTTGTGTTGAAATTGCCTTAGTTTTTAGGATATTGAGGCTCTATATGCCTGTTTCAGTTATTGATTGCTCTCCACTCATAATTTTAGTATTTAAAAGGATTCATCAATCATCATCCATCCTACACCTCTTCCAACTGTTGATGTTGTACTAGCTGAGTTGATTATTGAAAAAATCAGACATCAATCTCTAGCTTCAACTTGATCCTTCAGCTCTGGTGTTGTTTTGATCATTATTCTCGATTATTTGCTTCCAATTCTCATGGATCTAGTTCCTCCACTTGCACACTTCTACTCTTCAATCTCTAGCCTTTTTTGGTTATTGCTCCTACCACTTCTATTAAATTGTTTTCTACCTTGAGTCAGCTTTAAAGAAGTATATGGGATTTCCTACTTGTAGCACCCACCTGCACATTTACCCTGTTTGTAGGGTTTGTGTATTGTGTGTTCACTATCTACATACTCCTGGTCATCAACCACTTGCTTGGGCAAGAGTCTTCTTAAAGATCCACCACAGCTCTTTGTAAGCACTAAACAAAGAATCAAAGTGGGAATCAAAGATTTAGGTGTAGTAATAAATACTCAACTGTCTCCACTCTCCATAACATATGAGCTGTTTCTAACACGCCTAATATCATCTTTTATTAGAAGGGAAAAAATCCATACATTGGTGAGTGGTCATCTCGAATACTAAGTCTACAAATTACAATCAACAACTTCCCCCAATACTGAATCAAATTTTATAAAAACAAACAGCTAAAATCATCAAAAGCTAGAAAGCTAAACACAAACTTAGAATCATCCAAAACGCTAGAAATAAAAACTATTAATTGGAGATGGAGAGGGAGAGGATGAAGAAGAAATAAAAGAAGAAGAAGAAGAGGATCTCACCTGAAAATTTGGGCGACGGAGAGAGAGGGCTTCGCCGTCGACGGTCGCGGCAAAGAGGGCGACAGAGAGGAGGGAGGGCGAGAAGAAGATAGTGAAAACAAAAAAAAAGGGTTTTATCCAAAAAAAAAGGCGGTGATTTGCTTTACAGGGTTTTCAAAAAAATAAAAATAAAAATTTGGGTTTTGTTTGAGTGAGGGCGCCCGCCAGCAGCCGCCCATGAATGGGTCCGCCACTGCATGAGGATGACTTCCGATTCTTCATGGAGGAAAGTACTGCGAATAAGACTCTCGCTAATGCATCTGATGGTGATCGATAAGGTCCAACACTATATTTACCCATTGAGTAAGATTTGGAAAAATAATTTTCAAGGTAGTATGAGTTGGGATCCATCTTTCCTACCATACATTTATACTTTTGCCATCTCCAACCCGCCATATGTAATCCTTCTTAAAGATATCTTTTGCCAAGATGATGCTTCTTCATAAATAGGATGGGTGATAACCGAGTTTTACTTTGATGAATTTTGTATTAGGATAATACCTAGCTTTTAGCACCTTAGCAGCAAGGGAAGAAGGATGTTGCTGGAGTCGCCAACATTGTTTGTCAACATTGCTGTATTGAACGCTTGTAAATCTTTGAAGCCCAAACCTCTTTGACTTTTACTTGCACAAAGTTTTCGCTATGCCAGCCAATGTGTACCCTTCTCTTTCGATGCATTCCCCCACCAAAACCTGGCCAACATACTTGTGATTTGGCGAAGTAGAGATTTTGGAAGCCGGAAACATGACATAGTGTATGTGGGGATAGCCTGAGCTACTGCCTTAATTAATGTCTCCTTGCCGGCTACTGACAAAAACTTTTCTTTCCAACATTGTACCCTTTTACAAATCCGATCCTTAAGCATTCCGAATATAGCCTTTTTGGAACGTCCAATAACCGATGGAAGGCCTAAGTATTTCTCGTGCTGAATGTTGCCTTTGATTTGGAGGAGCCTTAAAATTTCTCCACGATGCGCATCGATCACGTTTCTACTAAATGTGGCAGTTGATTTGGTGAAATTAATCATCTGCCCGGATGCTTCCTCATAAACTTTGAGGATTTTGATGATCTCTTTTATCTCCTCAATTTTTGCTTTGATGAAGATAAGGCTATTGTCTGTAAAGAAAATGTGTGATATATTTGGTGCGCCTCTGCAGATTTTTAGACCTGAAATCTTTCCATCACTAGAAGCAACTGCTAGAAGCGTAGAAAAAATTTTCAGACACAAGACAAACAAGGAGATAAAGGATCTCCTTGTCGGAGTTCTCTAGACGACCTAACTTCCCTAGTAACACACCTGTTAATGACAAAAGAATAAGAGACAGTAGAGACGCATCCTATTATGAGCCTTACTCATTTTCACAAAAACCTAATTTTACAAGCGATTTTTCTAAAAAAATCCACTCCACACGATCATACGTTTTGCTCATGTCTAACTTTAAAAAGCAGCTCCTGACTTTCCCGATCCGTTTGTTTTTCAAAAAATGAGAGAGTTCAAAAGCTAGAAGGATATTAGCGGAAATTAGTCGACCCAAAATGAATGCACTCTGATTTTCTGAAACAATAGTTGAGATAACAATTTTTAAAAGATTTGCAAGAACTTTGGATATAATTTTATACAGGACATTACAAAAACTGATTGGATGAAAATTGCTAGCATCAATGAGATTATTCTTTTTTGGTATTAAAACAAAATTAGTACAATTTAAATCATGAAGGGAGGTTGGACTATTAAGATAATTGAGGGCACAATCAATGACGGATTGACTAAGTAAGATGCCAAAACTATTGAAAAAAAATATGGGAGACATACCATCAAGCCTTGGTGCTTTTAGTGGCGCTATTTGAAACAAAGTTTTTTTTACCTCCGTCTCAATAAATCCCGAGTTAGCCAATCATTTTGCTTGGTTGTAACTTTTGGAGTAACTTCATGTAGTACTTCTCCGATTTTAACCGGTTGAGAAGTGGTGAACAATTTCTGATAATATTGGATAATGAGTTCTTCCATGCTCTTCCGTGATTCTTTCCACACACCATTGCCATCTTTGAGTTTAGAAATAACATTTATTTTCTTCCTTTTCGATGCCTTTGAATGGAAAAACGCGGTATTGTGATCGCCTTCACACAACCATAGTTCCTTGGAACGTTGCTTCCGCATAACCTCAGCCTTTTCCAGTAGCTCGTCAATTTCAGCCTTAATGTTTTTCTCCCTAACTCGGCAGTAATTATCGCTGGTTCTCAGAGAGTGTAGTTCCTTCATCTTCTGATCTATTTTACGTCTCACATTTCCAAATGAAACCCTATCCCAGACCTGGAGCACAAAGGATGCCCTTATAATAGAATTCATAATATCTTCCATTGGGTTACCCATGTGGGTATTAAATCAGTTCTCATGCACCTTTTTTTTCTCGCATTCCTCGTATTTCAACCACACAACTTCGAACCGAAAAGGGTATGGGCCTTGCCGGATAGAGAACATAGGTTTATTATGAATTATGATAGGTAGATGGTCTGAAACTGAGTTAACGAGAACCGTGACACAAGCTTCCGGAAAAACTCGTAACCAATGACTTGACGCTAAAGCCCTATCTAATTTTTCCGTAATATTATCTTCCCCTTCGTGTTTACTATCCCAGGTGAATTTGGGCCCCAAAAACCCCAATTAGGCTACAAAAATCAACTACATCCCGAAATCTACTAATCTAGCTCGAATCTCTTACTTCTCATCGTTAGAAAGGATCTCATTAAAATCCTCAGCACAAAGCCAAGGGGTAGCCACATTTATATGTAATCTGCGATGCATGCTCCATGCCTCCTCCATTCTACTCGCCACTGGTTCACCATAGAAGCCAGTGTACCTTCATGTAACGACATTATTTTCCTCTTCGCACTTTACGTCAATGTGATATTTTGAAAATGATTGGAGATGAATCATGATATCATCCTTCCACAATAACGCAAGACCTCCCGATCTGCCAAAACTATCCACATAGATGCCTCCTTGAAAACCAAGCTTCCATTTTGTAGTTTCAATTTGTCTTCCTACAAGTTTTGTCTCAATGAGAAAGACGATTTTAGGGTCTTCCTTAGCCACCAATTGGCTAAGAGCTCGAATTGTCCTAGGGTTCCAACATAGTGTTTTCATTTTTGTCAGTGAGGTTGGAAAAGCAACCTCCGTTGTTGGATCAGTTAAATAGGCCATTGGTCGTGCAGACTTTGATTGTCCTTGAAGCGATTAAGTTGAGGCTTCATTCTCACTGGAAATAAGAGCTAATGACTTCCTTTTTTCTCCTTGGGCCGAACCTGATTCAGTGAAGTCAACGATCTCTTTTGTGATAAGGGTTGAAGGGACAATAACTAGATCATGGCTACCCCGAGCTAGCCTGTTTGAAAATTCTAAAATTCGATGTTTCCCTATCGGAGCCGTTTTCTCCACTCTTCACCTTAGTTTTCCTGAAAGATTGTTCAACAACAACTTTGATGGCTCCTGTATTGGTGGGTAGCGCTTTCTCAAAGGATGAAGTAATATTCAATGAACTCGCTTGGGTGGGAGAGACGGTTGGCGGCATCATGGAATTAAAGGTTAGGCGACGTGTGATCGTTATCATCAGTAATGGGGGCTGTCAAGGGTGAGGATGTGGCATTGACAGGGGTGGAGCCAGGATTTTTTCATAGGGTAGTCATCTTATCAATTAATGTTGGAAAATTGTATAATTTTTTTTTCCCTAAGTAAACGCTAAACAAAGGAAAATATCTACAAACGAAACTAGATACGAAATAAAAGAAAATCACATACATATTGATTAGGCCGTTCTAACAAAATTGGTCTAATTCAAAATTCCCTCGAAGAATGACTACGAGGTAGTATCATCCTCGTCGTCATCCTCAAAAAAGTAGGATGATGTGACAGTACGTTGCAGAGAGCCCGTGAGACCATCGAAGCTGTTGATCATATCCTGATGATGAACGGGAAGACCCGATATTTTTTTATTTAATAATTTTGATGCCTTTATAAAATTATATATGTATTAAATTTTTTTTTGCTCTTCACATTTCTTAGTGAATTGCTCTAGTGGTCTGCTTTGTGAAGGTTACGTTCTAAGTTCAAACCTTCTTATGTATAATAAATTTCTTAATTTTTTTATTAATTATACTATAACTTATATACCATATATGTGAGTATATAGCTCTACAACATAGTGGAGCCTTTAAGAGAGAAATCTCTCCGAAAATAAGTCCCCAAAATTATGGGATTTAATTAAAAAATCAAAGAAAAAATATTTGTTATGAAAACAAATACCATAAAAAAACTTGTTTGAAAATTTTAGATAATTTTAGATGATCAATATAATTTTGGATGGATGAGAATCCACTAATATAAATTAGGACATATAAAGCTTAGTAAAAAATTTTTAGAAAACTTGGGTAGTCAATTGACCACCCAAGTCATAAAGTGGCTCCGCCTCTCAGCATTGATGACGCGGAGAGGGAGTGAAATTTTGAATACCTTAAAAATATAATTGTTTTATTATGAGTACTAGTAGGATTTGGAATATGGGATTTAGCAGATTTCTATCCTCTTTGTTAACATCATACTATTTGTTTTAGCGTAGAGAGAGAGAGAGAGAGAGAGAGAGAGAGAGAGAGAGGGGGTACCCTTCTCCTAGATAACTCGGATAGCACCAGAATGTTGTAATCAAAACACCATGGACCTATCAATTGCACTCTTTTCAACTGTAGTGGATCTTATGAATTTGAAAAGGAAGATGTTCTCGTCCATCTCCTTCACGTGTACCCTACCTATTATGGAGATTCCACACGGATGATGGATGCTCTCCGCTGCTTCTTTATTGAATTTTCGAGAACTAACCATCTTCCCAACAAGGGAAAATTTGGTGCTTTTAAAGATGTCGAGAGTCTCCTCTCTTGAAATTCTGGTTTTGTTCTTAGATTGATCTCTAAATGATATTAAAAAATATTATGGTAACTAAAATTACTATTACCGATTTGATTTGATTTGATTTTTTTTTCTTTTTAAAGGATGTCTTTATATATCCCTGCTCGAGAAGATCATTAGAAAAAAATAAAAAGATCTTCAAAATATCCAATTAAAAATACATTTAAAAGGAATTAGCGACGAGAATAGCTTGTCTACACCTGGCTTTGGCCTGTTGGATCCTCTCTTGCAGCGTTTCTTCTTTAACCGCCGCCTTAACCATCTCCAAATCCATCTCCATCAACCTTAAAACCCTAAAAAGCTCCGTAACCACCCTCTCATCAACCTCTCCTCCCTCTCTCAACACCTCTGCCTCCTCCCTCGCTCTCTCCGCTACGATCTCTCCCGCTTTCGCCAAAAGCTCTTTCGATCCATACTCTCGCCCCATCAGACCCTCCAATTTCTCTAAAAAATCAGCGATTACGTACCCCTTCGGCTTCTTTTGGCCAATCTCCTTCGTTCTCTTCCATCCGATTTCGAAATTGGGCGGATCCGGCGGCTTTTCGAGGCTCGTTGAGAGGCGGTTTTCGCGGACGATCGTCGATTTTTTGGGGGGTTTTTGGAGTTCGAAGGTTGGTTGTGGTTGCTCTTGTTGGGGATTTGGAGTTGGGTTTGATGTGCATTTGGGAATTGTGATGGGTTTTTTATGAATTTGTAGAGGGATTTTTGATGGGTTTGATAGGGTTTTGAAGGAGAGTGGAGGTTTTGTGCTGGGAAGGAGATGGAGAGCTGTGGAAGCCATTGGTTTGGAGTTGTGGTTTTGGAGGAGGATAAGGGATTTGTCTTGGAGGGCTGCTAGAAGCACACCACTTTATCAAATGTTTAGATGCACCACCAATTCTTTTATCCGCACACCAATTAATGAAAGAGCACCTCTGTTCGCCCCTACCTGATTTCTGATTGCGCCTACATTTGAAACCCTATGGATTACTTGGATTCCGATGATGGAGATCCTTTGTTATCCCAATCCTCCACATAATTGATCTTGAAAGAGTCCCTAAAAAATGGGCCTAAAATCACATGACACACACGGGATTTTTGGGCCATCTTTATAGGAAATGTGCCACAGACTGTCTCGGATGGTACGCTGATGGTCTCAAGATCCATCGTGTGGAAGATTGGGGTGAAAAACAATCTCCATCATCCAAATCCTAGCTGTCCATGAGTTTTAGTGGGTTTCGAACGTAAGCATCCTCAGAAATCGCATAGGTGCAAGCAAGTACCCTTAATGATAATCATTTTTATTTTTGTTTTGCTATCATGGGGAACTGACCAGCTTTTCTGAAATTTGTGTATTTTCCTTGATCAATGGTTTTAAGTGATAGATCATTCATTGATTGAAGTGCAACATGCCCCAAAATAGTGTTTGAGGGAGATTTAGGTCATCCTATCTGTTGACTATAATATCAATTATTGATTTTAATTTTAATGACTGATATTAAACTTCACCAATTGGATGGTTCACATTCACTAATAGGCATGTTTCTTTGGGATGAGATATGTTCAATAATGGATTGTGACTTGGCATAATGATTACACTTCAATGGTGTGAGATGAAATAATAATTTTAATGTTGTAAGATATTTAACCACCATTTTTGTGTGTAAATATCAATTAGGAGCTATTATTCCTTTCTCAAATAAAAGAATCTTGTTCTAATTGCACACCACTTTATTTTCTTTTGAGGTCTGTGAGAAGAAGTGTGGTAGTCATTCACACGCTCTTTTGGGAGTGAATCAATATCTAACTTCTAATGGTAGGCCCATAACCTTAAGATCCATTATGTCAAAGTCGTCTAATTCAATGCAATCAATGATTTTAACACGGAAAACTCGGTTCACAAGAAAGAATTCGGGCTCATAAATAAAGGTACCACCCATCATAGAAATGGAAGGCATATGAATTTGATCACAGAGCACATCACAAATATCTTGCTAAAGAAAATCTAGAGCACCTCACAGACAATGTTTTTAAATTTTATGCAAACTCTTTTTTTTTTGAAGTAAATAAAACTCACATGCACATTTAAAAATTAAATAATTAGGGGTCTCAACCGTCTTAGGTAAATATTTATTGGGATAATAGCTCTAGACCGACATTTAAACAGCAAGTAGCAACAAGTGTTTAAATGATCTTACACCACTAAAATGCCACTTTTTATTTCACATAATTGAAGTGTGACTTATCATTGTGCCACGTGGTACACATCTATGATCAATCTAAATTGCCTTAGTGGCAAACTATCGTTGGAACATGTCCCAGCCAAAGGATCATGATTATAAGCAGATGTAAATCATACGATGGGTAACTTTACTATCAGTCATCAAAATTAAGAATCGTTGGTATTGATCGATTTTAAATTGTACCCTTGCAAGTGCACAAATTCGGTTGTAGCACGGTGAAATCAAGGGTGTCGAACTCACAGGGAAGCGTGAAATTTAATTAATTTTTAGAAATGTCAAACGAACCTAAGGAAGTACCAAAGGCGAGATCTTTGTCACGATAGAAATTAACAACTATACAAACATAAAAATAAAAAGATCTAAACAAAGCGTAAGCAAGAAAAATAATGAAAAATCAAATAACGATAAAAAAATGATAAAGGAGTCCGCTAACCCTAAATTTATAACTTTTCTACCATGAAACTCACAATTTCATAACACATCAATCACACCATCATTTATCTAGAAGAAAAATGAATCGTAAGAAAACGTGATTACCGATCCGGCATACCCTATCTAAAAACTATGACTCAGCCTATCATTGCAGTATGAATCGTGTAAAAAGTATAACATATCTCAAAATTCTAAACCACGACAATGAGAAAATAATTACTCTGCAGCCTATATCGGCCTGCAGGAACAGATCTAGATGAAATGACCCGTTTATGGTCGTTGATAACTTAGGTCAACGGCCATTATTGAGCATTCAAAAGATATTCAATTAAACACACTTTTTAGCAGAATGATTCCATGATGAAGCTAAAAAATTGTGGAGTTAATAATAAAAGCGTTACTTATCTGGGGATCGCATCCTCCTTTAATGAATGGTTTTAACCGTTAATCTCCGATCCACACGCAAAGCACATATCCAAAATCATCAAACACGTTCTTTAATTTATCAAATGTTCGGATCTTTTAGGAAAAGATCCAAAACCTTACAAAACTTTGGTTCCTAATTACAAGCTAATTATCATAAATTAAAATTAAGCATTAAAAATAATAAATAAAAACCTAAGAAAAAGACTAAGAGTTTCCATGTATAGGTCAATCGATTGAATTCCAAGATTCAATCGATTGAATTCAAATTTTGAATTGTGGCGGATTTATTTGAATTTAAATCTTAATCGATTGAAATTTAAATCTCAATCGATTGAGTTTAAATTTGAATTTATGAGAAAAACAATTGTCATCCAACTCAATCGATTGATTTCTAAATTTCAATCGATTGAGCCTGACATGTGGCATATCCATTCTCTTGCTTGTGGCTGGACCAATCAATTCTTTTCACAGATTTTGATGTTTCTGTTGGCCCTTTGATCCAATGCTCCCATATAGTTCTTAATTATGCTCTTTTATGTGTTTGCAAGATCTAACGGTCACGAACACCTGAAACCACTAAAACTGCATAACAGTCATTAGAATGCCTTCATCGAATAGTCAAATGTTGGTATTAAGGTGCGAAATATTATCATATTTCAGTGCCGATCACACCACCAAACCTACACTTTGCTAGTCCTCGAGCAAAGAGAAAGATAAATAAGTCGAAGCAAATAAAACTAATATCCTAAAAAAAAAGTTAAATGCCACTTTCGTAGGGAGTACGATTGCATTTAGCGTATGCAATAAGCCTTTAAACCCCTAGATGATCCCTAGTGGAGGAGTTGTGTCTCCTGAGGGTTTTCAGTCAAGACACCCACAAGCTTCTAAATTTTTTTTCAAAACCATCGACAAAATAATTTTTAAAAATCGGTTTATATAATATATATACCTTTAAAATAAAAAACAAGTAATCATTTCAGCATGTAAATGTTTATTCTCAAATAACGATGCTATGATAATTTCACTGTTTCTTATTCCAATTAACCCAATGCTCCGATTCTTAGACCATTCTTTCATTTATGCCTAGAGTGTCGTGTGTGCATGTGATAATGCTTAAATCGCTCTATTGCCGAAATAATCCAGACGAGGAATCTTCGGATCTAAAGTTTCGACTCAATCCTCACCTCAGGTATACACTCAAAACATAATCGCTCTGATGAATGATTTATATTTTCATTCGCATGTACGATGGAGTTACAATACGAATTAGAAAAATCTCACATGAAATAAGAAAGACGGTGCCTCAAAGAATTTTAAAAGTAATCTCATAAGGAATGATATTTGTATCCTAAGCATGTTATATTAAGTACCATAGTCATTGCATCATCACTCTCCTCAAGACATTTATCACTCATGATTGGATCAGGAAGGTCTTTTCTAAGGTTGTAATGGGGCTCGATTGAAGGTTATGAAAGAACGGGGAAATTGGATTCAAATTTCTCTGAGGAATCGAAAAAATAAGCGCAATTGATTTTCTGATTTTTCACATTTACTTTTTCGAATTTTTCAAAACCTTTTCCTTTTTGTCACTTTCTCCTTTTTTTTTTTTTTTTTTTTTTTAACACCACATTTACATATTTCTTTACCTCTTGCACCAAGATGTATTTTCTTTTTTCTCTCGCCTTTTATATTTTTCTGCCATATACTCCTTACAAGTATTATTACCATAATTCTCCACTTTCTCTCTTATTCTCATCCATCTTTCCCAATTTCTCATAAATTGAAGGGTGAAGTTTTATATATTTTTTTTCAAACTGGTGTGGAGTATGGTTAATATAGCTTAATAAGGAATATTTTGGGTAAAAATTTTTAATCATGACTCAAAAGGGTTGCAAAAAGATAAATCAATATAAGGTGGGGCATTTTGGGGACAAACGAGCTAATGATGACCTTTGATCATTTCCTTTCACGATGATAATGATGCCTGCTTGTCTTGAGTTTAAACACAATGAGTTCTAGTGCAATGTAAAGCGTGCGAAATAAACAAACCGAGATAAAATGTATGAGATTTCAACAATTAAGCATGAATTTCAAAGATACTCCGAATTTATTTTAGCACTCTTCAAGAACGAGGAAAAAGTTCTAAAGCTCACGGGTTTAGTCTTTCTTAGGATCCTAGAATTTCATATTTGAACTAATCTTTTGATTTTCGGACCTAAACATGGCGAAGGTGCAATTTTTTTTTCTAAACATAAATTTCAAATCAATATTTAAATGTTCACAATGAAGTTAATTATCCTAAACAACAACAATTTTACCATGACATGAATATTTAAAATTAAAAATTTTACATGCATCAGTAACTAAAGTTTGAAAACTACGCCAAAATTAAATAGTGATGGTTTTTTTTTTTTTTCAAAAATGATATTAAAGGTGCATATAAAATGTGGTTACTGCAAAATTATGAATCACGCATTACATTGTAAAATTATGAATCATGCATTTCAGTACACCACTCCTAAACTTAAGTGGTGCTATGTCCTTATTGCATAAAATCATAAACATTAAAACAATAATAGGACAGTCAGAAAAATATGATTACAGATCGGCACAAGCACCAACAAGGCTAGCTCAATGTCCCTTTCGAAAGAGGAGGGTGCGGAGGAGTTGGAAGAGCTAAGGTCACTCCCCTTTTCCTTTGCTTTTTTTTTTTAAATTTTTTTTATAAAATATGAAATGGAAATTCAAATAATTTACCTTCTCAATCGATCGATAGATGTTCGTGAATCGATCGATTGAACAAAGTCGAACTCTGTCAATCGATTGAAATAAATCAATCAATTGAAGTAAACCAATAATAAAAATATAACTCACCTTTCTGTTCCTTGGTCAATCGATTGAATTTAAACAATCAATCGATTGAAATAGAGCAAATGACAGAGGTTAATAATTCAGACCAAAATTCAGAGTCAATGGATTGATTCTGTGAAATTAATCGATTGACTGACAAACAGTGTGCGGTTTCTAGAGTTCGAGAAAAACATAATTTTTTTAAAATATTTTTTAATCATAAAAAAAATTCTTAAATTAATAATTTACAAGGGGCTTGGGTTGCCTCCCAAGAAGCGCTAAGTTTTTATTTTGTGGTCTTCAGCCGGACCACCCTCAAACTACGAGAGAAATGAGAAAGGGTCATTCTTCTGACATGTTTTGGTTGCTCTTTCTATGAATTAAGGGTGTGAGGCTTTTGGTGGGTGGATTTTCAGTAAACCTATCCACCCCGTAAACCATGAAATATTTGGTTTTAGCGCGTGTTGGCAATTTGAAAGCACCAAATAAATCATTATTTACAACCAATGGGCTTGAGGGTTTATCTAAGCATTGTAGAAATGGATCACTGAGCACATAAGGTGCCTCAAATGTAATGCTTGACTCCTCAGTCGATGTCAAACAGGGACGTGTGTCCTCCTCATGTAATTGTTCTTTTGGTATTAGAGGAGTAATACAAATTGGTTGGCTATCCGCCGATGTTTCAACACAAATTGGGCCAATAACATCTTCCTTGTAATCTAACTCATGCCCGCCTCAAAGGGTCATGGTCTCAACCTCAGGCTCATGGGCGAGGGTAGTTTCTTCTTCCAACTCTTAGTCTTGAGGGATGTTTATTGGTTGGCTAGGCAAGATAGCTTCTTTCCTAGCCATGACAGCGATCAACAACCTTAATTGATGATCAAATTCCTCAAGAAATTGGTCATATAATCCCACATAGTTGACCGATTGGGAGACAAATTGTTTCATCATAGTTAAAATTCGATCTTTTAAATCAGAACCCCATTGTTCTTGCGGAATATAATTTAAACAGTTGTATGCAATATCGACTCACTGCCTCTTTAGATGATTAACTTTCACATGAGAGTGGTTATATAATTTATAATAATTGGCCGATTTAGCGCAGAGTTCTATCACCTTAATTATCAAATTTTGCACTAAATTGGAAATCCATGGGGATTGTGAATATTGTGGGTCAAACTGAGGTTGATTTGATTCACAATCCTGATTTGGTTCCCACAAATTAAGATCATTCTCCCTATATTCATCCCATGGGGATTGTGAATATTGTGGGTCATTGAGGTTGGTCAAATTTTTTTTGCATATAAGGCTGATTTAATTCACAACCCTTATTTAGTTCCCACCAATTATGATCATTTCCCCCATATACATCCAAATGTGGGAATGGATTAAGATCATTCTCCCCATATTCATCCCATGGGGATTGTGAATATTGTGGGTCACAGTGAGGTTGGTCTGTAAAATTTTGCATATATGACTGATTTAGTTCACAACCCTGATTTGGTTCCCACCAATTAGGATCATTCCCTTCATATTCTTTCCATTTTTGGTATAAAGTCTCATAATTAGATTCATTAATAATTGGGAGCATCAAAATTGTAGGAAACTCCATATCACATAATCATAAACTAAAAAAAATAAAAATAAAAATACAACTATAAAAACCTAACTAAATCTAGAAATAAAGGTGCGTACTTTGGCCTCTCACAGGCGTCCTCTTTTAAGCTTTGGTAGACTCAGACCTTGATCTCTAAATCTGACAACAAGTAAACTATAATTAGAAAACTACAAATGCAAATAATCTAAAATGACAATAAACTAAAAGAGAATCCTACAAATCCTAACAATCAAAATTTCATATTTCAAAATCAAAAGTTGAAAATTAAAATCAAGATTTGAAATTCAAAATTCAATTTTTTTTAAATATAATTTAATTTTTTTTAAAATTTTATTATTTATGATTTTTATTTTATTTTATATATATATTTCAAAGTTCAAATTCAAAATTAAAAATTCGAATTTCAAAATTTTAAATTCAAATTCAAATTTAAAATTTAAATTTAAAAATTCAAATTTAAAATTCAATTTTTTTTTTTTAAATTTTAATTTTTTTTTCAAAATTCAAATTCAAAATTCAAAATTTCAAAGTCTCAAATTTAAATTTCAAACTCAAATTTAAATTTTAAAATTTAAAATTCAAAATCTAAAAGAAAACCTACAAATCCTCAAAATCTTAACAAAAATCCTACAAGAGAAAAGAAATGAAAGAAATAAAATCCTACCAATCCTATAACTCCTAAGAGGCAATAACTAAAGATCCTAAAAAATCTTGAAGATCCTAAACTATTCTAAAAATCCTACAAGATCTTACAAATCCTAAAAATAGTAAAAGATCCTACAAAAAAAAAGAAAGAAAGAAAAGAAAATCCTACAGAAGAAGGAAAGAAAATAAAATCCTACTAATTCAAAACCAAAATCAAAATTCAAATTTCAAACTTCAAAATTCAAATTTAAAATTCAAATTTCAAAATTCAAAATTTTAAAATTCAAAATTCAATATTCAAATTTTAAAATTTAAAAAAAAAAAAAAAAAAAAAAAGCCTACAAATCTAAAAAAAAATCCTGAAAGTTTTTTTTTTTTATAACAAAACTAAACACTCATAAAAATTAATCAAATTCCGATGCTTCCCTGGCAACAGCGCCAAAAACTTGATTGATTTTAAATTGTACCCTTGCAAGTGCACAAGCTCGGTTGTAGCACGGTGAAATCAAGGGTGTCGAACCCACAGGGAAGCGTGAAATTTAATTAATTTCTAAAAGCGTTAAACGAACCTAAAAAAGTACCAAAGGCAAGATCTTTATCACGATAAAAATTAACAACTATACAAACATAAAAATAAAAAGATCTAAACAAAGCGTAAGCAAGGAAAATAATGAAAAATCAAAAAACAATAAAAAGATGATCAAGGAGTCTGCTAACCCTAGATTTATAACTTTTCTACCATTAAACTCACAATTTTATAACACATCAATCACACCTTCATCTATCTAGAAGAAAAATAAATCGTAAGAAAACGTGATTATCGATCCAGCATACTTTATTTAAAAATTATAACTTAGCCTATCATTACGGTATGAATCATGTAAAAAGTATAGCGTATCTCAAAATTCTAAACCACGACAATGAGAAAATAATCACTCTGCAGCCTAGATCGGCCTGTAGGAACAAGTCTAGATGAAATGACCCGTTTATGGTCGTTGACAACCTAGGTCAACGACCATTATTGAGCATTCAAAAGATATTTAATTAAACACATTTTTTAGCAGAATGATTCTATGATGATGCTAAAAAATTGTGGAGTTAATAATAAAAGCGTTATTTATCTGGAGATTACATCCTCCTTGAATGAATGATTTTAACTGTTTATCTTCGATCCACACGCAAAACACAGATCCAAAATCATCAAACACGTTCTTTAATTTATCAAATATTTGGATCTTTTAGGAAAAGATCCGGAACCTTACAAAGCTTTGGTTCCTAATTACAAACTAATTATCATAAATTAAAACTAAGCATTAAAAACAAGAAAAGAAAACCTAAAAAAAATACTAAGAAAGTTAGCCAAAAAGGCCACTAAAAGAAGCATTCCTAAAACCTAAACATTGTTCTATTTATATAGGGCTTGGGTGGAAGAGTTTCCATGTATAGGTCAATCGACTGAATTCCAAGATTCAATCGATTGAATTCAAATTTTAAATTGTGACGGACTTATTTGAATTTAAATCTCAATCGATTGAAATCTAAATCTCAATCGTCATCCAACTCAATTGATTGATTTCTAAATTTCAATCGATTGAGCCTGACATGTGGCATATTCATTCTCTTGCTTGTGGCTGGACCAATCAATTCTTTTTACGGATTTTGATGCTTCTGTTAACCATTTGATCAAATGCTTCCATATTGTCCTTAATTATGCTATTTTATGCGTTTGTAAAATCTAACGGTCACGAACACCTGAAACCACTAAAATCGCACAACAGTCATCAGAATGCCTTTATCGGATAATCAAATGTTGGTATTAGGGTACGAAATATGATCATATTTCAATATCGATCAGGTATTAGAGTACATATATCGGATGATTCGAATCTCCCAAAAAGTGACTTTTAGACCCACAGCCTTTCAATTGATGATATATCACTTTGACGATATAATTTACAAAATCATAAGCTAATAAATGGTATAAGATAGTTTAAACACCGTTTGATGTTTAAATGATGGTGAGGAGAGTCAATCTCATTCTTATTTCTTTCACCCTTGTAGGTAAAATGTAAATATTTTTTTACTCAATTTGATACGCAACCCTGAAAGATTGTGCCAATGAACAATCTCCATCATTTGATTCAATATAGTCGATGTGTTTCAGCGTTGGTGAACTCCAAAATTTTGTGGGTAGATTTAAAGGTACTCCTTTTAGAATGGTGGTAAACTATAATGGCATAACTTGTAAATAAAGGTAAATGAAGAGCCATTTAGAATGGTGGTAAACTTTAATGGCATGACTTGTAAATATAAATGAATAAATGGCCTTTTAGAATGGTGGTATTTTTAGAATATTGGTTTCATTAAGGGCGAAAAATAGTCCTTTCGCTAATAAACTCATGGCTAATTAATGGCTAAGGGAGTATATGAAACAGAAACACCAAAGTAAGGGCTGCAGAATAAATACCCATTACTTATGGGGTTTCATTCAATATCGGCATATTTCCGCGGTGTGGGGGGGTGGGGGTTGATATGCAAAAAAAAATTATGACAAAATATGGGGAACATTTTTTCATCAATCATATTTCCGCTGATATACATGTCGGTCGTCTAAATTAGATTCAAGGGAAATGATCAGGTCCAACTAGTTGAACCTGATATCGTGTTAAACAAGTTTTACGACCATTGGATAGAAGGAAATATTGCTTGCAATGCACGCCATCTTATACAAATGAAATCCGTGGAAGTCAAGAATCCCTTCAATCAAAAGCTTGTAAGAGTGGTTGAACACCATATCAGGTTCAACCGGTTGAACCCAACCATTACTCTAGATGGGAAATGGTTAGGTCCAATTGGTTGATCCTGACTTCGTGTTCACCCATGTTGACCCAGATATGTTGGCATTGGGATATGAGAGAATCTTAACTACCATGAAAGTCAGGATTCTCTCATATTTAATGGCCGTAAATCGGATTGAACATGAAATCAAGTTCAACCAAATTGGACCAAACCAGCAAATACGGCCCTTTAGATCATTTCTTCACATGCACCTGCAGTAGCATTCAAGTAATATCCATTGATTTCACTTGTATCAGCTTACACTTTCTAAATTTGTCACAAAATAATAAACGGCCTCACATAAATGGTTGGGAGTTCACATTCTCATCATCCTTCGTAAAATCAAGTCCACAGCGGAGACATTCATAAGCACATAATAGCTTGGGTTTCATTCTAGAACATGGAAGATGCACTACTCTGTGAGTTATCTCCAAAGAGTCCAAGAAAGAATCATCCACCAGAATCACTTTGAATCCATCTTGACTATATTGAGCTTTGGCCTAAAGGAGGGGGGCTTGTTTGACTCGAATAAATTGAAGAACAAATCACTGAAATCCATATCTGAAATCAATTTTCTTTCTGAATTAAAATTGATATCCCCCATTGATTCAGAAGGGGAGAAATAGGCAAGGAATGACAAAATTTCCATAAATTTGGTAATTAAATAACAAAAAAATGTTACAAGAGATAAACAGTTGCAGCACCTCGTAACACCGAGATTAACCGATGCTTCTTCTCAAGCAGGCTTCTGGTAATCCATAATCCTTTTGTCGAGACCTAACAAGTCGCCTCCATGGATCATTATGTAATTTGTAGTGCAGCACCTTGTAACACGGAGAGATTTTGATAAGACACCGAGGCCATTGATGCTTATATATATATATATATCAAATGCCGTGATTCTTAGTAACATACTATTTGTTGCGCATTG
Source organism: Chloranthus sessilifolius (assembly GCA_021018995.1). Taxonomy (NCBI): domain Eukaryota; kingdom Viridiplantae; phylum Streptophyta; class Magnoliopsida; order Chloranthales; family Chloranthaceae; genus Chloranthus; species Chloranthus sessilifolius. The sequence continues at coordinate 9,011,989 of CM037587.1, forward strand.
AAACCCATGCAAGTTAAAGAAGGATAACTAATGAATCAACCATCTTTGATTTGCAATATATTAATAATATTGAAAGTGTAGTGATGCTAAGAATGTGCGTCTATATACATATAGTAGAGGTCCGCGCTTGAGGCTGGACTAGGCCTCCAAAACTGTGGCATATGGTACCCAAAATATGGGTTTGGTACCACGTGAAGCAAGGGGGCCATCGTATAAATCACATGCCAATCATAATAGTATTAATAAAAACGATTTTCTATTGTATGATTTTAGCATAAAAAAATCAACAATGACAAAATACCCGCTTTTGCCTTCCATTTTCTGGCTCTAAAATCAGATATTCGAAATCAATTTTTTTTAACATGATCTATACAATGGCCCTTGATCCACATGAGACAAAACCCATTTTTTATAGTGCCACGTAGACAGCTTATGGCCCGGTCCAGCCTCAAGCAAACACCCCTGGTCCATGGAACCATTTTTTATAACATTTTTCAAATCGATACCGATTTTTGTAATACCAAAGTCCTCCCATTTACAAACAAATCTTGGTTAGAAAATTGGGCTGACTGAAAAAAAAAAAAACATAGAAGCAAGCTACATTTTACAACCATTGCATCCCAAAGATCACAAGATTTCAATTTGAAAGCAGCACCCTACGTAGTAAATTTATTCAACTAAAGTATGGACAAACAAAAATAATTTCGAAATTTTGAATTATTTGGCATCTCAAATAATTGATCACTATTTCACCAAATCATAGAGTGAGCATGCTTCTAGAAAATACTAAATTGAGGGTATTTTCATCCTTTTGGGGATGGCAGATTTTAGTAGATCAAAAATCTTTTGGTGATTTCCGCCAAAACTTTTTACAAGATATGATGTTTAGGTGGTTTTCTTGGGAAAAATGTATTAATTGTTCAGCGATTACGAGAATGAGAAGGGGAAATACCTGCATGAATGTGGAGAAAACATCATCTTCCCTCAATTTTAAGAACTCCACAGCCCAATCCTCAACACGTCCTGATAAACTCTTCTGCCTCTCTGCCTCGAGCAAAATAGAATCAATGTACAAGAACCTCTGCCAGATCTTCCCGACGTTGGCCAGCATAAACTCTATTTCCGTCTCATTAAATCTCTACAAAAACGATAAAACAATCCAAAAATTAATCACATTATTTGTTATTAGGATCATAATTACCAAATCGAGAATCAGTAGTTATTCGGTGACGAGTAAAAATTAATGACATGGAGAAAAATTCAAAAAGAAACTAGGATTTGAAAATTATTCAGTGAGGACAAAAAATTGCAATTCAAGGGGGAAAAAGAGAAGAAAAATTCGGTAAAAATCAACAAGAGATATTAAAAATTATAGAACTTAAGGATTTTTTATTTACAAATCTCAATTCACTTATATTTAGTTGGACTTAAAAAATAAAAACCAAAATAAAAGTTTAAATGATGCAGTAAAATCGCTAAAACCTTAATTATGCAATTTTGAAATCAATTTGAGGTTTAATTGACCAGTGGAGATATAGAAATTAATCCCAAAACACATAATAATGTTACTATGGAAATTTACTTGATTTGATTTAGCATTCGTTAGCATATGAATTTTCTCGATCTAGAAAATAAGTCTAAAGATAGACACTCTAGTTTAGGGCACCAAGCGACGATCTCGATGTTATCTCTTGACTCTTTGTTAGGATTTGAATAATTTAAGGCCCGAAGGGTAAATCGTTCAAAGGGAATCAACAAATTAGAATTAGAAATTTAGAAACAACATCCCAGCAACAATATAAAACGGAAAATATATTTTGGATTTATGGGTTTTCAATAGAATAAACAAACTAGATAAATTACCTAACAATAAGAAAAGATAAACATAAAAGATAGAAGATCCAAAGAATCGCTCTAAGAAAGATAGTTGGCTTCACACCAAACCGCAGGCGGAAGAAGAATCACTCTTTCTGTAGAAACTAATCTCAAGTTCTCTAGAATTCGCACAAAGCAAAACTCATAAATTTTATTAATCGCCAACTAACTATTATTGTATTTATAATGTCTTTATATAGATTAAGAAACCCTAACTAAACTTACGAAACCAAAATAGAAAGTTGTAAAATAAAACAAAGCAGAAAAGTCAAAATTCGTCCACAAGTTGGACTCCAACAAAACAACTTCGTGCGATCTCAATTGATCGAGACGTCGCAGATTTTTTTAAGACTGCCCTCGGATCGAATTCGATCGATCGAGGTAGGATTTCGATCGATTGAATTTGGATAGTAAGCTCACTTTCAATTTTTCTTTCCTTTACTTCATCCTCCCATGCATGCCTTCCCGTAATAGGGTATTCTCACGTGATACACGCGCACATAGGTCTTTACGGCCTTTCCAAGGTAGTTTAAAATGCCTCAATGCTTTAAATTTCTTTTTGAGCTTCTTATACACCTTGTATGGATCAATGTCCCCATCATTAAACCATATAAAGATTACTGTGGTAGTTCTTCGGTGAGGGGTAAAAATTCATGATTCGGAGAAAAAATCAGAAAAATCCGAAGAAAAAAACTGGGCTTTGAAAATTATTCAGTGAGGACAAAAAATCTTAAAGAGATATTAAAAATTATGGAACTTAAGGATTTTTTGTTTAAAAAATCTCGAATCACTTATACTTAGTTGGACTTTAAAAATAAAAACCAAAATAAAAGTTTAAACCATACACATAGAAAGATTACTTTGGTAGTTCTTCGGTGAGGGGTAGAAATTCATGATTTGGAGAAAAAATAAAAAAAAATCCGAAGAAAAAAACTGGGATTTGGAAATTAATTATTCAATGAGGAGAAAAACTTGTCAATTCAAGGGGAAATTAAAAAAAATAAAAATCAGACAGAGATGTTAAAAATTATGAAACTTATGGATTTTTTGTTTAAAAAATATCGAATCACTTATACTCAGTTGGACTTTAAAAATAAAAACCAAAATAAAAGTTTAAACCATATACATAAAAATTACTTTGCTAGTTCTTCGGTGAGGGGTAGAAATTCATGATTTGGAGAAAATATCAGAAAAATCCAAAGAAAAAATCTGGGATTTGGAAATTACTCGGTGAGGACAAAAAACTGTCAATTCGAGGGGAAATAAAAAAAAGCAAAAATCGTAAAAAAACGGAAAGAGATATTAAAATTTATGGACCTTTAGAATTTTTTGTTTAAAAATCTCAATCACTTATATTTAGTTGGACTTTAAAATTTAAAACCATACACATATAAGGATTACTTTGCTAGTTATTCGGTGCGGGGTAAAAATTCATGATTTGGAGAAAAAAACAGAAAAATCTGAAGAAAAAAACTGGGACTTGGAAATTATTGAGGATAAAAAATTGTCAATTCAAGGGGAGATAAAAAGAAGCAAAAATCAGAAAAATTCAGAAAGAGATATGAAAAATTATGGAACTTAAGAATTTTTGGTTTAAAAAATCTCAAATTACTTGTATTTATTTTGGACTTTAAAAAAAAAAAAAAATTAAAAGGTTAAACCATACACATATAAAGACTACTTTGCTAAAGTTAATTAATAATGGAAAACAATAATTAAGATGTAAAATTCCCAAATAAATTGCAAAAAGGAAAAGGAATTTTTTAAGAAGTCCAATTAGATCACGGAAAACGTGTTTGGACAAAAATATGCAATTTAGACCAGCCTTATTAAAAAAATTGGGCATTTTGTTACAATATTTACTCTTTAGGATGCCCTTTTTCCGCTAACATTATGGTAATAACGGCATCCCGTTCTCTATGGATTAAAAGAAAAATATGGTTCTCATCATCAATGCAAAACATCTTTTTCACTCTGTGTTGCACTAGGCCCACTAATTTGGCCAACAACAGTGTTCGACTTTTCCAAAAAAATGGAAAAAGTTGGCGACTTGCAGTCATCCCAACTTTATCGCCAATTAATCGGCCAAGTCGCGACTCCGCCAATTAATTAGTGATGTTTGTGATGTGGTCCGGTTTTTTTTTTTTTTTTTTTTTTTTTTTTGCCTATTTTGTACAATTTTGTTCATAAACATCATTATTTTAACTTTATATTACGATAAAATTTTTATATATTTTTTATTTTCCCCGAATTTTTTCAACTTTGGCCGATTTTTGCCAACTTAAACCCTTGTTGATTCATTGCCGACTCCCGACTTTGGCACTATGATTTGGCCCAACTGAGCACGCAACATCCTTATTGACATAATATGGCAATAGAGATGACAGATCACAGTTAATTGAGAAACAATTACCCGTAGAATTTGTATCAAGTACGGAATCTCATCCTCGCGAACACGGACCGCAAAGCTGTCATAGTTAAGCACATTCTCATATGGTAGGAAGATCCCATCCTGAAACAGAAGTATTAAGAAACATGAACAAATTTATACTCAGTCCAGGTTGCGAAATATGAAAACTAGTAAGAAATGTCTCCAAGTAATCTGAACATGAATTAAGAATCAAATTATGGGTTTGCATCCAATTGTTATAAACTGAAGGGAACAATACATCATGTGTAAATTTGTCTAGATCAGCATGCAAATTCTACTTTCCAGAAAGCCAACTCCAGTTTTTTTTCCCTTGCTGGTGCTACGTTAAACAAAGGAAAAATCTGTTGACTGCTTTAAATCAGACAATGGAGATCGTTTTTTGTCCCAATATTCTACACAATAGATCTTGAGATCATGGGCCTACCATTAGATGTTCATAAGTTGATTCCACTTGGCACACATCCAAAAAAGTGTGTGATCATAGCACACCATTAAACATGGTTCATGCTCACTTTTTGAGATATGTGCCACATGTAATCAACATCTGACTGTTTGATAGTAGGCCCATGATCTCAAGATCTGTTGTGTGGAAGATGGGAACGAAAAACGATCTCCATTGTCTGATTAAAAGCAGTCAACAGATTTCCTCTATCTTTAAGTCAGGTGGCTGTAACATAAAGTGGTGTGGTAGTAACACCAGCCTTATTTTTCCCAAAGAACAGTGGTCATCTGATTTTAATTACAGTGCATTGGAGATTCTATTTAGTCATAAGGTCAGATGTTAGACTCCAATATTTAACAACTCAAACAAGACGAAAAAGAAGAAGAAAAGAGTTAGATGCAGCCTCTAATACACTGCTCAAGTGATGGAGTACAAAAATTTACCCTTATAAGAACCCCAAGGAATAAGAAGAAGAGAAGAGAGAAGTTGCCAATCAGAGGAGGGAAATGGAACAAAACTAGTAGATAGTCACAAAAGTTCAAAGGCCTAGCAGTAGGCCTGAAATTAATGGACCAGCGAAAGGATTTAATGGGCTGAGGAAAATCTTGTGGGACTTAATTTAAGCACAAATAATAGCCCTTACTATCGCACATGCTCACTTAAGTGATCAGGTGTCCACATAATCACGTGATCATTAGTATCATTTAAGTGATCATGTGGAAGCCAATCATGCAAACATGCGATTGGTTACTGGTTAGTATACTGTTTAAGGGAGCCTAGAATCCTGTTAAAGATAATATCCAATGTATCAAACTCGGTATTGGTATCGGGTCTATCTTTGACTGATACGTATCGGCGGATACGGGTATTGTATCGCTGATATTGTATCGGCCAAAATTTTTTTGTTTGAAAAAGCAAAAAATATAAAGGAAAAAGGTAATTATAAATTTGTAACGGTCAATGTTGGCCGATACTGAGACAGTATCGGACGATACTGACCCGTCATGGGTTAAAATATCGGACGATACCGATACGTATCGTTTTTGGCCCCCAACGATGGGGTAAATTCACTTTTTACCGGGTAGCCACCAAAACCACCTAATTATCGGATGATACGGTGAAGTTATCATCCGATACAGACGATAATATCAAATTATCGGACGATAATTTGAAATTATCGTTCGATAATTTGGCTGATTGGACTCGGACCTTAAAATGATGAAGCTATCGTCCGATAATTTCATCATTTCAAGTGTGGGCCCCCAGTCACATGTGATGCACGAAAGGGGGTTTTAAAACCCCTCTTTCGACCCTTTCTTTCCCCAGCAGCCATTTTTTCATTATTTAGGCTTGGTGTTCTTTCAAAAACCACATTTAACGCCCGTATCGACGCTGAATCAACACCCGAATCGCCGCGGAATCGCTAAAAATCGCAGAGAAGGTACGTGTTCTACCATTTTCCCCCATTTTCTTACACTTTAGGAGTTTATTTATTCAAGATCTACCCTTAAATATGGTAGATCTTGAAATTTTAAGCCCAAATTTGGGGGTTTTGTGTTAAACCCGCCTGATTTGATCCTATATTATCATATTTGAGGGTTTATTTTTGAGGGCTATCATATTTAGGGGTTTAATTTGTTTTTAAAACTTAATTTCTTTTTTGTGTTAGTAAATTAAGTTTTAAAAATTAATTAAACTACCATATATAAAACTTAAAAATAAATTTTGTTAGTAAATTAAGTTGTAAAAATAAATTAAGTTCTTATATATACTTAAAAATAAATTGTGTTAGCAAATTAAGTTTTAAAAATTAATTTTTAATAGATTGTGTTAGTAAAAATAAATTGTGCTAGTAAATTGTGTTAGACTTAGTAAATTAAGTTTTTTTTAAAAAGAGTTTTTATATAATATTTAAAAATAAATTATGTTAGTAATTTAAGTTTAAAAATAAATGAAGTATTTTTGTATTATATAAATAACTTAACTACCCTTAAAAATTAATTTAAAAACGTAATTTATTTATTATATAAAAACTTAATTTATTTATTAAAATTTATCGAAAATGTCATTAAAAATTAGAATAATATTTTAAATGTCATTAAAAATTAGCATAATATTTTCAATTGTTATCTCATGTCCTTAAAAATTAGAATAATATTTGTAAATGCTATCTAATGTCATTACCAATTAGAATAATATTTTAAAATATCATTAAAAATTAGAATAATTTATTCAAATGTTATCTCATGTCATTAAAAATTAGAATAGTATTTAAAAATGTTATCTAATGTCATTAAAAATTAGAATAATATTTTAAAATGTCATTAAAATTTAGAATAATATTTTAAAATGTTATCTAATATCATTAAAAATTAGAATAATCCAATCGTTTGTTCATTCATGCAATGATGTATCACATGTAATTTAATCTAATCGTTTGCTCATTCATGCAGGTGAAATAAATAAATATGGTACGTGGACAAAATCCAGTCTGACAATACGGCAAAATAATAGATGGTGATAGATTTCGAATAGAATGCAAGCTTTGATGGAAGAAATTGCTGGGAGGAGGTATAACACGGTTGAAGGTGCATTTGGGTCACGTTAAGGGAGAGATAAAAGGATGTCCCAATGTACCCAAAGAGGTGAGAGAAGTTGTTAGAGCTATCATGTAGGCGGCTAAGGGTAAGAAAAAAGTAAAAGCCGACCGAGATAGAGATATGTATCAGAGAATAAGGATGGGAGATCCAAAGTTTCCTGCACCTGGACCTGGGGATGATGAGGATGAGGTGACGAGAGTCATGAGAGACAATGCTAGAGAAGCATGATAGTGACGGGATCAAGAAGCCGATTATCGGTTTCGATCCAGATTGAGGGGTCCATCCATGCCTGCTGCTAGTGGTAGGTCTAGTCATAGGTCACCTGTTGTTGATGATGATGAGGACATTCAGGAGACTGCTGGGTTGCGTAGGTCAGCATCCGTGAGGGAGACCAAGCCGTCTACTACAGGCCCTATAGATCCGTTCATGCATCGAACAGAAAGCTCTAAACAAACTAAATTGAGTGCAACCTCACTGAAAAATGGGGGATGAGGCTTGAAAAATCCATTGCAAAGTTCGTGATATACAATCGCATTCCGAGTCAAGTTATGGAGTCACCGTACTTCAAAAGTATGATTAATACAAGTACAGAAGCTAGTTTAGGAGTTAAAAAGTCTTCTGCATACGAGATATCTGGGCTCTTACTAAATGGGGAGTACGAGGAGATGGGAGCTTATGTGAAGAGTTTTGAGGAAGTATGAGATGAGAGAGGTTGCACAATCATGTGCGATGGATGGACCGATTCCACAAGGAAGAGTTTGATCAACTTTTTAGTCTACAGCGATGCCGGGACAGTATTCTTAAAATCAGTTGATGCTTCTAAACACGCGAAGACTGCTGATTACCTCTTTCAACTAATGGACAAGGTAGTTGAAGAGGTTGGAGAGAAGCGGATTGTATAGGTGGTAACAGATAATGCCGCCAATTACAAAGCCGCAAGAAGGCAGTTAATGTTGCAGAGACCTCACTTGTACTAGACTCCGTATGCCGCTCATTGCGTGGACCTCATTCTCGAGGATTTGAGAAAAAAAAAAGTAAGGCACAAGCAACTATTCAGAAGGGAAGAACGATTACTTCTTACCTGTACAACAGTGACAAGTTGGTGAATTTAATGAGACTTCACTAACAACGAGTTGCTCCGACCTACGATTACACGATTTGCGACACAATTTTTAGCCCTACAGAGCTTGGCTAGATATAGACGTGAGCTGAAAAACTTGATCTCGTCCGAACAATAGAGAAAATATGAGTTAAACCTCCCACGATCAAAGAGATCTGCTTGCAATAAAGTTGCTTACCTGATCTATAACCCTAATTTTGGGTAGATGTTGACCACTTGATTGTCGTTATTAACCCGTTAGTGCAAGTGTTGAGGTTGGTAGATGGTGATGAGAAACCAACGATGGGGTATGTTTACGAGTCAATTAACAAGGCAAAATTGACTATTAAAACCAAATGCCCTACAAAATATAACGATATTGGGCGATTATCGACAAGAGGTGGGATGCACAATTCCACCAGTACTTTCATACCGCAAGTATAACATGCTAAACTGCTTATATAGTGATTTTTATTTATTTACTATTTTTCATATTATTCACTATTTCCATATACTGATGAGATTACTCATATTTTAAATATAGCACACTACTTGAATCCGGCCTTCCAGTATACACGACGCTTAGAGTTGGGTGAGGCCGATGAAGTGTACAGCGGTTTGTTCCATGTGATCCAACAAATGCTCCCTGAGTTGGCGGACCAAGGTCAAGCCATAAGAGACGTGAGTAATCATACCTTATAACTAATAAATCAAATGTCATATGATCTGCTTATTGATATGTGGGTTATTGTATTCCATCTTTGTAGATTGACATATTCCGCAAGAGACATGGGGTCATTTGGGACAAGGTTGGCGCAATCCTAAATCCAACACGATAAACCTGCTGATTGGTGGATGCACTATGGAGGTGATGGTCCGATACTGAGGCGGGTTGCAATGAGCGTTTTATCGCAAACATGTTCCTCCACTAACTGTGAGCGAAATTGGAGTACCTTCTCTCTCATTCACACGAAGACAAGAAATAGACTAACTATGGAACGATTGAAAAAGTTAGTCTACTGCCACTACAACATGCGATTAAGGGTCAGGAATATGCAGAGGACCAACCGTGATAAGCAATTATATGAAGTCTTAGTTCATACAATTTTTATTTGATGTAATTGACGAGGCATATACTAATTCATCTATCATATTCTACCTTACAGATAGTGAATATTTTAATCCCATCGAGTTGGATTATATATTTATGGAGGATGACCTTTTAAATAAGTGGATCAAAGAGAGAGAAGAGCCAATGTTGGATAGTGAGAACATTGCATGGTTGGATGCTGAAAGAGTAGCGGAGGAGCTGGCTTCCCAACAACCGAGGTGGAAAAGAAGATTGAATCGTCATTTAGTGATTGGATTTGAAGACGAAACGCAACCTGATAGTGATAATGACAATAATGGGAGTGTTGGGGGTGATAGTTGGGGTGATGGTGGAGGTGATGAAACCCACGTTGGCACTAGTGGAGGAGGGAATGATGTTGATCCCTCTTATTCTTATGGAGGTATTGCCGCATGGGATGGTGAACCGGTAACAATGTATGACACTCCTACATTTAGAGGTGGAGGGGTTGAAGGAAGAGGAGCATCAGAATCTTATTAAACACCATCACCACCACAAGGTCCACAAGATGATTTAGGTTATATGACTTCTAGTTTCAGAGGATTTAGTTTACAAAACACCGAAGATTCAGCAACCAGTAACCCATACTATCGACCTCAACCAACCTACCCTAAGCCATATGACTTTGTTGGTCAAATTTTTGAAGGACCGGTCTTTACCTATTACACTGAGCCATATTCGTCGCTAACACCTAAGTTTCAAGGGGGCACATATGATCATGGGTATCAATATGGCTAACACTATAGGGAAAGCTCGTGCACCGATAATGATGATCGCGAGGGCCAAGAAATTCAATGTGGCTTTAAAGTAAGTTTTCCATGTACAATGTACCTTTTAATTTTTCGATCTATGGTTGACATAAATTTTTTAATATAACTTCTTTGGCAAACATATATCCAATGGAATCTTTGGAAAATTACGTTTTATGTTGTAGTAGGCTATAAGTAGTAGTACTATTTAAGTGCACTTGCTAAGTTGGTGATTAAGTAGGGATTTAGGATAGTGAATGAGCTAACTGGAAGAATATCAGTTTTGCATGAATCAGTGGTCAGGGTTGTCATTGATCCTAAACCCTGATCCACATGTTTTTTTTTTTTTTTAAATTTTGAAAAAGCACAACGAAAACATAAGCATCAAATAAACCTTAAATAAAATATAAAAAAAAATGTATCAAATCGATACATTCAATGTATCGCCGATACATTGAATGTATCGGATGATACCCGATATCTATCGTCCTGGAGGCATGGACAATACGTATCGGTTTTCCGGTATTTTGATCCATGTGACCCGTATCAATCTGATATCGATACCACCCTGATACAGGAGTCGGCTAGAATACTCTTTAGTCTATGAATCACCGATACGTATCGAATCCTTGGCTCGGCAATTCGATTGATATAATAAATCGTAAATTCATATAAATCTTACAATTCAAATATTGAATCGTACAATTCGATTCAGATCCTACGATTCATATAAATCTTACGATGTGATTCATATGGGGTTTCACGGTCTTAGATCGACAGTGATCCCTATTTTTCAATTTTCTTTCTTCACTTTTTGCCTTTTTAAGAAAAATATGTTTTAAGAGTTCTTTAGTCACTCAAAAAGATTCTTGGGTTTTCCGTTTTCTTCAAAAACCTTTGTTCTTTTTTTTTTAATAATATTTTTTTGGTATACACATGGATTCGGTTCACGTTTGTTGCGAAAGTTTTCTTGTTGAGGGCTATCAAAGGGACGCATTGTTTTGATCTTTGATGGCCTCTGGTGGATAATAAATCTCAACCAATTTTTTTCATGTTCCAAGAAAAAGGGCACCCTTTTATTTTTTTGCTATAAATTGGTCTCTAAAAACCTTAATGATTGAGCTTTTATAGATATGTATATAGTTTTATATTAATTTATACTTTTTAATGACTGATGAGCAATGATTAATGTTGAGGAGGAAGTGGAAGAGTTCAGCTATAGTTTTGTACAATTATACCAATACATACATCTTTGATATACTTTCACACATTTTTTAATTGATCTTGAATCATGCATACTTGATTTACATTTTATATAATTTGTGAATAAAATATTATTTTGAATAATTGATTATGGGGCATATTTGGATATAATTCAAATATAAGATTTATTGGATATTTTTCAAATTTTCTTATTTAATAAAAAAAAAATTATGAATCTAATGATTCAACGATTTAGCAATATAATTCTACTCACAAAATCCAAAACTATATTGTGATACGATTCGATTTGGACAACATTGATCGTGTCCCCTATTTATTAGAACATAACATGTGATTTTGTCATGGGGATATATTGTGAGAGGGCAATTTTATCCCTAAATAGTCTCGACTTCTATATATGATAGATATAGCCTTCTATTAATTAGGGAAAGAAGGAATATATGATTGATGGAAATTACTTGAAGAGAGATAAGAATATCAAGGATATGGAGGAATATGAGATCTCAACCAGCCAAGGAATCACATGAAAGTCAAAGGAAGACTACCAGTTCACCAAAACTAAATATTTGCTACTCATTTGGTAGGAAACTAGAATATGGGCTAATAATATTCATTTTAGGAAAATATTGTTAAAGTAGTGTTTGTTATTTATTTAGAAAGTAGAGTTAGGCTAGAAATTCTTATTTCGGAACATCGTAAAAACTATTTAAAGGCCAATCAATAGTTGTTATAAATATTAGAGCTGCTTGCATATACTAAGTTTGGACATCTTGATGCCTGTTCTAAGTATGGTTACTGTTTGATATCTCTATGGGATACACTAGCAAAGAGATTTTGTGGGTATCTTGATCGAAAACCCGAAACCAATCCGAAAACCAAGCGAACCAAAACCGATTCTGATTCAGTTCGGTTTCTGGTGGTGAAAATCGAAAACTGATTAGGTAGGATTAGAGAACCAAAAAAAAAATTAAAAAAAATGAAAATAGGTTTAAAATACAAAAGAAAATAAAAATGAAACTGAACTGGAAAAAAACAAAATTTCCGCGTTTCGGTTTCAGAAAAAGAAAAGAAAAGAAGAAAGAAGCCAAACCGATACCGATTCGTTTCAGTTTGGTTCTGTCTGAACCGAACCAAAGACTGAAATTTTCAGTTTTGGTTAACCGAATCTGCACCCCTAATCAGGGGTAATCTTGGTCAGTTCAAGTTCAACCGACAGGGATAAAACTTAGTTCTGATGCTAAGCCCAGCGTTTTTAAACACAGCCAACAACCAACCATAGGAATTCAACTGCTACACTCCAAGAAAGCACGTAGCTGAGTAATTACGAAAGCACGTAATTGAGTAATTACCTACCTGGATGACCACAGGAATGCAGCCCTGTAAAACACTATCTTCCATGCGACCACTCCAACCGTCTCCCGGAAACACCCCACAAAATATAGAGCTAGCTAAATCATCGTAATAGTTAGAGGAGCGTTCCAGAGTTACGGTTACATCTTCTGCAAACTGTCTTCCTAGCTTGCCCTCCTTGTTAGGCACCGAACCAAACTCTTCGGCCAGTTTCTGCCTGATACCCATACTATACCTGAATCACCTCACACGGAACAGCAGGATATGTAAGTGACAAGGGGAAGAAGATGAATGCATTAAAGCTCATGTTTATATAGAACACAATAGTTACATACGTAGCTTCAGGTCTGCCATTTGCATAAGCGGGTCCTAGATTTCCATTAAAATAGAACAGCCTCTTGCGCTCCTTACGTGGCCTGTAGATAAGTTTCAATCGATATTATGATGATAACCATAGTGACAAAATGTGACATTTTTTTGACAAATATGCATTTTTCACTCAAAGTACTAAACCAGTATAATACCTGTATTTTGGAAAAAAATTGTATATTCGAGTATAATATACATATTTCGCATTTTAAACGCAAACTTCACGTATTACACATATTCCCGTATTTTATCGAATTTAAAATACTATTTTAATTTTTTTTTAAATATACCGTGAAACTAAAAATACACGTATAACACCCATTTTTTCGTCTTATACGTTTTATAGTTTTCTGCTTCTGATTTTCCTGTTTTCTTTTGGACTTTTCCTTATTTTTCCTTTTTTAGCAACTTTTTCGCTCGCTGTATTAAACCCATATCCATATTTTGTCACTCTGATGATAATCATCAACAAAGCTACTCCTTTAACAGACGACTGACAATATAACCATCCGTAAGGGAGGAATTATAGCATTGAATTAGCTCCATCAAAATCTGGTATTCCCCACCTCTACACACAGACCAGCACACATGCTGATTGATAACGCCAGTGCAATTATTGCAATCGATAGGTCACCTCTTAAGTGGGTATTAAACAAAAATCAAATTGATAAGATGATCTGATATTAGGTACCTGACCTGAGTGCCAGCAATGGCACTCAAGTCAACCTCCTTTTGTCCAAGTGGTTGAGCCTCAGGAGCTGCACTGCTATTTATGATAACACATATCAGAAAAGTCCACTCTTGGCCTTTCACTGATTTAACAGTAAAAAATTATCATCGCATTTACCAAGGCTGTCGGTTTGAGATTGACCCGAGTACCGCTGATGGCACTCGGGTCGGATAACTTATAATAAGTCCTTTGAGAAATGGTTAGTGTTACCTAGGCACTTCTACTTTTGAGATTTTTCCGTGTCAACAGTTGATGGCACTTGGAGACTCCTCAATACAGCATGATCCTTCTAGATACGTATGAAAATACCACATAATACCATCACAATGTTCTCGTTATGACACGATAAAATGAACAGTCATTTTACCCAAAGAAAAATGTGTATAGTTAGTAACTAAAAAAATAAAAGGCTTGGGCCATTTGTATTATATAGCATACTTTTAGTTAGGTTCATGGCATACATTATGTATCTTTCCATTACATATCTCAATTGGCTCTTTAAGATTTTCCCTCAAATTTTTTTATATACATTCTATTTTTAAAATTTTATTTTTCTTAAGGCCGTGTGCTGTATTAGAATCTTTAGAAATTGACGTACTAAACATCTATGACATCGTGACACTTGGCACCCGTGCCATGGTCTCGGTAACACAGGAAATGGCCCATTCAAGAACAACAATTAACAAATTTGTAGGAAGGGGTGGGGAACACCACCACCTTAGGTTGTGCCAAGAACCATGAAAAGTACCTGGCCCACAATTTTGAAATTAAGGAACCCGGGTCCGGCCGTTTCCATGCAGGAAGCACGAGATCCTTTTCCGGGTCAAAGCAAGAATGGTTTCCTCTTTTATCAGAAGGAATATGATTCCAGTTGTCAGCCCAATATGCCGTAGTTGAATGATTATGCTTTGAATTTGTGTTTCCCCAATGAACTAACATCATGCTATTCCAGATCTCTTTAGGAGCATAGCAAGCACCTTCATCCCACGAAAAAAACTGCCTTCAGATGGAGGCAAGCAACACCCATTAGAATTTGTAAACAAAATATTGGTGTGCAAAGCAAAAAATTATCACCCGAAGGTTTAATACTCTATAGGGTACCTCTATTCACAACAACAGGATTACTGAAAGAGCCTACATCGGAAACCCTTGAAACCCGTTGGTTGCATGGAATCAGACGATGGAGATCGTTTTCACCCCAATCTTTGAGATAATGGATCTTGAGACCATGAGCGTACCATCAGACAGTCAATTTTTTATTCCACGTGGCACGGATCCCCAAAAGATGCCATTAAAATCAAATGGCACACATCACACTCAAACGTGATTTTGGGACATTTTTTTGGGGATCTTTTCCACGTGGACTAAAAAAATTAAAGTCTGATGGTAAGATCATGGTCTCTAGATCCATTATGTGTAAGATTGGTTTGAAAATGATCTCCATCATCTGATTCTATGCAGTCAACAGGTTTCAAAGGGGTTCGGATGTAGGCGCTTTCAGTAATCTTGTAGGCGCAAACATAGGTACGTTACTCTATTTCATACCCAAATATGGTCTTTTCCAGATGAATGATTCCAGTAAGGATAATGCTCAACAATATGATCATATGCCTTCTTATAGACATCAAGAGTAAAGGCGCTCCTCAATCCCATGTGCTCCTGCAATATAGAGGACTCCACGTTTCAAAAGTTTTATCTTTTGGTCACAACTTCATTGCTACCTAAGTTTGAATCATTTCACGATAAATACAAATCTACTTATACCTATTGCTTTTGGGCAATTAGGCTACACATAAATTATTGCAGTCCTTATTTACAACTGGTCTAATTCTTTATACCTTTATGCATTATAAACAAGGGTGCTACAACTTGCACATGAGATTTGTACCGTGGCACATGATTAAAAAGAAAAACTTTGTCAATTTTTGGGATAAGTGCCACGTGGAACACCATCTAAGCCGTATGATTTGAAGAACATGATGGAAAAAGGGATCCTATCATTTGATTGGCCAGTTTTAGGCCTAGAAAATCTTTACATCATGGTCTTCAAATCAGACGGTTTAGATGGTGTACTACGTGGCACATAGCCAAAAAATTGACAGTCTTTCTTTTTAACCATGTGCCATTGTACAAATCTCACGTGCAAGCTTTAGCTCCCTATAAGTAATTGTCTATTGAGTACCTCTATTAGCGCCCACGCATTCTTTGAAAGCGCCCACTTCAAAATTCATTGATTGCTTCGTTATCAAATGATGGAGGTAGTTTTTCACCCAGATTTTCCACATAATGGATCTTGAGATCATGTCTCACCTATCGGATGGTCAGTTTTTTATTCCACATGTCACCAATCCCAAAAAATGCCCCTTGAATCCTATGGCACACATCACACTCAAACGTGATTTTAGGGCCATATTTGGGGGATTGGTGACCTGTGGAATAAAACATTGACAGCTTGATAGGTTAGAAATGATCTCAAGATCGATTGAATGGAAGATCTTCACCCAGATCTTCCATTCGTAATTTGAAGGGGTTGCACACATGGGCGCTTTCAGAGATTGCGTGGGTGCTAATAGAGGTATCCTTGTCTATTATACATCATATTTACAATGAAAACATGACATTTGCTAATTATTGCTATTTTCACTATTTCCATCTTTTTTCTTATTATTATCAATTGTTTCATTTTATCGATAATATGATTTCACTTCAGATCATTCGTAATTTGATGCATATCATATCAGGTGAAGGCAACAATTAGTTGAATGGCTAAACATTCTCTTATATTGACTTGGGCTACCCTAGAAATCATAGTAACAAAATTCTTGGATTTTTTTTTTTTAATAAGTTCATGTAGATCATGAAAAAATTTCAAACACATTTTTTACAATTTGATCGTGACTTATCGAAAAATTTGCATATTTTTCTATTTTTTCCAAACTTTGCAATAAATAGTATATTGTTAAGTCTTGACATGATTTTTCACAAAGTATAATTTGTAGCAAAAATAATTTTTATATTTCTTTACTTTAAACTTTTATTTTGGTTATCTCAAGGTCGCAAGTTCGAACGCAGCTTACCTATCAAAAAAAAAAAGCACTTTTATTTTTGATTTAATTTTTAAAGTCCAGCAAAATACCAGTGAATTGGGTTTTCACAAAAGAAAATCCCAAGTTCCATAAGTTTCTGCTATCTCTTCCCGATTTTTCTCTTAATTTCACCATTTTTTCCTAATTTGCAATTTTTTGTCACCGCTGAATAATTTCTGAATTTCAATTTTTTTTTTGAATTTGACCAATTTTTTCCCGAATCGCTAACTTTTTGCCTTCAACGAATAAATCCAGGGTTCCCAAATTGGTTACTATGCTAGAAAAGAAGGTTACTATGCTAGAAAAAAACAGGCCTTTAAATGTGATAATATAATATAAAGTCAAGAGTCAGCAGATACAAACATGTAACAGCTAAAGAAATTATATACCTGCATGCGCAAGTGGGGTGCATCATCTGCACGTGTAATCAGGCATGCATCAAGAACTGGAACGTAAAAAAAGTCTGCTTCTTCCCCATTTGCTGTTCGATAAGGGCTAGCCAAGATGCTCTCGTAGAGTGCAATCTGCAAAAGGAGTATCGAGTAAAAAAATATAGTTTCAATATTAGAAAGCTGCCATCTAACCATAGTGACAAATTTCGTTTTCGACATTTCGGTATAGGGGGTCATTTGGGTTCATTTCGGATAAATTTAGGGGGAAATTCGAAAAAGTTTCGGGAAAATTTCGGAGAGTACAAAAAATATATAAATTATATTTAATATTTATAATTTAAAAGTTATTAAATTAAGAAAAAAATCATTAATTTCGGAAAATTTTCAGTAATTTCGCCGAAATTAATGAAATTTCGGCAATTTTGGAGAAATCATCGAAATTTCGCCAACCCCTATTTCGGTGAATTTCGGAGAAATTTCGGATAATGTCGGAGAAATTTGTTACTATGCATCTAACTAAAGTTGGGATTGAGTGGCACCTGGGAGCCATACAACTGTTCTGTCCACAGCGTTGCATTCCGATCATCATAAATTCTATTTACACATTCAAATTTGTAATGCCGCCCCTGCAATCCCCAAAAAGAGTAATTTATGAAGATGAGGAGGTCCTAAAGAGCATTGTGCTTGTCAAAGGATATGATCAGAAGCATGGATCAAAATATCGGTTTCCCGATAGTCGTCCACCATCAATACTGAGACGATACGTATCAGTAACGCTGATACATTCAATGTATCATGGACCGCTGAACAGTGATACAAGTACGTATCGGCCGATATGTACCAGTATCGTCCGAGATTTTGACCCATGGTCGGAAGTGCTCAAGCTGACCTCAAGGAGATGACTATTGAATTCCGGAGGCAAATCGTAAACATATATAAGAGGCCTTTTCTTTTTCACCACGGCATTAATATTGGCAAAATCAGACGTAAGATGCATGTTATCGGGAATATCAACTGAGGCTGGTCGAAGCCATTGAGGCCATTCTCTTATAGATGAGAAGGTAGATGGGATACTACAGTCTACTCCATACCAGCCACCATTACACTGAAAAAGAAAACAGGTTTTAGTTAGAGTATGAGACACTGGAAAACTGTGAAAATCAGAGACGCCATGTTTTTCCACTTAAATTACATTGAAGACGCAAACAAAAATCATGGCATGGCAAGTTTAGTTAATAAAGAATAGGAAACATAGTGACCAAAAACCCGTTTTTAAAAATAACAAATAAAAACCAAAAAAAACATTTTCCCGCAAAATTTCCCTTTTTCCGGAAAAAACACGTTTTAAACCCCTTTTCTTCAGGGAAAAAATGGTCTTTCCCGTTTAAAACCCATGTTTGGTCAAAACATATATATATATATTACTAATATTTTTTAATTTCTGAAATTTCCCTCTTTTTTCCAGAAATTTTCCTCTTTTCTAGAGACGTTTTATTCCTGTACCTAGACTTAAGTTACTATGGTAGGAATTATGGGCTATGAGAAGCATTTATAGATAGAGACCATCAATACTACTTTGTCACGGTGGCACGTGCCAAGTGTCAAGGTGTTATAAGTGTCTGGCACAGCAATTTCTAAAAATTCGACTACCCGCAACACAGCCTTAAAAACAAAAATATTAAATCATTTAAATTTATATAGGATAATAAAATTGAAGGGAATTCTAGAGAGCGAATAGAGAAACTGATGCGGGACAACGACCCTAAAACACGTGAATGCCCATTATATGCTAATTTTCCGAAATTAAACTAATTAATTGACCAATGAAGCACAAATTTAAGCGATACCTTGCGGTTTCGGGGATTTCACTTAAGTGACCATGATTGGTTCACTTAGGGCCCAATCTGGCGCATGAGATCCCTTAGGATGTGCAGAAGGTACGATTCTAGAAATATAACTCTAGCATCCTCTAGGTCGGGGTGTTTGCTCGTTGATCTATGTGGCTTCTCATAGTTCTTTGCTAGGGATTTGAAGGAAACGATTGATCGGCACAATTGGAGTGATCTCGAGCCCAACAACGGTTGTGGATCGATGGGTATCGAACAAAATCAACCTACAAGGATGGACATCAAGATAACTCAAGATTTAGGGTTTTGGGGATTTTAAGCATTCAAATAGAGGGAAATAAGAGCAAGAAAACAACAAGAAAAATAGGAACAAGAAGTAAGAGAAGATCAAGAACATAGATGGGCATCTCGCCCTTGGCCTCTCACCAAACCCACATGGGGAAGAAGACTCACTCTTCAAAGCTCATCTCAAGTTCAATGCAAGGCATTTTCATTCATTCATCAACAATTGCCAAAAATGGCTTACAAAAATATGCTTTATAGTAATTACAAATGAGAATAACCCTAAATAGAAAAATATCATATTACCCTAAAAGGTAACTTACATTTGACACAAAAAGAAACTATAAGGACAAAAAGAACAACTCTCGTCACTTGGCTCAAGCGACAATGGGCCGAGAGTTTGCCTGTTTTTCTGAAGCATTCTCGCTCGAGCAAGAATGATGCTCACTCGAGCGAACATAGGCAGTGACCCTCTTTGCTGCTCTTCAAGGCCTTTTCTCGGTATATGTTGGCGCTTCGTGGCTCTTCCGTCACTTCTTCCGTCGGTACACCTTGTGTGGCCCCGAAACCTAGGTCATCGGTGTCAGCGTCCCTGCAAATTCTCCCAGACCAAAAGGGTTTCATCGCCGATGAAGAGTGGTCGTGATATTGATCGAGCATGTCGGGGTCTAGGTGGCGGATATCATCTTCGTTGATGCGCGTGTTCTCAGATTCCGGCTGATGCACCCACTTCACTAAATATTTTTAAAACCCTCCATGGGTGGAGACCACAAGATCATCCAAGATCTTCTCGATTACTTCTCTTTTCGGCTTACTTGGAGGAGGAAGCAGTATGGATTGCAAGATTGGGTTTGGATCGTGAACAGAGGACACTTGAAAATGATTGTAAGGGGGTGGGGTTGAGCCTATATAAGTAACTAGGTCTTCCACGTTGAATGTTGAACGTTGAGCTAACCCCTGTATCTTAAGGAAGCTCAAGAACATAAGCATTAGGGTCACTCTTTGCCACAATCTTAAAAGGTTCGGCACCGTGGGCTTGGAGCTTCTTTGCGACTCCCGATGGGAATCGTTCAGACTTAACCCAAACCATCACATGATCACCGATCTGGAATTCTTTGAAACACTTATGCGAATCCACTGATAATTTGTAATTTTCATTGCTCAAATTAATTTTACGTCTAATTTCGGCATGTAAATTAATGCAAATTATGAATGTGTTGTGCAGATGCATCTACGAACTCAGATGTGCGGTGAGATGCGGACATAGGGATCAAATCTAGGGGGGTTCTTCGCTTGTCACCCTGCACTACCTCAAATAGACTCATACTTATGGATCTATTGACAGAATTGTTATATGCAAACTCGGCTACGGGTAGAATGGAGTCCCAAGTCTTAATGTAATCACCAACAAGACATCAAAGGAGATTGCCTAAACTCATTTTGGTAGCTTCGGCTTGGCCATCAATTTGGGGGTGATATGCCGATGAGAATTAGAGCATAGTACCCATCATGTTCCATAGGGTCTTCCAAAAGTAACTAGTGAATTTAACATCCCTATTCGACACAATGGTCTTGGGTAACCCGTGGACGTGCATCACTTCTCCGAAAAACAATTTCGTAATATGGGTTGCATGAGAGGTTTTAGTACACGATATGAAGTGAGCTATCTTGGAGAAGTGGTCCACTACAACAAATATGGAGTTGTGCTTTCTCAGAGTCTTGGGAAGCCCAAGCACGAAATCCATCAAGATGTCTTGCCATGGTGTGTGTGGCACTAGCAAAGGCGTGTACAAGTCTGTGTTTTGGTTACTTTGTTTGAAAATTTGGCAAGTACGACATTGCCGCACAATGCGGGAAACTTCTCGAATGACACTAGGCCAAAAGTCCCATCTTCGACGAGCGCAATGGTTTGGTTGCGTCCGAAATGACCTGCAATCCCTCTAGCATGCAACTCCCAAATGAGAAAGTCATGCAATGAAGTGCGAAGGATGCATAGGCTCGCTCATGAACAAATACCTGCCCTGTAAGGTATAAATGGAGTTAGTGCTCGCCGGGTCACTAAGGAGGATGTTGTAGTCTTTCCCGAAGTCCGGGCACTCGGAATACTCTTCAACCGCTCAAATCCAATGACCTCGGTGCACATAGATTGCAAAGTCGCCACCCGACAACTAAGGGCATTCGCGGCTTTGTTCTCAACATCAGCTTTGCGCTGCAACACAAATGTGAACCGTTGGAGGTGCTTGACCAATGTCGCATGCCTCAGGTTTAGCTTCTTTTGGGAAGCAAGGAAGCGCAAAGCCTCGTGATCGGAAAACAAGAAAAATTCGTGTGGTCAAAGGTAGTGTTTCGGACTACCGCATAGAACTCCTTATCATAAGTGGAGTATTATTGTTTTGCCTCATTGAGCTTCTCGCTAAAGTAGGTCACTAGGTAGCCTTCTTGGCTAAGCACTCCTCCTATGCTCACACTCGAAGCATCACATGTAACCTCAAAGACTTTAGAAAAATTTGGTAGGCACATGACGGTGCACTAGTCATTCTCTCTTTAATCTCGACAAAGGCCCTCGTCGCGGCTTTGCTCCATTGAAACTCCCCCTTTTTCATGCAATTGGTGATGGGAGCCATAATGGTGCTAAAGTTTCGAATGAAGCGGCGATAGGATGTAGCCAATCCATAGAAGCTATGAACATCGTGAATGTTCTTAGGTTCGGGCCACTCTACAATAGCTTTTACCTTTTTCGAGTATGTGACCATTCCATCGGTCAAGACAATGAACCGCAAGAAGACATCGGATTTGCATGAACGTGCACTTCTGGAAATTCGTATATAATCTTTCTCTCCTCAAGGTCTCACAAACCAACCGAAGGTGGGTCAAATGTTGCTCCTTGTCGCAACTATAGACCAAGATGTCATCAAAATACACCACAAGAAACTTGCCCATAAACGGCCTCAACACTTGGGTCATGAGCCTCATGAAGGTGCTCGGAGCATGGTTCAAAATTTCGGCCGAAATCTTTTGGTCCCCACCGAAACCGAAACGAAATCTTAAAATTTCGGTAATTTCGGACTCCTTTGAAGATTTTGACCAAAATTCAAAATTTTGGCCAAAATTTTGGTTTCAGTCCCCACCGAAACCGAAAAGAAATCCATTTTTTGATCCTTGGCTCGAGGCATTAGAAAGCCCAAAAGGCATGACCATCCACTCATAAAGACCATCCTTGGTCTTGAAAGCGGTTTTCCACTCATCACTGGGGCGGACTCGAACTCATAGATCAAAATATCGGTTTTGGTTTCATTCATGACCTGAACCGTAAATTGGTCAAATTATCAGTAAATTTTGGTAAATTTCGAATTTTTTTGAAAATATGCTCCGGAACTTTATCGAACTTTGCCAAACTTTATTTTATTCATTTTTTTTTAACTCTTTAACATTATTAGAATACATATTTACCTAGTGAGGCTAATTTTCATCCATTTAAACCATTCGTCCGAAATCGAAACGGAGATTTTGATCTATAGTTTCTAGTGCTATTTTAATATTTTCAAAACTTGCTTGTAAAATGCACCCGATGGAGAGAGAGGCATGGAAATCGTGGGACCCACTTGCATTTTAGAAGGGTATTGGTATTTGAATTTGAATATTAAAGGAAACTTGAGATTTATACCCTAAGAGTTATTTATTGGATTGAATCCAACGATGGAGATAATGTTTTGTCCAATCGATCACACAATGGACCTTGAGCTCATGCAAAACATATCAGACGGTCAGATTTTGATTCCATATTGAATAAATCTCAAAATTGACCTGAGAACCCTTCTCATGATACGCCCATGATCAGGGTCACTTTGGGGATGTATGCCACGTGGAATCAAGATCTGACCGTCTGCTAGTTGAGCTAGGATCTCAAGATCTACTATGTGAAATATTGGGTACCTCTATATATATGGGTACCTTTATTACCGCCCATGCAATTTCTGAAAGTGCCCATATGTGCAACCCCTTTAAACCCATCGATTGCTTCAGAGAAGATGATGGAGATCGTGTTTCACCCTGATCTTCCACACAATGGATCTTGAGATCATGTTGCACCTATCACGGTCAATTTTTTATTCCATGTCACAGATCCCCAAAAAATTTCCCTTGAATCCTATGGCACAAATCACACTCAAACATGATTTTAGAGCCATTTTTGGAGGATATATGACATTTGAATAAAAAACTAACCGTCTCGCGACATGATCTCAAGGTCAATTGTGTGGAAGATTGGGATGAAGTAAGATCTCCATCATCTGATTTGAAGCAATTATAATGATAAATCAAACTTTAATGGTGTAAAATAAAAAGTAAGTTTTTAATGGCGTGATATCATTTAAACACCATTTGACAAATCATAGGTGTGTGCCACGTGACATAATGATAAATCACACTTTAATGGTGTGAAATAAAAAGTGATATTTTAATGGTGTGAGATCATTTAAACACTGTCTAATCGATCATAGATTGAAGGCTGGGAAGTGAATGTGAACCATCAATCAAATTGATGAACTTTAATATCAACCCTTAAAATTAAAACCAATTCTACAGTTCAGATGGTCTAAATATCCCTAAATAACAATTTTAACGATTCAGATCACGCCCATCGTAAACCCTTATGGTTTAAGATCATTTAAACAGCTGGCAAGAGAGTCGGCCCCATTTTCCCTTGCATATAAATGTCGGTTCAAAGACAACACAAAAGAAAAAAAAAACAGAAAGAAGAAGAGGGAAAACGAAGACCTTCACCACTTTCCACCAAGGTAAGTCCTTCACCACTTCTTCTTCCCTTTTTTTTCTTCTTCCATGGGTTTTAAACCCTAAAAAATATTTCGGTTGCAATTCTGGCCAGATCTGCCAGGATTCCGGCGAGAAGAATGGTGGTTTACAGAAGAGGAAGAGGAGGAAGAGGAAGAAAAGAATCCAATTTTTTCTAAAAAAATTGGGATTTTTACCCTTAAATTTAAAAAAAAAAAATCCAAAACGGGTCTTGGATGATAAAATCATATTATCAGCCGATAATTTCGAATTTTCAGGGGATGGGCGATAAATTCTATTTTTTCGGCTCGGAATGCACCGAAATCGAGTCATCTCGGCCGAAGTTTTGAAATTTCGGCCAAGATTTTGACCCATGCTCGGCCTGATGGTAGTCACTCTTAAGGTTTATCTTGGAGAAGATAGCGTCACCAACCATCATATCTAAAATGTCGTCGAGCCTCGGTATAGGAAACCGATACCTGACTGTAATCTTGTTGATGGACCGACTATCCACAGACATTCGCCAAGTACCTTCTTTCTTGGGTGTGAGTAGTGCGGGTACAACATAAGAGCTCAAACTCTCTTGGATGAACCTTTCCGAAGGAGCTCATCGACTTGCCGCGTCAGCTTGGCATGTTCAACCAGATTCATCCTATAATGAGGTAGGTTTGAGAGGGTTGATCCAGGAACTAAATCTATGGTGTGTTGAATATCACGCATTGGAGGGAGTTCATCGGGTAAGTCTTCCGAGAAGACATCTGCAAAGTCTTTTAAAATCGGCTCAATCTCCTTAGGGTGTTTGCTCATAGATTCGAGAGCACGCTTGACGGTGATGACAACATATACCACATTGGTGATGGTGTGTGTCGACACCACATTGGTGCAACTCTCACTATTCGCGATAACCCTACAACTCTTCCCACCACACTTAGCAAAAGTGTAGAAAATGCTATCTCTACGCCAATTGTCCCTATCATCACGTTGAGATTGTTCCAGAGCGCACCTCACAACCAAACAATCCTTGGTACACACTAGTGTACGGTCACCATCATCACCTTCCTCGTCATTAGGTGTGATGTCCAGCTCATACACTTCTTCAGCACCCCCTTCTCCCCTCGTTAATCTCTTCTTCAACCAAGAGATTTCTTTGGGGATCTCTCGTAGGGCATTGGGCGGCAAAGTGGCAAAGCCCATGACACTTATAACACTTAGTTTGAGAACCACCCCTTGATGACACCCACCACACCTTTCCCTTTGTCAAACCTTACATTTGTAGGAGTGGGTTGTGTACTCGGCACTAGGCCTCCTCTCTCCGGTTCAAGGGCCACTGACATGTGGTTCAAATCGTCTCACCACCGTCATTTTCAAATACAGTTCAAGGTCTAGCACAATGGTGTAACATTCTTCATGAGTGTGAACGGGGTGAGAGATCAACTCCTTTTGCAATTTTAATCGCACTCCGATGTGGAATCTAGAGAGAGTGACTTGAGGATATTCCGACACATTGACTTGCATCACGAATTCTTCAAAATTTTCAATGTATTCGGTCACGGGCATACTACCATGGCGTAAATTTTATTATTAATCAAGTAGACGACAGTAGTATGATAAAAGAACGAACTTCTCTGTAAGTCGCTCCATGTTCTCCCAATGGGTAATGGGAGCATGACCTACATTTGCTCTCATGCGCTCGACATTGGTCCAAAAGAGCCGAGCTTGACTGATGAGTTTCATCTTGGCAAGTCTAACACATCGCTCATCGTTCATGTTATACCATTCAAAATGGTGATCCATCTCGGGGATCCAATCGAGCATTTTTTAGGAGTTTCTCATCCGGATCGTAATCATCCCCGCAATGAACTACTTCCTTATGATTCCGATTCCGGTCTTCAAGTCGACCACCGCGCTCAAAACGCAGACCGTCACGCTCATGGTGTCGGTCTTGTTGTTCATCAACTTCTTCCAACCAATCTAATCGGTCGAGTAGTTTACCATTAGAGGCACCCATGGTCATTTGGGCTTCCTCCATAGCATTCATTCTCCCATTCATCGTGATCATCATGGCTTGGATCCCCTTAACAACATCGGCAATCACGTTCGTATCCATGGTGACCACGGCTCACTGACACGGGTTCTAAAATGAACAAGCAACTATGAACCACAAGTGGATGAGTAATTTTATCAAACACGAGATGTGCATACAAATGAATACACAAATGCCGTAACCTAGAACCTAGGTTTTGATACCAAAACTAACGCGGAATAACCCTAAAACACGTGAATTCCCATGATATGCTAATTTGACGAAATTAAACTAATTAATTGACCAATGAAGCATAAATTTATATGATACCTTGGGGTTTCGAGGATCAAGGATCAAAATTTCGGGTTGGATTTCGGTTTCGAGCATGACCGAAACCGAAAACCGAAATTTTGGCTGAAATCCGAAATTTTGGAGTCCATACAAATATGAACCAAGATTTCGGTTTCAGTTTCATATCGGGCATGCCCGAAACCGAATCGCTTTGGCCGAAATTTTGATCCATGTCGGGGATTCTGCTTAAGTGACCATGATTGGTTCGCTTAGGGTCCAATCCGACGCGTGAGATCCGTTAGGATGTGCGTAAGGTGCGATCCTAGAGATAAAACTCTAGCATCCTCTAGGTCGGGGTGTTAGCTCTTTGATCGATGTGGCTTCTCATAGTTCTTTGCTAGGGCTTTGAAGGAAACAATTGATCGACATGATTGCAGTGATCTTGAGCCCAACAGCGGTTGTGGAATGATGAGTATCAAAAGAGAATCAACCCACAAGTATGGACATCAAGATAACTCAAGATTCATTCAAATAGAGTAAAATAAAAGCAAGAAAATAGCAAGCAAAATAGGAACAAGGAGAAGATCAAGAACATAGATGGGCATCTCACCCTTGGCCTCTCACCAAACCCACATGGGGAAGAAGACACACTCTTCAAAGCTCATCTCAAGCTCAATGCAAGGCATTTTCATCCATTCATCAACAATTGCCAAAAATGACTTACAAAAAGATGCTTTATAGTAATTACAAATGGGAATAATCCTAAATAGAAAATGGACGCATGGTTTTGAAGTTCGAAGCATGGGTCAAAATCTTGGAAATCCGGTACGTATCGGTCTGCCCTCAAACGGATACGTATCGTTTGTATCGTCCGATATATTGAATGTATCGCTGATACAGTGTTCAATGTATCAGATGATATATACTATATTTTTCTAAGAAAAAAAATCAAAAAATAAAAAAATCCAAATTATCGAACGATACATTGAAATTATCGTCCTATACGAACGATAATTTGAAATTATTGTCTAATACAAACGATAATTTCAATGTATTGAACGATACATTGAAAGTATTGTCCGATACGAACGATAATTTCAAATTATCGTCTGATATGAATGATAATTTCAATGTATCGACCGATAATTTGGCCGATACATTGAGTCCATACATTGCAATGTATCATATCAGAGACCCCCTAAAACGATACATATCGGTATCGTCCGGTATTTTGACCTATGGTTCGAAGGTCTCTGGTGGACCAGTTTTTCCATTTTTGACCTATGTATGTGTTATATATGAATTTTTATAGTATAAGAATAAAAAAATTGTAATGTTCCAAAGCCTGGGCCTAGCCCGCTAGGGCTGACCATGTTAAAGCCCACTAGGGTTAGGGCTAGGGCCGACCATAGTAAGGCCCACCTAGGGTTAGGGCCAGGGCCACGTAAAAGCCTGGCCCGACCCGGCCCATTGACAGCCCTACATTAAAGTAAAACCCATGGGTCAAAATGTCGGCTTTCCGATACGTATTGTCCGAGCTCCAAACCGATACGTATCGGAATAGTAACTTATCGGACGATACATTGAATGTATCGTCCGAGCCTTCCCATATAAATTGGACAATATGGTACATCGAATGTACTGTATCATCCTAGTCCAATACCGATACGTATCGTCCGATACGTATCGGTATCGGACGACATTTTGATCCAAGGATCAAAATCTCGTTTTTTCGATACGTATCGTCCAGCCCCAAAACCGATACGTATCGGTTCCGGACGATACTCTTCGATTTTTTCCCAAAAAAAAAAAACAAAAAAACAAAAAAAACATTAAAACCGATAATTTGAAATTATCGTCCGATACGAACGATACGGACGATACGAACGATACGAACGATACATTGAACGATAATTTGACTGTTTTTTCAGGGGGGCGATAAAAACCCATTGTATCGTATCGGTGAGGTCCAAAACCGATACGTATCGTCCGATACGTATCGGTATCAGACGATATTTTGATCCATGTTTTGATCCATGGTAAAACCTTTTTATAGTAAACCGTCCAGATGATTCTATGCTTAATCCAACGAATGTTAGGACTGAGAAATCATCACAATAATAAAGATGTTAGATTCGGGTACATTACCTGACAAAACCCACCTTGACAATGGCCATGCCCGGAGCACTAGTTGAGGCAATTGCAAATTGTCGGCACCTCACAGAACTGCCCCCAAAGACATGATCATATTTACAATCACATTCCACTTTGAATTTCACCTTGGAGGCATAAGCTTCTTTTGGGTTCACATTACACCAGCCATTTTTGCTGCTATTAGTTGTAAAAATGTTTTCAAAATCCGCCTTTGACCAATTGGTCAACTTCGGACCACCGGGTTCAGAAGGTAAGCTGAAACAGATGTACGGAGTCGTCATGGTAAGAATAAAGGTTTCAATGTAGATATACATCAAAAAGAAAGATCGACTCTGGTCACCTACATTTGAAAACGCGAAAACTCAACTCCAGAATTAGTTGTCAAGTTAACTCGAATATTCGGAGAAACTCAATTCACTCTGACTTTGTAATGTAATAAATATTTTTAAATACCATCTATTTTATAAAAATAAAATAAAAATTTATAAAGAAAAAAGATGGAAAGATAAGTTCGTAAAATGGGTAGTATAATACTTTTTAAAAAGATGGAGTTTCTAAAGCCTTATATCATGAAAATTATATGTAAGGGTAATTTATGGACCCAAGTGGCATCATCCTAGAGAAATCTCACTTGACTTGGATTCAACTCGAAATCCCAGAGAGTCGAATAACTCGGCTGAGTTAACTCGTTGACTCACCGAGCTTTAGAACTATGGATTACACCCTCACCAACATGCTTTTTAGGCCACTTGATGCTATGAGGCATATACTTTTAACTAATTCACTTCATCCAAGTGGTTGGATAACATGTAAAATTTAGTTAGCTCACAGAACATTGACCCGTCAGCAGATCTGTACCATCAAATCCGATCACTTCAATATGGACCCTACTCCAATGATCCATATTGAAAGGCCTGCATTAATCGTTGAGTCCTCTGATGGGAACCATTTTACGTTAAAACCAGTTAGCATAATGTTCTGCCACTCGGACGACTTGGATTGGTCAAACATGTTCTGCCATGCCTCATTCAAGGTGTCCAACTCAGTTTTGGGTATCGGTCTAGGAGGGGTCGAAACGTATTGGCCGATACAGATACAAGTATCGTCGATACCTTATCGGCCTTTTTTTCTTTTATAAAAAAGTAAAAATTAAAATAAATTTGAATTTGTATCTGTTAGTATCAACCCCACATTGGTGCAACTCCTACTATCCACGATAACTCTACAACTCTTCCCACCACACCTGACGAAAGTGTAGAAAATGTTATCTGTACGTCAATTGTCCCTATTATCACGTTGAGGTTGTGCCAGAGCACACCTCGCAACCAAACAATCCTTGGTGCACACTAGTGAACGGTCACCGTCATCACCTTCCTCGTCATTAGGTGTGATGCCTAGCTCATACACTTCTTCTTCAACACCCCCTTCTCCCTCGTTAATCTCATCTTCAACCAAGAGATTTCTTTGAGGATCTCTCATAGGGCATTGGGCGGCAAAGTCGTAAAGCCCATGACACTTATAACACTTGGTTTGAGAACCACCCCTTGATGACTCACCCACCACACCTTTCCCTTTGTCAAACCTTACATTTGTAGGAGTAGGTAGTGTAGGTTTGGGAGGTGAGTTCCCGACACTAGGCCTTCTCTCTCCGGTTTGAGGGCCACTGGTATGTGGTCCAACCGTCTCACCACCGTCATTTTCAAATACCATTCAAGGTCTAGCACAATGGCGTAACATTCTTCAAGAGTTTGAACGGGGTGAGAGATCAACTCCTTTTGTAATTCCAATCGCAATCTGGTGTGGAATCTAGAGAAAGTGACTTGAGGATCTTTCGACACATTGGCTCGCATCATGAATTCTTCAAATTTACCAATGTATTCGGTCACGGGCATACTACCTTCGCATAAATTTTGTCACTGATCAAGTAGGCGACGGTAGTATGATAAAGGAACGTACTTCTCCGTAAGTCGTTCCTTCATGTTCTCCCAATGGGTAATGGGAGCATGACCGACATTTGCTCTCATGCGCTCAACGTTGGTCCAAAAGAGTCGAGCTTGACCGATGGGTTTCATCTTGGATCCATATCGGAGACCCAAGCGAGGAAAAATTTAGGGTCCATTGTTTCATCGAAAGTCAGAAACTCAACTCGAACATTTTTGAGTAGTTTCTCATCCGAAACATAATCATCCCCACAATGAACTACTTCCCTATGATTCTGATTCCGGTCTTCAGGTCAACCGCTGCACTCAAAACGCGGACCGTCACAATCATTCATTCTCCCATTCATCGTGATCATCATGGCTTGGATCCCCTTAAGAGCATCGGCAATCAAGTTTGTGTCCATGGTGACCACGGCTCACTGACATGGGTTCTAAAATGAACAAACAACTATGAACCACAAGTGGATGAGTAGTTTTATCAAACACAAGATATGCACACAAATGAACACACAAATGCCCTAACCTAGAACCTAGGCTTTGATACCAAAACTGACGCGGAACAACAACCCTAAAACACGTGAATTCCCATGATATGTAATTTGCCGAAATTAAACTAATTAATTGACCAATGAAGCACAAATTTAAGAGATACCTTGGGGTTTCGGGGATCAAGGATCAAAATTTCGGGTTGGATTTCGGTTTCGGGCATGACTGAAATCGAAAACCGAAATTTTGGCCGAAATCCGAAATTTTGGAGTCCATACAAATATGGACCAAGATTTCGGTTTCATTTCGGGCATGCCCGAAACTTAACCATTTCGGCCGAAATTTTGATCCATGTCGGGAATTCTGCTTAAGTGACCATGATTGGTTCGCTTAGGGTCCAATTCGGCGCGCGAGATCCGTTAGGATGTGTGTAAGGTGCGATACTAGAGATAGAACTCTAGCATCCTCTAGGTCGGGGTGTTACCTCGTTGATCGATGTGGCTGTTCATAGTTCTTTGCTATGGCTTTGAAGGAAAGAATTGAACGACATGATTGCGGTGATCTCGAGTCCAACATGATTATGGAACGATGGGTATCGAAGAAAATCAACCCACAAGGATGGACATCAAGATAACTCAAGATTCATTCAAATAAAGGGAAATAAAAGCAAGAAAATAGCAAGCAAAATAGAAACAAGAAGTAAGGAGAAGATCAAGAACATAAATGGGCATCTCACCCTTGGCCTCTCACCAAACCCACATGGGGAAGAAGACTCACTCTTCAAAGCTCATCTCAAGTTCAATGCAAGGCATTTTCATTCATTCATCAACAATTGCCAAAAATGGCTTACAAAAAGATGCTTTATAGTAATTACAAATAGGAATAACCCTAAAATAGAAAAGTGCCATGTTCCCTAAATGATACTTACATTTGACACAAAAAGGAACTATAGGAAGGACAAAAATGACAACTCTCGTCACTTGGCTCGCTCAAGCGGGTTTAGTTCTCGTTCGAGCGGGAATCTTTACCGAGGGTTGTTCGAGTGAATTTTGGCTGAAAGTTTTGGCTATGCTTTCAGGTGCACTCTCGCTCGAGCTACAATGGGCCGAGAGTTTGCTTGTTTTTCTGAAGCATTCTCGCTCGAGTGAGAATGATGCTCGCTCGAGCGAACATAGGCAGTGACCCCTTTTTCATTTATATTTTTTTAACTTTACACAGTTTTTTCCTAAAATGGCAACTCTTTTTGCCATGTTGAAATTAGGCACACGTTGATGGTAGAAGGTAGTATTTTTCGTACGTTTCTAGAAGTGTCGTGTCCTGTTGAGGAGAGTCCAAGTGCCACCAAGTGTCAGAACGGAAAAATTTCCCAAAAGTAGAAGTGCCTAGGTAACACTAGAGACCATGAGAAGCCCATTTTAGGGCAGGGTTCCATTGCTCTGATGTGTGATTTTGGGCCGAGTGTGGTACAAGTGATGGACATACACATAAAACACTTAATATGATCAAAGATGTAAGCCACGCCACCTAAGTGGGTGCCTTCCATGACTATCTATGTAAAGCGATCATAGGAGTCTTTCTCCAAAGCAATTTTATTAAAATCCTACGACTTACGATATGAATCCTATGATTCAAATCGAATTCCAGGCTCAATGGTTCGATTTACGTAATAAATCGTAAATTGATATATATCTTATGATTCATATATTGAATCTTACAACTTGATTCCCATACTACGATCCATACAAATCTTATGATTTGATTCATATGGGGTTTCACGGTCATAGATTGATAGTGAACCCTATTTTTCGATTTTTTTTCTTTTCTTTTTGCCTCTTTTAAGAAAAATATATTTAAAAAGTTCTTTTAGTTCACTCTTATAAAATGTTTCTAAGTATTTTTCGTTTTCTTCAAAAGTCCTTTTGCCTTCAAAAAAAAAAAATTGCGGTATGAACATGGATTCGGTTCCCGTTTGTTGTGAAAGTTCTCTTATGTCTACGACCATTAAATGGATGCATGGTTTTGAGTTCGAAGCATGGGTCAAAATCTTGGAAATCCGGTACGTATCGGTCTGCCCTCAAACAGATACGTATCATTTATATCGTCCGATACATTGAATGTATCGCCGATACAATGTTCAATGTATCAGATGATACATACTATATTTTTTCTAAGAAAAAAATATAAAAAATCCAAATTATCGAACGATACATTGAAATTATCGTCCGATACGAACAATAATTTGAAATTATCATTTGATACGAACGATAATTTCAATGTATCGACCAATAATTTGGCCGATACATTGCAATGTAACAGCCCAGAGACCCCCTAAAATGATACGTATCGGACAATACGTATCGGTATCGTCCAATATTTTGACTGATGGTTCGAAGGTCTCTGGTGGACAACACATCTCAACCAGTTTTTTTATTTTTGAAGTAAAAAACCCATTATTTTATGTTATTTTATTTTATTGCTATAGATTGGTATCTAAAAGCCTTGATGACTGAGCTTTCATATATAAGTGTACAGCTTTATATCAATATATATTTTTCTAATGACTAATGAGTGATGATTAATGTTGAGGAGGAAGTGGAAGAGTCCAGCTATATTTTCGGATATTTATATCAATATATAATTCCTTGATATACTTTGACACATATTTAAAAAATGTTATGAAACTCTACAATTTAACAATACAATTCGATTCATAAAATGCAAAATGATATTGTGATACGATTCGATTTTGACAACATTGCTTCAAAGGGTCACGTCAAATCTCTTTAACTTCAAGTATAACCTGAGTTTGACCTCCTCCTTAAGAGAATATGCAGGAGGTCAAAAATAGGTGTCAACCAAAGGTCCAACTGATCACCACATTGTGAAAATGAAGTTATAACTAATTCAGCTAAAGCAATAGGAATTAGATCTGACACGAACCAAATTTATAATTTTCTAGCATGACCGTCAATAAGAACTCCAAGAAAGAAGCTTAAGTTGATAATATCATTTTTTTCTTATTTTCCCATTGAACTAGGCCTGGCAAAGGGCCGGGCCGGGCCTAAAAGCCCTGCCCGGCCCAACCCTAAATGTTAGAGGTAAGGTCAAATTTTGAGGGCCCTAGGGTAGGGCTTAAGCCTTTCAAAATTTAATTTAGGTCAAATTTTGACCTAAAATTTATGGTCGGGCTAAGATAGGGCAAGGACCGGCCCTACATATGTATATAAATTTATGGTCGGGCTAAAATAGGGCAAGGCTCGGCCCTATATACATTATTTATATTATATTTTTATCAAATATACCCTTCTATCTTATCGTTAGGCCATTTCTAATAGATTTTCACTAATTAATATGTGGTTTTACTGGCTTGACGCGTTGAGTTTTCCTTTAAATTAGATTTACAGACAAATATATAAAATAAATGTGTTTACCAATAAATCTTTGGTTCCATTGGCTTAGTGTATAATATTTACCATTGTACGTATATACGATCTCTATATGTATGTGTTATATATGAATTTTTATAGTATAAGAATAAAAAAATATTAATGTTCCAAAGCCTGGCCCTAGCCCGCAAGGGCTGACCATGTTAAAGCCCACTAGGGTTAGGGCTAGGGCCAGCCATAGTAAGGCCCACCTAGGGTTAGGGCCAGGGCCACGCAAAAGCCCGGTCCGACCCGGCCCATTGACAGCCCTACATTAAAGTAAAACCTTTTTATAGTAAACCGTCCATATGATTCTATGCTTAATCCAACGGATGTTAGCACTGAGAAATCATCACAATAATAAAGATGTTAGATTCGGGTACATTACCTGACAAAACCCACCTCGACAATGGCCATGCCCGGAGCACTGGTTGAGGCAACTGCAAATTGTCGGTACCTCACAGAACTGCCCCCATAGACAATCATATTTACAATCACATTCCACTTTGAATTTCATCTTGGAGGCATAAGCTTCTTTTGGGTCCACATTACACCAGCCATTTTTGCTGCTATTAGTTGTAAAAATGTTTTCAAAATCCGCCTTTGACCAATTGGTCAACTTCGGACCACCGGGTTCAGAAGGTAAGCTGAAACAGATGTACGGAGTCGTCATGGTACGAATAAAGGTTTCAATGTAGATATATATCAAAAAGAGATATCGACTCTGGTCACCTACATTTGAAAACGCGAAAACTCAACTCCAAAATCAGTTGTCAAGTTAACTCGAATATTCGGAGAAACTCGATTCACTCAGACTTTGTAATTTAATAAATATTTTAAAATACCATCTATTTATAAAAATAAAAATAAAAAATTATAAGGAAAAAAGATGGAAAGATAAGTTCGTAAAATGGGTAGTATAAGACGTTTTAATAAGATGGAGTTTCTAAAGCCTTATATCATGAAAATTATATGTAAGGGTAATTTATGGACCCAAGTGGCATCATCCTAGAGAAATCTCACTTGACTTGGATTCAACTCGAAATCCCAGAGAGTCGAGTAACCCAGACGATTTTAACTCGTTGACTCGCCGAGCTTTAGAACTATGGATAACACCCTCACCAGCATGCTTTTAGGCCACTTGGTGCTATGAGGCGTATACTTTTAACTAATTCACTTCATCCAAGTGGTTGGACAACATGTGAAATTTAGTTAGCTCACAAAACATTGACTCATCAGCAGATCTGTACCATCAAATCCGATCACTTCAATATGGACCCTACTCCAATGATCCATATTGAAATGCCTGCATCGAATCGTTTAAGTCGTCTGATGGGAACCATTTCACGCTAAAACCAGTTAGCATAATGTTCTGCCACTCGGACGACTTGGATTGGTCAAACATGTTCTCCCATGCCTCATTCAAGGTGCCCAACTCGGTTTCGGGTATCAGTCAAGAAGGGGTCGAAACATATTGGCCGATACAGATACAAGTACCGCCGATACCTTATTGGCCTTTTATCTTTTATAAAAAAGTAAAAAAGTAAAATAAATTTGAATTTGTATCGGTCAGTATCGGTCCAATACCGATACCACCCTGATACCTGAATCGAGTTGTGGTATTGGTTCTCGACAAAAGCAATATGTATCCCCAATACGTATCGGTATCGGGCGAATTTTGATACCATGGCCTCATGAATCATTAAATAAAATAGCAATTTCTTACTTCATCTGAAAGCCGCATGCCTCGGCGACTGGACGATTTGGATATTTTGTCCCTTGTCCACAAAAACACATTGCTCTTGTAGTATCACAATATGCAGGGCAAACTGAAACAATCCATGGCCCATATGGTAGCTCTGGAGTTCCTGGCAAATTGCAATCCAACTGCAATCTGTTCAAGCACCCTTCCCCTGTTGGATCAGCAGATATTAATAGAATGCCGCAAATATATGTTTAATTATTTTGAAATACAAAAGTAGCAAACAAAAATTTGTTGTGTAAATTATGCAGACACAAACAACCCGAGGTTTACTTACTAAAAGAAGGATGAATGAACTACATGAAACATTTGTAACAATTGGAAAGTTTAATAACAATTTGGATTCAAAAGAGTGCTGCTATTGCCAGACAAAATTTTGCTAATGTGCACCGCAAACTAAGAGAATCTTCAACAACGTTAACGTTGGTGTGGCACTAGCAGCACTAGTTTAAACCTGTCTTGGGAATACATAAATGTGTGTAATTTAATGTTATACTTTGATATATCTTAGGAGATTTGGTATTAATAGAAACAGTTACCAACCGTTGATTGGTACAACTTGATATTTATGAGGGATTATGATCATAGAATTGGCTCCTTTAAAGCATAGTCACCAAGTCAGAGTACAGGAATAAGTCAACAAGTGTAAAATCTGGAGAAAAAAAATCGGTAAAATATGGAAAGTTTAGGAAAATGAGGAAAATTCGGCTAAATATAGAAAAAAAACTTAAGATTCCCAAAAATATAAAACATATTTAATGTAGACATTTTTTTCAAGTTTCACACTATTGAATATTTATTCATGATAACATGTTTCCACATATTATTATACAGGCAATTATGCTTTAAAAAGTCTAATAATCAGCATATTTTTGGACAAAATAACACACTATCGATTATTGAGGACTCGTATTCATCTATTTGGGGTCAGCTTTACGAGTTCTTTTTCTTCACTCATTCTGGTTAGTGATACACTCAATAATAAATAAATATAGATATATAAGAAAAATAAGTATGCTATGGAACAAAATAAAAAATAGATTCAGGTGTTTTCATGATAGCTGTGACGGCTGACAGCAATTCTCCAACATGACAGCTGTCAGTAAATTTTTGAAAGTTAAGTGTCCTTGTAATGGACCCTAAATCGATAAGTTGAATCAAAATGAAAAACAGTTACCAACCAATTATTAAATCTTATAAAAATATTTACCGGTAAATGCACTATAAATTCATTAATAAAAATGAAGGATACAACGGATCAAAGGGCGGCGCAAAAGAAAAAAATAAATAATAAAAAGACAGAAAACAACAGAAAAACTAAAATACATACGGTACATCGCGGACGAAATAAGAGAGGAAAATGTGGGGAGCGCACAACCCCACCCAAAAACCAAAACCGAGATATAAGGAGATCTGAGCTGCTCCCACTTTCTTGCAATCTCCTCCATCAAAGATATTATCGAGGGTCGCGTCAATCACCCAATGCATGCACCAAATATTCTTCTATTCCTTTCTTTCCGGATATCCCACAGAATCGTGATAATAAGCGATTTCCACAAAATAGCAAGATTGTCCGAGAAAGGAGAGTCGAACCCCTCTGCCAAGACATGAGCAACCGATTCCCCAAGACACGTAGATACCCCAAAGGACGAGTTAAAACTCTTCCCCGAGCCACTTCCCAGGCCAAAAATTTCACTTTAAGTGGGACCTGCACTTTCCACAATACGAGAAATTAGAGGACATCTAGTGAGAAACAAGTAAAATGACTTAAGTGTAAATTTACAATTTTTGTTACAACGTCAAAACCGTCTATCACTCCTACTAACCTCCATATTCATCATGTTTAGGTCCTCCAAAAGGGTGACAAATTCCTCCTCCTGTTCCTTTATAAGGTTACGACAAAGACAAATATTCCCAAAAACATTTAATTCACCTTGGCATTTTTATTTCTCAAAAGATTAAAAATCATTGGGAATCTCAATCTCAATGGGGTATCACCAAACCATCTATAATTCCAGAAAGTCCCCCCCCCCCCCCCCCCCCCCACTCTTTCAGGCTTAAAGATAATTCCTTCCTCAAAACTCGACCTTAATATGTGACCACTTTTCCACCAACCTGACACGAGTCGCCCTCTTGGACCTTTCACTCCCAATCCTCTATCATCTTGCCCATATTTTGCCACTAAACCTCTGCCCAACCAAGCATCCCTCTCATCTCCAATTCTCCATAGCCACTTTCCTAACAATATTCATACCTTCCAAAGATCTAATCCCCAAACCCCCAGCCTAAATTGGTCACCTCGCCAAATCCCAATTGATCGCGTGAATTTTATCATTTGACTCCCCCTCGTTCCACAAAATTTCTTTGAATTATTTCCAATCTCTTAGATTACCATTTTGGAGCATTCAAATACCGACATGAAGAAGAATGGTAGGTTGAATAAAGTTGTTTTTATTAGAGTTCACCTCCCACCTTTTGAAAATAAGGCCCCTTTCCATCCAAATAGTTTTCTTTCAAAACATTGTAAGACTGGGTCCAACATGGAAACCGAAGTCTTTCCAATACGGAAAGGGACCCCTAAATAAGGGGGTTGGCAAACATCCCCACCCACACCCCATGGCACCCGCAAGCCTAGTGATATCTTGGTCGGTGGCCCTGTTGCGGTATAGGGCGTTTTATCTATGTTCCATTTTTGGCCCGACGCTGCCTCATAGCATCAGATTATGGCTTTCGCATTGCGGATTTCTCTATTCTCTATCTTCAGAGCTACAGAATCATACAGTGTCGTCCGCATATTGACGATGAGAGACAATGGGCCCACTCACTCTTAAGCCAAAGCCTCCACATAGGTGATCAACTTTTCGCTTGTAAAAAAGGAAAGGTGACAATGGGTCATCCTATCACACCCCTCTGGAGCGATTGAAGAAACCTTTTAAGGCACCATTGATCATGACTGAGAATCGTTGAGTTGATAAACAACTTCGGATCCACCTTCTCTATTTTTGCCCAAACCTAGTTGACCCACCATATAGTTAAGAAAGTCCCAATTAACCCTATCATAGGCTTTTTGCGTGTCTAATTTGCCGATTACCCCCGGGATCCCTGATCTATAACTCGAATCGACACACTCATGCGCTACCACCACCCCATTCAATATTTGCTTACCATCCACGAATGAACTTATTACCCTTCTCAGCCTATTTTCCAACACTTTTGCTAATATCTTGTATACAGTTCCTAACAAGCGAATTGCTATTAGCTCACAAAATCGTTTTCCCTAGGAATCAAATCATACCATAAACAAGGCGCTGGTGATAATGATAACGATGTCTTTTGACTTATGTAGAGTGGAGACAATATTTTACATGTTTTATACACATGAACTAATATTAGCACAACAGTATATTTCTTATCTCTTAACATAATCATAAATTGTATGGATGTGCTGGCAGTGTCTGGTTTTCAGGTTCATCGCCTGACACCTTGTGAGCTTGCATCTAAATTAAATTATAGTCACAAACTGGGAGTCGGCAATAAATCGGCAAAATTCGGTCAAAGTCGGTCAAAATAAAAAAGAAATCGGGGAAAATAAAAAAAATCAAAAAATGTAAAAAAACATCATAATATATTCAAAGATAATAATAATGATTTTTACAAAAGAAAAAGTAAAAAATAGGCAAACCCTAAAGGTCTTTTTATGAACAAACTGAACAAAATAGTGCAAAACCTAAACGTTTTTTTGCCCCCTTAAGTATAAGTGAAAAAAAAATCGGACTACATCACAAACATCGTCAATTAATCGGCCGAGTAGCGACTTAGTCAATTAATCGGCGATAAAGTCAGGATGACTGCAAGTCGCAGATCTTTTCCAATTTTTTTACAAAGTCGGAGAGTTTTGTAACTATGAATTAAATAGGATTGGAGAAAGATGGATGCAAGGTGTCGGTAACATACTAAGATTGACTTCTTCCATTACTGATTAGATTGTCATGGAATCGATGAGGCCCATATATAGATACGCGTAGGCATGAGGATGCAAGTAGTGTTAATGTGGTTTTGACATTTCAAAATGCAGATTGTGAATTAAAATATCAACTTAGTCGACCCACAATATAGTTAAGAAAGTCCAAATTGGGAATTAAAATATCAACTTATAAATGCAAATTGTGTTTGCAGTGGATGACAAAGGAAAAAAGTAAACGCACAGTGAAATAGAATCTTGGCGTGCTTTCCTTTTTCAATGTATTTTTATTATTAATTCTTTTTCAAACGAGACTTATGCCTCGGCTCACAAGAACCTAACTACGGCTCTTTTGTCTTTGGTCTTTTAATTTAGCCATCAATAGAACCAAAAACGGAGATAGTACTACAGTAACGATCAAGATTTTTCGCTTATTTAGATCTTAATTATTTACTTTAAATTGTGATTATGATTTTGTTTGATTGATTTGATGCACTTAATTAGTTATTGCACATATACATAATGTCTAATTTATTAAATAATGACCCACGATAATAAATTAATCTAATTAATAGACCTTAAAAGCATTAAATATATGTTAGTAATAATTGAGGTGCGTTTAGTAATGTTTAATGGACCTTTAAAACATGATAGTAAATTAACTAAAGACCCATTAACTAATTAACGACTGAATAACTAATTAAAGATCCAATAACTAATTAAAGGCCCATAATATATGTTAGTAAATTAACTAAAGACCCATTAACTAATTAAAAACCCAATAACTAATTAAAGATCCAATAAGTAATTAAAGGCTCATAAAATCACTTAAGACCCATGTAGGAAATTCTAAATAGAGTTAGATCTTAAATAGGAAACCTTAAAGTATTATAAATATATGTATTAAGTGTAATTTTCAGAATTTACAGAAGTTTTGAGGACCCTAGAGTGTTAGAGAGAGAGGACAGAAAATTCTATAGAAGGAGAACTAGAAGAGAAACCCTACAGTTTTCGGTTTGAAGGCTTAGAAAAAAGCGAGAGGAGCTTACGACACAACCGAATTTCGAATTAGAGCTTCGGATTTGATCAAGGGAGAGGAGTTACGCCAATTTTACGCGAAGACTAGAGGCATGGAAAAATCATTTTGAGATTAATCGGAAACGTAGATAACATAAAAATAAAATAGGAATTAGGATTTATTTCATTTAATGAATATTCTTCATGTTAAATTGTTAAATTTTGATGCTTAATCACGAGTTTTCGATAATACACGGGGTTACGTGATTGATCACGAAATTTGTGCATAAACCAGAATGCCAGAATTTGTCTAGAATCCAGAATCCAAAATCTGTCCAGAATTTCAGAATCTGACTAGAATCCAGAATTTGTCCAGCATCCAAAATTTGTTCAGAATTTCAGAATCTGTCCATGATGCAAGCAATGAATTTTATTTTAATTCAAATATTGTCTATGTTTAATCATCATGCTTAATTGTTTATTTATATTCAACCTTATTTTTTTATTGTTTAGAATCCATGCAACCTAGGATGTTTGATTTACATAACATTGAACAAGTAGGAAATGATAGAAACATGGGTCAAAATTTCGTCCGATACCGATACGTATCGGTTTTGGACTGGGACGATACGGTACATTCAATGTACCGTATCGCCATTTTGTATGCATATACCCGGACGATACATTGAGCGTATCGTCCGGTATTTTACTATTCCGATACGTATCGTCCGATCCGTATCGGTTTTGAGCTCGGACGATACGTATCCAATACCTGGTATTTTGACCCATGGATAGAAATTACATGTTTATGATATCTTAGGCCTAAACAAGTGAAAGAGTTATTGCATGATTATTGATTTTCAATTTTTTTATGCATGAACATTCATGACATCCATAAAAGTGAAAAGATATATTTACAACATGACACATGAAAGCAAAATATTTCTATGATTACGATAGAATTCTTATGGGCTTATGTTAGAGGAATTAACATGAATAAGAATGACAAGTAAGAAAACTTATACATTCATGTATTAATGATGAGACTGAAGAGATAGGAGAAGGTCTTTAATT
The DNA here is from genome assembly GCA_021018995.1 of Chloranthus sessilifolius. Taxonomy (NCBI): domain Eukaryota; kingdom Viridiplantae; phylum Streptophyta; class Magnoliopsida; order Chloranthales; family Chloranthaceae; genus Chloranthus; species Chloranthus sessilifolius. Next base: position 9,054,518 of record CM037587.1, read on the forward strand.
TTAAGCTTACTAACGTAGATACTAATCGAAGGATTAGAGAAGATTAGAAAATGATTAAGAGATAACCATGTCCATTTTATATGTCGATTCATGAGCATTAAATGCACAATTAAAATGACCACACATGAAATTAGGGTAGAGACGCAAGCCACAATATTTATTTAGATTTAATGCTATGTTTCAGTTTCATTCTATTGCTTTACTCATTATTTATGTCACATGTTATATTTATATTATTGATTGATTTTATGAGTTGGTTTGAGTTATGGACATTTTTTATTAGCTTCATCATGTCTAGTTCATACCGGTTTACTTGATAAACTGACCCATTATTTGGGATTCTAGGGAGTACAACTATACATGGAGTGATTGATGTAGATGCGTCATTGATTGATCGAAATCCAGATTTGAGCGAAAAAGGATTTGAAGCTTAGTTGATTAGGTTTTTCTTTATGCACTAGGAAGAACTTTAAGACATTTATTTCAGATTTATTTTTATGAAAATGTTTATGTTGAAGATGGATTATACATGATTTCAGTTTTTTATTTAATTTACAGAGTAGGCATAGAACTTGGTATAATAGGCTATTATCTCATATTTTAGTATTGCTCTCATAATGATGACAAAAAGAAAATTTATGTGTGCGCTTTTAATAGTTATTTTTTTGTTGCATTTATATGCGGATCTTGATAGATTAATTGACATAATTATGATCATGAATATGTAATGTAGTGTAATATCTCCAAGTGAACGCATTGATCCGGTGTGTGAATTTGGGAACGTCACAAGTACTAACCAGCAAATCCATGAAAGCACCTGCATTCTCCCAATTCGTGATTACATATGCCTTGGCCACTACAGTCATTCTTGCAGCCCTTGCCTCCTATTCTCTGCAAGACAAACAGAGTGGTTAAGAGAAGAAAAATGTCAAACTGGAAGAACCATCTTAACGTTAGATATTTGAAGATGCCTAATAGTAAGGAAAAATTAACAAAATCCGAAAGGCAAAAAATATCACAATTCAAATCTCATAAATTCAAAAAGAATTGAAAATTAGATAGTAGATTTGAATTAACAATAACAAGACAAAAAAAACAACTCATGGAAGTTTTAGATTCTAAGCTTGCATATGATCCAACAATGAAAAATAACCAAAATATTGACCCAAATAAAAATATGGTGAAGGTAGCCTGGTACTTAGTCCCACATTAGTTAACTCCCATGTGGCACCCAATCACTTGATCGGGTGCCATGTAAAAGAGCGGCACGATGATCATAACTATTGTAAAAAATAAAAATCAAAATAAACCATATGAAACCGTGCGGTCAATAAAGTCAACTGTACAGGCGAACGGTAAAACCACATGTTATTTTACCGTTCATTTTCCATGCAATTGACACCATTGACCATACAGTTTTATGTATTTTATTATTATTATTCTTTTTCAAAATGCGTACGATCTTCAAGCTGCTCTTTTACGTGACACCTGACCATGTGATTGGTTGCCACATGGCAGCAAACTAGCGTGGGGCTAGATAAGTTACCTGGGCCTTAGTACCAGGCTACCTTTATCCATAAAAACACTGACCCAAATAAAATAAAATATCAGCACCCTAATCGTAAAGAAAGATTAACCCCAAAAGAAAGTAAATTACGATAATATTTTAAAAAAATCCACACACACACACACACACAAAATGGATGAATGAATCAAAGCCCAAGATTTAGTACTCAGCATTTGCAAATTTTCTTTGGTTCATTACCTCAACAACATTGATAGCGGTGGCAATCGAATCACAATAAGAAAACCACCTTCCAATCTCAGCCCTCCACGGTGCACCTCGGTAACTCACCGCCCGGTGAGAGTCAGGAGGAAATCGAATATCCAAATCAAGACCCAACTGTAAATTTCCTACCATCTGTTCACCACCTCCTCCAATTGACCCATTGATCGCAGAACAAGAATTCGGGCCCCCCAGGACGCTAAAATAATCGAATGAAGATGGTACCCAAGGATACAAAAACACGTGGACTACCGAAACTAATGCCATTAGAGAAGTAATGGTTGCTATCAAAGACCAAGAGCATTTCCATGTCTTAACAGAGAACATTTCCAGAAACTCTTATAGAGGACACCGCAAATTTCTATCAATTTATATAAACCTCTTCATGGATAGCATTCATTAGAAGAACTGAGAATGGTTGGTCCACGGAAAACCTGCAAGAGGATATAAGAATTACTAGCCATGGAAGAGAGGAAAAGAAACCCAGATTTTTTAATCAATTAAAAATGATCATCCCCGGCCTGCCACATGGATGATCAATATCGAACTACAAGTGTCCTACACAAATGGTAGAAAAACAGGGTATAATGTAAGGAACTTGGTATGAGGAATCTGACCTCTTCTATAATAGATATTATTATTTCATAAATTTCTTTAAAATACACAAAAAAAAATGCCATGACTTTTTTTTGTAAAGGGAACTCATGAATTTAAACAAGTCCTCCTCCCAAGATACCATTTAACAATGATACATCCATAAACTTGCCAACAAATTTCAGCAAAAATTAAAAAATAAAAACAAGAACACATCTTTCAAAGAATTCATATCATCGTCTCACATTTTCCATAATCCCCCACCACAAAAATTAAAGCACTTACAAAAATTCCTTTTTATACTTTAAAGCGCTTACAAAAATGGATGGTGGCAATCAATGGTTTCACAATTATGATAGATCCGAACTCATCGGAAAAAAAAATTATGATAGAACAGAGGATACTTTAAGCATTGAACACTAAATTTTTTCCCTGTGAACACTAAAATTTATACAAATACTATTACAAATTTCAGGAAAGATACATATCCTGATCTTATAATTTTGATAAAAGCACTAAGAAATTCACAAGAAAAGGGGACAAAATATTCTGTGACACCCAAAATCGTTAGATTTTCATAAAAGCACAAAAATGAACTCATTGATTTACATGAATCTCTTCATAGGAACCAATAAAAATTGATACACTGAAAGAATCATCAACAGACTTCAGCAACAAAAAAAGAAGAAAAATTTACAGCTCCATATGATCTAAAAGATATAATAACAAAATCAAAGAAAATAAAAAGATATAACAACAAAAAAAGAAAAAAATTTAAAACAAAATACAAATACCAATCTTTTAATTTCCATAAAAAATTCAAAATTTTACAGAAAAAACTCTGAAGCTTACCAGTTACCACTCAAACTTGTTAAATACATTCAACCACCAACGAATTTCAGCCAAAAAAATGTAAAAGTTTTTTACCACCTGAAAGCCCAACAAAAAGAATAACAGAAAACACAGATTTAATAACAGGTACATATCATAATCTCACAAATTCCATTCAAAAAGTCGCATAATATCCATCTGGGTACCATTGAAACTAGTTTGAATTCATGGTCTCATCAGCGTATTTCATTAAAAAAAAAAAAAAAAAATCACCCTTCATCGATCAAAAATAATCTTTTTTTATCCAATAGGGACCTGCAAATTGAGACGATAATCAAGAGCAAGAACTAAACTGTAGTAAAGAATCAAAATATATAAAAGGAGCAGTAAAGTAACCATGGAGACTTACAAGGTCGACCCACAATAAATTGAACGAGGCTCCAATAAAGAAGACGATTAAACAAAAATAAATTACACTAGAGAACAAATTCTTCGGAATAAATAAAACCCAGAAAATAAAATCAATAAATAAATATTAAAAAATAACCAAAATTATGTTTACAACAGTAGCGAAAGAAAGAAAGAGAGAGCGAGAGGTCAACAAAGAGCCGCCAAAGCTCCCGCGCTCAAATGTATCCGCGTACCAGTGAGCTTAGCGGAGAGAGATTAACTCGAGTAGGGGTGCTCGGGTCTCGTACCTACAACCAACTCAGTTAGCATTAGGTAAGAGACCCGAGCACCATGTGCGAACTGGTTTCATCACCTGTGCGGCTGTGCCATGTGATTTTTTATTTTTCTTAAAGGGTACCTTTATTTGCACTCAGCGAATCTTTGAGAGCAACCATGCTGCAATCATAGACTTATTTTTTTACCAGACTAGAGAGAGTTTTTTGGTCCCAATCTTCAACACAACCAATCTTTGGATCATAGGCCAACCACCGAACAATCAGATCTTGATTCAATGGCAAACATCTCAAAAATGGCCTAAAAATTATGCGTGTCACGTGGAAAAAAAAAAATTGATTGTCTATGGTATAGTCATGATCTCAAGATTTACTACGTGGAAGATTGGGATGAAAAATGATCCCCATTATCTGATTCAAAACAATCAATGTTTTTCTATGGAATGTAAGGTCTAATTCTTAGGGTACAAATGTTTTACTACCTGTTTTATATTTTGTAGGCAGCTTATGTGGCACAACGTGATTAGATGCACGCATGGTGGGGCCCAAGCTCTATATCCAATTAGGTTGCGTCACATAAGCTAACGACAACATTATCTCTTTAAAATTGTCCACCATTTATAATATGTATAATATGTAAATTAATGGTGTAAGAGTTTGGGGAGTTAACCCAAGGTATCCACTATCTAGTCGAATAATGCATAATATGCATCATGTGATTTGAAGACTAAAACATAAAAATTTATGTGGTCAAAGATTGAGATGAAAAAATATCACTATCATGTGATTCAAATAAGGCAAAGCCTTTTAAAATTAATGGCGTAAGAGATTTACTTGGTTAGGATTGTCTTGGTAATTTGGGGTACCTATACGAGTTTTGAAAATAGGGCTCTGAATTATTGAATTGGGTTACACACACCTTTGAGGGGGTAGAGAGCCCTAGGTTTTTGCATAAACTTTGGGATGAACTTTTGGGACTTTAGGCGACCTCCTCTTGAGCCTATGCATAAGGCGGGTCTTATACCTTGATTGGCATAAATTTTGAAAAGGTGTTAGACCGCTGTGAATTATAAGAATCGAGATGTCTTTTTGACATAATTTTTTACAAAGGTGATATTTAGAAGTTGGATCATAGACTTTAAATCACATGGCATGCATGATGGGCAATTTTTTCATCCCACGTGGCATACATCTCCAAAATTTAGGACTCGTTCAACATGAGATATAAATTGATCATCTAATGGTACGCAAGATTTAAGCAATGAAGGCTAAGGTTAGTCACCTCAGGTGACCTTAGAGTGTTGGTAGGTGCAAATAGAAGTGCCTTATATAAAAATCAAATAAATATTGTGGTTATTAAAACTTTAAGGGTTTTTTGCAAATACCCCCTTATGTTATGCTTAAATTGCATAAAATCTCCTGAGTTATGCCTATTTACACTTGCCCCCCTACTTTTATATTTCCTTTATAAATACCCTTGCTGTTAAATGGCAGTTAACTAGGCGTCATTTTTTTAATTAAATGACTTATTTGCCCTTAACATTATATGCAAAATGACCATTGTATTTTTTCCAACTTTGACCGTATTTTAAACGGTGGATAAGTATCGTATCTTGTCCAAATTTTTTCGGTGGAATATGATTGATCTCTTATAAGTTGTCGTATTACCTGATTTTCGATTTGGATTTCTATGACGCTCGCTTCACTCGTGGGTAGCGCTAAAATGCTACCTCCGTTTGTACTATCCCGACTCTGTCATCGTTACGAACCAATTGGGTATCATGGAGACCCAAATTAAAAGTCAAGTAACATGGCAACTTAGAGGAGATGAATCATATTCCATCCAAAAAATTTGGGCAGGATCCGATCCTTATCCATCGTTTAAAATGCGGTTAAAGTTGAAAAAAAAAATATAATGGCTATTTTATATATAATATTAAGTAAGAGCAAATGCGTCATTTAATTAAAGAAATGACACCTAGTTAACTGTCATTTAACGGCAAGGGTATTTATAAAGGAAACATAAAAGTATACGGTGCAGTATAAATAAATATAACTCAAGAGGTTTTATGTAATTTCAGCAAAACATAGGGGGTATTTGCAAAAACCCAAACTTTAAAGACCTTGAGAAGTCTGCCAATGGAATCAATTTATAACGTTGACTTTGTACCGGAAGAAAAGCTGAATTTATTATGTGCATCCAACTGGCAGAATCGTTTAATTGCTGCAATAAATAGGGTATCCATTTTTGCAATCACGTGGCACTCTTCCCTGATCACAGTGCATCAACGGTGCACTATGATTACAGTCGTCACTTTTATAGATGTGCATCACATGTATTCAACATCTGCGTGTCTAATATGTAAAAAATTAAATGAAAACGGCATCTATCATATAATTTAAAACAGCCAATGATGTGAGCCGTGGAACCCAATCTTTAGTTACCAAAAATTGCTACCGTAATAAATATACAACATAATTTTTTGAGTGACTTTAAATATATCGATCGAATCTTTGAGTTCACCTATAGTGAAAACATGGGGATCATTTATCCTTCCAATCTTTCACACAATGAATTTTGAGATCATGGATGTACTCTGTCAGTGTTTTATTTCACGTGGTATGCATCTCAAAAAAGTTACTTTAACATCACGTGTATGCTCAAGATTGATTTTAAGGTATTGTTTTTGGGCGTGTGCCACATGAAATAAAAAAATGACCGTATGATGGTATGCCTATGATCTCAAGATCCATCGTATAAAAGATTAGGACGATAAACAACTCCATCATCTAGTTCAATGCATCACTATGTTTCAGCGTGGTTGAACTCAAAGATTTAGTGGATGGATTTAAAGGTATTGCTATTTTTAATGCTACTAAAACAACTGCTTCTACACAAAATATTTGTACACCCCTGCCTCAGTGAATCTTGGTGACATTGATATAATATCAAAGAAAAATGATAAATATACAATCAGTGATAGCAAAAACCCTATCACTAGGGTGTCAAATCACATGCCACATGTTATGATTAATCCAAAATAATATCCGTTTTAGGTTGATCGGCTTGGGACATGTGATTTTTTAAAAAAAACGTTATTTTTTAACTTTTTTGCCCTTTATTTGATAGGTCAAAGATAAGATAATGTCAAACCAACTTGGTGCATTGATTTTAGGTTTCTCTTACCACATGTTTAATGTATATTGGATAGAGGCCAAATTTTTTGGGTGATACCTGATTGTTATTATCTAAGTTGTTGTCACACCTGATCCTCGTGACTGATGTCACGTGGTGCCCAAATGGTCTCATTGTAGCGTTTGTATAGTCTTGGGCCTCAATTTCAAAAGATGCTTCCCTATATCTTTGACAATTATTCCTTTTTAGAGGTAGCACCACCATTGGATCATCATCAAAAGGAGTGAAAATGGGTCGGGCTTGGCTCAATCCCGTGGTAGGCTTATGACCCTAAGCTCAAGTTCAGCCTGTTATGAACTTTCAAAGCTCAAGCCTAACAGTGGCAGATTTATGGCCCTAAGCCCAAGCCCGGTCCATCATAATATTTCAAAGCCTAAGTCCCGCCCGACCAATTTACTTATAAACTATTTATTGATTTACAAAAATTAGCTCCACATACATAAAAATAGAAAATATTAGTATATTATAAATTTTTAATAAAAAGTTGATATCTACCAACAATGGCCGGAACCATTGACGGAGCTAGAAACTTTCATGCGAGGGGGCCAGAGTAAGAACAAGAAATGTTTAATGTTATAAAAAATAAAAATAGCATTTATTTACTGTTAACAAAATAAAAAAAAAAAAAGAAGAAATATTTTGTTTATATATTCGTGTACCTATCAATAAGTATTAGGGCCAATCTGTCACAGCTGAGAGCCATATTAACTGGACTAAGCTTCATTTTTAACTTTAAGGTCTATTTGGATAAAATATTAGGAAAATGACATTTCAATGGCTTAATCACGTGTCGGAAAGAGAGAGAGAGAAAGATGTCTTGGGATATGATTTGTGTCAGAGAGAGAGAGAGAAAGATGTTCTAGGATATGATTTAAGAAAAGAAGTTTTATGAGGATGATTGAACTATTATTGCTAAAAAATAGGAGACTAAAGTAGCGTATTTGCCTGAGACGCCTAAAAGATAGGAGAGAGGAGACGTCTAAAAGATAGGAGAAAGAGATGAGACGTCTAAAAGATAGGAGAGAGGAGACGCTTAAAAGATAGGAGAGAGAGAGAGAGTTTAGTTGTGCATTTATTTATATGGGGCCAATCATTTTGGCGTCCAACAAATAAGTAAGATAGATTAAAGAGAAAGAGAAAAAACTAAATAAACGGGGTGGCCGTGGCCCCTGTTAGCCCCCCCTTGGCTTCGTCCCTGACTGGGACCACGCTTCAAGAGGTCCTGAGTTCGAATCTCACCCTATGTTGGCCACCCGCAGGGGTTTATCCCTACTTACCTGGTACGTGTAATGTGCAAATGCTACATCGTGCCCATTCATCAATTGGTTGTGATTTCACTCAAACTGAGCAGTGGGCGTTTGAGAAGCCTTGAAATATGTTCTAGAAACGTTATAAATGTTTTTCCTTTAAGTCTATAGGAAAATGGACAGTGTCATATGGAGGGATCCAACGGTGGATATAAATTACAATTGGCTCAGGTGACGAGATCTTTACGGGAATGGAACAAGAACAAATTCGGTAATGCACCACATACACTTATGCCAAAGCATAAGGAGCTTAACCGGATGGTGCGAGGAAGTGAAACTGATGTAGAATCCGCAACAGTCAAGGCCCTAAAAAGAGAAATCAATGTGTTAATGAACCAAAATGAAATCATCTGGCATCAAAGGTCACGCAAAATTTGGATGAAGTGTGGGGATAGGAATATCTCCTTCTTTCACGCAAAAGCATCACACTGAAAAAAAAAAGAAACCATATTGAGGGCCTCCAAGACTCTTGTGGACAATGGTTCACCTTTAGGGAAGATGTGGAGCAGATCACAACAAATTACTATCGGAGTTTATTCATGTCCTCAAAACCAAACCGAATTCATAGAGCCTTACGACAAATGCACCCATTGAAAGCCTCGGGACCTGACGGTATGCCCGCTATTTTCTATAAAAAATTCTGGCCTATTTTTGGCAATAATATTGTTGTTAAAATGGCTCTCCATTATTTAAATGGAAATAGCTCTCTTAACCCCATTAACAAAACTCACATTATGCTTATTACGCAAAAAAGAATCCAAAAACCATCTCTAACTTTAGACATATAAGCCTTTGCAACGCCACCTACAAAATCATAGCTAAGGTTTTAGCTAATAGACTCAAAAAAATTCTCCCCTCAATTGTGTCTGATAGCCAAAGTGCATTCGTACCAGGACACTTGATATCGGACAATGTCCTTGTGGCCTTTGAAGTTGCCCATTGCTTAAAAAATAAAAGGAATGGTAGGGTTGGAAATTGTGCGATTAAGCTTGATATGAGTAAAGCTTATGATCGGGTCGAATGAGAATTCCTTGAGCATGCTATGCTTAAGTTGGGTTTCAACGAAAGATGGGTGAAACTTATAATGGGCTGCATCTCTTCGGTATCTTTTTCTTTTCGGATTAAAGGTCAAACCGTGTGGGATATCAAACCGGAAAGGGGTCTCCGTCAAGGAGACCCTCTATCACCTTACCTTTTCATTATTTGTGCAGAAATTCTCTCCAATATGCTCACAAATGCGGTTGATCAAGGAGCACTCTCTGGAGTTAAAATTTGCTGCAATGCTCCAACGATCTCCTATCCTTTCTTTGCCGATGATAGCCTTTTATATACAAAAGTCACAAAGGAAGAAAGTCGTGAGGTCATTTGTATTCTACAGTTGTATAAGGAATCATCGGGCCAACAGATTAATTTCGACAAATTGGCGATATCTTTCAGTGCTAATGTCAAGCTAGATCTGCGAGCCAAAATCAGGTCCATTTTTAATGTTAAAGATGGGTCGAATATTGATAAATATTTGAGCCTCCCATCCGTTATAGGGTGATCAAAGAAGGTTATCTTCGAGTCTATCAAGGAGAGGGTATGGTCGAAATTGAAGGGATGGAAGGAAAAACTATTATCAAGTGCATGAAAGGAAGTCCTGATCAAAGCTGTGGCACAGGCGATTCCAACGTATGCCATGGGGTGCTTTAAATTACCATCGAAGTTTCTTGATGAAATCCAAAGTATCATTTCCAACTTCTGGTAGCGTAATTCAAAAATGGAGAACTCGATTCATTGGGCAGGATGAGATAAGTTATGTTTTTTGAAAAAAGATGGAGGGTTGGGTTTTAAAATTTTGGCTATCTTCAATGAGGCTATGCTGGCCAAACAAGGATAGCGACTTTTTAAATACATGAGATCACTCCTTTGTTGGGTCCTTAAAGCAAAGTACTTCCGGCACACAAGCTTTATGAAGGCTAAGTCAAGCTCTAACGATTCTTACTCTTGGCAAGGCATATTATCGGCACGTTATATTTTACAGTAGGGTACTATTTGGAGAATTGGTAAAGGAACAGCTATTAATATCTGGGAGGACGGATGGGTGCCTAGGAAATCTACATTTAAAGTTATTTCTAGCAAGTGAAACTCTTCTTTGGAATGAGTAGCGGAGCTCCTTCAATGTGGAGAACAAGCATGGAATGAAAATCTGATTTTGGCCAATTTATGTGAGAAAGATGCAAATATTATTCTCACTATTCTGCTTCCACTCCATCGTGACGAGGATATTCTGGCTTGGGCTTATGATGCTAAGGGACGGTTCACTGTCAAAAGTGTGCATCATGTTGTCCTCGAGTGCAAAAACCCACAACTGGGCTCTAGCTCTAGTGTAAATACAAAAGATGCGGTGGGGAAGAAATTATGAAGTTGCCCTCTCTCAAACAAGATCAAACTATTTGCATGGAGGGCCTGCAAAGATCTGTTACCTGTTCGGGTAAATTGTGTTTAAGGATGGAATTCATCGATCCAACCTGTGATATCTACGACAAGGAGATTGAGGACATTAACTACGCCTTGAGGGGGTGTGACTGGGCTTCCCGCTTTTGGTTTGCCTCCCCGCTAGGAGCTAGAACATATGTGAATAGAGCAACCAATTTCTATGAATGGGTTGAAGAGTTTTTGAAGGATAATGGAAAAGAACATCTAACCTATTTCTCACTTGTGCTTGGGCGATGTGGAATCACAGAAATGCAGTGTGTCACGGAGAGCGAGGTGAGGATCCATGGACAGCGGCCACAAATGTTATTAACTATCTCGAAGAGGTCACCAAGGTAAACAACATCGTGCTTCACAATCATATCAACAATACCTCTTATGGTCAACAGATTGCACATTGGAGGCCTCCCGATGAAGGCATGGTTAAGATCAATGTTGAAGGATCTTGGCGAGAGGGTGCCACCAAAGCGGGGATTGGAGTTGTTATTAGAGACCACTCAAGTTCTGTTTTATCGGCTATGGCAAAGCTAGTTAGTTATGTCAACTGTGTTGAGCATTGTGAAGCAAGGGCATGTTTAGTAGGGCTTCAACACGCGTTGGTTCATGATTTCTATAATATTATTTTGGAGAGTGACTATAGTCGTGTTGTATCTTCCATTAATGATGATGAAGAGGACCTTTTTAAATTTGGGTGTAATTATTTCATATATTAAACGGGCCTTGTTATCCTTCGAGTCTGCTACCTGCATCCATGCCAAACGTGATTTTAACAAAGTGGCCCACGCCCTGACAAAAATTGGGTCCTGGGTGACTGATTATGTAATATGGATAGATATTGTCCCTTCTTTTTTGTTATCTGATGTAACTCTTGATTTGGGTTAATTGAATGTGATGATGTTTTTCCTAAAAAAAAAAAAAAGTTGTTACTTGAGCTCTAACTAAACTACTATTTACTATTTTAACCCACTCAATCCCTTAAAATCCGTGAAAGAGAAGAGATTAAAGGGGAAAAAACGCTCCACGATTAACTTCCATCAGAAAACATAAAACCCAAGACTTAATGCACAAGATTAGTGAGTAAACAAACCATAAGATACCACTTTTCGCCTTTGAGGCTCAATCATCTATTAGAAAACAAAGAAATGTGATCAAATAAGGACTTTCTAAAAAGAGTAAGCTAATAAAATAGAAACTCTAGAAGTCGTAAGCCTCGAGGTAACCCTCTATATAGTTGAGAAGTCTCACCAATCACTCTATTTCTCTCACTCGCTGCTACAGTCGATGACTCGGAAAGAGAAAGAGGAAGAAAAGTAGTCACTCACTGCTGCTTTGCTCATGGGAAAGAAACACAGAAAAAAGGAGAAGAAGAATCGAGAGGAGTTATGGTTATTGTAGATAGAATGATGACGCTAGCTTTTGCGACTATGGTGGTTGAGGAGAATGAGAATAGAGGTTATGGTTTCCTAAAGAGAAAGATGGATCATCCTCTCATGGAATTAGAATTATTCTATCCCATGCCCTCCAAAAGGCCTCGCAGTAAGACTAAAGAGAACCCACCGCCACCACACCAAGACTCTCAATTAGAGCATGATCATTGGAACTTTAGAAAACCTACCACCTCCACCACCACAAAAGTCTCAAATTACCCTTAATCCGATGTCCCCCTAATCCTCCTCCCTTTGCTTTCTCCACAATTCCAAACTTGTTTTTGAAAAGATACTCACTAAAACAGATATCTAACCTCATCATAATCGCCTTTTACTGACCAAGAAGGAAGTCGAACAAAAAATATTGCCTTTGTTGAGCAAAACTGAGAGGCTCCAAGTGGAGGAGACTAAGGAAGGAATCAATGACATCGTGTTCCTAGATGAGAGGGGTCGATGACAAGTGGCCTCTCACCTTCTAGTTGTCAGAGCTGCGAAAGCTATATGTTGATTGGGAAGTTGAAGGATTTAGTGAAGGCCCATGGGATGAGAGCTTTGGATCACAAGGTCTAGCTGTGGGCACTGCCTCCTGATAAAGAGAATAAGCAAAAACTAGCTTTCTATGATTATCAAGTTCAAGCCATCAAGCAATGAGAGAGAAGAGAGAAGACGATGATCAAAAGGCCGACTGTGAGTTCCAAAAAGAGAAGAGTTGAAGAAGGTATACAAATTAACTATAAGATTCAAGAAACGCTTTTTGTGATTTCTGTTTGACAGAATTTATTTATTTATTTTTAATTCTTTGATTGATTTAATTAGAAACTAATTATAAAGACAAATTGGTTATAGTAAATTAAAAAATTTCTCATTCTCTCAGTTGTTTTTCTACTTCGATCATCTATAGGTTAATTTGATGGGTTTTTATTTGTCCTTAAAATTCTAACATATGACTTCCATGGAGATCAAGGTGGTGCTGTTAGATATTTCTCTCTTTTGGTGGTCGTTCACTATGGTCAATTTGTTGACTAGTGAATGATGGTAGATCAATCTAGACACACTTGCTAATTTGGTAAAATTAGAAGAAAAATAGCAAGTAATATTTAATTAGTCTTTTTTTAGCTTGATGGTGATATTCCTAATCACTTTACTGTTGTGATCGTGAATTCCTTTAATGGGAAAGATTTAACATCTATATATAGGGAAGTTAGGGTCCCAACGGTTGCTTGTATGAAAGCAACCTCCTCATCTTTGTTTAGCATCCCCATTGTGCAAGAGGACTAGTATTGAGAACAATGTTAAAGATCCTAGTAGAGACTAGTGGACGAAACTTCACCGATATTCGATGGCCTATACACAAGGTACGATCTCTATACGGTTATTCTACGATACGTGTGCCATAGGGTATTTGATGAATCAACACCCAAGATCCGTACAACTTGTTTGATAGTGGTGAATTGAAACTTACAATTGCTATCAGAGCATCGGGTTTATTAGGTTTTGATTCCATCACTATTGTTTTTTTTATTGATCTAATTTCTATTATTACCACTCTTGTGGGCCATTGATTTTCTTTAGATCTCAAAACAGAGCGTCATAATATTTTCTTTTTAAGTCTAGTATTAAAATATTTTCTTTTGGTTGTCAGAATCACTGCAGACACCTCGTTTTCGCTCCCACGGAGTATACAAAATATTTGGTCAACCATTGACCTTACCCACGATTTCTGGAAATGCTAGCCCTCTCCAAAAATCCAAAAACCCCTTTACCTTGGGAATTATACGCTGGACTCCTAGAGCATAATTCGGACCCAACCCAATCCTGGTTGTTTTGTGGATTATACACCTATTCCCAGGCGTATAATTGATTATACGCATAACTCTATACGTATAATCGCCCTTGTGGCGTACCAGACTCTCTCCCTCATACGCCGAACTCCCCCAGATTATTCACTGGGATCCCAACGCATAATTCGATTATATGCAGGAGTTCTTGCTCATAATCAGTCCACTTTGGACTGGGTTTCTTTTCCTCAACTTCTCCGGCTTTCCTTATTATGCGCTATGACCATAACGCATAATTGTTGAAAGTCCTATTTAGACTCTAACTCCAAGACCCAACCAGTCACCCGGTCACTTGAGCAAGTCAACCGGTGTGCCGCTCGAATTATACGCTGGAACCACAACATATAATTCATTATCCGTTGTTGTCCTTACGTACATTTCAGATTATGTGTTGAATTTCCAGCGTATAATTCAGAATTATGCGCTAGACCAATAATGCATAATTAGTCGAGTAGTATAAATAGGGCTTTTGCCCTTCCCTTCTCTATACACCAATTTAATTTTTTTGCTTATTCCTTTTGAAAAACTCGAGGTTTGCCTTGAGATTTCGAAAAAATGAGTAGAACTGCACTCTAAGTCCCTGACTCTTAGAACTGTAGACTGTCATCTAGAAATCTTAAGGGTAATCGAGCACGGTAGGGCTGACTCACTTGCTTCGATTCTCGAAGGAGTACGAAGGGAAGAAAAACTAGCATTAGATCCAACCCCTAAAAGACCTCTGTTGAAATTCTCAGCCTAGTGCCAATTAGGTCCCTAACTTTTCTCTATATTTACAAAACTATCATTGCCTCAACCGATTTTCCCAAAGGATCCAACGGAGGAGGGTACTCGGGAACGGGGCCGATCCTCCCGAGCATAACGGGCCAATACCCCCTTTCTTAGTTAGACCCACCTAAGATTAGAAAATCAAACTAGTTAACCCTAGACAACCTTAGCTGCTAAAGTCGACAGGCAGATGTTTAGCATAGGAGCCCAACCCAAATCTCGCACCCCATCCTTGTGATCAATGACGTTCTACAACGTCAATAAATCTGTATATGGCGATCACGACATGTATATTTAAATTTGGTTGCAACTAACAATTTCTGTGACAGCCCGAATTTCGGCCTCCCCGAAACCCGTGCCATCAGCATGATCATCTTGACCATGCCCCTCAACTCTACTTGGAACACTGGTATATGAAGCACAATAAACTGAAGTCATATAATTAAAATGCGGAATTGTACAATATATCAAAAGACAGTTCTAACTTCACGCCGCTGCATGAATGTAGAACTGATCTGAACCATCGATGATAGCCAATCATCACAGATGGTTCGTCACAAAAGAATGATATCCTCCATTAACTACATTGTTCTCAAAAATAAGGCCTGACATGCCCAGCCATACCTATCAAGCTCACAAATCTAACTCTACAAATCGCAATGAAGTCCTCTAGAAGAAGTCTTGATGGGTGGATCTATGGTCTCCATCTTGGATCGACTCACCAGTCAACGTCCCTGAAGTCTCTGCTTTTGCTAGTAAAGGTCTGTGACATATAGTCAGAGGGTGAGCTACATCCTAGCTCAATAGGGAACAACACACGAACATATAAATTATAACTCACATATATTCCATGATATTCATGCATGATGTGACTATGCAAAAGGCGATGAAAAGCAGTTTTAAAAAAGCGCATTTTTACATTAATTTACGTGTCTTTTAGTTATCATGAATAACCTTGAATAGGCCTAAAGCAAAGGAAAACTTAACCTTTCAACTTAAGTAGTCCCAGAGCAATATAGCATCGAGCCCGACGAGATACCCTTCATAAATCATCTATATAGACAATTGTAAAAGTATTCACAGGAATACAAAATATAGTACCAGGCCCTCTCCACAGGGATTGGTGGCGAGGTTTCAATAGTCTCGACATCCACAGGATGTCACATGGATAAGCCTTTTGCAGCCTACGGATTACGCCGCCGTATCGGTCCACGGATATTAGCGCGTCGGTCGTGGTTATCAAACCTCAAATAACAAAATATCGTGTGCTTTACATATAGTTATTCACGTGTAAGAGTGCTATCTTATATCGATTAGGCCTTATCGGACTTTATTCAATCTTGGACACATCCACAGGATGTATCCATGTGTTTGCATCACTTGATGCTCTTATTACTTCCTCATCCCAGGGATCTTTCCATTTCATATAACTACTTGTTCTCAATTGCTTGCATCATATGGATGCCCTTATCATTTTCTCATCCCACAGGGATGTCTCACCCTTACATGCTTACTTGGTATCACACACCCATATCGATAAAAGTTTTATGATTTAACACACTTGCATTTCTTGGTGTATTTCTCACACACACACACATTTGGATCTTGTAGGGTTTTCACGAGGTTTTGTACAACTAAAAGCAGTTTTCACTTTAAATCTTATATCACTATTCACATTTTCAAACACCTCAACTTACATTTTTTAAACACACCTCTTTTCCCCAAGTTTTAGAAATAACACGTTTAAATTGGATCTTGAGCAATGAAATACTTGAATAGAATTGAGTTCTAAAACATTGAATATCATTTGAGCAATAACATGGAATCAAATTTAATTCTAAAAACATTTGAAATGAAGTCTATATCACTACATACATGCTCTTGTAAAATAAAGTACATGTTCAAGGTGTTCCCTACCTTAGGTCTCTATCGATTCAATGCATCAGGTCCCACTCGGCTCCTTGTGCCCACTTTCATACGTATCACCTATGATACCATTAAACACACTCGAAACATCACAAAAGATGTAACGAAAAAGTCTCAAGACCCCCTTAGAGTCTTGTAGGAAGAATCAAAAGTCAACAAAAACTAGGTGGTCGACTAGTGAGTTCTGGTTAGACTAGTCGAAATCAACTCGACTAGTCGATTCTCCAAAATCGATTAGTGAGGTCCAATTTCGATTAATCGATTCTCAAAATCGATTAGTCGAGGTCCAATTTCGATTCAGTCGACTAGTCGAGTTCCTGGTTCGACTAGTCGAAACCCAACTCGACTAGTCGATTCTCAAAATGATTAGTCGAGTAGTCGACTAATCGACTGAATCGAAATTGGACCTCGACTAATCGATTTTGAGAATCGATGTCGAGTGGACCTCAGTTGAATCGATTCAATCGACTAGTTCGTGACGTGAAATTTGATACAACAAATTTGTGAAAATTTCAATGATCAGATCAAGAGCAATTTTACTGATAAATGCATAAGTGAATATCTATCTATGTGCATTTAAAATATATTTTTTCTTTCACTCTTTTATCACTTTTCGCCCACCTTCACAAACAGAGTCCACTTGTGACCGATTTGGGCCATTTTTCAGGACCCGAAAGGGACCTAGAAAAAGCGTACCAACAATCACACTTACAATTTCCCACTGCGACTGTAAGATTTGTTTTTACTAATTAAGTCCTTTAGAACTCGTTGGAGAAGATGGGAACACATATACGGTGTATTGGGGAGCACCCAGTTCAATGGTTCCTTATTTTTATAAGACTAAATAGATAAAAACGCTTAATGATCTTTTGTTTTTTAAGCCTTAAAGACTTTTTGTCCTATATGGGTTAGCACTTGCTTCTTAGTTAATACATGTCATAGTTTTGTCTTCCTTATATACAATTCTGATGATACTCGATTTTGCTATTCACGTATCTAGTCTCAACAATCCTAGTATTATAAGTAGGGCGGTAAAATATGCAGCCTTTTGACCTATCAGGATAACCAATGAAATGAAAATTTATAGTTTTTGAATTCAATTTTTCTAATTGTGGATTCTACACCTTTGTTTAAGCTAAATAGCCCCAAATGTGTAGATATCCTAAAGTTGGTTTTGTTCCAACCTATAACTCATAAGGAGTATTTGAAAATAACCTTACTAGGAACTCGATTCAGGATATGCACCACCGTTTTCAAAGCTTCTCCCCACAAGAACGCATGCACAACATGCTTCTCACCATAGTCATAAGAGTACGGTTTCGTCGCTCAGTTATATCGTTCTGTTCAGGTATTCCTGGCATGGTGTATTGAACAACAATGTCATGGTCTTGTAGATTCAGGGCGAATGATCTTGAATTGCGACATGTTTTGGAATATCTACCATAGTACTCCCTACCTCTATTAGATCTCACAATTTTAAACTCATCTCAATCGTGTGTTTTTTTAATCGTGAAATGTGGACTATTGAAACCTGTCAAATTTTAACTTATGTTTTTAAAAAATATTTTTTTAAATGTCTTTTATTAAAATTGATCGAAACCATCCACCTGTGCTCCACGTGATAGTCAAACAAATGTTTCAAGTGCCACGTGGACCTCCACGTGAACCTTGGAGGACTCCCACTATATATATACACACGCAATTAACATTCACCAAGAAACAAAACAAAGAGCAATTCATCTTCACCACTTCTCTCTCTATCGATGGGCAAACGGAATTTAGAGATTGAGACGACGATAACCACAACTCCCAATACGTCACCTTTTCTAAGAGGCGCAACGGAATCTTCAACAAAGCCGCCCAGCTCTCCATCTTATGCGACTCTCAAATTGCCATCCTATTTTAATAGAGTGGTATAACAGTGAAGCATACTTCAATGGTGTAAGATCAAACACCTATTTTAAAAGAGTGTAAGATCATCTAGAGTATGTTTTTCATTTCACACCGTAGTAGCGCCGTTTGAGACGCGGGATGTTTCGGAATTGACCATGTCCGAGACATCGCAGATGTCCGAAATTTCAAACCGTTGATATCATTGGTCAAAAAATCGTCCGATACCGATACGTATCGTCTGATACGTATCGGTTTTGGACTTGGGCGGTACGATACAAAGGCATTGTATCGTACCCCCTTAAAAATAATGTACTTATCGTCCGATACGAGCAATGTATCGCTCGTATCGAACCATACATTGAAATTATCGGGCGATAATTTCAATATATTGTCCGATAATATGTATATATTTATATTTTTCGATTGTCTACACAATCGATGGCGACTGTGTAGACAATCGCCAAACAATCGGAATAAAAAAAAATTGAATGTATCGGCCGATACTTGATATGTATCGTCCTGGAGGTCAGGACAAGACGTATCGGTTTACTGATATTTTGATCCTTAGTTGATATATGATGTATCAGAGAGGGCCGATATCTGAGACATCTCAACAATACAATATAAGATGTTTCGACAAGCATAATAGCCATTCATGAATCATAGCATAGACTTTATCAAAATGATACAGATGGTGAGTCAAAATATTGTCACATGTATAAAAGTGACAATTCATACACTTCTAATTGTAACTAATATAACATCCTATACAAATTCATCCATAAATACGTAATTTCACTCAACTGATATCTTGCTCAGGATGCGGAATTTCACTCAACTGATCATCTTCTCTTAATTTACTTATTTTCTTAATTTAATATTTACTAAAAGAAATGCAACGTACAAATTTGTGGTATCATGCTCTGTTGAGGGTGGATAGTAGACAGAGTTGGGAGGATAGAAACTGAATTGAATTTGCCACTTTTGCAGGGCATAGTGACAAATTTTGTTTTCGATAATTTTTCAGTGGGCGGTCTGTCACGGGGTCGCACTTCCGCAACCTCAGTCCCGTGCGGCATCTAACGCACGCTTCGCTAGGTCAGCCTACTTCTGATAACAATCGTCGCGAGGGCGTCCTTCGACGCGCTTTCAACCCGTGCGGTGCTTCGCTACCGCGTGCAACGAAGCCAACCCTTTCTGCACATCAGCTCTGATACCACCCGCCTAGAGGACGGGAACTCCTCCCAACATGGTTGCCTCTGTTTCACGGCCTACCACTCGGCTCATCGTGTCCCTTACGACACGCCAATCTGCACCGCTGCGCTAACTTGGCCTGCTCAAGCTTCACCCTGTGCATTGCACTAGTACCTCGCTCGCCTGCTGAACCAAGCCCACAGCCTTGTGCCTCGCGCTCGCGTGCCCCAATGAGTCCCACGCAGCTTGCCTTCATGTGCGTTCCGAATTACTAGCACACGTTCATCTTTAGCCCACATGCTGTCGTGCTCAACTGAGTCCCACGCAGCGCCTTGGTGTTGTCTCGCGAGGTTGCCCAGCTGTATGCTCCGCGACACGTAGTCCGGGGCCATACATCAACCTCTCTCGGGTTCCACACGGCATCGCTGCGTCGACGTCCTAGGCCCACCCTTTCAGGCCTAGGAGACACTTGCGCCCCCTCTGGCAACGCAAGGCCCCGTGTGCGGGGGAATGACTCTCAAGCTCCCTTCCCCTATATGAGGGTAAAACAGTCATTCAGCCAGAATGGCAGGAGAACCTCAAACCTATTGGTTTGACATACCGCAACGCCTCATGCATCGCTAGCCCACCTTGGCTATGTCGCGTCTGTGACGCTCCGCGTCGTACCCTCATGCGACCGTGTCGCGTCCTCGCAGTGCGACCACGTCGCAAGGCCAACATGGCCCCATGTCGCGTGCCCTCCTGGCACCACATGTCGTGCCACACGCACCACGCCGCAAGCTCGAGTATTGACCCCGTCACAGGTCCTTTCGGTACATTTCAGATTAATTTCGATACCTTTCGGAAAAAAATTTGGGAAAGTTTTGGGGTTTAAAAATAAAATAAAATAAATATTTAATATTTTTTAAAAAATTACTGCAATATATACTAAATTACTAACATATTTAGAAAAACAAAAATTAAACATAAAAAAAAATAACGAAATTTACAAATTTCAGAAATTTCGCCTAAAAATACCGAAATTACCGAAAAATACCGAAATTTTCCCGAAATTTTCATTTTCTCTCCTTTTCGGCAAATTTCGCAAAATTTAGCCGAATTTTGGTGAAATTTGTCACTATAGTGCAAGATTCCAATAATAGGTTGCCAAGATTCCTTCTTTTTCACAGGGATCATGGTCTATATAAAGATGTGTAAGTTATATTGATGTTTTTATTTTTTTAATATTCCTCTATTACATATTCGTTAATTATCATCTTAATGTATGTTATATTATTCAATATAGCTTCCGAGTCAATCTCAACTGACCCAATTACTCAAAAAAATAAATTTGAAAGTTCCTCATGCCTGTTTGACAGCATAATTTCACCAGCACTCTCGAGAATGTATATCTGGAGCCCCATAATTTCACCAGGAAAGATTTTAAAGGATTACCTCCTTAGGGTAGCATTATTTACACCCATTAAATATGTGAAGAACACATGCATTTTTACCATAAAAAATAATTGATTGCCTTGAATCAGATGATGGATATCATTTTCCTTCCCAACCTTCCACATATTAGATCTTGATATCATGATGCCCCTATTAGACGGTTAGATCGTGATTCCACATGGCACACTTCCCCAGAACTAATTGTGATTGCCAGCGTACCTATCAGATCGTCACTTTTGGATGTGTGCCATGTGGAATCAATATGTGACCGTTTGATAGGGACGCCACGATATTAAGATCTATTGTGTGAAAAATTGGGACGAAAAACGATCTCCATCGTTTGATTCAAGGCAATCAACGATTTTTTCCTATGAATGAACGCGTGCTCTTCACATAAAAAATTGTCTAATTGACTGCTTTGAATTAGACAATGGAGATTGTTTTGTGTGCCAATCTTACGCACAATGAATCTAGAGACCATGGGTGTACCACCGGACAAACAATTTTTGATTTCACGTGACACACGGCACGCTCAAACATGATATTCAGGACACTTTTTGGGATGTGTCTCATGTGGGGAAAAAATGACCATCTGATGGTAAGTCCATAGTCGCAAGATCTTCCCTGGGAAAGATTGGGACGAAAAAGATTTCCATCTGATTCAAAGCAGCCAATAGTTTTCAGCCTAGGTGCTCTCATTACTTTGCTAGGTGCAAAGAGATCTGCACTTAAACTATATTTATGTCATCATCATTGAAATATTTTGATTAATGCAGCTTTTAGTATTGAATTAAATAATCTACTAAATGGGTTGTGCACACGAAAACTTATGCATTATAACATGTAATTTTTATTGGCGACCATGATTAGCCATACACAATTTTTTGTTGAATTAACAATTTTAATGGGCTATGATCCAATAACCGATATGATTGAGCTTATATGCTTTGGGCCTTATTTTCTAACCAGTTTTTGAGGTTTGATTTCGTTGAATCCACTGCTATAGTGAAATTGGCCCGGCCTGGATTAGACCGGTCCAGGCCTACAATTTATGAGCCAATTTTTTTTTTTTGAATGAAATTATGAGCCTAAAATTGATCTAGCCTGATTTGGACTAGTTAGGCCTGTTACAAATTTACAATACATATACCTTATTTTGATAATTTTGTGCTATTTTTATGGCTCATGAGTAGGCTATTTTGACCTACTTGGTAGCAATTATACAATGAACTTAGCTTTAGAACTGTTTGAGACAAATATATGTTAGAAATAGTAAAAAATGTAGGCTGGTGTTACTACCACATCACTTTATGTTACAACCATTACACTTGCGCAAAGTTAAAATATGTTGATTGTTTTAAGATGAAGGAGTTTTTCTTCTCAGTCTTCCACACAAAAGATCTTGAGCTCATAGACCTACTATCAAACAGATGTTAATTTCACATGACATAACATCCCAAAAATTGAACATGCTCAGTGTATCATCAAACGTGATTCACGTTCACTTCATAGTCCATCTATCTACCGAAATTGTAGAATGCCTTCTCTCATATTGCAAAAAATCTTCAAAACTCACCCCCACCTCTTAAATGTTAAGAAGAACCAATTTACTTGGATATTCAAGCAACAAGAATGGTCTAAACAGGACTCAGTGGTAGGTTGGACACAACTCAATGGAGGATTCAAGCCATCTAATGAAGGAACTCATGTTCAATATGGCCTATTGCTTAAGATCCGATGGTAGCAAACATTTAGTGATGCAATTTTTTAGGCTTAGAAGTTTTGACCATGTATGCCAAGTATATATATCAGTTCTATTACTAAGACCATAGATGCACGTGTACAATTTCCTGCTTCATGACCCAAAGTGAAGCAGTGGGCCCCTCTATCTAATCTGATGCGGTGCTAATACATGTCTAAACTTGAACATGCCTTCGTGAGTGTTGGCCGGATAGAAAAGGCCTGCTCTGATAATATTATAAATTTGGACATTCATCTCAAAATCAATTGACTATTATTTGAGAGCTTAAGAACTTATAAGAGGAGATAAATAAACAATTATTGCAGTTATTTGGGCAATTTGGTTAGAGAGAAATGATTGGGTATTCAAAGGCCTCATTCTATGGTGAGAAGGGATTTGATGCATTGAAGGAATGGAATACCTTACGGAATATTGATTCTCCAGTTTCTTAGGGCTGTTTTGATTTGTTTTACTTGTTGGGACTTGTCTTTTCTTTTTGAGTGTGGAGGTTTATCTTGACAACACCTTGCTGTTCTATATTTCCTTATTTATTTATTTTAATATATATATATATTGTTTACCGATAAAAAAAAGAAAAAAAAAGTTTATAAGTGAAGAGACAAGGCTATGATTTGTCAACATTATTTGATTGAATTGCAGTCATAAGGCTACTAGAGTTCGGGATATTGTGGCTTATATAGCATAAATTATAGAGTCTTAAGCTCTGTATGACATAGCTCTCTGCTAGCCCCTGCCATAGCAAAGTTCATTTGCTTTAGCATGTTCTCATCCTCTTTGCTAACATCCTGCTACCTGCTAAAGTAGGTACCTCTTCTCCTTGATAACTCTTTTCATAGCAAGATTTATCTGTTCAATAGTTCTACCTTCCTCTCTACTCACTCCTTGTTAGAACATATTTTATTTGCTCTAGTAGAGAGTTAGTAGAGAACAGGGAGGTTATTGTTAGAGCAGATAAATCCTCCTTTGGAGGGAGCTAGAAAGGAGAATGAGAATCAACTAAAGCAAGTGAACTCTGTTGTGACAAGGGCTACCAGAGACTTATACTATACACAACCTTAGTGATTGCCAATTATATGTGATTGGTTAGTGGTAATAACGAAAAGCCATTTTTCTGTGAAATGTTCTCTTCATATGTATTATGTTATGTTATGAGAAATATGGTTGCAAGGAGGTGGACTAAAAACTTGATTAAGATGTTATGAATATAACATGGTATAGGTATAGGCTATCGATATATACATGATTCGAATGATAGGATATGATTGACTCTCTTTATCATCGTCACTCAAAAAAGTAATGCATTTGACTTGAGCAAGAGATTAACTTCCATTTATCCACCATTTGAAACATCTAGAGCAGGAGAAGCATACCATTTCCCTCAAACAAGAGAATAAATAGGGCAATGGTCAGGTTCAACCAAGTAGAACTGAATTTCTAGTCCTACCCTATTTGCTGAGTACGTCATATTATAAAAAGTGAAAACCAAAAAAGTCAAGATTCTCCTATTTCCATGGGCAACATATGAGGTAGGCTTGAAAATTCGATTCTACTTTTACCTGACCAATGATCGAACAAATAGATACAAAATGTTTCAAATGAAATTTATATAGGATATTATTTTAGTAAACACTTTGTTTTTTTATAGTCAAATTTAGTATACACTTAAAAGTGTATTAGTTGTCACTTTAGACATTATTTGATGAGTCTATCATGCTTTGTAGAAATCTGTGCAGTGTAATATTTAAGTATTATTCTTATTTTTGAAGGTCTAATTAATATTGAAGCTCATCGAAGCTCATTAATTGGATGACTAATGGGACTGTTGAGATTGATCACACCACATGGTAATACAGCGAAGTGTACTTCAATGGTGTAAGATCTAACGCCTATTTTAATAGTATAAGATCATCTAAAATATGTTTCTCGTTTCACGCTGTATCGCCACTCACGTCTCGGTAACGACCATATCCGAGACATCTCAGATTTCCCGAGATTTCAATCCATGGATGTATGATGTATTGGATAGTGCTGATATCTAAGACATCTCGGCAATACAAAATGAGTAGGGCTGTCAATAGGCCGGGCTGGGCCGGATTTTTCACCCGATCCATTAAAAATAATAATTTGGGCCCGAACCCGACCTGATAGCTAATTGGGCCGGACTGAGCTAAGCCCAAAATTTTAATACTGTAGTCTGAACCTGGCCCAATTAACTATTCGGGCTGGGCCGGGTTCAGGCATGGTTTCTAGTATTTTTTAAGTGTTTTTTTAAGATATATTTTTTTAATAAGGACTTTATTTTACAGGGCTTAGCAGGGCCTTACACTTTGCAGTCCGAATTGGACCCGTTTCTTATCCGAGCTTAGCCCAACCCGGCCCGTTTATTTAATGACTAAAAAAATTGGGCCCGAACCCGACCAATCCGGCCTTGCACACATTTTTCAAGTGATTGCATTGAATTTAAAGAAAGACTTGGTATTTTAGGGACATGTGATATATAAAAATGCAATATGGGCTGTCTGATTTGAAATTCATGATCAATAGATCTCTGGTACATAAAATTAAAGCAAATCACAATACTTGTCATATGTTCTATTGAAGCCAACTGGTGAATTATATAATAGCCTTTGACTCCATTTAATCAAATGATAAAAATTATATTTTTTTTCTAATCTTTTGCAATTGATATATTTAAATCATGGCCTTCAAATCAAATAACTTAGATGGTGTTTTCACATAGTAGAGGTTGTCAAACTTGCAAGTCTTTCTTTTAAAATCAGTGCACTCCGATGCAATCACTTGAAAAACGTGTGCAAAGAATGACTACCTTAAAATATCTTAAACTATTAAAATATTAGTTGATCTTACACCATTAGACTACTAATCACTCTTACGTATGCCACGTGACACAGATATGTAATCAATCCAAATAATCGAAGTGTATACTCATAATAGGAATATATCACAAGTTAAAAAATATACCTATAAGACGATACAGACCATGCAATCAATGAGCTTCAATATGCTAGCCATTAAAAGCAAGGCATAAAAAAAATCGGCCCATACCGATACATTTCAGTAATACATATCGGTTTCTCGACAAACCGATATGTATTGGCCCCGATCAGGGGCATAGTTAGGAATTTTTGTTGGTGGGCGCTACAAATGATAAATATAATGTTGGTAATTATTTTACCATCGATTTGGAGCCTTCTACATTATATACAAACAAAGGTTGTATAAGAACCATACTTAATAGAAACTCTAAAATTAAATGGTGGCTTGAGCTGATTTGGGGCTTCTACATCATAGACTTTGGGCCTTATATACAGACTTTGGGCCTTATATACACACAAAGGTTTTATAAGAACCATACTTAATTAGTAGAAACTTTAGAGTTAAATGGGGGCTTGAGCCCCCACACCCTTCTATGTGGCTACGCCAGTGGCCTGATATGTATCTATATCTCAACTCAGTATCCTGATACGTATCTTTTTGGGCCGAGATTTGAAGTATTTAATTTTTTTTTAAGTGGCCGAGTTGTATCGATATCGGCCGATACGTATCAGCTGAGTCATATCGGTCCTCCATGGACTGACATCCGATACCGTTACCCACTTGGACACCTTGATTAAAAGTAAGAACAAGGGAAGATATTAGACTACATTAGGGCTGTCAATGGGCCGAGCCGGGTTTTTCACCTGGCCCGGTTAGCTATCCGGGCTTGGCCGGGCTCAACTCATTTTTAGAATTTTTTGGCCCGAATTTGGCCTGATTAGCTATCCGGGCCTGGTCAGGCCGGTTCGGGCTGCGTTTCTCACATATTTAAAAAAAAAAAATTAAGTTTTTTTTTAAAAAAAGGATCTCAACTAACCGGGCCAGGCCTTACACTTTGAAGCCCAAACTTGAGTGTGTTTGTTATCCGGGCCAGGCCCATTTAATAAATTACTAAAATTTTTGGGCCTGAACCTGGTCCATCCAGGCCGAGCCCAGGCTGAAACCCGGCCCGTTGACAGCCCTAGATTACATAGATTTTGACAAGCATAATATTCACTTATAAATCATGGCATATAATTTATCAAAATGGTGCATATGGTGAGTCAAAATTTACCACCCGAGACGTTTCGTCTTGGATGTTATAGCGATGCAAGATTGGAAACGAAGATCCAAACTGACCGAAAATTGGCAGCAAGAATCGGACCGAAACCGAATCGAGCCATGTCTACGTCGTTTTGATTTCAATTTTGGGTGGCGAAAATAAAAAACTGGCGACACAAATTGGACGAAAATTGATAGAGAAGCTTCTTCTTTCACTTGTAGTGAAGTAACTCAAAAGATAAGAAACGCTCTAAATTAGAATATTTGACTTTGCTAAAACAAATCTTTGGAGATTTTGTAAAGTAAATCAAAAGAAAAGAAGCGCTCTAATCTCTACAAAACTGTCTAAAAGGAAACCCAATTGCTTGCTGCGTATCTATTACTTTCCATTTTAACCCTTACAATCCGTGAAAGCCAAGGAGAACAATGGGTAAGCGGAAACACCAAACATGTGACGAGCTTAGATGACCTAAAGCCCAAGTATGTATATATAGTTATAATTGAGTTCTAATTCTAATTAAACATATATATATATATATAGTTATAATTGAGTTCTAATTGTAATTAAACCCTCCATACGTATAGCTATATATCTATAGTTACGAAGAAACCTCACTCGCTTTTGCAACTACCTCACTCGATCATTCGGAAAGAAGAAAATTAGTTACTGCTGCGCTCCTTAGGAAGAAGAAAAGAAACAAGAACAAGAAGACGACCTTAGGTTCTGGCGTTATGGTGGTGGTGGAGAGCTGTTCCAAAAAGAGGAAGATGACTGCTGCTATGGATCTAATCAATCGCATGCCCTCCAAAAGGCATCTCAAAGAAGAGAGAGATTATACAGTACCACTTGAACATGAGGGCTGGTTAGAGCTCCGTTTGGGCTTCTCTGACACTCCTTATCTCAAAAGGCTCCCCAAAGAAGAGAAACATAAAAGAAAGAAGCAGATGACCTTAGGTTCTGGCGTTATGGTGGTGGTGGATAGCTGTTCTAAAAAGAGGAAGATGACTGCTACTATGGATCTACTCAATCGCATGCCCTCCAAAAGGCATCTCAAAGAAGAGAGAGATTATACAGTACCACTTGAACATGAGGGCTGGTTAGAGCTCCGTTTGGGCTTCTCTGACACTCCTTATCTCAAAAGGCTCCCCAAAGAAGAGAAACATAAAAGAAAGAAGCAGATGACCTTAGGTTCTGGCGTTATGGTGGTGGTGGATAGCTGTTCTAAAAAGAGGAAGATGACTGCTACTATGGATCTACTCAATCGCATGCCCTCCAAAAGGCATCTCAAAGAAGAGAGAGATTATACAGTACCACTTGAACATGAGGGCTGGTTAGAGCTCCGTTTGGGCTTCTCTGCTACTCCTAATCGCATGCCCTCCAATCTCAAAAGGCTTCCCAAAGAAGAGAAATGTAACAGGCGAGAGCTTCTTCTTAGTGATTATAAGGAGCTTAATCGAATTCCACACAAGCCCATAGAGAACCCAATTATCACCCTTCCCAAACCTGCTGCCGAAGAGAACCCACCACCACCACCACAACACCAAGAAGACTTATTAGAACCTGCAGATCATTGGAGCCTTAAGAAAACCCACCACCACCCCAATAATCTCAAATTATCCTTCATACGACGTCCCCCTAATCCTCCTCCCTTTTCCTTATCCACAGTTAATAATACCCCGAAACCTACTTTTGAAAAGACACTCACAAAAACAGACATCCAACCTCATCATAATCGCCTTTTGCTGGCTAAGAAGGAAGTTGAGAATAAAATATTGCCTTTGTTGAGCGAAAGAGAGAGGCTCCAAGTGAAGGAGACTAAGGAAGGAATCAGTGACATGGTGTTCCTAGATGAGAGGGGAGACAATTGGGCTCTCACTTTCAAGTTATGGAAGAGCTGCAGAAGCTATCTATTGATTGGGAAGTGGAACGATCTGGTGAAGGCCCATGGGGTGAGAGCTTTGGATCACAAAGTCCAGCTGTGGGCACTTCCTCGTCATAAAGACAAAAGGCAAAACTCTCTATGGTTATCAGGTTCAAGCCTTCCAAGGAGCTAGAAAGAAGACAAAGACGATGATCATTTAAAGGCCACGAGTAATTCTAAAAAGGCGCGAGAGTGAGAGCTTATTTTCATAGATTCATCAGTCTAATATGTGGGTGATGGCAATGCCAAAGAGCTATCATATTAGACTATGGAATTCAGTTTCTTTTCATTGTTTGATTTTTAATTTGTTTTAGAAATTGGTTGTAAAGACAGATTGGTCATAATAGATTAAAATTTTAACATTTATATCATAGAGGTAATGAGTTATTATTTGGATTGAGGGACTATCAAATGATCATTATAGTAGAGCTACGACAAACCATTATAAGTTTTTGGAATGTGTGCCACCTGATATCAACACTTGACGTTTGATGATAGGTCCATAATCTCAAGATTTATTGTGTAGAAGATTGGGACTAAAATGACTTTCATCATCTGATTTAGAGCTGTCAATAGATTTTGATTTGGTTAAGTGAAGTCACTATAACATTAGTTGGTGTGGTAGTAACACCAAGCCTTTTTTTTTCCTCCCTTAAAGTAGAAAAATTCTCCAAAAATCACAAAATACAGGGCTTACGTAGGGATGCAATATTTTGACGCAAAATCTGAACCTGATCGAAACGAGCCGATTTGGTTTGATTTTTATTTTCAATTTCAGAAATCAAAAGTCAAAACCAGAAAAAATCAATTCGATTCATTTGTTAAGAAAAAGAATTTGGTAATTTTATTTATTTATTTTAACAGTAAAACTACAAGCTTCAAAGATTGAATCTACAATTGCAAATACCGGTGCCCCATTTGAGAATTGCATGTTTGAAACCCTCATGTTCGAAAGGGAGCTACAACTTGCACACAAGATTTGTCCCGTGGCACTTTGCTAAGAAAGAAAGACTTGACACTTTTGAGATTTGTGCCCTGTGGATTTGAAGGCAATGACGTAAAGATCTTTGCTGCCAAAGATTGACACGAAACATAATATCTACCATCTGATTTGTTTCAATCAACCATTGAATCATCAGTGAATCAGATAATGGCCTTTGACTATATTGAATCATGCATATGATAGATATCATATTTCATGTCGATCTTTGGCAGAAAAGATTCTTACGTCATGGTCTTCAAATGAAACGCCTTAGATGGTGTTCCACATGGCTAGGGGTGGAAATAGGCCGACCAAGTCTGGCCCGAGTTTTGGTCGGGCTTGAGTATATCCAAGTCTGGCCCGAAAAATTTGAACTTACCCCAAGCCTGGCCAAGGCCCGTGGCGAGATTGTGATTCCTAGCCCCAAAACCGACCCGCAACAAACTTTAAAACCCTAAGTCTGCCCAACCCGTTTATTCATAGATGAGCCGAACGAATGAGATTATGGGAGGGAAGATAAGGAGGATTCTTTAATCCTTTGTTCTTTTAAAATTTTAGAAATCATTTTTTATTGCCGAGATAGTACCTTCAAAATCATTTTTTTATTTTATTACGCTAGATGTTAAGAGAGAGAGATATGATCTCTTCTATTTTAAATGGATGTCATGAGATTGGTGATAAGAGATTATCAAATATGAGAGGGTGACGGGCTTAGAGGGTTAGACTCGAGCAAAAACGCTTAATTATCGGTCGGTTTTGTCCCAATTTTCCACAATATACTTGAGATCATGGGCCTACAATCGATGATCATCTGATTCCACAAGGCACAATTGCCAAAGAGACGATCGCAACATACTATAAAAAATGATTCATGCTCACTTTTTGGGATCTATGTCACATATGTCACATATGGCATCAATAAATGATCGTATGATGGTAGGCCCATGATCTCAAGATCTATTGTGTGGAAGATTGGGACCAAAAACGATCTATATCGTCTAATTGAAAGTTGTCAATATAATTTTCTTTATTTAAGTGGTATGACAGTAACAAAAATGAGTGTGATAGTAAAAATGTTCAATTTATATTACTCACACTAGCACACTAGCACACTGGCTGACTATCCAATGGGTAGAGGGTACACACTAGTTGTCCATCCAAGGTAATTTTGGGTGCTAATGAGAAAATGGCATATGCCTGACTCTTAAACTCATCCCGACCGAAAGAAAATCCCCTATTAATCCTTATCTTTACGGCTCGAACCAACCCACTTTTTGTCCAACCCGACTTGACCTATTTGTCCAACCCGACCCAAAGGTTGGGTCGGATGTCTCATGCTCGACCATCTCGATGAGTCTAGGCTTATGTGCTCGACTTGTTACAAATTCGGGTTGGGTGGGTGTGGTCGTGCATCGGGTTGACCCGACCCATTGAAGTGTAGCTAATTAAATTCAAAAGTATTTGTTAATTTAAACTTTATATATTTATATAATGTGAGTTTATTTATTAGATTTTTCACTATTTTGTTTCGGTTTCGGTGGGGAACGAAATTGAAACATTTCGGCCAAAATCTGAAGATTTAGGCCGAAATTTGGAACCATGGATTGTACACTTTCTTTTTTTCAAGATCGATATTGAAATCTGCCAATCGAATGACTCCAAATCTTGACTCGGGCTTTCAGATGCCTAGCTAGCCTTAGTCCTAATTTGACTATAATAAAAAATTATAAGTATATATACTTAAAGAAGATGTTCATATATATATCCTTACTATTATATAAAAGCAAAAATAGTTTCTGTCATTTTTTTATACCAAAAATATCCTTGGCTCCTTTAAACTATCCATATCCTCATGCAATACCATATTTATTTATATATCCTCACCTAGGGTTGTGAACGGGCATGATTCGGGCCCAATATTTTTAGTCATTTAATAAACGGGTCGGGCCGAGCTAATTAAGCCCGGATAAGAAATAGGTTTAGGCTGCAAAGTGTAAGGGCCGGCCTGACCCGGTAAAATGAGGTCCTTTTATTAAAAAAAACTCTTAAAAAAATTTAGAAACCTGGCCCAAACCCGGTCTGGCCCTGATAGCTAACCGGGCCAGGTTTGGGCTACAACATGTCAAATTCGAGCCGAGCCCGGCCCCACCCGATTAGCTATCGGGCTAGGTTCGGGTCCAAATTATATCTTAAAAAAAAAAAGGGCCGGGTGAAAAACTTGGTCCGAATCTTATCTCACCTCATGCACCTCTACATTTTACTCCCTTAAATTTTGAGACTCTTCTCTTGAGAATCGTTTAAATTGGAGTGAAACTCTACCCACTATTAGATAGGGTTGTCGACGGGCCGGGCTTCAGCCCTGCCCGGCCAGAATGGGCCTAGTTCGGACCCAAAATTTTAGGAAGTTATTAAACGGGCCCAGCCTGGCCTGACCCGTATAAGAAATGGCCCCGGATTCAAGCTTCAAAGTTTAAGGCCCGTCCCGGCCCGTTTAGATGAGGTCCTTTAAGAATAAAAAAAAAACTTAAAATTATTTAAAACTCGGCCTGGCCCGTTTAGCTAAACGGGTCGGGTTCGGGCTACATGATTTAAAATCGGGTTGATCTCGGCCTGACCCGTTTAGCTAAAGGGGCCGGGCCCAATTTTTTTAAAAAATAAATAAATAAACGGGCCGGGTGAAAACCCGGCCCATTGACAGCTTTACTATTAGAGTTTGTCATAGGTTGCGTTTGGGTTGGCTTTTTCAGGACAAAGAGCTCTTTTGCTCTTTTGGCTAAAGAACTGATTTCATGTTTGGTAATCCAGCTTCTCGCCTCATTTGCTCTGGCGGAGAGCTATTTTAAGTGATAAAACTGTTCTATGTTTGCTCTCTTCTAAAGCAGGTAAAATCTGCTCTGACAAAGAGCATGAAGAGAGCTGCTTCTGCTCTTATAAGAGCTAACCTAAACACAACCTTAGTTTTCAACCTATCGGGATTACATAACAAGATCACTGTTTTGCTCCTCAACAAAGGGATGATCAAAAGCACACCATCCAGGTATCATCTTCTCTTAATTTACTTATTTTCTTAATTTAATATTTACTAAAAGAAATGCAACGTATAAATTTGTGGTATCATGCTCTGTTGAGGGTGGACAGTAGACAGAGTTGGGAGGATAGAAACTGAATTGAATTTGCCACTTTTGTAGGGCATAGTGACAAATTTTGTTTTCGATAATTTTTCAGTGGGCGGTCCTTTCGGTACATTTCGGATTAATTTCGATACCTTTCGGAAAAAAATTCGGGAAAGTTTTGGGGTTTAAAAATAAAATAAAATAAAATATTTAATATTTTTTAAAAAATTACTACAATATATACTAAATTACTAACATATTTAGAAAAACAAAAATTAAACATAAAAAAAAAATGAAATTTACAAATTTCAGAAATTTCGCCTAAAAATACCGAAATTACCGAAAAATACCGAAATTTTCCCAAAATTTTCATTTTCTCTCCTTTTCGGCAAATTTCGCGAAATTTAGCCGAATTTTGGTGAAATTTGTCACTATAGTGCAAGATTCCAATAATAGGTTGCCAAGATTCCTTCTTTTTCACAGGGATCATGGTCTATATAAAGATGTGTAAGTTATATTGATGTTTTTATTTTTTTAATATTCCTCTATTACATATTCGTTAATTATCATCTTAATGTATGTTATATTATTCAATATAGCATCCGAGTCAATCTCAACTTACCCAATTACTCAAAAAAATCAATTTGAAAGTTCCGCTCTGCATTCAAAGATAATTCCACCAGCACTCTCGAGAATGTACATTTGGGGCCCCATAATTTCACCAGGACTCTTTCCTTTTTAAGACTTTAAAGGATTACCTCCTTAGGGTAGCATTATTTACACCCATTAAATATGTGAAGAACACATGCATTTTTACCATAAAAAATAATTGACTGCCTTGAATCAGATGATGGATATCATTTTCCTTCCCAACCTTCCACATATTAGATCTTGATATCATGATGCCCCTATTAGACGGTTAGATCGTGATTCCACATGACACACTTCCCCATAACTAATTGTGATTGCCAGCGTACCTATCAGATCGTCACTTTTGGATGTGTGCCATGTGGAATCAATATGTGACCGTTTGATAGGGACGCCACGATATTAAGATCTATTGTGTGAAAAATTGGGACGAAAAACGATCTCCATCGTTTGATTCAAGGCAATCAACGATTTTTTCCTGTGAATGAACGTGTGCTCTTCACATAAAAAATTGGTACTTCTTTTAAGTCAAAGTGCAAGATAAAATTTATCAAAATCTTCTTACAAAGTCGTAGATATGTTAAAGCATTAAAAACGAGACTACGGATGATGAAGACAATAAAATCCTTAAGAAAGTTAAAGTCGAGAAGGAATAAATGCCCATTTTCGATTTAATTGATTTTTTTTTTTTTTTTAAAAGGATTTAATTGAATTTTGTAGATTATACTTATTTCTTAGTTTTTATTTTTTTTCTTCATGTTCTATAGTTGACAATATAAGTTATATATATATATATATAATTTTTTATAATTTTAAATTATACATAATGAAGACATAAGAAATTAAACATAATAATAAGTGTGTTTTTATGTCTTTAATAAATCATAAAAGATAGTAATGGACGCTTGAAATACTATATTTCTTTTATGTTCAAATCATTCGATGGATGTCTAAAAAACAAGTTCAATCATTTAAAGGTCCTAATGTCTACGTGCATTTGCACGTGCCTTTTTACTAGTATATATATAGGAACCATGGATTGTACACTTTCCTTTTTTTCAAGATTGATATTGAAATCCGCCAATCGAATGACTCCAAATCTTGACTCGGGCTTTCAGATGTGCTAGCCTTAGTCCTAATTTGACTGTAATTAAAACTTCTAAATATCTATACTTAAAAGAAGATGTTCCTATATATAAGCAAAATTTAGTACTCATTTGATTCCTCTCTATTGAAAGGATATTCTTTCATTCTATCACATATGGTAGCAAAGGTTAGGTGCAAGTTAGCAAAACTCATGCTTATTGTAACAAAATCTCAAACTATGCAGACTTCATTAATGTTTTATAGAACGTGATTATCAAAATTCCAAACGATAAAGACTTCATTTTGGTTGAGGTACCTCTGTTTGTGCTCACACATTCTCTGAAGCGCACACTCCTGCACTCCTTTAAAGCCATTGATTGTTTTGAATTAGATGATGGAGATCGTGTTTTAGTCCGATATTTCACTAATAGATCTTGAGATTATGACTATTACCATTTTTTACTATATATGTCACAGATCCCAAAACAAATTGCCTTTGAATCATATGATACAGATCACGCGTAAATGTGAATTTAGGGTTATTGTTTGGGGATCTGCGACACATGAAATCAAACAATGACCGTCTTATAGATGAGCCATGATCTCAAGATGTATTTTGTGGAATATTGGGGTGAAACATGACGTCCATCATCTGATCCGACACAATTAATGATTTTCAAAGGGTGGACATGAGTGCTTTTAGAGAATGAGTGGGTACAAATAGAGGTGCCCATCAATTTATGATGAAAATGGAATGCTCATATTAACATATAATAATATCAATAATATATAAAATAATAAAAATAAAAATAAGGGAGGGTTATTCACACTTGTATACGCTCTTTCACACGAAAAACTATTGACTGCCATCAATCAGACGAATGGAGATCGTTTTTCATCCCAATATTCCGCATAATAGATCTTGAGATCATGTCGCACTTATTAGACGATTAGATATTTATTCCACATGGAACGCATCCAAAAGTGATCGTCTAACATGTGTGCTATGATCTCAAGATCTATTTTGTAGAAGATTGGGAGGAAAAATGATCTCCATTGTCTGATTCAAGGTAGTCAATGTATTTTTTCTTTGAAAGAGTGTGCTCTTCACAGGAAAATGGGTGCAAATAACGTTACCCTAAAAATAATTAATTGTTCAAAACTACAGTATAGATGTTTTTCATGTCAGTAATGTCACACAACCTTCCATCTAAATTAAGGGTATTCAAACCAGGTGAACCAGCTTGAAGTATATGCATCTTGCTTATGTTTTACCGCTTTACATAGTATTGTCTTCATCTTACGAGCTCCAATCTTATGCATTTTGCTTGAGATTGAGTTGCTTTATTTTTTGTCTGTTCAGAATGAAGTATAGAGACATAATAGATCTATTTTGACCATATGTGTATCTATTGCCAAGCAAAATATCTAACAAATAGATTTTTTTTTTTAGCATAATAAGTGTTAATTAATTCATTGATGTATGTGAGCACCCAACACTTATTTGGTGTTCAACAATATCCGTGCACCGGTTGAACAATTGCTCAACTAGTATCATATATGTTCCATTGTGGAAGCACAGGCCAAGGATTCTAATCCCCACGCTTGCTCCCACCCTTTGTATGGGTCCCCACTCAATGTACTAAGCCAATAGTGGATCCTCTATGCGTACAAGTTTGCACATGCACTATATCTGTGGTGTCTATGAGGTAAGACATTATATATATATATATATATATATATATATATATATATATATATATATATATATATATATATAACCCCATTGCAACTCTTTTTTTGATGAGTTGGTATCAAGTGCTTGAACTAATGCACCTGTGATAAAAGGGCACTTTAATAAATTAAATACATAGAAGTTTATATATAACCCCATTGCAACTCTTTTTTTGATGAGTTGGTATCAAGTGCTTGAACTAACGCACCTGTGATAAAAGGGCATTTTAATAAATTAAATACATAGAAGTTTATATAATATATATATAATATTAGTACAACTCAATTGCAAAACTCTCTTTTTTATGAGTTGGTTTCAAGTGCTTGAACTAATGCACCTATGATAAAATGGTACTTTAATAAATTAAATACATAGAAGTTTAAATAGGAGTTCGCCCAATTTAAAGCGAAATGCAAAAAATATTTTTAAAATTTAAATTGTAGCGATTCATCATCTAAACAAACTCCAAATAAATGGCTCTCACGTGCATCGCACGTGCAGGGTCCACTAGTGAATATATATATATATATATATATATATATATATAAGATTCAGTCAATGCCCAATCTTTCGCATGATGATTTTTAAACTATGGCCACTTATTAAACAGTCAAATGTTCATTCCATGTAAAACGCATCCCCAAAAGTGACTCGAGAACCCTTCTCATGGTATATGACTGACTAGGTTTAAAAAAGTGTGTTACTTAACTTCCTTCTTACGTAGCCTTATCTAGCTGCAGCCCGTGTAGGGATGCAAACCCTAAATCGAAACCTAATACTGAACTAAAAATCGAGGACACTGGACCGGCCCGAATCCCACCGACAAACGAAAATAGCTGAACCGAACCAAATCCAAACCGGTTCGATTTCGGTTTAGGTTAGAAAAAATTGAAAACTGAGGGGGTAGGATGAGTAAACCGAAAAATATGAAGAAAAACCCAAAAAAAGAGAAAATATATTAAAACATAAAAAATAGGTAAAATACCCACACCAAACTGAAAAAACTGAATGAGAGGATGGAGGGAGGGCCATGCAACCCAACCCACCACAACAACACCCCACAATTGGAGGGGATCCTCTTGTTATGATAAGCAGGGCTAGGTGTTTTTGGGTCTAGGTTGATTGGGGTCCGGGTCAGTTTGGGTTAGTTGAGTTAAGAATAGCTTGGGTCTTGTTTGATGGATGTGTGTCTGCCTGTTACGTACATATTTAGAAATAAGACTTCTTTTTTAACTGCGTTATAGTTATCTGCCTGTTACGTACATATTTACACATTCTTTCTACTGCTTTTGTTTCTGTCTCTCTAAAACGAAAAAAATACGTTTGTATCTATTTATTTTCTGCTGCTGCATTGCTCTTAGTTTCAACTCGGTCAAATTAACCCATATGAATATGCTTCTTCATCAATTGAATTTTTCAGAGTTTTATATCAGTGATTGTAAATAACTTCTTCATCAAATTGTATTGATTGTTATATTTTTTAACAGTGAATAAATATGTTTGGTTCTAAAATGATATATAAATAGTCACTAGGTGTCGCCAATTATTTGGTAAGGTTAAAATTTAAAAATATTTCAAAAAATTTTGAGAAAATAAATAGAATAAATAAATGAAGATTACAAGGCATAAAATTTTAAAAGTTATTAAAAATAACAATTTATTACAAAATTCGTGAGTTACTCATGAATTATTTGCAAACTTTGCGAATTTTTTAGAAACATATGAATTTAAAAAAAATTCACTAATAAATATTCATAATTAATTGGTGAGTATGATTATAATAAGCAGAAAATATTTTTTATATTAAATTGTTATTTTAATATAGTGAAGGGGAGCATACAGCTTGTAGGGTAGGCCATTTACATTTACTTTTGAAATTTGATTCAGTAATCTGGGGCTTCCAATGATTCAGAAAGATGCTGATGATCTTGTGTGTGTGCTTTGATTAGAGGTATAGCAAATGAGTCCTAGCCCGTCTTTGTGAACAGGGCCTTCCAATGAGTCTGCCCAATAAGAAAACTGCATACAGCCTGACCCGACCCAATGGTGCACCTGTTCTAAATCAATTAGATGGTGGTGTATTGTACCCGACTGGAGTAGAAAACCCTGACCCGATGCTAGAACACAAACTCACTTAAGAAAAGTCTAATTTAATGATGTAAGATCATTTAGGCTGCATATGACATAGCTCTATGCTCACTCCTGTCATAGCAGAGTCTACTTACTTTAGCAGATTTCCATCCTCTCTGCTACCTATTTTAGTAGGAACCCCTTCTCCTTAATAATTTCTTGCATAACAAGATTTATCTATTCAACGGTTCTACCCTCCTCTTTACTCACTCATTACCATAACAGATTTTATTTACTCTGATATGGAGTTAATAGAGAGCAGGGAAGTTGTTGCTCGAGCAAGTAAATCCTCCTTTGCAAGGAGTTAGAAAAGAGAATGGAAATCAACTAAAAGCAGGCAAACTTTGCTATGGCAGGGGCTAGCACAGAGTTATGCTATACGCAGTCTTAATCACCAAAATTCATATCTGTCCACTACGATTTTAGATATAAAAAATGTGAGATGTATCCCTCGTTCAAAATTTCGGCTGATAATCTACCTATAATTCAAATCTCGGCGGTGAGCAGGAGAAGGATACCATTTCTACCAACCAGAGAACAAATAAATATAAAATGTGTCAAATGAAATTTGCATAGGACATTATTTTAGTATATAGTTGTCCCTTTAGGCATTTTTTAACTCATTGAGTTTAATTTATTTGAAGCTCATCCAAGTTCGGTTTGGGATAAATCTGCATCCCTAGACGTATTTGGTCTTGATGGGTTTGAAGATACTCTGGGCCACTCCTGTACACGTGTATGTACTAGATGTTTACACAAGTTTTTCTTTCACTTGTTTAGTTCTTAGTTAGTGTAAGTAACTTCGAAAGAGAATCGTTGACCCAAAATTAAATTTTTTGACCTTGCTAAAAAAATTCTTAGGGATTTTTTCATTTACCCCCTTAAGATATGCCTTATTTGCACTATGGCCACCGAGGCGGCCCATTGTTTGTTTTTTTAATGTTTCCTTTACTTATTGGGTAGCTTTAAACGCACCCACCGAATCTTGTTAGGCACCGAAGCTAAAAATCATCGATTGCTTTAAATCAGGCGATGGATATCATTTGTCTTTCAAATCTTCCACACATGAGATCTTGAGATAATGGCACACATATCAGACAGTCAGTTTTTCATTCCACATGATGTAGATATCAAAAAATGGCCCTAAAATCAAATTTCACACATCACGCTTAAACGCGAATTTAGGACTATATTTTTTAGATTTGTACTATGTGCAATCAGAAACTGATTGTTTGATAGGTGAGCCATGATCTCAAAATCCCTTGTGTGACATATTGGAGCGAAAAATAATTTCCATCATTTGATTTACAACCCTAAAATTTTTGTTAGCGTAGGTGCCCAACAAGATTCAGTGGGTGTGTTTAAAGTTACCCTTATTATCCCTACAGTGACGAATTCTATGACAGAATAGATTTTGACTTCTTTGAATCAATTGAAGGATATTATTTTTTGCCTTGATCCTTTATTTAATTGATCTTGAGATCATGAACCTATAATCATAGGATCAGATTTTAATTTTACCAAACACACATGAATCATGGCATAGACTTTATCAAAATGGTGCATATGGTGAGTCAAAATATTGGCCCATGAATAAAAGTGACGATTCATACACTTGTAATTGTACCTAATATAACATCCTATACAAATTCATCAATAAATAGGTAATTTCACTCAGGGCGCGGAATTTACGACCCGAGACGTCTCGTCTTGGATGTTATAGGGATTCAAGTTTGGAATCGAAGATCCAAACCGACCGAAAATTGGCAACACAAATTGGACCAAAATTAGATCGAAATTGAATCAAAACCGAACCGAACCATGTCTAGGTCGTTTTGATTTCAATTTTGGGTGGTGAAAATAAAAAACAGGCGACACAAATTGGACCGAAATGGGACTGAAATTGAAACAAAACCGAAGCATATCTAGGTCGGTTTGGGTGGCAGAAAAAAAAAATCGATTCGGTAGGATTGGAAAACCAAAATAATAAAAAATGAATAAAAATTTGAAAATCAAACAAGAACCAGAACATAACCAAATCAGTTGCAGATTTTAAAAAAAAGAAAAAGAAAAAGGAATCATTCATTTTGTTTCGGTTAAATCTGCATCCCTAGATGAATTTGGTTTCGTTAAATCTTGACGGGCTTGACGATATTCTGTTCGGTTTCGTTAAATACTTGTAGTGAAGTAACTTCGAAAGAAAATCTTTGACCCAAAATTAGAATATTTGACTTTGCTGAAAAAAAAAATCTTTGGAGATTTTGTAAAGTAAATCCAAAGATAAGAAACGCTCTAATCTCTACAAAACTGTCCAAAAGGAAACCCAATTACAACCCATTTGGGGTTTAGTTACAAAAGCAGCGTATAATATAATTAGGAGAACCTAAATTGCAGCGCGTATCTATTACTTGCTATTTTAACTCTTTGAAGCCCTTAAAATCCGTG
The DNA here is from genome assembly GCA_021018995.1 of Chloranthus sessilifolius. NCBI lineage: Eukaryota > Viridiplantae > Streptophyta > Magnoliopsida > Chloranthales > Chloranthaceae > Chloranthus > Chloranthus sessilifolius. The sequence continues at coordinate 9,095,788 of CM037587.1, forward strand.
AAAGCCAAGGAGAGTAGTGGATAAGCAGAAACAGCATGAACTTAGATGACTTAAGGCCCAAGTTAACAACTCTTTTATCTATAACTAAACTTATAATTGAGTTCTAATTCTAATTAAACCCTCCATACTACGTATAGCTATATATATATAGTTACGAAGAAACCTCACTCACTCGCTTTTGCAACCACCTCACTGAATCATTGGGAGAGAAGAAAACTAGTTCTAAAAAGAGGAAGAAGAACAAAGCCAACAGCAATTCGTCTTCACCACTTCTGCTTCAAACACACAATTAACATTTCCAACTTTGAGGAGCAACAAGGGTTTAACCGGCGGTTGGTGTTTGACTCACTGCTGCGCTTGCGAGGAAGAAGAAAAGAAACAAGAAGACGACGCTAGGTTTCGGTGCTATGGAGAGCTGTTCTAAAAAGAGGAAGATGACTGCTGCTATGGATCTACTCAATCGCATGCCCTCCAAAAGGCATCTCAAAGAAGATAAAGATGATACAGTACCACTTGAACATGAGGGCTGGTTAGAGCTCCGTTTGGGCTTCTTTGCGACTCCTCATCTCAAAAGGCTCCCCAAAGAAGAGAAACATAAAAGAAAGACGAAGAAGACCTTAGGTTCTGGCGTTATGGTGGTGGTGGATAGCTGTTCTAAAAAGAGGAAGATGACTGCTACTATGGATCTACTCAGTCGCATGCCCTCCAAAAGGCATCTCAAAGAAGGGAAAGATTATACAGTACCACTTGAACATGAGGGCTGGTTAGAGCTCCGTTTGGGCTTCTCTGCCACTCCTAATCTCAAAAGGCTCCCCAAAGGAGAGAAACATAACAGGCTAGAGCTTCTTCCTAGTGATCATAAGGAGCTTAACCCCATTCCACCCAAACCCATAGAGAACCCAATTATCACCCTTCCCAAACTAATTTTTGAAAAGAAACATACCCAAACTGACACCAAAAGGCCTCGTGCCGAAGAGAACCCACCACCACCACCACAACACCAAGAAGACTTGTTAGAACCTGCAGATCATTGGAGCCTTAAGAAAACCGACCACCACCCCAATAATCTCAAATTATCTTTAATACGACGTCCCCCTAATCCTCCTCCCTTTTCCTTATCCACAGTTAATAATACCCCGAAACCTACTTTTGAAAAGACACTCACAAAAACAGACATCCAACCTCATCATAATCGCCTTTTGCTGACTAAGAAGGAAGTCGAGAATAAAATATTGCCTTTGTTGAGCGAAACAGAGAGGCTCCAAGTAAAGGAGACTAAGGAAGGAATCAGTGACATCGTGTTCCTAGATGAGAGGGGAGACAATTGGGCTCTCACTTTCAAGTTATGGAAGAGCTGCGATAGCTATATACTGATTGGGAAGTGGAACGATCTGGTGAAGGCCCATGGGGTGAGAGCTTTGGATCACAAGGTCCAGCTGTGGGCACTCCCGCGTGATAAAGACAAAAGGCAAAAGCTCTCTATGGTTATCAGGTTCAAGCCTTCATGGAACGACAAAGAAGACAAAGTAGATGATCATTTGAGGGCCCTGACTACTTCTAAAAAGGCGTGAGAGTGAGAGCTTCCCACCGAATCCTTGCTTATTTTCATAGATTCATCAGTCTAATATATATGCTTGGGTGGTGGCAATGCCAAAGCGCTATCATATATTAGACTATGGAATTGAGTTTCTTTTCATTGTTTGATTTTTTGTTTTCGAAATTGACTGTAAAGACAGATTGTTAATTTTTTCATTTTTTACATGTATTAAAGTATGCATTCAAAATTCAAAAGAATTAGAAAGATTTTCATTCACAAGGAATCGATCCAGACATTCAAATTAAGATCTATTATGCACTCACCTTGAGCATGAGATAGAGTGGAGTGAGACCACTTTGTTTCTATCAATTTTGGATGCTTAAATTGTTTTATCAGTTTTGGATGCTTAAACCTCTTGCTCTGAATGAACAGAGTGGTCTCAAAGCCCTACATATATATATATGATTCAGTCTATGCAGCCTAGGGCTTCCACCATTAAAACAATTGACTGTCTTGAAAATGACGATTGAGATCTTTCTCTCCCAATCTTTCACATGATGATTTTTAAATTATGGCCACTTATTAAACAGTTAGACGTTAATTCCATGTGGAACGCCTCCCCAAACATTACAAAAACAAGACTATTAGCGGCAGCCAAAAACTACCGCTATTAACACAAAACTACTGCTAATACCCTTGTCGCTAATAGTCTTAATAGGTTTTTTATTAATAGCGGCAGTTTTTGGGAGCAAACAACTGCCGCTAATAGTCTTATTTTTTGTAGTGAAAAGTGACCCGAGAACCCTTCTCATGATATATGCCTGACTAGGTTAAAAAAGTGTGTTGCTTAACATCCTTCCTACGTAGCCTTATCTATTTGCAACCCTGTAGGGATGCAAACCCTAAACCGAAACCCGATGCTGAATCGAAAACCAAGGACACCGAACTACACCGACAAATGAAATTTTTTTGAACCGAACCGAATCCAAACCGGTTCAATTTCGGTTTAGGATAGAAAAAATTGAAAACCAAGGGGGTAGGATGAGTAAACCGAAAAATATAAAGAAAAATCGAAAAAAATGAGAAAATATATTAAAAAATAAAAAAAAATGGTAAAATACCCACACCGAATTGAAAAAACTGAATCGGATATAGTGTCGGTTTTAAAAAATATGATGGGTTTGGATTGGAGTTGTTGTTTTAAAAAAATAAATAAAATAAAATTATGAAAACACCAAATCTAGGGATTATCACCGGAAAGCGATCTAGGCGGTGACTTGCCGATCCAGTTGGAGGGGATCCACTTGTTATGAATGAGAGGACGGACGGAGTGTCATGCAACTAGGGCTGTCAACGGGCCGGGCCGGGCCAGGTTTTGTATAGATCCATTTAAAAAAAAAAAAAAAAATGAGAGCCCGAAGCTGGCCCTATAGCTAATCGGGCCAGGCCGGGCTCGGCCCGATTTTTAAATGTTGTAGCTCGAACCCGGCCCGGATAGCCATTTGGGCCGGGCCAGGTTCGGGCCGAGTTTCTAATATTTTTTAAGAGTTTTATAAGGCCTAAACCATTGAAACACTTATCGGGCTGGGCCGTTTATTTGCTACTTTGTAGCCTGAACCTGGCTATCTAGGCCGGGCCAGGTTCGGGTCGAGTTTCTAATATTTTTTAAGAGTTTTATAAGGCCTAAACCATTAAAACGCTTACCGGGCTGGGCCATTTATTTGCTACTTTGTAGCCAGAACACCCGAACCCGTTTATTATTCAGGCTTAGCCTTGCCCGACCCGTTAATTAAAGAAGGTAAAATCTTGGGTCCGAGCCAGGGCTGAAACTTGGCCCATTGACTGCCTACATGCAACCCAACCCACCACCACAACACCCCACAACACCCATCTAGGGAAAATGGTCGGGTTAGATGCGGTTGATCAGCTGGGCTAGGTTTATTTGGGTCTAGGTCGATTGGGGTTTGGGTCAGTTTTGGGTTATTTGAGTCAAGAATAGCTTGGGTCTTGTTTGATAGATGGGTGTCATAGTTAGGTTTGATGTGGCTCACTTATTGTTGGTTAGAAATTTTATGTTTATAGGTCCATTGAGCATGAATTATAGGATAACCTTCAAATGACTAGATTGGACTTAATCTTTATGAGAATAAGGTAAATAAATAATCATTTTGTTCATATCCACAAGTAAATTCAATTAAGATTAGCGGTTTATGATTTTAGACAATAAATTTAAAAATTTAAAAACTATTGAATGCTTTGAATCATGTAAAGAAAATAGTTCCCGTCCCAATCCTCCACACAAAAGTTTTAGAGATCATGCGCTTGCTGTAAAACAGTCACATGTTGATTCCACTTGGCACACATCCTAAAAAGTGAAAGTGAACAATGTTTGATGATATGATGTGATCGCGTGCTCACTTTTCGGAATGTGTGCCATGAGTAATCAACATCGAACTATATAATGGCAGGCACGAGATCCTGAGATATGTTGTGTCCAAGATTGGGATAAAAAATGGTTTCATTCGTCTAATTCAAGGTAGTAAAAAATTTAGCGTTAGATTATACCCTATTGGCAATGGCTTAGAACTGCTGTTTTAGGCATATTTAAATCATCCGAGCTATGTGCTTCATAACCAATCATTGTTTTTAGTTTTAAAAGGCTAATATTAAAGTTCACCAATTGTATGATTGATAGTCACTTATAGATGATCAACCATGATTGCCACTTGGAGAATGTAGCTTCACCACAAATGTAGGCTAATGGCATAATAATAAATCAGGCTTTGATGGTGTGGGACCAAAGTCTAATTGAAATTTCAGAATAATTATAGATCTAACTATATATATAAAGAATATAAGCAATTAATAAAACTAATCACATCCACACAAATAACACACAAGATTTTTACGTGAAAAACCTTATTACAGGTAAAAATCACGGGATCTATCTTAGATCCAAACTAAATAATTCACTATGAAAAATAAATAATCTTACAGTGCTTTCAGAATGATATGTCCTATCACTCTTTTCACTACCAACAATCGCATCCCACGATCATCTAATCCATAGTGAACATCTTTTGCTTTAATTCTCGAAACACACGAGATAACGATCTAAACCTTTAGATCACAATAGTAATGGAGTAAATCCTTATGAGATTATTCCTATAAGACTAGGGTAAGTTAATCTTAAAGACCAAGGGAAACTCAGGCTCTCATTTTCAAAAAATAGAGAAAATTTTCGCACAAGAGACAACCACCCGAATTGAATTTGCGTTTAAATACTGTCAGTGCACGGACGTCCATGACCATGGATGCCCGTGAGGTCCATCATGAACGTTCGTACAGTAGAGAGAGTAAAACGCAATCCTAACATTTTTACTTGGCAATTTGGGGGCAACATTAGATTAAGTCATGATTATGATAATAAATCTTACAATCTCTCCCTTTCTCACAATCATGACAAAATCTAATTTACAAGGACTCAAATAAAAAAAAAAATTACATTGTATTTGCTTTCATCTAAGTCCTATACAAATTTCTAACATGATATGCAAATAAATCACACAAATATTTGCTCCCTCTAAAATTATTTGTCAAGTAAATTTACTAGCCTAAACACTAACTTTTCATATATTTATATCTTTGAAATGTTGTTACCTGAAATAATTTAACAGAAGGAAAAAAATCAAGTGTGTAACAGGTCAAGTGTAGCAGGTTACAAATATGAAATTTCTCCATTTTGTCATGATGTGACAAGGGGGGTAGATTGAAAAAAAAATTTGAATGACTTTATATGAATAAAATAAGAGGAAGAATCATTCACAATGAAACATGCACAATTAACACATGATGGAAGTAGATAATTTGAACTAATCATCAAGCAAGCATCTAAACTATACATATAAAAGCTTGATATTTATAAAACACATGACACATAAACCATTTAAACAATTCCAAAAACACATAATACATAAACCCATGAACCTCGTTTTAAACAAGTCCAAAAAAAAATCATCAAACTTTGATGTAGAAGATAAGAAGACTAATCCTCTGTAGGAGGAAAATGAGACCTAGGTGGAGGAAACACATTTTCAAAATGGTGCATCATCGCATCAAATCCTTCAACTAAGTAATTGAACTGCTCCCCATACAAGTTGAAACCAATTTCAACCCGATTAGCCAGATTGTGAACCTCAGAATCAAGCCGATCAATTGATCATAGTAATGCTGATCATGACCTTGAAACAGGGGAATTGGAATATCACCAGCAGACCCTTGAAAATGAGGAGGATTTGGAATAGCACCACCACCAACTTCTCCTTCATCATCTCCTTCAACATCCATTGCTGCTTCTTCTTCTTCAGAGCTATTACTAATCCATTCAACGTCATCTAAATTAAGCCTAATTCTTTTTTCAATTTTCTTCAATTTTCCAAGTGGAGCCATCGATCTAGATGTCGCTAAATTTGGTGGAAGCGACATTTGAGATGCTACCACCCTTCCTAGGACGATTGGAAAAGGTAGAGACATTTTTGTGGTCTTGTCACGCATACGACGAACAATCATTTGAAAGATGATTGTAGAGATGCATAAATGACGCCCTATTTCGAGAAGAAACATCAAATAGATCAACTCCCAGTGAACTTGATCTTTATTTCCAGCACGAGGAGTTAGAGTGGCAAAAAGAACGTGTCGAAGCCACTGAAAACGAATTTTAAGGGATGTATAGTGTAGAGCGGCGTTAGGAGGATGATGAGGTCATTCACAAACAAAATCATGAATTGCAGAGGGGTGATGTAGACTATATACTTCACTCGATTCAACAAGATATCTACACCCTTCTAAATTCAGTGAAATTTGTAAAACATCAGAAATTATAGCAGGAGAAATTCGAATTTGTTTACCGTAGATGTACGATATCACATAACTCTCGCAACGATCTTCAATCACATTGGTTTTGATTAGGTTTGCATAGAAACACCTAACAATATCTGTGTAAGCTGGACCCGAAAGAGACTAGAATGGCAACCATCCACGTGCTTGGAACATTGTGTAAAGATCGTGGTTATGAAGGAATTGTTCGAGGACCGTTCGTTCGACAATAAGTGATCGACTTGCGAAGAGACGATTGAAATTTTCTTCGTGAGTCGGTGTTGGAAATCGTCGGACATTGTCAGATGATGTTGCAGATCTCGACGCAGAAGATGAACCGATATTTTTTTTGAAATTTTTTCTATTTAAAGGCATTTTAATATGGATTTTTGATAGAAAAAATCAAATTTTCGATGAAAGATGGAGTGAAAAGTTAAAAATCTATGGTAAAAATGAGTAATAGTGAAAAATGGAGGTATTTGAGTTAAAATAGTGATGGACGTCCGTAAGGTATTTGACGAACGACCGTGAAGTATTAATCCGTGTGAAAAAGTTAAAGATAACCGTTGAAAAGAAACACATTCAAATAATAACCGTTGAATTTAAATGAAGGATGCCCGTTCTGCATGGACGGACGTCCGTGGAAAATGATTAGTCAGATTAAATGCGGTTGAAAATAATCGTACGACAGTTGAACCGACAGAAGCACGGAGGTCCGTTGTGCTACACGGATGTCCGTAATGCTTAAAAATAGTGAGTGTCTTTAATCACGGACATTCGTAATGTTACACGGACGTCCGTTCTAATCCGTGCTCAGGAAAACAGTGAAGGTTCTATTTTACGAACGTCTGTTTATTTTCATGGCCGTCTGTAAAAAGTTAGCCTTTTTAAGATAAAAATGGATTTTTGAAATTTTTTTTTGACAAAAATATAATCACTATAAATGCCATATGAAAAAAATAACACTCTTCAAAATACATATTCCATAAAAGTTAGTTTTTAACAATATAGATTCACAACAAGAAGTGAATGATAAGCTTATAACATGAGAATTTAGTTAAAATTCTAGAAACAATCAAAATTTCACAAATGAGAAATAATTGCAATTAACCCATTTTATAATTTATATGAATCTGAAGAGAAATATGAACATTATATAATATCATTAGCAACTCAAAAAAAATTATTGACTTGTATACAAATTCTTTTTAGACGAAAAAAATAATAATTTCATCTTATTAAGCTTTCTAGTTGACCCATGTATCGAGCTTTAGAATAATGACTCCCAACTACTTAGTTTAGGGCATTAGATGTAAAAACATCCCTATAATTTTACTCGCTCGAGTAAAAAAGGCTACAAGATTACGAAATCAAAATTGCTACAGCTTACGTGCTTTCTATTCAACCAATGTTGTGACGACCCGACTTTTCCAATCCCTTGGGTATAGGAAATGTCGGTTCGCCAACCATCGGTTAAACGATAAGTCGGACAATTAGAGCACATATCAGAGTAAAGAGCAAAAAAATATCTAATATTAAAATAAATGCGGAAGCGAAAGGTAAATAAAAGAACCACCGATGATGGTCGACCGTCACCAAAACATGGTTCAAATTGTAATCAAAAGTCAAGTGTGAAACTATAATATCCAACTAAATGGCCCGCAACTGCAAATCCAAACTCTCACCAGAAGCAAATAAATAAACTAGGTCCTAAGCCGGAAAATACTCCTCAGGGGGAACCTCAGGCTCTTCCTCGTGTATGTAATCAGGATCAGGCTCGCAGTCCCGAATAGCCACGTTAGTGCCTGGACCTGTGACGTATAATCGGAGTGAGCTAACCAACAAAGCTCAGTAGAAAAAAGACATCAATAACATTGCATTTTAACTAACATGGTTTCAAAACATATATTAGAATATACCATGCTAAAACAGATATGTAAATAAAAGACGAAATTTAAGTGCGGAAAATCATATGTAGAATCAATTTTTAAATAGGTGAAAACAGATTCAAGAACAGATGCAAGGTTTCAGCGTCTTAGTTTCTCTAACTTCTATATGCAAAGTTCAATAATTCATGACTTAATCCTCAACTTTAAATACCTCCCGAGTAAACTATATCTCGAGAGCAGGAATATAGCCGATGGGAACCCCTACCTACCATCGTCATTCATGAACCCTTTTTTAGGATGCAACAAGCCCCTACATCATGTGAGAAACATGTGCCAGGAAGATGTTCAGAAATTTTTTTGAGGGATCGTTCAGGTCAATCATAAAATAGATGCATATACTAATATAAATCGGATGCAAGTTTCTTATACATAGTTTAGATTCTTGATTTCAGATTTTCAGCTTTTCAGGGTTTAAGAAGATTTAGGTTTCAGGGTTCAGGTAGATTCAGATTTTTAGTTTTTCATATTAATTTCAGTTTACAGATGTGATTTCAATGGTATATGCAAGTTCAAAGATTCTAATTTAAAATATCTATGCGAATTAAAATAAAATACTGTAAAAATGAGATTCTCCTACAAAAACTTGAAGTTACACGAAGTCAAGCAAAATCTTATTGATGGCCTCTCACCCTTAATCTACATCACAACATACGATCATGCATCAAGGTTAACTCTAATCACTAATAATTTAGACCTATTTAAGTGTTTCCTCAAAATCAAGTCGAAACGGGCAAGTTTGTGCCAATATAGAATTTGACATAACCTTCTCATAAATGTTTGACCTTCACGAGTCGGTCAAAACACGAAAGTTGTAGAGTTTGCTGTTCTCTTTCCAATGTAAAAAGAATTATATCAATCGGAGTTTGGAGTAAAAAGTTACGGCTAAAATACCAAGATAGTGTTGGAGTTCAGAGATACACGAAGTCAAGCAAAATCTTATTGATGGCCTCTCACCCTTAATCTACATCACAACATACGATGATGCATCAAGGTTAACTCTAATCACTAATAATTTAGACCTATTTAAGTGTTTCCTCAAAATCAAGTCGAAACGGGCAAGTTTGTGCCAACATAGAATTTGACATAACCTTCTCATAAATGTTTGACCTTCACGAGTCGGTCTAAACACGAAAGTTGTAGAGTTTGTTGTTCTCTTTCCAACGTAAAAAGAATTATATCAATCGGAGTTTGGAGTAAAAAGTTACGGCTAAAATACCAAGATAGTGTTGGAGTTCAGAGATACCTCGTGCGAGAGAGGACTTAAGCTCGCGCGAGTAGAGAACACCTTTTTGAGCATATGACTTCTAAGTCAAACTTTTGGTGCTTCCTCGATCGAGTAATGATAATCCTCGCTCGAGCGAGCTACAGCGATGCGATTTTTTACCTCATTTTCACCGAATCGAAACCCACACATTCCCAAAATAAAACCTAAGTTTAATCTATTGATTTTAAACCTTAAACTCAATAAAAATTGTACCTTAAATCAAGGGTTCCACGCTTTGAAACGAGTCACACAAATGGAGTTTCAGAACGAAATCATCGAATTTCCTCAACGATTCACGCTGCGATCGATCCTACGAGTTCACAAGGATGACTCTTACACATCTCCAATGATCTCAACCTCTCCCAAATATTAAGAACGAATCTAAGTCAATTCAACTCGCCTAATATTTATGGGTTTCTACAAAAGAAGGGTTTCTAGAACAAGAAGGTTTCCAACCCGATCTCCTTACGATGGTTGATGGCAATGCTTCGTGATGATCAAACGACCCTAAACGCGACTAGGGTTTCAGGCGGTTGGGCACTTATCTCCCTCTTTTTTAAGCAACAACGTAACCTAGTGTAATGCGGGAGAGACTTCTCTCGTAAGAAGGTTTGTGGAAGGTGTTAAACACACACACACACACCTCATAAGTGTGTTAAACTTTCTAATTTTAAAATTCAAGTCTTATGTTGAGAGGCCACACCGAGGTCGGTGCACGACTTGTAAATCCTAAAGAGATTATTCCTATAAGAATAGAGTAAGTTTATCTTAAAGACCAAGGGAAAGTCAGGCTCTCCTTTTCAAAAAATAGAGAAAATTTCTGCGCAAGAGATAGCCACCTGAACTAAATTTGCGTTTAAATACTGTCGGTGCACGGACGTCCGTGATTCACTCACGGTCGTCCGTGACCACGGATGCCCGTGAGGTCCATCACGGACGTCCGTACAACAGAGAGAGTAAAACGCAATCGTAACATTTTTACTTGGTAATTAGAGAGAAACATTAGATTAAGTCATGATTATGACAATAAATCTTATACTAATTTAATCACGTAAGGTCATTTAATCACCAAAATTCATATCTGTCTTCTATGATTTTAGATCTAAAAAATGTGAGATGTATCCATGGTTCAAATTTCGGTTGATAATTGGCCGATAATTTAAATTATCGGCCGAAATTTATCGGTTTCATTCCACACCGAAACTAAATCAAGGTCCGAAATTTCGGTCAAAATAATGTATGGAAGGGAAATTTTTAGCCGAAATTTAAAATTTTGGTCAAATTTTCATTTTCGGCTTCTATCATGTTCGAAATTGAAAACGAAACTGATATTTTGATCCTTGGATGTATCTATAGTTTTCGATTTCACCCGAGAGGAGACCACAGATGCACATATATAATTTCCTGCTTTATGACGCAAAGTGAAGCAATGGGTCCTCTATCTAATCTGACGCGGTGCTGATAGAGGACTAAACTTTAACATGCCTCCGTGAGTGCTGGCCAGACAGAAAAGGCCTGCTCTAATAACATTATAAATTTGGACATTCATCTCAAAACCAATTGGCTATTATTTGAGAGCTTAAGAACTTATAAGAAGAAAAATAAACGAATATTGCAGTTATTTGGGTAATTTGGTTAGAGAGAAATGATTGGGTATTCAAAGGCCTCATTCTATGGTCTTGAAACAGATAAAAGACCTTATCATTCATTAGATTTATCTGTCTCATGGATCACAGGAGAGGAAGGGATTTGATACATTGAAGGAATGGAATACCTCACGGAATATTAATTCTCCAACTTCTTGAGGCTGTTTTGATTTGTTTTACTTGTTGGGACTTGTCTTTTCTTTTTGAGTGTAGGGGTTTATCTTGATAGCACCTTGTTATTCTATATTTCTTTTTTTTAATTTTAATATATTTCTTTTATTATTGATAAGAAAAGAAAAAAAAAAGTTTATAAGTGAAGAGACAAAGCTATGATTTGTCAACATTATTTGATTGAATAGCAGTTATAAGGCTGCCAGAGTTCGGGATATTGTGGCTTATATAACACAAATTCTAGAGTCTTAGGCTCCGTATGACATAGCTCTCTACTAGCCCCTATCATAACAGAGTTCATCTGCTTTAGCAGGTTCTCATCCTCTTTATTAACATCCTGCTATCTGTTTTAGCAGGTGTCTCTTCTCCTTGATAACTCCTTTCATAGCAAGATTTACTTGTTCAATAGTTCCACCCTCCTCTCTACTCACTCCTTGCCAGAGCATATTTTATTTACTTTGGTAGGGAGTTAGTAGAGAGCAGAGAGGTTGTTATAGGAGGTAAATCCTCCTTTAGAGGGAGTTAGAAAAGAGAATGGGAACCAACTAAAGCAAATGAACTCTGCAGTGGCAGGGGCTAACAAAGAATTATGCCATACGTAGTGTTAGTGATTTATATGTAGAGAGCTATGTCATACGGAGCCTAAGACTCTAGAATTTATGCTATATAAGCCACAATATCCCGAACTCTAGCAGCCTTATGACTATAATTCAATCAAATAATGTTGACAAATTACAACTTTGCCTCTTCACTTATAAACTTTTTTTTTCCTTTTTCTTATCCATAATAAAAGAAAGCCATTTGTCAGCGGAATATTCTCTTCATATGTATCATGTTATGTTATCAGAAATATGGTTGTGTGGAGGTGGACTAAGAACTTGATTAAGATGTTATAAATATTACATGCTATAGGTATGGGCTATTGATGTATACATATTTCAAAATGATAGAATATGATTGACTCTGTTTATGATAGTCACTCATAAAAGTAATGTATTTGATTTGAGAAAGAGAGTAACTTCCATCAATTACATAGAAAAATTAGGAGGAAAACGGAAGTAAAACTTAATCAAGATGGAAAGATGAAAGAATAAATGACCGCATGATAGGGCATATCATGAATTACATGATGATAAAACAGAGATCACAACAAATTGTGGTATATTTATGAGCCACGTGCAATGCATGTGCACTTTACTAATATATATATATATATATATATATATATATATATATATATATATATATATATATATATATATATTGAGGCAAGGGACTATGGGTTTAAACCGTCTGTGGGGTGTTGGGTTAGAATCAGCTAGGGTCCATGCGGCATCCATTCGAAGGATCGAGTTCTACGACAACTTGCCTAAGGACAATCACGTGCCACCTAAAATATTTGGGCATGATCTGATATATATTCACTATCCAAAATGTGGTTAAAGTTGAAAAAATTCAATGCACTAGAATGTGTGGGCGGTACCAAAACTTCGACCACGATTTTGACCAACAGAAAAACTTGTTTTTGAATTTTTTCATAGATCACATGCCTCGTGACACATGATCCTAAAATGATTGTTATTTTGTGCTTTCATGATGTGCACCACCTGGCAAAATATAAACACAATTCAATGGTGTAAGATTAAAAGTTTAACTTTAATGATTTAAGATCATTTAAACACCATTTGGTGTTTAAATGTCGATCAGTAATCAGTATCCCCTGTTTTATTCATCGCAGTCAATGTAATAGCATAAATTAACAGTTGATTGTTTGCCATCATTAAATATTGTGCTTTCATGTCAATGCTTTGTAAAATCAGTTTTCGATTTCACATGACATAGATCCCAAAAATGTGGCCCTTAAGTCACGTTTAAGAGTGATGTGTGTCATATGATTTTGAGGCCACTTTTTTGAGATCTATGCCATGTGGAATAAAAAATTGATTGTCTAATTTAAAACAATCAATGATTTTTAGCGTAGGTGCTAACAAGATTCGGCGAGTGGGGTTAAAGCTACCCTAAAAAATATTGGGAGTTAATTTTAGTGAGCGAGGAGCCAAACATATAAGTGAATGAAGAACCATCAGATGGTTCGAAGCTTCTGATAGGTTTTTGGCTTAAATTCAAATGGAAGTTTTTCGCTCCCTCTGTTTTTTGATTCCTTGACTATAATGTGGGGGCAATGGCACATTCACAGAAGATGGGGTAAGCGGCGTAGCCAAGATTTCTAAGTTCCCTATGGTATGGCGTTGCGGAGGTGGGGAGCAAAGTTACTTACCTAGTTCACTAGAAAGTGTGATTTATTATTATGCCATGTGGCACTCGTCTATGATCAATCTAAATTGTACTGAGTGACAATTTATCATTGGAATGTCTCAGTCCAATAAAACATACTAACAAGTGAATGTGAACCATCCAATTGATGAACTTTAATATCAGCCATTAAAACTAAAAACAACCATTGATTTTATAGTCCGCAGATTGAATGGTTTAAGTCCCCCCTAAAACCCATTTTTGGGCCTGTCTCACTTTAATGCATGATCTACTTTGACGGCTGGGATCACTCACATCTTAAACCATTGATAATATAAGATCATTTAAACACCATTTTAGTACATAACTGATGGTCATGAGAATCGAACCCTATTAAAAACATGATCATCCATTGGTTTTATAATGCACAAATTGGATAGTTAGATCCTCCCAACGAGTTCATTTTTGAGCTCACTTCAGTTTATTATAAGAATTGCCTGATTGTTGAAACCAACTTGCCACTGACCTAAATACGGAATCTCAAAAGAGACAGCACGTGACCTAATTAATGGATGGTCAAAGCGTAAACTGGAAAGTGGAAGTCATGGGCCATTAACCCCAAGCAGAGTTAGTGAGCCGGTAAGTCGCTGGGGCCCAGCTACATCTTGACCCTATCCAAATGTTGGGCCAAATCCCCTTTCGTACTACCCAAAAATGAGATTCTTGCCGAATGCGAGTTTGCTGCTCCAATCATTACAGAACTAATATCTATTCCGGTCTCGATCTCCGCTGACTGGTACGATTCGATGGGTCCTCTGGAGGAACTACACGGTCCCCTGCTCTGGAACGGGCAGTCATGTGCCATTATTTGCATTTGATCATAAATCGGATGGTGATGGAGGATCCCACACAAACAAAAAAGATGCTGGAGGGTAATCCTTTTTGTTTTCTTCATGGAATGTAAACCTGACTAGTTAGCAATGGTAGGTAATAAAATGGATCAACAAAGAGCCACTTTGCTGAAAAGCAATTCAGTCTTTGAATACACACCCTTAAGCTCTACATGAAAAACAATCAAATAGAAATACATGTCAATGAGTGGTACATCCACTAACAAATTCAAGATGTAATGTTTATTGGACTGAAAAAACAAATACAACAAATAATTTTTTTAAAACAGGAAGATGTGATTTGAAGAGCTTACAAGAGAAAAATGGCATTATAGAAAGAGCCTTAAAACGGCGACGGGGCTACGGAGGTCAATGAAATGGCGTGCAACATCTTCAAGTGCCTGGATATACATATCTTCTCGAGGCTCCTCACTCACTCCACTCTGTGCAGCATACTCCAACGCCATTTCGTAATCCACCTGAATTTGGCCATCCAAGAGAAAATTCAATTAAATTAATCTCAATCCACATTGATGTCCAAGTACAGAGAGAGAGAGAGAGAGAGAGAGAGAGAGAGAGAGAGAGAGAGAGAGAGAGAGAGAGGCGACCAAGGATGGGGATCAAGGCAATCTGCACCATATCCATGGCACATGTAATCATCAAGTTGGGGCTTGCCCAAATCCACAAGGTTAGAAAACTCTTCCCATCTAATCAAGATCTTGCAAATGGATTCTTAAACAAAATAATCGAATCCCGTATTGGCCGGATCAGGGTTACCTAACTCGCTACCTACCCATGCGAATTGAACTTGTTTGAATCGAACCATTTTGCGGTTTGGTTCGCCCCGGTTCTCTCAAGATGGGCAAACCGGCCCGTAGATGGTGTCACACAAGGATCAAAATTTCGGTTTCACAGGGGACCGAAACCGAAATTTTGGCCAAAAATTTGAATTTCGGCCGATAATTTCAATTCCATACAAAATTTGGACCGAAATTTCAGTCTAAGTTATCGTTTCGGTGGGGACTGAAACCGATAATTTCGGCCAAAATTTTGATCCTTGGTGTCACATGGAAAAAAACCCACCGGTGATAAAACTCAAACACTATTCACCTACTTTGCAACACATACAATGCATTACCAGTTTACCACTACGAGCTTGTTATACTCTTTATATATTATAATATTTGTAGATAAACAAATAATTAAACTTAAAACTTAATAAAATAATTTTATTTTTTATTTAAAGCCCGTCCTTCTCCTAGCGAACCAGGTTCACTTGGATTTATTGAACCGCAGATTACGAGCCAGCGAATCAGGTAACATTGGGCCGGGTGGTTGAGATCATCCAGTTGGTATGACTTTTGAATATGGCTTGTCAACCTACCATTTGGCAGGTTTTGGTACATGAAAAGAGGTGCCACTTGTACTAGTGATGGCCTGTGTTTGTGTTAAATCTCTTGCAGCAAATAAATTTGAACAATTCAATCATCCGGAGGGTCTGTCTCTTTGTTTGACTAATATCCATGCCTTCTAAATTTTACTAAGACTCAAGCAACTCTCGTTCGGTGAGTTTGCAGAGTGGTAAAGATGGAATTTAGGAGGTTTCCCTGTCAACACTACATATTTACTCGATGACACTTACTCCATGGGGTACCAAACCCATGTTGTGGGTGCAATATGTCACTATTTTGAAGGACTGGTTCATGTTCTTTCTGTACCTCCAGACCAGGGTAACAAACCCATGTTGTGGGTATATATATATATATATATATATATATATATATATATATATATATATCTGTGTGTGTGTGTGTTGGGGTAATCATCCTCTCACTCGAGTCATGGGACGTAAACTCTTTCCTTGAGCTCCCATTGGTTGCAATGTCATTTCAGTTGACTTTTCAACGGCAGTTGAAATGACATGTATCCAACGGGAGCTTAAGTCATGGGTTCATGTACCCAAGTTAGGAGATCATATATATATATATATATATATATATATATATATATATAGTCAAAATTTTCTGCATAGAACATAAATTGTTTTTTACAAGATCGAGAAACTTCTTCGGCTACCTGCTCAACATGTTGACTGAGTTTTTCCCTCAACGTCCCTTCCGTAATCTCTCCAGCTGCTATTTTTGAAATGATTTCCTTTTCATCATCTCTCTCATAACGTTGCCGTTTCCTCTCCGGGCCTAGTGCCAGTTCTTTTACAACTTCAAAAATAGCCCTCGAAGTATCGGGTATGTATCTACAGTTGAACAGATATACATTAAGGACTCAAATGCATGATGGAAAAGATTGACAAATTTCAAAACTGCATACCCTCTAGGATCAGCTATTAAAGCAGAAACAACAATTCGTAATCTATTTGTTTGTTTGGAACGCTATAATAAAGAAATACCAAAATGAAAGACAAATTATATCATGGCAACAGCACCACCAATGTTTGATCGTGCCCCATCACAACCCACAATGGTACACATCATGCTCATCGATCAAGAATGTCAAATTATGAACCAGAAAAACCAAATCATGCACAGAGTAGTCACAAAGTCGGGGGTCGGAAATAAATATGTAAGGGTCTAAGTCGGGAAAAATTGGTCAAATTTGAAAAAATATGATGAAAATAAAAAATT
Organism: Chloranthus sessilifolius; assembly: GCA_021018995.1. Lineage (NCBI taxonomy): Eukaryota > Viridiplantae > Streptophyta > Magnoliopsida > Chloranthales > Chloranthaceae > Chloranthus > Chloranthus sessilifolius. The sequence continues at coordinate 9,113,015 of CM037587.1, forward strand.
CAAAAAAAACATAAAGTGCATCATGATATATTTTAAGTAAAAAATAATGATTCTGAGGAACAAAAACAGTACAAAAGAGGCAAAATTTAAAGGTTTTTTTATGAAGAAACTGAACAAAAGTACAAAATCTAAAGGTTTTTTTTCTCTATAAGTGAAAAAGAAGAAAAATCGATCCACATCACTAACATCGCCAATTAATCGGCCGCGTCTCGACTTGGCCGATTAATCGGTGATAAAGTTGGGATGACTGCAAATAGCCACTTTTCCGATTTTTTGAAAAAGTCAAAGACTTTTGTGACTATAAGATGTGTCCCCAAACCTTTGATTAATTAACTATTGTATGAATTGTCATTCCTGGTAACTATATTGACTGTCTAAAGGTTGGATGAATGATTGTTTGCGATAAAGATATAGATGGATGAATGATCAGGATCATCGTTGCAGCTTTTTGGATATGGCTAATCTAAGAGGTGGTGATGCTATTCCACCAACTTTGGTGGCATGAAGAACCACACTACGATTGTTCTCTTAAAAAGCATAGGCAACTGCTGCCTTGAAAATACTACATTTACTCCTAAAAAAGTTGCAGATTATGCTACAATTACAATGTACAAGTGGCCATTTAAGTAGGGGCCATTGGTTGGAGTGAGGGTAAAAGGCTTGGGCTGTTGGTTCGAGCCCAGGGAGTTGCCACTTTGTGCGAAAAAAGTCAGGTTAGCAATCTTCTAAAGAAGCGTATGGCATACCCTTTGAAAAGACTGCTCTTTCCAACCTATTCTGCATGGGACAAATCTATGGTGGATTCCAAAGTCAGAGCGTAGCATGGGATGCCCTATAGTTGGGGTCCTGGGGACATTGGCGGGCCCACATATGGCCGAGCGGCGCCAATGACTCCTCTCGATCTCCAAAACAAATATCAAGTAAAGTAAGAGACAGGAATGTAAAGAAGTTCGAAAAGTGAAATACTCTTATAGTCTATATTCATGATGGAATCTTTTAATAAAAAGAGTTGGTATTAGGTGCCTAACTTGAGCGTCGATGCTCTTCGTACTCGGGCCACTTTTTCGGGAGGCATGCCAAGTGGAACCACCCTGTGTTCCATGTGATTTGATGTTTATGATCTCAAGTTCTATGGTGCAAAAGATTGGGACGAAAGACTATCTCCATTGTTTGATCCAAAGCAGTCAAATGCCATCTAATATTAAAGGTATGATGGATGCACATAGTATCCGTTAATTTTAGATGAAGTTTGATTGCTTCGAGCCAAATGATAGAGATCATTTTCGTTCAAATTTTTTGCACCAAAGATCTTTAGATCATGATGTACCTATTAGACAGTATATATGATGATTTCATATGGCACACATCTCAACAAGTGACTTAGTACCAAGTCACCTAGCACTTCCCCAACTTACCTAATACTAACTCATTAAGAAGAGAAAAGTAAACCTCTCGAATCCCGCTTAACAAATCCTAACTCATTAAAAAGAGTTAGTATTATATTAGGTACCCAACTTGAGCATTTCGACACTCTTGGTACTTGGGTCACTTTTTTGGGATGAGTGCCATGGGGAACCATCATGTGTTCCGTTTGATCTGATGCGGTATGATCTCAAGATCTAATGTGCAAAAGATTAGAAGAAGGAAAAACGATCACCATCTTCTATTCAATGCAGTCAAATTTCATCTAAAATTAACAGTTTGTTGGATTTGCATGGTGTCCATTAATTTTAGATTCAGTTACTGCTTTGAATGAAATGATACTGATTGTTTTTCTTCCCAATCTTTCATACCAAAGATCTATAGATCACGCACACCTATCGGACAGTACACGTGTTGATTCACATGGCAGCCACACAGACCCAAAAAGTGACCCGATTACCAAGTCACCTGGCACTCATGCCACCTACCTAATACTAACTCATTTTTTGAGTCAACCATATCTTGACCCCCATGGAAGGAAATCCTGTGTCTGGTTGGGGAGATACTTTCCCCTCGCCAAAATTGAGGGTTTCTCTTTAGGGGTCACTTTCCCATGTTTTTCTTTGTCCTTCTTTACATTTCACCATACATTCTCATAAGAGCCATCCAATTTGGACAGTTTAATATAGACCGTTATTAATATCCAACTAAGGGTCTACATTGATATACTCAGATTGGATGGTAGAGATCTTCTGATGGGCTTTTTGTTGGGCTGAGTTGAGTTCAAATCATGGCCTTCAATTTTGGATGATTTGAATTTGTTAGAAATGTATGCCACGTGGCATGATGAGGCCTAAAAGTGGGATAGTTGAAGTATTATTTTAAGAAGAGGGTGAGGAGAGTCAATCCCTTTATTTAAAATTTCCTTCTCATTGCTGATGATACATTTTATCAGGTATACAAGATGCATCCGATAATAGAACTTACCTGGTTAAATTACGCTTCCGCTCTTGCCTCTCGCGAGCTTGAAGTTTCTTTACTATCTTAGATTTTAACTGTAAACAACACTGCTGAATGGAAATCTGCAGAAAATTATGTAAAAACCAGTATATTAGCTAATCAATTATTTCTATTTAATGTTATCAAGATGGGATAATGGCTCCTGACCGACATTGAAACACAATGGTGTTTAAATGATCTTATAACATTAAAGACTTTTAATCTCACACCATTGAAGTGTCATTATCATTATGCAATGTAGTGAATATCTGTGATCAGTCTAAATTGTCCAAGAGGCAATCTAGCAATGGAACATGTCTCAGCTCAAGGAACCATCCGATTGATGAATTTTAATATCAGCCACTAAAACTGAAAATATTACGGTTGATATTAAGTCCACAGATTGGATGGTTTAAATCTCCCTAAAACATCATTTTTGGGCTTATCGCACTTCAATCTATGATCTATCACTTCGGTCAGATCACCCACATCTTAAACCATTGATGGTGTAAAATCATTTAAACACCATTTTGGTGTTTAAATGACAGTCAGGAGAGTCAGGCCCTATCAAGATACTGGGACTCGGATACTGATAAGAAAAAAAAGATATTACGACTAAAATAAGTAACCTTGACGGCAGAAGATATTTCGGTAATATCGTCTCCAATATATTCCTTGCCAGTTCCCTTGAAGGGTATTTTTGTGCTTACAATGCTCACAAACACACCGATTTTATCTTGTGTCTGGTTAATTTTGTAGCCATTCCAACTGCAAAACAAACAATGTTATGATGGGATATCCAATGGTTAATATTTAATTTATTTACTACAAAGAATTCACAGTTACTAACTAGGGTTTGAGAAAATAAAAATTACTTGATCCTTTTTAGAGCAGTCCTTGTGACAACATCAGCACCTTGCTCGAAAAGAAGTGGGATACGGTTTGCAAAGCGGAAAATATTCAAACCCTACAATTTAAATAACAAATGCATATAATGCGTTTTATAAATGCACAAGCATAAAAAAATGGCTGAAACTATATTGATTGACTTGCTAAAAGAAAGCACAAATTTTTCCTCAAAACAGTGTAATATTTGAGCCATACCCAGATAATAGGGTAGCTTTATTAACAGTTAACACCCACAGAATCTTGGAGGGCAGACCTACGCCAAAAATCATTGATTAATTTTACTCAGACGATGGAGATCTTTTTTTTTTCCCAATCTCCCACACAAAGGGATCTTGAGATCATGGGCGTACTATCAGACGGTCAGTTTTTGATTCCTCGTGATACAGATTCCAAAATAATGGTCCTAAACTCACGTTTGAGCATGATGTGTGCCATGGGATTTTAGGGCCATTATTTTGGGATTGGTGCCATGTAGAATAAAAAACTGATCGTTTGATGGTATGCTCATGGCCTCAAGATCCATTGTGTGGAAGATTGGGGCAATCGTCTGATTCAAACCAATCAATGGTTTTGGCGTAGGTGCCCTCCAAGATTTCATAGGTGTTAATAATGCTACCCCGGATAATATAGTACATATAAAGCTAGTGTTTTGTTAGCTTATGTCATGCTCAATGCATGTTAACAATTTCACAATTTAAAAAATAAAATAAAAAATACATCATGTATGGTTGTGGCATGCCAATCAATTACTTAAAAAGTCATATGACTAAGGCTATAATAATCTAACTTTGATGGCCGATACAGTAGAATGGATTGATGGCTTTGAAGCCAGGTCAAAATCATAGTCACCAAATTCTCCGAATTTTTCAAAATTCGGGAATAATTTGCGCATTTGAGGTTTTGCGAATTAATCATGAACTATTCGTGAATTTATCAAGAAATCGTGTGTTTTCAAAAAGTTCGCGAACTTCGCGAATAACTCATGATTTTTTTCCATAAATCTTGATTTTTAATATTTTTAAAATTTTTTATACTATTTAATCTTCTTCTATTTATTTATTTATTTTTTCTCCGATTTATTCTCCAAATATTTCCCGAACTTGCCGAATTTTGCCTGATTTTTCCAAATTTTAACCTTGCCAAATTATTGCCAAACCTTGACTTGGTGACTATGGGTCAAATGAGATCGCTCATTTTCAATTCGCCAATGATACCATCTTTGTTTTGGAGGCTTTGACGGAGCAATTATGTGTGATAGAATGCAGTTTTTGTTGCTTCGAAGAAGCTTTGGGGCTTCCAATTAACTTGGGGACGAATCCAGATGTTACAATTGGAGCAGAAAACGTTAATATAATGGAAATTACCAGAGAGTTGGGATACAAATTTGATAATCTTCCTAAATCTTAGGTGGTCCCCCCTTGGACGTTGGTAAACCAGTCGAAGTCTCTTTTAGGCCAGTGCTGTAAAGATCCAAAGGCAAACTGGTGATGTTTTTTCAATCGATAATAATGGCAACCTATTAAAAGAAGAAACTAATTACAAGCCCCTGGTAGAAGACAACAGATAGCTGTCCACCTGAGAGCTCGACAGCCAGGTTATAGCAATAACAGAACAAAAAAGAGAAAAATCATATAAGATCATGCTTCAATGGAAGGGATATTTTGTTTGGACAGATAACAGATGTCTAGGTTTGTTGTAGAGTCTACTGAGGTTCTATTGCCCTTGGATGAGTCTTTTCCTGATAAGCAGCTTTTAGCCATCTCCCAATTACCATGGGATGCGGATATCGTGAATTATCTTGTTACAAGTCAACTTCCTAAAAATTGGACTGAACAAGATAAATCCAAATTTCTCCGAACTTACCGAGGCCAACTTCTGATCATATACCCATTATTCTCCGAACTCTTCATGTGGTCAACTCTTTGAGTCCTTCGCCGTTCAGGTTCGAAAATGCTTGGTTGTTGAATGATGATTTCAGGACTAAGGTTAAAAAATGGTAGACTGAGGATCAGTGCGCTGGAATATCTTCGTTTGTTTTATCGCTTAAATTGAAAAACTTGAAAGGGAAAATAAAGGATTGGAATTTGAACATGTATGGGAACATCGAGAGAGTGAAAAATCATATTTTGGCTGAGATAAGGAATATAGATATTATGGAAGAGTCGAATATGTTGTGTGAAGAGGATTTGGAGATCAGAGCAACCCTCAAAATGCACTATAGTAAAAAATGTCTTGAAGAAGATGTCATGTGGAGACAAAAGTCTAAAGCCCACTGGTTGGAAGCAGGGGATGGAAATGCAAAATTTTTTTATACTCTTGCTAATGGCCGAAGGAAATCTAATTTCATTCATAAGATTAGAGTTGTAGGCATCCAATATATTGATGAGAAGGAGGTTGCAAACCAAGATCGTCAATTTTTATGAGCAGTTATATAGAGATGAAGGATGGTTAAGGCCGACTCTTGATGAACTCTGTTTTAAAATTTTATCAGATGTGCAGAAATCTACTTTAGAAAGAGCGTTTGAAGAAGGGGAGATTAAGGAGGCGATAAGGAATAGCGGAAAAAACAAGGCCCCTGGCCTAGACGGGTACTCTATGGAATTTTTCCAAGTGTTTTGGGAGATTCTTAAGCCTAACTTTATAACTTTCTTTGATGAATTTTATGTAAGTGGTCAGATAGGGAAAAGCATGAATTCCACATTCATTTTGTTGATTCCAAAAATTGATGGGGCCGAGGATATCAAAGATTTCAGACCAATTAGTCTGTTAGGGGAAGTCTATAAAATTCTTGGTAAGGTGCTTGCAAACAAACTCAGAAAGGTTTTAGCCGACATCATTTCAACTCCTCAAGGAGCTTTTATTCCGGGGAGATAGATCTTAGATATTATTTTGGTTGCCCATGAGGCTTTAGATTCTCGGTATAAAAGCAAAAAATCGGGTATCATCTTCAAAGTTGACATGGAGAAATCTTATGATAAGGTAAATTGGGCTTTTCTCATGTATATGCTTGGAAGAATGTGGTTTGGAGATACTTGGAGGAAATGGATGTGGGGATGTGTTTCTTCGGCTAGATTCTCCATCTTGATGAATGGTGCTCCGCAAGGTTTTTTTCGTAGCACTAAAGGTCTTAGACAAGGGGATCCTCTTCCCCCAATGCTCTTTAATATAGTGGGTGAAGCTTTAAATTGTCTTCTTCAAAAAGCAGTGGAAAATAATAAATTTGAAGGTTTTAAGGTGGGAAGGGGTGGCCCCACCATCACTCATCTTTAGTATGCAGATGACATGATAATCTTTTGTGGTGCCAAAAGGGTGCAAATTGAAGCTCTCAGGGATATACTAATGGTGTACGAAGCAGTTTCGGGTCAAAAAGTGAATATGTATAAATCTCAAATTGTGGGGGTTAGGGCTGAAAATGAGTTGATCCAAGATCTGGCCGATTGTATTGGTTGTATGAAGGATGAGTTACCGATTAAATATTTAGGATTGCCTTTAGGGGTCGGAAAGGCAAAAATTGAAATGTGGGATCCAATCATTTAGAGATTTCAAAAAAGACTGGCCATATGGAAAAACAAACTGTTAAGTAATGGCGAAAGGCTTACTCTCATCAAATCGACATTTTCTACGATTCCGATTTATTACCTCTCTATGTTTCAAGCTCTAGAGAAAGTGATAACTTAGCTAGATAGAATCGTTAGGAATTTTTTGTGGGAAGGAGGTAGCCAAGGTAAGAAACTTCATCTTGTTAATTGAGAAATTTGTTGTTTTGCTAAGAAAGATGGGAGTTTGGGTATCAGGAAGCTTGGAGAAATGAACCGTGCTCTTTTAGGGAAATGGTTATGGCGAATGGGTGAGGACAGTGAAAGGGATAAACTTTGGTGGAAGGTTGTTTCAGGCAAATATGGAAGAACCAATGATGATTGGGGGATTAGAACTAGTGGGGGAAAGGCCTCAGGATGGTGGAAAGGGGTCAGAAAGGTTGTTCTAATATTCAAAAATTGTCTCAATTTTAATTAGGGGGTGGGGGATAGAATACATCTATGGCACGATAGATGAATTGTAAATTTTACTTAAAAGAAAGAGTTTACCATCATGTTTGCTCTCTCTAGATGTCCATATGCAACTATTCTAGAATCTTCAGATAATAACCAGGCCGGGTTGACATGGAAAGTCAAATTTAGAAGACAACCAAGAATTAACGAAAGGGATGAGTTTGATAGACTGATGACTTGCCTGAAAGAAAGGAGGAGAAATAATTTAAATAAAGATATTCGGAGTTGGTCTCTCACAAAGAAAGGAATATTTTCGGTAAAATCCTTCTATGCTTTTCTTAGTAGAAGGCCATTAATTAGGCAGAATTGGATAAGAATTTAGAGGGTGAAAATTTTCCCAAAAATAAAGTTTTTCAGTTGGACGGTGGCATGGGGCTGTATTCTTATTATTGATCAACTTAGATCAAGAAATTTTAATATTTTCAATAGATGCGTGATGTGCCTACAGGAGGAATCTATCAATCACCTTTTTATTCATTGTTGGGTGGCAAGATATCTTTGGGCTGAAATTTTTTGCACCTTTAATATTTGTTGGGTATTACCAAGGGAATGTAGTAATCTCTGTTAAATGGGGTGGGGCCTCTTTTGATGGAATCATTGGTGATTTCTGACATATTACAGTGTTTGCGGTGGTGTGAACTATTTGGCTAGAGAGAAATGAGAGAATTTTTCGGAGAGTTCACCTTCCTAAGTATATGATGTTGAAGAAAGTTAAAGATCTGGTCACTTATTGGGTTTGTTTGGCTCACTTGGGAGAAAGTTTAGAGTCTTTTAATCCTATTGAAGAATGGGATAATTTGGTACATTGATTCTCGGATTGTGCTGACAAGGGCTTGCTTATTTTGCTTGGTTGGGCTGTTCGTTTGAGGGTGAGTGCTTCTTTTCTTTTTCCTTTAGTCACGTAAGGTTGGGGTCTCTTTTTTTGCTTTTTCTTGCAGCATCTCGTTGTTTTTATTACTTTTTCCTAGTTTGATTCAATAAAATTACCCTGTTATCGATTAAAAAAAGAAAAAGAAAAAGAAAAATCCAAATTGCTTGTTAAGGTTAAACACTTCTGGGATGCTCCGTACTAATTCAAGTACTATCCCGATCAAATCATTAGGAGTTGCATTCCTGAGAGTGAGTTTCATAGTATCATCTCCTTTTGTCATAACCACGCATGAGGTGGTCATTTTGGTGCTTGAAAACTGCAGCAAAAACTTTGCACTGTGGTTTCTATTGGCTTACTCTTTTCCCGTGATATCCCATACCTTTTGCACTACTTGTGATCGATGCCAATGTATTGGTAATATTTCTCGTAAGAACATGATGCCACTCAACAATATTCTCATTGTTGAGATCTTTGATGTTTGGAGTATCGACTTCATGAGCCCCTTTCCTCCATTTGGCTATCTATACATTCTTGTGGCCGTTGGTTATGTTTCCAAGTGGGTCGAGGCAACACTATGTAAGATGAGTCACCGTAAGTGGTGGTCCGCTTTTTAAAAGATAACATGGTTTCTCGTTTTGGCACTCCTCAAGCAATTATAAGTGATGGAGGTACCCATTTTTGTAATTGGCCATTTGAATAATTAATGAGTAAGTATATCATCACTCAGAGAATTGCCTTTGGAAAAGTTTGTCACCTACTTGTGGAATTGGAACAAGGTGCTTTTTGGGCTATAAAGACCTTCAATTTTGACATGAGCACAGCTGGTTCAAATCGTAAACTTCAGCCCAATGAGTTAGAAGAGATTCACAATGAGGCATATGAGAATGACGTGATTTACAAAGAAGTGAAGAACACACTAAAATATTCCATGATAAGTCAACTCTTAAGTATATCATTTGAACCAAATCAGAAGTTTCTCCTATACAATTCGCGATTGCGTCTTTTCCCCGGGAAACTTCGCAATGGTATGGGTCCTTCATTGTGAAAAAGCGTATTTCCCCATGGAGCTGTTGAAATTTAAAATCCTAAGGATGGTAGTGTGTTTAAAGTCAATGGGCAGAGGTTGAAACCATTCTTATAGGGTTTTGTCGAGGAAGAGGTAATTACAGTTCGATTGGATGATCCGGTTTACAATGATTGATACATGCTTGATTAGTGGATGCCTGGATGATGACATTAAACTTAGCGTTGATGGGAGGCAGCCCATAAGTTCATTTTCTTCTTATAGTTTAGTGCTTTTCTATTTTTGTTTTGTTTTTCATAATTCAAAAACTTAATATTAATTTGAATTAACTTAATAACTCTCACTCAAATCTAACTCGCAAATGCACAAATCGAATGTAGACACGGTGAATATTGCGAGATCATTCCAACGAGCATTGATTAAAGTAAAACTATTTCAGAGTTATTACTTAACAAATCCAACAAAGATGTCCTAGTTTGTAAATAAAGCGATCTACTGATTTAAAAGTACAAACAAAACTTACACTAATTTTGCACTTAAAGAAATTTACGATTAAGAATAAAAATAAATAAAATTAAGTTTAAGAGGGAACTAAGGCGTAGATTCCACCTCTAGTGATCATAAATCTGGGTTTCTTAGAGAGGTTCATCATTTTCAATATCCCTATAATCAATGTGTGATTTTTTGGTAATATATTATGGTTCCTGATTAGACACGATAAAAGTATTTTTTTTAGTCTCAATCCTTGTATGATTTAACCTTGTTTAGGCATATAAACACATCATCTATACCCCCCTTTTCACTAAATCCATAGAAGTATACATGTTATGATTAAACATACGCAATTCTCTTCGAAGGTGATGAAGAAATTTATTAAAAGATTGTTTTTTGTTCAAGCATACAAATTCAACAAAAAACCAAACTATTCAATATGATTGGAAAGAGAGAATATTCAAGGAATATACAAATTGATGAATCAAAATAAAGAAAACCCAGAGATACTCATATTAGAGGCTTCATCTCCACCCTAGATGAAGGTTTTAAACACCATTTATGCACAATATCTTCTCTCCTTCTCCTTTTCCCTCCTCCTGCACAGTATCTACTCTCCTTCTCTAATCCCACCGTCCTCTTTTATGAGCCACACTCTCTTTCAAGAGTTCCTAATTTTTAAAGCTAATTTGGATCCCTAATTTCCATGATTTTCAGGCTGCATTGATCCTTTTTTCGTCCAACTCAAGAAAATTTTGTGAAATACACTTTTGTATCCCTTTAAATCAGCTTTCCAACGCTGCCAATATTGCCTGAATTCGATAAGCGAGTCAAAGTACAAAATAAAAGGACATGCGCAGGACCACTCCAAAACTGGGATGATTAATAAATTCAGTTTTGCCTCCCCAAAACTCTGCATAATAAAATCTTCCATCGAAGCCTACCTATTGGAATCATGGCCTGATCAAGAGAAGGAAACTGACGAAGAAGTGCACTCAAAAATGTGTGTTAAAGACCTGTAAAGGAAACCGTGATGGGACTGCATTCGGTTTATGAAAAAAACAAACAGTCCCCAATTCACAATCAACCGTGGGGAATTTCCCGACCGACTACAATGAGGGGCATGGTGGACTGTATAAAGTTCACGATGTAACTTAAGTCACGCGTATTTCCTTATTTCGATTTTTTTGGTTTGCTTTCATACATTTAATCAAGGGTATTTTAGTCCAACAAAAGTAGGGTTCTTATTTTAGTGCTATAAATAGTTGTAATGGGTTTAACACAGAAAATTCAATCAATAAATATTGAGTACTTGTGAGAAGTTTTTCTTGGAAGAGTGATTCTTCTTGTTCCCAAAGATGGGTTTAATGTGAGTCCAAGGGTGAGGCCCATAATTTTTATTTGTTTTCTTTTCTCTGCCTCTTTATTCTTCTTGTTTTACTTTAATCTATTCCGTGATTATCATGCATCAATCGTGTAATCGAAATCCTAAATATATCATGCCAAATTGAAACACTATTTTAGGGTTTTAGTGTGCCCGTTCCTCACTCGCAGAGAAGATCAACAGATTTGAAGAGATCTTTCATGGCGATGAATCCGGAAGAAGAGCTGCAAAGATTTCTAAGAAACACTGGTAATAAACTCCTCAAGCCCTCTGACTTTGATGACCTCCTCTCTCTTCTTGATGAACTTGAAAAGTTTTTCTTGGAACTTTGATTATCCTTATCAATTTGAGGATTCACAGGTTTTGAGGATTGACTATAGGTATTATTCGCCTTTTCAATAGGACTAGATAGAAAATTGGGATTGGAGGAACTAGATCGCCCATTGGTTGGAGCGTCGAGATACCTTTCTAACTTTTGCACTCTAGCATAACACTCTTCTAAGTCTTCAGCGGGATGAGGGATGAGTTCTTTTTGTAGCTCAAGGCGTAGGCCAGTGCGAAATCTAGATAAGGTGACTTGTGGACTCTCAAAAGCTTTAGCCCGATGTAAGTACTCCTCAAACTTGTTGATATAATCATCAACTGACATGTTTCCCTGTTTCAAACCATGCCATTGATCCATGAGTCATTGGTTGTAGGAAAGGGGAACATATTTATCATAAAGTTTCTCTTTCATGTTTGCCTATGTGGCGATTTTTTCGCGTTCGAGAACTTTTCGACGTCGTTCCACACTTGTCTAATAAAGTTTGGCTTGTCCCACGAGTTTTATCTTGGCAAACCGCATTTTTCGCTCATCTGACATATCATACTAATTGAAATAGTGGTCCATGGCGGCTGCCCAGTCTATATAGATTTTTAGGTCCATTTTTCCTTCGAAAGTGGAAGTATCAACCTTAACCGATTTTGTAACTTTATCATTTGGGTCTGGACGATTTTCACACCTAGGAGGATCCCTCCTCTCATTGAAATTAGCCCTATGACATTGATCGTGAGTCGATCTAGAAAACTCTTGGAGTTGTGTTGCTAAATCAACCTGTTGGGCTTGTATGGCAGCCGTCTAGGTGTTAAAACTCTCTATGAAAGCATCTAACTTTTCTGGATCCATGATGACACTCAAGGTAAAAGGAAACCCTAAACACACCTATATGTAATTGAAACCTAAAACTTAGTATGGATACTGACAATCGTAAACTAGAACTGTGCTCTGATACCAATTTGATGCAGGATAAACCTTAAAACTCTAATTATGCCAATTTGGGATTGATTTCATATTAAATTGAGTAGCGAAAATATTCAAATTACCCAACCACATAAAATAATTTAATAAATTTAATTAAAACAATTAGGTTAACTCATTTTTAGCGCTCACATGCATTAGGATTTCTCGATCTAGAAAAATGGCTTCGATGAAGGAACTCGAGTTTCGTCTAGTTTAGGGCACCAAGCGACAATTACGGTATCGTCGCCTCTTGGCTCTTCTAGGGTTTGAAGAATTAAAGGTCCGACGGGTTAATTCAATCAAAGGGGAAATTCAAAATATATCAATTAATGAGGTGTGAACAAAATTCAAGCAACTAATTAACTAGAGATTTTGTTTTTTTTTTTTAAATTTTATCAAACGAAATAAGGAGGAATAATTACCTAACAATAATTAAGGATAAAATAGAAAGATAGGGTTCCAAGGCTACACACCAAGGGTTTCGAGGCTTCATACCAAGGATGTACGTCGGCTTCGCATCAAGCGCACAATAAAACGAAGATTCACTCATCGAGTTTTGAAAGATTAGCTCTCTCAAGTGAAAACTCTTCACAAGTTCTCTAAGGTTTGCACAAACAAACTTTCAATGTTATTAAACATTTATCCTTAAATAAAGTCTTTACATGCCTTTATATAGGCTAAGAAAACTCTAACTAAACATATAATCGAAATTAGAATGACTCTTAGGCTGTGTTTGGGTTAGCTCTTATAAGAGCAGAAGCAACTCTTTGCCTGCTCTTTGTTAGAGCAAATAAAATCTGCTCTGAGATAGAGCAGGCATAGAGCAGTTTTATCACTTAAAATAGTTCCCCGCCAGAACAAATGAGGCAAGAAGCTGTATTACCAAATGTAAAAGTAATTCTCTGTCGGAGCCAAAAAGTGAAAGAGCTGCTCTTTGCCCCAAAAGAGCTAACCCAAACGCAGCCTTAATTAAAAAGGGAACTAAAACCTAAGTTCTTGAGTGAAAACTAGGCCTCACGTGTTGTTTCCATGAAAATTCGCTCAAGCGAGTTTGGCTATCGCTCGAGCGAGTCTTCAAAATTGCCCACGCTAAACTTTCTGTTGATTCTCGCTCAAGCGGGAACCGGTGCCTCTCGAGCGGGAACCGGTGTTGCTCGAGCGAGTTTGGGCAGAGAATTTTCGCTCAACTCGTCGTCAATCTCGCTCGAGTAGGAACCAGTGTCGCTCGAGCGAGTTTGGGCAGAGAGTTTTCGCTCAACTCGTCGTCGATTCCGCTCGAGCGGGAACCATTGTCGCTCGAGCGAGTTTGGGCTTAGACTGTGCTCCCTTGCCGACCCTTATTGTTTGAAGCGTCTTGGGCTTCTTCTTGCATTTTCCATCCGCCTTGTTCCGTGAGATGTCGCCATCATAAACTCATGTGGCTCCAGTATGATCATCAATAAAGACAACAAAATATTTGAAGCCATCAAGACAAATAACACGAAACGAACCCCAAACATTAGATTGAATCAACTCAAAAGAAGTATTACATCTATGCATATAAGAATGATAAGAATTTTCAACATGTTTAGATAATTGACATACATCACATTAAAGTTTAACGACAGTGCATAAAGAGTTAAAGGTAAGAATGAAAGCATATAAAGGTTGAAAACCAACATGCCGCACATGAGCTTGCCATAAAAGAGTATCTTGAGTAGCAATAATTGAAGATAAAGGAAAACAAAATATTATGATCAGGGTTATCAGTAACAACAGTTGAAGCTGCAATACTATCCATCTCTATGAGCTCTGACACCAAGAGGTCAAAGAAAGATTTAGAACAGACGAGCCAAGGTTTTCAGTATTAGGGTTAGGGTACGGTAGTTCTTAGGTTCAGGTTCAGAGGAGAGAGAGAGAGAAAGAGAGAGAGAGAGAGAGAGAGAGAGAGAGAGAGAGAGAGAGATTAGGGTTGACTAGCTTAGTGAGAATGATTCCCACTAGCTTCTATATTAGCAAGCATTATATACACACCAAACATTATATGATACACAGCAGCATATTTACTATCAAGCATACAACAATAGATGATATGACACAATGAGCACACCACATGAGCCACATGTTTGTGTACCATTTGGTTCCCTACAAGGGTCCTGTAACGGGCCAGCATTTGGGCCTCCAATTAGGCTATTGTGTGGGCTTCCACCTTCCCTTCTTTGGCCCAAATATGGCTGTTTGGTGGACCTTGTTTTCCAGCCCACACAATAGCAATATTAGGCTTAACACAAACCCGGTTCATTATTCTTCTTTCTAATCGGTAGTTTAGGATGTCATCTGATTGCATTCTGATCTCAATATTGCTTCCAATCTAGTTTACTATGAAGCATATAGAGATCGATTAGCACTTCACTAGGGGGAGTAACAGCTAAAGAGAAAAGGGCACAGTACATGAGTTTGGTGACATTGTTACCGTTGCTTTTTATAATGGCTCTTGGAAGAGGCAAGTTTCAGGAAATTGTTTGCAAGCTAGGAATGATATCATTGCACCAAATTTAGAGGATGTATTATCAAATGTAATAACTTAGACTTTATTGCAGAAGAGAGGTCCCAAATCTTCATTCTAGACCATGGATCAAAATCTCGGTTTCGGTTTCGGTTTCGTTCATGACCCGAACCGTAAATTGGTCAAAATTTCGGTCAAATTTTTGGTAAATTTCGGATTTTTTTGAAAATATGCTCCGAACTTTATTTTATTGGTTTTTTTTTAACTCTTTAACATTGTTAGAATACATATTTACACTAGTGAAGCTAATTTTTTATCACACAATGGATCTTGAGCCCATGCAAAACATATCAGATGGTCAGATTTTGATTTCACATTGAATAAATCTCAAGTGACCCGAGAACCCTTCTCATGATACACCCATGATAAAAAAATTAGCTTAACTAGTGCATGACACATGGAATCAAGATCTATTGTGTGAAATATTGCGTACCTCTATATATATATGGGTACCTCTATTACCGCCAATCTCTGAAAGTGCCCATATGTACAACCCCTTTGAACCCTTTGATTGCTTCTTATTGGGAGCCATTACTTGCACATGCTTTTTAGGTGATTGCACCGGATTGCACTGAATTTAAAAGAAAGACTTGCAAGTTTGGCGACCTCTACTATGTAAAAACACCATCTAAGCCATTTGATTTGAAGGCCATAATTTAAAGATATCGATTGCAAGAGATTAGAACAAAATATAATTTTCAACATTTGATTAAATGGAATCCAAGGCTATTATATAATTCAACAGCTGACTACCATAAATCATATGA
This sequence comes from Chloranthus sessilifolius, assembly GCA_021018995.1. Classification (NCBI taxonomy): domain Eukaryota; kingdom Viridiplantae; phylum Streptophyta; class Magnoliopsida; order Chloranthales; family Chloranthaceae; genus Chloranthus; species Chloranthus sessilifolius. The sequence continues at coordinate 9,128,756 of CM037587.1, forward strand.
CAAGCATCGTGCTTTGCTCCAATTTTATATATCAGAGATCTATTGATCATGAACTTCAAATCAGACAGCCATATTGCATTTTTACATATCACTTGTCCCTAAAATACCATGTCTTTCTTTAAATCCGGTGTAATCACTTGAAAAACGTGTGCAAGTAATGGCTCCCTTTCTTATTATATTTAGGGAGCCATTACTTGCACTCGCTTTTTAAGTGATTGCACCAAGGTTAAAAAAAGACTTTGTATTTTAGGGACATGTGAAAACGCAATCTGGGCCGTCTGATCTAAAGTTCATGATCTATAGATTCTTAGTGGACAAGATTGGCACGAAATATAATCTTCATCATGTGATTAAATATAGTCAAAGGCTATTATATCAGACGGTGATTTGATATCAGACAGTAATTTGAAAACGCAATCTGGGCCGTCTGATCTAAAGTTCATGATCTATAGATCCTTAGTGGACAAGATTGACACGAAATATAATCTTCATCATGTGATTAAATACAGCCAAGGGTTATTATATCAGACGTAAATTGTGTTTTGCTTCAATCTTATCTACCAAGGGTTTATAGATCATGAACTTTATATCAAACGGTCTAGATTGCATTTTCACATGTCACATGTCCTTAAAATAAAAAGTCTTTCTTTTACCTCAGTTCAATCACTTAAAACGCTTGTGCATATGATATTTTGTAGTCAAACCTGCTCTCTCTCTCTCTCTCTCTCTCTATTAAAACCCACACCCAAACCCATCTATCTCTCACTTAAAACGCCTGTGCATACGAAACCCAAACCCATCTCTCTCTCTCCCCCCCCCCCCGGTCTAAACCTACACGACAGAAAAAAAAAAAAAAAAAAAAACAGAGGAGAAGAAGAAGAAGAAGAAAAACAGCCAGGTACCTCCTTTTTTTTAGGGAAAAAAATGAAGAGAAGAAACGAAAAAAAATGGAGAGAAGAAAGGAAAAAAAAAAGGGTTTTTTTTTTTTGCAAAATCTTGGTTTAAACCCTATTAAAAAAAGAAAGGAAAAAAAACATTTTTTTTTTTTTTGGTTGCAAAAACTGGGTTTAAACCCTATTAAAAAAATTTCAAAATTCAAATGTGTGTTCTCAGCCAATAATTTCAAATTATCGGCCGATAATTTTGAATTTTTGGGTTGTGGCGGGAAAATGCATTTTTTCGTCTCGGTTCCGACCGAAACCGAGACGTCTTGGCCGAAATTTCTAAATTTCAGCTGAGATTTTGAAATTTTGGCCGAGATTTTGATCCATGTTCTAGACAGACTCTGATCTAGCTGAGTATCTTAGTCACCCATTCCTTTTTAGTTTTTAGGCATAACAGGTGTCTGAAAGAAAGAATGGACACTACTGCAAGGCAAGGGCCACCGAATATGGAACTGGCACGGAGGAAAAGAATCGCATAAGGCTATAGCTAGATGCTGAATTTGTCACATCCTTTGAAAGGGAGTGAGAACTCTAATAAAAAGTAGGGAGAGTTGGCTGAGAAAGAGTAAGTTCTGCAAGAGAGGCAAACTCTCTTTCCAAAGAAAGAATAGAGTACGAAGCCAAAGAGATCAAACTCAGAGAGGACAACCTCGAATTTGACAGGAGTGCGTTTGACCCAATAAGCTCGTCTCAAGGATGAATAGGCCGACCTGGTCTTGAACAGAGGACTGGGAAAAAGAGGAAGGGCTGCGACAGAAGGAAGAGATCTGCACTAAGCGGTATCAGGAGCTTAAATGGGAAGAGAGTGATGGGTTTTTCCTTGAGGGAAATCAAGCTTACATTCTTTAATTTCATTGGTTGGGGGACAGAACAATCAAAAATCTATTCTCTTCTCTTTGTTTCTCTTCTCTCTTCTAAATCCCCATAACAGAACATAAAATTCAACTGCACAAGGGAGAACACAAACATTACAAAATATGCACGATAACCATCTTCAAACAAAATCCTTATCATATTAAGAAAAAATTTCAACATCCCATTGAAGAATATAGAATGTATAAAAAGCTTTTATGGCACCAAAGTATAATTCAGAGTAGTAACCACATCAAAGTAATAGGACACTTACTTGCTTAACATCTTTTCCGCCCAAGCTAATTCCAGCTTCAACAATAAATGGATGGCCTTCAAAAACTTGTGGGCTGCATTCAGAGAGCAATATAAGCATGGACCACGGTCAGCAATTAAGCATGACATCTTCTTTAACCAGACCTCATATGTTCCAAACTATGAATTTTTGAAATTAAATATGAGATAACTTTTCTATGAAGTTCAAGTATGTGTTAAACTTTCACAAATTAAAAATCCAAAAACGAGCATATCATGTAAAATTAGAAATTGGGGACGACACAGATACCCTATCCTAATGAAACTACAACCTGCCTGAATAAGTGGCAACCATGTCTGGATGCAGCTCCTTTATGATTCCCAAACGAAGATTGTATTCCCCTGCAGGGCTAAGACACTAGAAAATAGAAGTAAGTTGAAATCCTGATCCACCGCAGGTGCTTGAAAGGAGGTGGAACAAAAAATACAAGTCAAAGAAAAGATTGATGAAAATAATCCAAGAACAAAAGCAGACTTACATCGCCACTGGGGTCGTCAAATTTAGCTTGACGAAACAACTGATGAATTCGGACTATTTGCTGAGATGTGAGAGATTTCACCCCCATTTTAGGATCAAAATCTGGGCCCATTTCTCCTACAAAACAATTGAATATCAAGATGAAAATTCATATGCACAAAATGCAAGGGTGAATAAATTATTGTTCAAGCATCTAGATATTATTCAAGAACTCAAGCATGCGCCCAAAAATTGCCTCTATCTTGAACTGAGTGGCACAGATTTCTTTGAGTTTGGTAAAATGAAAACGCCAATGCAATTTGTCTGATAGGAAACTTCTTCAAGACTCTGCCCAAACAATTGCTCTATCCCAAACTGACTGGCATAGATTTCTTTGAGTTTGGTAAAATGAAAACGCTAATGCAATTTGTCTGATAGGCAACTTCTTCAAGACTCCAAGACTACTGTGATTTGAGCCAAAAGCCAGTATAACCATTTCCAATGGGTATTTCGTTTGAAAAAAAAAAGGGTCTATCATACATGGTTAGCAACAGAAAAAGAACTCAACCACCCATGCACCTGGGCATGTTTCTGACCTACATATTACCATTATAATGATTCTTTTATTGAAAAAAGTGAAGCGCATTAATAGAGAGAAAATGGAGAAGAAAATTACAAAAAGAGAGATGCTCTCGTATATGTAAAAATTATTTTAAATATCCTCTGGACAATCCGTCAGAGATCACGTTGGCCTCTCGGAGTATAAAAACTCTTATTGATATAGCACAGTGAGAAAAAAGTTAACTTTGTTTTGTGTAGCCCATACATTGGCCTCTCTGAGAAGAAACAAAATTGTTAAATGCATCAAATGAGGAAAACTATTGTTTTGTTCATGCCATATGCGCAAGCATAGTCACCAAATTCTACGAATTTCTGAAAAAAATCGCGAATAGCTCACGAATTGAAGGTTCTACGAATTAATCGTAAATTATTCGCAAACTTTTAAGAAATTCGTGTTTTTAAAAAATTCACGAACTTCGTGAATAATTCAATATTTTTTTCGTGCTTGGGGCATGTAGCACAATGGAAGGTTGACAATATTGCAACCTCAAGGTCACAGGTTCGAGCCCAGCTTACCTATAAAAAATAAATTCGTTATTTTTCAACATATCATGAATTTTTATATCGTTAGATTTTTTATCGTTTTAACATTATTATTATTTTTTTCATCCGATTTTTTCCCCGAACTTACCGAATTTTGCGGGATCTTTCCAAATTTTAACCTTGCCAAATTATTGCCGAACCCCGACTTGGTGACAATCTGCACAAGTGGAGCTATTTGAGGCTTATTTTTAATTGACTCGCCATGTCAATAAGTTATTAATCACTGATAAACCATATAACCGTAACGTTTAATGTGATTCCTGTGTCATTTAGCACAGTAAGCTAAAAAATTCATATTTCTAAAAGGTATAATAAGGTCCCCCCTTGAGAAACTGATCAGTGCTTTACAAACGGCGACCCTCTTCAACATCGTATGATCATAGTGACCAGAACCTGTTTTTTCCTGGGAAAAAAAAGGCTTTTTAAACCCTCTTTGCATGGATCAAAATTTCGGCCGAAATTATCGGTTTCGGTCCCCACCGAAACTATAATATGGGACCGAAATTTCGGTCATTTTTGTATGGGGTTGAAGTTTTCGGCCAAAATTTCAGTTTCGGTTCCCTCTGAAATTGAAATGAAACCCGAAATTTTGATCCTTGCCTCTTTGTAAAAAAAGCATTTTCTCCTGTTTAAAACCCATGTTTGGTCAAAATATATATATTTAAAAAAAATCGATAATTATTAATATTTCTTAATTTCTGAAATTTTCTTGTTTTTTCCCGAAATTGCCAAAATTGACCATTTTTTCCTGTATATTTCCAGAGCCGTTTTATTCCTGTACCTAGACTTGGTCACTATGCGTATGATAATAAATTCCAGGAAGCATAAACATGATAGTTGCAAAAGAACAGTTTTCTTCACATGGAATCCCAAATAACAGATAACTGGAGAGCTTTAAATATGAATCCTCACCAATTAAACGTATGGCATAGGCTTTGCCTATATTTACAAATTCATGCTGGAGAAACTGCAGAAGATTCTGCTTTGAAGTTTCCGCAATAAGGCGTTTAATGAGTAGTAAATCAACTGCAGAGGGATGGTGCTTCGTTTCTAGAGGAATTGGAGGCATTGCATCTGTTCTCCGAGAAAATCGTATTGTGACATTTTTGCTGCAGTAAGTGAAAGAAGGAAATTGAATCGAAATGAAGACATAAAAACCGACCGTACAAATTTCTCAAGCATAACTTACTCTGCCATGTCGGAAATGAACCTAAAGAGAAATTGGGCGTAGGGGGTGATCACAGCCATTTGCCGCATATAATGCAGTATCTTTGACTACATATAAAATAGAAGCCATTAGCTTTAGAACAAATATTTCAATCATCATTGGATTTCCTTTACAGTGTATCACACACAATAGATTGTTATCATAGTCACAAAAGACTAATTTTTTCAAAAGATCAGTATAAGTCGGCAACTTGCAGTCATCCCGACTTTATCACCGATTAATCGGTCAAGTCATGACTCGGCTGATTAATTGGTGATGTTTGTGACCGACTTTTGCCGATTTTCCCCGACTTCCGACTCCTGACTTTGTGAGTATGATTATCATAGAACCACGATCAGGTCTGAAGCTACTACAAAAGCATAGGAACAGTAAAATTCCTTTTATTATATAATCATAAGAACTGTAAAATTCTCAATCATCAGAAGCACCACTTACACGATAAGTTGTCCAGTTTCCCTCAATGATAACTTGAATTTCTGCTCCATGCCACTGTTCCTTGTTGTTCTGCTTTTCATGTAAATGAACATGGGGAATGTTCCTGAATGATTAAAAAGTTCAATCCATCAGAAATTTTTAATGAATGAGCTAAAGACACCTATCATAGGTTTAAATTTAGAGTGCCTTTAAATTAACCAACCGAATCTTTGAGTTCACCCACGCTGAAACCCATTGACTGCTTTGAACAAGATGATGGCGATTGTTTTTCGTCCCAATCTTTCACACAAATGGATCTTGAGATCTTGGGCATACCATCAGACGGTCAAGTCTTGATTTCATGTGGCACACATCCCAAAAAAGTGACCTTAACATTACGTGGAACTCATCATGCTGTAAGGTGACTTTTTGGGATGTGTGCCACATGAAATCAAAACCTGACCGTCTGATGGTACGCTCATGAACTCAAGATCTATCATGTGAAAGATTGGGACCAAAAACAATCTCCATAGTCTGATTCAAAGTAGTCAATGGGTTTCAGAGTTTGGTTAATTTAAAGGTACCCATACATTTAATAATAGCAATGATACTATTCAGGCTCAGGTAATACCGATGAATATCAATATCTAGTCTGCAGAATGAAACATAATTTTGGCCCTTCATTGACGAGGAGATCTCTATTGGAAGCCCCGTACTCATCTTGGACCAAATTAATGCCTGCATAAAACCATGATTCGTCAAACTCGTATTTAGTATGTAACTTAAAAGTTGAAATTATCAATGAAATTAATTTTTTTCAGAAACCTGGTTCCATGTTCAGTTAAACTTTTATGTCAGCTGTACCTTAATAATTGAAAATATTAACACTGCGTTCGGGAACGAGTATATGATGGGGTGGATTTGGATTTGAGCCCCCCAAATCAAAATCAACATTTAGGCCAAATCCAATGTTAGATTTGAATTTTGTCAAATAATTCGCTATTTGCAAATCCACCCACGTAATGTAAAAAGGATGGATTTCTAAATAATGTTTGCGGCATTATTTGAAATCCAAATTTAAATGGATTTGAGTCGGTTGAGGTGTAAAAACACATAACTTGGAAGCTTGTAAACTGAAACAACAAAAATCCAGAGAAGCTAGTCTTTTTCTTTTAGGCACAATAGCCAGCATATTCTCCACAATATCCACTCCATGTCACCACGTCTCTACCATCATCACGTCACTACACCAGGCCAAATACAGCCGCACCACAAGGTAGGGGGTATGCGCAACGACCGAGATTTTTCGCTTATTTAGATCTTAATTATTTACTTTAAATTTGTGATTATGATTTTGTTTGATTGATTTGATACACTTAATTAGGTATTGCACATATACATAATGTCTATTTTATTTTATTATCGCCTATGATAATTAATTAATCTAATTAATAGATTTCAAAACTTGTAATTAATATGCTAGTAATTTTGGTGTGTCACTAGTAATAGATAATGGACCTTTAAGATCCGTTAGTAAAGTAATAAAACCTATTAGAATTATTAATGTTAGTAAAGGCCCATCAGTAAGATCCATTAGTGATTTAATGACCCATAAATTAATTAAGGCCCATATAGAAAGTTCTAATTAGAGTTAAGACTTTAAATAGGAAACCTTAAGGTATTTTAAAAATAGAGATTAGGTTTAGTTTACAGAATTTTTACAAAACTTTTATAACCTAATAACTTTAGAGAGAAAGAGAGAAAATTCTAGAGAAGAAGGAGAACTAGAAGAGAAACCATGGAGTTTTCGGTTTGAAGGCTTAGAAGAACGAGAGAGGAGCTTACGACGCGATCGAATTTCGGATTAGAGTTTCGAATTGAATCAAGGGATATGAGTTATGTCAACTTTATACAAGCACTAGAGGAATGGAGAAATCATGTTGAGATTAATTGGAAACGTAAACAACACAAAAATAAGATAGGAATTACGGTTTATTTCATTTAATAAATATTCTTCATGTTAGATTGTTAAATTTTGATGCTTAATCGTGAATTTTCGATGGTACATGGGGTTACGTGATTAATCACGAAATTCTGTGCATAAATCAGAAATTCAAAATCCAGAATCTGTTCAAAATCCAAAATCTGTCCAGAAATCCAAAATTTGTCCAAAATTTCAAATCTGTCCATGATGCAAGCAATGAATTTTTATTTCAATTCAAATATTGTCTATGTTTAATCATCATGCTTAAATGTTTATTTATATTCATAATTTTTTTTCTTGCTTAGAATCCATGCAACCTAGGATGTTTGATTTACACAATATGAAACAAGTAGGAAGTGATAGAGATTACATATTTATGATATGTTGAGCCTAAATAAGTGAAAGAGCTATTGCATGATAGATTGAATTTCAGTTTTTTTATGCATGTATATTCATGGCATCTACAAAAGCGAAAAGATACATTTACGACATGACACATGAAAGCAAAGCATTTCTGTGATTACGATAGAATTCCTATAGGCTCTTATGCTAGAGGAATTAACATGAATAAGAATGATAAGAAAAATCATGCATCCATGTATTAATGATAAGACTGAAGAAATTAGAAAAGGTCTTTAATTTTAAGCTTACTACTTAATTGAAGATAAGTATGCGAAGATTAACGTAAATACTAATCGAAAGATAAGAGAAGATTAGGATAATGCGATACATTGCCGATACATTGATCGATGTATCGGCTATACGTTCAATGTACCGACCGATACGTATCGTGCAGGAGGCCTGGACGATACGATGGTAATGGTAAATTTTCACAATGAGAAGGGCAACAATGGGGTTTGGTATCAAGCAATGGTAGATTTTCACCAGCATTGGAATATACATCGAAACACAAAGACTAGAGCACATCTATGTTTTTTTGAGTTACCGGACAAAATATTTAAAACTACTTGGTTGAAATCTAAACATTCTAAAATATACATCAAAACATAAGATTTCTAAATCCAAATATGTTAAATCCCATGCTTTCAAATAATGGACCAGATAGAAATCTGTGTTCCCAAACGCAGCCTGAAGGAAGTTTAACATTTTTAGAAACTTGGTAAAATATCTAAGCGCCTTGTGCATATGCTTTAAACATATGGACCATCAAAGACTGCATGAAAAAATTAAGGAGATAATGACTCGGAAATAAGCCACCTCCCAAAAAACTTGCAAATCTATAGAGAAATTAAAAACCAGACTTACCATCTTCGCTCCAAGTCCAAATTTTCCGCGGGTTTGTTTTAAACCATACTTTGTCCCAGAGAGAACTGCATGAACACCCATATTACCTCAAAACAAATTAAATCCAACCCCCCAAATATCAATTATTTTTTGCAACTCTCGATATAATAAACAAAAGCGCCAAGGCGAGTGCCAAAATTTTATTCTATCCCACGGCCAAACAAGAAAAATTATGTTGAACAGAAATGCCTCAAGTTATTTGGATGGCACCAAACCTCTTCCAAACATATTTGGTATGTCATCATGCGGCATTCCTTTTCCATTATCCTACATAAATTTACCCATATCAAGAAACGTCAACCTAGAAAATTAATTAAAAATTTGGAGCAGGTTATGACGTTTTATCAACAAAAATGCAGGCATTAGAACCAGCACATGCTCAACAATGCTCATAGAAACAACTAAACGGTTGGTTGGCTTAGAGTGGGAAGCACACCTTACATGCCACCTTGAAAAACGAAGCCTCGCCTCGACCTTTTATACCCTTAAAAGCTGGAGTTTCTTTCAACTTCTTCCCTAGAGCAGCATTCTTAGCTTGGATTTCTTGATTGCGGGCTTCCTTGGCAAGACGTTTCTACATGAAAGAATAAACGAATAAATGAGGCTTAGTAAGAGTTTAAGAACACACTTCTAATTGTTGTGAGTTGTGATGGCTGTTAATTTAGACCACAAGAAAATTGTTTGGGTTGCAATGACTATGGTGGCCATCACGATTATGATATAATGGTGACAAATTCTACCACCATTGGATAGAGATCTAACTGGCCACAATGGTGATAGCATAACTGATGAAACAAAAGTTGTACTTGAAGGTGTCTCAAAAATGGTAGGGAAAAATGATGGATTTGCTCCAACAGTACTAGAACAATGACAACCATAATCTGATGGCATATGAGTTGAGAATTTTTTAAGTTTTAAAATTAGAACTGTTTTTGCATTTAAACATTAAAACCAAACGGTTCTTTTGTTTTGTCTCTTAAACAGTTGTCTCTTTGTCAGCACTTTATATTTGAAATTTTTTAACCGTTTGAAATAAGTGACACTGTTGTGCCTAAGCATATAGATGCTTGAGGCAACTTTTGACTTTTTAAAACTTAATAAATGACTGCTTAAGCCAACATTTTAACCTTTAGGAATTAACAAAAGGTTGCTTAGGCAACCTTTCAACATTAAATTTAAGAATCTTTACAGCTTGTACCAATAACCCAAAACTCATCCATCTATTATCTTGTATCTTCTAAAAAATGTTTTAACACCTCTTCATCTATTATTTAAAGGGGCGATGCTTGGCTAAGATATTGGGTGATGTGGGAACTTACTAAATGCAATGTTATGGATGAGATTAGGATTAAAATTAATTCAAACAATTTCTCATAACAAATTATTACGGAAAATTCTAGAAATTAAATTAGGTGATTTAATTCCGGCCCAAAATAGCGTTATTTTTCGTGTACGCTCCCCATCGGATCTAGAAGTCTAGGGTTCTTATGAACGGCTAGATCTCCGATAGTTTTAGGGCGTCGAATGAACTCACAAGCAGGTTCTCTCAATACCGAATAAAAAATAAAAGGCTAACAATGAATTAGCGATGGACAAATAGGTTGATTTTGAAGTTTTTTATGAGATAAATATGATAGATCTGGGATTTAATTAAAAATAACTAACTAGCGTTACACTACTTACGCAAACCGTAAATCTAAAGAAAATAGAGATGGAAGAAGAGTTGGCATCGCACCAAACCGCACGCAAGATCGAAAAATCGCTCTCCGTTTTGAGAGGATCACACCCTTACGAAAGTTTAAAACTCTCAAGTTTGCATAAGCAATTTTAATTCACCAAAAGCTAATAATAAAGTTGTTTACAAGCCTTTAAATAGGCTAACCACAACCCTAATATGAAATTAGAATAATCCTAATGCAAATAAAACACAAATGGTAATTTTTGACAAAAAATAATAAACTTCCGCCAAAATCCGCATCGTTGGTCGATCGATCGGTGCCTGGAGTCCACTGTTTTCATAAGCGATCCTAAGCTACAAAATCGCATAAGCCATCATGGCTATGGCTTATGCGATTTTCACATTGTGCGATCGCATACTTTTGTATGCGATCGCATAATGCCCCAATGGTCATATTTATGACCGTTGGAGCACTTTAATAATTTTTTTTTTGTTTTTTGAGGTCCCACTGCCTCTATAACAGGGTGGGTTGGGTCCTCTACTCCTCACACAACTAGTTTAGCTTAAACTTCCTCTTTAATCTCCATTCTTTACTCTCAATCTTCTCTCATATTTCCTATCTAGTTTTTATTTATTTTATGCTTTGTAATTTTTTTTAGTGAATTAAATTGTTGTAAATTTAGTAATATTAGTGTTAGTGTGTTACAAAGCCTCAAAGGGAAAGATCAATGATCAAGATTCAAGAGTGAAGAAAGCTCATAGTTTTAATCTTCTATCAATCAAGTGATCCAGATCAAGCAAGCAAGCCTTTTGGTAGGTTTGAGTTTTATTATTTTTGTTTCAAAAATTTTAAATCTCTAATTTTCTTTTCGTAGTTTCTACTTTCTATCATCATGCACCAATTAATTATGTCTACATCTTCAACTCCGGATCATCTAAGACCTAAATCGAATGATCCGGGTTGAAAATATGAACGGTAAAAGAGTCCTACCGAGAAAGCAACCATAGTTTGTACCTTGTGTGATTATGAGAGCACGGGTGGCATAGGCTGTCATAAACATCTTGCTCATGGAGCCGGAGCAAATGCTAGGGTTTGTAGAAAAATTACTCCGAAAATCCGAAAGGAAAAAATGGAGTATATGGACAAACGTCCTAGGAAAAAACATGATCAAAATGTTGTTTTAAAAGGCTATATGGAAGGTGATCATGATGATTATGAAGAAGATAGATCTACACCATCAACGGCCCAAAGTAGACGACCTCCACAACCACCATCGAAAAAAGCATGTGGTCGTGGTACACTAGAAGGGTGGTGTCGACCACATCCGGAGGATGTGGTTAATCAAAGGGAGGGTAAAGAACTCGCCCAAACAACACTAGAGAACTGATATAAGGGTAAGGATAGACTCACCACAATCCAAAATGTGGCTAAGTGGTTCTACCAAGCCGACATTGCTTTCAATACCGTTAAGCTAAAGAGCTTCAAAGTGATGATTGAAACTCTTAGGCAATTTGGGTCCGGACTTGAACCCCCTTCTTATCATGAAATCCGAAAAACTTGCCTCAAAGAAAAGGTGAGAGTGACCAACAATATATTAGCTGAATACAAGGATGCATAAAAAATATACGGTTGCACATTGATGGCCAATGGATGGACAGATAGAACCGGTCAGACATTGATCAACCTCTTGACAAATTGTCCTACCGGAACTATGTTCTTAAAATCGGTAGATACAGCGGCCCATTCTCATACGACCGAATATTTATTTACACTTTTGGATAAGACCATCGAGGAAATAGGACCCGAATACGTTGTCCAAGTTGTAACGGACAATGCAGCATCCTATGTAGCCGCCGGTCGCCTCCTTATGGAGAAGCGACCGCAACTATATTGGACGCCATGTGTGGCCCATTGTTTAAACCTAATCCTTGAGGATATAGACAAACTACATATTAAAATAATTGTTAAAGCTAGGAGGATTAGTTGTTTTTATGTACAAACATGCGCTTTTATTTTAAAGAATACGCAAAGCAATAAGAGATAATTTATTATGTCCCGCTGTGACCAGATTTGCAACCGCATTTTTAACTTTACAAAGCTTGTATGCAAAAAAAAAGGAGCTTAGAAGTTTTGTAACATCGGCCAATTGGAACAACGAACCTTGGTCAAAGAAAGCCGATGGTAAACAGGTTGCACAAACATTGCTCCAAAACCAATTTTGGACTAGTATTGTACAAACCCTACTTGACTCCCAACCAATCGTAGAGGTGTTACGATTGGTCGATGGTGATGAGAAACCACCAATGGGATATATATAGTTTTATGGAGGGTGCCCAAGAAAAAATAAAATCTAATAATCAATTCAAGTCAAGATTATATCAACCTGTGCTGGATATAATCAACAAGAGGTGGGGAAGTCAAATGACATCTCCACTATATTCGACCACCTTCATTCTTAATCCGGCAGTGTACTTTGCACACCCGGATTGAGATGAAGCGGATGCCACTCACATAGTTGGCTTTCTTGACTGCTTAGAAAGGATGATCCCTGATAGAGGTGAACAAGATAGAATAAGTCATTAGTTTGATCGTTATAAGAAGGCGAAAGGATTTTTTGGAAGGGACATAGTTATCCGGCATAAAAGTACAAAAATTCCAAGTATAAACTTTAAAAGTCTCTAAAGTTCAAACTAATTAATGTATTTTATTTCTACTCTAGTAGTTATAACTTCTAATAATTCTCTTTAATCTACAACCGACTGGTGGTCAGCTTATGGGATAGATCCGAGAACAAAGGATCCCAATACTTGGCCTTACTTGTGCCGCTTCTAGATGTGAGCGGAATTGGAGTTCTTTTGAGATGGTAATTGAAAGCTTAAACAATTAAACTCAATCCATGAATATTTTAATTAAATTGCAAGGTTTTTAATAATCCTACTCCTCGTGTTTAACAGATCTACACAAAGAAAAGGAATCGACTTGAGCAAAAGAAGCTCAATGACTTGGTGTTCGTGAGTATAATAAAAATTTGCGTGAACGATTCCTTGCAAGGCAAGAGAAACCGGGGTTCTATGATCCCATCTGTGTGGATGATGTGCCTGCTGACCATCCATGGATGGTTGATTCTCCAGATGAGCCTGTCTTTTATGGAGAAGATTTGACATGGGCCCAAGTAGAAGCAGCGACTCTTGGTCCGATACCCATTGATAGGAGGAGGCGAACTATTGGTGGAGGTAGTAGCAACCAAGGCATATATATTGATGAAGAAGATGAAATAATAGACGAAGATGATAGACAGTCAGATGATATTTTTTTCTTTTTAATCGGTGATAACCAAATAATATAGATTCCATACTAGTGAGATCAGACGAAAACGAAATAGAGGAAGAAGAAGAGTATGTAGAAGGAGATGATTCTGACGACGACAACAATGCTAGTGATGATGATGGAGGAGATGTACGACAATGGGTTAGAAATGAATGTGTAGAGTACATTGCTGGTACTCAGTATCAAAATTAAAGTTATAATTTTGAATATTAGTATGTAAAACTTCTTTTTAAATGCAAAAATGTCTATTTTTCCCTTTTAGAGACTTGAATACTTATTGTTATTATTATTTATTTATTTGAAAAAAAAGAGTATGTTATGGCTTAAGTGATTAAGCGATTCGCTTAAGCGAAATTGAGCCAAATCGCTTAGGATCGCTTAAGCCATTTGACAATATTGCTGGGGTCACGATCGATCGATCGATCGACTATATAAAAATATAAGTTGTCCAGAGTCTCTTCCGAAATCGATATAACTCCTGACCACAATCGATCGATCGAAGGTTAGGGTCGATTGATCGACTGAGGCTTGTAACTTTACCTCAGAATATGTATCCATTGTCCTTCCTTGATCGATCGAAGCTGGGAATCGATCAATCGACTGAGCATTCTTCAATTCTCTGAATTTGAGTTGTTTTCTTTTCTTCCGCCTCTGATGTTCTTCTTCCGCCTTCGCTACGTCATTGGCGGCTGCTTAAATCTGATATTCCCATCATTGGGTCCCTCTACAACCCTCATGGGCCCGAGGGGGGGACACGCTTGAAACGTTGTCCCAACACCTTAAAAAGAGTTGTGGCTCTTCCATCACCAATTGATCTTCCTCAAAATGATAGCTCCATGGGGTATAATATATCCTACAAGTGGTATTGGAGCCAGGTCAAGGGTTTGAGTCCTGCTCGGGTGGCATTAATGCGGGGGGGATTGTTGGGTCCTTGTACAACCCTCATGGGCCCGAGGGGGGGGCAGGCTCGAAACGCTCTCCCAACACCTTAAAACATTGAGTTGTGCCTCTTCCATCCCCAATCGGTTTTGGTGGGAATGGTAGCTTAATGGGGTATAAGATCCTACACAAGGTACACACGAAATCTTTGGTTATTGCATTCTAATAGCCTGTGCAATTACAAGTTTAGATCAGAACTTATGATATTTTGGCGTTCGGAACGCATTGCATAGATTCGCCAAATCTATCACAAGAATACAAGTCCGGTTCCGTAGTATTATTCTATGTTCATCATTTATTTCCTTTTCTTCTCTCTATTTTCGCCACCAAAAATCGATCTCGGATAGCATGAATAGAACTACAGGAGCGTGAACACACTAAGGATCCAGGCTCAAGCCCTAAGTGCGCCCGCCACAAGCTAGAAAAATTAAAGCTAAACTCACTCAATTAAGCTTACGGGCCCTATGTTCATCATTTAATTACTCAGCCTAAAATTCAGGCACCAGCCCAGGCCACCAGGCATGCAGTTGCTGCCCTGCTGTGCCCAAATCAGTCTTACCTAGGCACTTCTACTTTGGGGATTTTTGCCGTGTCGACACTTGGTGGCACTTGGACACTCCTCAACACAGCACGATACTTCTAGACATATATGAAAATACCACATAATACCATTAAAATGTTCCTCGTTTGGCCACGATAACATGAATCATCGTTTTATAATAATAAAAAATTGTGCAAAGTTTAGGAACTTATAAAATAAAAAGCTTTGGGTCCTTGAAAATGATTTGTATAATATAATATATTTTTAGTTAGGTTCATGACATACATTATGCATCTTTCCATATATATCTCAATTGGCTCTCTAAGATTTCCCTTCAATTTTTTTTCTATAAAGTATATACGTTCTTTTTTTAATTTTATTTTTCCTAAGGCTGTGCCGCCGCATTGGAATCTTTAGAAATGGGCGTGCCAAACATATATGACACCGTGAACCCGTGCCACGTGTCTAGGTAACACTGGCCAAAACCTTCCCAGATGCAAGTCAGGCTGCAAAGCCCAACAGGCAAGCCTGGTCCATTGCTCCGCAACTCACAAAGAACATAAAAACCAGATTGATGAGTGACAACATTTTATCCGTTGCAAAAAATAAACAGAACCGTTATCAGCAAAAGTAATTATCATAAAGACCAACAAGTTGTGTGGACATGGAGAGGAAAGCTCCTCTTTGGAACAAGTTTGTATGCATACCCTGATACTCACCATCCTCTCAGGTATATGGTGGACACTAGGAAGGAGCAGACAAGTGCTTAGGATTCTAGGGAAAAGGAGAGAAAGATGAAGAATCCGCCAATCACCTACTTATCCATTATACGATTGCAGGTTAGATCTGGCACCATATTTTAGAATTATTAGAGATAAGTTGGGCGATGCCTTGTACCGTTGGGGAGGCACTGAGCTCCAGGTTCATGTGTACGTTCCCTGCGAGAGATCACGCTCTTTGGAAGGCTTGTATTTTGGCAGGGTTGTGGTGCATTTGGAAACATAGAAATGATAGGCTATTCACGGGAAACCAGCTTCTATCTCCTATTATTAATAAGGTTTGTAGATCATGCTAAACTGTTCAAACAATTCAAAACTGCTGAAGGTGTCTGCTGAAGGTGTTAGAAGAAGGATAGAGATGGTCAGAACCACAGTCACAAGTCGGGAGTCGGCAATAAATTGGCAAGGGTCTATGTCGGGAACAATCGGCAAAAATCGGTGAAATTAATTTTTTTTTAAAATATATCATAATATATTTCGAGTTAAATAATGGTTTTAATGAATAAAATAGTGCATAATAAGCAAGCCTAAAGATTTTTTATGACCAAAACTGTACAAACCCTAAAGGTTTTTTTCCCTTTAAGAATAAGTGGAAAAAAACAAAAAAAAGGGAAAAAAGTCGGACATCACAAACATCGCCAATTAATCGGTGGAGTTGCAACTTGGTCGATTAATCGGCATTAAAGTCGGGATGACTGCAAGTCACCGACTTTTTTCAATTTTTTTGAAAAAGTCAAGAGACTTTTGTGACTGATCAGAACTGAACCGTCTAAGGAGACGCAACATGCTGTGGATTCCGCCTCATAAACTTCACAAAATTGAACTATGATGGCAGATCTTTGGGAAACTTTGGGAAACCCAAAATCAGCTGGTAAAACGGGGGATGCTAAGGCCTGAAGGACTCGGAGGGTGTTGTCCACAGTACCTACTCTTGCCCGTTTGGATTCTGCGACAGTGCCAATGCAGAACTGTGTGCTGCTCTCTTTGAAATAAGATTCAGGAGCGAAGCGGACTACAATAACTCGATCATCAATGGAGATTTTAAGTCGGTGTTGTCATGGATAAGGGGACAGGGTCTGATCCCTTGGAGACTGCTCAGTTTCCTGGACCAATGTTACCTGAATCGCTGGTTTGGCCAGTTCGAATTCGGGTTCGTAATTCGCAATTCGCTAGTCCAAGCGAACCAGATTCGCCAGGGGTAGGACTAGTTTTAAACAAATAAAAATATTTTACAAATTTAATTATAATTTGTGTAAAATTTTATATCAATATGGATAAAAATATGTCGAAAGCATGCAACAGCTGCACAAGCAGATTGCTTGTAGCACATGTTGCGCTCTCTTGAGCTGGCCAGGGTTCAAGTCTTGGTAGAGGCGTTTTGCTTCTACTACTTACAAGTAGTAGTTATCTGAGGTGTAGCCGGTTCGCCAATCCAAAGGGAACCAGAGCGAATTGAACCGCAAACCGGTTCACACTGAATCGGTTCGCGATTAGTAGGGTATCTCAGCGAATTGGGTAACTGACGCGGGACAAACGCTAAAATCCTAATATGTGAATTTGGAGTTTAACTTTAGAATGAATTGAATAACGGAAATATTCAAAATCAAGCAGCACATAAAATTAATTCAATGAAATTAATAAAACAATTAGATTAATTCATTTTAGCGTCGCATGCGTAAAAATTTTCCGATCTAGAAAAACGGCTCCGATGAGGGAACTCGAGATTCGTTCTAGTTTAGGGTATCAAGCAATAATTGCAATATCGTCTCTTGACTCCTCGGAGATTTTGAGATGAAATAAACTTTGAATAAATTGTTCAAAAGGGAAAATCAAGGATATCAGGAAATGAAGGATTTGAGGTTTTTGTTCTTTTATCAATGGATATAAGAAGAACAATACCTGATAACTAGAGAAAAGACAAACTAAAAGGATAGATTCCAAGGCTTCACACCAAGGGTTTTCCGAAGCTTCACGCCACGGCTGTACGTCGGCTTCGCACCAAGTCGCACGAGAAACGATCGCTCACTCCTCAAGGTTTGAAGGATTCACTCCCTCGATTGAAAACTTTTCACAAGCTCTCTAGGGTTTGCACACAAGCAACTTTCTTTTCATTCATCAAGAACTAACTTACATTGTTTACTTAAGGACCTTATAGAGGAGGTCTTACAATAAAAGAAAACCCTAAAACAAATATTAAATAAAAGACAAGTATGCCCCTAAAACTTTAAGTTCGAAATAAAAACAAAATAAATGAATAAAAATAACTTTGCGCGGTTTCAATCGATCGAAAGTGAAACTCGATCGATCGAAAAAAAACATATATCAAAATTCGCCGCAGGAATTCGATCGATCGAAATTGTAGCGTTTTCTCCCAAATCGCCAAAACTTCATCTTTAAATCCCGCAATTTCGTCTTTATGCCTAATTCTGATTTTCATTCTATTTCTTTCGACGTCGGTACACGCGAAACGGTCTGTATATGATGTCTACAATGTTGGCGTCCCCGTCAGTAACCCTGAGGCGTTTTGCTTCTACTACTTACAAGTAGTAGTTATCTGACGTGTAGCCGGTTCGCCAATCTAGAGCGAACCGGAGTGAATTGAACCGCAAACTGGTTCGCACTGAACCAGTTTGCAATTCGTAGGGTATCTCAGCGAAATAGGTAACCCTAACCTGCACCAAGTTAAAGATTTACTTGCCAGATTAATGTTATTATCTCACACATCCTAGAAGGCCAATGAGAACACTGACATCTTAGCCAAATATTAGGTAATTACGAGAGTTTTAATCATTGATGTAGTTTTACTTTTCTTTCTTTACCTCATGCACCTTGCTGAGTCCTTTGTATGCATCATTCTTCACACATATTAATACATATGGGTAATTTACCCATTAAAAAAAATGTGTTCAGAGAGACGTGTAGGGCCAAGGAAGTGTTTTGGATGTAGAAAGCGAAGGAGCGGTGGTTCAAAGAGGGAGATGCCAATACGAAGTACTTCCATGCGGTTGCAAATGCCTATAATAAATCGAAATATCTGGGGAGTATCATCGTGGATGGGGTGTCGTACACGGGGCATGATTAGGTGCAGGATAATATCGTTGCCTTTTACGAATGACTGCACTCCGATGAGGGCCGTCCAAGGCCGGGTTTGGATGAGCTGCAGTTCTCCGCTCTATCGGAGGAGGTTAGTAGGGGATTGGAGAGTTCCTTTACGGAAGATGAAGTGTGGACAACGATCAGGTTTGGTGGCAGCAATAAAGCGCTTGGGCCGGACGGTTTTACCATGGAGTTCTATCGTGTGTTCTGGGAGACCATTAAGGCGGACCTGCTGGAGGTTTTCCTTGAGTTTCACTCGATTGGCTTTATCGGGAGAGCATTAAACTCTACATTTATCACCCTAATTCCCAAGATGCATGGGGCTGAGAATATATCCGACTACAGACCTATCAGCCTGATTAATTGCATATATAAGATTATATCAAGGGTGCTGGCCAACAGGCTTAAGTGGGTGATGGGCTCTATTACTTCCGGTAATCAGGGGGCTTTCGTCCGTGGCAGACATCTTACGGACCTTCTGGCGGTAGCTAATGAGACCATTCACTTGGCCTATATTCAACATAGGTCGGCTTTAGTCTGGATGGTAGACATGGAGAAAGTGCATGATCGGGTCAGCTGGGGGAATTTGGACTATATGTTGAGAAGGTTGGGTTTCGGGGTCATTTGGAGGAAGTGGATGCGCGGGTGCTACTCGCCTCCGTGGTTTTCGTGTTGATTAATGGCACGTCGGTCGGGTATTTTAAGAGCTCTAGGGGCCTCAGGCAGGGAGACCCCCTATCCCCTTTTTTATTTAATATGGTTGGGGAGGCGTTATCCGGGCTGATCGGCCGTGCTAGGGAGTTGGACTTGCTTGCTGGCATTCAGGTCGGAGATCAGGGCAGATTTATCACGCACTTGCAGTATGTCGACGACACGATTCTAATTGGGAAGGCTGATGTGACGGAACTCCGCAATATAGCTGATGTGCTTTCGGTGTATGAGGCGGTGTCGGGTCAGTGGGTTAATCTTTGTAAGTCTATTGTTTCTGGCATTGGGGTGGAGTATGAGCCCTTGACTACCCTGGCTGGTTCGGTTGGGTGTGGTATTGAGGGGCTGCCTATTAGGTACCTAGGTTTGCCGCTAGGGATTAGGAAGCCCACGACTCGCTATTAGCTCTCGGTTGTGCAGCGTTTCGAGCAGCGCTTGTCGTCTTGGAAAGGAAGGTTATTGAGCAGTGGGGGTAGGCTTATATTGGTTAAAGCAGTGCTCTCGTCGATTCCTATTTTCTTCATGTTTATGTTTAGATGTCCCACTAAGATTCTCGATCGTCTGGAGCGTATTCAAAGGTCATTTCTTTGGGAGGGGGCAGATAGGAATCGCCGATATCACCTTGTCAACTAGGACACGTGCCTGCTGCCGATTGCTTGTGGTGGGTTGGGGATCCGGAGTCTTAAAAGGACCAATTTGGCGTTGCTGGGTAAGTGGATTTGGAGAGCAGGAAGGGAGGAGGAGTGGGGAAGTCTCTGGTGGCTTGTTTTGAGCGAAAAATATGGGCTTTCCTGGGGGAGCTAGGGGATAGGTCTTTCTACCCACAAGAGTACCTCGCCGTGGTGGAGAGATATTTCCCGGGTTTGGGAGTCTATGGCAAAAGGGGTGCGATACAGTTGGGGATGTGGTTCCCGTATTCGGTTTTGGGAGGATCGGTGGTTGGAGGTGGGACCGCTTAGGGATGTTTACTCGGATATCTTTGCCCTGTCGCTGAACCCGAGTGGTCGGGTTGATGAGTTTGTTTCTATTGTTAGTGGGAGGAGCATTTGGGATGTAGTCATCAAAAGGCGCCTCAGGGACAGCGAAGTGGGGAGCTATTTGGACCTGTTGAGTTGGTTGTAGGAAGCGCAACAGAACAGTTTACGAGCTGATTAGAGGATTTGGGCCCTGAATAAGGATGAGAAGTTCAACGTCAAAGAGTTATATCGTTGGCTGTCACGCCGACCGCTAATTAGATTCGAAGGCAATTGGCTATGGAGGGAACCTATTCTCCTGAAGATCCGGTTCTTTGTTTGGGCGTTGAGCAAGGATAGAATCCTTACTAGGAACCAGCTGATTCGGAGGGGTAATGATGTCCCTACATTGTGTGTTATGTGCTCCGATGGGGAGGAGTCTGCTGCTCATCTCTTCCTCCATTGCCGTATGGCTGATGAGGCGTGGGGTACCATTCTAAAAGTTTTTAGTATGTCTTGAACTATGCTGCAGACGCCTTATCTGTTTCTGTTGAGCTGGGATGCGGTGAAGATGAAGGGGGAGGATAGGCGGCTGTAGAGGGCGACGATGTTTGCAGTTCTATGGTGTTTATGGCGCGAGAGGAATGATAGAATTTTCGAAGAGAAAGCCAAACCAGTTGGAATGGTCATTAGGTCGGTCTCGGAGCTGCGCGTGGAGGGAATGGGGATAGCTGCTGCAACTTTTTGTGGGAACCGAGTTGAGGGGGCAATGCCCTCGGTGATCTGTGTGGTGGTGTCTTTCTTTGTTTGTGGCTATTTCTTTTGATTCCATGTCTTCGAGATTGTATTGGGTTTCAACGCTTCGCTGTTTTTAATATAATCTTTATTACTGATCCAAAAAAAAAAAAAAAAAAAGATAGATGCAAAGAGAGTAGAAAAGAGAGAAGAGAAAGCAGATTAGAGAAATTATTTTCTCTTTAAGTTGGTGTGTGTGTGCATGTGTTACTTTATGTAAGTGTGGGCGTGTTTAGATGGTAACCCATAATCTCTCCCTCCTCCTTAACCATAATTTCTCTAACCCTAAAATTAGCTTAATTTGGCCAATAAAAGAGGGCCAACATGAATTAAAAGCTGTCATGACCACTTATTTCATTAAGTGGTCACATGAACACTTAAAAAAATGCTCTCATTTTGGTCAACGTTGAGATCTCAAATTTGACAAAAAAACCAGAGGTCTCCTTTAATAGGACTTAACTCCTAATAAATAACAACAGAGAAAATAAGGGCGTTAAGGCTCGAAAAGTTGACTTTCACAATGGTGTGGAAATCTTCTAATGACTTTAGGATATATTCGGAGAATAGGTCACTGTATTTTAACAAGGTCTTTTGTTTTAACATGAAGATGGAGTTTCTGTTTTTACTGTTTATGTTTTGTTTAAGAAAATGAATACTTGGGAGTGTCTGTTGGGTTTAGCAAAAAGCCTTAGTTTATTAAAAAGTTGAAAGCTCTCTCTTATTTTGTTGTGGATTGACGGATCAAAGGTACAATAATTTCATGTTTGTTTTTCTTCTTTTGTTAATAACTTTTCCTCTTTTATCACATCAACAATGGGTGGACAAAAGCAATCTGTAATCCTGTACTAAGCATTTGAACGTATTCTTACAACATGCTGACACAGTTTACATTCTTTTTTTATAAGTCAAAGATACATTAAAACTAAATAAAGAAAAAAACAAAAAACAAATCTCAGCAAGATGAGAGAAACACAGGCCAAAAGAGCAAAAGCAACCAGAAAAGGAAAGAACACCACAGGGATGCATTCCTCAATGACTTCCTAGACCGATGTTGCTCCTACCATGCACCAAAATAATAAAAAAAACAAAACAAATAATAATGCTGCAAGTTCAAAGTAGAAGTATATATATATATATATATATATATATATATATATATATATATATATATATATATAAACCGAAATACCAAACTAAAGTCTAATAAAGTGCACCTGATGCAATATATACATGAGTACAGCCAGCTACAAATAATGCAAACAAAGACCAGTTCACTTTATCTTATGTTACCATACTTGTCAATAACACGTAGGAGAGCAGACAACCAAGAGACACACCTCACGCGCCTTAGCGGACTCAAAGTCATCGTACAGCTCTGCATCAACACGTTCCCGATCCACAAGACCAATCAGAGTGTTGAACTTGCTTTTGGTTATTTCTTCTCTGTTATACCAAATCCAAACTAGGACATTAAATATTAAGCAAAAGATACTGGTGAAGCATATAGATAACCAACAATTTGTGAGAGTAGTCGTGTTCGTGTGTGCCACTCGTGGTTTGAAATCTCCTCTGAGACGAGACGTCTCGCGTCTCAGGCATCAGCGAGATGAGATTTAAGTGTGTTTCACCCCAAGATGAAATATAGAAAAATATTTATTTATATTTTAATTTATATAGGATGTTAGGGTAGTACACCACTGAAAGTGTACTAATCATTATCTTTGTACACATGGCAATATTTTATTGTACCATATCCTGTCTATGTGATGATCTCGTGAATGGCTATCATGGTGTATCCAAATCTGTGTACTCTAATATCCGCTATTATTCTTATTTTCTAACGGCTAATATTTGGGATCATTGATCCGACGGTATGCAATTGATTTATAGGTGTGATTCTTTAACTAAAATATGTTCCAATCATGCACAACCATTTGGACTGTTTTATCACAAATATTTGCCAAGTTAGCATAACAGTGAAATATTCTTTAATGGTGTAAGATCAAACACCTATTTTAATGGTGTAAGATCAGTAAAAGGGCTATTTTCGTTTCACGCCGTATCGCCGAGACGTCTTGGTCTCAGGGGTGCCACTGTTTGTTCTTAAGTCCAACCATCTCTATCTATATATCTATCCATCTGTACAAATCTATGCATTATGCATGCATGTGTGCCGCCGCGGTTGGTTTTTAAGTCCAAAACATCTTACTTCTGTATGCCACTATATTTGTCTTCAAGGCCAATTATATTTTCCTGTATTTGTCCAATTGTATGTGTGAATGAATGTATGCATGTTTCTACACATTATGCATTCATACATTATGCATATTATGCATGCCTGTGTGTCATTGTGTCCGTCTTTTAAGTCCAAAATATCTCCACCAGTCTGTATGTGTGCATGTCAGTGTGGAGGCATGTGTGCATGGGAGTGTGTGTGTTGGTGTGGATGTGTGCATGCAGTGTGTGTGTGTGGGTGTGTGTGTGTGTGTGTGTGTGTGTGTGTTTCTATGCATGCGTATTGTTGTGTTTGTGAATGTGTTTATAGGTGCATGTGAGATGTGAATACATGGTATCAAAACTCGGTCGATACCAATACGTATTGGTTTCGTCAAGAACTGATACTGATACCACCCCGACATATTAGCATTGGTATCGGGCTACTACTGGTTAGTATCGGCCGATATTGTCTTGGTATCGGCCGATACTGACTGATACAAACAATGACCAATATGGTATCGGCGATACTTTGTATCGGCCGATACCTGTCAATCCAAGATGTGCCTATACCGAGATTGATACCATAGTGACAAGTAGGCATGGTGCATGACGTGCATGTGTGACTATTTCTAAGCATTACCATTGTGTTTGTCTTCCAACTATCCCTACCTATAGTGGAAGCTAAGGAGGGAAGGCATCCTAATCTAACATAGTGAGATTATCCAAGATATGCATGAAGGGACGGTAACTAGTGTAAGAAATACTTCTGGACAAAAACTAAGTTTCATATTGGCGTTGGATTGCATTATGGTTTTGCTTTGAGTCCTTATTTATTTGTACTAGTAATGGATGAATTGACAGTAGAAATACAAGAGGAAGTTATATAGTATATGTTATTTACTTGATGACGTGGTTCTGATTGGCCAAACTAGATAACAAGTGAAAAGTTGGAACTATGGAGAAAGGATTTCGAGTAAAAAGGTTATGGAAATTGGCAAAACAAAGTCAGAATATATATAGAGTTCAAATTTAGTGGACATTAGAATAGGAAGGATGATTTGGTCAAAGTAGAAAACCATTTAGTGCAACAATGTGATAAATTTGGTATATAGGCTCTATTGTACAACTAGATGGTAGGTTTAAGGAGAACCACTCAAACAGGGTCAATGTAGAGTGGGCGAAATGGTGAGAGACAAGTGGTGTGAAGTGTGACCAATGATTGTCGCTTCGATCGAAAAGATGTTTAATGAGGCAGCAAAACAACACACATTATTGCATAGAGTAGAATGTTGGCTACGAACAAGTAGAGTACATGGCGGGGGACGTCAAGATCAAGAGCATTGGAGTTGGGCCGCAACAGAATTTTCAGCTTCAAGGAAAAAATTAAAAAAAAAATATATATATATATATATATATTGGTGAACAGTGTCACGGACATCCGTGATGAACAGTGTCGGACGTCCATGAATAGTAATGGACGTCCATAATTTTGACCCCCCACTGTCCGTAGGTCACGAATGTCCATGGGCGTCGTGACGAGGTTTTCTAATTTTGTGAAAATTTCTTTTTTCAGTCTTTTATTATTATTAGGACTCTTTATTTCGAATTAATTATTGGTGGCCTATATAAGGAGGCTCGTAAAGACAATTTAATGAGTTAATTGAATATTTTGAATGTTTTGTGCTTGAATATTCTTATTCCCAAGATGGGTTTGGTGTGAGGCCAAGGGAGTGATTCCCATATATATTTTTGTTTATATTTTGTCATCTATTTTCTTAGATCTTTCATTATATTTGTTACCTATCGATCTCTACTTGCTTTTCTAAATCCCAATCTATTAATTTCTTGATCCCAAACCCTAAACCCCTTTCTAGAACCCTAAATCAAACAGAGTCCAAAACCCTTTTCTAAACCATAAGCCTATTACAAAGCCAATTCCACAACCCTAGTTCGAGCCCGTGAACCTACATCAGATCATAGATGAACGCCCAAGCCTGGAAAAGCTAGAGTTCTATCTCTAGGCCCGATCTCGCCTTAAATCTAATGGTACTTGCGCATCAGACTGGACCCTAACTGGATCTCGCGTGATCTACCAACCTGAATTCTCTGAACCCTAAGGTACTGAGTTAATTTTGAGATTAAGCTTTATTTAATTTTATTTAATTTCGAAAAAAATCGCATAAAATCATAATCACACATTTTAGGGTTGCCGTCCTGCGTCAGTACATGATAAGGTGGGTGCATGGAATAATAAGGAAAGCTAAAATTAGGAATGAGTACATAAGAGGAAATTTAGGTGTAGCCCTAAAAAAAGAGAAAATTAAGGATTGTAGTTTGAGATAGTTTGAAATCGGAGACTCAAAACAACCTTTGAATGAAGAATTGAAATGATACAAGCAAGGGGAAGCAAGAGATGGAGAACGACAATGAGAACTTGAAGAGAAATACTGAGCATTGACATGAAGGATTACAAAGTAATTGAGAGTTTAGCCCTAAATGGAAATGGGTAGAGAAATTTGGATTCATAAATCAAACCCAAAATAGATTGGACAAGGCAATGATGATGATCTCCACCTATATCTATTTATTTGTATGTGTTTATAAATGTATCCCTGGATCTATACATGTATATGCATGCGTGTAGATGTGGTTTGTCTGTAAGTCCAACTATCTCTACCTATACGTTCGTCTATTTGTATGTGTATATGATTGTATGTATGTGTTTGTGTATGTGTGCACTATGCGTGCGTCCATTACTCTCTCTCTTTCTCTCTCTCTATATATATATTTATCTAAAAAGTATGGGCATATATGAATGTATGTTTGCATCTACATCTGTATGCATACCATGGTTGTCATAGGCACTTGCCTAGGGTCACCTTTAACAACATTTTTTACTTTCATTTCATTATGACAAAAAAAAGGACCCGATTCTCCTGCCCATCATTTAAACACTAAAATGGTGTTTAAAGGATCTTACACAATTAGGGGTTAAAGATGTGGGTAATCCATGCTGTCAAATAGATCATACATTTAAGGGCAATGGCCCAAAAATTAAGCTTTTTGAGAAATTTTAACCATCTGATCTGTTGACTATAATATCAACCATTGTTTTTAGTCTTAATGGCTGATAACTGTCAAATAGATCATACATTGAAGGGCAATGGCCCAAAAATTAAACTTTTTGAGAAATTTTAACTATCTGATCTGTTGACCATAATATCAACTGTTGTTTTTAGTTTTAATGGGTGATATTAAAGTTTCCCAATCGGATGGTTCACATGAACTTATAGGCATGTTTCTTTGGGCTGAGATATTTTCCAATGATGGATTGCCACTTGGACAATTTAGATTGGTCAAGATGTGCTCTACATGGCATAATGGAAAATACACTTCAACAGTGTGAGACAAAAAGTATAAACTTAATTGTGTAAGATCATTTAAACATCAGATGGTAGTGTTTAAATGTCAGTTAGGAGCCATTATCCCAAAAAAAAGGTTACTCTTGTTTATCCCTCAAACCCAAATTCTCTTCTCATAACGAATCGAAGTCACTTTATTTTTTCAACTTCTCTTTTTTCCTCATTTCTTTGATCTATCCGTGTATTCATAGCATGTCGGTATGAGACGACATGAGGAGTTGGCACGCTACTATTGTGTGCGAGGTACTAGTACATAAGGCACGAGGTGAAGCATGAATAGGCCAAGCATGGAGCACAAAGGTGTCAAGCGTGGGGCATGAAGGTATCTAGCTGGTCGGTGAGCGAGTCGGCATGTGATGGTGGTTAGAAAACCTCTCTTGAGACAGAAGCGTCAACGTGCTATAGAGGGTTGCACGTGTTCCCGTTGATATGTGAGTGGTATCATAGGTCATAGTTGGTTTGAGGTGGACGCTGGCCCTGACGCGGGACATTGGGGGAACACAGGGGAGGCAAAAAGATAAGAAATTTGTGTCACCCAGTGAGATGAAGGGAAAGAGAGGATTTATCAAGGCAAAATATGGATCCGAATATCAGGTGAGAACAAAAATTCAAGGCAGTGTGTGTGTCTATGCTTATCAGATGAGAAAAAAAAATTTCTTCCAATAGTGGGTAGCTCAACTCTTCACTTTTCTAAACCACCCTCTATATGCCTATTTGTTTTCTGCTCGTCAAGTTAATATATAT